>OW386286.2:216811866-218179497 GCA_936432065.2 Rutpela maculata
AATATGGTGAAACAGGGTTTAAATTATTCTCAACATCAAGGACGCTTCCTCCAATGTCAAGTATACATAAGAAGTGAAGAGCAGTTGCTTATGGGATAACTGTAAAATCAACGTGAATTTTCATAAACCGCATCCAAAATGGTGAAAAGGTGTTTGTAGATTGTTTAAGGCTTGGCCTTGGATTGGCCTTTCTTCACCTCGACCTAAAAGATCTTTTGTGAATTACCCTACAAGTTTTTGCCCAGAATTCCAAGACTTTTTACAAAGCTTGTGATTTTCCTGGGAGCTAGTTTCCCTATGTCTTCAGGCGGTAATTCCGCCTGTTAGGTTATACAGGCGAGAAGGTTATAAACCTTTTCGCTTGTCTTTGGCCTGGAGTATTCCTCCAGCAGGACTTCGTCTGTTCCTTTTCCAATTTTTGGACCTCCTAAATTACGTGTCCCTTAAATAAGCCACAAAACGGTTGGGGTCCGAAAATTGGGCTTCACCCCCTTTTCTTACGGAAATTGGGTTTACATTACTCTCAATATCGACGATTTCTCCCGTTTTCATTAAGATATTGAAAAACTAAATTTTGGCACACTTGTCGCTTAGGGAATGCAATATCATGACGATTTCTCCTATTTCCATTATATTGAAAAGCTAAGTTTTGGCATAGTTGTAGCTTATGGGACACGTGTAAAAATAACGTCGAGTAAATTTTCAAAAAGCGCCTCTAATATGGTGAACGATGACAAATTATTCTCAATATCACGAAGGTTTCTTTTATCTCCAGTACTTTTAAAAAAACTAGAATTTGGCGCAGCTGAAGTTTATGAGAAGACTACTATTAAATTAATGTCGAGTGAATTTTCACAAATCCGCCCCCGAATGGTGAAAAAAGGTTTACATATGGTGAACGATGACAAATTACACAGCCCCACAAAAAAAAATAAAAGTTCAAAGCAGTGAACCAGACCCATGTATCTCTATGTATTTTCGGTCGCTGAATCCGAATCCGGGGTCAAAAAAAATCGTACACCCCCAAAATCATTAGCTAGAGCCAAAAAACACCCCTGAAATGGGATAAAAAGAAGATTAAGCTACCAGAATAGTTGTTACTTCTTAATCAATCAAATTATACAAATTAAGGTTAAACAGCAGCGTACATACAATAGATATAAAACACACCCCCAGGGAGGGGCGAAAACTAGCCCCCATATATAAAAAAATCGATCCAAAACAGCAATGACTGCCGAAAAAGCTCGAAATGTCTAAGTTTTGTTAAAGTGTTAAGAAACTACGTCAGGTCCGACGTAATCTTCATAAACTGCCCCTATAGGGTTGAGAACAACCACCTTCAAGTTCAAAGGACACGAGAAAAACTAGAAAAAACGTAAAATCCAACAGGATTTCTATTTTCATGGATGCTATGATTAGCTGAAATTGCGTAGTACTCTAAAATAGAAGCAGAAACTTACGTACCATCAACATCCTACACTGTCAACCCTCAGAGGGTGTGAAAACTACCATATATGTAAGATTTAACTATAAAAAGTTACAGTGACTTCTATAAAAATTCGAAGCACCTGCGTTGTGTGGAAGAGAGAAGAAACTAGACTATGTTCGACGATGTGCTTGACCACCCCCACGAGATACTACCTCTGTATCTGTAGGATGCTGGAAAAACAGAAAGAAGCTAACCGGATTTACATTTTTATGGATGCTATGATTGGCAAAAGTCGTGTTGCACACTTAGAGTTTGAAACTCATGTCCAATAAATGTTATTAAGTAACACCCCCAGAAAGAATGTAAACTACTGTAATTCAAGATGTAACGAAAAAGCTATACTGTTGCTTATTCGTTTCATTTCCATAGTTTTTTTTTATATAGGGGTGGCGTCTCTCAACCCCGTGGGGGTGGTTTTCAAGCGCAGCGTCGAACATAGTTTAGTTTCTTCTCTCTTCCACACAACGCAGATGTTTCGAATTTTTATAGAAGTCACTGTAACTTTTTATAGTCAAACCTTACATGGGGGGTAGTTTTCACACCCTCTGAGGGTTGACACTGTAGAATGTTGATGGTACGTAAATTTCTAATTCTATTTTAGAGTACTACGCAATTTCAGCCAATCATAGCATCCATGAAAATAGAAATCCTGTTGCATTTTACGTTTTTTCTTGTTTTTCTCGTGTCTTTTAAACTTGTTCTCAACTATATAGGGGCAGTTTATGAAGATTACGTCGGACCTGATGCAGTTTGTTATCACTTTAACAAAACTTAGACATTTTGAGCTTTTTCAGCAGTCATTGCTGTTTTGGATCGATTTTTTTATATATGGGGGCTAGTTTTCGCCCCTCCCTGGGGATGTGTTTCATATCTATTGTATGTACGCTGCTGTTTAACCTTGATTTGTATAATTCGATTGATTAACAACTATTCCCGTAGCTTAATATTCTTTTTACCCCATTTCAGAGGTGTTTTTTGGCTCTAGCTAATGATTTTGGGGGTGTACGATTTTTTTTGACCCCGGATTCGGATTCAGCGACCGAAAATACATGGGGATACATGGGTCTGGTTCGCTGCTTTGTTGAACTTTTATTTTTTTTTTGTGGGGCTGTGTTATTCTCAATATCTCGAAGGTTTCTTTTATTTTTAATGTATTTTAAAAAGCTAAAATTTGGCACAGCCGAAGTTTATGAGACAACTATTAAATCAACGTCGAGTGAATTTTCCTGAACCGACCCTAAAATGGCGAAAAAAGGTAACATTATTCTCAATATCTCAGTATATTAAAAATCTAAGTTTCGGTACAGTTGTCACCTATGGGACGTTTGTAAAAATAACGTCGAGTACATTTTCATAAACCTCTCCTAATAGGGTGAACGACGACTTAAATTATTTTCAATGTCATAATGGTTTCTCCCATTTCCAGAATACTTCAAAAGCTAAGATTTGGCACTATTGTCGTTTATGGAGCACTTGGAAAAATAACTTCGAGTGATTGTTTGTAAACCGCCCCCAAAATGGTGAAAAGGGGTTCACATTTTTCTCAATATTATGACGATTTCTCCCATTTTCAGTATATTAAAAAGCTAAATTTCAACACACTTGTCACTTATGGGACACTTGTAAAAGTAACATCGAGTACATTTTCATAAACTACCCCCAATAGTAAAAACGTAAAAAGTAAAAAGCTAACATTTGACACTTGTAATAGGACACGTAAAATTAATGTCTAGTGAATTATTCTCAATATCAAGACACATTGTCCCATTTCCAAAATACTTAAAAAGCTAAGATTTGGCAGAATTGTCGCTTATGGGACACATAAAAATTACGAGTAAATTTTCATAAACCACCCCCAATATGGTGAACAATAGGTATTTTTCATTCCTATAACCTGTAAAATTATACTCAATAATTTCTAAATATTTCTCCATACATTTCTACACACCTACCTCATATACACATACATACTAATGATGATATATACAGGGTCTCACGTAATTAGGTACTTTTCTTCCAGATGGTGAAAGAACTAGAAAAAAATAAGTTTTGTATACAGGTTGTCCTGTAATGGCTTAGAGGACATCGAACTGATTCCAAAACACCCCCATATGTATTCTCTGGTCCTTCCTTACTGATATTCAGGAGATTTCCTAATTTTGCCAAATTCTTTAGCCAATTTTTTTTTTTACTATTTTATCCATTTACCTAATTAAAATTTGTTATTTTTTAAAATACAGGATGGAACTGGAAAAAATATGTTTATGCATACGTAAATAAATAACAAACAAGAATTTTATTACGTGTAAAATTGGTATTTATATTATTTTTATAACATAAGTTTCTCTTCAGTTTTAAATAGGACACCCACAATCACATTCTGCTTAGGGCCGGTACTTTCATCTCCCGTTAAATTTATTCTTTAGATAATTTCCTTGGATAAAATTACATCAATAATTAGGAAGTTTCCTATTTTAGAAATATCATGTACATTCAACCTCATTTAGTAGTCTTTCAGATAACTAGTCAAACAAAAAAAAAATAATAATTATCTCGATATCTGAAAAACTCACGAACTTATTCAATTTCTTATTTGAAAACTTTGCCTCGGCTGAAGTCCACCCGTGACGTCACAGTACACAACTCGCCGACTTGCCATACCGGCGGCGCGCCGTATATTCCCTTTATTATACTCTTCGCAAAAACGAAGAGTATATTGCATTTGATCGGCACATTTCTAAAAACGGAAATATCGCTCGTAGAGAAAAAATTTTCATATAATTGTGTTAGTGAACGAATTATGAACAAGTTTCAAAATGTCCGTCCGTCACGTTTCTTGTAAGCACGATAACTTAAGAAAGAAAAGTCCGATTGTATTGAAATTTGGAATTTGGAATTTGGTAAGTTAGTGTTACCTAGAGGAAGAACCCTATTGTTTTTGAAGAAAATCAATCAGTAAATAAGAAAGTTATTAATCATTTAATTAAAAAAATATATATTTTCTTATTTTTTGTCGCTTGCACTAAAATAGAAATCTTGCGAAATGTTATCTTTATAATATATTTTTTTTTGTTTATGCATTTTACTAATATATGTTTTATAATAATATATCTAATGCATTAAAATATGATTCTCGAAAGATATATATTACAAACATTCAATTTTCGTAGTAATCTGTGATGGTGCAGTGGCTAAACTTTTGTCTTGCAATCTTTTTACCTGAGTTAACAACCCAAATTTTGTAAGTGCTTTGCCAAGTGTTGTGTTACTTATAATTGGCTTTAGGTCTCTGAGTAGACAGCAATTTTTTAATATTATTAGTTTTTAAGTTTGTTTATAACAAAGAGGAGAGCTAATCCCCCCCCCCCCCGTTAATCGTTAAGCCGAACCGGACCTACCCCGTCCAACCTTACATTCACCACGTGGTTGTTTGGTTGGCTCCGGGCCAGGATCCGGCAAGGCACATAGTTGTATTTAAATTAAGAATAAAATCTGTTTTGGACAGATTGGATGTTTTTTTTTTTCAATTTTTTTTTTTTCATTTTTTTTTTCACAACAAAGTTGGTATCACAAAATTCAGGTTGTCCAAAAACTAACATTATTTACAAGAAAACTGCGAAGAGTAGTATCCTATAGAATGTGTAACAATTACAATGTCGGAAATTGTACGTATTGGGTTGGCAATAAGAGCAAGCGAGAGCGCGGCAAGCGAAAGCGAAGCATGCAATCATGTACATACATGCCTCTTTACTGCTAGAGTACTGGTAGACGTCTTTATTGTGGGCGGTCGATTAATAGCGCAATGCCAAACCAAGAATTTTCTGAATCTGTTTATAAAAAGCTCAGTAAATTGGCGAAGAGTACCTACTAGACGGAGAGCCGGCCGTCGAATATTCTATGAATAAGATACATTAAAAACTTTTTGTGAGTGTTAGTACTACCACAGACCTAAAGGGAGCCACCTTTTATACGAGCTAATTTTGCCCGCGTCATGAATTTTTGACCTCACTGCCGGTTACGATTTTTAATGTTTTCTTAAGTCATGAATAGTCCCTTGGAGTAAAGCTTTTACCCCACCGGACCACAAGACATTTCCCCCCCGTTTTCGAGGGCGCGGAACACGATGGTGACAATATTTTCCGACCTAGCGTCCAACCGCTACCCCCAAATCGAAAAAACCACCCTTTTTTCCTATTTTCCGGTGCTACGCTTGCGAGGGCTTGCCAGGTCTGGCTTTTCTTGGTCATATTGAATAAAATAAGTAAATATTGACCACAGGTGATCTAACCCACCCCCGGGGGTGGAAACTACCCCACCCCCGGGATCAGCTGGAAAATGGTATACTCCCGTTTTCGAGGGCGAGGAATACGATGGTGATAATATTGCCCAACCTACCCTTTAGTCACTACCCCTAAACCTGAATACCACCCCCTTTTAAAATTTTTCGGTGCTAGGCTTGCGAGGGCGTATCGTGTCGTTTTTTTTTGGTCAGTTAGAATAAAATAGTTAAATATTTACGACAATTGACCTAACCCACCCCCGGGGGTTGAACCTACCCCCATCCCCAATAACTAAATGCCACGAAAACAATGAAAATCAGCTGGAAAGCAGTATTCCCCCATTTTCGAAGGCGGGGAATACGATGGTGACAATATCTTTCGACCTAGAATCCAACTGCTACCCCCCAAATCGAAAATACCACCCCTTTTCCGATTTTTCGGTGCTTCGCTTGCGAGGGCTTATCGGATCGGTTTTTTTTTTGGTCAGTTTGAATAAAATAAATAAATATTGACCACAGGGTTGAAAAAAAAAATTAATTGTGATTTAGTGTGTGTACAAGAACCAAAATCGGAAAAGGGGATGGGTTTTTTTCGTTTTGGGCAGGTCGGGAAATATTGCCACCATTGCATTCCCCATCTTCGAAAACGAATACTGCTTTCAGCTGATTTTCGTTGTTTTCGTGGCATTTAGTTATTGGGGGTGAGGGTAGTTTCAACCCCCGGGGGTTGGCTAGGTCAGCTGTGATAAATATTTAACTATTTTTTTCTAACTGACAAAAAAAAAACGATACGACAGGCCCTCGCAAGCCTAGCACCGGAAAATCGGAAAGGGGGTGGTATTCAGGTTTAGGGGTAGTGGATGAAGGGAAGGTCGGGAAATATTATCACCATCGTATTCCTCGCCCTAGTTTTCCAGCTGAATTTCGCTGTTTTCGTAGCATTTAGTTATTGGGAGTGAGGATAGTTTCAACCCCCGGGAGTGGATTAGGTACCTGTGGTCAATATTTACTTATTTTATTCAATCTGACCAAGAAGAACCAGATCTGGCAAGCCCTCGCAAACGTAGCACCGGAAAATCGGAAAGGGGGTGGTATTCAGGTTTAGGGGTAGTGGATGAAGGGAAGGTCGGGAAATATTATCACCATCGTATTCCTCGCCCTCGTTTTCCAGCTGAATTTCGCTGTTTTCGTAGCATTTAGTTATTGGGAGTGAGGGTAGTTTCAACCCCCGGGAGTGGATTAGGTACCTGTGGTCAATATTTACTTATTTTATTCAATCTGACCAAGAAGAACCAGATCTGGCAAGCCCTCGCAAACGTAGCACCGGAAAATCGGAAAGGGGGTGGTATTCAGGTTTAGGGGTAGTGGATGAAGGGAAGGTCGGGAAATATTATCACCATCGTATTCCTCGCCCTCGTTTTCCAGCTGAATTTCGCTGTTTTCGTAGCATTTAGTTATTGGGAGTGAGGGTAGTTTCAACCCCCGGGAGTGGATTAGGTCACCTGTGGTCAATATTTACTTATTTTATTCAATCTGACCAAGAAAAACCAGATCTGGCAAGCCCTCGCAAGCGTAGCACCGGAAAATCGGAAAAGGAGGTGGTTTTTCGATTTAGCGGCTGGACGCCAGGTCGGAAAATATTGTCAGCATCGTGTTCCCCGCCCTCGAAAACGGGGGGGTTCATATCTTACGGTCCGGTGGGGTAAAAGCTTCACCCCAAGGGACTATTGATCGGAAGTGAGGTCAAAAATCCTTTAGGACTGTAGTAATACTAAAAATATTGAAAGAAATTTCTTAAAAATTTAATTTGAATTACTAAATTTTGTCCTCCATCACAAAAAGTTTTTCATGTATCTTATTCATAGGATATTCGACGGCCGGCTCTCCGTCTATACGTTTTTAGCTTGTTTAGTGTATGTGCTCGTTCATGTTCATTTAGTGGGGTTAACATTTCTCGATAACACTGAATGAACTAAATAGCCAGGGAGATAGCGACAGTTTTTTCGCGTTAATATACATAAAGCTAGGTTTTTTCCCATGATAGCTTAGACAGTATCAATGATGAAGGTGCAATTCTACCAATCTATAAGTACCGCAAAAATGAGTAACAAATTAAATAACATGTTGCAAAAAGAGATATCGATTTTCTGAATTGTCACAAAATGCCACTTTTGATTCGTTCTTGCCGAGCCGAATTTTCGAATTTCGTCGTGAAATTTACTATCAGGCTTATCTTTACGTCGTGACATCGTACGGCCGTCCCAATGGCGTTTTTCGAAAAATATGAACGTGCCAAGATTGCATGTTTTAGCAATTTTTTCGGCTCCCAAATGCAAGCCGTTTTTTGCTATATTTCTCCGAAACGGTGGAAGTTAGCTCGAAATAAAAAATAAGGTCAAACGAGTATTTTCCACTACGAATCTTTTACTTCCATCAGAATTTTGATATTTTTTTTCGTTTCGGAGATAACTACTGAAATGTCGGCCATGTACGGCAAAAAATCGCAAATTTTGAGCTTCTACAGTTGGCAACTTTTTAATCTGGGCTCCTACGCCAAAAGACTACTCTAGCTAATTTAAATAGAATTAAATTTGCTAAAACCGTTTTTTCTATTTTACTTCCACATCCAGTGGAAGTATAGTAACGACAAAAAATTTTTAAAAATTTTTATTGTTCAAATAGGCTTAGAATGTCATGAAACGTCGAGATTTCAAGTTTGAGCGAAAAAAAATTTCTGTCTGTCGGTCTGTAACTTTTTTTGTGCGCACGTTTACTGTGGAACCGTTTGAGATATTGACTTGAAATTTGGTACACATATGTACTTTAACGAGATCTAGAACTAGATTATATTTTCATCTTGTTCCGTTGAAGGGTTGGGGGTAAATTGGGGTAAATTTGGAGTAAATAGGTAAATCAAGCAGGTAAGAGTTCATAAAATTGATATTTAGTATAGACAAGAGAAGCTAAGGTCTCAAAAAAATTTTTGGCATTAGCCACCCCCATTACTAAAGGGGATGAAAAAAAATGTGATTTAGTGTGTGTACAAGAACCAGAAACCTCAAAATATTTTTTTACTTTATCCACCAACCACACCCACCGCCTATCACCACCCCCACCCCACTACCGATCTGGGGTATCGTTTTATGGGTTTTTGGGGGTAGAGGATTTCAAATATTATATTATTAAAGTTCCATAAACAATTATTTCCAGATACAAAATTTTTTCGTTGTGTGACTTGGATAGAAAATTTGGATGTGGAAGTAGTGATTCCTTGGGCAGCGGTTTTTTGAATTCCGACAAAAATGGAGGAATTAGAGGTTTTTTTTTTTTCGGTAAAATATCTCCATTTTGTCACCGCAATTAATTGATAATAAACTGAAATCGATTTCATATACGATGTTCACTTAATATCATGTACTACTTTGACGCTCCGTTAATCTCGGCCCTTCGAAACAAAGGTTTCTGAGAAAAAATATTTTTTTAAGATTTACATACACTCTATAGGAAAACGTGTAATTTCCTACATTTCCTCGAATATCTCGATAATTATCGTTTTCTTTTTTTTCGAAAAATTTGTACACAACTTATGTAAAGAGAATTGATTG
Source organism: Rutpela maculata (assembly GCA_936432065.2). Taxonomy (NCBI): domain Eukaryota; kingdom Metazoa; phylum Arthropoda; class Insecta; order Coleoptera; family Cerambycidae; genus Rutpela; species Rutpela maculata. The sequence goes on from OW386286.2 coordinate 216,821,240, forward strand.
ACCTTTCCGACTCTTTTTTTATTTTTTCTCTAACATAAAAAGTATTAATGATGAAAGTGCAAGTCTAAGGAAACTTTTAGTGCTGAAAAAATGAGTAAAACATTAAACAACATGTTATAAAAAGTTGCATAAATGTATATATAAATATATATCTACAAGATTGAAATTTTACATACTCGCAGATGACATAAATAAAAACGTACCGAAAAATAATATCCTACCGCGTCGGAAGCGTTGTCATGTCAGGTCTACCACCCACGCAAAGTGTGGAAAAAACAAACATTTTTTACTTATATCTGCGAAGCTGAAATTTTTTTGTGGAATAGTTTATTTAATAAGACATCCAAAAAATACAGTCTACCTATCGTCTCATGTTGCTAAAGACTCGGTAGACGTAATGGAATGCAAGCGCGTGACCGCGGCGTTGCACTCCGGGCTTTTGCAGTTCGCGGAGAAGTTTTGCATTTTCCGCCGCTGAATATTAATCTACAAAGCTGATTTTTTCTCTACAAGCATTTTATGCACTATTTCGATTAAAAATCACATTCTACCTCCGCTGAAAGGTGGCTAAATCTTTGGTAGACGTTGCCAAAATGGCAATACATAATCAAATCATGACAATTATATTCTTCATTAATATTAAAGAACAGACAGTTTTCTTATAGATGTGTTAATAATAACTTTTATTTACTTTTTAATATTGCTAGTGGTTGAGCTGCAGACGATTTTGTAGTAGCACCAATGACTAATGCAGACATAACAAAAAAATGGTTGCATATGTTTTTGAGAAATGATGCACAGTTTGTGATAATCGTTTTTGATACTTATTCCTCTCCTTCGATCAAAGATCACGAGCGCGATTTGAGAGGGACCCGTCGAGGTCGAAAAATTGAAATTAGAGATCCATCGACACGCCCTCCCGACTTCATGTCTGCAATTTCGAAGAGCTTCAGCCACCATTTAACGTTCTCGTGCGATGCTCAGACACAATATATTGATAATAATGTTAAACAATGTGAAATGTGTGCATCCTGAAGTGAAGGTGTGGATGGAAGTTGGCGTTGGCACTTCATTAAGGTATATAAATGTTAGTAAATTGTACGAGAGGTTGACATATTCGGTCATAAGTCTTTTGTTTTTTATGTTAGAGAAAAAATAAAAAAAGTGTCGGAAAGGTCAATCAATTCTCTTTACATAAGCTGTCTACAAATTTTTCGAAAAAAAAAACGATAATTATCGAGATATTCGAGGAAATGTAGGAAATTACACGTTTTCCTATAGAGTGTATGTAAATCTTAAAAAAACAATTTTTCTCAGAAACCTTTGTTTCGAAGGGTCGAGATTAACGGAGCGTTAAAGTAGTACATGATATTAAGTGAACATCGTATATGAGATTGATTTCAGTTTATTACCGATTAATTAGGTGACAAAATGGAGAAATTTTACCGAAAAAAGAAAAACCCAAATCCCGCCCCCTCTAATTCCTTTATTTTTGTTGGAATTCAAAAAATAGAAAAACCGGCTTTAGCAAATTTAATCCTATTTAAATTAGCTAGAGTAGTCTTTTGGCGTAGGACCCCAGATTAAAAAGTTGCCAACTGTAAAAGCTCAAAATTTGCGATTTTTTGCCGTACATGGCCGACATTTCAGTAGTTATCTCCGAAACGAAAAATAATATAAAAATTCTGATGGAAGTAAAAGATTCGTAGTGGAAAATACTCGTTTGACCTTATTTTTTATTTCGAGCTAACTCCCACCGTTTCGGAGAAAAATAGCAAAAAACAGCTTGCATTTAGGGGCCGAAAAAATTGCTAAAACATGCAATCTTGGCACGTTCATATTTTTCGAAAAACGCCATTGGGACGGCCGTATGATGTCGCGACATAAAGAAGAGTCTTCCAGATAAACCTGATCGTAAATTGCACGACGAAATTTGGAAATTCGGCTCGGCACGAACGAATCAAAAGTGACATTTTGTGACATTTCAGAAAATCGATATCTCTTTTGCAACATGTTATTTAATTTTTTACTTATTTTTACGGTACTTATAAATTGGTAGAATTGTACCTTCATCATTGATACTGTGTAAGCTATCATGGGAAAAAAATCTAGCTGTATGTAAATGATTTCACGAAAACTGTCGCTACCTCCCTGGCTATAAACTGCCGGTGCCTGCCAGCGAGTATAAAGGTGCCCGCGCCCGCTCGCTGTTGAGGGAATCATGTACTGTGACATAATCGAGCCTCAGCCCAAATGATCGCGGCATTTTAAACTTGGAAGGACCATAACTTTTTTATTTTTAGAGATAATTTAAAAAAAAGCAGATATTTTTTAGATTTTTACGACTATTTATTACGAGAAAATGAGAAAAATGGAAACTTCCTAATTGTTTCCATGGGATCTGTCTATTGAATAGATTTAACTGGAGATGAAAGTACCGGTCCTTACAGTAATATTATTTTAAAAAATTGTACAGAGTTGTAAAAAAATATTTGAAATTTTAATTGTTAATTTAGATGGCTGTAAATAGATCAGAATTGTTTCTATTCCATTCTAATTCATCACCAAAATATGAAAATTTCTATATCTCCAGTTTTCTATTCGTCGTGCAGGGGCAACCAAAATCAATAAAAACACATTTTTTAATGCAACTATAAAGAGTCATCAGAACGCTTGGTTTGAAATCTCTCAATTGGTGCTACAAGTATGGTGTTGTGTATTGTTTAATCTTGGGTTTCAAAAGATGAATCCATTTAAAAACCAAGAGTTAGGACCAATTCCGATAAAATCGGGAAGTAAGGAATTTGCATACCTAATTTGTCCATGTAAAATTTAATTTAAAATACAAAGGTGGCCCGCTTTTCATTTATGTTCGGTATTATTGTCCTGTCTACGGTTGAAGTGGTCAAAACATTATGGTATTCGAAAGAATACGAAGGACAAAGGACATGAACTACAAAAGGTCACAAAATCTTAAAATTCCACCAATACCTTTTTTTCCGATTAGTAGAGAAAAAAATAAATTTCAGTTACATAAAAATACGTGGCTGGATAAAACTTTTTAATCGTATATATATAGTTGACGCCACAAATTTAGTGCGAATAAAAATATCAAAGTCGGTGCTACTACAGAGCCGTATTTCACATTTTTGCGTTGGAGTGAACAATACAATACGATTTCAATGATTTTTGGGGGGGCGGATTCTGGAAATGCAATCTGTATGTTGTTATGAAGTTACTTTTGTCTGATGTGGGAGGTGAGAGTTTCTTGGAAATTAAGTTTTAATTTCCATTTAACTACACCGCTTTGGTGTTTATACGGTCTATAATATTCATAGAACTAGTAAGCATATACAAATTAAATATCCATTCTAAATCTGTATTTAAGTATTGGTCTTACCTTCAATATTTTGTTTCTGGCTGATTGGACTAGCTCCACAGTGCCACAAAAAAAAAAAAAAAAAAAAAAAGTTTTAATTTTGAAAAAACATGTTTTTGCCTCGTTTCTTTTTAACAAATCGGCTCTGTTCATCGGATCAGGCCAAACAAAAATCAAAATATTTGAAAATAAATTATGAATAAAACATAGTTACAAATCCTATCTTTCTGTTTTACAAAAAAATAAAAACTTAAGACAATTTCTAATTTTACATTAACCGATATTACAAAAAAAATAATTAATCTTTTTTAATGAAACGTTATGAAAGTTAAATCTTGTAGATGTAAACTATTATGGAAAATTACAAATAAAAATATTTATTATCTTCCCTGACGAAAGAGATTTCACAAAATGTTTTAAAGCTTTATAAAATACTGCCATTTGGTCACACTACTGTACAACGATGATACAAATTAATTTTTTATATCATTTTAGAAATAAAAAAAACTTTATATGTTCAGGATTTGAACCGCGGATTTTCGCATTCAATTCAATTCAACAAGTATTTATTTATGTTTATAATACAGCAGTGCGCCATTCCGGAATCCGGCCCGGGGTCAGCCAGACAACCACGGCGTACATCATCGAGGTGGGTGTGAGGCTGGGCGGGGTGGCTTAACGAGAATTGAATTATAACATAGCCCCACAAAAAAAAATAAAAGTGGTCTGTCCGGCGGACCATACCAATGTATCCTTATATATTTTGACCCGCTGAATCCGAATCCGAAGTCGGAATTGTCAGAAAAACACCCCCCCAAAAAAAGTGGTCTGTCATGCGGACCATACCAGTTTATCCTTACCAAATACATAAGGATGCACTGGTATGGTCCGCCAGATAGAACACTTTTTTTGTTTTGAGGTTGTTTTTTGGGGTTGGGGGTGAAAAACGAGCTAATCTGACAATTCTGTCTTCGGATTCGATCTGAAGTTAGAGGTAAAAACGAACCAATCTGACAATTTTTACTTCGCATCCAGATTCAGCGGGTCAAAATACACTGATATAGTCTATCAGACAGACCACTTTTTTTGTTTTGGGGGTGTTTATTGGGGTTGGGGGTGAAAAACGAGCCAATATAACAATTCTGACTTCGGATTCGGTTTCGGCAGTTCCAAATACATAAGGATACACTAGTCTGGTCCGCCGGGCTGACCATTTTTTGGGGGTGTTTTTTGGGTTGGGGGTGAAAACGAGCCAATCTGACAATTCTGACTTCGGATTTGGTTTCAGTTGATTCAAATACATAAGGATACACTGGTTTGGTCCGCCGGACAGACCACTTTTTTTTGTGGGGCTATCTGCCGCAGACAGACTTTAAGACCAATATTATCATTTGAAAATGCAGGCAGCATTTTCAAATGATACAAGGGCCTAAAACTAATGGATATAAAAACTTAAAACTAATCTGATTGAAGCACTGAACAAATTTTGGGTGTTGTTGGCTCGGGTAAAAATAGGACAAAACGAAAAAAAAACCGTACGAGAAGTACCAGGAAAATATAGTGGAATAAAAGTTATGATTTAAAATGTTTGAATTTTTAAAAAGGTTATCGACCAAAAAGGAATTTATGATGATAAAAGGAGGACAAGAATAAAAAGAATAAAAAACGAGAACAAGATTAAACATAAAGAAAAGAGATAGAAAAAATTGGGAAGATTTTGTAAAGTTGAGGAAAGATCAAAAGGTGGAAAAATAATAGGTTTAATTAATTTTAACCATTGCGCCATGTCCGTGAAATATTCGTGCATTCGATTAATTATGGCAGAGAAACACGTAATTTTTAAACGATGATATCTTCGCTGATACATGAGTGGGAATGCCGTACGATATCAATATAGAAATGGCAAGAATTGCGTTTTAACCTCATCGTAAACTGCATACTGTAATTCGAAAATTACATCCAGCAGCAATGTACAAAAAAAAACTGACATTTTCGTATGTTTCGCGAAACGCGTTTAACTTTGTCTAAGCACTATAGTTGAGTAAGTAGAATGCACGGATATCATCTCCGCACGTTTTCCTAGAATCTTGTGGCCTTGGTAACGGAAGTGGGGGGAAATACCGTGCCGTGGCAGTCGCGGTTTTGATGAACGAGCGCGCGCATACCTGCGTAATTGTAGGTATACTAACGATTAAAATTTAATTAATTTATGCATTCACTAAAGTTTTCACACATTAGAGAATAAATAAATGTATGAAACGCGAAAGATACGATATCTCAGCTTCTAATTGATGTACAAGGGTGTATTTTTTTTTAATTATTCTATTTTTGAAACACTTTTAAGAGATGAGTAAGTATTTCGCTGGATACATCTTTTCATAAAAAAATTTCATTTTACAGAAATGCACGAAACTTAACTTGAAAAAATAGATTTTTTATTATTATTACCATAACCATCTTATTACCATTGTGAGGCACGTTTAAAAAACTATATTTTAAGAAACAAAATCTTAGTGGCAGTTTTTTTATGAAGCTTCAAAATATTTAAAAAAATCTCGTTTCTTCAGGAAAATAATAAATATTTTTATTTGCAATTTCCCATAATAATTTACAGTTTACACTTACAGGACTTATAATTTCACAAAGTTTCATTAAAAGAGATTAATTATGTTTTTAGTAACTTCGGTTCACGTAAATTTAACGTAAATAAAAATTTTCATAGTATTTAAAAATATATAGTGTCCGCCAAAAAGTCTGCACCATGTGGGAAACTCTGTTGTTATTGACTTTCTGAAAGATAAAAATTAGCGCATGTTCTCAAACAAAAAAGGAGCTGCACAAATGTGTGTTAGTCCTTTCGCTTAGGTCGGAAAATTATTTTTTTTTAATTGTTTCCTGAGTAAATTACCTTTATTTTTGAAGATATCGAAAAATGTTACGTAAAGAAATTGTTTATAATGCGAAGTAATATCCAGATATCAAATTTGGTTGTCTTATTTTAAAAATAAAAATATTCCACCTTTTTACGCATAATTCCTGAACTATATTTTTAAATATTTTTCTGTTATTAATAATTCTCTCTATTTAATAGTTTTAGCCCAAGTAATGGATTAAAATTCATTTTGAATAACTTTTAGCAGTACCTACTTTTTTACCAAATAAATATTTTGGGAAAAAATGCCAAATTTTTTGGTGCAATAGTTGTTCTCTTTTTTTTTCAGTGTTAACTCTTTCAAAATGTTTCAATACAAATCGCTTAAAAGAGTTTCAGTTAGCGAAGAAATATAACAACTATAGAAATATAACAACTATGTACCAATAAATTCAGCATTTTTTCCCAAAACATTTATTTGGTCAAAAATTACTGATAAAAGTTGTGGATTTCAATATATTACTTAAGCTGAAACTATTAAATAGAGATAACTGTTTATAACAAGAAAATAATTACAAATATAGTTCAGGATTTCTGAGTCAAAAATAGGAAAATTTTTATTTTTAAAATAGGACAACCAAATTTGATATCTGACCATAGCTTCGTATTATAAGCATCTTTTTCAAATAACACCTCGGGTGAATAACTTGTATTTTTCACCAGGATCTCGACTTAAACAACATATATCAAAATAATTTTTACTCCACCTTTTGTAGGTCACCACTGATTGGACTAACAGAATAGGTTTTAAATTTTAAAAAACCGTGCTGCAAAAAATTTGTATCTCGAGGATATCCTAAAAACCGAACATCCTGCGTAAACACGTTCATCGAGTGACCACCTCCCCTTAGAATTCGTATATACTAACTCGTTTTTAAAATATTATTTTATTTTATATTATAATTCAATGTTTGCTAATATACAGTGTCCGAAAAGTATGGATACGCCTGAGTAATTCGTCAGGATATCGAGATATGAGTGAAATGACGTCTATAAAAGTTGTTGAGGTGAGGGGCACCATCTGGTGACCTTGGATTTGATCTTAAAGATCATTTTGAAGGTCACCTTTCGTTTTTTTAAATAGGAACCTCGGATTCTGAAACAGCGAAAAATTTGCATTAGAGTTGTAAGGGCTCAAATTGACCCTTGAGTCATCCAAAGGTCAAATGTCTCTCGAAATTTTTAGGCTGGTGTCTCGTCAGGATAGCGAAATATAAAGAAAATGACCTCTATAAAAGTTGTTTTAGTCATCGAGGGCACCACCTGGGGACCTTGGATTTGACCTTGAATGTCATTTTCAAGGACATTGGAAGGTTAACTTTCATTTAGTCGCCGAAGTCGAGCACGAAATGACCTCGATTTGACCTTAAGATCTATCTGTCAGGTCATCACGATCACCATTGCCTGCCTTTAGTCATCAGACCTGGGGTCAGTTTGACTCCTTACAACTCTAATGCAAATTTTTTCGCTCTTTCATAATCCGGGGTCAAAAATAGAGGTTCCTATTTAAGAAACGAAAGATGGCCTTCAAATCACCTTGGGGAATGATCTTCAAGGACAAAACCAAGGTCACCAAGTTGTGTCCTCCTTGCGACCTCAACAACTTTTATAGAGGTCATTTTCCTCATATCTCGCTAGCTTAACGAGTTATTCAGGCGTATTTTGGGACACTCTGTATGTGCAGGTATAATTCAGAGTTCCCAGCAACATCACGCCTGTAAGTTCCCTGTTTTTCATGATCCGTTTTCCTGATAAATTTTTAAATCTCGAAGTAGGTATCAATTTTCTTTTGCGAGTAAAATTATTATGGTTCGAAAATGACACAAAAGTCTAAACATAAATTTATTTAAAAAATAAATGCAATAAAACAAAACGTAAACTTTTAATTTCAAACATAAAATTTTACTCTATACAATATAAAATCAGTTAAATAGGTAAAGCAAATGGAACAGATATTTTATCACAGTTTCTTTCTTAATTTAAATAGGTATTTCCTTCTGTAATAAATCGCTTTCATATTTGCTTTTCAGAACTTGCTAAAGGCCAAAAATATTTCCGTGGCAATACTTGAATATTCCCTGATATTTTTTTAAAAAAGCAATTATCCCTGAGTTTTCCCTGTCTTTTTTCAATTCCCTGACAATTCCCGGTTTTCCAGGTTGCTTTTAGCCCTGTAATTGTACATATTCATAATTTGTTTATATCTTTCATATTTGTCGACTGTCAAACTGTCAATTGTGTCCCGAATAAAACATTTATTAAACATAAGAATTAACATTTTGTTTAAAAATATAAAAAAGTAGATTTTTTCTTTAAACTACGTCTTGCCATTTTTATTAGCCTTAATATACCCAATTTAAAAAAAAAGAACAGATTAAAAACCATTTCAAAAGCTTTAAAAAACTATAAACAGCATTTTTTGAAATATCATTACTTTCGGAAATATTTAACTGTAAGTACGATATTCCTTCTTCGGTTAAAAATGCGTATGTATAAAAAATTGGTGAATTTCTATCATAGAAAAATTTAAAAAATTAAAAAATATTCTTTGCATTCTCCTTAAAAATTAATACTTAAAGGGATATTTACTAAAGCTCATACCAAAACGTACTGCCACCCCTGTTTTTCCACCCCCTATGTCCCGTCCCGCAGGTGGCTGATTCACTTCAATAGTTTTTTTTTCATAAAGTATACGTCATTACCTCAACGACTGCATAGTTTTAACCAGTCAGGAGTTGATATGTTATTACACCAGTTTTTTTTTTTTACTTTATTCCCAATGCTGATGTACTTGATGTACGAGAGGTCCTTTAATTTTTGCAGCTGAAGACGTTTCGAATTTATTGGTCAATAACTTGCCACAATTAATAGGTTGTAGCTCCCTTAGGAGTTGATTTAAGGTAATATATCTACACAAAACCAACTTTTTTTCTAGTTCGATCACCCTTTACAAGAGAGCTACGTAATTACTGAACACTCTGCATTTTACTTGCAACAAAATAAATAATGTCATATTTCAGGATTGCAGACAACCGTTCATTGGAGGCTCCTTCTTCGACCACGAGGGACAGCCCTACTGTGAGACACATTATCACTTGAAAAGAGGCTCTTTATGTGCTGGTTGCCACAAGCCGATTTCCGGACGTTGTGTCACAGCTATGTTTAGAAAGTTCCATCCCGAGCATTTCGTGTGTGCTTTTTGTTTGAAACAGCTCAACAAGGGCACTTTTAAAGAGCAAAACGATAAACCATACTGTCATAATTGTTTTGAAAAGCTTTTTGGTTAGTGTTTTATATTTTATCAATATTGTTTTTTTTTGACGTTATCGATTTTTTACTATTACAGCTTTTAAACATTATTATCGCAAGAAATGCAATGTGAAAAATTGTGACAATATTATTTTAATATTAGAGTTCAGACATAACAGCGACAGCCGATTTAAGTCAAATGGGCAACTAGACAATTTTTTTCGTTATTCTAATAACCATCACGTAGTCATATTAAAATTACAAAAAATTATCCGATCGCGATGAAATTTAATACATATTTGTACTTAAAATTTTTACACGAATACGGGATAAAAAAACCATGACTGATTTTCGTGCATTTCCTGTTACGTGACGGACCCGTCCCAACTTCCCCGTGACATATTGTGACGTTTTGATAAAGCCCCTCCTCCCCGTAAACTCAGATATAGTGTACCTTGTAAACCACAAAGAAGTAGATTTTTCCATACAAGACAAAAATATGGCATCTCTGAAGAAATTCACGTACTTTAAACATGACCCAGTTGGACGGTCCTTTTCATAATACTAATGGATTTTTAATGAAAGGCATCAAAGTCTAACTTCAAAACATTTAGAACAATTATCAACAATATACTTTTACTCTCGTGATTGGTAGTTCAAAATACATGTATGTATTAGTGTATCCGTCAATACATCCAACCCTCTTTGAGAGAGTGTTTATGGTAATTTGATCGTATTTTGGATGTTACGGAATTGGCAGAAAAAAACGATAAAATAAAATATTATGCCACCTACATAATATGAAAATTTTTACAGCCAACCCTGGTTTTGACATCATTTATCGCTGCAATCCGGGCTCTAGATATGACCGCGACGTGCACATCTTACTGTTATTCGTCTTCATTTTAAGCATATTCGTTCTACAGTTAAACAAATAATACTCGATAAAATTAAGTTGAAATTATATTTATAACATATTGAAGGGTCATCTATCATACCATATTATTATTTTCTTATGTTTTTCTATTGTCTACTTCCCCATTCGCTCTTATGTTTGAACAAACGTCCAACATTTTTATTACTTATGTTTAAACTTTTATCCCGTATATTTAGCAGATTTTAATGCTGTGCTTAGTGGTATAAATATTTTTTCATATACATACATAAAAATATAGAATACATATTTATAATTTAATAATCAACAAGAGTTACTAACGTCCACGGCTAATGTTTTAGAGCATAATATTTTTTCAAAGGTAAAAAACGTTAGCTGCTTAATATCTACTTTTTTAAATATAATGTGAATAGTAATACAGAATCAGATAGTTATTCTCATTTCCTTATTCCTGAAGATATGTCAATCTATGAATTAAAAGAGTAAGAAAGTTATTAAAATCAATGATGACTTTATTTTTTAACCATTATGCAAGTTGGCCTTTTCAATTTGACGTATTCTCAGAACTAAGTAAGAACAACAATTTTCCGCCAATAATACTATTAACAATAAAAGATTTTAAACGGTTTTTTCTTCAAGTTAAGTAATCTTCGTAACAATTTAATTAATTTAGATGATAACATGCATGACTGAGGTAAATTTTTATTTTAAAATGTTGAAAAATTTCTTCAAATTAACGCATTTTATATTAGATACCAAGTATGTGTTGTGTAAATATATGCATAGTTTATTTTGGATGTAAAAATATAACATGGTATCTTACGATATGCAATGCTTTAGAACTTGTTAAACACCTTTCCCATGAAGAATGATAGAACTAAAGTCCATAGTAAATACATTTCGCCATGTCAATGTTGTTTATAACCACGATGTTAATTAAAGAATGCGTCAAATAGTTAGTTAATACTAAATTATTAATAAAGAATAATAAAGTTGATACTAAGCAGGCTACTGTACTTTTATAAAGGCAGCATGTTTTTTCCGAATAGAGTTTTCTATTGTATATTTATATTACCAGGAAACTAGATTTTGTCTTTTTGAAATAGCAGGAGTTGTAATTTAATTTAAAACCAGAATACTTTTCTTAACAATGCCATATTATATTCCATACTCAGAAATTTAAAATTAGGTACTTATAAATTTATTTATTTTTTAATTATTATCATTAATGCAGGAATAACTCGGGTAATGCCAGAAACTGCATTTCACAAAGCGTTGACCTTTATTTCTCATGTGTTTTCTTATTTTTTATCATTGTATTTTGAATTTGAGTTTTAGAGCGATATTATGATTGCCTATTTTTCTTTGTGATTTCTTACTATGGCAATCTAAGATCTAAAATTATTTGAGGATTTGTTTTGTTTTGCTGAAGGTGAGTCCTGTAATGAATGTTTTACATGAGTTATAAGAGACAAGCTGCGTGATCATCTTATCTAATAAAATCTAGATGGGTAGATTTTCTCGCCAAGATGATTTAACCGTATATACAGGGTGCGCCACTTAAAACTCCCCAGACTTGACTCTTTTTTATTTTTGAAGCGATTACCATGTTGGGCACATCAAATTGTAGACATTTTTAAAGCCTTTAAACATGCATACAGAGTGATTTAAAAAAAAAAATTTTTGAAAAAATTGTTAAGAAAGGAAAACTTAATTTCTTTCAATTTTTTTTTACCTCACCTTGTACATGAAATGTGTTAATGTTTTCTCAATTTATGTTATTAAAATAAATAAATATTTATTTCTTTTGTTTCTTGTTGCTGTTACGTTGAGTATTGATTGTGATGTCTTTTATAAATAAAGCATAAAATTATTATTTACATTTTTTCAGTTATTTAAAAAAAAAACAGTTTGGAATCGGAAGGAGTGTTTTTAATTTCTTTCTCTAAAACCAAAAAAAATTTCGAATATGACGTAATAACATAAATTGAAGCTAATTAAAACCTTTATAAGAAAACATTAACACAGTCATGTGCAGGATGAGGAAAAAAAAATATTCAAGGAAATTAAGTTTTCTTTCTTAACAATTTTTTCAAAAAACATTTTTTTAAATCACTCTGTACACATGTTTAAACGCCTTAAAAATATCTATAATTTGATGTGCCCAACATGGTCGTTGCTTAAAAAATAAGAAATTTACAAGCCTGGAGAGTGTTAAGTAGCGCACCCTGTATATTACCGATATTTATGTGAAAAGTTTCATACATAATGAAAATATTGTCACTAGTCTAGCTTAATTTAATACGTTTGTGAATTAAATTTGTTATCTAGGTTTTCCTTATCGAACTCTGTTAATTATTCAGCAGTTACAACGTACTTCATATCTGAAATAAGTTTTTTATTTTCAAAAATAATGTTTGGAGCTACTCGACTGGCAATAGTTTGCAGAAGTAATGTTAGATAAACAAAAATTACTAAATTTATGTCAAACATGTCAATAATTGAGAAATTAAGCACTAATTGCATTGGCTTACCATAGTTTTCATTCATTTAAATCCTGAATAGCTCTTGTAATTTCCTCTTATTGAAGAAAAAAATAGAGATATTTTTATTTACCAATTACTCTTACTTATCAGTTTGTTGGTTTATGTTTTATGTAGTTATAGATGTTATGTATTTTTATAAAGTTAATTATTGTTCTTTTTACAACTGCCAAACTAATTCTAGAATAGGTGATAAAAATTATGTTAATTAAATGTGGGTTAAAAATTAAAATTTATTTGAACTATGTGTTTTATTTATTATGTAGTGTGTAAGTACCCACCCCAAGTATTTAGTACAACACATGCAATATTTGTATTAATTAAAAATAGTAAATCGAAGAAGCAATAAAATATTCCTGGTTATTTTTTACAATGCTGTGTTGTTAACAACTATAAATCGCAATTAATACAATACACGAATATATGTGTAGTATAAATTTCTATATAACATTAATAAATTGCCTAACTAGGCATTTATACAATAAACAATCTTTTAGTTTAAATTTTGTGTCAAATAAATAGTGTTTAAATTGTTGTACTATGATACAATTACAAGTGAGTCTCGTTCTATTATTAAATATTAAAATCTGTATTAGGTAATGGCTGAGTGACATATAAGCTAAGGTAAGTTTTTATCAACCCAAATATATGAAAGTAATGATGTAGTGGTGGAGGCGTTAACAAAAAATGCAGTGTTTAAGGTTACATAAATTTGGTTACTATTGTTCTAGTTTCAAAAATGTAATCGAATTTCTAATTCCTTACATTCTTTTACAATTTGATGGTGCAATTGAAACAAGCGCGGATTTACGGGAGCGTAGTGGGATAATTACCCCCCACCCAAGGTTTTGTTAGCCATCAACTTTCGTTTTAAAATTATAAGTACTTGGAAAACAAGCAAAAGTGTCGGCCCGTAGCCTTCCCGTTATCCTGTTAAGGATAGGATTTTGCAGAGTAAGAGGGAAGTTTATTATAAATATTTAAAATATCATAAATGGTATAATCTTTAAAATAGTTTCAGGTACTTCCCATTGCTCTAAGGAATACAACCATATACCGTGCGTGTAGCGGAACGCTAGACATAGGGAGTAAAATTACAACATCGCGCGTGCCAGCTGGCTGAAATGAAATAACAGAGCTGGGATGCTCCGCCCGACGGAGGAATTTACGGCAGCTGTGTTGTCATATCTCTCGCGCTACGTGAATGTACATGCCTAATGGGAAATTACACGCACGGTATAGTTGTCTTCAGGTCTACTAAGCACTCAAAAAATGGCGGCGCCTTTGACCATGAAACACGCCGCACCGCCAAAGACGCCGACATTTTTTACACGCTTAACAAGTGTGTAGTCAACTTTACACTTTTTATCATATATTTTGTATTTGTATATAGTTAAATACCACGTGGTGACCTTGAAGGGCATTTTTTAAGGTCATTTGAAGGACAACTTTCGTTTTTTAAATAGGAACTCCCATTTAGAACTCCGGGATTCCGAAGGAGCGGAAAATTTTGCATTGGATTTGTAAGGAGTCAAATTGACCTTAAGGTCTGGTGACTGAAGGCAGGCAATGGTGATCGTGATGACCTCACAGATAGATTTTAAGGTCAAATTGAGGTCATTTATGATCAGTTTCGGCAATGGGCTCATTTAGCACTTTTTTTTTATTTGATTATCTGAAAGATCTTATCATTTTAAGACCCTGTGCAAAAACTAGAATTTTGTGAGACCTATAAATCGTCTAAAAGAAATCATAAAAATGGACCGCACCCGCGGTCGAGTATCGGCCGTGACGTCACTTGATATGAACCCGCTAGCCGAAGCGGCTAGCGTTATTAATAGTTTCACAATATTACAAATCGTTAACTTAAGCAGTGCGTTTTGAAACTTATCCGTGTTTGTGAAGAATTTCAGTTTTTCACCGATTTATATTACTATCCTCTGACGTCACGATGTTGGTCGCACCGCGCTTCCAATTCCCTCTTTAAAAGTCGTATATTTCGAAAACCACATATCGGATTCATCTGAAATTTTCAATATCGTCTAATTTTAAGTAATACTTTATCTACAAGAAGTTAACAACTACTAAATGAAATTCATTAAATGAGCCCATTCATTTGATAAACGGATGTTGACCTTTAATGACTTGGAAAAAAAATTGTCTTCAAGGTCAGATGAAAGGTCGCTAAATGGTGCCCCCCGATTACCTCAACAACCTTTATAGAAGTCTTTTCTTCATATCTCGCTATCCTGGCGAGATACCAGCCTGAAAATTTCGAGAGACATTTGACCTTTAGATGACCCCTAGGGTCAATCTGACCCCTTACAACTCTTGCAAAATTTTTCGCTCTTTCAGAATCCGGGGTCAAAAATATTTAATTTAAATATTTAAAAAACGAAAGTTAACCTTCAAATGACCTTGAAAACGACCGTCAAAGTCAAATCCAAGGTCACCAAATTGTGCCCCACAGATAACCTCAACTTTTATAGAGGTTATTTTCCTCATATCCCTCTATCCTGACGAGTTATTCAGGCATATTCATACTTTTAGGACACTCTGTATATAAAAAAGTAACATGATTGTGCACTGGGTATGGATCGTGCGACATATAAATCAAGTTTTTACTAATTGTCTTAATTCTCAGCAACAGCTCCGATTTTGATCATTTTTTTAAAGATGTCTTTTTTAATACTATTCAAAATCAGAAACATCTCAAGTGACGCAAATAATTATTTATATTGTTTAACAATAATAATATTTACAAAAAATATATTTAAAACAGTTTTCTTCACGATATTTATAAAACATTGAGTTGTTTTTATTGAAAATTTAAGTAAAAAAATGTTTCTCACAGTCGGGGTTGATAATTATTTATATTGTTTAAACATTAATAACAACTTTTAAAGGAAAAAATATATTTTTTTGGTTTTTTCGCGATATTCCTGAAAAAGTTAATTGTTTTTATTGCTTTTGCCTTTATTGTAGAACGCGGACGTTGTATCACATCCAGTGAAACAATGAGAAAAAATGATTAATATCCGCACTGTTTGGATGATCCACTTCAAAACAATTTACATGCTCCGAAAATTTCACCGGAAAATGCGATTGGTGTTTCAGTGATAACTTCCTTAATTTTTAAGCTATTCAGTCGCTCCAAAAATCATTTTACAGGGAATTTTAAGGGCTACAAGGCAAGTTGAACTTCCTTAAACCTTTCGTTTTTGAGATTGTTGAGTTTAAAGGGAAGTTGATCATCGCACTCAAATTCAAACTTATAACGGTGATATTTCAATTAATTTTTATCCTAGAGAAATTAAAAGAACGAAGTTTTCAGTACAAAGAAAACCTAAATTTTTATACTCTAGCATTTTTTACGTATCTTCTTTAGTTTTTGAATTATTGTGAAAAAATGAAAATTTTTTAAGAAATTTCAAAAATCATTTCAAAGAATCGAACTTTTTTTCAAATATAGGCTTTCTAAACCGGTCAAACTTCTAGAACATATTGTTAGTACTTGAATAAAGTAAATTGTAAATGGATTGCGTTCAATTTCAATTCTTGTGGTGAAGCCGTTGGTTTAATTCCTGATTTTTTTCTCCGATATTTTATTATTTTCATCATAACTCCGTTAGTTTTTATGCTAACGACTTTTACCAAAGTTCATTTTAAAGGTCTTTTCAAAAATGTCTTATGTTTTCCTCCAAAAATTTTCCGTTTTTCCGTTATTTAATGTTGAAGGGTTGAATTCAGTTTTCGGTGAACAAAGTCACCCTCAACGAGCCATAACTCGGTTCGTATTGCATCTACAGAAATAATAATAAAAAAAAACAGTCCATTGTTATTTTATAGGCTTCATTTTTGCTTTGCTAATTTTTTTGGTAAAACGTAAAGTTTTCGAGTTATTAGTGAAAGATCGTTCTAAAACTTGCATTTTTTAAATGAAAAATCAACATTTTCAATCAAGAATAACTCAAAAAGTACTGACTCATCGAAAAAATTTCATAGAACATTTATTGCTTACAATTCATTCCTCTATCGACTTCTGCAGTTACTTTGAACGTAATAATTTCCACCTCCGAGAAGGGATGGCATCCACCCCCAGGGTAAAAGCACACATCGGCACTATATAATTTTTGTTCCTTGAGCCATTCCCTAATTACTGTCCAAATTTCACGTCAATCGGTTTTATCCGAAATTATGAGCGAAAACCCTTCAAACACCGGACTAAAATAACTTTTTCTTGAATATCGGGAAAAAAACATAAAAAATAGATTTTTTCCTGTAAAAGTTGTTATTATTGTTTAAACAATATAAAAAATTATCAACCCCGACTGTGAGAAACATTTTTTAATTTAAATTTTCAATAAAAACAACTCAATTATTTCGCGAAAAAAAATTTTTAAAATATATTTTTTTGTAAATATTGTTATTATTGTTTAAACAATATAAATAATTATTTGCGCCACTTGGGATGTTTCTGATTTTGAATAATATTGAAAAAGACACATCTTTAAAAAAATGATCAAAATCGGAGCTGTCGCTGAGAATTAAGAACTGAAAACCTTCATTCACTCGATTATAATAGTCCGGTCAAGTTAGCCCTAAAAATAGGGCATAAGTTCCCAAGAAGCTGAAAATTTACATGAACGTTAGGGATACCATTATAATGAAGTTGTGAAAAGTCCCCATTGATCCCGTGTGTGCAAAAAATTTTATGCGAAGTCAAAGTTCGCAAAAATGGGTTTTTTGGATTTTTTAGCGAAACGGTTAGTTTTATGATAATAATCTTTCAATTCTCTACAAAAATGGTCCTTACACTTTTTTCCCTAAAATTCACATTTTTTTGAGAAAAAGCCATTCTAAAGTTATATTTTCCATAATATGCACACGTTTCCACGCCACCTATGAGGTAGTGTACTTGGCGCGTCTTTTTTAATTTGGTTTCCCCGGTAGGCCTACTCCACGGTCTTTTTATTGAAGTTTAATATAATATTAGGTCTTCTTATTCAACTTCTTCTTCTTCTCTTCCTCCACCTTCTTCTTCATCTTCCTGAGTTGACGTAAATTGTTCAAACAGCGATACATCAGTTGTTTCGTCGTTGATGTAAGGATCATCTTCTGTTGGAGATTCAGTATTTGAATACGACTGGCCTCGACAGCTGGTGCATGCTGGTGAACAAAGTAACCCTACTTTTTGCAGTCGCATTTCGAATTACACCCGTTTTTGCAGTTGCAAAAAATAGTATTAAGGAGCTTTTCTGGTGCCGGGGAAGTAGAGTGTGGATTGGTTCCAATACATTATTAATTAGCTTCCAACCCCATTCTCAGGGGCGGCTTAAGGGCCGGGCAACCCGGGCGACCGCCCGGGGCGCCGCACAGTGGGCCATTTGCAACTTCTAGGTGGACAAAATTCTACAAATTTCTAAATGAGCTTAAAATAATTGTTAGAAGACCGAAAAAATAATGAAAAAATTCTAGGTTAAGGGGGTGGTTTTTGAGGGTTGAAAAATAAATTTGCTTCTAGAGTGCCGAAACTCTGTGGGTGGTATAAATAGTAGAGGGGTTGTTTTTGGGGAGGTTGAAAGATAAATATTATTTTAAAATTCTGAAACTTTGTGGACATGATAATATTATATCGGCGAGTTCGCTAAAAATAGTAAAAAAAATCTAAACAATAAGGGGTTGGATTTGAGAGGATTGAAAAATAAAACTTTAATAACTATGTAAGAAAGTTTCAAAACATTTTGTTGTAAATGTTTTAATTTTTTAACATCACTTCACATCACATCACGCATCATTTTTTGACTCTGGCTGTTCCAGGGTTATGATCTTCATCTTTTAATGTTTCATAAAGTTCTCTTTTTGACACAGTAAGAAGCATCCCTGTAAAAACACAAATATCTCTTTAAAGCACAACTGGACGCATATAAATGTTACATACATAAAAGCTACAAGAATTATATAATAAAATAAAATGAAAAACATAACATACAAAGATGTACAGAAGTATTGGCATTCTAATGAAATTCATACTTCGAATAAATTCCACCCATTTCTTAACGTAAGTTTGATCTGATGTTACTGCAACTATTTATAATTTTTAAATAATTTTTTTATATTCACAGATATCATACTCACAGAGTTTCGGCATTCTAGAAGCAAATTTATTTTTCAACCCCTCAAAAACCACCCCCTGAATGTCTAGAATTTTTTCACTATTTTTCCGGTCTTCTAACGACCATTTTAAGCTCATTTAGAAATTTGTACAATTTTGTCCATCTAGAAGTTGCAAATGGCCCACTGTGCGGGGGTAGGAGGGGTTGACTCATTGGCTTTGTGACTGGTTTCAATAAGATCCCAGTTTTTTATTATAATGTCACCACAGATCCAGTCATGGTGCTTGCTTAAAAAAATATTTTTGTTGCGGCTACATCGCTTCCATCTATCATTCACCATAATCCAGAAAGAGCCCAGTTTTATTTTGAGTTCGTTCTCCATTTCTTGTGAACAATGGGATAATTGCAGAATTGTCTTTACAGCTTTTAGCAGCTCATCCTCAGTTTTTAGCACTGGAGGATCGTCTCCTTTGATTTTAGGAGTCTTCTTGAAAGAACTAGTTGTTGACCTGCAAAAAAAATCCCTAAGTTAAACTCGCACGAA
This sequence comes from Rutpela maculata, assembly GCA_936432065.2. Lineage (NCBI taxonomy): Eukaryota > Metazoa > Arthropoda > Insecta > Coleoptera > Cerambycidae > Rutpela > Rutpela maculata. Next base: position 216,840,898 of record OW386286.2, read on the forward strand.
TTTGGACTTCAAATCAATGCCTATAAGTCTTAAAGAACTACACTTTACAAAAAAGTAATGAAACTGGGATAGACACGCATAGCAAAAAAGTTGCAGGCTAATAAATACGCGACTTTAATAAAAATAAAGTATTTTTTTGTCGTATTTTATTTAGCTTCTGTGGCAATTATATAATTACAATAATTTCCAAATAAATTATAATATTAAGTACATACCTTTGTCAACCATATTGGATAAAATTCACAATAATAAACTTTGAAATTACGCTGTACACAATTATTACAAACGCAAGCGCACGGACGACTGATTAACCTGCGAAATAGTACGCAAATACCGGTCAGTTTGTCAGTCCCTACCACCCAAGTGGGTAGTAATAATTTTTTTGTCGCGGCGGTTTATTGCTTCCTGGAATGTTGGCGGTGGTTATATAAAGGAATAATAATAATTTTTACCAGTCGAATTTTTGGAATATTGGCGCGCTAGAATCCAATTCTGGCCCACTGTGCGCCGGCTCAGAGGGGCGCCAAACTGAGGGCAAACATTGTTTAATTGTTGTTTGTACCCTTTTCATTAGTTTTCTTTGTAAGAAAATTTCAAGTAATATCAGTATCTATGTCAGATAAACTGGTAATAATGCAGAACAGTCGAATAACATTAAAACCGCCTAAATAATTCAAAAATGCAACACAAACATTCTTGTTTAGCTATAACTCACTACTCATACCTCAAGCTTCCCGTCCTATTATTGACTGAGACGGAGTCGATCATTAAGGATATTTCATAAACAAAGGCCGTCAACTTGTACTTTCATTCGGAAAAAAAATCAGAATAGTCAGAAAATTGTTATACCAACATCAGCTGTTTGTATTTCATATCTTACGTAATTTACTGTTTATAAATAAATAAAACAAATAAATGGCAATTTGTTTTGTATGAAATATTAAAACAATAAAGAGGAACCTTCCTCTAAGTAAACTTGTGTCGATGGTCCTCTCATTATAATAGCACTCAGATGGTGTAGACAAAAAATTTTATCTTACAAATTAATTACACAGGTCTACAAAGAAAGATCTTGTCCTGAGGTTCTCATCTATTTTTTCTGAAGTATTTTGAGGCGCTGAAGCAGGCGCGTGCTGGCCCACCGGGATACCGGGAGTTTTCCGGTGGGCCCTCGATAAAGGGGCCCTTCATGAACTGCCTTCCTTGTTGAATAATTTTTATTTTGTAGTTTAGGAATTTTTTTGAGATTTTCTCCTCCCCGCTCATCAATATTAATTTTCGAGATAAAAAAAATTTCAGATTTCTGCCTGGGGCCCTTGCTAAGGTATTTTCCCGGGGCCCAAAATCGTCCCAGCACGCGCCTGCGCTGAAACCAATTTTGAACAAAAAAATTTTTTTCTGTCGGGTCAGTTTCCTTATATCACCTAATTTGTTTTTGTGCAAAAGTGGTTTCAGCACATCAAAATATTTCAGAAAAGTTAAGTCGGTCAGAACTTTTGGGAAAAGGCTTTTTTTTGCTATTTTTTTAGGGGATAAAAGGGGTGGTAGAGGGAGCTGAAAAAATTTTTGTGTTCAAAATTGCCTTCAGCGTCTCAAAACACATGTCTCAAGGAGGGGCGCCAAAAAGCGCTCCCGCCCGGGTGGAAAATTTACCTTGAGCCGCCTCTGCCCATTCTTCTGGGTCCAGTTGATCACCAAGCCACACTTGAACCTGGTAATATACTCGATAAAAATGTTGAGCAGAAGCCGAGGTTGGAGGAAGACAAGCTTTTTTTATTACGTGTATGTTTTGCAAAAAATACGTAACGTAACTTATCTATGCAAGTAATTTTTTTTGGAGCTCCATATACAGAAAGAAGAAAGCGAATTCCGTTGGTGATTAGAGTTTCTAGAGCAGAGTTCATATCTTCAAAAGCTTTTGCACATGTAATTAAATCTTGTTTTTCAAACAATTTGAAAACTGTTGTTTTACCTCTCCGGAACATTGCTGATGTTGTATCACAGCCAGTCATAGCATGTAAAAATAGAATATGATTTTTACATTTAGGATAAACTCATATTTGAAAATATTTCCGATGGTTGTTGAGCCTTGCCTGGTTTTAAAAAATAAATGGTATTTTCATTTGGAGTTCGAGCGGTAAGTAATACCAACAGATCAACATCTTCACCAACAACAACACTGACATCAATTGGATTGAATTGATTTATTGCAGTTTCTATAATGAGTACATCAGCGTCACTGTCAGCTTGCTTGACTTAAATATGTTCAGTAGTAAATTTTTCTTTTAGCATTGTAATCAACCGAGACTTATTATGAATGTTTGACAGAAATTGTTGTTGACTAGTTGGGACTGTCATAAATTGGTCAAAGAGAATATCAGAAGATGTCGATGTTTTTGCCACACGGGCGACGTTGTTCTGCGGCTTTAATATTTTTTGTAGAATCGGTATAACCATCAAACACTACGGTTACTCTTTGACCAAAATGTCTGCGTATATACTGAACATATTTATCTGAGATGTTGCTGAATGTGTCTTCTCGATCCCAGACCACACGGTGCAGTAAATATCCTCCATCGATAGTATATGTAGCATTTACGTTGTCAATATCAATGTTTACTTTTTTAAAACATTCATAAATGGATGATTTTTGTGATTTTCGCATTCCAAGCTCATCGAATAAGGACAACGGGTAGGGAGCCAATTCATATTCAAAACATTTTTCAGTTTTGTCGTCAAATGCCGCAGTTATACTCATGCGCTGAAATAATAACACAGGGTCAACAGCAACTTTTTCATCATGAACTTTTATGGTGCTACTCATAGCTAAAAGAGGAAATACTTTATCAGCACGTTTGAGTTTAATATTATCAAATGTCAGTCCTGTCAGTTTGGACATGGTGGAAATCCCAACTTCGCGAGCTTTATTATGGCAGTTAATTTTATCATCACCAACGACTCCACTGGCAATAGATAAAATTTTGTTAACCTCTGGAAAGGGATTATGTGATGAAAACCACTCTAGAAGTTTTTGTACATCCTTAGCATCTTTCTTTACTCGTGAGTCGCTTGCATCAACATGCTGATCTGTTGTATCCATTCTTACATTCGCGAGATCTTCCAATGCTTCACAAACGGTATTCATTGCATGCATACTATAAACCCATTTGCTGATGACACTCTCTTTAGTACTTCTTCCTCGAGCAATACCTCCATCTGTCTTCATAGATTTCATCATTGACTGTTCTATCACCATATCCGTTGAAGTCCCACAACTTAACTTGTTAGAACGTCTAACCGTGAAAAATCCTCCTGTAAATCGTTGGTGAACACTAGGATCCATAGACTCATTTAATTTTAGCATGTCTTGCAGATATAAGTGCGCAGACTTAGCGTAAGGGAAATGTCCTGATGCGTGGAAATAAGGAAGCATTTCTTTAACAGTGTTCAAGTGAGCTTGCCAATCTCCCATACGTTCGGCTCTTATAAACTCTTTTGCAATTGACACCATGTGAAAATATTGTATCCATAGTTTAGCCGTAGATCCTCGTTCTTCATATTCTCTCAGCTTTTGATTAAACTAATGAAGCAATTTTTCAGATGTTTCATCGTCAATATCATTATAAGAAATAGTGTCATTTAATACGTTTTCAATAGTGATGATAAGATCTACATCTATGTACTGATTCTTTGAATGAAAGTGTATTAACCGTACAAATTCTACGCCGAAATTTCAGTGCTCGCTTTTTTTCATATTGTTCATTCGCCGCAAAAGAAACAACAATTTTTAAGGCAGAAAGCTGATTCACTTACGCGTGCTCTAGTACGAGGAGGACTTATTTTAGATGGCTTGTTCCTCTTCATGTTGTCTCTTCACTGCAGCAATAGTACTCTTCCGAGCGTAGTTTTTACGACACTGCACATGAATTTTCACTGATTTTTGGTCTTTTAGGTAGTCAGTAAATTCATCACCTCTTTCAACACTTGCGTCAATCAATGTCTTCATGCCACAATCAACAGTAACACATTACAATAGTAATTCACTTGCATGCAGAGGTTGATTACAGACGAAGCAAATTTGCGACATTTTTTAAAAACTGAATACAGCACAAACTTTAGTTAAGAATATTTGCAATAACCACGTGTTTTCACTACGTGGGAACGTTTAAGACTAACGGTATTTCGTTGGGACCTTAGAAAAAAGAGCAGGTAGACGAACACTGCCACGTTCACAATTGAACAGCAGACAGATGTTGCTCAAGGCCACGTGGTCACATAAAATTAGGGACTGGGTTTCTTTTCATCTCATATGTTCATCTCATATGACTGATAGTTTTACTTATATTATACGTCCATAATGTACATAGGCAGCGTAGTCATGCATATTATGGAGAATATAACTTTAGAATGACTTTTTCTTAAAAAAGGTGAATTTTAGGAAAAAAAGTGTACGGACCATTTTTGTGGAGAATTGAAAGATCTTTGTCTAAGCTATTTTTATCATAAAACTAACCGTTTCGCTAAAAAATCCAAAAAACCTATTTTTGCGAACTTTGACCTCGCATAACATTTTTTGCACACACGGGATCAATGGGGACTTTTCACAACTTCATTATAATGGTATCCCTAACGTTCATGTAAATTTTCAGCTTCTTGGGAATTTATGCAAGGGTGAATGTCTATTTTGACCGGAGTATAACCCAAATCTATGAAAGTAATGATGAAATGGTGGAGGCGCTGTCAAAAGATGTAGTTAAATATAATTTTAGTTGCAGTGCAAATGATTGCTTGAGTTTCAGAACACTATAATCAGATTTTAAATTCGTTATATTTATTTTATTTTATAATTTGATGTCTCAATCTCAAATCCATTTTTTTTTTATTTAAAAGCGAATTCGTGAGCAGAATTAGCTCTTGTCGCACTGTTTTCCTTTTTTGCACACAAACCAAAACAATTAAGTATTTATATATTTTTATTTCGGTACAAAAGCCTATTAATTATAAAAACGTTGATAATATAAAAACTATATTCTATACTAGAGTTCCTGAACGCGTAGAATCATCACGGGTACTGAAGCTAGGCTGGACTGGTTGACTGACAAGAGTCACCCCCATTCAAGCCAATTTCAGAACAGCAACGTGAAAATCAGATACATTTAAAACTGTCTGTTCTGCAACTCTAGCATAGATTTCCTTATACATTTCATTTATATACAATGTACTGTTGTAAACAACCATGTAGTATATTATTTTCTTTTCATAATATATATGTTCCATTACAATACTTTTATTTTAATAAAAATAGCATTCATTGTCCTCGTTGTCGTTGTATGAATTTGACAAAGATGTTTTCTCTATTTTACAATATATGTATATAATAATAAGTCTCTTGGGCCGTAGTCTCTTGACTAAAGTGTATATCCGCCACATATATCAAAAAGCAAGCCTCCTCTTTGCTAAAAATTCTTGTTTATTTATTTGGCCTCTAAATTTTCGTCCGTCTTTGAAATGTACCATTTTTCTTTGAATACTCTGTTATGCTTATGTGTAACTGGTACATTTTCGGAGTACCGTCCCTCAATTGAATCACCTTTAGGTTTATTATTTATCTCTCCAGAATATTTAACGGATTTCTAAACCGTTTTTGGTCTTCTGTTACTTCTGTGTTTTGATTTCCCTTCGGGATGGTCATATTTGGTGTCAGAATCACTGTACCTATAATAATCACTAATGTTTTCCGCCTTTTGAATATTTTCTTGGATATTTCTTCGAAGTTCTATGCTTGATAGATTCTAGTTTATTGTCTGCTTTCTAATCGCAATTAACAAAATACACTTGTGTGAAATAAATAGGGTGTAAATTGTTGTACCATGACACGATTGCTAATAGTCCAAGATCCCAGAGCTGCCAGACCTACGTCATTTTAGCAAAGCTAATATTTTGACAACAAATAGTGTAATATCTAATTAAGAACGTATGCGTATTTGCTAGTTTGAAAGCGGGGCCCTTTTGCAGAAAACAGATACAAAAGGTACATACAAATTTTACTTAGTACGTTAAAGCATGATCCTGAGCGTTCTCGGCTTTTTTTTTCAACAAATATTAACTTAAAGTGGCGATTACCAAGAAAGAGAGAACCGATAGGGAAATATTTATTATTTTTGGCCATAACTTTTTTTCTTAGTACGTATATTTGAAAAAAAAACTGAGAACGCTCAGGGATCGAACCTCGGACCTTAAGTTTCGGAGGTTGACGCTTACACCATGTAGTTAGCGTGTCACTTATAAAATAATCCAGCTATCATACTTTAACGTACTGAGTAAAATTTTTATGTACCTTTTATACCTGTTTTCTGCAAAAGGGCCCCACTTTCAAACTAGCAAATACGCATACGGTCTTAACTAGATATTACACTATTTGTTGTCAAAATATTAGCTTTGCTAAAATGACGTAGATCTGGCGGCTCTGGGATCTCACTCTATAATAAGTCTCGTTGTATTGCTGAATTTTGGAATCTGTACTATGATATACAGAATGTTCCAAAAGTATGGATACGCCTGAATAATTCGTCAGGATAGCGAGATATGAGGAAAATTACCGGGATATAGAAGCTGTTGAGGTCATCGGAGGGCACCATTTGGTGACCTTGGAGGACATTTTCAAGGTCATTTGAAGATCGACTTTCTTTTTTTTTTAATAAGAACTTCTAAGGACTCAAATTAACCCGGTCATCCAAAGGTCAAATGTCTCTCGAACTTTTCAGACTGGTATCTCACCAGGATAACGAGATATGAAGAAAATGACCTGTATAAAAGTTGTTGAGGTCATCGGGGGCACAACCAGGCGAACTTGGATTTGACCTTGAAGGTTTTCAGGGTCATTTGAAGGTCATCTTTCGTTTAGTTTTTTTTTTAATAGGAACCTCCATTTTTGACCCCAGATTCTTAAAGAGCGGAACATTTTGCATTGTTGTAAGGGGTTAAATTGATCCTAGGGTCTGGTGACTGAAGGCACGCAATGGTGATCGTGATGACCTCACAGATAGATTTTAAAGTCAAATCGAAGTCGATTATGATCAATTTAAGCGATTAGGGGGGATTCTCATTTGGTAAACGAAAGTTGGTTTTCAAATGACCTGAAAAAATGCATTCAAGGTCAAATCCAAGGTCATAAATTAGTCTACCCCCGCCCCGATTACCTCAAAAACTTTTCTAGAGGTCATTTTCTTCATATCTCGCTATCCTGACGAGATACCAGCCTGAGAATTTCGAGAAACGTTTGACTTTTAGATGGCTCCCAGGGTCAATTTGACCCCTTGCAACTGTAATGCAAAATTTTTCGCTCTTTCAGAATCTGGGGTCAAAAATGGGGGTTCATATTTAAAAAACGAAAGTTAACCTACAAATGACCTTGAAAACGATCTTCAAAGACAAATCCAAGGTCACCAAGTGATGCCTCCCCGAAAACTCTCTTTATATAAAAAGTAACATGTTGTGCACTGGATATGGATCGTGTGACATATAAACTAAGTCTTTACCAACCCAAGTCTATGAAAGTAATGATGCAATGGTGAAGGCACTATCAAAAGATGTAGGGTTTAAAGTTATATATAATTTTAGTTGCGGTGCAAATGAGTGCTTGAGTTTCAGAACAATATAATCAGATTTTAAATTCGTTATATTTATTTTATTTTATAATTTGATGTCTCAATCTCAAATCCATTTTTTTTTTATTTAAAAGCGAATTCGTGAGCAGAATTAGCTCTTATCGCACTGTTTTCCTTTTTTGCATACAAACCAAAACAATTAAGTATTTATATATTTTTATTTCGGTACAAAAGCCTATTAATTACAAAAACGTTGATAATATAAAAACTATGCTCTAGACTAGAGTTCCTGAACGCGTAGAATCATCACGGGTACTGAAGCTAGGCTGGGCTGGTTGACTGACAAGAGTCACCCCCATTCAAGCCAATTTCAGAACAGCAACGTGAAAATCAGAAACATTTAAAACTGTCTGTTCTGCAACTCTAGCGTAGATTTCCTTATACATTTCATTTATATACAATGTACTGTTGTAAATAACCATGTAGTATATTATTTTCTTTTCATAATATATGTTCCATTACAATACTTTTATCTTAATAAAAATAGCATTCATTGTCCTCGTTGTTGTATGAATTTGACAAAGATGTTTTCTCTATTTTACAATATATGTATATAATAATAAGTCTCTTGGGCCGTAGTCTCTTGACTAAAGTGTATATCCGCCACATATATCAAAAAGCAAGCCTCCTCTTTGCTAAAAATTCTTGTTTATTTATTTGGCCTCTAAATTTTCGTCCGTCTTTGAAATGTACCATTTTTCTTTAAATACTCTGTTATGCTTATGTGTGACTGGCACATTTTCGGAGTACCGCCCTTCAATTGAATCTCCTTTAGGTTTATTATTTATTTCTCTAGAATATTTAACGGATTTGTAAACCATTTTCGGTCTTCTGTTACTTTTGTGTTTTGATTTCCCTTCGGGATGGTCATATTTGGTGTCAGAATCACTGTACCTATAATAATCACTCGAATGTTTTCCACCTTTGGAAAATTTTCTTGGGTATTTCTTCGAAGCTATACGCTTGGTAGATCCTCGTTTATTGTCTTCTTCATCTTCGTCATCTTGAGCTTCTTTGTGGTCCTTGTAATCATGGTGATCATTTTCTTCATAATCATCAAATGAGTATTTATTAAAAATTGGATTCTTATCATGCTGCTCTAGGTCCTCCTCTTGGTCGTTGGATTTTTCTTCGCTGTTTTCTTCAGTTTCATCTTTTTCTTCCACTGGAGCAGCTTTTTCTTCATTTTCTTGCTCACTTTGTTCATTATTTCTGTGTGGAACCGTTAAAGAACTAGTAATAGGCTGAAGTTGTTTCTTTGGAGGTGGAGGCCTGTTATAAGTTATTGGAGATACATTTGCCGGTGTATTCAAGTGCTGACGAGGATGGTTACGATTCACGTAATTTATTATTGGAGGCCTTTCTGATCTTTGCTGTGGATAATACTGTAGATGTTGTTGGGGGACGACCAATAGCGGATTTATTTGTGGTTGATTTATGTTTTGATGCAAATAGGGAAGGTGATTTGGGTCATAAATCTTTCCATTCACAACAACGTATTTTCTGGGAACAGTCTGCGATTGAATTGGATGAAATCTTATACTGGAATAGGGTTGACCATTATTACTGGTTATAAATGCAGCATTTTGCCTCTGTTGAATCGGTAAAACTACTGTCTCGGAAGGCACAACATTATGTCCATTGGCTGGCGATATCTGTTCCTTATAGTCCGGAATTTGAGTATTTTGAGTAGTTAAATCTTGATTGTAGTTACTAAGTGGTTGGATAAAATGCCTCACTTGAACATTCGGTACTGTATTAGTTGCAACTGGATATTCATATAAGAGTTGTTGAGGTTGAGGCACAACTTTCGGGCTAACTTGTTGATCATACACTTTTAATACTTGTGGCGCACTAACTAGCGTCAGAGACTTCGAGCCTGAAGGTACATTAGGCAATTCACGCGACGTAGAATGTGATCCCAAATTATCAGAATATACATAAATCGGCTTGGTTTCTCCGTAATTGAAGAGCTCATGCGATAGAGTCCTTTTTGTTTTATTTTTTATCTCGTCCGTATCTATACCATCAGTAGTCCATGGGACGAATAATAGTGTTGCAAACTGAAAATGAGAAAGAAATTAGTAATAAATTCTCTGAGTTACAAACTTTATGACTTTTACTTGTACTAAATATCTGTCTATATTGATTGATGAACTAAAGATGAATATTGTGCCAAATTTAATTATTTAACTTTGTAACTGTTTACCGCAATATATTTATAAACGATTATTCAATAACTGTCGTAAAGTGATTTAATTTGATTTATTTGTGTTTAATGATATCCCAAAATATTTCCATTAATATTTGAAATAGTGCCAAGTAGGTCATTTAATGCGAATTAATATTTTTGTTTCTTAAAAATGTGTTTTGTACCAATGCGCAATGCTATAATTTGTGCAATAAATCATTAAACATTAAAATAAATTTTGATTCTCCATCCTAAATATCTCATATCTTTCAGTTAGTTATAACATTACATTCAAAGTCATCCTATGTGTAATCATATACAGAGCTAGACAAAAGTAATCCATAATACCTTCACATATATTGGTGTCACTTATATATTTTTTGGCAGTGGTGTGTAAGTTATAATGTTATCGATTTTTTTAAAATGACAATCCACTTTTTTTTTCGTTTTTCTGACATAGGACACTATTGTTCTTGCTCGCACGTCCGTCCATCTGTCACCACTTTCTATCTTTCAAGATAGAAATGCATTAAATTTGTAACAATTATGCCTAATAATGGCCCAAAGCCAAACAAAATTGGAGGTGCCTCCAGTATAGGTATGCAAAAGTAGGGAACATTTTTTTTCGGATACAGGGTTTCATTGAGTATGCCAGCCGATGATAGAGGACCTCAATACCCATGGATTAGATCCTCATGTATGTTAAACGAAATTTGTTAGTTTGGGTGTTATTTAGGTTTCGTGCATTTTTAGCTATAATGGAAAAATAATTGTTTATTAATTTTATTCCACTTGTTATACTTCGTTCAGTGCCCAAGAAAATAAAAAGAGTTGTCCTTCAATTAGGCTAAAGTAAATTGGTTAGTGAATTCTGTCTCTTTTCAACGCTAACCGATCTTTCTGCACTGCGAGCGCTAATGGCACTCACAACTTAATAATAATGTTTTAGATTAAAATTTAAAAATGGGATATTCGAATTTTACACTTTGTATAAAATTTTCGATACGAAGTCATCGTACTAGCTGAATGAAATTTGTCAGATTGATTGTCAGTAATGTAGAGAAGTTTTTAGGACGGGTGCTAAATTTTTGTTTTAATAAAATTTTAAAGTGAATTTTTTTTCTACAAATTCTTTCGATTTTAATAAAATAAATGTAACGGAAGACATATTTAGCATGTCAAAGACGAAAAATTTACAGGGTGGTCACTATAAAAAAGTTATGAAAAAAATGTGACGGAGAACGTATGTAGCTGACACTGCCAAGCATGGGCGCAGCCAGGGGGGGAGCCATGGGGCTCGGGCTCCCTCCAAGCCGTCTTTCATGAGCCAAAAAATAAAGAGGCATTACAAAGCAGTATCTAAATTATCCCCTGAAATAAATATTTTGTAATTAATGCCAATATTATCTAATAGAGGAATCTACATACACACCCGTTTTCAACCATTTTCTGAAAAATTTTCCTCATCCTCTGGGGAGGCCGGTTCTATTGACCCCCCCCCCAGATGAATTTTCTGGCTGCGCCACTGCTGCCAAGAAATAAAAATTATGAACAACATCTAGGGTGGTCACTATAAATAATAATGAGACAAATGAGACGGAGGGTAATAATATTTAGCACGTAGTTAACACAACTCTCAAAGAAAAATATGGAAAAAACATACAGGATAGTCATTTTGAAAGAAAATTTTTTAAAAATGTGACGGAATTCGATAATAATTCGCATGTAGTGCGAGTCAATGAAGAAAAATATGAAAATTATAAGGGTAGACACAATAAAGAACAAATGGAAAAATGTGACAGAAGACGATAATATTTCACGCAGTTAACACAACTGTCAAGGAATAAAAATAGGAAAAATAATTAAGAAACTATGGTAGAAATAATATTTGGACTGTAGTGACACAATTATCGAAGTGGAAACATGGCACATTTTTAGTGAAAAATATACAGCGTGGTCACTTTGAAAAATAAGAAACGACGGATGAAAATGATACTTGAAATGTAGTTGTCAGGAAAAAAATCTGATATAATTTTAATTTAAAAAACATATACGAGGTCGTCATTCAACAGAAAAAATTAGTCGTAAATAAAGGATACCAAGAGAGAGAAATTTTGGGTAAACATCTTTAAATACCGGATCTTTAAATTCAAGCTATCATAGAGCATGCATATAGACTGTAGTAGAAAGGTAAAATATTACAAGAACACCGTCAAACAACCTTCTTTCGAACGCGGCTATTACACTGAAAGTAGATATTCTTAGTTTTCTTTCTACATTCAATTCATACTTGTTTCTGGCCACTTTCGAAAACAGGAAACTTCATTTCAAAAAATAAGTGGGAAATGTGAAAAGTTTTTATTGCAGAAAATTCAACTCCTAATCAAGTGAAAATTAATGACCCAATAAACAAATTTGTTTTATAATTGCCATTTCTACAACAATTTTATTTTATAGCTATTCTATTACATTTATAAAGTTGCAATAAAACAAAATAGTTGTATAACGTTTAAATTTTGCTTGTTGGGGAGGAAGGGAGGCACAAATATAACCGAAAAAAGAAACAGAAGTCTAAGAAACGCTGCTATAGAAATAGTTTCCACACTGTATAATATTGCAGCCAATTCTATGTTTTCCAAGCAAATAAAAATCAATCTCAACTTTCCATGTGCATTAATTTAATCACACCAAGGATGATATCCTACGATGATTCTGGTTGTTCAGGTTTATACAGAAGTCTTCCCTGTTTTATTTTGATATACTACCTTACAACCCACGCATTTTCAAAGAATCAATTGTCTCAGCATTCCACTTCACATAAAACCATAAAGGATTTAAATCTGCTAAACGCGGCGGCCACGCAGTAGGACCTATAAAGAATGAATTTTCTTGATTTTAATACTCTACTCATGCCAGTAAGTAATACACAAATCAATTCAAGGAATTCAAACCTATCTAAAATTGTAGAACGGATATCCTATATCCATCTTCGCTTTTCAGTGTCTTTACACTTAACGAATCCATCACTACTATACCTAGTTAAGACGTATCTATATAGCTCTTCGATATCTATGCTCTGGTTAACCATTTGCTCCTGAGACGGACATGATTCATAGCAACAGCTGCGTCTCGTCAAAATAACTGTCTAACTTATCTTCATTAGAAATTCTTCATGCCACACTGAGCAAAGATATAGATTTCATTATCAAATTGGGTACCACTGAATCTTCGGATCGAAGTCAATGAATAATGATATTCCCACACCTACAGATCATTATCATGACTTATGAGTAAATCTTAAAACGACCTACCTAATTTCGTCTCTCTCTAGAATTGGATGTTGAGTAAATACATATATACCCACTCAAGTAAAACAATAAAAAAATAAATACAGTCAATATTTCATTATAAAAATAAATTCAAAACTATTGTTGAAACAGTTCAATTATTAGAATTGTTGAACATATTTTATTTATAACGGCGTATTTATAGATGACTGAAAAAGTCAACAATAATATCAATACCAAAACTAAGTAAAATATTTTCTACAGTGAAGTATACAAGGAAGTGCACATTATCTACGGATACCTACTCACCATTAATATCATGGCTCTTCTGTCTAGATCGTTTCAAATTTCACTGATGAAAAATATTAATATTGTTTTCTTTTATATAGTACCTCTATTAAAAAGAAATAAAAGATTGCTTTGTAGAATATATGTTTTTTATTATTCAGAGAAACTTATTCTAGATAGATAAACGTCGTTTTAAAATTCCCGTAAGTAAAATGGTAAACTGTTTTCAATTAACTATAATAAGAATATTTGGTTACATTCACCGATTACTAGCGATCTGCTTCATTTGCTTTTATATTTTCAATCAAAGTTCAATATCTAAAATACCACAGACGTAAACGTGCCTCGCCTACTAATAATATATTTTTTTTTTTTTCATTTAATTTCTATTGTGATTTTGCGTGTGACATCTAAATATTTGTTTATACCGCAAGGTAGTCTTCCCACTTTTATTTTAACTGTAAACAATCTAAATTACATTCAATATTTAGGCATGCACGTAGAGCAAATTTATTTAAATTAAATTGTATTTAATTTATCTATATGTTTACCTATAAAAAAAAATCGGAAAGTTGAAGTTTTTTTACCGCAAGTTTATTTTCGCACTAAAAAAATACAATATGGCAATCATTTAGATAATTTAATTAAATATTTGGCAATCGGTTGAAAAAACATTGAGAATAACCTACAAATCTAATATATCAATAATTTCTAATCTTTGCATTTTTTTCTATAATAACCTGTAATATGGGTATGCCAGAAAATTAAAACCATAACATTAAATTCAGACTTTTTGTGCCCCATGTATTGTTCTCGTTTGCCGCTCTTTGCTGTAGGGCACGCCTGACTGCATCACCCCATCCGTCGAGATTGCCTGTTAGACGTACGGTCTTATTCCATTCCAACAGTTCCTTGGTTTTGCATGGTTGCCACCTACCATCTGATTCTTCTTGACCATTAACCATTTTATATTTTTTTAAATAAATATTTTGTATTTCTGCTTACATCATTGTTATAAAATATTATTTTGGGTATTCAGCAGATAACTTTCAAAGAAACCATTCGTTCCTTTCATATACCATTGATCTAAATCTGACCAAGCTAGAATATCAACAAGAAGTTCCCTTACGAACCGACTTATCAACTTCTTTCATACACTTAATATTTCTAACATTCAGTATGAAAAGACAAGATAATAGCCATTCTTTCTAATTCAGAGCTGGGTCGGATACAGTTAGAATGGTATTCGAATACCGGATACGGATACATCAAATGTATTCGAATACCAGAGACAAGATACGGATACTTTTTGCTTTAAAAAGTATCCGAATACCTTGTATTCGAATACTTTTTTCGGATACGATTACGAGATACTTTTCTTTCGTTTGTGAAAGAAATATTTTATGAAATTCAGTTTTCTTTAAAGCTGTCCGAGAAACTATCGGTTTCTTTTAAATAAATATTTGTAGTAACCGTTCCAAGGAAATGAATATTTTCCCTGAAGTGCCCTTTGGTACTTTATTTGTTTTTTTTTTCTGTAACAAAACAAAGTCCACCAACAACAAATTAATTTTTTCTGAAATCGGTCAAGAGTGTCTACTTTCTCGGCGCAATTTTAGATCCCAAAATACGCTATTCTGGTATTTTAGTCCGTTACTAAGCAGAAAACAGTCCGGGAAAGTTACTTCCTCGGGGAAGTAACATTCCCGGACTATTTTTTATATATAAGTATATTTCAAAAAAGCAAATAATAAGCACTGAATCTCTGACTTTTATCACAACAATACACATTTCTCAATTTATAATGATATTGATTGCGATTTCAGAAAAAATAGCATGTGTACTTCGTAGTAAAAGCACATTACCGGACTTCAATGCTTATTGGCCTCAGCTTAAAGCCTCGGCCAACAATTTACATCGTCGTCCGAGAATGTATTGCTTTTACTACTAGATACACAATGTACTATTAGGTGCAAAAAACATCTAGAAAAAAAAATTCAACATTTTAACAAAAACCAAAACATATGATATACGGAGTCATTCTTTATAGAAAGTTTTGCTTATACTGAAAAATACTTAACTAATTTAACTGCAGTTGGAATGTTGATATAACGTACAAGGTGGTTAAAAATTAAGAAAACTTGAAATTTTTGCGACAATAAAATACCAGTTGTTAAAATTGAAGCAAAAGTTGTAGTTTTTTTGGCACCAAGATTATATTAATTTTGCAAAATGTAACTAAAAAAGTAGATGATATATTAATTTGTTTAATAAAATAATCACAAAACAGTCACTTTTATACTGTTCTTGTTGTCAAATAAATTGGCCACTTTGGTTAACTTTGTAAAATTACTTTAATCTTAAAGATGCCAAAAAAAATTGAGATGAAGCTTTCAAATTTTATATCTGAACTTCTATTTCAACATTAGAAACAATTTTTCCTATAATATTTTCAACTTTTGCTGGAAGAACTGGTACTTTACTCTTGTAACAATTTCAAGTTTTCGTATTTTTTAAACCACTCTGTACGTTATATAGACATTCCAATTATAGTTAAAAGGACTTTTCAGAATATGTAAACCTTTTTGTAAAGAATGGCTAGGAAATAATATTTAATATGTATACATACAATATGTCCGGGGATGGGGTTTACAATAGATGTAATCGCTAAATTTTTTAACTTTTCGAGAAAATTTTATTCTTTATAAATGTTTTGCTTGCTTAAAAAATAGTAATGACGTTGAGAAAAATTATATTTTTTATACGGTGCTCAAAAATGACAAAAACTTAAAATTCCGTAAGAGTAAACTGGTTATATTTTTTATTTTGGAACAAAATGTAAAATAAAAAGGTGTTTCAAATTATACGGTCAGCCCAAATTCAAAATTTCATTTGAATATTGCACTGTTTCGAAATAAGTGAATTTTTAGTAAAATACTTGTCGGTTTTTGTCAATTTCTTTTCTTTTTTTTTACTTTTATTTTATTTTGACAAATACTACTAGATATAGATATTTGGAATCCTATTTTAGGAACATCCTGTATAATTCCTGTAATGTTCTATTTGATTATTAGGTGCGTTGTTATCTAGTTACGTCTACATATATCATGACAAATCTGCTTTAAAAAAATTTTAAAATGTTAACTGTCGAGCAAAGAATATTTTTAATAGAGTACTATGGAGACGGTGGAAGTTCATACCGTTACGTTCTTCAACAATTTAGTGAGATATTTCCCAATGGTTCAGTGTTTGACATAAAGAAAAAGAAAAAAATGTATGATCCAAATGACGCTGCCACAATATTAGTGTTGGCATCTGTTGCTGAAGATGCCCAACTTTCGTTAAGAAATCGAGCCCAGCATTTGGAGGAGGTTTAAAAAACTTGCATCCAAAAAATTTTGAAAGAGAATAAAATATTTTCATACAAACCTAATTTTAACCATACCTTAAAAGCAAAATGACTAGATTTCTGTTTATGGGTTGGAAATGAAATTTTAAGTGGCAACACGAATTTTTATAAATTTATCATGTTCTCCGACGAGTCAACGTTTTCGACAAATGGGACTGTAGCTTCACAACTTCTTAGATAACTGAGTAAGACCAACCCCGAATTTAGAATTTTTACTGAAAGGCAATATTTAAAAAAAGTTAATGTCTGGTGCATTTGCATTTATAAATTCAGAATTGTTTATCTAATATTTACTCGACTTTTTCGAATGCAATTGGCTAAATAAAAAGTAGACAAGAACCGACAAGTATTTTACTAAAAATTCACTTAGTTATTTCGAAACATTGCAATATTCAAATGAAATTTTGAATTTGCACTGACCATATAATTTGAAACAACTTTTTTATTTTACATTTCGTTCCAAAATAAAAAATATAACCAGTTTACTCTTACGGAAGTTTTTGTAATTTTTGAGTACCCCGTATAAAAATTATAATTTTTCTCAACGTCATTACTATTTTTTAGGCAAGCAAAAAATTTTATAAAGAATAACGTTTTCTCGAAAAGTAAAAAATTTTGGCCATTACACCTATTGTAAACCCCATCCGCGGACATACTGTACATATATTTATGGTATTCGGATATTTTCAATATTCGAATACTCTTATTGTATTCAGATACTTTTGTTGTATTCAGACACTTTTAGTGTATTCGGATACTTTCGGTGTATTCGGATACTTTTATTTGTATTCGAATACTTTTATCAGTATTCGAATACTCGCCTAAGGTATTCGAATAACGGATACTTTATTAATTTGTGTCGGATACGGATAACGGATAAATATTAAGAAAGTATTCGAATACAGCTTTCGGATACAGAGAAAGTATCCGAATTCTGTATTCGAATACAGATGTATTCGAATACTACCCAGCTCTGCTTTCTATATACTGATGATCTAAGTCTGATCATCCAATATATTTTAAGAAACCTCCCTTGCGAGATGTTCTTTCTAGTATCTCTAGCCCTACCTAGAGGAGACTCCATCACAAACCAATATTTGTTACATTTCAAAGCCAAGAGCTACTAAATAGCACAAAGAAAATATGTCACGTCTTAATAAATAAAATATTTCTATCAACGTTCCATTGATCAAATCTCTCTAAAAATTGTACATCTTTTTTCATTCTCTTTAGGACTCATCATTAGAGATATATGTTCAATTCAAAAAACAAAATTACTATTAAAAAATAATAAGGAAATATTTTCATTTAAATAACTGACATGAAAGAATGGTTATGTTCTTTTCATATTGAATGTTAGATACGGTAAGTGTATGAAAGAAGTTGACAAGTCGGTTCGTAAGGGAACTTCTTGTTGATATTCTAGCTTGGTAAGATTTAGATCAATGGTATATGAAAGAAGCGAATGGTTTCTTTGAAAGTTATCTGCTGAATACCCAAAATAATATTTTATAACAATGATGTAAGCGGAAATACAATATATTTATTTTTAAAAATTAGACGAGCTATAGGGCTCTAAAAAAGTAATTTTTTTTTAATTTTTGATATGTGTCAAGTAAATGTGTCCTGTCAGTTTTTTACATGAAAATATTCAGTTTTTTAATAGTAATTTTATTTTTTGAATTGAACATATTTATATCTCTCCTTATGAGTCCTAAAGAGAATGAAAAAAGTTGTACAATTTTTAGAGAGATTTGATTAATGGAATGTTGATAGAAATATTTTCTTTATTAAGACGTGACTAAAATTTTATACCTATTTTCTTTGTACCTTTTAGTAGCTCTTGTTGTTTGAAATGTAACAACTGTTTGTTTGTGATGGAGTCTCCTCTAGGTAGGGCTAGAGATACTAGAAGGAACACCTCGTAAGGAAGGTTTCTTAAAATATATTGGCATGATCAGACTTAGATCATCAGTATATAGAAAGAATGGCTATTATCTTGTCTTTTCATATTGAATGTTAGATATAGGATATAGTAAGTGTATGAGAGAAGTTGACAAGTCGGTTCATAAGGGAATCTCTTGTTGATATTCTAGCTTCGTCAGATTTAGAATGGCATATGAAAGGAACGAATGATTTCTTTGAAAGTTATCTGCTCAATACCCAAAATAATATTTTATTTTATATTGTTCTATCTCCGATTGATGTGGCCAAAAATGATGGTTGCTTAACTTAATGGCTGATATGTTTTGCCTTACCGATATTTATGTTCCTATTTTATGAAACATCTGTATTCGAATAGTTTCTTAAAATTGTATCCATTGTCCGTATCCGACACAAATTAATAAAGTATCCGTTATTCGAATACATTAGGCGAGTATTCGAATACTGATAAAAGTATTCGAATACAAATAAAAGTATCCGAATACACCGAAAGTATCCGAATACACTAAAAGTATGCGAATACAATAAAAGTATTCGAATACTGAAAATATCCGAATACCATAAAAAAATGTGTTCGAATACATTTTGATAGACCATGAATCGTAGGTTTTTGTCACGTATCGTAAGATAAGTTGGCATTCTGCGGGCGTAACGCAATTTCAAACATAAGGTTCTGGCGAAATTATTTAAGAGCTCCAAACACCCAATGTTAACGGTATTTGCCGAGAAATGCATAGGCATCCGGCGATTTTTCCGAAAAATAATTCCGTTGGCCACGATATTAACAACACAGTTGTTATTTGATTTGATTGTTTATTCCCAGAAAGAAAATATCTTACCGATCGATATTAATTGGGATGATAGAGATAATAATCATAATATTTTTAAACTAAGAAAATATTCATTTCATTTCATTATTATTCTAATTATTATAAAGGATCCCGCACCATTAGTATTGCAAAAATCATTTCGGCGGAATTTTCTTCAAATTTTGGGAATAGATGATAGTTCAAGGGCTTCCGTTAAAAACCTTTAACTTCCAGTCACTGTAATTCTGCAGGGAAGGCATTAGATAAATTTTTTCATATGACATTTTTTGTTTGGAAGCCGTTGAACTATCTATTCCCAAAGTTTGAAGAGAATTCCACCGAAATGATGCAGGGTCCTTTTCGTTTGGTTTTGATCTTTTATACATATAATAACAACGTCGGATCTATAGATATAGATAAAAAATATTTTTATGCTTATTTCGTTTCTTCCATTTTGTTTTAAAATTCTAAACAATGTTTGCTTTTTTTGATTCAATTTTCTTTATATTTAGTTATATCTTATGTTTTTGTTTTTAATAAATAATAAATTTATAAAAAATTATATTTCTCATTTTATGTTCATATTTTTATTTTCATTGATTTTGTTTCCAAAACAAAAGAAAATATCTGAATACATTTAGACATGTTCTAAAAAAAAACTGGCTGTACTTTCAAAATGGCGGCCATATGTTAAAAAAAAAAAATGTTGCCAATGTTGTTTTTGTCATTTAACACAAAAACTAAAAAAGACGGACAAAAACTTTTTTCACAAAAAACAACATGCATACAATATTCTATAATTTTGTTCCTATACAATATTTTGACAAAAGTTACCAATTTCCGGATAAATGAGTCCAAAATTAAGAAAACATGGAAATTCGTATATCGGTAAAACACTTAGATGAAATAACTGTGACAATTATTGTAAGGCGTATAATATAACTTTATATTATTAACATAACAAAAAAATAAAATAAACTGAAAAAAATTGATAATAATAATAATAATAATATTGTAATTTGAAGACATTTATCTCGAAAACGGTAACAATGATATCTGGAAAACGGTAACTCCTATCCAAATATTGTATAGGAACAAAATTATAGAAAATTTTATGCACTTTTGTTTTTCTCCACCTTTTTTAGTTTTTGTCTTAAATGATAAAAACAATATTTGCATTTTTTTTTAAACGGACGCTATTTTGAAAGTACAGCCAGTTTTTTTTTAGGACATGTCTTAAATTGTTCCTTAGGCTTTAATCTTTATGAAAAACATTGTCACCAAGCCTTGGGGGAGTGCACGGACTGTTAGGGTGGACTCCCGTAGTATTACGTTTTATATTGAATTTTATATTTAATTTTAAGAGCTGAATCATTTATCTGGAAAATGGTAACTCCTATCCAAAACAAAATTGTGGAAAATTTTATGCACTTTGTTTTTTGTGCAGAAAGTTTTTCTCCATCTTTTTTAGTTGTCCCCAAGGATCGGGGGGGGGGGGTTGCACGGGCACTTAGGGCGGGCTCCCGTAGTAATTGATTTTCTGTGTTTCCTTAGTTTTATTCTCTTTATTTTGCTTTGAAGTCCTGGAATGTACTTTTACTACCAAGTACACATACTTTTTTTCTGAAATCTCAATGAATATTATTATAAATTAAGGAATTATTATTTTTGTGATAAAAGTCAGAGACTCAATGCTTATTATTTACTGTCTAAAATATATTTATAAAAAACAGTCCGAGAAAGTAACTTTTATATATAGAAACCAGTCCAGGAAAATTATTTTCCCAGCTTAGGCCGGGAAAATAACTTTCTCGGACTGTTTTCTGATAGTTGCTCAGTAACTGACTAAAATAGCAGAATAGCGTATTTTGGGATCTAAAATTGCGCCGAGAAACATTCTGGACCGATTTCACAAAAAATTAATTTGTTGCTGGTGGAATTTGTTTTGTTACAAAAAAGAATTAAAATACCCAAAGGCACTTCAGGCGAAATATTCATTTCCTTGGAACGGTTATTACATATAGGACAAAAGCAATGGAAAACGACTACCCGTCGATTTGACTGAAACTTTTAGAAAATGTTCTTCTCGGCATCCCGAACAAAAGTCTCCATGGGCACAACAAAATTCTATGATTAGTTTTCGAGTTATGGGACGTTGAAGTCCCAGATTTTACGGGATTCTAGAGAAGTGCAAGTAGCATAGGGCAGGTATAATACTGCTGATAATTGAGTTATTATTAATTCCAAACGCAATGAAAGTTATATCTCTTGATATTGCAAGACTTTTCACTGAAAACCAAGCTTGAAAAAGTCGGAAAATGTTGGAAAATTCATGCGAAGTCCACGATTTTAAATACATTACGTTGAAACACGTACAAGTATCTAAGACTCAATGTACCACAAAATTTTTCACTTGTAACTCAGATTTAGCTATTGTCCAAGGTTTTCCACGACGGGTAGTAGTTTTCCATTGCTTTTGTGCGGGGTCCTTTCAAAAATCATTTCAAATATGAATCAAACTATTTTTCAAATATAGGCATCGTAAACCGGTCAAACTTCTAGAACATATTGTTAATACTTAAATAAACTAAATTGTAAATGGATTACGTTCAATTTCAATTCTTGTGGTGCAGCCATTGGTTTCATTGCTGATTTTTTTTTCCGAAGAAAACTGACAACAATTTTATTTTCATCATAATTCCGTTAGTTTAAAAGAAACAGCTTGTCGGACAGCTTGAAAGAAAACTTAAATTGTTTGTTTAGCCTCTATATTTTTCGATCAAAATATACCAGAATTTTTCCATGGAAGCCTTATTTACCTGCCGAATATTATTTTTCTAAGTCGAATATTTTTTTAGACACAGAACCAAGTGAATAGTGTTTTTTTACGGTTACAATACATCTCTTTGGTAAGTGAGGAATATAAAAAATTTGTAAAATTATTTGCAAAAATCTGCTCTCTCTATTTGACACCTTTTATTCATTAATAATGTTATTCCTTTCAATGATTGCTTTGTACATTTTTTTACCAAAATTGTATCAAATTTTCATAAAATGGGATTAATATGTCGTTCCATGATGAAAAGAGATATTTTCCAAAAAATACTTTATCTTATAAATTAATAAAACAAAAGTGAAAATGAATTCGAATTCATTTTCGGTCGAATATGCGATATACATACGCTGCCATTCGCTGGCTCTGATTTATTCGGATCTCTTCGGTCAACTGCGGCCTCTACATGCGCAGTTTGATATAGTTCGTGCATTGTGTTTTATTTATTTATTTGAACTTGTATTTCCGTAAGAAAATAAAAATTTAAGAAAATAAAAATTAATTATAACACATCTGTGGAAAAAGAGCTTTACTTAAAAAAAAAATCGGTCCAGTGGGAGCCGCTGGCGAAGCCGGAAATATTAAATATATAGATACGCCAAAGATATTTTAGTTTGTTGAATTAATAAAGATATTGTTATATAGCATGTTTACATCTTTCCACCAAGTCCGCAAAAGAGTTTAAACCGTTTATACTACCTCTCATTAACAAAAATTTAAGTATTGTCTAAATGTTGGTTGCGGCATTTTCTCAATGTTTTCCTGGTTGGGATCCTCCGCCACGTGTATTTTCTTCTAAAACAATTCACCTGAAATCTACAAATACCACAATTATATCTAGTATTTTACGTCAAAGGAGCAGTTAGGTAGAGGGGGAAGCTGACGGTTTTTGTACACACACTAAATCACATTTTTTTGTACTCCATTAATGAGGTGGGAGAGGGAGTGGCTAATCCCAAAAAATGTTTTAGGTCTTTAGTTCTTGTATGCACAGTAAATTACAGTTTTATTTTTTACCCTTTAATAACCGGATGAGGGTAGCAATGGAAGTGGTACAGTGGGTGGCTAATGCCAAAAAAGGAACAATTGAGGCCCTTCGTTCTTGCATACACACTAAATCACATTTTTCTTTCCCCTTTTAATAATTGCGTGTGGCTGATAGTGGCTGATCCCAAATTTTGAGGCCTTGGATCTCGCTTTAGCGACCTTTTTTGAAGGTGGCTCATTTTTGCATTTTTAAAATTCAACGCCAGGCTCGTTAACATAAAATCTTGAAATAACGATGTATCACATTTCATGTAAATATGCAAAAATATTGCAACTATTGCAACCAGATTTGATTCACAATTTTGAATTTATTTTTAAATTTTGACATGGAATTCGATATCAGCTACTGCTAAAATATCTAACTAGCAATTTTAATGCAATTCCGACGAAATTTGAATTTGAATGATTGAACAAATAAAAAAAACATACATAAGGCTCGAATTGAGAACCTCCTTTTTTAAAATTTCGTGAAGTCGATTAAAAATGCATTTTCGAAAAAATGTAAATTTTTTGTTTCTTTGCAAATATCTCAATAAATACTAGTTTTGGCGAAAAAGTGGTGGAGATCAAAAATAAAGCTTATAAATTGATAATCAATTCTATTTGTAACCGATATCATAATTTGTATAGGATTAATAGTTTCGGAGAAGTTAAAGTTCAAAGACGGCCTCCGAACGTTTATAGAACCAGATTTAAACGTGATCAATGAAACTTTAAAACGATTCTTTGTTTGTTTCTGCATCATAAAAAACAGAGAAGTTTTGGCCGAAAAAATGTGCGTCTCCACATTTTTTTTAACAAAATGTCGCCGTTCTGTGACTGTAATCGTCCAGTAATTAAAAAAAACAGAAAAACACTGTTTTTCGTTAATAAAGGTACCGGCTCAATTTTTTTTGCCAGTTTAAAAATATTTCCATCCACCTTATTGAACTTTTTAATTTTGAGTTCAGATTCGTAATCAGCGACCCCAAAACATATATATCCTTGTTTTCAAATATAAATTAGCAATACGTTAATACGTTTTCAAATATTAAATATAAAAATTTAAGGTGGTTTTCACCCCTCAGAAGTCGAAGCAAATGTCGGGACAATATAGAAACTGAAGATGATACCATTTACTACAATTACCAAAAAAGAAACAAATCATTGCACATGAGATTATTTCTAAATTGTAGATATTTTTTTACGTCTAGCTACTGTACTTTATGTGAATGTGAAAGTGAAAACAAAAAGTTAAAGAGTAACAGAACAGAAAACGTCTCTTCAGATTTCTTAATTAATGATCATATATTCTTACGTGTTGGGAAACCCCGTGTCCCAAAATAAAAAAAAAATCAATTTGTCTCAGTTGAGGAAGAGGTGATTACATGATCTGTGATCCGTTACATTCAGTGACGGATCCAGGGGGGTGGCCCAGGGCACGTGCCCCTCCCTGTCGTTTATTTTGGCAAAAAGAAATGAGAAAAGTTCATTTGTAGATAGCGCTGCCATATGGCCCAAAGTGTTTCAGCATTTACTTTAAAAAGTTTCTATTAAATTAAGAGTACTTTCAATATTTCTGTGCTTTAATGCTATTCTGCAATTGTTTTATATCAAAGTGAAATACCCTATATACGAAGTAAAGGGCCCAATAACCATGGGTTTAAGGAATACTTAGATGCTCGTATAACAATTAAATTGTAAAAGTTTGTTACCAGTTGGTAATAAATTGAACAATAAATGAGTAAACTATATTTGTTGATTATTATTATTGTTATTTCTACTTATTAGTACTTTGAATGTTTAAATATTTGTTGAAATTGCATAAAAATAACGAAAATTCGTTCAACGAAATCCATTTTCAGAATAAACTGTTTTTGCAAATAAAACTTCTGACTTTTCATTTTAACCTTGGAAAATACCAAATTTTGGCTTCTGGCGCATTTTTTATGGTTATGCCCACCAACACCTCCCACATAGATCTCGTTTGACCTTGTTAGGGTACGACACTAAAGACGAGACATATTTAATGGGGGTAACTACCGTCTAATCAACTGTTACTGAGGTGAAAGTAATGGAAAGAATCATTTCCGACCCGATGACTCCTTTATTACTGTTTACTACCTATTTCGAAACGGGTCATCTATTAATTTGTACATAAGATGTATCCATTTGTATCCATTTCTCGCATTTCGCAAAACCTGCAAAAATTAATCCCATTAATAATGTTATGAAATAGGTCAGATTGTGTCTTTTCTTGCTTTCCAGCATCACGAAAATCGATATCATCTACTGAAGTGAGGGTGCGGCTCAGTTCAAGTTCAGTTACACTTCATCTCCCACAGAAAAGCAAAAATATGAAATTTTATTTCATGATATAAAAGTATTTAATATTTTTGTGCAAATTTAATAATTCAAACCATGTGGTGTGCTCTTGTTTATTTTGTGGTGATTTGTGGATTAAATATTGGATTATCACTGGGAAGTCAACGGGACTGGAATTCACCAAATCCGACTGTTTTTAATATTGGGGGTGTGCTAAGTAGCAATGATAGTGAAAAATATTTCAAAGAAATAATCGATGTAAGTCTACCTCCATCACGCATATACAGGGTCTTCCCGTGATTACTGATTATATTACAAACTTCGGAAAATAGTAGATAGATTTTCTGTGGGTTTTACCACAAAAATATGCCGCTAAGTAAATTTTGTGCAAACAAATTGTATGTTATATTAAGATTTTAAGATTAAAAAAAAATGCAGGAGTAAGGTTTCGGCTTTGTTCTAAAAATTGACAAATAATGGGGTAATTTACGTACCCGACGCCATTTTGTACTGATAGCTCAATAAGTATGAAAATATTGGTTTTATATATGGGACAACAATCTTTAACAATCATCTAGTTAAAATAAAAAACATTTCAGCTTTTCTGTTTATTTTATTGCTTAACAGTTACCTTCGATTTATTTTATCGAAAAGGCCATGGCAGGTTAAGATAAGTGTCCGTGCCTTTGCAACCTTTTTGCGTATGGTTCCTTCCAGTGATGTATCTTTACGTAAAATACTACCACAAAAAACCTCAAAAATTTTTTTTCTTAATCAACCAATTTTTTTGTATTTCACATATATGGTAAATCTGCTCAAGACAATTTATTAATGATATTTTCAGGAAATCTTTTCATGAAGAGGAAAAAATTTGTGTTTTTGAATTTTTTGAAAAATTTAAATACGTATTACACATATGACACCACCACCACTTTTTTATTAATTATATACCATACAATAAGCTATAACATATATTTTTCACAAAACTCTATCGTAAAATCTTTGATTTGGCATTTTATAAGTTGGCTCAAAAGTCTTATAGAATCTCGTGTGCGCGAGTCAAAATATTCAAGAACAAAGGTCGCAAGAATCGGTTTTTTGTAAATATCTCGTTTTCTATGCTCTAAATGGCATTTGGATTCATTGTAAAAGTTGTAAAGCATAAAATTCTCTACAAATTGTGTTCCAAGCAATATTTTATACATTCAACCGTTCTTGAGATAGAGCGCGAAGAGTGGGGAGCGCTTAGCCGTATATATCATAACGCAGACAACTGTGGAATCCAATAAATAATACGATTTATAAAGTTAATTATTTATTAAAAATATTATAAGTATGAAAAAACCTTGATTGTTTACTATTTAATATATTATATTTGTAGATATTATTCATAAATCATCACATTTGTTTAATAATATTTACTTAATTTATACAAATAATAATGCTTGTCCATTACAATGACCACAAGATGAAGAGCATTGCAACCCTGATATTCTGCATCCGCAGCGAGAACCACAAGCTCAAACTTGGTTAGGGAGATAGGGAATGATTTAGAGGAATGGGGCTGGGTACTGCAAAATGAAATTCTGGAACAGATAACAACATTCCCAGCAAACACACTAGAGGTGGCAAAGCAATGGGCCATTAGATTTATGAGTGGTAAAGCGTTGGCAACTTTTGCCAATACCTGAAAAGCGAATAGATGGTGCTGTTTAACATTATATCATATTTTCTGTAATGGTAAGTTGATGGCCTTATGTCTTTTGTTATTACATACTTGGAATTATTTCACCATCGTTGGTACGTTAAATGTATAAAAGCACTCTTTTGTCAATACCAAAAAAGCTAATACAAAGTGCTGTGTAACCATCATAGCTGCTGGAAATATTTAACCACCACTGGTATAGTAGATAAAAAAAGCACTTTTTTGCCAATACCTGGAAAGCGAATACAAATTACTTGTCTATAATCATTATAACCCCCTTCAGACTTTAGGACAAGATGGGAGGCAGCCATGTTGCTATTTTGATCGAAAAGTAGATCCAGTAAAATTTATATCATTTTTTTAAATGTTTGTACAAAGTCACATTTTAACTCACTAAATCAATACATTAACTACTAATGATCACTGTTGATGATCCTGCCATATTGAAATTTTGCAAAAAAAATACATATTCAGATTAAATTCTATTCCCCGTTCTTAAAATTTAGATATTTCATGAGGCCACTTTGTTTTCTGTGAATTTTATATAGGTTTACAGTAAAATTGACTGTGCAAACACATTTCAAGTCTACGAAGTTGCATAAATTATGTTGATACAACTTTCTAAAATAATACATTACTGTATTATGTAGTGGATACATTCATCATTCTCTGCATCTATCTCTCTCGAATTATATCTGCAATCTATATTAGTATGCTACCATATATCAAGGCAATAGTAAAATAATCATACTTTTCATAGACAGCACGTCAAAAATAAGTTAATACTATAAATACAGTATACCGCCATTATTATTGGCAAAGTGTGTGATGGCAGAGCGTTGACCGATGTTGCACTTTATTCAATAATTTAGCGCTCCTTGCCAGTACTTTCCAAATGATCTAGTGAAGGCATGTACGTAGTTTATTAATGATGGGCTAATTATGAGTGTTTGCTGGGATTATTACCACCAGCATCAGATGAACTGCTCAATACAATATTTTGCAACTGTAAGAATGGCTGTGGTTCGCGCTGCGGATGCAGAAAATCAGAATTCCAATTCTCTTCAGCTTGTGGTCATTATTATCTATATAAATTAATATTATTAAACAAATGTCTGATTTATGAATAATATCTATAAATATAATATATTAAATAGTAAATAATTAAGGTATTTTCATACTTATAATATTTTTAATAAATGATTAACTTTATACACCGTATTACTTATTGGATTCCACAGTTGTCTTGCGTTATGATATATACGGCTAAGCGCTCCCCACTCTTCGCGTTCTATCGATTGAATGCATAAAATATTGCTTGAAACAAAATTTGTAGAGAATGTTATGCTCTACAACTTTTATAATAAATCAGAATGTCATTTAGAGCATAGAAAATGAGATATTTACAACAAACCGATTCTTGCAACCTTTGACCTTGAATATCTTGACTCGCGTACACGAGATCTATGAGACTTTTGAGCCAACTTATAAAATGCCAACCCAAAGATTTTTACAAGTTTACAGCTTATTATCTTTCATTCCTTTTTTTTACCCTATGCGACTGGATTAATATACATATTTGCCCAAAAGAAGTAAAATATCCTTACGCGCTCACTTGTCGAATCAATAACACGGGTTTTACAGCGTTGTGATACTGTCATTAAAAAATAATAAAACAGTTTTACTTTTACCTTGTTTAATCAGTTTTGAAATGAAAACACTAACTGACATTTAATATTAACCTACTCATTGCCATCTTAGCTCTTTTTCACAAACCATAATTATTCCATAGAATTTATTAGAAAAAGTAGGACGTCCGGGTCAATTTTTTGAAACTTTGTATTTTTATTGAAAAAATAGCACCGATTTCAGTAATTTAATGTCTGCAAAAAATGTATATTAAGGATGAGATTAAAAAATTACCAATTTATCTATTTATTATCGAAAATTTCTTTAACCACTCTAGTAATTAAATTAATAATTTAACTTCAATAAACACTTAATTCATCATCTCGTTCATTACACAATTTTATTATTATTACTTTACAAGTAGACAAATCGAACACATTGACAACACTGTATGATTGGAAGCGGCAGCCTTCTACGGCTAAACAACGAAGTGTGAATATTTTCTTTGAACCGCAGATGCCGACAGCGGAGGATTCCTTTTATGAAACAGACACCAGCTGTAATAGCGATGAATGTGTTATTAATCTTTAAAATATTAAAGATAATAATGTTATTTAAACTTTCTTTTTATTACAATATGCAAATTTAAAAAATTACAATTTTTTCGTCCATTATTATCAGGATTTTCAGGTCGAGGCCGATATTACTTTACAAGTAGACAAATCGAACACATTGACAACACTGTATGATTGGAAGCGGCAGCCTTCTACGGCTAAACAACGAAGTGTGAATATTTTCTTTGAACTGCAGATGCCGACAGCGGAGGATTCCTTTTATGAAACAGACACCAGCTGTAATAGCGATGAATGTGTTATTAATCTTTAAAATATTAAAGATAATAATGTTATTTAAACTTTCTTTTTATTACAATATGCAAATTTAAAAAATTACAATTTTTTCGTCCATTATTATCAGGATTTTCAGGTCGAGGCCGATACTTTACCCCTGCAAACTTTCCTTTATTTTATTACATGCCTAAATACTAATACTTTGGTTATCTATCTAATTTGGTTTGAAATTTTTAGAAAATTCCTATCACAAAATTAAGCCTGAAAATTTCACAGAACAGTGTTCTAAACAACTTGCCGAATTTGAACTTTTATGTAATTACTGCTGCCGTGCGTACATTAATGTTAAACTTGACACACTAGTGCGTAAAACTTTACTCATTTAAAATTAAGTTGGTCATTAGGAAATTGCCATTTTTAAACACCTATCTTATTATTTCCCTTTTTGCACTAGAGCATAAAATTAAATATTACGCACTAATGTGTAGAGTAGATTGTTTATATTTTAATTTATACATATATTTTTTGGAAACAATTTCGGTAGTAGAAAATATATTATTGTATGCAATTCGTATGTAATGTGTAATCTTTTTCATTCATGGAATTGTCACACATGCCCCGTATAGTAGGTGATAAATTCCCATTCATGAAAAAAATCACTTTACTCGCTTGTTGCATGTATAACTATTTCCAAACATATGTAAAGTACAACGCTATGCTTTTCGTGTATTACTTACTTCCTCCTTGCTAATATTTAGAGAATATAAAACTTTTAACCCTTGATAATACCTGTGTTAAGATTCTTATAAGGATGTTTTGGTTGCAGCACTTAAACTTCGACTCTCAATATGTTCCAAAAGGCGTCACATATTATCATACTGCAATATTAATGAATCCCAATCCAATTCGAACCGCTCTCAATGTATGCAAATACTTGATAGCCAGCAAGGTGAGTTCCTACCCTCTCTTTTAGTAGTTAAAATGTATTTATTAGCATTCAAAAGGTAGTTGCACTTATAGTAGCTATAAAACAGCCCTTAAAGCAAAATTAGCGATGACTACTCTTAAAAAGATTTATTATAATACTTATAAAGCAATATATGCTACTTGGGACTAGATATAATAAAGTTGAATCATATAAAAAAAACTAAAGATACCTAGTAGCTCTTTTCATGTATACATCTGATGAGAACAGATTCGATAATTTCTTTTAAATTAGTCGATAAAATTAGACAGAATTTGAATTTCTTCGAGCTTTCTCTTTGAAAGAAGCACTCTCATTAAATATTAATTCTCAAAATGTAGTGCTTTCCGTAACACACATCCTTAGCCGGGAAAGGAGGACAGTAGTGAATTGAACTGTCAATACTGTAAAACGGCAATGCTATTGTGCCTTTGTAAAAATTATTTTGAATTACATCCCCCTTCAAATGTAAAAGCCAATGTTACACACACTGATCAGGTGCATTTATTACTATTCTCCTTTCTCGGCTAAGACATAGTACCTTGATAGAAAATGAATGTGTGAATTTTTGGAGATATTTTTTTATTACAGGTATACGCAGTAGTGGTATCACATCCACTAATTGGAGATTTATCGCCAGCTGCTGTTTCGTATACAAGTGGTTTTTATCACATTCCAGTAATTGGTATATCTTCGAGAGATTCTGCTTTCTCGGATAAGGTAACTGACTTTTTACATATCCTTATGTAAAAGCTATTTGCTTATACATGTTAGTCAGGACGTTCCATAATTCAGTTCATTTTATATTATTAAATACATTAGCAACAAGTATCTGCTGATGCTAAAAATTGTTACAAGCAGTATGCAGGCATCAAAGCAGTTACTTCCATTTAATCCTCTTCGTTTATATTACTAATTTCTAACAATATTCAAAGCTTTCCTCTAGTTTTCTGCTTTTTAAAATTTTAAAATATAAATTAAGTAAAATAAGATATAGATAAAATAAGCACTCCCAATTCAAAATAAATAAACCAAAATTGGAATTTACTTAAAAGATTACTTTTACTGTGTCAGCAGCAGACGCAGCAGTGGGTACTTTATATGATAGCTTATGGATATCACTTCTAATTTTTGTATTTTTTGTGTCTGTATGATCAATAGTATACAAGATATGGCTCTGAAATAGTGCATCTCGTAAATAGTGTTTAAATTTGCTATTTCATATATATCTCTGTAATGAATGATTGTCTCATAAAATATTATTAGAAGAAATTGAATTGATGATATTCGCAGTACCACTCTGTAAGTGTTTAAAAACTATATTTCGGATAGGAAACAAACTGTCAAAATTAATAAGTCCACAAGTGAACAAGAATCAATTAAAATGGGTGTGCCTCAAAGGTCGGTGCTGGGCCCTATCGTTTCTCATCAGTAAACTAAACTGATATTACAGAACTAAACATCCCATAAAATAATATCTTATTCAGATGATACGATTGTATTATTTCAAAACAATAACTAGGACGAAGTATATTATGAGAGAAAATTAGAGCTCCAAGCACTGAAAAAGTATTTGGACTGTAAGGTGTTAACCCTCAATGCCGATAAAACATTTATAACATTTTTCATTTCAAGTGCGGGTGCTCCTAATAAAAATTCAATCGCTTTGCACAATGCAAAATGTAACAACAGTACAGTCATTGCAAAAGTATCACTAAATATTTAGTTATCATTATTGACCAGCACTTGAAATGGAAAGATCACATTGAGTATTTGGTTCCAAGTGTTAGAAAACTTTTTTATGTATTCTATAAATTAAGAGATATTTTGAAGAGAGACACACGGACACTTGTGTACAACGCCTTGGCTGAATCAATTCTTCAGTATGGTAGATAGATCTGATATATATGATACGCACTTAAAAATTCTGCAAGTTTGCCAAATTAACTCGTAAAAATTATATTTAAACTTAATTTTAGAGAACTACACAGAACTACTTTACAAAGATACAAATTCAATGAATATTCGAAACTTATACGTCATTACATGTCTTAAAAGTGTACATAATTTTCTGGCGCTTTTAAGAAAACTCAGTGATCATAAACACCATATTCGAGCCAGCATTGAAATCCTTTTCGCAATAACCTGAGTATTCTAGTGAAGCTAGCCAAAAATTATCAACTTTTAAGGGCCTAAACTTTATAACTTGATTCCTCGTAATTAAAAAAAAATGGTAATAAAAGAAAATTTTGTGTCAAAGCCTTTGTACAAACAAACTCTAACGTGTTGGAAATAATGAAAAGTCAGCTACACTGGTAATTTATATATTTTCATTATCTCACTTCAACTGCTTCCAGAAATTACCTTATTTTATATTTATTTTACCGGTATCGACAAACACAAGTTTTTTATGGACTCCGTCGTCGATTAGTTTCACATTGTAAAGAAGCAAAATAACCTATGTAATTGTTCAAAATAAATTATTATTATTATTCTTTATTCTTTCAAGAAAAAACAAATACAATTTTGGAGGGAATTTCACCATCCTTAACACAACGAAATGTAATTTTAATGAAATTTATAATGTACGTTTTTTACACTTTTTTTTTCCCCTTATCTTACCAATTTCGAGTTCTAAGTGCTGTTTTATTTGAAGAGTTATTGAGAAATATAAGAATTTTCGCAATATGTAATAATATGCGGAATATTGTATTTAAAGTTTTTCAGGATCATGTTAGTTCCGGTTAATATATATGTAATAATATATGTAATATATATGTTTTTCTGTTGGAGCGTCAGAGCAAGGGTTTATACAAATTTACGTGTATTGAAAGAATGAAGAAAGAAATTCATGAGGCTCCAAGATGTCTGTCTTTTTCAAAACTTTCTATAGAGTCAAAATTATTCATAAATTAGCAAATAATGATATAAATCATTTCAAAGTTCGAGCCAACGAAAAATTATTTTGCATTGTAATGCCATCTCTTTGCACTGCAAAGGAAACTTTCTAACTACAGTAATTTAAAGTCTTCTTTGGATTGATTGTCTTCCATTTACAAAAATCAGTATCTTTATTATTTTTCGAGATAATGGCCCTTGGATTTTTACTGAAACACCCTATATATAGTATATAGGAAAAGTGTAGGGAGCGGGCAAAAATTTGACTTTTCAGTATTTGATGCATTTACACATTTTCAAGTCCGTCGTCGAACCTAGAGCTGGATCTATTCTGCTCAAATTTTTCAACTTTTTAGAGGAAAAAGGTGAAAACTTCTGATGAGGGTATGCCTAATGCCTTCCCTTGCGAACATCAAGATTCGTTTAAGTGAAAGTTTCATGCAAATATAAAGTGTAAACGTATTTTTAAAGAAATGGCGGAGGATCCGGTGTTATTTTAAAAATTTTCAATGCTGATTATTCTAGGGTTTCATCAGAGTGACCACCTAAGAAAAATTCTTAGTTGTGCCTATACATATGTATATAAACTGGTAAAAGTTGAATCAAAACCAGACTGCTGCAATATAGTCAAAAATAAATAAATGTCCAGTTGTTCCGCGGTATCGCCGACTCTACAAGTTATAATTATTCGATTCAAATAATAAATTCTCTTCTTTTACGGGAAGTTTTGAAAACAACATAATTTTGAAAGTAACTTTACTTATTTAAAAAAAGATATAACAATGGCTAGGCAATTATATGTATTTTTTATTTCTTAAAAATAATTTCTGGTAAACGTCTTCCCATTATCTCTACGTCCTCTTGAATACGATTGGTGAAATTTTCTATTACACGATGCAACATGTCTAATGAAATATTGGCAATTTTATTTGGATTCTATACGGATGAAGATTCAGATCCTTGTGTAAAATTCTAAACAAAGAAGATTTACCTAAGCGCAACGCCTGGGCTCGTTTTCTAACTGAACGTTTTGGACTGTGTTCAACAGATGTTCTGACTCGTTCAATGTTTTCAGGGGGTTCTAACACTTCTATTGTGACGGACCTTTAAGTTTGGATTTATTGGCTGTACCTGTTTCTTGAAATTTACGAATCCACGATTTTATGACATGAGCGGAAGGAATTCTCCCATGACGAGGAATCGCAAAGTGTAGTCAAAATTGCCGCTGCACAGCAACTACACTGTCGTTATTTTTATAATACGATTTTATTGCAAAAGTACGCTGCTCACCGGACCACTGTTCCATGATTACCAAATGGCATATAATGACAGACAATATGACAAATAAATCCATGGCCAGCTATGCATAGTTACAAAATAACAACATTATCAAAACTTCCCGTTCCCAGGGACCACCCGGTATTTCTTATCAATCATCATCATCATGATTTATTACAATAGATACACTGTTTGCTTCGAATATTTTTGACAAAATTTCTGCTGCTAATTATTCCAGAGAGATATCTAGCATGAGATAAATAATATATCACGGCTACCACATGTAAACAGCAGCCCACAGTTCTATTGCCATTAAAGACAATCACAAGTATACCGCTTGATGCTAGTGTAGCTCTTACTGCAGAGAACATAATCAACATAATAAGAACGTAAATCTCACAGTTTTTGTGCCGTTATTTAACTTATAAGAATATTTGAGGATTCTTTCACATATAGTATTTCAGGGCTGTTCGGCGATTAATTGAGCTAAATACTGAACAGTCTGAGATAATTGGTAAGTTCTCCTCACTACCTAACTGTTGTTGCTTCTCACTTATCAAATAATTGTTTTTTTGTACATAACCAGTTTAACAACAGAAATGTATGAAATAATCTCAAGGAACAAGAGGAATGTATGAAATAATCTCAGGGAAGAAGTTGAAAACCAACATTGGACTGACGAAAACAGGTTTTTAAACTATATTTATACAGGAGGGTCAGGAGATTGTCAGATTTTTCTGCACTTAGTGAATGTGAAAATTATTTTCCGGCTCTTACCAATTATCTCAGACTGTTCAATATTTGGCTGAACTGTAAGATTTATCTTTATTAGGTATGCTGATTATGTTATCCACAGTAAGAGCTACACCAGCATTAAAAGCGTTATACTTGTGATTATACTTAATGGCAATAGAACTGTGGACTGCTGTTCACATGTGGCAGCCGTGATATATTATTTATCTCATGCTTAGCATCTGGAAGAAATTTTCCCAAAAAATATTCGAAAAAGATAGTGAATCTATTGTAATAAATCATGATAGTGATGATCATTAATAGAAAATATAAAAAAAAGCTAGTATTTATTATTTGAATCGAATAATTAACCCCTGTAGAGTGGGCGAAACTGCGGACCAACTGGATATTTATTTATTTTTCACTATGTTGCAGGAATATGATTTTAATGAAAGTTTTACTAGTTTATATGCATATATATAGGAATAGTTGTCGCAATCGATGTACCACCTATCTAGGCGGTGTTGTTGAGACGACCGTGGCTGTAGAACGCAGAGCCGGATTTAACTATATTGTTCGGTCGTTTACTTTTTCAATGTAGGTATTTGTCAGCCGCGGCTTGTGAAATTTAGACTGGTTATATCTTAATATTGAGTCATGGGACCCAAGCCATATTTTGTGACATGACTACCAAAATAATAAGGCAGTTTTGCGAAAAAAAAAACACCGAAATTTGCGAAAGAAAGTTTTCAAAATGAGTTGAACACAGCCTGGGTTTTTGTAAAAAGACTCATTTAAATTTTATAAAAAAAATTTTCAGAAAAAGGAGGAAAACAATATTTAATAGAATTTAAATAAGTCTGTTTACAAAAACCCATTTGTTGTGTGGTGTTCAGTTCATTTTTAAAACTTTTTTTTTTGCAAAACTGCTTCATTTTATCATGGTAGTGATGCCATAAAGTATGGTTTGGGTCCCTATGAGTCAATACTAAGATATGACCAATCTAAATTTCACAAGTCGCCGTTGGATTTGTACAAAAAACGTATTAAATTGAAATAAAAGTAGTGACTAAACCTATAGTAGTTACAGTATATACAGTTCGCTTAATATAAATTGTTACCAGCCCCCCACCCCCCCCCACCCGGTATGGGGGTCTATTTGAGTTTAGGGGCCCGGATTTCCGAGGGGCCCGTAGTGGGAGCCCGCCAGAGATTTTGGCAATTTTTTTTTCAAATTTCTCCAATTTTTTTTTAAATTTCTCCCCCCCGCTCATCAATTATTAAGCGCGGGGACCCGTTGGCTTCCAAGGGGCCCGTAGCGAGGGCTCGCCAGAGATTTTGACAAAAAAAAATTTTCCCGTTCATCAATTATTAGGCGCGGGGGCCCGCCAGTGAATTTGGCACCAGGGCCCATGATTTGATGCGGGGGGCCTGATTGTTACTACCCAGCAAGAACCGCGAGGAGGTATGAGCATTTCTCGTCAGGAAAGGATGGGTATTGAATATTAATATAGGATAAAGATATTATTTAAAAAGTAACAAGAAACCTTTAAAAACAAAATAAAAACACAAGATATACTCTAAAAATAGTAACAGAAACAAATATTTCTCTCAATAAATAAACTAAAAATAAACTGTAATAGTAAAGTTATTAATAATAATAATAACGTTTATTTACAATATAATATTTAGCAACAGTAACGTAGATTTCTTAATGTATAACTTAAAACCTTGTAAAAAAACAACACAACTCACGAAGGCAAAGCCTTGCCCGTGAGTAACAATAACAATAACATATTTTATACTGGCAGAGCATAAATACATAAAACGACTAAGAAATTGATTTGTACAAATATCTGTAATTTATAACGGAAATTACTACTATAAGACTTAGCTTATAGTTGAGCAGTGAACAGTGAACAAGAGACAAAATGAACGAACAGCCGGTGAGCGGTACTTCCAAGAGTTGTACTTTATTATAATTTTCCTCATAATAGAGATCATGTTCCATTAAAAAAAACTGTAACTCCGCCTTAGTAGAACTCTTGTTAGGAATTTTATAGACTTGTCTCGAATGGTATTTCTCATTATCAAGAACAATAACGCCCTTCGGTTTTAATTTTGGAAATAGGTCTTTTCAAACCATTCCTCAAATATTTTTCCCTCCATGTTCTTGTGGTAATCCACGGTACAGTATTCTATGTTTTTTCCGCATAGTTTCAATGCACCATCAACCCATCCATCAACTGATCCACAGTGTAATATAATCAGATTGCTAAGGAGTCGCTTGGCCCTGGGTTGGCCTTTCCTCGCCTCGACCTAAAAGGTCTTTTGTGAATAAGTAATATAATAATCAACCGAGTCCCTTTATTAGAGTGCAATGAGATTGGTTGACATTTCCTAGATCCATCAGTCCATCCTTTTTTCCAGTGTCATGAGTATTATACCAAGTTTGATCTTGATAATGAATGGGTCTATTTTCCCTGAGTTGTTTTATTTCTTCTAGATATGAATTTCGCCAATCTACTATTGGTCCACTTTCCATAATCGCCATTCGTTTATTAATAGTTTGATATTTAAATGCAATTTTTTTCATCCAATTTCCTAAAGTTCTTTTGGTATATTTTAGAAGATAATACATTTCCTTTAGTTTTCTGTCTATCACGTCAAGAGTTGGAATTTCATTTTTCTGATACGCGTCGTAAACTACACATTTTAAAAGTTTTGCTTAAGATGGGTCCAGAGTTTTCGATTTACCGGCGTCAGAGCGTTGTTTTCTTGGGAGGGCACCTTCTTTCACCAGTTTATGTATTGTCTAACGGGCAACTTTTGTCAGTGATGCTGTTTCACCTATTACATCTAAATGATCCAAATTAGGGTCATTAGCTTTTCGTTCCAAAATAATATCGTAAACATTTAAGCAAATTTGTTTTCCGTCCACGTCCAAATGTACTCGTTTTTTTCTTACACTGATGGATTTTGATTTTCTTTATCCCTGTAATCACCATCACTTTCATTTTAACAAACACGATTAGATGTAGACGTAGATGCCTCACACAGTCGAAACATTTTTATACAAAATATGTTTTATAATAAAAAATAAAATAAAATAATAATAATTATAATATTACACTTACAATATCCCCCAAAGCACTGCTATGAATTGGTAACAAAACTTACTAAAATTATTTTCAAAAACACATTACCAAATAAAGAAATATAAAGTAATTAATGAATTATACTGCTACTACTATACCAACATATCAGCTCGATTGCAGTGTCTCTCTAACTATGGTCCTGAATTAAAAATAACACTCTAACAGTTTACTCCTACACGCCACGTCAGATGCCGACATCGAATGGCCAATATCTTCTCTCTCACTTAAATGTAAAAGTGGAGTAAAGACGGGAGATCTACTTGCCACCCTATTAATTCCTCTCGTCCCTCATAACCCCGCACACTATTAATACTGCTTCTACTTTATATTAAACAAAACAGTAGTTGTCATATTCGGTTCTGGGGGCATAATTTATATGGTTATCATGCTAGACTCTTTATATTACTCTTTCTTGCCTACTCCTCCACTTTGTAGTCATGATGGTATAGTCTATTGCCTTTCCCAGTTGATGCCAGTCACATTAGTGATTCCAATCGAATCAGTTGATTTGGAATTATAATACCGCACACTCATACAGTCACGAGGGTATACGAACAAACTGAAAACCTCTTTTTTGAAATTGTTTAAAAAATACCTGTGAATTACTTTTCTTTGCCTCGTATATCATCTCAATGTGTATTAGTATATCTACGATATCATGGTTTCTTCTTTGTTTGAAAGGTTAACCAGGTATTTGAAAACAGGTTATTATTTTGAAGATTTCAAAAAGAAGTGTTTTATCTTTTCTCTAAAAAATCTCAACTCTAACTGCTGCAGAGCTTATACTTTATTTAGTAAAGACAGACAGAGAGTAACAAAAGCTCATTATGGATGCAAATCCTCTAAAAACGTGGCGAATAAGCAATTTTAAATATTCCTTTATATTTTATATGAGTTATCTGATGTATTTTTAGAAAAAAATCACTAGAAACAATTGGTACTGATAGTTTTTGAGTAAATTATTACTCGCTGGTATTTTAAAAACTTTGTCTTTGTTTGGATTATTAGTCGTTTTTTAAGCTTTGTTTTTGCACGTTGTTTTTCTTTCTGATTGCTTCAACATCTTTTAAAATATTCGCGAAAAATTTACTTTTGTGGGTATTTTATACAAAATGACGCGTCTAGCGGACGACCATGTATTTTGACACATTGAAATTAACTAACGTTTAAGTAGTTTCTACGTCAGAAACATTCTAAGTTTCATAATATGGGAGTAACTATTGATCTGGCTTTGAGGAAGTTATTAATTTATTTTTTCTTATTTCACTAGATAACTATTAAACTTACGTTTATATTTTGCAGAATATTCACGTTTCCTTTTTGAGAACGGTCCCACCTTATTCTCACCAAGCAGACGTTTGGGTGGAGATGTTAAAACATTTCAACTACAAGAAAGTAATATTTATCCATAGTTCAGACACAGATGGACGCGCTTTACTGGGTAGATTTCAAACAACCTCCCAAAGTCTAGAAGATGATGTAGATATTAAAGTGCAGGTAAAATAAGTATAAATAATTAAATTCTATTAACGGATTTGTAAGAATCACTTGTTATTTTAGGTGGAATCTGTGATAGAGTTTGAATCAGGTTTGGACAGTTTTAAGGAACAGCTTATGGAAATGAAAAACGCTCAAGCTCGAGTATACTTGATGTACGCCAGGTAATTTCTTACATATAAACACTTAAGATGATCTTGGGGGCAAAATAAAAAAAATAAGTAAACAGTTCGACATACTCGGATTAACTTTTTCGATATGGAAAGATATAGCCTATACAATACAGTGTAGCTTGTTATTATTCCTTTTAATCCCTACCCCACAGAGGACGCCTGTGGGCAAGGGATTAAAAAATTTTGCATTAGCATTCCGCATTTTCTTGGAAGAACTGCTTATTACATCTCATCTGGTATTAAGCAAGTATCTATGCGTTAAATTTGATCAAAATCTTTAGAGTCCTTTTAAAGAAAAAAGTATATTTTCCACTGTGCAGGTTTCTAAGTGTTTCTTTTTCCTTACGGGTTACGGTGCTGCAAACCTGCCGTACTAAAACTTGAGCTTATTGTACCCCATAGTTTCGCTAACCCATTAGGTCCGTTTCTTCAAAGAAGGCGAGTGTACGCTACACAAGTGATCTCTCGAAGTGTGAATGCCTTCTAGCCAATAAGGCTGGGCATTCACATAATATGTGGTGAAGAATTCCTTATCCTCAAAACACAATCTGCATTCTGGATTCTCCCTCGCCCCTATGTTGGTTAGGTATTTGTATAGTGTGCAGTGTCCTGTTAAGATGCCTACTGCACTTCTCAGTTGTTTTCCGCTTAGCTTTAGCAATTCGTTGATCTTTGTTTTGGATAGTCCACCAGCAATGAACGCACGCGGCTCTTTCATTACTGGCGCCTCAGTCCAATAGAAATTCTGTTCAGGGGCAGTTTAAGGGCCGGGTAACCCGGGCGACCGCCCGGGGCGCCGGCTCGGAGGGGCGCCGGCTCGGAGGGGCGCCGGCTCGGAGGGGCGCCAAACTGAGGGCAAAAATTGTTATTTTTTTTTAATACACCTTTTTTAATTCAATAATAGTTCTCGTTGGAAAATAATATCAAATGATATTAGAATTTATATATGTTAAAATTGTAATAATGCAGAACAGTCGGATAACATTAAAAATTAAAACCGTCTAAATAATTCAAAAATGTAATGCAAATATGTTTGTTTAGCTATAACAAGACACCTCACTACTCATACCTCAAGCTTACTGCCCCATTATTGACTCACACGGATTCGATCATTAAAGATTTTGCATAATTGAAGGCAGGCAGCGTGCACTTTTCATTCAGAAAAAAATCAGAATATTCAGAAAATTATTATACCAACATTAGCTGTATGTACTTCATATCTTATATAATTTACTATTTATAAATAAATAAATTTGTTTTGTATGAAATATTAAAACGTTAAAGAGGAACCTTCCTCTAAGTAAACTTGTGTCGGGGGCCTTCTCATAATAATTTCAGATGTTGTAGACAAAAAGATTTATACTTATTCAAATTAATTATTATTAATAATATGTTGTAAATGCACATTGATGCGTAAGCATAAACTACTTGTTTATCGAAATGCAACAAAAACATCTTTTTATTTCTAACTTTTTTATAAGAATTTTTATATATATAAAAAAAAGTTGGGAGTAAAATATTCATAGCACCCCCTAAAACTATCCCTTAAGCACAAATGAGGGTTTGAGTGGTACTCTGTGAATTGATGCCTATATCTAAATTTAAAATATGAATTTTATGTTTTCTTCAAAGATCAGTAAAACATGACTTTTCTTAACTCATTTCACGACATTAAAGTTTGACATTTTATACGGCTATGCGTTGCTATTAACAACGGAGTTTTTTTTTTATTTACTATATGTATACATATCTATAAAATCTTGTACAATTACAATGTCTTCTTATTCAAGGAACAACACTTAATGGAATTTTGTTGGCACACTCTATAGAATAGTAAACAAATAAAGTTTGAGCTCCCACAAAAATACAAAGTACTGTGCGTGGGCTTCACAATCTGAATTTTTTACCTATTATTGGACACAGATGAATTGGACTACTGTCCACACTATTATCGAAACAGGCAATCTGCTTCAATATATACATTTTTTTTTAATATTTAAATACAATCAATATACACTTATCGTACAACATATAAATACATACATTTGCAACCTAGTTGCGATTAGAATACTATATTAAAATTAAAGTTGAAAACTAATCTACTTACATCTATTTATATTCAAATTGGACTATTTATTAATAAATACAAAATATACGATATATACATGTATTCACACATAAATAAACATACACCTACATTCACGCACATTATAAATAATAAGTATTTTTAATGTCAATCTCTTTATGTGCATACGAGCGGGGCTTGGACAGAAGCCACTGCTTTAGTTTTACTTTAAATAGGTTTAATGCATTAATCTTCTTTAAATTGAGAGGTATTGCATTGTAAATCTTAGGTCCAAGGTAGGCGAAACATCGCTGACCTATTGTTTTGTAGACTTTAGGGATTTTAATTGCGTCTATTTTATATCTCGTAGAATGTCGGTGAATAATGGGATTTTCATATCGCGTTTTTCTCTGTTGATAAGCTATGGTAACATAAAATAATTGGTTCAAATCCAAGACATTTGCTAGTCGGTAAAGGAAGTCACTAGGGTACAGAACATTTTTGCCGTATATGATTTTTAATATCCACTTCTGAAGTACTTCTAAACTTTTCAGGTGAGTATTGTAGGCTCCTCCCCACGCAACTATGCCATACCTCAACTGAGATTCCACCAATGCATAATACAATATTTTTAGATTAGGAATGTCCAAAATTTGCTTTAGATATTTGAACTTACATAGCAGACTCCTAATCTTTTGAACTATTCCATTTATGTGTATATCCCATTTTAGGAAACTATCTATGATTATACCAAGATATTTCATTTGGGTTGCTGGTAAAATCTCAAACGTTGCATGTTCACAGTTTATTAGTA
This sequence comes from Rutpela maculata, assembly GCA_936432065.2. Taxonomy (NCBI): domain Eukaryota; kingdom Metazoa; phylum Arthropoda; class Insecta; order Coleoptera; family Cerambycidae; genus Rutpela; species Rutpela maculata. Next base: position 216,884,438 of record OW386286.2, read on the forward strand.
GGGGGAGTAGAGGGTTTGGGAAATTTGGTAATAGTATATTATATTACTAGGAGTAGAACGCACTCTTTTTTTGTGTTGAGCCCAGGATTTGCGGCTGAGGCGAAGCCGAAGCCGAAGCCGCAAACTGGGCGAAACACAAAAAAAAGGCGTTCTACTCCGTGTAATATATACTATTTTTTCTTCAAGCGTATTAAAATGCAAAAATTCATTTATTTATCATAAATGTACAAATATTCAAACTACAGTCTTACATGTTGACATAATATGACAAGTGGCTAGTGGATAGCGCGCCACCGGTGGCTTTCGGTATTAACATTATGTTACTAGTAAAACAATACCCACTGCGGTGGCGCTTTCGGAACTAACATTATGTTACTAGTAAAACAATGTCCACTACGGTGGCGTTCGGTACTAACATTTTGTTACTAGTAAAACAATGTCCTACTTCTACTTCTGTTTTTGGTGACATAATTTAAACATTTTAATACGCTTGAAGAAAAAGTACTTTTTCTAAAGCTGTGAGTGGCAGAAAAAGTAATATCCATAGCAGCGCGTATTTTATTTAATACACCGGCCATGCAATATTAACACAATGCGTTTTTGGTGGTGAAATTCGAGATTTTTTATCTTATTTTTTTCTATAGTTAATCGACGTTTGAAGAAAAAATAGCATCGTTTATTAGGAGTAAAAGCCACTTATTGTGACTTGTCTGTAATTGCCAGACTCGTCATAAAAGTATCACTTTTACTCCTAATAAAACAATATACTATTAAATCGGTCGGAAGATATTGTAGAAAAACTGATATTTATAATCCCCCTAAAGGGGTATAATAATTTCCTTATTATCCATTTAGAGTACTTTTATTTTTGGATGTACTATCAGCCACATAAATATCCAGAGATATTTTTGACCACCGTGTGGTGTTCATGTGTTAAGTTAAAGAGTAGGGTGATCGCGGAGTCTGAAAGGATATCCTTGCACTTTAGTACGTAGTACGAAAATTTCTGTGATTATCTCAGGGAGGGGCGCCAAAAAGTGCTCCCCCCGGGTGGAAAATTTACCTTGAGCCGCCCCTGATTCTGTTTCTGTAGTATACCATATTATGAAGTTGTGCTAATTCTCTCTAACTACATCTTAAGTAGTCGTATATTCTCTAGTTGTTGAAATATTTCTGTAGGGTGTCCTTTGCTTGAAAAAGTCCTCTATTCGTTTGTATCAGCATGTATGCCCCGAGCAATGCCTCACTCTCCACGCTAGTCTTCCCACCTGTCTTAGTTCTAAGCAGTTTTAAACGCCTTCCCTTTTCCGGCTCTATGCCACCAGATCAGGAAGCATAAGTTATTATCAGTACCACGATCTTTTGGTATATCCCGTGCAACATTTTTAGTTATAGTGCCCAGCTCTTACCTACCATAAGGTCCGCCTGTAGCTTTAGTAGTCACTTTGTCTAGAGGTGCTTTAAAGTTTAGATTGCTATCTAGTATCGGCGCTACATATTTAACTTTACTGCTTACCTGTAGTTCATTTCACGGAGATATAATTTTCTTAGATTGAGTTTTCCCTTTTTTGTGAATGAAATCACAGTGGTCCTCCCTGTGATTACAGATAGACCTATATACACCATCTGTTTGCCACTCTACATTATTACCGATGCAACACCCCCATATTTCCCTTAATACTAGAAGGTAGCATCGTCTGCTAATCATTTCGCGTACACTCCTTACTGTTACAGTCGAGATAAGAATTCATCCATGACCAGGCATCACAAGAGGAGTCATATATTTGTACATTTATGATAAATAAATGAATTTTTGCATTTTAATACGCTTGAAGAAAAAATAGTATATATTACACGGAGTAGAACGCCTTTTTTGTGTTTCGCCCAGTTTGCGGCTTCGGCTTCGCCTCAGCCGCAAATCCTGGGCTCAACACAAAAAAAGAGTGCGTTCTACTCCTAGTAATATAATATACTATTATTGGGTATAATTGCAAAAAAACGAATAATGAGTTGATAAAAATTAAATGACACTGTCACTATGACCATTTTTTTATAAATAATTTTAATTGATATTTATGACTAGATGTGACTGATGTGAGAGCCACAGAATAGTCGACGGACAACGCACAACGCCGACGGGCCTACGCGACGGGCCAACAAAATAAACTCGTCAACTCGCGGAAATTCGACGTTCGACGGCACGGCCAGAGCATACAATTGTCAAAGACTGTCTTACATTAGAAATATTAGAATATTACTCCTTTTTGCCTTTATCAATACAATGCTTTGTCCTAGCTATAAAGTCGTTTGTTGTTGGTTTATACTGAGTATCACTAATATCAGTTACCAACCTCTCAACGAGAGATAATAATAATAACAAATTGTTGTCGGTCAGAAATTGTTAAAATATTAAATTCTTAGAGGACACTGAATCAGATTCTGGGACTATCCAGCTGCTGGGACCCGACATTGTTGGTACGCTTTGAAGATAATTGGAATTCCAGCGGACCAGTTAACTTTTACGAATGAGTTCAAAGCATGCCGACAAGGCTGGCTCCCTGCCGCTGGATCGTGTGTAGACCCCTTAATGCTACCTATTGCGTATCACAATGTGAAGTGGGAAGTGGCCGGTAGCCGTACTAGCGCGGACGTTCACGAGCTTGCGACCCGACTTGCGCGTAATCGTATTGTATAGTGTATTCCACAAATATTTCATCGATACAAAAAAGCTCGCAAAAAAGCATAAAGGATGCCGACCGCTTCTAGTTAGTGTACCGCCCGCCGGTCCAATTTGACAACGCTAGTCCACGTTGACCACCAACCTATTATAATTCCGGTAGAGAAAATTTAAACCAATTATATTCAGTGGGAGTGGCCTACATTTTTGTTCGGAAATATGTGACCATTTTTTTTGTGATGATAATAAAGAAGCCGATCACTTTTATGGCCTTTTACGTAAATTGACTGAAATTGATACAGGTCGGTACCCTTTACGTTTTTTTGCGAACTTTTTTATATCGCTGGATTAAGGGGTCTACACACGATCCAGCGGCAGGGACCCAGCCATGTCGGCATGCTTTGAACTCATTCGTAAAAGTGAACTGGTCCGCTAGAATTCCAATTATCTTCAAAGCGTACCGACAATGTCGGGTCCCTGCCGCTGGATCGTGTGTAGACCCTATTATCGTTGGTACAAACTATATCTTGTTTTTCTCCACAGTCATTAAACTATAACGGTTACCTCATCCAGTAGCTTTTAGACGAAGGAGAGCGCGGGGTCAACTTAGGTCTAGCGCCTACATCATGTAGTTTAGTTAAACTTCTTTTGCATAATATTTGTATTGCTAGGCTACTTATAGATTAAGTCTGAAATAAAAAAAACATAAGGAAATATAAGTTGTAAAAAAAATGGGCAGTTGGCAAATTAGTTGTAGCTTTCCCCCCCCCAAAAAAAATAGCTGGGTTCGTCTCTGAAGCAAGTTCATACCCTGTTGAAGTATTACTGGAAATATTCTACCTAGCCCTGGAAGTTACTCCCCTACCTTCGAGCTAGTCTCGATTTTGCCATTTCACCTCGAGGTGTAACTGCCTTGAACACGCATGCCAAACATCAAAATCTATCAAGTGGTTTCATTCCTGTTAGTCTAAAAGTTGCACCTAGAATCCAAAAGTGCTACTACAGATAAATGACACATTAGAGACAGACATTTTTTTTGGATTCAGTGAACTGAAAAATGGGTAAATCCATCAAAAACTCAAAATCGAATTGAAAGGGTAACGAGTCAGTACACGCCCCCATTTTTTTTTGTCGTTTTTAAATTTTAAAATTTCGTTTTTGGAATACATATATTAGACAAAATGAGGCTACTTTTAACTTGTGTTAGCACAAAGGAAAATATAATTTTTTCTTAAATAGAACTAATACATATTTTTGAGTTTCTTATTAAACATAAAATTCTCATTACAACAGGTTTTTCCTATTTAAAGAATTTAAAAAAATAACTGAGATACGAACAATTATTTTTCACAATATAGCATAAGAAAATTACTAATAGTTCAGTCAACGAAAGAGTTGTAGAGAACATTGCGGGGGGAATTTTCCTCTTCAGGAATGTGTTAGAGGTAGTTAGGAGGTAAATATACTAAAAGTATACCACCCCTAGCCCCGCCGCTTCATGGGGGGAGAGGGGTGGAAAGGTCCCTTTTGTTGATTCTTCGCGTATAACTTGGAAACGATGCGTCGTACGGAAAAAGGTGGTCTATGCAAAATTAAACATAATTAAATTTCCTACAGGAATGTTTATATTCATTTTCTTCCTATGTTTCATAGTTTCTGAGATATTAGCCAGTGAAAATCAATAATTAATAAATAAATTAATTAGATACATACGGAATTTTTCTATCAAAGCAGTTTACCGTGGTCTGCCAATAACTCAGTCACAAAGCAATCTTTATTTTACAATACTCGACGTATTTACTAACATAATATTTTATCGAAATCTATACATTTCCTTAAATATACAGTGTGACTCACTTGAAATGAAGACACCCTTATAACTTTTTTATTTTGTTTCCGATTTGAATCCAATTTTACTTAAGTGTAGAATGAATTAGGGATCTACTAATGACCTACATTCGCCTGCTAGAAAGGCAAAGCCACCTGCGGTACCAAAATATGGGGAAAAAATAAAAACATTTTAAACGTTAAAAATCGGCGCCAAAAACGTACATACACCAAAATTTGATTTCTTTATTGATAGAGGTTTTCTCATACATAAGCTCTTCTGGTAAAGGGGATCCTCAGTTTTCGCAATTTGTGGTGGATACGTGAAATTCGCCAGGACCCACTAGGTACCGCACGTGGCTTTGCCTCTGTAGCAGGCGGATGGTTTTCTGGCCATAAGTAGATCCTAAATTGTTCTATACTTCAGTAAAATTTGATTCAAATCGGAAACAAAATAAAAAAGTTATAAGGGTGTCTTCATTTTAAGTGAGTCATACTGTATATTTAAGGAAATGTATAGATTTCGACAAAATATAACGTTAGCAAATACATCGAGTGTTGTAAAATAAAGGTTGTTTTGTGACTGTGATTTATTAGCAGACCACGGTAAACCGCTTTGATAGAAAAATTCCATGTACCTAATTAATTTATTTATTAATTATCGATTTTTACTGGCGAATATCTCGGAAACTATAACACATGAAAATGAATATAGACATGATTGTAGGAAATTTAATTATGTTTAATTTTACATAGATTACCTTTTTCCGTACGACGCATTGTTTCCGAGTTATAAGCGAAGAATCGAAAAAAGGGACCTTTCCGTCTCCGCTCCCCCTCTGAAGCGGCGGGGACTTTTAATATCTTTACCTCCAACTACTACCCCCAACACATTCCTGAAGAGGAAAATTCTCCCCCTCGCAATGTTCTCTACAATCCCCTTTTTGGCATTCATTGATTGAACTATAAGTAGGCTTTAGAACTTATTACTAAGAAAGAAAATAGGTATTTGAATTACTGATAAGTACAAATTAATATTTTTAGGTGTTTCTCAAAAGACAGAATTTATTTTTCATTTTCATTTTAAAGGATTGCACTATTTTTTATTAATAGAAATAATGAATCATAAACTTTATTTTTTGCCATTAATCTTAATGGTTTTCCTTTTACACTTTATTGAAATTATTGCTTGTTTAATTTAGCGTCTAAAATGACTTTATCATTAAGAAGATATGTTGTAAAGTCAAATACAATTTGGTCTCCTGATATCTTAAATATTTTTGTAGTAAAATGGACGCTGAAGTAATATTTGGAGATGCAGCGGCATTAAATATGACAGATGCAGGATATGCATGGATAGTAACAGAGCAAGCACTGGAAGCTGATAATGTTCCAGAAGGCATTTTGGGCCTGCAGCTTGTTAATGCTACCAATGAGAAAGCTCACATTCGAGACAGCATGTGAGTAGATTTCCGAATAGCAATAGAAATAAAATATTTCCAGAAACAACAGACAATTGTACTCTACTTTCAAAACGTATTTTGCCAAATAGTAGGCAATATCAATTAATTTTATTTAGTACCCAAAGGAAACAAGATTTATGGTTAAAAAGTGACAATAAGACTTTGATCACGTGTCTCATCAGTCTCATCTCTATAGATAGATATTTTATTGGTGTTTGTACATGTACACTTACAAAGTATTTACACAAGTCAGTAATAGGTAAAATATAAATATAAAAACAGTTTAAAGAAAATTTAACATAGGAATATAAATACAAAGTATTTACAAAAATCATCTACTAAATAAAAGAAAAGAAAATAAACAGCTAGTGCAATTAAAAGTTGTCGATATCAAAGAATGATAAATTTCACAAATAAACAGCCACTAACATAACACATTAGTGTCCAAAGTCTTATTTATGTCTGAATAAAATGCGTTGTTTATTAAAAAAATCTTATTTGTTTTTAAATTATTTCGGTGATAATGTCTTATAATAACTTGGAAGCAAATTATAGAATATAGGTGCAATATAATTTGAACTTTTTTGGCCTTTGGTTAATCTACATGGTCTTGGTAGTAAATTAGTATTATTTCTTATTTCATAATGGTGTGTGTCAGTGCATTTTCTAACTAATGAAGTGGGAGATACAAATATCACCTACTTGTAAAAGTTAGTCGCCCAGTCATTGAAATTTTGATGCACTAGGTCACAAAGATTTTGGTCAATTAATTGCGTTATATTTTTCTTCGAAACAGAAATCGATACCGCTTCTGTCTTCTGCAGAACCAAACACCAAACAACGACAAATAATAAATAATGATCTCATTTAAATTATGGTTTTATTGTCTAATACCCCTGCTTCTAACACAAACACAACATAGAGTAGCATTCACTGGTGTTCAGTGATGAAGGGATTGGACACACGCATCGGATAATCTTTCTGTGCCTTCTAGTGTTACTGACAATACAAGCAGGATATTTCATTTGTTAAAAATACAGTCCCTGGAATCATGTTCTCAAAATTGGTGTAAACCTATATAATCCTTACTCCTCATAGTTGTGGACCAGCACAGTCTGTTTTTTTGCCATAGTATTTTAAAGAGTTAAAAGCAAAGTTGTTTATCAAGGGATGTCATCAACAGCCACTTGTACTTTACCCTTAAGGATAGGATTTTGCAGAGTGAGAGGGAAATATGCGTTTATTGTTAATTTATTATAAATATTATTATTATTTAAAACAGTTTCAGGTACTCCCCATCGCTTTAAGAAATACAACCATATACAGTTTTTATCATAAATTTTGTTTATAGTTAAACTCCATGCTCTAATAATGAAATAAGGAACTATTTTCATTGACAAATTACGATATTCAAGTACAACAGAAACTTACAATAAAAAATATATATAGTTGTATTCGTTAGAACAACAGGAAGTATCTAAAATAATTTTAAAAATTATACTTTGGTTTTTAAATAGTCATAATAAATCGAAAATAAACGCATATTTCCCTCTCACTCTGCAAAATCCTATCCCTAATAATGCAGGAACCACCCATTTTGATCCACAACCAGCTGTGGCAAAATTTTTGGAAAGGAAGGAGGGCCGATATAATGTTCCGGATACTGAACTATACAGAAATATGGAATTTATAAAGTTTCTTGCCACTGACATGTAATAAAAAAAATTTTAATGGTCAAATTAACCCATTTTTTAATAAAAACATTATAATTAAAAGTCATTTTCCGTTATTAGATACAATTTGTAAACATTTCATTAACAGTAAAAAGGTTAGGTTCATAAAATTTTGGGCTTTGTCGTCTAGTGATTTTGGTTTAAAAAATGGAGGCATTCTAAGATGAATAAACGAGGAAAAGTCAATATCGTGTGCTTAATAGAAGAATCACGATACTCGCCTCTATAGTTTACATTATCTATAATTCGTACTTATCTTCTTTGTAAACTAAAATTTTGGACCAACAACATGCTGAATATTTTCAGATTAATAATGTATTTGTCATAAACCGATGTGCGGATTTTATTACTCATGAAAAATAAATTCACTGTGTAAACGTGAGAGATGTTGCTGCTTAGCTTCCACTGTCAAGCCATGTTTGTCCCATTTAACGGTTGAATCCAGAGTTACATTCAAAAATTTCATCTCTTCACCGGTATTTGGAAATTCAATTTCCCTCAATGAGAAAATCATTTAAGTTTGGAATCAGTTACTGAGTTGGGCTTTTTAACTTGCATTTATAGCATTAATATAATTTTGGGGAAAATCTGACATGGAGTATCATCAGCTACTACTTATAAATACTATTTATAAAGACTGGTTTTATTAAAATTTCTCACTTTCTCTCTTCTATCTGTACCAGATAATTTACTTAAAATTATTTAGATACGTGCTGGCATGTGCATTAAGGGATATGAATCAGACCAAAGAAATAACCGAAGCCCCACAAGACTGTGACAACTCTGGTTCGATCTGGGAGACAGGCAAAGATTTGTTTAATTTTATCAGGAAACAAGTACTTTTAAATGGGGAGACCGGCAAAGTTGCATTTGACGATCAAGGAGACCGAATCAACGCTGAGTACAACCTCATCAATATCCAGAGGAAAAAGAAGAAAGTCGTTGTTGGTAAATTCTTCTTCAAACGAGTAAGTATGAGGATGTTGCAGAAAGTGTAAATGAGGGGGGAAAATACAAAAACTACAGAAACTACAGGCATTTTTACAAATTGTTCAAACAACAAATCCAACAGTAGGAGCAAGTGAGAGGACTGTGTCAAACCCCCCACTACCACTTTGAAGATCCCCATTTTGAACAGGTGAACAGGCCTGTACTTTTACCAGTGTTAACAAATGGTGGGTATTTACCCGAATTGCGGGGATTTTAGTGATGTGTGGGTATTTTGGTGGGTAATGGCTTCATGTGGGTAAAATGCGAGTATTTTGAGATCTAGCACCAATGAGCTCTATACATACTGGAATGTATTCGCAAAGGGGGTGAAGCTCGCATCCGCAGGTTCTCTGTCTCTGCTGCCTAATACATAGTTTAACAAGTGCGAGGGAGACACAGAACCTTTCCACTATTGTTCGAGTTCACTCCATTGGCTATTTTCTTTCGTGCTCGTTCAAAGTGAACACAATCAGTGAGCAACCAATAGAGATTAAAGATTTAAAAAATATCTCGATTAGATTGGTTGCTTAGTGATTGCAATCAGTTCGTTCTGCACGAAAGAAAACAGCTATTATGTATAGAGCTCACTGGCTGGCGCTGTGTCAGAGTTTGGTTATTTTTTTAATAGTTTATATTGCGTTTTATATTTATTTAAAAAATACCCATTAAATTATGTATTTATATTGTTTTATCATCTTCCCATTCCTTAGTTCGAGCATCACTATTAAACTGGTAAAATTTTTTAGCATTAAACCAAGCCACAAAAAACCAAAAAAAAAAAAAAAAATCAGTGCCTATCTGTTTTTCCAGTGTGGGTATTTTAGTGGGTAATTTCATATAGTTGGCGGGTAATGCGGGTATTTTCTTTGTGATTTTGCGGGTATTTAAAATCTACTCGTTGGCAACACTGACTTTTACTGTTACAGGTTTTAACAAGCTGTAGCAATCAAAATACAGATCTGTTCAAAGTAGTGAGGGGTTTAGAGAATGGTGGTTTGTCCACTCATTTGCTTCCTATTTCTAACACTGTATATTATAGATTTTAAATTTCAGGAAAGCGACAGGATGCATTTGACCGTGGATGAAAAGAGTATAATTTGGCCAGGGCGACAAAGGGTGAAACCAGAGGGATTTATGATACCCACGCATCTTAAAGTTTTAACAATAGAAGAGAAGCCATTTGTGTATGTTAGAAAATTAACGGACCCACAAGACGTTTGTACTTCTGAAGAAATTCCATGTCCTCATTTTAATATAACTAGTGCAGGTTAGTTATCTTATATTACTACGAAAATATTATACAGTTGAGTACCAAGACATTCTACACTACCCTGGGGGTGCTATTCTCAACAACACTCGTGAAATTGCGTGCACGCGTTAATGCGAATACAGTATTGCGAAGGATATTTGTTATCTTAATTCTCGACATAGCATTACGAACGTTGTAACGAAGCGCATTTTAGCAGGCCTAGTTTCACCCAACAACACCGCTTCAAAGCGCGCAGGCAAATCTCTATGCGAGCCATTGCCTACCGGGATGATATTTAAGTCGATTGCAGCCCCCCCCCGCGAGTTCAGAAGTGTCACCAGAGACCAAACGCCGAACGTAAGTGGAAATATTTTAATAAAATTATTCTGCCATTGAAATCTGCTTTAGTGAAAGTATTTTAAGTCGAGCCTACTTGAACTAGGAGAGCTAGCAGTTGGAGTCAAGACAGTGTGGCAGTTCCGCCTGACCTACCGACCGTGGAGGACGTGCCCCAGCAGGACCAGCAAATAAGTTTGGCAAAAGGAGCCCTTCAAGGTGTGCAAGTACCCGTGTTCTGAAAAATCACAGGTCCAGTCTACGTCACACCGGTGCGCAGAAGATATAGGATTCTCCAGGTAATTTTGTTTTGGAGACCGTTCAAGCAGTTCCCCAGCCGTGACCGCCGAAGCCAGACGTGCTCTGGAGTTGTAAGTAAGCCGCGTAAGTTACTTTGTAAATAATAGTAATAAAGATCAGTTGTATTACGAATTGTGTGTTTTACTACTGTGTGTGTAGAAAGTCTAATTTCCCAATTTGACACACTGGAATTTACCGTTTCTCCACTGTAGTTACTCCAACCCTACTGTACCGGCTGTTTTAGGAACGTAACGTTCCCACACGTAATATAGGGAACTGGCGCCCGAGCAACCGATCCGTAAATACCGCTGTTGCTAAGATGCCAAAATTGACGCTTTCAGGCTTTACCAAGAAAATACGTCACTCGTCATGCGATGTGAGAAATGCGAATGGTAGATATAACAACACTATCCAAAGTCGTCACTCATATATGATTTGTTTGTTTAACGTCACAAAACAGCATTCGAGTAATAACAATGAATAGAGTAGTGCCTACAAAAGTTCTCCCTGAAAAAAGCAGTGGCGAGAAAAATCGCTGAGAGACAGAAAAGAACTCTGATGAAATATATGGCACGACCTTAACCTACAAACCAACTGTCAGAACTTCACGTGAATTCGTCACGATCATCCAAAGTGCGCTCGCTGTTATTGCGAGTGCCAAAGGCGTGTACGAGTGAACGCGAGTGCACGAGGATAGCAAAATGTCGGAATTCGTTCGACTCGCGTAGTTGGGCATTGATACTGCCTGAGAATAGCTCCCCGGGTCGCGCGTTTCACGAATCAAACTGGAATGATCTGGAGATGGCGAAAATCAATTTTAGTTTTAAACATTTAAAGATGTCTATAACAAGCAATTTGTGTAGTTGGGTAGCAGTGCTCCTTTGGTGTTTGTGGATAGCTATTTATATAACTAGCGTTACAAGTGTTGCTTTTTTTATAAGCATGGAGGTTAACTGGATGAGGCGTACCCATGTCCAGTAACCACATGGGTGAAAAACAGACAATTCTTAACACAAATTACACACACTATTTTTTACGAAATTTTAAAAAAATGTTTTTAATTCATATCAGCCTGAGAAGTGCCACGCTTTTTTACAATTTAATTTGTTTTAACGTTGATATTGGCGACTTGAAAGCGACAATGCCACTTTGCGCTTGAATTAAAAATCACGATTTTATCTACAATCATTTGAAAATATCAAAATAAAAGGAATAATTAGGTTGAATTTTAGCTGGAAACGGCGTTTCATCAACATATTATGAGGATGTCTTGCATATGTGATCAAAATAAACAGACGAACAAAACACGATCACTGTCACTTTATTTAAGTTTTATTAATTATCATACAGTTCGTATTCTTCGTACAAATAAATTAGGTAATTAATTGTTACTCTTACATCAACTCTCATATATTAAGAACACTTTTGGGGCATTGTTGTTTAATAAAAATACATTGCCAATTTTGTTACCAAACTTGTTTAAGCGCAGATGCACTAAAGCGTGCATCAAAGTACTTTGCCGCTCGTTGTCATGGGAGACGTACGGCAAGGTGACATTATTCATAGCTCTTCAGCAAACGTCAACTTTGCGCTTTCAAAATGTGATCAAAAAAGCCTACTTTGTATGTCGGTTTTTGATAAAAGTATAAGTCTATAATTTTCATACCATACAAATGTATATTATAGACAGGGGTATACAGATGTTTTGGTATAGGGGGTATATATCCCTAGAGCTCTTCGTTACTGTTACAGACCATGTAAAAAGTATTGAACATAACTGCAAATCACATGAGGATGAAAAGAGATGGTGTGTTTTTGGGACACGGGCCCATGTAGAATTTTGATCTACTCTGCCAGTAGAGCAACATATCAAAATTTGGACGAATTTAACCGACGCCAGATTTCCCTCTTGTGATGTGCGAGGTCCTTTGAAAGGTAGCCCTACGAAAATTTGCAAAATTAATAATTTTTACTTCCACGTCCAGTGGAAGTATAGTAACGACAAAAAAATTTTTAAAAATTTTTATTGTCCAAATAGGCTTAAAATGTCATGAAACGTCGAGATTTTAAGTTTGAGCGAAAAAAAAATTTCTGTCTGTCTGTCGGTCTGTCTGTCTGTCGGTCTGTCTGTCGGTCTGTCTGTCGGTCTGTCTGTCTGTAACTTTTTTTGTGCGCACGTTTACTCTGGAACCGTTTAAGATATTGACTTGAAATTTGGTACACATATGTACTTTAACGAGATCTAGAACTAGATTATATTTTCATCTTGTTCCGTCGAAGGGTTGGGGGGTAAATCGGGGTAAATTTCGGGTAAATGGGTAAATCAAGCAGGTAAGAGTCCATGAAATTGGTATTTAGTATATACAAGAGAAGCTAAGGTCTCAAAAAAATTTTTGGCATTAGCCACCCCCATTACCACCCCCACCTCCTTATTAAAGGGGATGAAAAAAAATGTGATTTAGTTTATGTACAGGAACCAGAAACCTCAAAATATTTTTTTACTTCATCCACCCCCCACTACCACCCCCCTATCACCACCCCACCCCACTACCGATGTGGGGTATCGTTTTATGGGTTTTTGGGGTAGAGGATTTCAAATATTATATTATTAAAGTTCCATAAACAATTATTTTCACATACAAAGTTTTTTCGTTGTGAGTGACTTGGATAGAGAATCTGGATGTGGAAGTAGTGATTCCTTGGGCAGCGGTTTTTTTTAATGAGTTCGTGAAAGTGTATAGAATAATATCCTGAAAAGTATACATTTCGCTCGGATGCAGAACATAAAAAAAGTGGAAAGAAATTTTTTCATCCAGTTTTTCAAAATTTTGAAATTAAGTCAAGCTAGGAAAAAAATAAAAATACAGATGGATAGATCACGTATTTATGAACAAACAGCAAAAATGTCCTAAAAAAAATTTGTCGCTAAAGCCGTGTTTTCCCTGAAAAAATAGTCAAGTGTAACGTTATAACTCGGAGCGAGATACCTATCCATTTAAAAGATGGAAATTGTAGCTTTCTGATGCTTTTTTGTTTTAAACAATGCAAGCAAAAGATGGATGGAAAAAATATACTTATATATACAGCATCGGAAAGTGTTTGATTTGTTCCGGCAATAAGAGCAAGCAAAGCAAGCAATGACGTACATTAAGGGGCGTGTCACACTTTGCCTCTGCTAGGGTACTGGTAGACGCCTTTATTGTGGGCGGTCGGTTAAGTCGTTGAAACTATGCAATCTCAAAAGCAAAACTTTCCGATACTGTATTATCACGCCCGAACTCCATCGTCGCAATAAAAAATATAGAAAAAAATAAAAGCCCTTCAAAAAAATTCTTTCTGCATTGAAAACTGTTAAAGAGTATGTACACTTCATGATTATTATGGTTTATTAAGTTGTAGTAACGTGGATTCAAAAAAAGTACATCTCAAATCATATTAATTTCCTTGCTTGATGATTTTCTTGATAAATATATATATATTAGAGGCTGTAACTTGCCGAGAAAATGACTCATTGGAAAAAATAAAATATCGCTATTTCGGAAAAAATGTATACTTTTCGAATGTTCAAACACAAATTCGTTTACTTGTACGCATTTTTTCGAAAATATGATTAATCAGATCATGATAAGAAATTGCGATTTTCACGATCTTATCCTTATAACTATGGAAATATCTTTGTTTTGAATATAAATTCTGGAACTTTTACAATGCATTAACAAATGTATAAGGAATCCATTGGATATAGCTGAAATGTGAATAGGTGTACCTGTAATAAATACAATACAGTAAAGACACGTAAAATTTCATGCGAGCGATTCAACGACTATGTGTGGTGTCTGTGTATGCGTTCATAACAGTGGCGGAACCCAAAGGTGTTCAGAGTGTTCGAAGAACACGGGCCTCCACCTCAGGGGAGTCCACCAACATCAGCCGAGATTGTATTTTAGACTTGTTGTTATGATAAACGTTCTTTTATTTTTATACAGTACTCCGAGGCTCCGGGAGATCAAGGGGGCCACCTGGGAGACTAAGGGTCCTAACCGGCGCTTGGTTTTTGTCTGCAAAAATTTTTCTTTCGGATTTCTCCCCCTCCGCTCATCAAAAAAGTGTTGGGACGAAAATATATTTTTTTGGATTTCTTCCCCCGCTCATCAAAAAAATGTTGGGATGAAAAAAATTTTTCTTCTTTCCCCCGCTCATCAAAAAAGTGTTCGTTTTTTTGGATTTCTACCCCCCCCCCCCGCTCATCAAAAAAAAATTTTCTTAAGAAAATAATATAATAGGGGACACCTAACAATTTTTTGCCCTGGGGCCCCATGACGTCTAGTTACGCCTCTGCTTTTTTAATAGATTTTTGCACCTGTTGGGGCCCACAAATATTCCTGGAACGCGGGCCCCTTTCAATGAAGTCCTGCCACTGCAGTGGCGGGACAGAATATCAGAAATGCGGCCAAAATGCTGAATTTGTTAAGTTCCAAGAAATTACCTGAAAGGGCCATAAAAGTGGTGTAAAATAGTGCCTCTTTAAAGGGCGAACTATATTATTTCGGATGGTTTGCCATTTAGTTGTTCGTAGGTAGTCTAAAGTGATAGTTTCAAGAGCGTACAAGTGTGTATTAAAAACGTGTTTTAAAAGTATTGTTTAGATACTAAATTTTTGTGTTTTGGGTGGAAGTTTTTGCAAAGTTGGACATGGAGGATATTATTCGAGGTAAGTACTTCATTTTAATATTTTTGTTTGATTAGTTCACTGTATTTATCAATCCAAAATTGTTATTTGAAAATTTGACGTATATTGCTGTTGCCTAAACGATATACAATATTATACTTGAGTTACAGAAAATGCCTTGCTGTGCCCAGCTTTGAATTTTTTACCAAAATGTAGCTTGATTAGTTCCCTAATTATTTAAAAAAACTTTACCTACCCCAGGTTACCTCTGATTTTTTTGGAGATTTTAATCCGTCATGCATGTGTTACACTAATAAAACAAAGTTGCGAGCGCTGAAGTTAAGGCAGGATATGTATTCATATCTTTTTGTTATTAATGAGTTGATGGTTTAATAAACTTCAAAAAATCCAAATAAAGACAACTATAAAAAAAAATAAAGACAATTAAGTTCATTTAAATTATTGTTCCAGATAATAAAGGCACATATTGTCGGATGGACTTATACAGAGTTTGGCGACTAAGTTCCGAAAAAAGTATTTCCGACAAAAATAAGAGCTTGGAAGCTGCATTATTAGCTTCTCTTGACGAAGAACAATTACAAAGGAATCGAGATATTTTGAAAAATATTCGCAGATTCTGCAGTATTCTTTCAAAAAAATGGAAAGAAAGCAATAGAACAGAAACAAGATTTTTTAAAAATAACGAAATCTGGTTGAAAGGTGATGTTTCATTGTTTCATGAAGAAGAAATTGCACAACCTTCTACATCATCAGCAGGTCGTCCATCATTATCTTTTGAAGAGAGTAGTGAAAGAACGAAGAGAAGAAAAATAAAAGAAATAACTGAAAAATCGACTTCAGCAGAACTGTTACATGCGATGAAATCCCAGTTGAGGTCTCAGGGAAAACACGATGCAGTAAAATTACTTAGTGAAGCTGTAGAAACCACACCTACAAGAGCCAGTAAGATCCGAAAGACATGGTCAGAATCGAAAAATAGGCCAGTCAAGTACACGCCTGAAGAAGCCCTGGCCCTGATAATTGAAGCAAAGCTGACTAAGGCACAGTACTTGAAAATCAGACTGCAAGCGAAACAAAGGAATGCAAATATTTATCCAAGCTACGCTAAAATACGAGCTGCTAAGTATAAATGTTACCCTCCTGCTCAATTGAAAACAATTTCCAGCTTGGTAGCAGAAATTACATTGCAAGCCCTTCTGGACCATACAGTTTCCAGAATTATTCTTGCACAGAAAGATGTCATTGAAGTGGGGATGTGATGGCAGCACTGGACACAGTGAATATAAACAGGCACTTCCGGGAGGTTGTACTGATACAGATATTTTTATAACTTCCTTGGTCCCATTACAGCTGGTTTGTGCGAAAGCAGATGAATCTAAAATTATTATTTGGCAAAATCCACGACCATCATCAGTAAGATATTGCAGACCAATTAGTATTCAGTACAAAAAAGAGACCACCAATTTATCTCAAGAAACTATCAGGAATGTGGAAGAGCAGATAAATAGTCTAATTCCTTTTGAAACCAAAATCGAGGATAAGAATATTTCTGTCAAGTTTCAAATGTTATTAACAATGGTTGACGGAAAAATTTGTAATGCCACAACATCAACCAGTTCTGCACAAACATGTTATGTATGTAAAGCCACCCCTACTGAAATGAACCAGCTTGATCGTGTAATAGCGAAAGAAGTTAATCAAGACACATTCAGATTTGGTCTTTCGACTTTACATGCCTGGATACGGTTTTTTGAATGTTTTTTGCACATCTCTTATAGATTGGATTTCAAAAAATGGCAAGCGAGGGGAGAAAATCTGCAACAGTTGGAAACTAAAAAATTAGAAATTCAGACAAAGTTCCGACAGGAATTAGGACTACTGGTCGATAAAGTCAAACCAGGTGGCAGTGGAACTTCCAACGATGGAAACACGGCTAGAAAATTTTTCAAGTATCCTGAAACTGCAGCTCAAATAACTGGACTGGATATAAATTTGATTAAGCGTTGCGGGACTATTTTACAAGCAATGTCCTCAGGATATGAGATAGACATTCAAAAATTTGATGAGTTTGCCAAAGAGACAGCAAAATTATTCGTAAAAAAATACCCTTGGTATTACATGCCAGCGAGTATGCATAAAATATTAATTCATGGTTCTGCCATAATTAGGTCAGCTGTACTCCCAATTGGGCAGCTTTCAGAAGAGGCCCAGGAGTGCAGAAACAAGGACTTAAAAATGTATCGAAGGGGACATACAAGAAAAATGTCGAGGGAGACAACAAACGAGGACTTACTCCATTGCCTTCTGGTCTCTTCAGATCCATACTTAACGGGACTGAGAATTTTATCCGCAAAGCGCAGTGTGCCTCTTTCTCGAGAAGTTCTGGAGCTCCTTTCTGAGCCTAAAATGGTCATAGAGACGCCCGATGAGGCTCCAAGAGACTTACAAACGTCTACTTCGGAGGAGTCGTCAGATTCCAATGACGACACGGACTATGAGTGGTAGAAAGTCAGTGATGGTTGATTATTTTATTTTTAATATAATATGCATATGTACTGTAAATAAATTACAGATTTTAAAATTTTTCAGTTCGAGTTTTTATAATTTCACCCTGTTGCATCCCCTATTATAAAATTGCATGTATCGACTATTTTTTTAAGAATGTTCCTCACTCATTTTAAACTTGTGCACTGGTTCATAATTATATATTTTCCCTCCAGACTCACTATTTATCCCCTTTGTTAAAAAATGTTAAAATGTTAAAAATGTGTAATCAGAAAGAGAAAAAAGCTTTATTTTACTCGTTAGAACAGCTAAGAATTTTTAGAGGTTCCATAGTATCTATTTAACCGTGCGCTTGTCCGCGCAGAGTGACAAAGTTACTTCACTATTTTTTTCCAGGAATACGATAAATTTTATTAGGACATTTTTTGTTCAGAAACACGTGGTCTAGCCACCTGTATTTTTTATTTTTTCCTAGCTTGACTTAATTTAAAAATGTTGAAAAAATGGATGAAAAAAAAATTTCTTTTCACTTTTCTTTTATCTTCTGCATCCGAGCGGAATGTAAACTCTTCGGGATATTATTTTATACATGTTCACGAACTCACTAAAGAAAAAATTATTCATTTTGCAAGTTTTTGTAGGTTTCACTATAAAATGTTCTGTCGTTTGAGCTAAAGTAGATACAAAAAATGTCGTTTTGAGAACTCGTTACACGTGTCAAGTTTCATCTCGATCCGTTAAGAAATAAAGAAATGGTGACTGGAAAATGATCTCGTCTACATAATCCAGAGCCCATTTACTTTCAGTACTATGCATCTGTTGGACATACGTTTAAAATTAAGTCTGTGTTGTGTAAAATTTTCTGCCGAATCCATTTCCGGAGGGCGATTTGCGATACAAGCTGGCGTTCATGCCCTATATTAATTTTTCACCCCTTTTCGGCGATACACGATATTTAACATTTTTCAGATATATCTCGTGTTATCTCGGAAACTATAAAATCTACAAGGATCAAATTTTAGACGGAGATTAAATAATGTATGGCGATTACGATAGCTATATTAAAATGATATTTTGATTATTGATCTTCTAAGAAAAAAATAAAAACTGCGGGGATGCTGAAATATTGTAGGGAAAATTGTAGCATCGAGGTACTTTTTCTATGTGTAGAAATATTATATCAGTTATGTGAGCAGTACTGTAGTAGACACATCAAATTTAATTTTAATGAAAAAATTTTTACAATCGGATCAGTCTGGCGGAAGATATAAATTATTTAATATCGGAGAACTTAGCGCGCGAAATGATCTTCACATAAGAACGTGTGCTGTATGCGGAGAGGAAATCAGTAATGAGTGGGTAGTTAATGAAATATGCTGTGGATACTTTTGCTTATGATAGGGCAGTGTTGGTTGCTAATGATACAGATATCTTCGTACTGTCATTGTATTTCGCTACAATATTTCCTATTGAATATTGAATAAAATATTTTTAATCTATTTACATAGATAGCTTCTTTCTGTACGACATTAAATAACGAGTTGAATTAAATTTTAACTGTTTGGTATATACGCAAATAAATATATTCCCCATACAGAATAAATAATTGTATTTAAAATTAATGATTAATTTACTTTACATTTTTGTTAATTATCAAAAAAATATTGTTTAGGTATTCAGCAAATCAAATTTTTTACAATTCTTTATTCATTATTCATTATGAAAATGTATATCGTTTCTTTTTTAATAATTTTGTCAAGAAAGTAATAGGTTTTATTAAATCATTTTATTTATAACAAATTTTTAGAACTTGCTACTAAAATATATGTTTATATGAAGAGTTTGTTAATTGGCGCTTATATATGAGACGAAATATTCTTGATTCAAAATTAATTTTATGTTTGTACACAGACAAACTTATCCCAATGTCACAATTCTTTCCTTACATTAAATTTGCAAACGAGCATTTTTGTATACACACGTTTCTATTTGCTATTTCAATCGTATTCAAATAATGCCTTGCGATGTCGAATGATCCGAAGGGCGCGTTCTACCACAGTTTACAACACTTTATGCATGTGCGATCAAAGCGCTGGGTATCGCTCCAGATACTAAATAATTTATATCTTCCGCCAGACTGATCCGATTGTAAAAAATTTTTCACTAAAATTAAAGTTGATGTTTCTACTACAATACTGCTCACATAACTGATATAATATTTCTACACATAGAAAAAGTACCTCGATGCTACAATTTTCCCCACAATATTTCAGCATCCCCGCAGTTTTTATTTTTTTCTTAGAAGATCAATAATCAAAATATCATTTTAGTACAGCTATCGTAATCGCCATACATTATTTAATCTCCGTCTAAAATTTGATCCTTGTAGATTTTATAGTTTCCGAGATAACACGAGATATATCTGAAAAATGTTAAATATCGTGTATCGCCGAAAAGGGGTGAAAAATTAATATAGGGGATGAACGCCAGCTTGTATCGCAAAACTGAATTTAATGCATGTAACATGTAAATGTTTTATTCTGCAACCATTTAAAATTAATGCGTTTTCTACATTGCAGTCCAAGAAGTCCACTGTTGCAAGGGATATTGTATGGATTTACTGAAAGAGCTATCGAAGAAAATAAATTTTACATACAGCCTAGCCCTTTCCCCCGACGGTCAGTTTGGAAACTATATAGTAAAAAATTCATCCTTAGGTGGGAAAAAGGAATGGACTGGTTTGATCGGGGAATTAGTAGGTGAAAGGGCAGATATGATAGTTGCTCCATTGACTATAAATCCAGAAAGGGCCGAATTTATAGAATTTAGCAAACCATTTAAATATCAAGGAATTACTATTTTAGAAAAAAAGGTAATAAATACTCATTCATTAAACGCAAGGTCCTGTTATTATGGCAAAAGCTGATGTAATCAAATTTGAATTTGTAAATTCCTCATATAAGAAAGGATAAGGATTCAGATTCGATGCTTTAACCCCATTATTCGGAGATAATGTATATGAAAAAAATCAGTGAAAGAATTTACGCAAAACTTCCCTCTCTAATTAGCATATTTCATTTTTCATTACCTTTTCTGTAGGATGAATATCTTGTATATATATTTATTTAACTAAAAGTATACCAGGTTTTCTTCCTAGCAATAGTGAAAACTACATTCCAAATCTTATTTTCCTCTGCCACCCTGTATAATTTTCACTAAAAGTATATCAGGTTTCACCCTCGGTAATTGTATCTACTACAGTCCAAATATTATTTCCATCATAATTATTTTTTATAGCGACCACCCTGTATATTTTTAATATTTTTCTTCCCTAACAGTTGTTATTTTCTTCCGTCAAATTTTTTCATAATTTTTTTTAGAATCACCACCCTTTAAAAGTTGTGTTAACTATATGCGACATATTATTGCCTTGCCACATTTTTCATAATTTTTTTAAGGTGACCACCCTGTACATTTTTCATATTTTTCTTTCTTGGCATTTGTGTTAACTGCATGCAAAATATTATCGTCTCGGTTACATTTTTTATCATTTTTTTAGAGTGACCAATCTGTGTATTTTTTCCATATTTTTCTTCCTTGACAATTATGTTAACTACATGCGACAATTGCCCGCCCTCACATTTTTTCCTTATTTTTTAAGATAGCCATCCCTTCGGTAAGCGAGCGAATTCGAATGCCGAATTTTCACAAATCTTTCTGGATGGTGTCTTGGTCAAACGAAATGTTGAATTCTTACTAGATTTAAGATACATATGGTTCTTCTAAAATATTAAAGAACAGCAGCTTAATGCCTTTGGTAGTTTTTGACATTGCAAAATATAAAAATTGCATTAGTAATACGGAAACTTCCATATTGAAATACTGAATAACAATTTTCATGTAAGACGTCAAGTCGATTTCGCCAAACGTCAAAGGGCCATTTTTAGTACACTCCTGCTAAACTAAATTTTCGATTTCGCGTGCGATTTACAACGCGCTTAAAATGGCATTCAACATCGACATCGTACGACCTTTCCGCTCTTATATTATAGAGCAGCGATTTCGTAAGTATATCGTGTCGTTTTTTTTTTGGGGCGTAGAACCAGGTCAAACATGTTAGGTTCCTTTGAGTATGTCACCGGGCATATGAAATCATATTTTACGACATTTTTTTGTGGTCTCGAACTTTTTAAATCAATAAATAGTGAAAAAAATGTATTT
The DNA here is from genome assembly GCA_936432065.2 of Rutpela maculata. Lineage (NCBI taxonomy): Eukaryota > Metazoa > Arthropoda > Insecta > Coleoptera > Cerambycidae > Rutpela > Rutpela maculata. The sequence goes on from OW386286.2 coordinate 216,906,429, forward strand.
TTAAAGAAAATTGTTTTTTTTTTGTTTCCACCGCCATATCTTTAAAACTATTAAAGGTACCGAAATTTGTTTTGTATTAAATTAAAGGTCACACTGTAGCGCTTTTACCAATATAAACGGTTTGGGTAAAATTCGCACTTTCATTCCTCTAAAAATCAGATAAACTAAAAATATATATTTTATGTATTGAAATCTTTACCAATCGATAAACTTTTTTATTTTTGAAAATATTTACATACATGCAGCGAAGAAAATAAAGCCTAATAATCTCAAAAGTTTTTGAAACAATATGTTTTTTCCTAAAGTGTACCGTTTGGCAACAGCGATTTTTTTTTATCAGCGCTAAATACGAAATTGGGACGCAATTAATACACCTCGCATGCTAGTTACAGTAACTAGAGGTTTTAACTTCGGAATAATGTCATATTCAACGGATTTCGTTCATTTTTGGCAGTATAATAGTAAATTCTCCACAGAAAAATTTCTATATTGTGCTAATTTATAGGAGGTGGATTCCACCCCCTCTCAGGGGGTGGCATTTAAAAAATATATATGTTTATTGGAGCTGAAATAGAATCAAATTTTAAGAAGAAAAGGTTCTATGCAATTTTTCACATAAATTGATATTTTTCAAGTTATAACGACTTCAAAATTGCGATTTTAGCTTAGAAAAAGGTATTTCCAAACGGCTTTCGTCAAGTTTCTCGAAAAGTATTACTTTATCGAAAAAATGTTACAGTCCAATTACAGAAAGTACAAACTGGGAACTAATTATATTTTTTGTTTATTGATGTAGGATTAATAATTTTGGAGATATTTAAGTTTATATTTGGTAGTGTTCCGAAATTAAATTTAAAGTTTAAAATGCACTTTTTTCTAAAGCAAGTGCTTTAAATGAGCAAAAAAATTTGAGCATCTAGGTAATGCTACATCTTAACGAAAAACTGTATTTGAGATAATTTTTCTAAATTACTGGCTAATTGGATTAACAAAATGGCGACCTTTTTATATAAAAAAAGTATAAATACGCACATTTTTCCGTCATAACTTCTTTATTTCTTATGCTACAGGAACGAGTAAAAAATAATTTGAAATCGCAATTAATTGTCTTTAATTTCATTTCTTAGCATGCGTGACGTAGGTGTCACAATTTCTGAAATATTTAACATTTAAACTGCATTTTTCGTCTTATAAACGTTCGGACGCCATTTGTAAACTTTCATATCTCCGAAACTATTAAATGTAAATAAATTAACAAGCGAAATTCATTATCAGTTTATGAGCTTTATTTTTGGTATCTACCCATTTTTCAATAAAACTAATATTTATTGAGATATTTGGAAAAGGAAAAAAATACGTTTCATCGAAAATACCTTTATAGTTTAAACTGTATTTTTTTCTAAAGCAAGTGCTGTATACAAACCAAAAAATTTGAGCATCTACGTCATGCTATATATTAATGAGGGACAGTGTTTGAAATTCCTTTTTTTAATTACTGGCTAATTACAGTAACAAAATGACGACTTTGTTATTAAAAAAATGTGTAGACGCACATTGCTTCGGTCATAACTTCTTTGTTTTTTGTGCTACAGAAACAAATTAAAAAACAGTTGAAAGCTTAATTAATAACATATTATTCTACCTATTAGCACCCTTGACGTAGGTGTCACAGTTTCTGCGATATTTAACTCTCACTCTAAATAATTATCTTATGAACACTTGGATGCCAAATGTAAACTTAAATATCTCCGAAATTATTAATCCTACATCAATAAACAAAAAATATAATTAATTCCCAGTTTGTACTTTCTGTAATTGGTCTGCAACATTTTTTCGATAAAGTAATACTTTAGATACTTGACGAAACCCGTTTGGAAATACCTTTTTTTTTAGCTGAAATCGCAATTTTGAAGTCGTTATAACTTAAATACTATCAATTTATGTGAAAATTGCATAGAACCTTTTCTTCTTAAAATTTGATTCTACTTCAGCTCCAATAAATATATATATTTTTTAAGTGCCACACCCTGAGGGGGTGGCATCCACCTCCTTATAAATTAGCAAGCCTCCGCACAATATAGAAACTTTTCTGTGAAGCATTTACTATTATACTGCCAAAAATGAACGAAATCCGTTCAATATGACATTTTTCCGAAGTTTTGCATATTTTTTTCCTCTAGGTACTGTAGTATGCAGGGTTGGTCAGATTAGTCGCGTAGAAGTGGCGGTTGTCGAAAATCATTAAGTATTCATTGTTCGGATAAAAATTGTGACAATCGAAAATGTGCTTGTTTTAAGGAAGGCCTAAAATGTTGCAGCGGGTGCAAATGTCGTTCCTGTAACAACATTATTAAAGATTTCGATGCAGATATGGACGAATTAGAATGCTATTAATGTAGGGCCTACATAAACTACATACTACATATTTATCTATCCAAATAGAAAATTTATTTCAACAATAAAACTCATTTTATGCGTACGTTTTTACTTTCATTCGTTTAAAAATGTCTAATAAACTTACTAATTAGATGGGTAGTTAGTAACACTGATTGATATTTATAGATTAGGTATTTATATCTACCTACGTCTTTTTATTATTAAAAGGAGACTATTTAATATTTTTTGTACAATTTCTTAATATTAACAACATATGATCAATACTACTGTACAATATATGAAATATTGAACAATAATATTGATCCCCTAGATCTTTTGATCACTACTGGTTTTGTACCTATTCAGTGACGTAGCCAGGGGGGGGGTCCTGGGGGTCCGGACCCCCCCCGAAATTAATTGACATTTATATAATTGATAGACATGACAATTAAAATTATTATATTGACTTTCTTTTCCGTTTTAGTCGAACATTTTTTTGGCAGATTACGAATCTTGATTCCAACCAGCCCCGTTGCAAATCGTAATTTCTTGCAATTTATTGTAGCAGTATTGATAGGGCGAAGCCTTAATTAATCCAGTCAAATGTATAAAAACTTGTTGAATCATAAGTAAATTCAATTTTTATTTCAATTACTAGCCAAGTAAAATCCATGTTATCCTTACTAATCCTTACTTGAAATATCAGTTTTTGAATAGTTTACCTAAAGGACCTCGCACAGATTTTATGGAAATTGGCCCTCGGTTAAATTGGCTGAATTTTTAATATGCTGTATATTTCGACTTATTGATCAAAAGCTCTCATGGGCTCAACGCAATCCTATGTCTAGTTTCGGAGATACAGCTATAAATTCTTGTAAAATTCTGTATCTATCTTTTAATTTTTTGGCGGGGTATTAGAGGTCAAGAAGCAATTCCGAAACTTTTTCTAATATTTTTTGATCAGGAAGACACACACTTTAAGTAAAACATTTTTTAGCCAATTTGATCGAATATTTGTTTGTTTCACTTGTTATTTTTATATCGAGTTCCCGGCGCCTTCGCCAATATTTTTCAAACTTTAATTTTTTTCTACGGTATTTTTATTAAAACAACAAATCTTTTTAGTGCAAAACATTATAAAGGGCTATTAGAACGTATCACAATATAAAATGTATGAAAAAAATCATGAATTCGAATTTTTTTTTAATTGTACAAGAGGTCATTCTGGTACATTTTTTGAGCTGTATCTCGGAAACTAGACATAGGACCGAGTTGGGCCCATGAGAGTTTTTGATCAGAAAGTTGAAATCTATAACATATTAAAAATTCAGCCAGTTTAACCGAGGGCCAATTTCCATATGATCCGTGCGAGGTCCATTCTATGAAAGCTACGTGAAAAGGAATTGAAGATTCGAAATTCCGAAATTTTTATGAACGTTCACACTTTACAAATTGTCAAAAATTTATACATCTGATATCATGCAGTTTTTTTCACAATTTTTGTGTACCTATACAATACATAATATACTTATAAAAAATGTTCGGACCCCCCCCCCGAATAAAAATCCTGGCTACGTCACTGTACCTATTGATATAAGTTAAACTACTACATACACCCCGACCGGAACCGTCAGATCGTTGCAGTCGGCAGGCTTGCTACAGCCGAGCGCGCAAGAATATGACTTTGGCCCGTTAAAAAAAAATCGCTGACTCAATACTATCAACGGGACTTGAAAAATTTTTATCCTAAAAACTTTTTTCAACTATTGGTTTCAATTTGTACGCAGCATGTATATACAAATTTTCATAAATACATTTTTTTCTCGATTGCCTAAAATTACGCTACTGAAAATAACAAGTTTAAGTTTCCTATTATTTTACCAACTTAAAAAAAAATAAATCGGGTTCACGTGGGACGTTGTTCGAAGCGCTATTGTGTCTACTTTAATCTAAAAAAAAATAGCTTGATAGCACAAATATTTTCAGAGATATAGCGGTGGAGACGTTAAAAAACATATTTCATTAAAAATCTAGTTTTTTGAGTTTTTCCGAAATAAAAAAGTTCTCGACCACCAAAAAATGTCGTAAAAAATGATTTCGAGTACACTATTATCTTACTAAAGAATCCCACTAAGTCTGGTTTGGTTCTACGCCGGTTTTTTTTTTCTCGAAAACTAAGCGACTTTACTTCCAGATTTTACTCTACTATTATGTTAACGGTAGTGACAACATTTCGTCGATTTTCTTAAATGTTACTCGTGAATGGTACGATGTACGAAACAAACTGAAAGGAGACAAAAGTTTAAGTTAAAGATGGTCCATCCAAATCAATAAAACAAAAATCCGTTGGGTTACAACTAACTTTTTTGTGTAAGATTCTATCACCTCAACCCGCCCTAACTCCAACACCACTAATTCGTTTTTACTTAATCTTTTTGTAAATGTTAATCCAGTGCTATTAGGTTTATACCTCGGAACCCAGCTATAATGAATGGATTTGAATGATTTTTTTTTTGTTAGATTTCTAATGTCATAAACCAAAAAGTTTACAAATTGAAAATTACCGCATTTGTAAAAAAAATTAACCTTTACAAAATTAATTTGACGATGGCAGAAGCTCCAAAAAGCGAAATAAATGAAAGAAACGTTAAATAATACAAATACATCAATTTTTTATAGAAAATAATTTATTAACAACTTATGCTAAGTAATAATTATTATTATAAATTTTAATGACATAAATAATTATAAATTCTTATTACAAGGATAATCTTGCAGGTGAACTAATTATCTCCGACATTTTCGTTTTCGATGTCATTCATTAATACCATTGGTGAAGCATTTAAGCAGCTAACTCCTTCACATAGTAAACATGCTCTAGAACAATTTAAGCCACTTCTTCTACATCTACAAGCAGAGCCACACCCCACCCAGTTTTACATGAACAAAAAATCATTTTCAATAAATTTTCAGGAGCTGGTGGTTGATTCATTGTAACTGGTACCTACTAGTGAATTATCTTTTTTTTTTTTCCATCCCCATTCTTTTGGCAACTTATCATATCCCATCCACAACTGTATTTGTAAATACACTCTTTTTATATGTTCTGAACCAGCATCGAGTGTAGTTGCTAGAGAGCCGCGGGTTCTGAAACGCGATGAGAAGCTATATGTCTTCCGCTTTCTGAGGTGAAAGTCAAAGACGCCAAATATAAAGTATTTTTGAATTTGGGCAGGGCGCGTCCAAGAACGAAGCCAAGATATTTTTAAAAATTTTCAGCGTTATACATATGTCTTCCACTTGGATAATCTGTAGTAAAAGTGATCAGTTATCGTCTGACAAAGCGGAAGAAATGGTCACGGCGCCTTTGCACAAAAAAAAATTGAACATTTTTTGTCAAAACTTTAAAAACAAGAAAAAATACGTCTTATGTATGCTTACTTTTAAGTTCTTTTACTTTATTATGACCCTCATACAAACGAAATTGAGGTGGAAAACTTTTTGGGCAAGGCGCAGTCACAAGGTTGGCCAAAGTAACCACTTGAAAAACTTGCGCGTGCGGCTAAATTTAAAAATACTTAAGTGTACTTGGAGTTTATTTTAAGCTTTGAAATTTTGTATGGGGCTTCTTTAGGGACAAATAAAACTAAATTCACGAGGGAAGAAGTTGGCCAACTTTACTTACTACCCCTTTCAATTATAGCTCTTTATAGTTATTCAGACAGTTTCTTTTTTTCCATATTTAAGTGAATAAAGTTAGCCTGACTGTTAGTTAATGAGAAAAATAGTCAATTTCAACCCCTTACAGAAGGATTGTTCTTAATGAAGTCAAATAGTACATTTTAGAATAAAAAGTTGCACATGTGGAATAGATAAACAGTCAATTGGTAACTAAGTTTTTATGTTTTTTTCTGTTTCACTTTTTCTGTATTTACTTTTTTACATAAACTATGAATAGCTTAGTGACTTCGGTGTTTGATAATTCCACTTTTGATTAATAGCAAATCCTTTTAACCATGAATAAAACTAGTCAAAATAAGTAGATTTTCGAACAGACCCACCTCGAGAAATCATGCCTGCTCCCCCTGCCCCCCTCAAAGGGGCTACCGGTATCTGCCTATATAGTATATATTTTTTTTCTCAAAAACGGTAGGAGTTACAGGAATGATCTTGGTGCCATTCGGTAGAGTATAAAATTTTGCTATTTTCAATAAAAATTGCTCTTACGCCTCAAATTTCCAACTTTTACCCAACTTTTGCCAAGTTCCGCCGAAACAAAAATTGATGAGGGGGGGGGGATTCTGAAAAAAAAATTTCAATAAGAATTTCCAACTTTTACCCAAGTTCCGTCGAAATAAAAATTGCCCACTTACGTCTCAAATTTCGAACTTTCACCCAACTTTTGCCAAGTCTGACAAAGTTGAGGCGGTACGCCCCTGACCTCATCGAAGTTTACATTTATTTATCTTCATTTATCTACTCTACATGTGTCATTTTTTATGCTAAAATGTACTATTTGACTTCATTAAGGAGAACAACCCTTATGTAAGTATTTTTCTTATTAACTAACAGTCAGGCTAACTTTATTCACTTATATATGGAAAAAAAGAAATTGTCAAATGATATAGTACAATAAATAATTATAAAAAGAGCTATAATTCAAAAGGATGTTAAAGAGGTGTAAAGTTGGCCAAAACTTCTTCCCTTGTGAATTTAGTTTTATTGGTCCCTAAAGAAGTCCCGTACAAAATTTCAAAGCTTAAAATGAACTCCAAGTACACTTAAGTATTTTTAAATTTAGCCGCACGCGCAAGTTTTTCAAGTGGTTACTTTGGCCAACCCTGTGACTGCGCCTTGCCCAAAAAGTCTTCCACCTCAATTTCGTTAGTATGAGGGTCATAATAAAATAAAAGAACTTAAAAGTAAGCATATATAAGACGTATTTTTTCTTCCGCTTTGTCAGACGATAACTGATCACTTTTACTACAGATTATCCAAGTGCAAGACATATATATAACGCTAAAAAAAATTAAAAAATATCTTACCTTGTTCTTGGAGGCGCCTTGCCCAAATTCAAAAATATTTTATATTTGGCGTTTTTGAGGTATATACTTTCACCTCAGAAAGCGGAAGACATATAGCTCTCATCCCGCCTCAGAACCCACGGCTCTCTAGCTATGAAGCCAAAGTTGACCCAGGTATTTTTGCTTGTAGCTTTAAGAAACGATTGGTATTGAAAATTATTTATATTTTTTTGATTTTAAGGAGCACCAATTAGGGTGGCCCATCTCTATAGGGGGTGAATTTTTTTTGCGTATTTTTTAAGTCTCACCCCACGAAAATATACTATTATACTAGGAATAATTTATGTCAAAGTTTCAGATAATTCGGTGAACGATAACCCGTGCCGCATTCAGGTAGAAATTTGTAGATAAGATTTTATTACGGTAATACACTTAAATTTTACTTAAAATACAAATATCTACCTCTTTTCTCATAATGTTTTATTGGTGTAATTATTTCCTAGAAATTATTTGTTTTGGAAGTTTGGAAATATAATGCACCTACGCTAGGTTTTTATGTCAGTTTGCAATTGTGTTTTACAGTGGTGACATTATAAGTTCTAGCATACGTTCCTTTTTGAAAAAACATTTAACGATGGCTGATGTTAGATCCTTACGAAAGGATACTTTCATTTACTTAGTTGGACACTATTCGTCACAAATCATTGGCAATAAATTGCCGTCTAATAGACAAGTATTACAAGTGCTCTTTTATAACATTCGTGAAGTGAAGCTAAGTGTACATGAAAGTGCTAAATTAACAATAAAAGAGGTGTCAGTTTTTTGGGATAAAGCTCGCATTCCGACACGTCAGGATTTTCATTGTGTTAAACAACTAGATAAACTTTATGCAGAGTGGAGGAACTCGGCTAAAAGGGCCAGTGCGGGAGGTAAAGAAAAAAATTTCGTTGAAAAATTGGACGATCTTTTTGACATTTCTCATGCAAATGCATTGGAGTTGATGAAAATAGATGAAGATAAGCAGTTTTTAATTAACCAAAGAAAAAAGGGACGTCCTGGATTTATGCATGGTATTGATTACCAACTTGCTTCTCAAGAAAAATCAGCTGAGAAGAAATTACAGAAATTATCCGAACGAATGCAACGAAGTCAACAAGAAAAAGCTAGATTACAGGAAACAGTCACCTGTCCATCATCAAGTAGTAATTCAGCCGACTCCAACGAAAATGAAGATGAAATAATCGAAGCCCAAGAAGAGTTGTTACAAGACCAGCCTGGCCCGTCACAGCCAAAAAAGATTAGATTGTATGGAACATGTAACATCATCACACCAAAAATAGCCGCTGCATTTGATGCTTGCAAAATAAGCGACAGGTATGGAGTCCATATTTTGACGGCAGTAGCAGAAGCACTAGGACATGACACCACATCTTTGTCCATCAGCAGAACCACACTTCAGCGCTCTAGACAACGCATCCGCGAAGAAAGAGCTGAAATATTAAAAACTGCCTTCGGTAATTCTGAATTGCCGGCCCCAGTCATCCATTGTGATGGAAAACTTTTACCTTCTCTCACTGGAATGGGAAATATCGATAGACTTGCTATCTTAGTTACTAGTGGAGATATTGAACAACTACTTGGAGTACCAGCTTTGCCCAATTCAACTGGAAGAGAACAGACTGAAGCAGTTTATGATGTGCTTTGTGAATGGAATTTGGACGAAAAGGTAATAGCTTTGTGTTGTGATACAACAGCATCAAATATGGGTTATATAAATGGGGCAGCCACACTATTGCAACAAAAATCAGAAAGAGATATTCTATATTTCCCTTGTAGACATCATATTTTTGAAGTGGTTTTGAGAAGTGTGTTTGACACAAAAATGCCTTCCTCATCTGATCCAAATGTGCCACTATTTAAACATTTTAGGGAATTTTGGCCTAAAATAGATCAAAATAAACTAAAAACTGGATTTCAGGTATCAAAAATTAAACACATTTTAAAACCAGTTAAAGCCGAAATTGTAAAGTTTCTAAATGCAGCTTTAACTTTGCAACAGCCTCGTGATGATTATAAAGAATTTTTAATGCTTTCTAAACTTTTTGTTGAAGAAGAGCCCGCTCACACGATATTCTATCAACCAGGGGCATTTCATCATGCACGTTGGATGGCCAAAGCCATTTACTGTCTAAAAATATTTTTTTTCCAAGATCAGTTCCAACTAACTAAAAAAGAACAAATAAGGAATTGAAGATATATGTCTCTTTATTGTAAAGGTTTATGTAAAGGCCTGGTGTACAGCGTCATTTGCTAGTAAAGCACCGCTTCATGACTTAGACTTTTGTAAAGAACTCATTAATTATGAAAATATTGACAAAGAAATATCTCAAGCCGCAAGTAGGAAAATAGTGAAACATTTGTGGTACCTTAATTCAGTAAATGTTGGCTTATCTTTCTTTGATGGCGATATTTCAGTTACCACTAAAAGAGAAATGGTTAAAGCTTTGAATAGGAAAGCACCAAATCAAGAGGGTATTAAACGACTTATGATTAGTAACATTACTGACGTTGAAAACAAGGAAATTCAGGACTTCATATGCGAGAACACTAAACAGTTTTTTCAAAAATTAGATTTGTCTATGGAATTTTTGGAAAATGATCCAACAACACGGAGGGAAAATGAAAGTTATACCCGATGTTTCAATATTGTAAACAAAATTAAAGTTGTAAATGGTGCCGCTGAGAGAGGAATCAAACTTATTACTGACTATAATGACATTTTAATAAAAAATGAAGACCAAAAACAGTTTTTACTCCAAGTTGTAAATGATTATAAATCACAGTTTCCAAATGTAAAAAAAGAAACCCTGTCGCATGCTTTGGCCTAGTGCAAAAAATATTGTTTTTATTACTATATGTCTTGTAGATTTAGGATAATATTTGGTACTATGTATGAAAACAACGTTTCATAATAAAATACACAAAGATAAAACGAGAGTTTTATTTCAAAAACTTCTAGTCTAGTTTTCTTAGACTACGAATTTACAGTAGTATGACACATGTCATAGTCACAACAGATAATGTCTTTGATATTTGTATGACTTGATTAGTCATTCTAAAGATAAATGTTGCTGATTAAAAAAAAAAAAACAATGCATCAACCAAAGAATGTAAATAATTCCATTTACTTTTATTATTGCATAATAATGCATTCTGCGGCACCCCTTGCCTTCAATTTTCCTCAATAATATTTTGAGGGGACTGTTTTTTCTTCAAATGGAACCATTTGCAGGGGTGAGAAATAAAAAATTTCGATTTCGAAAAAGATGGGCCACCCTAAGCACCATACATTGTAAAATATTAGTAACGTCAGCATTTTCATCGGTTAATAGCAGCATCTTGTAAATCTGTATGATTTTCGAATAATTTAGCAAATTTATTTTTAAATCGCTGAAGTCGTATCACATCCAGTTAATGCATGTAACAACAAAATATGCTTCTTACACATTAATGTTTGTTCAAGGCTTTTATTAGAATACATTTTTGCGGATACTGTGCCTCTTGCTAGTTTCAGAAAATATATTTCTCTATGAGGTGTTAAAACTTAATAAAACTAACACATCAATATCTTCAGCAACAACAACATTTTCTGATTCAATATTAATTGTCATTTGTATGATTAATGTATCAACATCACTTTCCGCTTGACACAAGAAAATATTGTTCTCAGCATCTTCCTTAACATTTCGATGAATCTGCTTTTGTTATTGCTGTTTGCAAGAAACTTTTCTTGGCTTTTTAAAGACATATTTTCATAAAAAATTAAAAAGATAATTCACTAGTACCAGTTACAATGAACCAACCACCAGCTTCTGAAAATTTATTGAAATTGATTTTTTGTTATGTAAAACTGGGTGTATGGTTCTGCTTGTGAATGTAGAAAAAGTGGCTTAAATTGTTCTATAGCATGTTTACTATGTGAAGGAGTTAGCTGCTTATTATGCTCCACCAATGATATTAATGAATGACATCGCAAATGAAAACGTCGGAGACAACTAGTTTACATGATTATCCTTGTAATAAAAATGTATAATTATTATTTAGCATAAGTTTTTAATAAATTATTTTCTATACAAAATGGATGTATTTATATTATTTAACGTTTCTTTCATTTATTTCGCGTTTTGGAGCTTCTGGGATATCTTCAAATTAATTTTAAAAAGTTTCATTTTTTTACAAATTTTTTATAAACAACCTCGAAAACTATAACAATCATTATTTTCTTAAAAAATATATTAAAAAATTTTGATAATTGTATTCATTCATTATGGCTTCATTATAGCTGGGTTCCGTCATTTTTCATTTATAATGACTAATTGCACTGGATTATGTAGCTATTATGAAAACCTTTTCCCTGCCAAAGCCGGTATTTTCAACCACCGTAGTAATTATTTAAAAAGCCTGTTAATGTTATACTTTGAAAGCATCGCAAAGTGCTTAGGAAGCATTTAAGAGCAAATGTTATTCTTGTTTTTTTTGTTTTGTTTTTATTACGAGAAGAATCACCCAACGAAGTTTGCCATGACATCATTGATGCAATGTATTTCATCAAATCCTTAAGAGCATTTCAATTTTATTTAGTAAGAATAAAGCGTGGTCGTAGAAAACGTATATAGTGCAGTAATTTTAGATGAGATTTTGGCTTTCAGAAGAAAAAATTGAGGGAAAGCTGATTTTTTTTCCAGTGTTTAACTGCAGTATAAGTATCATAAAACCAGTGAGTCCCCCCTCTACAGACGCTTGCTTCACGCGCCATCTTGAATTTAAGATGGTGGATCAATAAAATTTTAAAACGTAATATCTTCGAAACAGGTGGTCCGATTTCAACGTTCTTTTTTTATATATTCATGATTTTTCTTAGTCTTTATAAAGGGGCATATTTTTCAACTCCTAAACATTATATATTGGTCAATATAAGTACAATTCTGGAATATTTCAGATAATCCACCTGCCTTACGTACGATGTATCAAAAAATGTTTATAAAGAGTTGTAAAAAATTTCATGATGAACAATTTGATGTAGGTATTACATGTTGTGTAAAATGATATCGGGAGTGCAGGTGCACGCGCACGCGATTGTCTTTATTTGTCTGGATGTCTGGAACACCGAAGTGAAGCGGTCAGTTCGACAAGTGCCTTAAAACAATAAACTACGAAAGGGAGAAAAGGCTTCTTTAATATCTTACCTAGGAAAAGACAATTTTTCCTTTGATATACCAGATACAGATACATATACTTTTGTCACAGATGATGGTAAACTTTTGTACAAGCTAGTATAGCCTAAAGCCTAAATATTTTACTTTTGGACAACTGTATAAATAATACCATAATTATGTTTGTAATAACTATAAAGGCGACGTCGTATCGTTTTCGATAGGTACTCTAAGCCCACAACAAAAGATGAAGAGCATCGTCGTCGTCAAACAAAGTTTACTCCAAATATAGATTTTACACACTACTCCAGTGACTACCACACAATCGGATTTTTTCATGAATAAGAACAATAGAACCAAGTTCATCGCAGGCTTGATTAATTACTTCATCTAAAATAATGTTTCCGTTTTGCAAGCAGAGAGTGATTGTGATACTTTGGTTGCCAATACGGCCATTAATACTGGAAACTACGGTAAAAATGTTATTACAGTAGCAGACGACACAGATATTTTCATATTGCTAATATGAAGTAGTACCTAGAGGTAAAAAACCGCTGCCCAAGGAATCACTACTTCCACATCCAGATTCTCTATCCAAGTCACTCACAACGAAAAAACTTTGTGTGTGAAAATAATTGTTTATAGAACTTTAATAACATAATATTTGAAAACCTCTACCACAAAAACCCATAAAACGATACCCCACATCGGTAGTGGGGTGGGGGTGGTGGTAGTGGGGGGTGGATGAAGTAAAAAAATATTTTGAGGTTTCTGGTTCCTGTACATATACTAAATCACAATTTTTTTCATCCCCTTTAATAAGGAGGTGGGGGTGGTAATGGGGGTGGCTAATGCCAAAATTTTTTTTGAGACCTTAGCTTCTCTTGTATATACTAAATACCAATTTCATGAACTCTTACCTACTTGATTTACCCATTTACCCCAAATTTACCCCAATTTACCCCCCAACCCTTCGACAGAACAAGATGAAAATATAATCTAGTTCTAGATCTCGTTAAAGTACATATGTGTACCAAATTTCAAGTCAATATCTTAAACGGTTCCAGAGTAAACGTGCGCACAAAAAAAAGTTACAGACAGACCGACAGACAGACAGAAAATTTTTTTTTCGCTCAAACTTAAAATCTCGACGTTTCATGACATTTTAAGCCTATTTGGACAATAAAAAATTTTTTAAATTTTTTGTCGTTACTATACTTCCACTGGACGTGGAAGTAAAATATGCAAAACTTCGAAATAATGTCATATTGAACGGATTTCGTTCATTTTTGGCAGTATAATAGAAAATGTTTCACTATATTGTGCGGGGGCTTGCTAATTTATAGGATGCCACTCCTTCTCAGGGGGTGGTACTTAAAAATATATATATTTATTGGAGCTGAAGTAGAATCAAATTTTAAGAAGAAAAGGTTCTATGCAATTTTCACATAAACTGATTGTTTTTAAGTTATAACGACTTCAAAATTGCGATTTTAGCTTAAAAAAAAAGTATTTCCAAACGGCTTTCGTCAAGTATCTCGTATTACTTTATCGAGTAATTACAGAAATCACAAACTGGGAATTAATTATATTTTTTGTTTATTGATGTAGGATTAATAATTTTGGAGATATTTAAGTTTACATTTGGCATCCAAGTGTTCATAAGATAATTATTTAGAGTAAGAGTTAAATATCTCAGAAACTGTGACACCTACGCCAAGGATGCTAATAGGTAGAATAATAGGTTATTAATTAAGTTTTTAAGTGGTTTTTTTATTTGTTTCTGTAGCATAAAAAACAAAGATGTTATGACTGAAGCAATGTGCGTCTATACATTTCTTTATTAACAACGTCGCCATTTTGTTACTGTAATTAGCCAGTAATTAAAAAAAGGAATTTCAAACACTGTTTCTCATTAATATATAGCATGACGTAGATGGTCAAATTTTTTGGTTTATATACAGCACTTGCTATAGAAAAAAATACAGTTTAAACTTTAAAGGTATTTTCGATACAACGTATTTTTTTTTCTCTTCCAAATATCTCAATAAATATTAGTTTTATTGAAAAATAAGTAGAGACCGAAAATAAAGCTCATAAACTAATTATGAATTTCTCTTGTTCATTTATTTACATATATTTAATAGTTTCGGAAATATGAAAGTTTACAAATGGCGTCCGAACGTTTATAAGACGAAAAATGCAGTTTAAATGTTAAATATTTCAGAAATGGTGACATCTACGTCACGCATGCTAAGAAATGAAATTAAATACAATTAATTGCGCTTTCAAATTATTTTTTACTTGTTCCTGTAGCATAAGAAATAAGGAAGTTATGATGGAAAAATGTGCGTATTTATATTTTTTTATATAAAAAGGTCGCTGTTACTCTAATTAGCCAGTAATTTAAAAACATTATCAGTTTTTCGTTAAGATGTAGCATTACCTAGATGCTCAAATTTTTTTGCTCATTTAAAGCACGAGCTTTAGAAAAAAATGCATTTTGAACTTTAAAAGTAATTTCGAAACACTTGGATACTTGGATACCAAATATAAACTTAAATATCTCCGAAATTATTAACCCTACATCAATAAACAAAAAATATAATTAATTCCCAGTTTGTACTTTCTGTAATTGGTCTTTAACATTTTTTCGATAAAGTAATACTTCTCGAGATACTTGACGAAAGCCGTTTGGAAATACCTTTTTTTTAAGCTAAAATCGCAATTTTGAAGTCGTTATAACTTAAAAACTATCAATTTATGTGAAAAATTGCATAGAACCTTTTCTTCTTAAAATCTGATTCTATTTCAGCTCCAATAAATATATATATTTTTTAAGTGCCACCCCCTGAGAGGGGGTGGCATCCATCCCCTATAGATTAGCAAGCCCCCGCATATTATAGAAACTTTTCTGTGAAGCATTTTCTATTATACTGCCAAAAATGAACGAAATCTGTTCAATATGACATTATTCCGAAGTTAAAACCTCTAGTTACTGTACTATAATTAATTTAAGCTAAATTTTCAGACGAATTTCCGAAAAAAGTAATAAATCCAAGTTTTATGCAATCCAATTCTCTTTCAATAAAAAATAAATCATTGAAATCCACACAATACTTAAGCTTCAAAATTTTATGAGTCTGCCATTTTAAAATCAAGATGGCTGACGAAGCAAGCGGTGGAGGAGAATTTTTTCTTCTGAATATGCTAACATGACTGAACTAATAGTACACAACGCGAATTGTAGGTGGTAATGCGTGGAGTTACACACTCGTGTGAAATATGCTTCTTACAACACTTGTTACGCAATATACCACTAATATGCTTAAGACTGGTACATTATGTTTGAATCTCAAAGCATGCTTTATTCAAATAAACATCTGTTTTTTAGCCATCGCGATCCTCCACATTGGTATCATTCTTGCAACCGTTTAGCAATACATTATGGATATTAGTTATGGTTTCTGTTCACGTTGTGGCTCTAGTATTATATTTGCTGGATCGATTTTCTCCATTTGGAAGGTTTAAATTAGCTAACACTGACGGCACTGAAGAAGACGCATTAAATTTGTCAAGTGCTATTTGGTTTGCTTGGGGAGTTCTACTCAATAGTGGAATTGGTGAAGGTAAAATGTTAACATTTATACACAATTTAAACGTCACTTAATGTTGATAAAAATAACCTAGGAACCCCTCGCAGTTTTTCTGCAAGAGTTTTAGGAATGGTTTGGGCAGGATTTGCGATGATAATTGTAGCCTCATATACTGCCAACTTAGCTGCATTTCTTGTGTTGGAGAGGCCAAAGACGAAGTTGACTGGTATCAACGATGCTAGAGTAAGTAATTATAGTAAATTTTCTTTTACTTTTGCCAATTATTAGTGGATATGGGATGAAAGTTTCTCATTTTCAATTAGGTTTTGAAGGTTAGGGCATTATTCTTAATTTTAAACTATAATAATTATAGCATTATCTGATCTTTTTATAAGTCAAATGCAAAGACAAAATTTAACAAACACACAAAATAACAATTATCTAAATTTTTTATTAGTCTAAGTTAATATAATAATATAATAAATTTAGGAGCAATACAATAAAAATATATGGAATAGCCAGTGGCGTAGCTAGGGGATAGGGGGGTGGGGCTAGGGGTCGGTCTGCTTCCTTTTCCCACATTATAAAACGCTCCTGCTGTAGATAAACAGATGTTGCAAGGAAAAAATAAAATATAGATATACTTTATTTTTTACTTGCAACCTTTTGATACCGCCCCTGTAGTCGACTGCCTCCCCGCACCAAATAGCTGGCTACGTCACTGGACATGACATTTATCTTCAGAAGCTTTTAAGTCGGCTTACTAGAAACACACAAATAATGCTGACCACAGTTAGTAAGTTTTAAAACAAAGACGTAGACTAAAGGGAGATAATTCTAGACCTTTGTTAATCTAATACCATAAGTCGGGTTCATTTTTTGGCCTATATTAGTGAAATTATACTGATGTTAAAAGTATTCTTCTACATAGTTTCAGGAAAAATTCGTAAAAATATAGGTAATTAAATAATTAAATATTCAGATATACGGTCCATCACAATGGGAACAAGAACAATATTCCAGTGTAGGGTACTTACATACATATAGGTTTACCATCACCATGGATAAGAATAATAACAAAATTATTATATTATGAAATTTTTATATTTGAAATTGAATACAAATCTTTAGAAAGAACAAGTTTATATTTATTACTATAGCATATCATATTGCTATATATTGGTGACCCCGAACGTTTCACGCATTGTATACCTCATGAGAGTTAGATAGTTATCAAAAATTAATAATGAAGACTGAAGTTTAATAGCTTTTGAAAGTGTTGTTGAATAATATTGTTATGTATACAAATAGTTATGCCGAAAGTAATCTATGGATATTCTAGACAGCTGTGTCAGTCGCGACGAGAATATGGGGCCGAACCCAACTGCTCATGCTGCTAACTGCTTTAACGACGGACGACGCGCGACGTCCACAACGATGACAGCCAGCTAAAGGTCGGCCGTTCCATAGATATCTTCACTAGATACGGATTCCTCAGTCTCTCCATAAAGATGGTACCGAGAAACGAATCAGACTGGATTTTCAGAAAACTTTTTATTACATATTTCATTATATACATGTATATGTATAGATAGGTAAATATATAGCAATCAGGTATGCTATAGTAATAAATATAAACTTGTTCTTTCTAAAGATTTGTATTAAATTTCAAATATAAAAATTTCATAATATAATTTTGTTATTATTTTTATCCATGGTGATGGTAATCCTATTCTCCTGACATTTGATAACAAGATAGGCGTAATACTGTGAAAAATTATCAAAGCTGCCTAGTGTTCAAAATTTTGAATCAGTCTGTGCCCTGTAGATAAAGAAGGTATGGTCTATTTTCGAATGCCTCTGCAAATAGTTGTCTTATTCACCTCACCGTATTAATTCGGTGATGCCATTTAATTATTTCTTTTCTTGCAAATTATAACTTTCATTTTTCTTGGAAATGAATTTTAAGTTTGCACAACTCACGCGTACTGTTTCTCGGAGCAAAATGATTTATTTAACATTGAACAATAGCGACGCAGTGAAGTACGATGCATGAACACATGCTGGTTACTCGTCGCGTGTCGGAAATCGTAGTACATCGAATCAACTCATCAGTGGACGAAAGTCAACTGGACATATTGGATCTGTGTTCATATGTGGATGGACCGATCTGTATAGTAACTCAATAATTATTAATTCTGTGTTTACCACACCATCTGAGATTAACTTATAATAATTTCAGCTGCGAAACACAATGGAAAATTTAACGTGTGCAACAGTTAAAGGGTCTGCTGTTGACATGTATTTCAGAAGACAGGTAGAACTGTCCAATATGTATAGAACAATGGAGGCTAATAACTATGACACTGCTGAAATTGCCATTGATGACGTTAAGCATGGGTAATTTAAACCAGTCAAATTTACTGTTTATAAATATTTTAATCAAATTTTATTTTATTCTGTTTCAGGAAACTAATGGCATTCATTTGGGATAGTTCTCGTCTTGAGTTTGAGGCAGCCCAAGATTGTGAATTAGTCACTGCTGGAGAATTATTTGGTCGTTCAGGTTATGGAGTTGGACTACAGAAAGGATCCCCATGGTCAGATGATATAACACTCGCGATATTAGATTTCCATGAAAGTAAGTTATTTAGAGGATACTATTAAACATTAAAACATAGCAAACAAATAATTTTTGTAGTATTAATGGTATTGCAAATGAACTATACTACAGATGAGTACCTAGAGGTAAAAAATACGCAAAATTTAGAAAGAAATGTCACATGTAATGCCAATTTCTTTATGAGTAATTGTTGTAATAAAAGATATCATCTTCAATTTCTGTATGATCCCGACGCTTGTTTTTACCACGTTGGAACTAAATTTACCTACAACTAAACACCGAATATATTTTTTTTCTTGCATCCAATAACTATATAAGAAGGAAAATCAGATATTAAATCATTAAAAACTTAAATTCTCTAGATATACATGACTTATAAATGCCAAAATAATTAAATTTAAGATATTATCGCCGCCCCTCTAGCAGCTCTATATAATAATTGTATCACCGAAGGTATCTACCCAGATATATTTAAAATTCCCCGCATTATACCAATATTTAAAAAAGGAGTCGCCTTATTAGACAACTACCGCCCTATATCAATCCTCCCTATTTTTGGTGAAATATTTGAAATTATTTGACAGAAAGATTGTCAAGCTATCTGGAACATGAATCACTTCTCAGCCCCTATCAATATGGTTTCCGCTCTGGATGCTCAAACACACAGGCCGTCGTAAAGATCTTGAGGAAGGCCATCATACGGCTACTACTCTGTGTGATCTTTCCAAGGCCTTTGACTATGTCTCTCACGATAAACTAATCGATAAAATGCAATTATATGGAGTCAGAGGTTTTCTAGATATTAATCATGGTATACCCCAGGGCTCTGCCCTGGCGCCACTGTTATTTCTAATCTATATTAATGACTTTTCACAATTTATGTTGCCTAGCAAATCAACTTTGTATGCTGATGATACCACTCCTATGCTCTGACCGCAATATTGCCAATCTGATCCAACTAAGCTCCGACATAGAACTCCAGGCAAAAAACTGGTTCACTTTAATAAACTAACACTCAATCAAGAAAAAACTTAGAGGCTTATAATATCAACTAAAGAAGGCTATCAAGCGCGATCTTCCTTCTCAGGAATTTAAAAGGCATTCTCGAATGCGACATCTTAAAAAATACTTATTTTTCCCTTTTCTACTCTAGACTTTCCTAAGCAGTGGCCTTATGGGGTAACTCCTCGCACACATTAAAAGTTTTTCGACAACAAAAGAAGGCTCTAAGAATACTAGTTAGTTCTAAATTTAAGGAACACTCAACCTATTTTCATGAAACTGGGCACTATGCCCGTCCTTTCACTGTTTAATTATTATAATCTTGTAGAGATTCACAGGAGTGCGTCCAGTCTCTGTATCCAGTCTGATTACCATCAGCGCAACATAAGGCTAGACTTCTTAGAGTACCTCGCTACAAGTTAACTCTAAGCGCTAAAAATTCCCCCAACCTAAATCTGTATAATCATTTACCATGTCATATAAAGCATCTAAACTTACTGTCCTTCAAAAAGAATGTAAAAAATTTCATTCTAAAGTACTGTTTTTACTCGGTTGACACATTTTTTAGGACACACCCTATGGTGCCAATCCACTCGAGTATTTAAATGCTCATATTTACAGAATGCTTTGATACTGATACTCTACATATTTTTGCATTTTTTATACTTATTTATATCTTTGTATATCAATATCAAATAATCCAATTTCCCAATTTCCAAGCTAAAATCGTAATTATCAAATCAGTAAACTCAAATTCTCGATTTATATGACCTTCAAGAGAGATGGCATCATCAATAAGTTTATTTGACGCACTTACTATGAAATTATAAAAAGGAAAACGAAATTTAATTTTTTTTTTTTAATCGCCTTATTTAGATTAATGTCCTGGCGGTAGGCTATTCTACCACTCAACCAGGACGGACGGACACACTTAGACAACATCACAACACCCATTCCCTGCGACATTGCCGTCTGCCGCAGCTGAGACTCGAACTCAGGAGAGGAGAGCGACTAGACTGTGTTGTCTCTCACACAACCGGAGTCTAGCCCACTGCTACTATCTCGGCAACACGTGAAAAACGCCACTACACATCCATACCCTAGCCAGGATTCGAACCTGGGACCCCGTGGTCGCAAGCCTAACACCTTAAGCACTGTGCCACCGAGCCGGTTATTTCTAAATTAAAATCTCTAGTTACTTGTACTACTAAACAATTACAGATAAATATATATCTATTTGCAGGTGGGTTTATGGAAAGTCTTGATAATAAATGGATATTACAAGGGAACATTCAACAATGTGAACAATTTGAAAAAACACCAAATACTTTAGGATTAAAGAATATGGCAGGCGTATTTATTTTAGTTGCGGCTGGTATAGTTGGAGGTATAGGTCTTATTGTTATTGAAATGGCCTACAAGAAACATCAAATAAAGAAACAAAAGAGAATGGAACTCGCTAGACATGCGGCTGATAAATGGAGGGGAGCCGTAGAGGTAAAAATTTTCATTTTTCCCTAACACTTCAATATTTGGAAATACACAAGGAATGGTTCGAGAGTGTATAGTTTGGGTTAAAATAACGATAAAACTCCCTGTATTTTCTTTTCCTAGGACACGCTTCCCTCCGGAACTATTCACCCTTAAATGTTAAATCTTGAAGAAAGATTTTTTATCATAACTTCCAAAATAGGGTATCGATTACATTAAAATTTTGATAGTAAACACAATAAGTATATGATTGATAATATGGCGCCCTTCGTATCTCTAGGCGCCCTTCGTATCTCTAGGAAAAAGCCAGGGGTGAAGCATCTCTAATGCTTTTCCTCTCTAAGTTTTGTGTCATTTTTAGACTTAAATTATACACAGTTGTTAAAACCTCCTTTATATCTGAGGACGTAAATATATTTACAATAGGAACAGAGTTGGGCAGAGTACCGCACTAAAGTACTCACGAGTAACAAGTAACTTTAAAAAGTGCTCCTGAGAACATGAGTATGTGTACTTATTTTTGAAGTACTCTAAAAAATGAGTACTTTTGCAAAATTTGGAGAGTACTCTTCTAATAAATGGTTTTTCCGGCTTTTTATTATGACGTCTTTACACTTTTCAACTTCAGTCACACAATAAGATCATATAAAAATTTCTGCCACCAGCTCCCTAGCTATTACGTGATATATGAATCACCACAAATTTTTTATTTTTTTTGTCAGTTCTTATTATAAAAATCCGCATTTATTATTACAAATCTGAAGAACTATGAAAGTTAATAAAGCCTAAAGCACCAACTTACTACTCAGTGATATAGTTTCACACGTCAAATGCTCACTTCTCACACCGCCTGACTGACACTGACTGTCCTACACACTTACATGGAAAAAGACAAGCTGAGACTTGTCTGTGTTGCATGTTGGTACTCGTACTCGTTACTCGTCAGTTGAGGCCGCCAAAAGTACCTAATAATGTAAAGTATTTGAAAATTTCGAGTACAGAGTGTCATTCAAATAAAAGTATTCGCGAATACCTGTTATTGAGTACTTTGGGTACTCAGTACAATTACGAGTACAATTTACTCGAGCACTGCCCAGCTCTGAATAGGAAAAACTCGCATGGAAAACTGTAACTCCGGGTTCAATAAAACAGATTTACAATTTTATAAACAGTAAAGAAAAAAGAAACAATTCCTATAAAAATAGAATGTGCATGTTTTTCAGAAAAGAAAATCCATGAGAGCTTCTTCTGCAACTCAAAGAAGAATAAAGTCGAACGGGGTAAATGATCCAGTGACAATTTCACACGTTGTGGATAAATATCAGCGAATTGGTCAGATATATGGACCTGAAAGAGGATGGCCAGGTGATTCTGATATAAGACAGAGAAGACTGGATGACACTGGAGGAGTACAACCAGTTCCTCGATATCTACCAGCATACACCCAAGACGTGTCTCATCTAATAGTTTAAATGAATCATTGTACATCGAATAAAAGAAAAAAAAAGCATATATTGGGGACAATTGTTGACATAGTATAGTGACCAGATAATTCAGTGTAATGTAATGGTTTATATCAGACAAAATTCATAGTTTTGAAAATTGGTAGAAATGTTAAGCCTAGCATAAGAATTACTAAACCGAAAACTTCCCACCCCTAGTGTGCTTCATCCTAGGACGTCATTTCCACCCCCATTTTAAGGTTTTCTAGATTATCTCGGGAACAGCGCACTTTTTGATAAAAATACCTATAAATAATTATTCTTTATAATATTCTCTATCAAATATGTATCTACACTTTTTTCCCTAAAATTAATAGTACCTACTGTGGGAAATAAAGCGCACACATAAAGGTTGGTTCTGGTTAACACAATAAATTGTAATCTTTACTATAATCCACTTTAAAGTTCAATGCTTAATGCTAAAGCAGTAGCTACTAAACTCCACTTAAAAATTATAATAAATGTACCGCTTCCACCTTCTCCCCCTTAAAATAATGCGATTTTTAAAGAAGCGAGAATATTGTATATTGTACTTGTTTCCACGCCACCCTAAAGGTAAAGTACTTGGCGCGTTTTTTTTTTACGTGGTGTCCCCTGTGGGCCTAATCTACTAATATCAGAAGGTTACCTACATTAATTAATCTTCGTCATCTTTCATAGATTCGACATTGCATGCTTGTCCCTGGCAATGGTAATGCATTGTGGAGCAACGTAAGCCTGCTCTTCTGCAACTGCACCTGTTTTCGCACTCTAATTTGCATGAACAAGAAATTAGTGTTAAACAGATTCGGGAGCTGGTTCTTTTGTTGGCATAGGCATACGGATATTCAGTGAATTATATGACCTGTGCTGATTACATTTGCGCCTCATTTACCAAAGTATTATTAATTTTAAGGAAAAAAGTGAAGAGACGTTTTTAATAGAGAATTTTATAAGGAATAATTTTGTATATAGATATTTTTATCAAAAAGTTCACTGTTCCCGAGATAATCTATAAAATCTCTAAATGGGGGTGGAAGCGACGTCCTAGGGGATGAAGCACACTATTTAGGGGTGGAAATTTTTCGGTTTATTAATACTTATGCTATCCTCATTACTTCTACTAATTTTTGAAACTTTATAATTTTGTCCAATATATTACAATTTTAACTGTTATATTACTGAATTAATATCAAGGGAAGAAGTGATATAATTGACTTATGTATCAACAATAAAGGTTTGTTCCAACAAGAAGTCACAAACTAGTCAGCGCCAATGAGCTTTATCTGACATAGTCAGCTGATCAATCAAGAACTGTTTTCAACCAATCGTATTGCATCTAACTAGTCTGTAATTGTTGTTCTAACAAACCTTAAATATAGTTCGCCAGCTGTTAAAAACACGTGTTTATTCCCGTCAATGTTTTAAAATTAGATATTTTAATGTAATACTGACATGACCATTTAGGTCTCAATAAAATTATTTAAAAAAACGCTGAAAATGAGATTTAACAGATAAACTAATTTTGTACTTTCTTTTGCAAATTATATTGTTACTTGTTACCTACTGGTTATATCTTTTCAAACTTTCTACTAAAAGATAGCATCAACATATTTTAATTTTCTTTAAAATATCAGTGCCTATTATTGTTACATATGAAATAAAATTATTAACTCCTGAAAATAATATCTGTATTCCAATTTAATACAGCAATCGGAACATATACAGGGTTATTGGTAACTTAATGTATTCCTGTCACGGTGTTAGAGGACGTAACTTGCAATAATTTCAACTTACATATGTTATATGCAAAAGTTTTCACTTTTTATTGAAGAACCCCAAATTTGCATATTCATAATTAAATTTAAAAATTACCACTAATTCAATGGCACAGATTTTGGTTTCCGTACTTAGATAACACTTCAACAATGCATTACTAACAGTAAAATGTCAAAAAATACCCAATGGTCCAAAGATGCAAGAAAAAATAAATACAAAATTTTTCAATTTTTTTATTCCTGTTACAATGACAGTGATTTACTACAAGAATTCATGAATAAATTAATTGTAACATCTCTTTTTTATTAGCTTTTCAACGAGCTAAAAATATTATAAAAAAAAAAACTATTTTCACGAAAAAGTTCAATAACAGGTGAGCAGGTAGAGCACATTAATTCTTTGATATTTTAGAGAGTGACCCATTTATCTGCTTTTAACAGTACTATGAGTAATTAAATACTTCGACAAGCTTCGGAATTAATCCTTCGACATTATGTCAAAAATCACTAACCAGTCAGATTCAATTTTAGTGCAGCACTATGCTCTACAGCATGATGACTGTCCAGCCCATTTTCGGATCACAATACGTCAGTGGCTGGATGAAGAGTATCCAAATAATTGGATCGGTAGGGGAGGACCAATTCCTTGGCCTGCGAGATGCCCCGACTTAACTCCATTGGATTTTCATGTCTAGAGGCATATGAAAGAGTTGGTATACAAAACACTATAGTTATCAACGACTATTGTTTAATTTAATTGTCAACATTAAGCTCCTTTGAAACAATGAACACGCTTTACCTACTCACCTGTTATTGAACTTTTTCGTAGAACTATAGTTTTTTTTTTTTTTCATAACATTTTACCTTGTTGGAAAGCTAATAAAAGAGGGATATTATTTAAATGATTTTTACGACTAATGTAGTAATGAATTTTTTTAATAAATCGCCGTCATTGTAACAGAAATTAAAAAATTTAAATTATTTTTCGTTGCATATTTGGACCATTGCACAGTGGGCCACAGAGTCAAAAAGCCAAAATTCAAAAGAGGTTTAATTGAATTCAAAATAATATTTCTGTAGTTATAAATATTCAGTTCATTACGTTCCCGAAATTCCAAGCATATTGTTGCCCATTTTCACCTGATAATTTCAACAAAAACATAGTGAAACTTTACCAAGATAACCTATAAAATAAGTATTTTATTTTGTATACATTGATTACTTGTGAAATATGATACATTCAGTCATAAAATTTTGTTAAACGGGGTTCTACAAAGATAAAGAAATAAAATTAATGAGTACTTTTTGTTTGAGCTACAAAAAAAGCGCAATGAGTTCCAAGCATGATACTTTCACTGGTCGATTTCTTGTAGTTTTTTCAAATTATGGTACAAAATTTAGAATCTGGTTCATCCCGGTTTGGAAGTAATGAGTAATAATTTCGTTAAGTGCAAGGTGTTAAATGTACATACGACGCGACGATGGACACTCAGTAACTGCTGCGAATAACTATTTTAATTTTTTCCACGAAATTTCTACAAATAAGTTTGTAGTTATCTCCCGATGATTAATATCCTTTAACAAACACGGATTTACTTAATAGATTACTGATGTCTTCAGACTCAGCAATTTCTTCTATGAGAAATCTATCCTAAAAGAAAATGGTAACTTTTCCTAAGGAAGTTCTCCAGTTATTGAAAGAGCCACAATATCATGTACCTGTGGTAAAATTGGCTGATAATACTCAACCAGCTGACGATACTCAATCACCTGAAAATAGTGAGACAGAAGTGTCTTCTGGCAGCAGTACCGATACCAAAGGTCAACAAATATAAATTTGATTATAAACTCTTTATGTTGTAGAATAATAAAGACATCTAACTATATTGCAATCTATTCCAATATGTGTTTTGCATGTTCGATACTATTTTCTAGGCGACTTGTCCATTTTTATTTTTATTTAACACTTATTTTATTTTTTACATCCCCGCAAACTACCCCCTATTACCTTTCTTTTTATTTAAATTTTTAGAAAACTGGCCCATTCTTAAATTATTTTGCCACGTTTTTCGTATTTTCCACCCCCAAAAACATCGCTCCCAATAAAGTTATTTTTTTCTCAATATTTTTTCCATGCTTAATGCACTTTTTTTAGCCGATTTGTTCATTTTCATTTTTTTATCACGTTTTTTCAATTTTTGCACCCCCACAAACGACACCCCCATCACTTTTAATTATTTTAAATATTTTTTTATGATTGAGGTACTCATTTTTAGGCGATTTAACCATATTCAGAATTTTGGCCAGGTTTTTCGATTTCTGGGCCTACTGTGCATTGAGTATTTTTTGACATTTTACTGTTAGTAATGCATTGTTCAGAGTTATCTGAGTACGAAAATTAAAATCAGTGTCATTGAATCAGAGGTAATTTGTTAATTTAATTTTGAATATGCAAATTTGAGGTGTTTCAATAAAAAGTGTAAAATTGAAATATCTGGAAAACTAAAAACTTTTGCATATAACACATGTCAGTTACCAGTGACCCTGTATAGTTACCTATGTGTATAATATTTACTTACACTTAAATGTACGTCATTTCACAAGATATGTGAATTTAACTATTTAAATAAAATATATTCATTTGATAAATGCAGAATATCTACTGCTTCTGTGATGCTTGTTTTCATGGTACTATATATTTTATATTGTTACTGTTATAATAGATTATTTCACTGAAAATTTTAAGATATGTGTAAAATTTTTAATAAAACATTTATTTCATCAGAAAGTTTTTTCTCAGCCTGCATCCAAAACTGAACATTGTTTATATAAAAAGGTTTTAAATTCCTCAAAAGAAGAAAATTCGGAATTATTCTTTCAATTATTTTGAAATTCAAAACGTGTGACAGTAGCAGATTCGAGTTTTTGTATCAAGAAATCATTATAGTACAAAATCCCAGTGCTTTACAGGAGGTTCGAGGTTTTCTAACGTCCAATACATTTTCCATGGATATATCTAACAAGTGAGGTGATTTAGCAGAATCTGAGGAGAGTCTAGCTAAATTAATTATTTCTTCTCACTAACAACCATTAATTTTGTACTGAAAATGAAAAGTGATGGTGCCTCTAGAGGCCTCATAGACAATGGACGCGCTTTAAAACGCTTCTAGTAATTTGTGTAAAAACCCAGTCATAAGTTCGTCCAATAGGACAAAATTATGTTTGTTGTGTTGAGCGAAAAATTCTACATAAAGTGATACATATTAGCATAACAATAGTTATGTTATATAGCTAACATTTAATCAATACCGGTGATTAAACAAGTAAAAAACACATGGTGACAAGTGGCACCGAGAAATCCAACCCAAACCATCCATGAAACAATAAATCACAGTGAAGTGCAGTGTGACATCATATAATAATAATAATAATAATTTTATTCACCACTGAGATACAGAAATGTACATATGGCAAGTCAGTTTTGTAGGATATTATAAAATAAACAATTAAATAGATAATACTACAATATAAAATTAAAATTAAACAAAAACAAAAAAACTATGTAATGACTAGTCAGATTGTATAAGATAACATAAAACATGTAAGTAAAGAACATAGCACAAATTATATCATACACAAACAATTATGAGTTTATCCAAGGATAATTTCGGTCCCTAATTTTACCTATTAAAATACTCATTTGTACTATAGTAACCACCTTGTAAAAGCAAGTCTTTTACTGCGTTTTTATAATTATTATACTGTGAAATCATTCTGATTTCCTGTGGTAGGTTATTAAACAATACTATACAGTTGTAACGTGGAGAGTGTTTAAATGTTGTCGTCAAGTGATTTGGTATGTTTAACAAATCACCATGCCGTGTGTTATATGGATGATACTGATTTCTTTTGACAAAGAGGTCCATATTTTTTTTTATGTAACAGAGGCATTTAAACATAAAAATGCATGGTGCCGTGAGGATTTTTTTGTTTTTGTATGTTACTCTGCAACTCTCATTATACCCTCCGCAACTCTTATTATACCCTTTACACTTCAATTTTGCCACTTAACTTTATTTTTACTTTAATTATTTGATAGTTGCTATAGCCTAGACAGCCTAAAGAATTTCTTAGACAAATAAATGATGCGTTTACCCTGAAGGGTCAGACAGCAGTTAAGGTAAAGTATGAGTAGGTATTAAATTAAAAGCAGAGCAACAAATACTTTTCTTAATATCCAAACTAAACTCAAGTTAACCATTGGCGTTCTATTAGGTTAATAGTACACCGCACCAAAACCGAATTTCTTTCTGCGCATCAACAGAAATGCACGATATAAATTTTCCCAAGAAATAATATCTCCCCAGGAAACACAAAAATACTACACTGCACTGCACATTCCTGTACCTTGTGTCTTTTGGCTCTCACTGCTGACAACCCAGCATAGACGTTGTGTAATTCATTCGTATAATGTTACTTTGTCCAGGATAGTTGTGAATTTCAGCCTGCACTGTATATGTATTTATATTACCCTATCTATGAACTAAGCATTCCAGTATGTATATGCAAGCTAAAGTAAGCATAACATATGGTAAGTAAATTTTAATCTCACATCATCTCGACAATCTAATCTAGACAGTGCCCTGATTGCTTGTCTTTGAATTCTAAAGATTCTATGATTGTGGAATGAATGTCCCCAGGACCATATGCAATATTGTAGCACTGAATGAACAGAAAAATAGCATGTTTTCATTGCATTAAGAAGAGGTAATAAAAACTATAGTTCTCTTAATAAATACAAGCTGATTTAGTTTCTTACTTATAAAATTTACATGTCCATCCCACTTTAAGCCAGGGTCTAAACAAAATTCTAGTAATTTTACATACTCTAAATTCTGGTAAACATTTACATTTCTGTTTATAAATACCATTATGTTGGTCTTTGTATCATTTAGTAATAGTTGGTTTGTGAAGAACTACTGAGTTGCAAGAGGCTTATTTTCAGCAATATCAGCAAGGAAAGAATTTGGATCATTGCTTACACTTGTGGCAGTTATACCACTTGCAAAAAGTACGAACTCAGTACTGGGAACTGAAACGGGAAGTCACTTCTACAGATTAAAAACGGTTTGAGTCGCAGAACTGAACCCTGTAGAACTTCACGTTGTACAGTTTGTTTCCCTGAATAGTTTTGTTTATAGTAACAACTTTGCTGCCTATCTTTCAAATATGTGTCTATTAATTCAATGTTTTTTTTTTCAAAACCATATTGGGTAAGTTTATTTAAGAGTTGTTGACGTGATATGCAATCGAATGCTTTGCTTAAATTGCAAAAGATTATTCCCTGTTTTCAAAACCTTCAGTGATTTTATCTAATAGAGCCATAACAGCCTTTTCTGTAGACTTATGTTTACGGAAACTAAATTATTGTTTTTAAAACAATTCGTTATCTAATTTTTTAGGAGTATTTCTAGTATTTTAGATAATATACTTAGAAGTGCAATTGCCCTATAGTTTGTGAGTTCAATTAAATTATCCTGCTTTAAATATCGGTATAATTTTTGTTATTTTGAAAATTTCTGGGTAGGTGGATGCCATTATGATATTGTTAAGCAGTTTTGTCAATGGTACCTATATAATTATTAAATTCTGAATGGATTTTAACATTTTACTATTAAGGCCAAATATGTCAACAGAATTTTCATTTTTTATTTGGTTAATAGTATCTCATACTTCATTGTAAGTTACCTCCTTAAAGTTAACTGAGTCTTTTGAATTAATGCCAGTTAAATGTGCGTTAGAATTTTTTATACAATTTTTCTAGATTTTCACTTACTACATTTTGTTTAATATTTTTTCTCTCTATGTTTATTAAATTCCACATAGATTTTTTATTTGTTGGTCGAGTTTTCAATTTGTGCATGATAATTGTTTCCTATATGTGGCCCATGAATTGATTATGTATAACTTTAATTCGTCTGATGGATAATTTTTTTTTTAATTCAATGAAAAAATCTACCATGAAAAACATTCACTATACAAAATTTTAAAAAATGTTGGTGTATACTTAATACAGTAAATAAGAACCCATAAATAAAGAGCAGAATGCCGTACCTTATTTAAAGAACTTGAAAGCAACAATATGAATGTCATAGTCAGGGACTGTAACCGAACCGAAAACCGCACCGTAATTACGAATGTTTTCTAACCGTAACCGAAACTGAATACCGGAATGAAAGGTTCTGGCAAACCGAAACAGAAATTAAAATTTTATGGATACCGAAACCTAAAGTATGATAAGTTGCCTATATGAATTTGCCCACATTTGAATTGTGCAGAAAGTACAAAAAATATGGCCGAAATCAAAGATTCAAATCTTTAAACCGTGATGTAGAAATACCAAATTGTATGGTGAAAACCATATTTAAATCAATTCGTCCATTATAAAGATTATAGAAGGTAAAAGGTAAGTAAAAACCAGGAACCGAACCGAGACCGTAACCAAAAACCGAATTTTCGCTGCCCTGAAAACCGAAACCGTAACCGAAAACCGAATTGTTGCTGCCTTGAAAACCGAAACCTTAATTGAAAACCAAATCGTCACTGCTCTGAAAACAGAAAACGTAACCAAAAATGGTGTACGTTAGGTAACGAAATGAAATAAATTTCGGTTTCGGTCCCTGGTTAGAGTATCGGTTTTATATCCTTCTTGAGGAAATAGGAATGCAAATGCAAAAGAGAAAAACCTCTTTGTAATGGTTATCATTGTATTGTTTGCTTGACATATTGTACGCAGCTTCTTATTGCTGCATTTTTTTCAATAAAATCTTTATTCATTTTTATTAAAATTATTGTAGGTAGTGTACAGAGCTCTATAAATGTATAATATCTAATATAAGTAGTGTCATTCTAGTGCTCCAGTAGAAATAAATAAATCGGTCGGTGCCGTCGTTTAATAATTCGCAAAGACACAGGTAGAAACAGACAGACACAGGTAGGTACATCAAAACATTTTTCTCAAGAATTACTGTCCATACATGATGATATTTGATAATGTGAATGCTTACATTAGATTTGCAATAAATATGATTTTGACACGAGATCGATAGTATATTCCTTATAGTCATTCTGTATTGGCAGTAGCCAAAACTAAAACTTTGACTAGGCTCATTCTTTTCTTGCTGGTGCTAATATCAACAGTAACGTAAATAGTAGACATTTAGACCTAAAAAAATGTTTAAAACAGAGAATGAAAATGATCAATGTTGTGATAAGTATGGTTTGCCTGAATTTTCACAACAAAACGACTACAAATTCCTAAACTTAGTCTAGCAGAGTTTCTCTCATCAAGCCTAACAACACATATTTTAAGTACACTGATTTCCTTATAGCCAATTTTTTTCTCTTCTTGACTTTGGATGTCCGGTAGCTCTTGATTTATAACATTTAAACAAAACTGAACCTGCGTGATCTGATTTTCATCCCTATTATCCACCATATATTAACTTAAACAAAGCGTTACGACAGTTTAATATACACATGCAATCAGAGATGGGTCGAGGGAATTTTCCATATTTGATAAAAGTCTGTAAAAGTCATGTAAATAATATAATTGTATGCACTTATTTGATATCAAAATGAAGCCTGCATCATCACGAATCAGATTTCACCATAAAATAGCCTATCGATATACCCAATGGAAAGTTAGAAGGAAAACTTCCTGGAAACTTTCGGAGTTTTCAAAGCAGAAAGTTTCCAGGAAGTTTTCCTTCTAACTTTCCATTGGGTATATTGATAGGCTATTTTATGGCGAAATCTAATTCGTAATGATGCAAGCTTCATTTCATAACAAATAAGTGCATACAATTATATTATTTACATGACTTTTACAGACTTTTATCAGGAAAGTTTCCTCAACCCATCTCTGCATGCAATACCTATACGTGTATACGCACACATCTTACAGGAGATACACACTATTCTATAAAATACTTACTCAAATCATTTCACACTTCTTTCTTATTTCTCTAATGTAGTTACAGACTGCACAGTTGTGCAGTCCCCCTGGATTAAAGCCACATTGCATCTACAGATTTTTCTCTTTAATTTCTATTAGCAATCATAGCGTCAAAATTTCGTAAATAATTAGGTTCATCGCAAGGCTGATATTAAAACCAGATCGTATAAGGAGCTCTGATAGTTGTTGACTTGATGATCAATATTCTCTAGCCCAATATTTCTCATAGTCTGAGTCTGACTACCTTGTTGAAATAGTTAGGTGCCACTTTGGTAGACAGAAACTTACAACTTAATGAAAGATACTTTAACTGGTACTTCAGTAATAGAAATAGAATAGAATTTACTTAAAAAATATATTAAACTAGGATATTCTTATCACTACATTTGTCCACACTGAATGATTGTAACTGGAATTTTTGGTTTATTATTAGGACCGGTAGGTACATTTTCAATTTTTCGCATAACGAGAAGCCCATCTATAACTCTTCCAAACACTACATGTTTTCCATCTAAGAAATTGCATTTTGAGCATGTTATAAAAAACTGGCAACCATTTGTGTCCTTTCCACTATTTGCCATAGACAGTAGACCAGGTGTGTCGTGTTTTAAAGTAAAATTTTCATCAGGGAATGTGCCGCCACCATAGATACTCATTACACCTGTGCCATCTCCCTAAAAGAAACAATAATTAGAGAATATTATTTAGGTATTATGCAAATCACAACTTACACACTTTTTATTCATTATGAAAATACCTACTTTCTGTATATTGTTGCCCTAATCTGGGCACGCTAATATACTAGTTAGGTAAATACTTTAAAACACTCATTATTGGAGAATCAATCAAAACAACTACTCTTCTAGCTAATACTGACGAAGTATTGAATTACATGATAGAATTCTTAGCATTTTAAAGAGAAAAAAAAAATATATATTGAAAATACTTAAATCATTTATTCAAATTTAGTCATTCACACTTTTTTATTTAATATGAAATTATCTACTTTCTGTATATTGGTGCCTTAATCGGGTCACGCTAATATACTACTTAGGAAAACACTTTAAAACACTCATTATTGGAAAACCAATCAAAACAACTACTCTTCTAGCTAATACTGACGAAGTATTGAATTACATGATAGGATTCCTGGCATTTTAAAGAAAAAAATATATTTAAACTACTTAAATTATTTATTAAAATTCAGTCATTCACAACAATTATTGAACCTTACATTCTATTTCAACTCTAGAAAAGTTGTACAAGTTTTTTCGAACTCGTTAGTTCTCATCAGTAGAGTATAGAAACATTCATTCATTATTTACAAGCCTATTCTTGATTTATTTTTACAATTAATTATCTTTTATTTATTTGCTTTTATCATGAAAAAACTTGTACAACTTTTCTAGAGTTGAAATAGAATGTAAGGTTCAATAATTGTTGTGAATGACTGAATTTTAATAAATAATTTAAGTAGTTTAAATATATTTTTTTCTTTAAAATGCCAGGAATCCTATCATGTAATTCAATACTTCGTCAGTATTAGCTAGAAGAGTAGTTGTTTTGATTGGTTTTCCAATAATGAGTGTTTTAAAGTGTTTTCCTAAGTAGTATATTAGCGTGACCCGATTAAGGCACCAATATACAGAAAGTAGATAATTTCATATTAAATAAAAAAGTGTGAATGACTAAATTTGAATAAATGATTTAAGTATTTTCAATATATTTTTTTTTTTTCTCTTTAAAATGCTAAGAATTCTATCATGTAATTCAATACTTCGTCAGTATTAGCTAGAAGAGTAGTTGTTTTGATTGATTCTCCAATAATGAGTGTTTTAAAGTATTTACCTAACTAGTATATTAGCGTGCCCAGATTAGGGCAACAATATACAGAAAGTAGGTATTTTCATAATGAATAAAAAGTGTGTAAGTTGTGATTTGCATAATACCTAAATAATATTCTCTAATCATGATAAAAGCAAATAAATAAAAGATAATTAATTGTAGAAACAATAATAACTTACAAATATTAGATTTTGTTACATACAAGAGTTATCCAACTCTTATAAGAGTATAACTTCTAACTAGATGGCAACAGTTACCTATTGCCCGGAATTTAAGCAAATGTTGATGCACAAAGTAAAAATTTGTCTTTGTATCTTAAAAATAATGAAAAGGTACTTTATGTCATACAATCCAAGCATTTGTTAGATGGGCGAAGATGTTTCACCGTAATAACAATAATAATAATGGGCTTTATTTAATTCAATTAGTACAAAATTTATAAATATAGTTTTCTTCTTTTTGAGGGTAGTCAGAAGGCGAAGTTTAGCCATGGCTACTCTTATATTTAACCTTCTGATTTACCCTAAAATAATACCCTATAATAACAATTAAAAAATTATAAATATAATAATGAAATACTTAAATGACTATTGAATTAGTGTTCGTGGAAGTAGTTATATTGTTCACATTGCCTAGAGCCAATTCTGGTTTTGGCATAATAACTACCTCGGAGTCAGGGCTGTTGATGAGCCTGTGCTTGATAAAATTTGTTTAATGAAAAACTATAATTCAGCATAATTCAATTTGTGTTTTACAACTGGTAACTGAATTTAAAATATCTGCAGTGTATATCATAAAAAAATGATGGACCGAAAGTTGAGCTACTCTAGATAAAATTTTACAAAATCTGAATGTGATTTAATAATTTTAATTTTCTGCTTTCTTTTAGAAAGATATGATTTGCTAAAATGTACAGCATTAGTAGAGAAATAACAAAATTTTAATTTCAAGACTACTTGTGGTTAATGGTATTAAAGGTCTAGGAGAAATGGAGCAATACTAGCACACTAACTTTTTATCAGATGATGTAATGAAAACGTCTATTATTTGTGCTAATGTATTAGAAGTGCTAAAATTTTGTTGAAAATCAGACTGAGAAGTGGGAACTGTGTTATTTTTAGGCATGAATTCAAAAAGTTTAAATAAAATACTAGTAATTCTAAGATCAGAATATTCGGCTGGATTAGAAATTTTTGGTAGAGGTAAATCAATTGCCTCTTATTTCCACAAATCTGGATAACAATTTTTTCTATACAGAAATTGATAACATGTGTTATGTCATATAAATATTATTAAAAGGACTGTAGTATTTAAGCATAATGGAAAATATGTTATAAGTGCCATAGGCTAATGTTTTAATTTGAAAAAGTGAATCAATCTTCTACGGTGGCAAGTTAAATTCAAAGGGTGTAGCAGAATAAGCATGGTAAAATGGCCCCAGAAGCGTTTGGGCCTAATTCGGTGTCAGTAGATCGACAATAGGAAAAGAAATGTTTTCCTTGAGTTTTAGCCCCCCTGTACCCTAATCAACATGACATTTCGTTTTCACTATTTATCACTACAAGTTGTGCGTTAATTATTATGAAAAAAATAGACGATGTACATGTAATTTAAATGCATCTTAGGAAAAAATCAGCTGATTTTGCTGCCTCCTTCGAATAAAAAAAATTATTTAAAAATTAGAATATTTATTTTTTCATGAAAATAATGATTCGCATACACAAAACTTTTACCAAAATACATTGTTATGAGTAGTTTATTGCACATTTTTTTCAAATTTTTTGAAGCGGTGCCCCTAATTAAAAAACTAAAAACTGTTACGACGCATTGTTTAGTGGTGCTTAACCATTGAAACTTTATGTATCCGTTTGTTTTACGTTTAATTCGCTCAGATACTGCCTCTGCGGAAGAGTATAAATATCTTCAAAAATTTAGTCAAGTTATGGTAATACAAACATCACTAACCCATTATCAAGAAAATGTTTAGAAATAATCACTTTTACTACAAGTGGCATATTATGTTATTTATGTTGATACAAAATTATCTGTAGAAATAAAAAAAAATTATAGAATTATAGTACTGGAAAAAAATACACACGGAGGAGGGTAATGGCCATTTTTGTCAGCGTCATTGGCGGCTTTGTCTACTTAATCGGTAAACTCTTTGTTGACCTCTCTCTGTTTTACTATATATTTTTGTAGCTACTATAATAAGAATCCTAATAAATTCATGAACTATGATACAGGCAAACTTTTTGGAATTTTAAGAAAGGTTTATCCATATTTAAAATATAAAAACTACCGAATTACATAATTCTCAGAATATCGGTAATAATTAATTGTAAATAAATATTTAAATGAAAGAAAAAACTTAAAACTAGCTCAGACTATTACAAATGTAGGATTAGTTTGATATGGCTTAATCGTGGAGTTGTCAAAATTCCGACAACATTAATATTTAACTCTGAGCGACATATGTATTGCAATGAAGCTCAGTGCAGTGGATAATAATTCTCAGTAGAAGACGACACCGTATTGATAGATAATTAAAGTTTCAATGGTTAAGCACCACTAAACAATGCGTCGTAACAGTTTCTATTTTTTTTAATTATGGCGCACCGCTTCAAAAAATTTGAAAAAATCTACAATAAACTACTCATAACAATGTATTTTTGGTAAAAGTTTTGTGTATGCGAATCATTATTTTCATGAAAAAATAAATATTCTAATTTTTAAATATTTTTTTTTTATTCGAAGGAGGCAGCAAAATCAGCTGATTTTATTTCCTAAGATGCATTTAAATTACATGTACATCGTCTATTTTTTTCATAATAATTAACGCACAACTTGCAGAGATAAAAAGTGAAAACGAAATGTCATGTTTATTAGGGTACACGGGTTACCCGTGACGACGGGGGGCTAAAACTCGAGGAAAACATTTCTTTTCCTATTGTCGATCTACTGACACCGAATTAGGCCCAAACGCTTCTGGGGCCATTTTACCATGCTTATTCTGCTACACCCTTTGGGAGAATTTTCATAAAGATTATTTTCATAAAAATTTATTAAACACACAACTTTGATTACCTACTTTGTTGTAGAAAAGGAGAAAAATAGTCGCTAATAGTATTTGAGTTCGACAAATGCATAGGTATAGAATTATTAAATTTATTTGTTATATTAAATGAATTTAAAGTAGACCAGATTTTCTTACTATCATTGTTCTGACAATATAGTTAACACAGCGTCGTAGCTAGATGCTTTTGCGCCCAGGGCAAATATCTAATTTTGCGCCCCTAAAAAAATTGTTTCCCTTCGAAAATAAAAACTGATGAGGCAGAGGGGGAGAAAATCAGAAAAAAAAATTCCCACTCCGAACTGAAAATTACTTCATATTCAAATTTTGCGCCCCCTGTGCTCGCGCCCCTGGCGCGGGCCCCTGTTGCCCTGCTTTAGATACGACGCTGAGTTAACACATTCACTGCCGGCACCGCCCCAGGGCCGTTCATCCGATTTTGATAAAAACGCCGTGACCGCCCGAGAGGCGTTCTTCTATGTACCTAATACAGGGTTGCACTAAATTGTAATTAATTAAACAAAAAAAAAGAAAAGAAAAAACGAAAAGAAAAGGAAAAGAAAAAAAAATAATTTTGTTTTTTAGCAAAAAGATTGGAAAATTTGAACTTAGTAGTGTCCACTAGCTAATCACTAGCTAATACAAACATTAAATTAACAAATTGCAAAAGAAAATAGGTGACACACAATCAATCGTCACTAATGAGCTCCGGCAGTGAATGTGTTAATCAAATATGTACGTTTTTCTGTCTTAATGGACGACAAAGTGATGTTACGTAAATATTTGTAATATTCCCAGTCATTTATTAAGTTAGAACTAAAATTTTTTTAATGTTTGTCTCTCGGTTTCATAAGAAAATTGTTATTAGCAGTAAGCCAGGGTGGGGTGCTTCAGGATTAGAAATGCGAACAGCTTTGACAGGTGCATATATATATTGAAAATGTTTAACAAAAAATCATTAAAAATTGCGATTTGTTATTGAAATTATTTTCACCATCACCAGAAAATTTTAGTTCATACTTAAAATCACAGCTCATCATCAAAGCCGTTTTTTTTAAATATAGAAATAGTATAATTTTACATTAGTTTCATTTCACATAATACCTTTACTTACGTTTACAAAGTCGCCTCCTTGTATCATGAAATCTTTAATTACTCGATGGAAACTTGCTCCTTTATAACCTAATGGAACTCCATCTTTTCGAAATTCACCAGTACAAAACTGCCTAAAATTTTCACTTGATTTTGGAACGACATCCGCAAATAATTCAAATATCATGCGACCAATTTCCTGCAAAGAAATAGTTTTTTAGTTTTATTTTTAATGTTTGCTTTATTTGGCTTATCTGAACCAATTCAATGGAAATTATCTATACTTATGCAGTGATCATATCTGGTGGAATGATGATTAAATGCAGTAAACTATAGATCAGAACCGCCAAGTAAAGGCGAGTTTATAAAAAAAGTCCCAGTCCTAACTTAGCCTATCTTAGTCTTAATTTTTTCCCTAAAAAGTTAAATGTACAGGTTACCCGTATGCCGTTTATAAAAGTCGCAATCCTGTCTTGTCCTAACTTAACCTAAAATTTTTAGATTAATTTTTCCTAGGGGCTAATACCACTGAATAGATCAGAAATCAATTCCAATTGGCATGAAAAGTTCGCGTATCTATTTTACGATCAACTTAAGACAAAGGCCAGTTTTTATAAACCCGTCTTAAAACATCAGATATATTTTAGGGAAAAATTAAGACTAAGACAGGCTAAGTTAGGACTGGGACTTTTTTTATAAACTCGCCTTAAAACAGCCCAGTTTTGTATTATAAACAAACCGTTGTTCCAACTGATATATCAAAAAATACCACAGGATTAGCAGGATGTCTTAACTGGGCTTGAATTTGATTCCAATTAGGCATTGTACGTATACTGCAGGAATAAAAGATGACTGAATAGTAATATTATTTCTTAAACTTTACTTATCATAACCTAACCTAACCACAAACAAACATTTACATAACCTAAAATGTTTATCACCTGTTTTGAGCATAGACAATTAAAATTAGAAATAGATGGAGAATTCTGTTAGTGTATTTCGTCAGAACATCTATAATATTTTTAGACGTTCCTTATTTTTCTTGTGTGATACTAACAGCCATTTGCACCGTTTTCATTTTAAGCGATGAATAACTAATCGAGGTTTAATTTTTAAACCAGGTTTAACTTGCGTCTTATTACACCCTGAAATTAATTTCAACATAAAATTATTTTTCTGTGGCCCTTCTGCGCTTTCGTAGTTATCTACATCAATATCAATCTACAATATTTATTTTGATCTATGGTTGAAGAGGCTCACAGAATACCTAAATCAAGATTCGTAGAGAATAAGGTTCTCTCGTATTCAGCATTTTGTCGAGAAGTGAGTGCGGGGATGAAAAGTCAGACTATCCTTGTTCTTCGAACGCGCAGTAGCAGTGTAGTTATCTCATTCTAGAAAGACGGTCCATATATATCACGGTCATTAAACCATACGGTTGTCTCAATCAGCAGCTTGATGGCGAGAGATACGCGGGGGGCGGGAAATAGAATGAAAGAGACAGACATATCTGATTTCCGTGCAAAAGACAGAGACAAAGATGCTTATAGTGTCTACAGGTGACGTAGGCTGTAGACCCTACCGGAATCTCTGGCTACATTCGATAGGCGGGTTTACCACGGTCAGACCTGCCAAAAGCGTTCGGACTGTATGGTCCGACTTGATCAGCTGAGTGGTCGATGTGGTCACATTTTAAAACCTGACTTGTGTGGTCAGAATCGTTCGACGTGTTTGAATTTCCGTCTTAAAATGGCGACAGTAAATAAGTCTCATAAATAAAGGAACAATATACATTTGTGGAAATTACACATCATACCGGAGTAAAATCTAAAGTCCGATTAAGTGAATATGAAATTCAGCGAGCTAATTACTATTCAAATCCATGAGTAATCACTGTTAAAAAAATCAAAATACCGGTTTTTGAGGTTAGGGTTAACGTTTATGGAGGTTGGAAAAATACTTCCAATTCTGACGCGTTCGACCGCAAGTTCGGTTCGACCACAGTGGGCGGACCACATCGGTCAGATGTCGAATGTAGCCTCTGTCTTCTGCACGGAAATCAGATATGTCTGTCTCTTTCATTCGATTTCCCGCTCCCCCGCGTCTCTCTCGTCCTAAAGCTGCTGATTGATGTAACCGTATCGTTTATTGACCGTGCATATATATACTCTCCCGAAATATGGCCAGAAGTATACTATGACCTATACTGTAGTGTTATATTCTACAACTGATCCTGATCACCACCATGCAAAACGGTGACTGAAAATACGAGGTAATTACTCCCTATCTCAGACGGGTCACTGCGACCTAATTTCAGTTACGAGATCTTTGCTTAATTATTAACATTACACAAATTCTTACAATATTTTGAATCAGGCTCTGCATCTGGTGTGATTTCACACCAGCTGCTCATTGGTTAATGACATTTTTTGGTGGGGATCATGAATACTATAGACAAGGATAACGCACGCGTGCTTTCAACATTTCCGTGAAACTGGAGGAAAGAAACAGATGGCGCAGCGCTCACGAGTGCACCGGAGCGCGGTAAAATATGAATTTTATACGCACCGCTTTATTTGATTATCGTTACTCGTGACTATTATATAAAGAGTCTTTGTGATGAAAGATGATTTTATTGTTGGCAGCGCTATTCATTATTTAAAATAATAAATCATTTCGATATAATTCTAGTTGTTTTATTTAAATAACGAACACAAAAATTTAAATAAATTGAAATTATGTAAATATTTAGGAACTATTTTATTGCCTCGTTTTTTAAAATATTTGTAATCATTACATTTCAAAATGTACATACAGGAAAGGGGGTAACATTCAGCCACCCGCAGTAACTCATCTGCTGTTTGAATTTGCCGGCCGAAAAAATTACAATATACTTTTCAACCATCATTGTCAGTAAAAATAGTAAAAATGTCAGTGTATCAAATATTCTTTAATCTTTGCGGTGTATTGTGTTGTAGCCGTCGCCGCATGTACTTCTTTTTCCGACTAAAAAAATTAAGTGCAATATTTATGAATTTACGGTAAGTTTTTGATAGTTTTTATTTTGTGATTAACAAGCACGAAGGAAAACAAACCGCTGTGTCATTATAGCTGTCAAATGGCGACTGATTGAACTTTTCACAATATTAAGTTTTGGACATTATATCATACAAAATGGCAAGTTTTTCTTGTATTATTAATTGTGGAAGTGTGGCAATCTGAGACAACATCAGTTTTTATAAAACAACGTCGATTTACAACCAGAAGAGATTAGGGTTAAAATATCCCAAGCAATTTAAAGAAATTATTTTACAAGGGCATTCCAAGGGTTTTAT
This sequence comes from Rutpela maculata, assembly GCA_936432065.2. Taxonomy (NCBI): domain Eukaryota; kingdom Metazoa; phylum Arthropoda; class Insecta; order Coleoptera; family Cerambycidae; genus Rutpela; species Rutpela maculata. The sequence continues at coordinate 216,948,378 of OW386286.2, forward strand.
TGGTGGTCAGTTGTTGCCTGTTAATGTAAGAATGTGGATTTTGTTGTAGGAACAACGGCCATAATACAAAAACATGCGACGATCCATTCAGTTTGGTGTTTTAATATGAGATACAACTTAAAACCCATCAGATGTGAAGTTTAAGGTGGTGATAATAGTAACTGCTGTTAAGGCAAGCAATAAACAATTTGTGGTAAAAAAAAACACCATATTGATTTGCCAGTATTTGTAATTTAAAGTATTTCTTGTGTTTATACTTTAGTTGAGCGAAGATGGAGCTAGTGCCGAGGAATAAAGAAGTGTAATAGTAGATATTGTTTTAAAGGAGGTACACACCAGAGGAAAATGTGCAAGCTATGTTAAGATATCTGATGAAGTGCATAAATTAAAAAAATTCAAAGTACAGCTGTCACTGAGTGATCTGGCAACAGAATTTCTTGTTTTAGTGTATTGTGTTGTGTTTAAAAACTCAATGTTGGATTGTTTAATATTCAAAAGCTATGAAATTGGTCGAAATACTTCAGTGAGAGTTCGGACGAGCCATGAAAATGTTGAATTGTAGCTATAAAAATGCCCTTTGAATTATGTGTGTATTATTTTCATGTATTTTTTGTTACAATATAGATCTTTCTTTGTATTTCTCAAGTTTCTTATTGATTCTTCCTGAGTACTAATGAAACCTTGCATAATAAATAATTGGATATTTAGTAAGTATATTTTATTTTATTTTCAGTTAGATGCATGTATATAGAAGATCAACATAATCGACTACCTCAATTTACTGCTAACAATAATAGAATTGATAAATAAAATGTAAAATAAAAAGTTAATATATTTAATAAAATACAATACAATTAACCTACTTACATGAAAAAAATAAAGTACGTGCTAGATATATAACAATAAGACACGATAAGAAAAAGTCCTTGCACAAATTAAATGGTTTGTATAGTTCAGTCTATAGGTATATCATAGGCGAGGGGTCAACCATTGGAAGAAATTCTGTACACCTTTTTACATATTTTAAGTACCTAGTTCACAGTACATCAGTCCTTCATTGTTTAATTTATATGGTATTTTTCACAAAATTCATAACAGTTAACCTTTCGACTGTAGCCACTGCTTACTGCTAAAAAATTGAAGAGATAGACTGGGTAATCAACGAATCTTGTCTAGACTAGTAACACAGTCATAATGAATACTGAAGGATCATCTGGATCAGCAATCGTCCAAGTAATCAATGCCATGGCTTTTGTTGAAGATTCTAAGCTAAGAGTTCATAACCTGAAAAAAGAATTTGCGTGTTAGTAATTATTCATTAAGCAACATTTAATTAGGTAAGCATATACTGAAAAAAAAAGGGTTGATTATTGCTAACTAATTCTTACCTTTGCAAAAAGCTTTTATCCTGTAAATTCCTTGGAGAGTACTTCTTTCACCCAACCACAAAGAGCTTCAATATTTTTGAATGCCTTGAACTCACCTTTTTGTCTATCTATATCTCACAAAAACCAAGCAATTCACAATATCCTAATGTGAAATATTATGAAATACATCAATATTTGTACTAAAGTCATCATTTCTCAAAATATAAAGGATTTAATTCGATGACACCAACTTTTTCCATGTACATAACCTTTACATTGAGACAATTGACAATATTCGCGAACTTAGCTGGAACTTGGTGCACTCGTGTTCGTAGCGCCCTCTTCTTTCTTCATATTTTGCGGATCGGTTTTCATCGGAATTCCCGTTAGCATCCGTAATCCTTGTCTTTATAATTCATGGTGGGGATCGTGAGTTACGGGGCCACCTTATACTCTACCAATCTTGTACCTAAATAATGAAATTCTGTCGTGGCACAGAATAGATTGGCGGTGTGACTGAGGTTCTATTTTTTATTTTATCTATGGAACTGACAGTTAATAGGTAAATTCGGGTTCTGAAAATAACCGTCCCAGAACTATCAGAGAACTGTCAGGAGTTTGCGCAGTTCCATATCCGACCGCATCAAAAGCAACTGCGCAAACTCCTGACAGTTCTCGGACGGTAATTTTCAGAACCCGAATTTGCCTTATGAATTGAACGTCTTTATGAGGTTAAGTCTCCTGGACTTTAAATAAGTAAAAGATGTGAAAATCAGAGGTATTACAAAACCAGAACATAAAAGTGAATAAAATCTAATCCTACTGCCCTAAAACATGTTCGAGATTTTTTTTTTATCAAATTAAAATAAGATTTATTATAATGGATATAAATAATTCCATCAAGAGTCGTTTTGAATATGGTGCAAAGGAAGGACCAATTCGATGTATATTTTTTTGTGAATTTCATCCAACAGCTGGACCAATAATTTCATGTCAAGTAGGTATCCGTGTCCATTTGATATTGTTTTTAATAGAACCACAAGAATGTTATTAAAATCTTCCCAAACAAAGCAAGACCGTATGACTCAGTGATTCTGTATTTTTAACTAACCAAGAACTTGTCTATGAAATGGAATTCACTAGAGTTATATAGCAGTTTACTATTTTTTTTTTTACTTTTTAGGTCCCTGATAATTACATTTCAAAGGAATTATTTGACAGTATTAGCGTTTATATTATTACAAAGGCTGAATTACAAAAAAGTACAATTACCGTGTAAGAAATATGTAGTTTATGATTAGAGAATAATTCTTTCAATTTCTGATTTTACAGGACTTTACAAGATTACAAAATATTAGGTTTCCCTGTTCGTATCGACAGTAATAAATATGCCAGAAATGCGTTTCATTTCAATCTTTGTTTTGTATGTGACAGTGATGCAAGGACAGTACAATATGAATCGGTTGTGACAAAATTCTCTGATTATTTGATGGCTATGGAGATGGAAAGTAATTTTTTATCCAAGGCAAATACCAAGTTAAAGCCAATATTGCTGCAGGTTTTGGAAGAATTAAATACAAGAGGTAACTCCATATTTTATACTATACTTCCATGTTCTGCAGAATTGCACATATGTCCAAACCAATTGGTTCCAAGGTCAATAAGTCTGGAGTTCCTTATTGAGACGAACATTTAAAAAAAATGTGATTGATGATTTTTGCAGAAGTTACCGTAACCAAAAGGAAATTCCAGACAGGCGGACACTCATACACAGCTGCCTTGCAGAAAACCACTTTTCTTTGCATTTTGAGGGTAGTACAATTAAAACTTGACATCTTGAACATGATTTTTCGACACTATTACCATACTTCCTTGTTCCTTCAGAACATGGAAATAAAAATCAACTAACTGTACAGGGTGGTCCAAATTAGATGGGATTTGCGGTTTTCTTTAAAACCAGAGATGTGCAGAGGAAACTTTCCATATTTGATAAAAGTCTGTAAAAGTCATGTACTTAGGTACCAAAATAATATAACAGTATGTACTTATTTGGTATCAAAATGAACCTTGCATCATCACGAATCAGATTTCACCATAAAATATGCTATCAATATACCCAATGAAAAGTTAGAAGGAAAACTTTCTGGAAACTTTCGGAGTTTTCAAAACGGAAAGTTTCCAGGAAGGTTTTCTTCCAACTTTTAGTCGGGGAGCCCTCCGTAGGTGTACGTCGATGTTGTGTCCACCGATCCTTGAGGACAATGTTTTTCATGAAGATTAAAGTCTAAGGAACCATTTAAGACATGTCCCCCCAAAAAAAAAAACTGGCTGTACTTTCAAAATGGCGGTCATATGTTAAAAAAAACTGTTGCCAATGTAGTTTTTGTCCAAAGTTAAGAAAACATGGAAATTCATTTGTTGGTAAATCACTTAGAGTGACAATTATTGTAAGGCGTATAATATAACTTTATATTATTAACATAACAAAAAATAAAGTAAACTGAAAAAAGTTAATAATAATAATATTATAATTTGCGGACATTTATCTCGAAAACGGCAACAATGGTATCTGGAAAATGGTAACTCCTATCCAAATATTGTATAGGAACAAAATTGTAGGAACTTTTATGCACTTTGTTTTTTGTGCAGTTTTTCTCCATCTTTTTTAGTTTTCGTGTTAAATGACAAAAACAATATTTGCAATTTTTTTTTAAACGGACGCCATTTTGAAAGTAGAGCCAGTTTTTTTTGGGGGACATGTCTTAAATTATTCCTTAGGCTTTAATCTTTATGAAAAACATTGTCCCCAAGGATTTGGGGTTGCACGGACACTTAGAGCTGAATCATTTATCTGGAAAATGGTAACTCCTATCCAAATATTGTATAGGAACAAAATTGTATGAAATTTTATGCACTTTGTTTTTTGTGCAGAAAGTTTTTCTCCATCTTTTTTAGTTTTTGTGTTAAATGACAAAAACAATATTTGCAAATTTTTGTTTTTTTAACGGACGCCATTTTGAAAGTACAGCCATTTTTTTTCTGGGGACATGTCCAAAATTGTTCCTTAGGCTGTAATCTGTATGAAAAACCTTGTCCCAAGGATCGGGGGGGGGGGGGGGGGGGGTGCACGGACACTTAAGGCGGGCTCCCGTAGTATTTCCATTGGGTATATTGATAGGCTATTTTATGGTGAAATCGTGACGATACAAGCTTCATTGTGATACCAAATAAGTGCACACGATTATATTATTTGCGTGACTTTTACAGACTTTTATTAAGTAAGGAAAGTTTCCTCTGCATATCTCTGTCCAAAACTATGGCAGATAGACAAAAAACAATATAGGTGTCCTGAGCTCAATTTTCGAGAAATAAAGAATGGCACAAACTGTGATAGTCTATCTTTTTCGACTACCAAGCTACAGAGCATTTTTGGATGACCTCTATATCTCAAATACCAACTGTCGAATCGAAAATGGAGTAACACATTCTTAAGGCACTTTTTTGAGTAAAGAAAATTAGGCATGCCTCAGTTTTCGAGGCATAGACATAATTGTGTTTTTTTTAAATGGAACACCCTGTAATTATTTCATTATTCGATCGTAACTTAAAGGACCAAGCACTAAACTATAATGAAAAGTGGTCCCCGTCAAAATTAAAATTACCTATTGAAAAATGAAATTTTTGGGCTACAGAACAAAACCCCGTTTCCAAAAACCACAAAAAATGGCCAGTTTTCGAGCTGCGTGCATTTGAAGATGGTCATCACTGCGCTTTTTGATTGATTTGATTTATATTATTTTAACTATTTTTTATTGTTCTTTACTTTTTTATATGCGATCAATCTACTTTGTTAGAGTCGATAAGAACATTGAAAATGTCGTTGGAGATCTCAAGGAAAATACCCGTCAGCATTCAAATAGTCCGATCAAGAATAAATAGTTTCTTTGATGTAGGTACCCTTGGACATAAATATGTTTGCTTGACGTTTCAACAATCATCGCTAAATATCCTGTCACTCATTCTAAAAGTCAAATATGTATTAAATATTTTCCTAGGCTGGTGACAGTTATAATATAATTACATTTATTCGTACAATACCATTAATTTTTTCAGTTTTGAAAGACTTTGTGTTCCGACATTATTATTTTGTTCAAACTGTAATATTATGCATAGGTATATAGATGTATGCTATATCCCATTTAAGTACATACATTTGTATGAAATGCTAGGAAAAAGCGCAGTGCAAATGCACGCAGCTCGAAAACTGGCCATATTTTGTGGTTTTTGGAAACTGGGTTTTGTTTAGTGCGTGGTCCTTAGCTGTCCAACAATATATCATTGACATCTATGCACATTTATCGAAATTAGAATTGGAAAACAAAACATTAGCTGCGCTTCGGACAATAACTCCTGTCATGATTGGAAATGCAACAAATGCTGTAAGAAGAAGGTGCCAAAAATGCATAGATGTCAATAGAAGACAATTCGAACATTTAAGTATTGTACCTAGTTTAATTTTTCCTAATTTTGACAAAATTATTTTGTATTATAAGAAGTGTTGTTATTTTTATAGCCTCCTCACAAATATTAAATTTTTCGAAAATTAATCACTTTTTCTAGAGATAAATATGACATGTGATATATTGTTGGATAGCTAATTTAAATTGTGATCGTATAATGAAATAATTTAGAAAAATGCAAGTTATGTCTGTATCTCGAAAACTGAGGTATGCATAATTTTCTTCTTATCAGCAATGGATTCTACTTAAAAAAAGTGCCTTAAGAATGTGTAACTCAATATTCAATTCGACACTTGGTAATTGAGATATGGGTAATTGCCTGGAAAGTGTCTATTTCAACAGGTGAAATTGTTTAACATTAAATTACCATAAATAACAATTTTGACATTACTACTAGTTTAAATGTTCTCAGTATCGAACACTATTTTCAGGAACACTCATAATATTTTTTTTTGTCTCGATTTGTTAAGAGTTTTGCAAAATTTGTTGCCACGGGAATGTTGATATCCACATGGGAATGACAGAATATTATATTTCAATTATCTATGGTGAATAAATCGGGTTTATTATACATTTAAAAATAAAAGTAAAATAGTATAAAATAAAATGTATATTCTTACAAAATAAACAGCCTATTACTTGCAGGTACAGATTGTGTCCTTACAAACTGAAAACAAAGTGTTGATTTGTAACTAAGCAAGTTCAAATACGTTTATAAAGTTAGGAAATTTATAATACACTCTTATTTCCTTTGAGTATTAAATTTGGATCAAGCAAAATGGATAAAATTTGTTCGATAGTCACATAACATAAATTATTCTCATCCATTCTAAAAAATTGGTCCTACTAGTCAAATTTTCAAGAGAACTTTAATTTCATCATCTTCCTCAATTTCACTTTGACAGACCCCTACGTATTATATTTTGTACCACAGTTATTTTTTGTTTTGTTTACTGCTTCCCCGAGTTCTTCTAATACATATGCACCGGTTTTTATGTTGGAGCAGGTTTTGATGAACCTTGTAGAATAGAAGTCAATGGCTCGTCATCACTGCTGTTGTAGATTTCATTATAATGAATTCTTTGATGACCACTGCTTTCGCCAACATTTAACAAATCTTCCTCTAAACTTTCAGATCCTTCTTCATATGTTTCTTCTTTATTTTCTTCATATTCAAAAGTTCCAATCTCATAATGCTGACAAAATTGTACACACGTGAAATAAGAAAGGCTTCTCAACCACAACTTCCGAGAAACTGTATCAGCTACAACCTGACATACCTTCATGGTACCAGGAAATGGAATTATTAATCCTCCTTCGATAACTCTGGCAAAGCTTTCAATTTCTTCAGGGACTATTTTGAAAATGCAATTGTGCAATTTTTCTGAAGAATTTCAAATAAAGAACTTAATTTGGAGATGTCTTTTCCTTGGACTATAGACCTGTCAGCAGTACGCTTGCATACACCTCCTACTCCTCCAGGGGCACCTTTTCCGTGACCGGATTCATTTATTCATTTTTTCTTTTTTTAAGGTCCTGACATCGTTTTTGTAGTTACTCAATTTTTTTAAAGATTTTTCAATTTTGGGATCACATCTTTTCTTTCCTGGTGGCGTTTTACCCTGTTCTTGTTGCCCTTTTTTCCCAGAGTCCTGTCTAGACTGCAAAAGAACTCCCTTGGTGGTTGATTCTCTTGATCAGAAGGTGAAGGAGTAAGATTTTCTAGTAAGTTTTGCTGCTCGTAACCTCTCTTTTGCCGAATCTTATAATTCATGGAATTAATTGTCCATTGCTTCCTTCTTTTACGTTGCTCTCTAGGTGCTAATTCTTCAATGTTTTTTTTAACTTTTTTCTCTCTTTGTTTCAAGAACTTCTGAAGCTCTTTTTCTTTTTGTTCTTCTTTCTTAACTGGATCCTCCCTAATTTTTTTTACGACGTTGCCTCTCGGCTTCTCTTTTCATTCTTAATTTTTCCTCACGATTCATTTTTCTACTTGTTTTGCTTGCCATTGTGATTGTGTAATATGTCTAAAACAAAAACATTCTATGGAAATCATTCCCGTGTAAGATGAATCATTCCCGTAATCACAAAGAATCACGGGAATGACGAAATATTAGGTATTTCGTTAGTTAAATTACTAAAATAATTTATTTACGAAAATTTGTTATTTTATTTAGTCAATGAATGTACCTATAATGTTTCTAACCATGCAAAGATAGTAATTTATTAACTATTTTGCAAATATTACTTACCACGGGAATGTTACTACTGTGTGTTACAACACCAACAAAAAATTTGTATGTCACTTAGGTATTCACTTTGCCAGTCAACATCAAACTGATGAGACCCTTGAAATGTTCCTTTGTAAATACATATTTTAAATAATGACTGTCGTGTGAATATTCTTTAACTTATATCGAATTTGGCCACAGTTTAAGTTTATTAATCTAATAAGACCAACTTAGAAAAGAGATTGCAAAAGAAAATTCTTTATTCGAGTTATGGCATATTATGAATCCAACACCACAGGTGGGACATGACACGGGAATGACGATTAGGAAGAAATGTATTTTTTTTAAAGAAAATCAAAAGCTCTTCAGTACAATTTGGGCTATGCGTTAAATAATAATAAAATACTGATTCATCCCCATATTTTATTTTCAATTTTTATCGTTTACATGATCATAAAATTGGTAAGGACAAGGCAAATGACACTTTACAGGCAATCACCCATATAGAGGTCATCCAAAAACGCTCGGTAGTCGAAAAAGATAGACGATCGCGTTTTGCGCCATTATTTGTTTTACGAAAATCGAGCTCAGAACACATATTAGTTTTTGTCTATTTGCCATAGTTTTAGAGAAAATCTCAAATCCCATCTAATTTGGTCCACCCTGTAAGGTAAGGGCACCAGTAGCCGACAGTGCACCTATGCCCAACACTTTCGTCTTAAAACCTATATAACAGGAACCATAATTGCAGAATTCTCTCCATATGTCCCTGATTTTATTGCTAGAGGCTCCCTCTACTAAGCATTATATGAAACTTCATCCATCTTGATTTTTCAAGATGGCTGTGTCACATGAAAAGTGAACAAGGTACTGTGATTTTGCTATTTAATCAGAGCTGTGACCAGTACTCAATGAAAGTACTGGCAGTAACCAGTAAGCAGTATCAAACAATTTTTGTTTTACTTGCAGTATTAAGTACCAGTACTTTTCAGAAATACTTGAAATATTCAGTAATGTACTTAAAATTAAACATTTGCAGTAGCAGTAATAAGTAAAGTACTCTTCAAGTATTTTCAGTATTTTGAATACTTAGAGTATTTTATAAATACTTGCAGTACTTTCAAGTACTGCAAGTACTTTTAAAAACAGTAACCTTAACGACTTCCAGTATTTTGAATTACTTGCAGTATATATTTGTAAGTACTTTTTTAAAAACAGTACTAATAGATAAATATTATTAAAATCATTTTTAGAATTTTAGGATTGTCAACAATAGTCAGTAATACAATAGACGGAGCTGGGCACGAAATTTCGATATAACTCGGGTTATGAAAAGTTTCTATAACAATAAGTTGTACACTAAGGGATGACCCTGATTTGGGAATTTGCTGACAGCTCGAGCGGGGAGGGGCCCTGCCATATTGAAAAAATGGCGAACAAAAACAGTCTCTTTGAATATCTCGCTTCGGGTGCCTCATACTGCAAAAAATGCTCTTATGAAAATAAAAGAGCATTAAATTTTCTACAAAATATGTTCTATAGATTTTTTCGTTAAACTGAATAGTTTCGGTGCAGCAGCCGAAATTATGATTTTTTGTAATTTCTCAATTTAGTGTGACTTTTATGAAGGAGTATTTTTATGTTGAGACAAAATTTGTTTTCATACCTGAAAATCAGACAAGTAAAATCAACTATATTTGAAGATTTTCAGGTATGAAAACAAATTTTGTCTGAACACAAAAAGACTTCTTCATAAAAGTCGCACTAAACAGAGAAATTACAAAAAATCATAATTTCGGCTGCTGCACCGAAACTATTCAGCTTAACGAAAAAATCTATAGAACATATTTTGTAGAAAATCGAATGTTCTTTTATTTTCATCTATCAAATCAACAAATACTAGATACTTTATTGAAGGCAATCAATAGTATCAAAGACGAAGGCAAGGCGAATAAGGAAGAGCTAAAAAGGGAAATAAAAGAGGAGAGTCACGCATTGTTAAAAAAACTAGAAGATAACACAAAATATATAAACATATTATCACAAAAATATAACGCCCTTGAAAACAGATGTATAAATTTGGAAAGAATACTTAGAAAAAATAATATTATAATTTTTGGATTAGCTGTTCCAAAAGGAGCAGATTTGCTACATTTCACTTTAAATAAGCTACAACATCTACTAGGTGTGCAAGTGCAAGAGGGAGATATTAATAACATATACCAACTAAAAAGTGATACAACTCCCCCTATAAAAATTGAATTCGTAACATTCCTAAAAAAGGACTTAATCTTTAAAAATTGTAGCAAGTTAAAAGGCACGAAAATATTTATCGCCCACGATTTATGCCCTGAGGATAGAAAGGACCAGAAAGTACTATCTGACCATCTCAAAATTGCAAGATCTAAAAACTACTCAGCCAAGATAAAAGGCAAAAAACTAGAAATAAACGGCGAGGTTTATACGACAGAACAACTCCAGCAACTAGAAATAGAGAATTCAACACAGAAAACATATGAAGAAAACCTATCATTAGTAACGAGCCGAAGAAGTCGTAGTAGCTCTCCAACATCTCTAAAAAAAGAAAACAGCCCACCTAAACTAGTAATAGATAACCAGGACAATAATAAGAAGGCAGAAAAAGGAGAAACGTCACTTGAACATAAAGCAAAGGTAGAAGGGAAGAATAGAAATCAAAGGACTAGTTCGGCAGGCAGTGCAAAAAGTGACAAAAGTGAAAGACAATTAAGGCCAACAAGGAAGTAAGAATAACTGAATACCTGTGAATAATAAGGTATAAAAAAAAGGATTCAATATAAGTTTTTAGTTTATCAATTTTTTTTTACTTCTAATTCTTAATTTTTACTTTTTCTTTTCCCATATTTTTTTTCTCTTTTATTATTATTATTATCAATTGATTTGTTCCTCTTGTTTATTATTAAGTTGTATTAGATTTACGATTAGAAAATAATGGACAATTATATACGAGATTTTCATATTGAGGAAATAACAACGACTGAAGCAAGTACCATACCAGAATTAAAAGCATGCCTTACAGAAACAACAAATTGTCTCACAATATTTCATACAAATATAAGAAGTATATCAAAAAATTTCAACGAGCTTGAAGTAATACTCAATGAATTTAATGAATTATATGATATAATTGTTTTAACAGAAACATGGTGTGTAGGTAATGACGATTTATTTAATATACAAAATTATAAAAAAATTTATAATAAAGGAAACGTAAACAAAAACGATGGTGTTATAGTATATGTAAAAAACAAACATAAATTTGAGGCAAAAATAGTTAATATTTCAAATATAAATTGTATAAGAATAACAATAGCAACTGATAATAACAAGAAAACGTCAATCACAGCTATATATAAACCACACACAATTAATACACTCTCATTCATTCAAGAACTAGAAACTTTTGTTACTAACAAAGACAAGAATAATACGGAAATTATAGTAGGAGATATGAATATAAATATATTAGAGAATACGGAGGCTAGCCATGAATATTTAAATGTTCTTTACGAAAATGGTTATAAATCACTAATCAACAAGCATACTAGGATAGAAAATAACTCCCAATCCTGTATTGATCATATATTTTTTAAAAGTAATTACATCACGGTAGATGAGTTACTGCCAATAATTTTACACTCTAAAATAACAGATCATTTTCCAACAATATTAAAAATTAACGATAATAACTTCAAATCAAGACAAACACAGTTGACAAAAACATTCCTAGATTATAAAAAAATATGTAGAATAATAAACCAGAACACATTTGAAAATATTTACATGCAAAATACAGTGGAGGGAGCCACCCAAATATTCATAAATACAATCAAAGAGGCTATAGAAATGTCAACACGAACAATTACAATAAAACAAACGGTAAAAAAAAAACCTTGGATCACAGAGGGTTTAATAAAGTCGATACATGTCAGAGATAAATTGTATAATGTGTACAGAAAAAACCCAAATGTAGATTCGCTTAAAGAATACAAAGATTATAGAAACAAACTAAATAAATTAATTACAAAATCGAAACAAAATTATTACAAAGATGTCATTATCCAAAATAAAAACAATAGCAAGAAAATTTGGCACCTAATGAGAGAATATACAAACAGTCCACAAACAAACAATAACGACATAATTGAAATAAAAAATAAATATAACATAAATGTTACGGATGGAAAAGAAATTGCGCAAATATTTAATAATCACTATGCTACTGTTGGTGAAAAAATGGCACAGAAAATAAAAAGAGATTGGCAATCCGATCAAAATGAACAAACACAACCCAGTAACCCTTACACAATATTTTTAAACCCGGTTAATGAAAATGAACTGATTGAGATAATAATGTCACTTAAGAATGACTCAGCGCCCGGTGCTGATGGTATAACAACTAAAATTTTGAAAGAGTTATCTCAAATCATAAGTAAACCCCTAACATACCTGATAAACCTTATATTTGAGACAGGGGATTGTCCATCCCAATTTAAAGAAGCTCTGATAACACCAATTTATAAATCAGGTGACAGTCAAATAGTTGATAATTACAGGCCCATTAGTTTGTTATCCAATGTTGCTAAAATATTTGAAAAAGCATTAAAAACTAGGCTAGTTAGTTTCATGGAACGTTACAACTTAGTGTCTAAGAAGCAATATGGTTTCCGTAAGAACATGTCAACCAATGATGCAATAGCCAATTTAACGAAAAAAATTTATAATTGTTTAGACTCAGCCAAACCATGTGCAGGAGTTTTCATTGACTTGGCAAAAGCTTTCGACACGGTATGCCATGAATTACTTCTACGCAAAATACAAAATATGGGAATACGGGGACAGACTTTCAAGTTACTTAGCAACTACTTGGAAAACAGATATCAATCGGTAAAAATAGGCACCAACATCAGTGATAAACAAAAAATAACATTTGGTATCCCACAAGGAACTGTTTTGGGACCTATTTTATTCATAATATACCTAAATGATCTTCTTAACCTAGACTGTTACGGAGACATAGTGTCATATGCTGATGACACTGTACTATTTGTAGAAGGAGAGACTTGGGCTGAAATAAATAAAAAAATAAAGGAAGATTTAAACAAAATAACAAAATGGTTTGATAACAACCTGCTAACGATTAACTTAAATAAAACAATGTATATATCATTTTCGAGTTACAAAAGGGGTTTACCATCCTATACAACTATCGACGTCGAACTCAAACATAGGAATACTATATGGAATTTGGAAAACTCAGAATATGTTAAATATCTTGGAATAATTGTAGATAATCATTTAAGATGGAACCACCACATTGAAAACTTAGTCAGGAAGCTGAGATCGCTATCCTACATGTTTCAAAAATTAAAGTACATTTTGAGTATCCACGAACTTAAATCCGTTTACCATGCATTAGTACAATCACTGCTTACTTACGGTATTATTGGCTGGGGTGGAGCATACTCAAATGTAATAAAACCTCTGGAAGTCATACAAAAACGAATACTCAAAATCATTTTTAATTTTCCGGCAAGGTTTTCAACTGAGGAGCTTTTTAAACATACCAAAATATGTGATGTAAGAAACCTTTTTTTATTTAACTGCATTAACAAATATGTCAAAACACAAATTAATAACGGATTATATCTCACATATACATAATACAAGACACAAAACACAAAAAAATCTATTATTACCCAAAAAAAGTAAGACCATTGGACAGAGAGTGTACCACTACATTGGCATAAAAGTGTACAATCTTCTACCACCCGAATTAAAGCAAATAATATATAAAAAGTCCTCAAAAATAAAATTTCGCCAGTGGTTAATTGAAAATAAACCTACGCTTTTATGAAAGCTCATCATTATATCCGCTTTTCTTCTTTTTACCTTTTTCTTCTATGGTGTAAATATACATTTGACAGAATCGTTGTTATTTCTTTATATATATTTGCATTCCTTATGTTTATGTTTATATATTTTGTCTTTTCCCTTTTCATAAGATATGTGTACGTATAATGTATATACATGTTTACGTATTGTATAATACTTAAGTATCACTTTAGTCACCTATTATTATTTGATTTTTTTTTTTATTGTTATTTTAGTATTTTATTACATTTAATATAGCAATAGCGTTGAAAGAATATATTACTCCCCAGGAATTCGAGACCTACAGTCAAGTTTTTTCGAAAACTTAAGGAAGTCTTGGACACCTACTTTTAGTAACTATTATAGTCTGCCACTATTTTCTATATTTATTTACACTGTTACCTAATTAATATATGCGTATGTACTATATAAATTAATGTAAATAAATATTATTATTATTATTATTATTTCATAAGAACATTTTTTGTCATATGAGGCACCTGAAGCGAGATATTTCAAAGAGACTGTTTTTGTGCGTAATTTTTTCAATATGGCGGCGCCCCTCCCCACTCGAGCTGTCAGCAAATCAGGGTCCTCCCTTAGTGTACGACGTATTGATACGGAAACTTTTCATAACCCGAGCCATATTGAAATTTCGTGCCCAGCTCTTAGACTACAACAGCAACATATGAATATCAATAATAACGGTGAAGTTTTTGGAAGTATAATTTTCATTAAAAAAATTCGTGTTTGTAGTTCATTTTTATTATTATTGATTGGTAATAACGGTAATAATGGCATTACTATAATATCGTATGAATTATACGACATAATGTATGAAAATTACAGTAAGGCCACAAAAGATATATTTTTAGTACTTATTTTATTTAGAATATATTTACAACAAAAGAAATAAGTAAAAAATATATAATAGAAAACTTAAGGCAACTTAAAATTATAACGCATAATATATAATAGTCTAAGAGCTGATGAAAATTACTTTATTTTCTAAAATAAAATACTGGCTCATTTTTTCTTAAGTACTTGGAGTAGTTATAGTTTTACAGTTTTTATTAATACTGAGAGTGTTTTGTAATACTGGGAGTACTTACGTAAAGTACTTGAAGTAGATTATGATTTTACAGTACTTTTTTAAGTAACAAGTAATACTTCGTAAAAATTTTTAGAAAATAAGTACCCAGTACAAGTACATTGCAAACATGTACTGCAAATTTACAATACCAGTACAGAAATATTAAAAGTACTTAAAGTAAAGTACTTAAAGTACCTAAACTACTGCAGTACATATTTGCAGTACATTTTTGTACTGAAGTACACAGCTCTGTATTTAATATATTTCCTTATAAGAAATCCATCAAGGTAAGTGTAGCAATTTGTTGTTTAAAAATTACATTTTTTTATTTAAAGTTTCAATAACATTAGATATTTAATAAAAGATGGGTTTAGTAGATACTGTTGGAAAATTAGAATAAGAATAATAGTAATAAAACATTTCAAGGGTGTCAGCTTTAGGTGCAGGAATTTTTATGGTTGCCCAATGCCTGATAGCACCTGTCAGGTATTAGTGCATATGACAATAAGTGACGTATCTAAAGCTGACGACCCAAAATATTTTAGTACGAGTATATAAAAAAACATATATGTATTTTTAAATACTCATTAAAATTCAAAATTTGTTACAGATGCCCCCAAAAAAGATTCTCCTTTAGGAGGAAGAGGAAGAAAATATGGTGGCTGCTTTAGCTGCATGTAAAAATGGGTTGCCGGTTGCTACAGCTGCTCGACGATTTGAGGTTCCGAGGACAACACTTTGGTGTAAATTTCATGGTAAATATCCCGAAAAAAGAAAAATGGGACCATCTTCATTATTTACCGAAGAAGAGGAAACCAAACTGGTCGAGTGGATTAAACTAATGGCCAGGAAAAGATTTCCAATTTCCAAAACTAATCTTATTTTCTGTGCACGGCGATTAGCCAAGGAATTAAATAAATACTTAAAAGATCATATTAAGATCGGTAGGAGGTGATTTTTAGGATTCTTATAAAGGCACCCAGATATAAAGTCAGAGAGTAAGCCAGAATTTGACAAGAAGCCAAGAAAACGTTTCAGAACCTCAAATCAGGAATTGGTTTGGTGAAATTCAAGAATACCTGGTCTCAAGCTCGTTTTTTCATGTATTGGATGACCCAAGCCGGGTATTTAATGCTGACGAAACTGCTTTTTTTTAAACCCGAAAGGAGTAAAAGTCCTTGCACCTAGAGAGGATAAATCCATCTACCAGGCAGCCAACAATGACGAAAAGGAATGTCTTACCGTTTTAATAAATTGTAATGCGACTGGTGCACTGTCTCCCCTGATGATTATTTTTAGATATTCCAGAATACCAGCGATTTTTGCCGAAAGCGTTCCCAAGGAGTGGGGTATTGGCAGATCTGAGAGTGGAGGGATGACTGCAGAGGGCTTTTACGAATATGTAACAAATATCTTTCATCCATGGTTGATTCAACAGAAAATTCCTTTATCCATTATTTTATTTGAAGATGGGCATTCTTCTCATATGTCACTGCATTTAAGCGTTTTTTGTTCTGAAAATGGAATTATTCTTATTGCTCTCTTTCCTAATGCAACACATCTTCTCCAGCCTATAGATGTGGCTGTGTTCAAAACCCTTAAAGCCTGTTGCCGAGAACATGTTTCAACATGGAAACTGGGAAATAGAAGCACAGAGCTAAAATGACACAACTTCTCTCCACTACTAGACAGTGTCTTGAAGGAACGAATAACGCCTCTAATATTAAGAAACGGTTTCAGAAAATGTGGTGTAATACCATGGAATTCAAATGCAGTGGCATATGAGAAAACAAGAGACCATATTGTACCTAATGCTACAGATCTAACTAAAACAAAGACAAATGAAAATCTTGAAGACAGTCATAACCGTTGCCTGGAAATCTTAGAACGTTTTATTGGAGGAGAAAGACTAGCCAATTTCAGAGCTTGTACAGGTATTTGGGAATGGAAATTGAAGATCTTTATACACACTTTGGAAAAAATTAAAAATTTGTAGCTCCCAACTGAAAATAGAACTGATGAAAACAAAAACTCCCGTTAAAGATAACACTGAGACCAACAGAATGTTGCTACAAGCCGAGATACATATTGATACATTACCGGTTCACTCAACTCCTCTAAATAATTGTTGCCTGCCAATATAAATACTATAAGGTCAAGATCAATCTTCTCTGGTGATTGTACCAATACCCTTTAAAAGAGCACTTTTTTGGCCCGAAGAGAAAGAAACTACAGCGAAAAAACGGAAGAAGGAAAAAATTCCATCAGTCATCTCCTCCAAAAGTTGGCAAGAATATAACACAAAGAAAAAATTAGCGAAAGAAAAAAAAGAAGAAGAGAAGTTAGAAAGCAAATTAAAACGAGAAAAAGATAAAGAGAATAGAGAGAAAAAAATAAAAATAAAAAGCAGCGGAACGTTAAACAGTCAAATTCCGAAGAGACTTCTGAAGAAGACATTTCCTATATTGAATCTGATGATTCACCATGGGATGAAGAAGAGGAAAATGTATCAGAAGATATAAAACTAGTGACAGATATTAGACAACTGAAGCAGAGCTCTTTTGTTTTGGTGTGTTTTCTTGGTGGGAAAAGAAATACTCAAAAGTACAATTACGTATGTATTGTCCAAGAAACTGTTGGTGATGACATAAGCGTCATGGCTTTAAACAACATTGACACTGCTAAAAAAACTTATGTAGCAAATGAAAAAGATGTATCATTTGTCAAATTAAGTCAAATTATCGGATTATTAAATCTCCCCAAAATAGTGTTAGCTGGGGAAAGGGTTAGATACGTTTTCGAGAATAGCATTACCGATGTTTGTGAAGAATAATATGACTTTGTAACTTATTAAAATGTTTATAACTTCATACTAAATAAAATGTATTTGAACTCCTTTTCTTTTCATTTTAATTTAAACTTGATTTTAATAATTGTGAATATCATGCCGTGTACTGGTACCTTTCGTGTCAGGAATAGGTGCATCTTTTTTGGACCTGTCAGGTTTAGGTGCAAGTGTAGAATTTTCAAAAAAGAAAAAATGTAAAATAGAAAAAACTAAAAGTTAATTTTCTAAAGTGAGTTTTCAATTAATAAATTACTAATACTTCTATTAGCGTTCATAGATTGATATTAAATTAAATAAGTTACAAAATACGGATTTTTTAAAAACAAACAGGATTTATAGTGTCGGCTATTGGTGCCCTTACCTTCAGAGCTGGGCAAATACTTTGAAAAAGTATTTAAATATTAAATACTAAATACTTTCAGAAAATTGAAAGTATTTAAATATTAAGTATTTTCAAAAGATAAAAGTATTTAAATAATAAATAACAAAAGTAATTAAATAGTTTAAACTTAGTATTTAAATACTTTCTGAATATTTAAATACTTTGATAACACTGAAATATTTTGAAGCATAGTTAAGTGTATAAAAATAGCCTTTAATGGCTAAACTTCGCCAAATTGTATTTTTCTATTTTTGTAGAAATTAATAAAGACTTAATATTATCATTATCATTATTATTATTATATTAAATACTATTTGACTATTTGAGGTGTCAAAATTTTAAGTTTCATGACTTTCATGAACTTCTACAAAACTATTTTAATACCTCTTTACTTAATCAGTTCTAGTTGGGTATTGGACTTTTACTTATCCGTAGTGCCTAGACCTTTGCGTCTTTTGCAAATACCCAAATGAAGCACAGAGACTATGGCACTAGTTCAACTGTTCTCTGTGACAATCACAAAACATATACATGCAGAGTGACAGGGAAACATGCGTTTATTTTGGGTTTATTATAAATGTTCAAAAAATCACAAACGGTATAATCCTTAAAATAGTTTCAAATACTCTCCCCATTGTTCTAAGGAATACAACTATATACAGTTTTTATCATAAACTGTGTGTATAGTTAAATACCATACTTTAATAATGAAATTAGGAACTATTTTCATTGACAAACTACGATATTCAAGTACAACAGAAATTTACAATAAAAAAATATATAGTTGTATTCGTTAGAACAATAGCAAATATTTAAAACAGTTTTAAAGATTATATTATATTGGTTATTTAATTATTTATAATAAACCAAAAATAAACGCATATTTCCCTCTCACTCTGCAAAAGTCTAACTTTAACAGTTAACACTTACTGTCTATGTCTGCTCTCAACCAACTTTCTGGGAATTAAGACGTGAATGACTGAAGACTGAATGATGCAATGTGTTTATTAACTACATAGTATGGTACATGTCTTGATTCTTGACGAGTGTCTGCCTGTCTCCCTGGTGTATTTCATTATATTTGTTATATTTATTTAAATACTTTTGAGATTCAAATACTTTTGAAAGTATTTAAATACTGTCAGAAAAGGATTTAAATACTTTTTTAGAAGTATTTAAATACTTCTCAGTTATTTAAATAGTTTAAGTATTTATAAATACTTTAGGATCATTTTCACAAATACTAAGTAGTAAATATTTCAGATAAAGTATTTGCAAGTACAAATACAAATACTTGCTGCAAGAAGTATTTAAATACTCGGTATTTAAATACTTTCTAGTATTTAAATACTTATGAAGTATTTGTAAGTACATATTTGCCCAGCTCTGCTTACCTTACAGCCCAATCTGACATAAAATCAATCACGACTTTATCCCATTTTTAGCAGGAGTTGTCTCTTTTTTTTTGAAAACAGGATTTCATTGATTCCAGGTGAATGTGCTTTAACAGAAGGTCCTACAGCCACCCATCTCAAGGTATGTCGGATTCGGTGTGACCCATTACCGGTAATGGATCATCAAGTGCCAGTTTTTGTTAAAGAACTTCCAGAGCAACAGTGGGACTTGACCACTCAGCAAGTAACACCATACATTGATGGATTTAACCACGTTGCACGCATCGCTGCATTATCGGATGTGGAAAATAATTTAGTAAAAGCATGTGTGCAAAATTTGGTATATTACGGTGTTGTGGCATTGGTGCCTTTATTTCAATATGGAAATGTATATTGTACCACGCCGAAATTGAAAATGCTTGCACAAGATCTACAGTTACAGGTAAAAATATAAATATACCATTTTTTTATACAGTGTGACACACTTAAGATGAATAATAATAATAATAATAATATAAATTTATTCATCTTTAAAAATTGCACAATACAAATTATCAGACTTGTCACTAATTATTATAAACTAACATTATTCAGAATTACTAAAAAGAACATACAAACAATAAACGCTAAAAAAACAAACTAAACACTACAAGTTAAAAACTCGTCAACAGAATAAAAAGCCTTAGTAAGTACATATGTAATTTATGTTTAAACATCGTGAAGCTTAGTGTATCAGCATCCTCTAGTATTTGGATGAACTTGTTGTAGCAGGTGATACCAAGATAAATATGTGAATTTTGACCCACGGACACTCTTATAACTTCTTTATTTTTTTTCCGATTTGAACCAGTAAGAAGTATAGAACAAATTAATATCTACTTATGGACAAGAGAACATTCGCTTCCTACAAATTCTAAGCCACCTGCGGTTCCAAACTAAACCAAAAAAATCAATAAATCGGGCATTTTTTTATCGAAAAATTTTTTCTTATTTTTTTTTACAGGCGGTATCCAACATTGAAGTTTGAATAAATCTGTTAGGCGTGCAAACGTCATGCATCAGGACAGGCCACAGCACTAGCGTACATTTTAAATTTATTCCATTCATGGACGTTACCCTTGTAATAGCTTGATAGTGGAGTGAAATAACCATAAAAATCTCTCCATTCTCGAGAAAAAAAATCAGCGTTGAACCAGACCAGACCTTATAGTTTTTATAAAGTGAACGTACGATATTTTTTTGTAGTAGATATTTTTTATTTCGAAAAACTTGAAAAATTGATTGATTATAAAAATCGCGTTTTTTAACATTTACACTGGCATATTTTCAAATCTAATTGAGCTATTGATCTGATTTTTTTTTTAAGTACACAAATAAGCGCTTCCAATAGTCTTTTTGTTCTATCGATAATTGTTTATCATTTTCTTTAAACAACAATGAACTTATTACTTGGCTATTACTTCGCTAAAAATATACTCATATTTTGACTGAGCGACAAGCTTTTTTATTTTTCAAAATTTTCATATATATGCAATGCAGTGAGGCGATTGAAACCAAGATACAGGAGAATTTTCATCTAAGGATTTATAGTTTTTTATTTGTGAATATTTTTGTGACGCAGTAGCATATAGCATACATCCGCCAGGCATGGGGCGTAAATTATCCGATTGACCTTCGAAATAACCTTTTTCAGTCGTGTTTAAAACAGTTAAAACCCTTTTAAATATGGTACACTTAAATACACACTATAATTTAATATCACAGACCGAATACAACTAAATAATTTTAGGAAGTAGCCGCAAACTGTGCACGAATTATAGCTATTTTCTTTTGTGCTGAACAAAGTAAACACAATCAGTAAGCAACCAATAGAGATCAAGGATTTCAAAACTACCTCAATTTGGTTGGCTGTTAAGTGATTTCAATCAGTTTGTTCAGCACAAAAGAAAACTTCTTATATCACTGAATCATTGCACTCGCAGAGATAGAGTGATTGATGCCCAATCCAATATGAGTGTTTTCTGAGATTTGCCCCTTCTCCCAGATATTAGTCGGTGAGTTAAAAACTTTCTAGTTGGAAATTATGAAAACAGATTTGATAATTGCTAATGTTTAGTAACACTATATTAATATCTACAGCGTGATCTGCCATGATATGCGGAAAATAAAATGGTGTACTAGTCTTCAATGTGGGAAAGCCCCTGCAAAATTTTAGAGGGTTCTGAGGTAATTTAGTATATTAAATTATAGTGGAAGACCAGACCCTCTGAATTCGACACCCTCTATACAACTCGCGAACACCCACCTAAAAAATAGGTAATCTGATGTAAAATAACCTGCTAAACTTGATTTTTGAATTCACCCATTGATTTGAGATTGCCAAAATGACCAAATTGGCAATTTTCTAAAAAAAATAAAAATTGTGTGTTATTTTTTGTTTTTCATATAACACGTCATATATTTTTTATTTTACTTCAGAATGTTTTAATTTTTTTACATAATATTCTCTAACTATTCTTTGATATGTTGAAAGTAAAAAACTTTACCTAAAAAATAATCAGTTGGCAAAAAAAAATAACAACTTTTCTTTGACACAAAATCTTTAAAATTTGCAGAGTAAACTGTCCGATCGAGGTATCTTTTTTATTTTTAAGTTAGGTGCCTACTATAACCGAAGAAAATGTTCCAAATGAACTAAATAAAATCTTTTATAACAAGTTTTTTTTGAAATTTTGCTCCCTTATCGAAATATTCATTGATTGTTTCAGCGTCCGAACGAATGCGCGCTACTATGAATCGGCCGCAATCGCATCTAGAGCTAAACGCAGACACGTGCCGGGTGATTATTATTTTCCAGTATCCATTTATGTTAAGTTGAAAGTGCTTTTTGTCTCAGTCCTTATATTTAGTGCGTTATAAACACATAGTTTGGCATAATAAATTATAATTACTCGGATAGGAAATCAAAGGAAATAAGCTAAAAACGTACGCTGCGCCTGTTCACTGGATTTTTATATAATTGTTATACATTCAATAGGATAGGGTGACCAGATTTTTGTTAAGTGAATGCTGAACACTTCTGCCAAGGGCGGATCTGGGCCTTGAGCTTGGGCTGAAAATAACAAAAATATTTTTCCTCGAAAATTGAAATTGATGGGGGGGGGGGGGGGAGAATTCTGAAAAAAAATTTTTGATCACAAAATTTTTTGATGAGCGGAAAGCAAGTATCTGAAAAAAAAATTTTCCAAACAAAATGTAATACTGTAACTTCACTATAACCTGAATGCTGAACTTATGCTGGACACATATAATACTTTCCAGCGAAATTCCGGACATATGGTCAGAATGCTGGACTATTTGGGTTTCGATTCCGAGTCAAAAGAACTACACCACCACCTTACACGTAAAAGAATGTAAATTTTTACATTATAAGACACGAGCTAAAATCATATTTTCACGGTTGTATATTACATTATGAAATGTATATTTGTAAAATATATAAATATTTAGATATTAAAATGAAATATCATTTCACCAGATTTCTATTCAATTACAAAAACATAAAAATTAAACAAAATTTTTTTCAAATTTAAATCATTAAGTAATAACATTTTTATTTATCGATCGATTTTGTTCAAATAATCTTCTTCCTCTAGCTAACACTAATTTACTGTCCAAATTTCAGTACAATCGGAATTTTCTTTCTTCAGTTATCGTGCTTACAAGAAACGTGACGGACAGACAGACAGACGGACAGACAGACGGACAATTTGAAAGTTGTTCAGAATTCGTTCACTAACACAATGGTATAATAATTTTTTTGTCTGCGAGCGATATTTACGGTTTTAGAAATGTACTGATCAAATGTAAAATCCGATGA
This sequence comes from Rutpela maculata, assembly GCA_936432065.2. Taxonomy (NCBI): domain Eukaryota; kingdom Metazoa; phylum Arthropoda; class Insecta; order Coleoptera; family Cerambycidae; genus Rutpela; species Rutpela maculata. The sequence continues at coordinate 216,972,006 of OW386286.2, forward strand.
CATTTCTGTGGCTCTAAAACAATATTTAGAACAGAAAAATTTATTTTTATCACTAAATCCAGTTTACCATGCACAATATAGAAGATCGTACACCTGAACTGCTTATAAAAGAAAATCAGAAATTGTGAATCCTAGTACAGAGAATACAAGTAAAAAGGGGCATTTCTGCAATGTGCTATTTACAAGACAGCCTACCAAATTAAGCCCAGAATTCCAAATGTTTTAGATATTGGATGGTACCTAAAGGAGGAAATCTCATTTCCAAAGATGATTTCAAAAAGCCCATTTTATTGAGTTAACTCCATTTTGTAAATGTAAATTATATAACTGTACTACAAGCTGCAAGTGTAGCAAAACAAACGTGCAATGTAACATAAGTTGTTTATGCGAAGGAAAATGTAATCTTTAGTAACCACTTGCTGTTATAATTAATGAAAATATATTTTTTAATGTGTATGTTTCGAGATTATCTACATAATTTTATAACATTTAATTGCAAATAGAAACTAAATAATCCGTAGACTCACTTGACCGCTTAAACACCACAGATGGGCGACGTTAACAGAAGTTATGCTTTAAATTAAAGCGTACGAGTTGCGCGGCCGCATTCAACAGCGTTTCAAAAAAATCTCTTTATAAAAAAGTTTGTTTAAAGTATATGGAACATTTTTGTCGTTTATACTATAACTCTCTCTTTAAAAATAAAAAAGTTACCTCGATCGGGTATTTTTCAATGCAAATTTTAAAAAACCGCGACAATAGAGGGTAACTATATTTTTTTTAGGCACTGTATTATTAGTTACACTATATTGTTTGCCGTCAGCCTGTTCAAGAATATTGGAGGGATAATGTGTAAAATATTGGTCTAAATCGGAATTAAAATAAAAAAGATATGATGTGTTATGTGCAAAACAAAAATTAACACATAATTTTAAAATTTTTCAATACATTTGCGAATTGACCGATTTGGCAATCTCAAATTAACGGGCGAACTCAAAAATCAAATCCAGAAGGTCATTTTACATAATATCATCTGTTTTTTAGGTGGGTGTTCGCGAGTTGTATAGACTACTTTTAAAATGCTTCCTACAGATTGGCTGCTCTCCGACTATTATTAGTAAATTTGCGAAGATACCCTACTGATGTTGAGTAGTTCAGGAATAGGTCGACAAACTTACTTGTGAAAGAACATATTGGAGTTGTTTACATTTCCTTAATTGGCATAAAAAGTGAAGCCGGCAAGTTCGGTCAAAGCACAGATGAAAGAGCCGTGTTTTTTGTTTTCGGTCAAACAATCATGCATGTTATTGAAATGTCAATAGTTTCAATCCCAAGTCTGATAAAGTGATATGGTTGTACCGCGTTACATCAGATTAGTTAGTCATTGGTGCCGCATTTCTACAAAAAAATAAGCTCATTTTTTTGGTCATTTTTTTAAAATTTTTCATTTCTTTAACTCCTTTCAGTGGGGACAACCTACTGTTAAATTTTCCGCGTCATGGTAGGTCACATTGTATAAATTTATTTAAAATATAAGGCACATGCAACAAGCCTATTTTCCAAAAACCTTAAATCCAAAATTTCATCAAAATGAAAAAATTGAAACATTTAAAATTTAAAAATTGATAAATCTAGAAAGTATTAAAAAACTACAAATTACTTGACAACTACCTGACAGCTTGGGTTTAATTTCAAACAAAATTGTTAGGAATTTTTTAAACAAAAAATCCATTAAAATGATATTTTTGGACTTGGACATTATTTTAAATAAAATTTCAATGTTTTTTAACCCTTTCACTGCAGCCGCCGTAAGGCTTTACGGATTTGTACGTCTCCCGCAACTAACATATGAATCATGTTCGCGGATGTGTACATTTCCTTCATTGGTGCGCTTTGATGGGCTCATTTAGCATTTTTTTTTTAAATTCATATTTTGAAAGTATACCTTGTAGTTAGTAAATGTGCAAAATATTAGATTTTTTTTTTCAACTCCTCCCTCAAAATAAATAATGAAAATAGAGTGCGCCAAAACGCAGTGTGACGTCAAGCCACCCACACTCCAGCCAGTGGTCGACCACCAGCCTGCATCCACATAGTTTGATACGACAAGCACAACAGACCAAATAACTCATAAACAGCGTTGCCAGTGTATAAAAAATTAACGTACTGGCATCGAAACAAAAAAGTAATGATCTTATGAAAAAAGTACAGATGTTAATTAAATCTTTTATACGATATCTAGGAATTTTAATGAATATAAAAAAATACTTCGCCACTCAGATAGTTTTTATTTGTTTTGTGTATAAAAAATATGTTTGCAATATTCACTTGAACTGTTACTACAAAAAGAACACTTTCAGTGTCCTGTAATCATAATATGTAAAATTTTTATTAGTGTATGCAATAAGTATTGAATTTTTAAATGTCCCTCAGTGCACTATAACTTCTCAAGGACAACAAACATTTTTACAATTCCTATAGACTGTAAATACTTAACTTCCTTGCGGATAACCCAGGTTGATCCCTATTGCCATGCATCCATTAGACATGTTTTAAATGCAAAGATAACACCTTATTCAAGCGAGATACAGAGAAACAGAATTTTCGAAAGTGATGGAAAATCCAGAACTAACTTGCGAACAAAAACATGGTGTTCTTTTGATCCTGCCGTATTTCATTTCACGGATCATGATAAGTTATTTTAAAATTTGTCGTCAAAGTTGCGAAATAAGTAAATAGGGCGTCATACAAAAAAATGTAGCGATACAATGAAAGTAGCACTGATGTACTGATTGTGCTCTAAAAGTATTGATTTTAGTACAAATGTACTGACACTGGCAACGCTGCTCATAAAGCCAGTCGTGCGGGTGCCGTAACATCATCTGCGCGCCATCGGGTGTTTCAAATATGTTACGAATTGAAAATTAAATATTACAGTTAATATTAACCCTAGCAGCCTAATTTTTTCACTATATACTTAAAGGGTTAAATACCTACAGAAAATGCAAAAATAAATTGTAAATTAAATATCATTAAATGTGCCCGTTATATTCAAAATGTTTCATGTAAATATTGTAAAATGTCACATTTTACAGATTTCTAAATAAATTTTGTTTTAGAATGAAGTATTTGTTATAAAAACATATAAAATAGAAAATAGTGAATATATAAAAGCATAAAAGAGCATTTTTTTTTTTTGGGTGTGTCAAATTGAAATTTAGTACATATTATAAACATATTCACATACGGATTCGGTCGGTTCCCGCATTTAAGTATGCCTCCATCCTCGCGTAACGGAGTCGTTGCACTATATCGAAATTGAGTCTGATTTTGTATGGAAAATGTAACTGTGAGTTTGTTAATTCCCTGTATTACATGAATTGACCAAACTGTTGCCCAAAATTTAAACTACACCACTTTAAAATAAAGGGCGCCGTCAGCGCCCTTGCTACTTCATAAATTGAAAACGTTGATGCGCATATTTGCAGTGTTGTCGTTCACCTCAGTAGAAATGTATTGCCAGGAATTGTACTAAAACACAGAAAATTGTACTAAAACTACTCAGTTCTAATTAACTAAATTTACTAACGTACTAAAAAATACTGATTTAGTACAATTGTACTGAGTGTGATAACACTGCTTAGGTGACAGGAACGGGCACGGAAGATTGGTAAGTTCCGACTATTTTCGGAGGCATTCGGCGTTGCCCGCTCTACGTCATCATTTCTAACGTCTCATTTCTTTGATGCTAATTTACACCCTTAAACCGCATACAACAAAAAAAAAAAACAAAAAATAGAGGTCTAATATTTTTCATTATATTTCCAGTATATAATAATAATAATAATACATTTATTTATCCCATATACATCAACTTGTGTTTCATAGGTACATATGTAATAAAAAAAATACGTGCAACGACCCCATTAGCCGGTTCCCGCAGTGAAGGGGTTAATTCTGATTATGTTTCGATTATTAAGGTTTTTGGACAATTCTGAACACCTTTCGTTAATAGAATATTCCGATAAAAAATGCGTAATATGATTTATTGATTTTTTTCGGCTTATTTTGGTACCTCGGGCAGTGATGCAAAATTTCAAATTTCATTTTGAAAGTTTCAATTTCAATTTGAAATTTCTGAAAGTTTCAACGTGCTCTCATAAATTTCTGAAATATCTGAATTTTATGAAAGTTTCAGATTAATCTGAAAATTACAATGTTTTTGAAACTTTCATGAAAGTTTCAGCCGCAAAATCTGTATTTCCGTTACTTCAAACAAAATTTGAATTTCGCGAGCATTTTTAGCTTTTTTTCAACCAATACGGATTAAAGTCTGGTTTTGTAGAGGTTAGGTTAGCTAAAAGTCGCGGGAAAGTGAAGAAACGCCGTTAAAAGTGTTAAAAGTTAAAACCCATAATAATCAACAAAATGAAGCCAAAAAGTGCTACTTGGAAATATTTTTCGTGTTCTCTAAATAATAAAGATGTGACTTGTCGATTTTGTAATAAAACGTTTTGAAAAATGTATTATTATTTTTACTTTTCACAAATATATTATTTGTAAGCTCTAATCCTGTTATAAAGAAAACAAAATGTTATTTATGTTAAAAAAAAAATTAAAAATAAAAATGTGTGAGACTAGTTCCAAAAGTGGGATTTATTAGTCATTATCTCTTGGAGGTTTGAAACATTACGAATGTTACACAGAACTTAAGTTTCATCATTTCATGAAATATTTCAATGAAATTTTACTTAACTTTCATAATATTAGAAAATTATATTCATTTAAATTTCATAAAATGAAAGTTTCAGTGAAATTTCACGAAAGTTTCATGATACTTAAGTATAATATAATATTTCAAAAATTTCATAAATTTCAGATGAATTTCGAAACTTTCACAAAAATGTCATTGAAATTTTAAGTTTCACGAAATTTTCCATCACTGGTTACGAATGTTACACAGAACTTTAAGTTTCATCATTTCATGAAATATTTCAACGAAATTTCACTTAACTTTCACAATATTAGGAAACGATTCATTTAAGTTTCATAAAAGAAAGTTTCATTGAAATTTCACGAAAGTTTCATGATACTTATGTTTAATTTTATTTTTCAGAAATTTCATAAATTTCAGATGAATTTCAAAACTTTCACAAAAATGTCATTGAAATTTCACAAATTTTAAGTTTCATGAAATTTTACATCACTGACCTCGGGTGGCTTTGAATTTATAGGTTTTTTTTTGTCCTTAAGTAGACTAATTTATTCTATACGTCTGTAGTATTTGGTTTATCGGAAAAAAAAATAAAAAAGTTATAAGAGTGTGTTCACCTTAAGTGTGTCGCACTGTATTAATATTCTTATCGTAGATTACATTATTTGCCGATTTTTTATATTAAATTTTGTTGCAGTAAGCCTCTTATTTATTTACATTATATATTATTTTCAGAGGAAATGTTTGCATTATGTTGCCAAAACTCAGCGACAGTTACCGACATTGCGAGACGTGTTTCGGATATATTCAGCTATGACAAGGGGAACAACAATAAGGGACTTGTGTGTACGTTTCAACCCATCTAATTTAAGAATTAATGAAAGGAAACTAGTTCAGTTTGGCTTACTGGAGGATATTATAAGACGGGTACACAGATATCCTATAATATTAAGTGATCAATCTGATTTGCAAAGGAGCCTCTCTGGTTCATCGAGTTTGGACGAAATATGCTGCTCAACAGGAGTTACTACCCAACATTTAGAGGATCAGTTAGAGAGAGACCATAATGTTGTTTTATTATGGAAGTGAAGTGGCTGTAAATTGAATTTTTGTGATAAAATTTGTAAATAAGTACATAACAGGATTGTTAAGTAAATATATTTATACCTATTAATATTGATGAATTTTTATTATTTATTTTTGTTTCGGAATATATAATAACCCAGTCACTTTGTACATAAAAAAGGCCAAACCTCTAAAAAAATCCAACCTAAGATTTTCCAACGGGATTCTCTTTATTGGCGTCACAAATAATTTCTCAAAAGTCCATGAAGCCAACTGGACAGCTACAAGCAAGTCAAATGTCAAGAAAATCGATTTTTCTCAAATATCTCGTAAATTATCGGTTTTACGTTAATTTTGGCTATTATAGAATTTGTTCGTGAGATAAATATGCATAAAAAAGGTTCTATACAAAATTTACGTAGAACAAATAGTTTTCGAAGTGTTGGTCTGAGAAACTTCGGAGCAAAGTGGATATGCCACTATTATATACGTAGAATGTTCTATAAGTATATGGGCAGCTCTGCCTTAGACTACCGTAAGAAGATCTGTATATTTCCTAATTTATTAAGAGTGAATAAAATAAAACACTATTGTCTATATATAATTATTTAATAAACAGTAAGAAAAAAATAAAAAAATTTTTGATAAAAACAAAACTTTAAAATACAGTGCTAAACACGGTACAACACCAAATAAAATAAGTACTTAATGTTAAAAAAGAATAGTCATATAAAATACATAATATACAAATTCATGATTTTTATTAGTTATTTATAATAATCTTAATATCTCGTATAATATGGATGACGAAAGTTTTTGAATTTTAGTAATCCAGTACAAAAAATTCTCCCTTAAAGTCGAACTGCTCCATATACGTAACACTTATAGTATAGGGTGGTAGTACCAGTAATGGACACTGCATCAGTAATGAACACGATTCGTATAAAAATAGCTGAAATAAGCAAAATAACAGTTATCTCGCAATTCTCGATTGATCAAATACTCACACTCAGGTTATTTACCACCATATAACTTAAAAGTAAACCTCAGATAAACAAAGAAATATGGATAAATAATCTCATTTGAAGTACACAGAAGTTGTGTGTAGGGAGGATAATCTTCTAAGGGGCAGAGTGGAGAGGAATGTTTATGTTTATGGAGTCGCCTAATCAAAGGCGTAGACAGATAAGGGGGTAAAAATTTTTAAAATAATCGATTAATGTTCTCGACTATTACTTAATACTATATCTGACAATAATAGTACTACGACTCTATTGAGACAAAAAGAGTATTGTTTGGTTAGAATTTTTGCAAAATGTGTTATTGAAGAGAAATGAAAGTATTGAACTGTCAATTCTCAAAGTTAAATGGTTCTTAAACGATAAGTTACTCTACATTTTCTGAGTAAAAAAAAAATTAACTTTTGGTTAGGATATAAAAGTAACTTGATGTAGGTATACCCTGGGGTTATGCGATCTTTATAATAGAATTATTATTTTTGTTACGTTTCGGTTTATTCAACCATCGTCAGAGAACTACAATTAAATGAAGACAAATATTTTTTTAAATGCTATTTTTTAAACACATGGATTTAAATTGTAAGTGTATAAAAAATAGCATTTAAAAAAATATTGGTCTTCACTTAATTGTAGTTCTCTGACGATGGTTGAATAAACCGAAACGTAAGAAAAGAGTAATTTTATTATAAAGACCAATAACCCAGGATATATAACTGCATCAAGTTAATTTGATATCAACGGTCAAGAAAATAAAAACATCTATATATGTTAGCATATAAATGAAACCAACTAGTTTTCATATTACAGTATAACATATTCATCTAAAAGTTTACATACTTATCACTCTACAGTACCGGCAAGCGTTTGATTAGGTATGACAATAAGAGCAAGCGAGAGCGAAACAACTAGGCTATTTTTTTTTTATCGTATAACACATCCTACTCGTGCCACCTGCTTTTCTCACCACATGTGCGTGGGCAGCTCTGTTTGCATGCCTAATCCAAGACTTTCCGATACTGTATAATGAATCTGGTCATATGCTACCCGTACCATATACATAAAACAAAAATAACATTATATTACTTTTAAATCTCTATATTGTAAACAAATATGCTCTACATAATGCACTACCTTATAGAGCGGGAGCTAAGTGGCTTTTTCGGCAGCTCATCGCTTTATGAACTTGAGATATTTTTATGGTTTAATGGATAATAACGATTCATAAAATCGACTTCTGGCGGGGCACCTCCTGTCAGGAGCGTCAAGAACCCTGTTTAAAAATTAGTAAAATCATGTCATCGTTACAAGGCTCATTTTTTTTGTGTGTACACATTTTATGTTTAGAATGAATAAAATATGATCGCCAGAAAGTGTGGGCCGTCAGGAGGCGCAGCCAGTAAGGTAATAATGATACAATACATCTGAGGCATGGTACGGAGTCAAGTTAGCCGAAAGTGTTAAATTCCTGTATATTTAAGAGCCTATGATACTTTTGTTGACTTTGTTTACGGGAAGGCTATTCTATTGTTGAAGGAGCTTATATTTACATTTTAAAAAGGAGCCAGAATTTGTAACGATGAGTTTAGAGTTCTGAGATGAAATATGCGAAAAAAAATCCAATTTTCTTCAAAAATCCTAAACATTTTCTTTCTGGCTAGCCTTACTGACGGGAGTTTCTTTCTGGGAATTTTTTTCTGTGTTCAAAACATAAAACATGCTCAACCTTAGAAAAGTTTGTAACGATGATGTTATATAACTCCGTTTTTTTACCTCTTTGACCTTTCTGGTTGCGCCCCTGATGGCCCACACTTTCTGGCGATCTTATTTTATTCATTCTAAACATAAAATGTGTACACACAAAAAAACTTGGCTTTGTAACGATGATATAATTTCACTGATTTTTATATCTTGAACCATGGCCAACTCGACGGGCTGACATATGCCAGAAGTCTATTTAGTCAAGTTCGATAGAATTAATCAGCGCATAGAAAATGCTTGTAACGATGAGTGCCCGGAAAAGCCACTTAGCTCCCGCACCATTACTTCCAGTTTTTAATTTTAATATTGTTGAATATAGTTACGATAAAGATAATACAGATTCCTTATCAAATGTGTTTTTGATACAACGCATCAAATTATTTCAATCTGATATGGCTATAAAAAAATATAATAAATTACAGTTAATTTTCTAACTTGGTAAATTTAATTTATATCGGTATCTTGGCAGGGCCGTGGAGAGAAAATATGGACCCCCCTCAAAAAATTTTAACCAATAAGCAATTATTACCTTAAAAAAAACAACTAAAATTTTTTTCGCAATAAAAAAAAACGGAATGAGCAGGGGCAGAACCGCCGACCTCATAACTTGGAAGACGACGCCTTAAGCACTCGGCTACCAACTTTTCTGAGACTACTTACCTAAAGACTTTATAGTTGGAACACGGATAGATTTTGCTTTTTAATGAATTTTAATCTAATTTTATTATTAAAAGAATAGATAGAAATATAATTTAAACAAATAAACCGCCGAATCTTTGCAAACTCTTTCGAATATAAATTATTTTGGATAATGTTAAAAAACATTATATCCTCGAATAAAAACGCCAATGCTTACCCCTCACGACACGGTTTATTTTTTTTTTTTAACTTTACACTCTGCTTACGATAACAAAATGCCATTAGCGAGTTTTAAACTTTCTAATCCGATAAAATATAAATAAATTTAACACCGAAAAAAGACGACAATATGACGTGATGTGTAGCACGTCATTTTAATGTCATTTATAAGACGTCATTCTGTCGTCGATTTTTAGTGTCCTGACGTCTTTTTGACCAGAATCACCAGATTTTGACGTCATTATAACGTACCCTTGCTACCTGGGTACCTCATGTGCTCTTCCTCCTATTAAGGCAATCCAACAACCTGTCAAATTATTTTGTTGTGGGCAAACACGGGGTTTATTTTAATTAGGGAATCCAACGACCTGTCAAAATATGGCGTTGTGGGCAAACAATTGGCAAGCACGTATTTATTTTTACTAAATGCCGGAAACGTAGCCAAGCCAACAGAAAAACACAAACGTTTAGCGAATGAACATGAATGTTTGCTCTCGAGGCCCACACACGCCATGTTGGATGTCACGTGGTTTGGATTGCCTAATTAACTCGCGGAAACGTAGCCAAGGCAACCGAAAAACAAACGTTTAACGAATGAAAACAAACGTTTGCCGGATGTTTGCCCACAACGCCATGTTAAAAGTCACATGGTTTGGATTGCTTAATTTAAATTTGCCGTCAGAAGTGCCTACAATAAGATGGCGAAGGTCACAATAATTTATCAAGGAACATCCAAGGAGGTTGAATAAATAAGAAGTCACCATAAGAAGCAGAATGTGGCAGCACATTCCTCATTTTAGTATGATCGAAACGTCAACAAAACGCGACATGTATCTTGGTTTAATATTATTATAAAATCAATGTTTTTGATAGAAAATAGTGTTTTTCGCCTTAACATATGATTTCGTGTCCTCCAAATCAAAGTATAGTATCGATAAGAAGAAATGTTTTGAAATCACTTTTCATAGGTCAAAACAGGTGTGTACTCAAAAGATATGTTGAAACTATTTTCTATTTATATTAGATTGTATTTTAGATTATATTATATTATATTTGCTTGAAATGTGAAACCGTCATCTCATTTATTACTCTACTGGCTTGATATAGGTAGTGTCAATGTGTAAAATCAACTAACATGTATCTCCTCAAATGCTGTATAAACTTTTTTTAATCAGGACCTGGCGAGCCATTCATGACAGTATGATCACAAGCCACGCCTTCTGCGGCCGTTTCCCATTGTAGGATATAAGCTTTATGGCTACTTCTTATTTATATTCTACCTCCATGGGAACATCAAAGGCGCGTGTCGCTTCTGGTAGTTCCTTATTCTGTGCTGTGGCGTGGTGTCATTCAAAAACGACAGTTAAACTATTAGAACGAATATAAATATTTTAAATTTTAATTTAAATTACAAGGTGGTTGTAGATTGTAACAGTGATTGTGTTGTGTTTGTGCACTTGTAGACAGGCTTCGATTTTTTATTTTGCATCTATTGACAATATTCGAAATAATATACATTTATAAAAGGTAATGGAGTAAGGTAAATGTACTTACCAATTATGTTAAGCAAAAATTTAACTTTTGACTAACGTTGTTTTATATCTTCAAATCAACAGCGAACAAAAACCGATTGTCTTAATAATCGTCACTTGATGCTCTATATATCGTCATATACATGTACCATCTATCGTCAGTCTTAGTGGGGCCGGTACTTGTAACCATCCGGCATTTAATGATAAAAATTATTCCTTTAATATAGGCACTCCACAAGCCTTATAGAATGGTATTAGAAGGGGGAGCCAAAAAAAAATCCCTTATTAGGACAGAATTTTCAAAATGGCAAACATTTACCTAATAGGTACAAAAAATAAGCATTTCTCTATAATAATAATAAAATAATTTTTAATTTTTATTAATAAAGATTTCACGTATTAAGTAACGGTTTTCCTCAATAATATTGTATATCGACTGATTTCATTAATTTATTAGAATATATGCAACAACACTTGCAATTCAGTCAGACTCCACGATATATACTTCAGTTGATATATTGGTACAGTTTTCACTACAGTTGGTACATAGCACACAGTGCATCTAAATCCGTTACGCCGACAGGAACAACTTGTTTTACATCCTTTTTTTACAGGAGCACTTAACTACTTTTCGGTAAGCATCCCAAATTTCTGGAAGTGTTGCATCTCGTCCCATCTGCATTTTCCACCTCCAATTAGCTGGTGAAGCAGGGACACCTTCCCTGTTCAAAGCTTGTCCCCAAACCTGAACTGCTTGGTTAACTTCATGGAGGATATGCGTCTTCAGAGCATCGGGAGTGGGTAATAGATTCTGCAGTGGATTCCTTTTTGCAAAGAACATCATTTAGATTTACGACATTCCTGTTGTTATAATACATCTGTCTTACATATTTCTCTAATTTATTAATAACCTCGACATTTAATGACTCCACTGGGTGTGAGAGCTCTTTAAAGGCAACCGTTGTATCTGGATTCGATTGCCAGATCTTCAAAGTAGAGATCTTTCCCTTGGACGAGAAAGATGATACAGTATCACAGCCAGTGAATGATGCGAGCAATCCATTTTCCATCATGTCTTTAAAATGCAAAAGAATTCTTTCATCCGCTTCTTCTATACTGATGGTGTGACCATCTAAATTTATATATGTGTAATGCGTCGAGAACGAATGTGTAAATTTCTCGAGTACGTACTTGGCTAACAGTATGAAAAGTCCTTCTTTGTTTTGCGAAGAAAGTCCTTCCAACTTTTTGGAATCTTGGTGGTTGATCTAACTTCGCGGCGTATGCCAGAACCTCTGATGTCACTTACTGAATTTTTGAGGCTATCAGCAAACCAAATCCACTGTCTTTGAGGGAAATTCTTGAGAATCTGATAATATGCTGAATAAATTGTTTGCTCGATTCTTTGCTACAGTATTCGCCAAAAAGTCTGCAAGGTTCTTGGTAATAATAAGTGGACAAGCACGCCTCCATCATATATACTGCGTCACCACATTTTTCTGTAGTAACTGGTCTCTTACCGATGGTGTTTTCTAACATATGAATTATATCTGGTTTATTACAGTGTCACATTTCTCCCATACAAATAAGTGATGGTGGAGTAGTTTGGTTTTCATATTCAAAAAAGGTATCCATATTTAGCATTCTTATCTGACTAACAATGAAACATAGCTGGAACAATGTTAGGTCACATTTCACATTGTTTATTTTGGACGTCCGATTTGGTTGTTTTTAACATAAAAACAAGTTTTTCGTGGCTGATTGGTGACATTTGTCAGCCAGTCTCTGTTTTTTTTTTCTATTTTTGACGAGGCGTTTGTACATTCTTTTGCCTGTAATTTCAGCTGCATTCAGGATTGAAACTGAAAATTCATCTGCAATTGGCTTCGTGACAATTGCTACTTGGTTAGAAGTCACTTCCTAAAATGGGTTTCCGTAGTTTCTAAACGAGGACACCATAGCACGCACGTCTCGAAGTTCTTCTGGAAGGCTGGGTATTGCTCATGATGGAAATTATTATTGTTAATGACATCCACTTCCATGAAACTATTAATAATTCTGCAGAGCTTCGGTCCAGACATCGCCCACCTCTGCATGGTACAATTCAATACAACAGGAATTTGGACTTTCGGAGTTTTCAAAACGGAAAGTTTCCAGGAAGTTTTCCTTCTAACTTTCCATTGGGTATATTGATAAGCTATTTTATGGTGAAATCTGATTCGTGATGATGCAAGCTTCATTTTGATACCAAATAAGTGCACACAATTATATTATTTACATGACTTTTACGGACTTTTATCAAATATGGAAAGTTTCCTCGGCACATCTCTGGATTAAACAAGAGATAATTTGAATAAAACATATCAACCATGAATAAATAAAATAACAAAATTATTTAAAACCTAAATCATAATAAACCGTCATAACAATTGTTCAAACTGTTCACCGTATTGATTAATACGCAGAGTAGCGCGACTTATTGTTTCACCCTTAACATTCGTAGTTGTTGAGGTGTTATTTGTGCAATTTCGTGTCTAACTCTCTCTTCCAGGTCTTGCCTTGTGAATGGAGCAATCGCGTAGACTCTGTTTTTCAAATGTGCTCAAATAAATAAATCTATTGGGATTAAGTCAGGAGACCTTGCAGGCCATCTGGCTGGACCATGGATCCCAATCCAACGATCTGGAAACAATTCATTTAGGTAATCCCTAATGATAATAGCATTTTCCAACTCCGTCTTGTTGGAAGTAAACCTCATCAATATTGGTATTGGGAATTTAAATAATCTGTAGAATTATGTTATATTTTGAAGAAATTCTAGATATCTTAGTCCAGTTAGATTTTCGTCAAATATTATTGGACCTATGATATGATCGCCCAGTACACCTAACCAACCATTGAATCCAAACTGCTCCTGAAACCACCCCGTCTCATAATATGAGGATTTTCAATTGCCCAATGTCGAACGTCGTTCTGATTAAATAACCTGGGAATCCCGGGATTTCGGGATCGGGATTAGGAATTGAAAAAATAATAGTGTAAGTAGTAGATACATAATGAATACATGAATATATGAACAAAAATTGGCTGAATGTTTAATACTGACAGTGTTGACTAAACCCGTAGCGTAAAAAAACCAATTCGTTAACCAAATTGGGATCTAATTTTCGTACAAATGTTACCAGTTACGGAAAACGTATTTACAAGCTTTTATTTAACTTAACTGTGTTTGTATGTTAATATGTTTAGGTCAAATTATACAAGTCAATTTTGAACCACTTAACAACGTCCAATTGGGCTGAAATTTTGCATACGCGTGTAGTTCTATTGCTATACATGTTTAATACAATCATTTTTAATGATAACAAACCAACCAAGTTGTTACGTCGTAAGCCAGACGCGTCAATTTAATCGAAGTTTTAATCACCCCAAAAATTCCACCAAGTTGCTGCGTCACTACACTTTCACATGCTACGGGCTTTACCACATGCCATTGGGCTTTCCCCAGGTCTGCTGGGTACTTCCAAACTTTGCGGATTCCGCGGGGTTTTCCTTAATTACCTCATTAACGTTAATGTCCTAATTAACTTAATGACATAATTAACTTTCACTTTTCAAGGCCAAAAAGGGTGTTTTTTAGTTTCTTTAAACTATAATTTGATTGAATGTGTATTCTAAGAAATGCCGGAGGATTCGGTAAGGACGGCGCGATGCAATGAATATAAAACAATAATTAAGACGCAGTGGCGGCTGGTGAAATTTCAATATTTTCTTCTCGTCTGTGGTGCATGGGACCCATACGATATATGGGAAATAACATCTAGAGAACCACTTCTCAATGACCCCTAAAAAATTTTGAAAAAGCAGTTTGCGAAAAAAATTTTGAAAATTCGTTAGCCTCCCCTGGGTCTAGGGACTCCTGTTTATTTTTATTTTTTTTTGTCATATGCATTTGACTTTTCATAAAAATACAATAATAGATTTTGGAGTTTGTGAAAATATTTTCATTACTAACTGAAATTCAATGAACTGAAATTTTGTAATTTACAATTTAACAAACTACAATATTTCAGTTCGTTGTATCTCAGTTAGTAATGAAAATATTTTCATAAACTCCAAAATCTATTATTGTATTTCTATGAAAAGTCAAATGCATATGAGAAAAAAAAAATAAAAATAAACAGGTTAATGTCCTAATTAAGTCCCTAGACCCAGGGGAGGCTACCGAATTTTCAAAAATTTTTTCGCAAACTGCTTTTTCAAAATTTTTTAGGGGTCATTAGAGAAGTGCTTCTCTAGATGTTATTTCCCATATTTCGTATGGGTCCCATGCCCCACAGACGAGAAAAAAAATATTGAAATTTCACCAGCCGCCACTGTTAAGACGTAACCAAAAATTTTTAAAAATTATAGTAAAAAAAAAAAGCTTAAAAAAATGCTTTTATAATTATTTAGGTGTACTAAAACGAAGAAAATAATATTAATTGTCTTAAAAGCTTGTCGCGTGATTTTCCATGTAATCGCGATTACATGGATAATCGACGGTCCATTTGTTGCCAGCGATTATTCGAGTAATGGTACACAAATATTTCGTGCTTTTCTGAAAAAATTCCATATAATTGTGTATAAAAGCACTTGCGCCGGCGCGTTACTGATGTAATTCACTGGATTAACTATGTATTTATACATTTTATTATGTAATTTATACATAATTATATCGAAAATTACATTAATTATAATAATAATAATAATAATATGTCTTTATTAAGGGCGAAGTTAACCTTACATTATGGTTCTCTAACACTTAACCCTGAAGTAAAGATACATGAATATGTGTAGTTTTAATTTACTGTATGTAATAAACCATAAATATGTTTAACTTTGCCCTGAAAGTCCTGGTAAAAATAAATTAATTATATATAATTTCATAGAAAATTGAACTAACTTTCAAAGTATTTTTACATCCATAAATGTAATTTTACATACATTTTTTACAGTGTAAGAAGCATGTCAACTTGTATAATTTGCTTTAACATGGATCCAGGTAGCAAGGGTACATTATAATGACGTCAAAATCTGGTGATTCTGGTCAAAAAGACGTCAGTGCACTAAAAATCGACGACATAATGACGTCTTATAAATGACATTAAAATGACGTGCTACACATCACGTCATATTGTCATCTTTTTTCGGTGTTAAATTTATTTATATTTATCGGATTACAAACTTTAAAACTCGCTGATGGCATTTTGTTATCGTAAGCAGAGTGTAAAGTTTAAAAAAAAATAAACTGTGTCATGAGGGATAAGTATTGGCATTTTTATTCGAAGATAATGTTTTTTAACAATATTCAAAATAATTTATATTCGAAAGAGCTTGCAAAGATTCGGCAGTTTATTTGTGAAGATATTGAGTTCTTTTAATAATAAAATTAGATTAAAATGCATTAAGAAACAAAATCTAGCCGTTTGTGTTCCACTATAAAATCTTTAAGCAAGTATTCAAATAGAGGAAGTGGTCGAGTGAATTAAGCGTCGTCTTGCAAGACACAAGGTCCGCGGTCCCCTGCTCATTCCGTTTTTTTTTTTTTTTTGTTAAAATAATTGCAAAAAAATTTTAGTTGTTGATTTTAAGGTAATAATTGCTTATATAACCGACGTACGAATATACTTCTTTTCAATTTTTAGACCATTAAATATTCTATTTATGCTTTAGATGATATACCTTTACCATTTTTTCTCCAACACTTTTCCCAGGTTTGTATAAGTACTTCAACTTAAAACTTAAATTCTTTCCCCCGCCTCATCAAATTTGAGATGAGGAAATTTTTTTCGGATTTCTCCCTCTCTACTCTTCAATTTCGAGATCTGGGTAAAACATTTTTTTTAACGAACCGCCACTGAATTAATGTAATAATTACGTTGTTCAACAAGTACTCGTACTTCTCAGGTGACACTGGTGACAGTTTAATTAAATTAAATAAGTTTTTCTTAATAATTATAAATAAATAAAAATACTAGTAACTCGAAAAATTCAGGTTTGGGAACACGTAAAAAAATAAAAAAAAAAAAGAGAACCTGAAAGATTTTCATATATTTTAAATAAGGCTAGAAATTCAATTTCACATAATAAAGACTTCATACACATCACCATAAATACTGCTTTTAGCATGCGAAATAACGGTCACTAAGATAGCTCAGTTGGTAGAAGAGTCAGTACCCTTGTGAGAAAAAATTGGAATGATGGTAAACAATATTAGATATGTTAATGTAAATAAAATATAGGGATGGTTAACAAACAAATTCATAGGACAAAACTTATTTATGCATTAATTACTTTATTTTTATCAAGTAGACTACTAACTAGTATGTAGTTTTATATGTTCCTATTACTAAAAACCTGTGGGGGGATTACCCAATATAACCTGAAAAAGACGTCAAATTAACGTCTAGCATAAGACGTCATTCATCTGAGACATTAGGAAGTCATTTTCACGTTTCATTTACGTCATCTAACTCGTCATTTCTCGTCACTCCTGACCATTTTTTCACGTCATTTTCACTTGTCTTTGCTACCTGGGGAATGTTAAATAGATACCTCAATAGTTTAACCAAATCCCCAAAGTTTATATTCCGAATCCAGTAACAAAAGCGGCATTTTAGGCCGATCATTGCATTAGAAAACTGTTCCATCTTGTTTTACAATCCCGAAAATCCCGGGATCCAATCGACTACGATCCCGGGATTTGCGGTATCTAAATATTGCCGGGATCCCGGGATTTTCGGTTTCGAGATTTCGGGATTGCAAACCCCTGTTTTTAAATCTCGATTCATCAGAGAACAAAATATTTTTGATAAAATTCTGATTTTTTAGTTGGCGGAACTGTAACCAACTACAAAAAGTTATTCTTCTTTGATAACCATATTCTCATACAAAAGTTGATGCAATTGATATTTATAAGAACGTCTTTGTGGATATCTCTGTCTATACAGAGTTTGTGCTCTAGTTGCATTACGTTGAGTCCCTCTATAAGTAATCGACATGTCCGTCAGAGGCGGATTGGCATAGGTAAAACGGCCCGGGATTTGTTTTTCCATCAGCGGCTCACATCTAAAGGTTTTTTCGCCAAAAATTAAAATAGCAGCACCATTTCTCAGGGATCGAGGATATATATCACTTGATATATATCATGATATGTATGGAAAATATCACACCATAAATATCATGATATATATCGCAAATATAAAAATAAAACGCCTACGCCGATGGTGCGCGATTAAACACCTACGCCATTGGTGAAAAATATATATGTATATTTTTTAAATTAATTTCATTTTAATACTTATAGGTACTTCTTTATTGTCCTTATAATACTAATATTGAACATCTATGAGAGCAATTTTGTTATGTTTTTTTAAGCCAAATTCTTTTCAGCTGCCTAGCTTTACAGTTGGACGGGGCAAGATCGTCATTTTAATTTTGATGTAACAAAACTCATGATTCTCTTCCCACTTGTACCCAAATGCAGCTGGGAGGATAGAGGAGGTAACCCGGGTAAAGTGATACATCATTGGGCCGTGAGAAGAACTTTCTGGCGGATGCCTTGGGCACCCGAGGCAGCTGAACAGAATTTGATTTTATTTTAAATTGTTAGAATTTATGTTTTGTTTGTTACATTTTCAGAGCCAAGACATAATAAGCTTAAAAAACATTGAATAAATACGATTTAAAATATGATATGCACTCTTTTAAATTCAATCGTGGTTTTATTTGCATGAATAAGTTACATGAATTAAAAAAATAAAAATAAATATCATAAATATCAAAAAGTGATATATATCACGTTTTTTGTGATATATATCAGTTTGTCTGATATTTATATAAATATCATGATATTTTCGATCCCTGCCATTTCTCTTGCAATGCTGGTGGCCCACCGGGCATTTGCCTGGTGTCCTGTCGGCCCAATCTGCCACTGAACATGTCAACTTTTTCATCTCCTGAATATTTTTCAGCCGTTTTATATTTGCTTGTTTATAACAAATTGAATACACTTACTTCAGATAACACAGGCACACAAAAAAAAAGCAAAAGTCGGTCTTTTCAGAAAATCCTACAAACAGTCGTCCAGTAATTCAAATAATTATTTTGTTTTTTACAGACAGTCTTACTAGATAATAATTTCCATAGCCTACATAGTAACTTTCATCTGATGCGGCTATTTTGAAAAAAATTAAAAATTGTTCGTATCTCACTTATTTTCTGGATTCTTTTAAATCGGAAAAAGCCGTTGTACTTAGAATTTCATGCTTAATAAGAAACCATAAAAAAATATCATTCTATTTAAGAAAAAAAAAAGTTGATGTCACTTCCGGTTGAACACAAAGTGTTATTTTCATTCCTGTTAGTCTAAAAGTAGCCCACTTTTGTCTAATGTATGTGTACCAAAAACGAAATTTTTTAATTAAAAAACAATCAAAAAATTGGGGCCACCTGTTATTTAATGTCCCAAGGGAAATTCTTTTTGGCTCCCTTTCAAATATTGTTCTATATGGCTTGTAGAATACCCTTTCAAGGGAATCGTTTTTAATCATCAAATGCCATATAGTTACACGTTTGGGTGTTTGCCGACTATTATTTTGGTTAATATCATAAAAATTCGGAAATATTTATGGTAGAGAATGTATCTATGCAATTATTGATATCAATTATTAGAATAAGTTCATAGTAGAGAGCTCATGCATCAGAAAGCGCCTTAAAAAATGATTCGGTGGGGCTTTAAATACTAAAAGCTGATAACTGGCTAAATCGATACAAGTAAAACTTTAAGTAATAATATTTAAAATTTAAGACAGATCAGAAATATCACAGTCCAAGAATTCATTGTAAAAAGGGTGTTATTCAAAATTTTCGAGTTATGTAATGCATCAGATCTTTCTTTGGCAAAAATATGATATTTTCTAAAAAGTATTATGCCATATGGGAAACGCAGACTTTTAAGGCCTGTATCTCTGTTCGACACTCGCTAAAAGTGAATTAATTTTGCCGTTTTTACATTTCTCACTCTAGAGACTCTAAGACCGCTGCTGTCTGATTATAAAGGTACTTTTTAAAATATTTTTACACCAGTAATATAATAATCCAAAAATTATAAAAATTTTCATCACAAAAAATGTTATCTGAGATTTTTCTTCAGTAACTGTTAATGGAGGGGTTATACATCACAAAACCACAAAAATCCGTTCTGGGGTTGTCGCGCAACCCCCTCAGAAAAACACCCCTTCGGTGAAAAAAGCCTTATTTTACTGATAACTCGTTAACCATTGAAGATATAAAAGAATTGCTCATCGTAAAAAAGACAGTTTAACTAATTTCCTAAACAAAAGTCCTATTGTAATTTTGTTGTATATGCCATGTTTTTCGAGAAAATCGATATTGAAAAAAATTCCAAAATTTGTATTTTTAATGCGCGCGAATTTTCGTTTATTTGAAATTTATTGCGCGCGGCCTATAAAAAAAATTGAATTGCTCGAAAACCATACAAGCTAGGAAGAAAAATCAAAATGGGTTTTAAAAGGGATATAAAATTCTCTCTTGTGTTGCCATTTTTGATGGCTATTGATATTTATTAGTATATAAAAATAACAATATAATATAGTTATCTCTTAATTTTTTGCGTCTCTAACTATTCACAGGCCCATAAAAAATAACTGACTTTAATATAAGTTATAAATGCATTATCTTTTAGTTCAAGGAAGTACCTCAATGCAGAAAAAGTTAGGAATAAAAATATTCACATTTACAAATTTACCAGCATGTTGAAGTTAGCCACATTTTGGCCAATTTTTATTGC
Source organism: Rutpela maculata (assembly GCA_936432065.2). Taxonomy (NCBI): domain Eukaryota; kingdom Metazoa; phylum Arthropoda; class Insecta; order Coleoptera; family Cerambycidae; genus Rutpela; species Rutpela maculata. The sequence continues at coordinate 216,992,805 of OW386286.2, forward strand.
TTCCTAAAAATAAAAGAGACCCAAACATCTTGAAAATTTAGCTCAAAAAATTTTTTTTGAGTTTATATATCATATAACTATTGTTTCTAATCATTTAGTAGTTAAAAAATTTCATAAAAAAAATATCAAAAAATTGCAGCCTTTTTTTTTGTTTTTTTTTTAATTAATCTAGCGTCCTTGTATTTTAATATTTTTGAATGTACCCGGTCTAAAAATAAATTAATTGATCGTACCATTTAAAATTATAGGTACTATATTTCTCAGGAAAAAAAATGCTATTGTAAAATATATTTTTTTAAAATTTGTAAATAAACTCAGATCAAAACTCATTACTAATGTGTTTCATTTTGTTACTTTTGACATAATCTCAAAATTAGTAAAAATATAGTGACTTTTATAATTTTTTATGATATAAAGTTATTAAATCTTTTATTTGCTTCTTTTTCCATAACATGCCAACAATTGGCAAAGATCTACTTTAAAAAATTTGAAAAAAAATTTTTTACTTACACAATCTCCAATCTCCAAAAACATATAGTTAGGAACTTTTATTATTTTTTATGGTTACAAAATAATGTTATTAAATGAATGTGTATTTCATATCTGATTCTATTTTTTATAATATGTTAACTATTGGCAAAAAAAATCGGGAAAAAATCAATTTTTACTAACACGGCTTTAATAACCTTAGAAATCTAGTTACTTTTATAATTTTCTATGGTGAAAAATTGAAGGTTATAAAAATATCTTTCATTTGCTTACTTATTAATAGTGCGGTGTGGGAGGGAGATCGAGGTTTGCAGTTCTAATCGTTCGGAGATTTTATAGTTGCATTGGTTCTTAAATCATAACTCAGTTATTATTTCTGTAAAAATATTTTAAAAAATACCTTCACAATCAGAAAGCAGCGGTCTTCAATTTTTGAAGAGTAATTTTTTTTTTATTATAGGCTTAGTTTCCGAGTAATAAAGTGAGAAATGTGAAAACACTGCAAAATTAATTCATTTTTAGCGAACGTCGAACACAGATACAGGCCTTTAAAGTCTGCGTTTCCCATAAGGCACAATGCTTTTTTAAAAACAGGTTATTTTTTTACAGCCAACCGGCTATAGATAATATTACAGAATTTTTACCAAAGAAAGATATGAAGCTCAGCTATCAATGCACTGCACTGAAAATTTTGAATAATGCCCTTTTCCACAGGACAATCTTTGAACAACTTTTTTTGAAAGTTTACCTACATATAAGCCATCAATTTAACCAGTTGTCAGTAGGCGTATAATTTATGCTCGGCTATATGTGCTGTATTTGCCTTTTACTACTCTTTTTTTTTTCTAGATGGCTCACAGACAACTTACTATAGATGGAGTCTCAAATCAAGAAAATATTAATTCAAGGTTAATTGACAAGAAGGCCCTATTTCAACCAACAAAAGGACTTTTACCTAAGAGACCAGCTTTGGGTGAAGTTAGTAACAAACTTTCCGTTTTAAATAATAACGATGTTGCTAAAACTGTGGGGAATATGTGCCCACATCAGCTGCTACAAAAGAAAGCTGTAAATAGTGCTGCCATAAAAAAAGAAAATATAAAGGTAGAAGAGAAAAGTTCTGTTGCAAATTCTTATAAGTCTATGGTGGAAAGTAAGGAAAATGTATTAAAAAATATTAATGACGAGAGAGCCACTGCAGTGGGAAAATCTTATTCATCTAATCAACTTTCCATTATTGATCCTGATCTGGGCTCCAAAAATGAACCACAAATGGTAACAGAATATTTAGCAGACATTTTCAATTATTTACGTGATTTGGAAGTGAAATACCCCATAAGGAAACATTTTTTGGATGGGCACAAATCAACGCCACGAATGCGTGCAATACTAATTAATTGGTTAGTGGAGGTTCATATGAATTTTAAGTTAAATCTTGAAACCTTACATTTATGTGTAGCAATTATCGACAGATATTTACAAAATAATAAAAACGTTGGTCGTGATACTCTTCAGTTAGTTGGTACTTCTGCACTCTTAATTGCAAGTAAATACGAAGAAATATACTCACCTGATTTAGAGGATCTTGTTTATATTTCTGATGACTTCTTTACAAAGAAACAAATCCTTCGAATGGAAATAGACATTTTGAAAAAACTTGACATTAGTTTAGGTCGACCCCTGTCATTGCATTTTTTAAGGCGTTACAATAAAATTGCTCAAGTCAGAAGTGACCAGCATACCCTTGGAAAATATATTTTGGAATTAGCTCTTTTAGATTATGAACTTAGCCATGTGAAACCCTCAATCCAGGCAGCTGCTGCTTGCTGTTTATCTATGGGTATTTTAAATGAAATAATGGATCTTATGAAAGTATGGACACCAACCTTGGTTCGTTATACAACATATGAATATTCTGACTTTAGATCAGTGATTTTTGACTTAGCTCATTTAATTGTGAAAAGTGAAACGTCAAAATATCAAACGATTCGAAAAAAATATGCCGCTGCCTGTTACGCAAAGATAAGTTTAAATCCAAAATTACACGGACCTCTTATTAGGAAGTTAACACTAACAAATTTAATAAAACAAGACAAGGCTGTTATATAATCGTTTATTTGTTTTATCAAATTACCATTTTAATCTATTATAATTTATATTTTAAGTATACATGACTTTTACTGTATTACTATATCGATATTTTATTATAAATAAATGGGTCATTGCATTTTGGCTTTTCATTTAACGAACTGACTGTTAACATCTTACTATTATTATATTGTTTCAAATTTTTGGTTCCTGGAGATTATCTAAAGTTCCAATTACTTTTTCCAGATTTTATTGTAAAGTTTAGTAGTTCATACAGTTACTAGGGGCGGTATCTCTGGTGGATTCCAGGATGCCTGTCTAATTTGTGGAATTCCTATGAGTATATTTAGCTTAACGGTATTTCGTATAAGTTTTATTTAAGGGGCCATCCATAAATGACGTCGCGCTCCAGGGGGACTAAGTGTGATAAGGGGGAGGGGGGGGGGGTCTGTCTGACTCAGTGTGACGTAACGAATGGTGAACGAATTAAGAAAAGAAAAATATTGCAAAATTTTTTTTTTATTTTGTGAGAAAATTTTTTTTTGGATTTCCACTAGCACCCCCCAACTAGATGTGTCCAGATGCGGTTTCATGTTTTCTAAGAAGTTAAGAATTTGTTGCTCTTCTTCTGCGACAATTAGGAGGTCATTGGCATATGTTAATACCATTGGGATTCTCAGTGTTTCCGTGTCTTCGTTGAAATTTGGTGTTTCCCATATTGTGTTTTGTATTACTTGGTCTAGAACCGTGGTGAATAGTTGGGGGGGATAGGGGGCATCCTTGTTTGACTCCTCTGTTCTCTTGTCTGGTTTCCGTCATTTGTCCGAACCATTCTATGGCAGTGGTTTCATGAAGGCAAGCCTTTATTATCTTGTTTATTAGATAGTGCGGTACTTCCTTGTTATATAGAGTGTTGACTATGGCCTCGTGACTGATGGATCGAATACCTTTTGGAGATATATAGCGACTATGTGCAGTTTTGTCCCTTCTCTTCATTTTTCTCCCAGTATTCTTCTGGTGGTGTACATGTGGTCGTCCGTTGATCTGCCTTTGATGAATGCTGTCTGGTAGTCTGGCGATCTTCCAATGTACTTCTCTAGTTGCTCGAGCAGGAATTGTGCGTAGTATTTGTATCCTATACTGCAGTGTTATTCTTCTGTAGTCATCTATGTTCTGTGGTGAGTTGATTTGGGAGGGGTATTTGTATAGTCGTAGTCCATTCTGTAGGCAGAGGTGTGGTTTCTGTCCATACTCTGGTGATGATGTCTAGGGTTTGCTCCTTTAGCCTTTCCGTACCGTAGTGTATTAGCTCGTTGTTTATTTTGTATACTCCAGGTGCGGTGTTTCTTCTAGCTCTGGCTATTATTTCTAACAGTTGGTCTTTTGATGGTGGCTTGTCCAAGGGCCAATGGTCCGTTTCTTTTATTAGTTTTGTTCGTTCTTTAGTTGCCTTCTCTTCTTCTTCCAGCTTCTTGGTCCAATGTTGCATTGGTATGTATTTTCTCTTGTGGGTACTGTTGTTTCTTCTATATTTTTTCAGATATCCGAAGGTTTGGTTTAGTCGTTGTCCTGTTGGGAGTGTTTCTGTTTTCGAAGAATAATCTGCATTTTTCCTCATCGTGGTTTCTCTCCGCATCTCTTTTTTCCTTCAGTGCTTCTTTTAGCTTTTCATTTAAGTTCCTCGTCGGTTGTTGTTTGTCTGTGGCCTTAATTTTTTTTTTTTTTTTTTTAGCTGTTCGTACTTATTTTTCCTTTCTTGTCAGGCTCATAGGTGATCTGTCCCTTTTTAACGTTTTTCTTGCTGTATTTTTATTTTTGCACCCATTGATGTTCAGTCTAATTCTTCTCCGGGTTGGTTTTCTATTTCTTCACCGTATTTCTTCTGAAAGTCTTCGTGCTGTAGTAGTGAACTATTTCAGGTACTGTGTGGTATTTTGTTGTTTCCTTGACTTCTTTTTTCTTCTTTTATTTCCAATTTTCCATATAGGATTTTGTGGTCTGTATTGATTTCTGCTGGCTGCCCTTTTGGCTTTAACGTTGTTGAGCCTTTCTCTTATCTCTCTGCTTACTAGGATATGATCTATTTGTGAGATTAAACTTCCATTACTCCAGGTGTCAATGCAGGTTTGGCTTTTGCTCCATGTGTTTCTTATTGTTAGGTGAAACGTGTGCTAAATTTTTCAGCGCGTTTCCGTTTTCGTTAGACCATGCGTGGAGTAAAGTTTTTTTTAAGATGCTTTTATCCTCCTCGGTCTGGTCGTCTTTTCCTATATGTGCGTTGAAGTCTCCTAATAGTGTGATGGGCATTTTTCTTTTTTCGTTTCTTCTGGTTTCTTGAGTGAGCTGCCTGAATACCCTTCCTGCTCTCTTGTCCGAGGGTACGTGGACTCCTATCATGCAGATGTTGTCCTTTCCATTTTGTATGATTGCCGTGGCTATGTTTTTGTTTATATTTTCCGTCCTTATTTCAATGGGGCTCTCTCGTCTGGTTACCCATGCAACTCCTCTGCCAGTCTTTTCTTCCCGCCCCCGCTTAGTTGCCATTTGTAATTTTGTGTGATTGCTGTTCCATCTATCATGTGTGTTTCTTGTATACATGCAGCATCGATGTTTTCTGCCTGCAAGGCCTCGTCGATTTTTTCCTTTTTTGCTCTCTGTATGCATCCTCTGACGTTCCATGTCGCCAGAGTTATTCAATCAGCTGGTGCTTCCTGACTGTGTCCCTCTTCCGTTCTTTGCGATATTTGGTACCTGTTGATTTTCGTCGCTTCCTCCCATTCTGCGAAAAGCATTATTGCTCTGCTTGGGGAGTTTGTTTCTTCTAATCATTCTAGTTCGCTTCTTTTCTGTGTAGTGGTTACGCTGTCGTAGTGATATCTGTACACAATCTCAATTGGTATGTTGTCATCTTCTTGTTGTATGTTGGCGTGAAAAGTTATGAGTTCGCCCGCCTCTTGATGTATTATTATTGTCCTCTTCTTCAAGTTTGCTGTTGCTGCTATCGTCTCCTGCCCGCTCCAAAAACCGTCTTTTCTCAGATCTCCGATGAACGCCTCTATCTTTTCCTTGTTGGTGCTCTGTTGATTGTAGCGGGGTTCCAGTTCGTTGATGGATGACAGCATGAACGGGGTGAAATAATCTATGTTGTTTTGTATCTAGTCCTCTACTTGTTTCCGTAGATTTTTCATAGTGTTGCTGTGTGCCGGGCTTGTTATGTTTTCTCCTTCTAGCTGATGGGTTAGTGCTCCATATAGATAGTTCCCGTCGCCGTCGATTTTTTGTACCAGTAGCTGATGTGTCTTCATTCTTAGGTTCTGTAGCGGATACATTATTTTTGTGTTCTCTGGAGAGTTATTATTTCTTGCTTACTTTTTGCTTATTCTTACGGACCTAAACTTTTTAGTAAAATTCCTTAGCCTTACCAGAGCCGTACCAGATATGAAGTATAAACAGTCAATATGTTTTTAGAGCATGCATGAAATTTTTTAAATTTTAATGGCACTGAAACTATAAGCTAATGGGCAATGATTTTAATCAATTTTTTATTAATTTTAAATTGATTTAATTTGGCGCGGTGTACTGTTACTCTAATGGTACGCCCCTGATATGTATTTGCTGGAAGAGAATTGTTATTAACTTATTTCTTTCTAATTTATTGGTTGACCTGTGTCGGATCTGTTTATGAAATTCTCTAAGTTTTCTACAAGTACCTAAGTCGTAAATAGTGTTTAAATGGACTTATCTTGACTGATTTATGGCTTCCTTTATGAGTTGGGTCCGATACTCTATATCTGTCAACTGTTTTCACTTTTTTACACTGCACTTAAAAGATTTATTCACCTATATTAATTAAATTTTAGCACTTAAAACTTGATTGTTGTTATTCTGACACCACCACCATTTGCACAATTTTTCACTTGATCACAAGTGTAATTTTGACCTATTTGGGCCAGCTTGTTACCAGTTTTTTTTCCGATTTAAAGCAGCGTTTCTAGTAAGCGTCTATTCCCTGTAAGGTCTAGCTGCAAACTCCCCAAATTATGCATAAAAGTTTATTGTAGAGAAATTGTAATACAAATTTACTAAAAACAACAAAAAGTTTCTAAGTATTAAAATACTCGTGTTATAAAAAATGCATTTTTTATTAAGAAAACTTTTATGCAGACTTTAAATTTATTTATTGGCAGTTCTTTTACCTGTACTGACACTTTATTAAAAAGTTATGCACCCATGGAATCTGGTCTATTTTGACACTTCTTTAACCTGGAGTAGGCAGTTATATTATTTTTGTTCCATGAATTATACTCCTGGAAGTCTACGTGAGTTCCATATTGATCCTCATTTTGTTTGACATAGATTAAGTTCTCGAGAATAAACTGGGACGGTAATGTCAAAATTTGAAGTCTTACTCCATCCCTGCTGTTATCCCTACAGCCCAGACCAGCCAGGCTCCTGACTGCCCTACTCTGCAGAACAGAAATCCGATCAACCTGCCATGCATTATCCCATGCTATTATGCCATATGATATTACAGAATGAAACAACGCAAAGTATGCAGACCTAAGCATAGCTAGAGCAACATAACTGGACAGATTTCTCAAGACAAAGACACTTATTTTGAGTTTTCCTGCGATGTGATTAATGAGTACATCCTATTTCAGTTTGGTATCTAGATAAATACCAAAGACTTAAATAAAAAAATCAGCATTTGTGTACAAAAGAAAATAATGATTAGGTTACCTTTTGTTTAATAACAACATAAACAAAAGAAGATCTGAAAAATCTGTTGTATCATGAAAAGTGTTTCCTTGAGTCCACAGACAAAAACCGTAAGGTTATTATTCAAAAATGGCAAAAACAAGGACTTCAAAGCTCTATTTGGGTCGCCAATGCAAAGAACTATGCCCAGTTTCTTGCGGAATCTGGGCTATTGGTGAACAGTCTTGGGACCTTGCTAGTATTGCACAGAATCAAAGGTGATTAAAATATTTCATGAGCACAGTCCCATAAAATAAGTCCTGTGTTACTCTTGAGAGTTCAGACGAGGAGGAAGAATCAAGAAATAGTTAAATCTCATGCCGGACTCATATTTTTAGAACTCCATAGGACAGTTAAAATGAGTATTAAGAAATCTAGTCATTTTCTATGATTTGTGTAAGATTTCGATATGGTTGCCACTTGAAGTGATCCTAAAGCCTTCGCTTGCACAGGACTTGAAAGGCAAAATTAAAACCTTCATTTGTGTGATCAGTGGATGATCCTCTATCGATTGATATATGATTCACGGCTGTTCACTTATAGCCCAAACTGGCCATGGTTCTTTGAGAATCAACCGTTTTTTTGTTCTAACCCATATTTTAGAAAATCTCATGCTCTACTGAAAAGGTAGGTATGCTGAAAAGCATAAAAAGTCCCATTATTTTGTTTCTTTACTTTTTACCTAGAAAAAAAAGGCGTGATACCTCCCAGTGAGTATGCAATACACTAAACAATTCCATTTTATTGAAGACTAATGTCGATACAAATATTTTATATGCTTACACTACCAACTAAAATTTGAGTTATTAATTGTGACAGTATATTACTTCCACATCGTGAAAGTATATAGATAGTAATATCTTAAAAAACAAAAAATTATGTCTGCCTGTCTGTAACTTTTTTGTGAGCACGATTACTTTGGAGCAGCTTATGATATTGACTTGAAATTTGGTACGCCTATGTATTATAGCGAGATCTGGAACTAGATTATATTCTGATCTTATTCCGTTGACGGGGGTAAATAGGTAAAGCAAACAAGTAAAAATCCATAAAATTGAGATATAGTGTATGCACAAGGAACCAAGGTCTCAACATTTTTATGGCATCAGCAATCCCCACTATAACCCTCATTACACCCCTACCACATTATTAAAGGGGTTCAAAAATGGAACTGTGATTTAGTGTGTGTACAAGAAACAAAGGAATCAATTTTTTTTGCATCAGCCTCCCCCACCCCATTATTAAGGGGGTAAAAAAAAATTGTGTGTATAAGAACAAAACTAAAAATATTTTTGGCATCAGCCACTCCCACAGGAAACTTTGATGTAGAAGTAGTGATTCCTTGGGGAACGATTTTTTCAGAATTCGTTTTTTCGAAAGTAAATTCAATGAAATAAGATCAAAATAACAATCTAGTTCCAGATCTCGTTAAAATTTTGGAAAAAGCAAATGAGCCTAACAACATTAGCAAAATACTTACCAAGAAATATCAGATATTAATAATACTTTATATAGCTATCCGAGAATTTTGCCAATTATTCATAAAGTTATGATAGAAAAGGATTGGCAGAGTTCAATGAGAGAAATAAAGTAAACGTCTAAGTTCATATGAACAGCTGCTGGTTTCCTGCAGGGATCGTAACCGAACCTAAAACCAAATTAACGCTTCTCTGAAAACCGTAACCAGAAACCGAAAATGGTGTACGTTAGGTAACCGTAAGGGGAACCGAGCCGAAAAAAAATTCGTTTTCGGTCCCTGCAAGCATTAATTTAATTTTAACCGAAAACCGCACCATAATTACGAATTTTTCCTAACCATAACCGAAAACCGAATTGATGATGCTTTGAAAACCGAAACCAAAAATCAAATTAACGCTGCTCTGAAAACCGAAAATGGTGTACGTCAGTTAACCGTAACCGAACCGAAATAAATTTCGGTTTCGGTCCCTGGTTTCATGGTTTATCGATATTCCCTTCGATTGTTAACATTGATAGTCAACATCGATATTTCAGTGCTAATGGTGTATTTACATAAGGGTACTTGGGGCACGTGTCCTGGGCCCCCACGTAATTCGGGCCCCCGAATGTATAAAAATGGTAAAAAAAATTTAGGAACAAATGAAAAAATTACAAATGAAAAGAGATGGAAATGTAAACATCTTTTATACCAAAAAATATTTCTAAATTGTAAAAAAATGATTTTGTTGATATAAAATTATAATAAAATTAACATTTTCAAAAAATTATTAAAGATTTTTTAATTCGTTGTGGATTCACCACCTGCCAATGACCCCTAAACATAAAGGATCAAAGCTTGCTTGGGTTTAATGCTTACACATTTATATTTTAATTTTGTTAAAATTGGCCGCATTACAAGGGGTCCCCACATAAGAAGTGCCCAGGGGCCCCTCAAACGTAAATCCCGCCCTGTTCAGTTCGATCTCCTATCCCTACAAGCGATTGAATTTGAGCATGCGCGCGCTGGAATATCGTAGTGATCACAGACTGGTACCGCACTTTTCTAAATTCACCGGTGGACGCACCGGGTGGACAAAATACGAAGCTGATTGGCTCTGCTTTTCAAAATAGCCAATCAAATAACGTTATTACTTACCGATACGATCCACCGGTGAATTTAGAAATCTGCCCGTATGGACCACAATAGTGTGACGTTTCACTCCCACTCTAACTATTCCAACCTATTTCTCACATCGACCTTATCGCCACTGTACATAAGACCAGGGTTAAAATTGAATTTGAAATTTCAGAAAATCTGTGAATATTTAACTATTGAATTATCATCCTCATGTTTTAACTTTAAAAGTTGCGCATTCTTGTAATAATACTGTAATTTTTAAGTCCTTGAAATTTTTTCAGAAATTGATTGTTTATTGCGCACGCGTAATACGTATGTCGAGCATAATTCCATCTTCTTATTTTTATTTGTTTTCCTCTTCGACCATATATTACCTAGACCCGGTATCTTAGCCAAAGTATAGAGAGTTTGTTATGTATACTAAGGCGGCGCTGACTATGGCAGCCGCGGGTGCTGAAGGGGGATATTTTTCTGTGTACGGTACCCTTGCCAGTGGCGTATATTCGCGAAAGGGTCTGAATGTTGGATAATATATAAAATTAATTAACATTGTGATGTTTAAAATTAAGCCCGAGTAAAATTTTTTTTCGAATTTATAAGCATACTTTTACAACAATATTCTACTACTGGAAAATTGCAAATGGAGATATTAATTTAGCTTTTCTAGATAATAAAAAAAGTACTTCTGTTATTGTATAAAGCAGAGATGTTGCCAAAAATTAGTAATACAATTATTAGTCATTATTTAGGTTTAGAAATTACTGTTTTTCACGAGGGAAAAAATATATTTTCATATTTTTTTTCAAATAGTAATAAATAGTCACTGATGGTATTCCCTTTCTTGTGTGTATTGTATAATTTGTATTGGTAGGTAATGTGTGACATAAATAACATAAAACAATTCACACAAATCACATAAATTAAGTACGTGCATTAAAAAATTTGCCATCTCAAGCTGCCATTTGAACCCAGGGCTATATAGACACCAACTAGTTTATCCTTGCTCAGTCGGTGTACTTTATGTAGTACACCGACTGAGTTATCATGGTCGATCATCATATGAAGTAAATGTTTTATAGGCAAAATGTTTTTTCACAAAAAAAAAGTAAGAATTAAAACACATATTTTGTATCGATATTTTATTAAGTATAAGTACATCTTAATTAGATCATAATTTAATAAAGACGTTGCTGAAAACAAACAATTTATAAATAAGTAATTAAATAAACAGTAAAAATATAAAAAGTGTCGTGTTCTTTATTAGAAGATATAAATACATTAAATTAATAATACTAGGTTATTATAACTTATTGCCGTTTATTCTATGTTAATTAACAAATACACCTTCAATACAATAAATGAGTCGATTCTTAATCGCTGCATATATCCATATCAGCTGGGTTAACAAAAACTTATTCTCTACAAAAATTGGTATATATGAAACCCATTCACTAATTAAACTATATACAATATATTAAAAGACTAAAAGGTTTGCGTACTCTTAAGTAACGCTCAAATGTCAAATAAATACTGTCCAAAAATTAAAGATATGACACCAAGACTGAGAATAACTTCAATTATGATTTTTAGTTTCTAAAATTCGCATCACTATCCTCATCGAAGTGATGAAAAGTATATGTACTCTGTGCCAAAGGGGGGTGATTTGGAAAAATGCGAAGTACATCAATTTTCTACTATACTCTCTAGCAGGGCCAAAAGTCAAACTTAAAACTACGATAGATATGGTAATTAGTTGCGTTGTTCACATAACACATTCTCTTGGCTGATGATTAGGCAAAAAATTTAAAATCTAATGACCAATTCATTATACTATATTGAGAAATGCATCCAACATATTTTACAGCCACTTGCATTATCTTTACTGAATTTAGGTCAAACCGAGAAAATTATTTGATGATATTATTTAATCTTATTTTAAAACAATAATTTTTCATTTAATTAATTTCTACTGAAATCGATATGTTTTTAAAACTAATTTAGAATATTTTAAGGTTATACATATAGAGGTGATAGGTACCTTAATAAATTTGGAAAATCTGTCAGTGCATATCTAGTATATTAGAATTATTAGAAAATATTACTAGCGGTTAGTTCAGTAATAATTCGTTATTATAGCTTAGCGAGTTAAGACGGTCAGCTCCTGTTTTAACGATGTTAATTTTTACTTTTTAATTTTTCTAGTGTCGCTAAGCTCTAAAAGTAATTTCTTATATGTTGAGCTTCATCTGGCTCTTCTTCTTAGACTCTGTGTATGTATATCATCTGATGAACCATCCTCAAAGCAATGTGGTAAAGGTTGGTACTGAAATAAAACATAGAGAGTATTATTTTTAATGTAATATAAGTATACAAGTCTCGGAAAAGAAATAAAAGAAAAAAATAATTACCTATTGCATTTGACGATGACTTTCCAAAAAATAATGCAAATATATTTGAATCAAATATTATTAATAAACGGTGCTTTAACAAATGATTGTTTGTTAACAAATAATATGAATAATTTGTCTTTTTCATAAAATGTACCTAATGCCAGGTTTATACATGCATGAATTTACTGGCGCCAGTTGCCACGCCAGCCCAACTTGCGCGCCAGTAGAGGTTTACACACAATTTTAAATTTTATCTAGTCAGTCTTATTCTTTGACTTCTGAGTGCAGGTGGTTATTGAGACAAAATGTCAAGTAGTAAATTAAAGAAAATAATAATTCGTACCGAGTGCTGCATTGTTCTATGAGGGATTGTTCAACAGATTAGCAACATGGAAAATAAACTAAATGATAAGCAAAGAGACCGTATCTGGTTAAGAAAATGGATTGCAAGTAGAGAAAACTTAGGTGCATCAGAAAGAGTGTTAAAACTTTCAATAGAAGATCCTGAATTTTTTAGAAACCGTTCACCGAAACACTGTCAAAACCATCAATCGCCACTGTTGTTGCTATTTTTTCATGAACAATTACTCGAGATTCTCTATTTTTATAACAATTAAAATGCGCATCCCATAAACACGCCTCTTTTTCATATAATTCAAGAAATTTTTTAATTTCCTCAGAAATCCACTGTTATTTGTTGTTTTCTTAATGCTCATTTTTATATTCTATAGACGAATTTATATTAGTATAGTTACTTGTACTGCTGTGCGCAAAAAAAATGGGACAAGTCTTATATCGTACAAAATCTAGTTTTGTACATCTAACTAATTTTTGTGACATTGTCAGTTATTTGTCAAAATTCATTGCAAGTGTGCAAATAGAGACAGATTTATATTAGGAAAAAATAGTTGTCCTATTTTTTTTTTGCTCACGACAGTACCAGCTACTAGTACAAGTAACTAGCCAGGATAGTGTCTCTAGACAACTCAAAGTTTATGTCAATTTTACTTCATAGTGGCGTACAACTTGGTACTGGTGGGCCACAAAGTTGGAAATTCCTAACATTTTTGCATTATTGCATGCAAGGTCAAGACTTGCTTGCCAGTTCTCGCCAGTAACTGTTTATACGTTCAATATTTTTTTACTGGCGTGCCAACATCTACTGGCGCCACTAAATCCATGCACATATAAACTCGCTATTAAAGCAAGTATTGTGAATGTATAAACTGACATTCAGATTTTCATGGAAATGTACATTGTTAACCTAAATTGAATTCAAAACAGCTGTTTTTAAAAAAATGTCTGTATCACCTTTTTTTTTTGAGATATTTCAATTTGTTTCTTTTCGTACTCCATACTAAGATTATCCTGATTATTTTTTTTATAAAATAAGTAATTCGGAAATATTCTTTATTATCTTGCAATGTACCAATTTTTAAAGCAACAACTGTTATATGAGCAGAAGTACAAACATTTTATTATTTATTCATGCTATACATTCATAAAAGTCACATAAAAGTAATTGTACTGTATTGAAATAGAATCAAAATTGAACGTCGCACGCAGTTGATCAATACGTTTTAAAATATCATCGGTAGTGTAGATTATACTTACCCAACAGAATGTGTTCTGAATATTTAACGTGCTTGTTATAGATAATATGGTACTTTCCTGAGTACTTTGCTTTATTGAACGACGTTTTGCATACATTTTGTGGTCTCTATAACTGGTCCAATTTTCCGTCACTATTTTTGGGCATCCAATTCTTTTAGAAATCTAAAACATTAAAAATAGATATAATATATTATGACACTTAATAAATTGTACTACCTACTTAAACTATCAGTTTATTAACTCATATTTGATCTCATGCAATACCTATATAATTTAAACCGAATATACAGAAGCTGGTTTAATAAGCAGTACCTACTTATTTGAGTTTTATTTGCATTGAAAAACTAAGAGTACCTAGTCAATATTAGTTAGTCTAAGATCTGAAATGACTCATACACAAAATATGTATTAAGTCTGTAAAATAATTATCTACTTATATATTATTTTATTTTAGAGAGCACCTGAAACCCTACGACTACGCCTGAGGAATAATTACAAATAAGATAATACTTGCCTACAAAATGATTTATTCCATTCTTTCTCTAACGCGGGATCGTATATAAAACACTATTTACCGATTTTGAAAACAGAAAAATTGTCTGGATGTTGTGGAAGTCTAAGAAACACATAAATAAAACAAAAATAGCCACAAATAACAATGGCGATGTAAACAAAGTTTTAATGCATTTTCGACATTCGACCCGCGACGTTTGAATTAGCCAATAGAATTCAGGGTACCTTGAAACCCCCCGCAATAACATCTTGTAACATGCGACACGCCCACATGCCGAGTCTAGATAATATATGGTCGAAGGTTTTCCTGGTTGAAGTTTAAGGTTATGTAGGTATAGTGGATTATTTCTTTTATAATTTTCAAGGATTTTACAGTATTTATGGTCAGTGTTGCCAATTGCCGGAGAATTCTCCGCTTTTCGGAGAATTTGACTGCCTGCGGAGAATCTGGCGGAGAATGCCTTTTTGACGGAGAATTGGCGGAGAATATAGGGTGATAGAATTTATAATTATTTCTTTATTAAAACCAATAACAAAATAATATGGCTCTCTGTTTTCTTGCAGTTTAGTAGTTTATGTAAATGACTGTTATTTCTCAAAACCAAAACAAACCTAATTAGGTTCCTATAATTATTCATACTCATTCCAGTATGTATATAAAGTTCACTAATTTTAAGCGTGCTCCAAATCTGGTTGTGGTGATTGATCACAACCAAGTTTTATTGATTCATTTTACTGATGAATTAAAATATCAACTTGTGCAAATTAGTAATGGACTAATGGATTACATATTGAGAAGCAAATAAAGATCAATATATTTTTTGTTGTATAGAAGATTTTGATATTTTGTTTTTGCCGGAGAATTTCTTCGATTTGCGGAGAATTTTAAGGCAGTAGGCGGAGAATTTTAGAAAGCTCTGTTGGCAACACTGTTTATGGTGTTTGTATATCAAAAATGGTCAAAAAATTACATTTTTCTGCGATTGCTCAATTTTTTAAGGATAAAGAAACACTCATGGTCAAGGTAGAAAGTTCTGTTGAAGCGTGAAGCGGGCCGCATGAAAGGAATTATGATCCTGAAGTGCTGACTGTTAAGGGAGAAGTTCATGCTAGCATGAGAGATATAAACTATAAAGTACAGGTTTGTGCTTTTTTTAAAAAAATAAATATATTTTACTTTAAATGTAATTGTTTTCAGATATTTTTGAATAACGGTAAAAATATAACCGATGCAGAATGTGCTTGTCCAAGGGGATTATGGTTATGCCATCATATGGCTGCTCTGGCTCTCTTTGCGCACTATAATATTTCTGTAAGAGTACGAACATGCCAAAGGTGCTACGCAGCTATAGAAGTTCAGGCCGCAGTTTTAGTCGATGCATTGAAGCCATGAATTTGTACTAGGAGCAGTTCACCCTTCTAACATCGACGGTATGTGCGGTTATATTTAAATGTATAGATTTGTTTTACACATTGATGGCTTCGATGCATCTACTGAATTTGTGGTCTGAACTTCTAGCTGCGTAGCAACTTCGGCATGTTCGTGCTGTAACAAATGAAGCGTGCTCATGGAATATGTCGTATTTACTAGACAGTTCAATTTTAACCTATTTTAATCAAATAGAAGTAAGTTCTGAATAAACGATACAATACGTAATTTCTTTATTTATTTGCGTTTCTAAGTGAAAATACTTACAAATAAACATTTAAACACGAGGTTAGAGGCAAGGCCCCCACAAGGGAGGGTCAGTAGGTACTGTGGCACCCTGGGCCCGGTTAGGCTAGTAAATACAATTCTCGCTCGTTTAAGAGACCTGGACAAATTTCTCCTAGGCGCGGGGGCCTGCCAGTGAATTTAGTACAGGGGCCTGGTTAGAGGACGAAAATTTATGATAACAGTATAAAATAATGGAAAGCAATTCAAATAAAAATAAATAAAACAGGCTTTGAGGTTAGAGCACAAAGAAATAATCAAAGAACTACGTTCTCAATAATTTTCCAGGCACTTGTAGAACGCATGCGCATAAACAACAATTTAGAAAACATTTTTTAATTTATTCTCCGTAGAGAAAATTGATTACCACATGTAAAATACTTATAATCCAGCTCTATTTTTATACTAGTAGTTAGGTTTCAATAGTTAAATATGAAAAATAACGTACCAATCCTCAGATACATTTTTAAGTAATTTATTTTGACCCTTAAAGCACATGTACATAAGGCATGCTTCAAAGAGTGGATGGAAAGGAATTCAAATTAACCTCCTCGTGAATGACGTCACGACTATTGTGGTCCATTTAGGGTGACTAGATACTAGTAGCACAGTATAGAGAAGACCAGTAGTTTCACTCGCAGCGGTCCCTTTGATATTTGTTGTATTCGATTTTATTTTTTTTAATCCACTGCGCATCTACTATTTGTATCCCACGCGCATTTCGTTGTATACTGGCGACAGTGGCGACTGTTCAAAAACGTAAACAAAAATAAACATCCACCCCACCCTACATCATCGCTGCCGTCCACTGTCGTCGTGCCGGACACTGCACATCGAATTATTTAAGCCCAGGAGCAAGAAAATCACAGTAACGATTTACGTTGTGATTGAAAAATCACGATATCGCCCATCACTACTTTCTACTGTGCTAGTAGTGATAGGTAAAAGCAGTTATTTTTTAATAACAGTTTAAACTGCAACTGCTATTTTGAAATAACAGTTTAAAAATAACAGATCGCTGAGAAGTACTGACATGAGCATACCGCAGTGCGCAGTTTGCAAAGTTATTTCAGAGACGTTATTTTATACATCATGCTGCTGCCGCAGCTGTTATTTTCGAACTGAAATAACAGTCTGTTAATGCTATTTACAAACAAAAGTTATAAAATAACAGGTTGTTAAATAGCAACTCATCTCTAGACACTATAGTCAAAATATGACGTTGTGGGCAAACAATTGGCAAACACGGGTTTGTTTTTACTAAATTCCGGAAACGTAGCCAAGCCAACAGAAAAACACAAAGGTTTAACGAATGAAAATGAATGTTTGCCCTCGAGGCCCACACACGTCATGTTGGATGTCACGTGGTTTGGAATGCCTAATTAGCTATTTTCTTTCGTGCTGAACAAAGTGAACAGAATCAGTACGCAACCAATAGAGATCAAGGATTTCAAAAATACCTCGATTTGATTGGCTGTTTAGTGATTGCAATCAGTTCGTTCAGCACTAAAGAAAACAGCTATTGAATTGGTGGAATTTTTTGAAATTAATTTGGCGGGCTGTCATACTGTCCGAAAGTTTTCACTTTTATCTGACGTAGGATATTTTCACGGTCAATAAACGATACGGTTGCATCAATCAGCAGCTTTAGGACGAGAGAGACGCGGGGGGCGGGAAATCGAATGAAAGAGATAGACATATCTGATTTCCGTGCAAAAGACAGAGACAAAGATGCTTGTAGTGTCTACAGGTGACGTAGGCTGTAGACCCTACCGGAATCTTTGTCTCTGTCTTCTGCACGGAAATCAGATATGTCTGTCTCTTTCATTCGATTTCCCGCCCCCCGCGTCTCTCTCGTCCTAAAGCCGCTGATTGATGCAACCGTATCGTTTATTGACCGTGGGATATTTTGACGTTGAATATTTTTCTGATGACCAGCTTAACCTCACTTTTATTGACATTGTTCCTAATCATCAAAATGTTTCCAGAAGTGGCTAAAAACGAATTTAATCATAGTTATTGATTTGATTAAAAAAAGAGAAAAGATTTGGATGCGAGATATTCTCAAATATAAAAAATTATCACAACCTGTTTCATGAAAAGAGCCACAATAATAATAATAAGAAATATTTTAATTATTTCATTATGCCTTATGTCGTCTGCCAATAATTTCAATGAACTTTTGAATACTCTGTTGAACAATTTACATTGTTCCGAAACTATTTTTAAA
Source organism: Rutpela maculata (assembly GCA_936432065.2). Classification (NCBI taxonomy): domain Eukaryota; kingdom Metazoa; phylum Arthropoda; class Insecta; order Coleoptera; family Cerambycidae; genus Rutpela; species Rutpela maculata. Next base: position 217,011,197 of record OW386286.2, read on the forward strand.
GTTACTAAAATCAAGGTTAAATGTCACCAAAATATACGATTAGCGGATACAAAATTTCGGATTCATGTAAATTGATATTTTTATTCATCCGATGAAAAACATCCGACATCCGATTCGGATTTCGGACATCGGTTGGATGAGAATGCACCTTTAAGTTTACAAACCTTGAAGGTTACGATTGTTATATTAATCGTAAATCGTAACTAGAACCACGGATTTTGATCTTATTTTGCTAGTTAAAGGAATATTAGCTATCTAGTTTAGAATATAAAATCCGTGATAAGATATTTAAATATTATCCTGGCATTCTCTTCATTATTCTTTTTTGTTTTTTTTTTAGGTTCTTCCTGGCATATTTTTAGAAAAAGATAAGCACATATGTTTAAAAAATGCCAAAAAGAGAAAAGAAAAATAAATTGTTTAAATTCACCCTATCTCATTAGAGGGCGCGGATGTTTTCCTCCCGCGAAATCGATTTGTGAAAAGCGAATCAAGAATCAACATGTCGGGAAATCGTTGATTCTGTTTAATTCTAATTCTTTTGTTGTTAATTCATTTGTAATATTAATCGTGAAAATAACTATAATAGTGCTATCCAAATATTGCTGACTGAAATTATAAGTTATTGTTTTGCTGCCACTGGCAAATTTCTGTGTTATAATCATTTGTTCCATTGTTACAAGATTCGGCAACAGTTGGGGTGTAGTGTGTAGAATGAAATGTATGAGTGAAATTAAGTAAAAACAGTATCAGTTAAATCTCTCAGGGTAAAATAATACAGGGACATAATATATTAAAATGCAAGCGACAGTATTTGTGGAGGATTGGTTATGTTACAATACATCTCTCGGTGAAGGTGCTTATGGAGAGTAAGTTTTTTTGGAATTTATAAATCATTTAATTACTAATAAACATTTTATGTGCTTAGAGTTAAGCTGCTAGTTCATAGAAAAACTGAGGAGAAATTAGCTTGTAAAATAATCAACCATCACAAATACAAGGATGCCTCTACCAATATTAACAGAGAGGTAACAATTCATAAGATGTTAGATCACGAGAATATTATTCAGTATTATGGAAGGCGACAGGAGCCCCTTAAAGAGTATATTTTTCTTGAATATGCTAGCGGTGGAGAACTTTTTCAGTTGATTGGTAACAAAAGATTTGTCCTTGCACATAGTAATTTTTGTACCAAACTTATTCTTTTTGTTAGAACCCGATATTGGAATGCCATCACGTAGTGCACAAATGTACATGAAACAATTATTATGTGGAATGAATTATTTACACGAAAAAGGAATTACTCATAGAGATATAAAACCAGAAAATTTATTAATTAGTACCACAGGTACTTTAAAAATAAGCGATTTTGGTATGGCTACCCTGTTTAGGTATAAAGGAAAAGAAAGGCTGTTGGACAGAAAGTAGGTACATATTTAAATATAGTTTTATTATAAATTGTAAATATAAGTAAATATTTTTCAGATGTGGTACGAGGCCGTACTTGGCTCCAGAGATTTTACGGGAACCATATAGAGCCCCTCCCGCAGATTTATGGAGTTGTGGCATAGTTTTCGTGGCGATGTTAACAGGAGGCAAGTTTTATATTGTTTTCATAGCTAGATATAGTTAATCTAGATATTATATTAACTTTGTGTTCTAGAACTCCCATGGGCGGACACAACAGATAATAATGAGGAATTTACTAAATGGAAAAGTGACGAATATATATCAGAGACGCCTTGGTCCAAATTAAGTAATACTGCATTAAGTTTAGCAAGGCAACTTTTAAATATTGACCCAATTAAACGATTAACATTGGACCAAGTAGAAAGGCATACGTGGATGAAACTTCGCTTTGGTTATGGTAAATTTCTTTTTTTTTTTATTGCATTGTATTATAGCATGTATAAGGTGGGATTATATTAGGGATCGACCGATACCGATATTGATATCGGTATATCGGCGTTATGGCCGATTATCAGTATCAGCCGATATTGGATTGTAATATCGGTGTCGGTCAAAAAATATTTTTTAATTTTTAAGGTTAAAGACAAGTCAAAATGTAATAATATTAATATTTGTTTAATTATTTAATATTTAAAGTTAAGTTTAGGTAAATTATGATGCAATAAAATTAGACTTTCTGCTCGATCTGGATTTAATCGGCTTAGAGATTTATAAATGTTACTAGCTGAAGAAAATAATTGTTCACCGTAAACGCTACTTGGTGGAGGTACTAAATATATTAAGGCTAATTGATACAGGGAGGGAAACATTTCTTTCTTGTTGGCCCACCAAGCTAATGGATCTTCAGTTCTAGCAATTGGAGGTGGTTCTATGTATATTTGAATTTCATTTTCAATTTTAATTAATAAATCTTTCTTTGTAATTTTACTTAGGCTTAATTAATTTATTTTATTTCCCGCCTCTCTTCATAAGTGCTGCTAAATATGTCATGAGCAACATCATTATTATTACTCTGGTTATCGACGTTATCGTTATTTGAAGATTGTCTAGAAATTTTTACCAATGGAAAATCACCACTGTCAGCCGAACTACCAACATCGACAATCTCTGAATCATCATATACATAAGTATCCATTGTTCTTCATTATCTCTAGTTTTATTTCTTTACAAGTATTTTGCCACAAAGCATCTTCAAAGAAACATTTCTTAAATCTAGAATCCAATGATGATGCAAAAACGAGAACATTTTTGGTAAAAGATTCCTTAAATCGCTTATTCAAATTAGTTTTTAGCTCATCTTTCATTGTTTAGACTCCAGAAAAATTAACATCAGCTTTACTTAAATAATTCGAAAGAGTTTTAATGAGTGGTATTATTTCAGATATGGATGAATTCGACTTACTGGCAATTTTAGTAATCTCTTCTAAGGGTTTTAATAGGTTTGGTAAGTTATTTGCTAGTTCCCATTGGTAAAATGTCAGGGCCTTTTTATTAACTGCAGAATCTTCATCGACCATGATCAAATAATGTAAAGTATTTTTTTGGTCGACCAAGCGTTCTAACATGTAGTAACTTGAGTTCTTGAACCAAAGTTTTTTCTGGCATATTAAGTTGCTTCTGAATTTTTTTTTAATTTATCGCAAGCCAATGAGGAATGGTTGAAATGTGAAACTATATGCCTCGCTTTTCCCAGTAAATCTATTGTTATGGATCGTTGACTTTCAATTAAATCCTGTATCACTAATTGTAATGTGTGTATAAAACAAGATTGATATGTTAGTTTAGCTTTTTTGATACCTTTTATCATGTTGGAAGCATTGTCACCAAAAACTAGGAGGATTTGATTGCAATTTAATTTCCATTCTTGCATTAAACTGTTCATATTCTGGGCAAGAGTTAAATCTGAATGTGTATCTGGAAAATATTTGCAAGACAATACAAATGAACACCTTTCTGTTTTCTTGAAGTCTATCCAATGAGCAGTGAAACATAAAAATGGGTTATGTGTACAGGTCCAAATATCAGTGGTTATAGAAATTTGTATTATTTTTGCCTTCTAAAATCGTCATAGAAATTCGACAAACTATGTGTTTCACAAAAAAAAAACTGTCATTTGCCCAACGAAATTACCTCTAGCTAAAAATGTATTATTAAAGATCCCCATTTCAGGGTTTCGCCCAGGAATAGGCGTCGACGTCATATTGGAAGAATTGCTATTTAGAAATAGATAATTAAAAGTTCTCTCTGTTATACTTCTGTCAAGGGGGGATAAAAAACAAAAATGACGTTGAGCAAAATATACTTTAATTTTTTATAGCAAATTTTCAGATTTTAGAGATAAGGTAATCTAAGGCCGATACTGGTATCGGCCCAAAAAATCATATCAGTCGATCCCTAGATCATATGCCAGTTTGTTTATTCTACCAATATTACATTTAGGACTGGATTGCATCTTTATTTATATTTAATCATTTTGTGGAAAAGAAAATTCTTGGTGGTTTTGCTTTGGCAACTTAGCGGTATGATTATTTTGAAATTCATAAAGCTAGATTACCAAAGCAGAAGTGTCAGGACATGCAGCAAATATTTACTGAGGTAAGTTACTGTATCTGTACTGTAGTTTATTGAAACTGGAGAAGAAAATATCGATTATAGGACATTCAATGGAAAATTAATAAAAAATAAAGAAATTTTATGTATGATTGCCTTAGAAAGAGGTGTTTATGTATACTTTTGTGATCATAAAGTACCGCTTTATAAAGTTTGTAAAAAGTTTAAATTTATTTAAATTTACGTTGAAACCACATTTATATTGTACCTACCTACTAATAATGGGACTATCCGGATAGCCATCTACCAAAGATTTAGCCACCTTTCAGTGAAGGTAGAATGTGACTTTTAATCGAAATAGTGCATAAACTGCTTGTAGACAAAAAATCAGTTTTGTAGATTAATATTCTGCGGCGGCAAATGCAAAACTTCTCTGCAAACTGCAATAGCCTGGAGGGCATATTCGGCCATAAGTCTTGGTTTTTTATGTTAGAGAAAAAATTAAAAAAGTGTCAGAAAGTTCAGTCAATTCTCTTTACATAAGCTGTCTACAAATTTTTCGAAAAAAATGATAATTATCGAGATATTCAAGGAAATGTAGGAAATCTTAAAAAAATTATTTTTCTCAGAAACCTTCGTTTCAAAGGACCAAGATTAATGGAATGTCAAAGTAGTACATGATATTAAGTGAGCATCGTATATGAGATCGATTTCAGTTAATTACCGATGAATTACGGTGACAAAATGGAGAAATTATACAAAAAAAAAAAGTCTCAAATCCCGGCCCCTCTAATTCCTTCATTTTTGTTAGAACTTAAAAAATAAAAAGAAGCGTTTTAGCAAATTTAATTCCATTTAAATTAGCAGGAGTAGTCTTTTGGCGTAGGAGCCAAGATTAAAAAGTTGCCAACTGTAGAAGCTCAAAATTTGCGATTTTTTGCCGTACATGGCCGACATTTCAGTAGTTATCTCTGAAACGAAAAAAAAAATCAAAATTCTGATGGTAGCAAAAGGATTTATAGTGGAAAATACTCGTTTGACCTTATTTTTTATTTCAAGCTAACTCCCACCGGAGATATCTACGAAAAATTGATTGATTGATTGATTTACCAGTGTGCGGTAGGCGTTGCTGCCACTCCCAAGTTATATAGCTGGGCCTGCTACGTCCACGCTGGGTTGGACTAAGGTCATGCTTGTTGCCGGCAGTGAGAGCCACATGGCACATGGTAAAGGAATGTGGGATGGGAGGTGTAGGTATTTGTGAGATGCGTTACCGCATTGTGTCGTGAGGGAGCGTTTAAGCTCCCTTTTTTTGTATTTTTGGTTCTGGACTTCTGCCTATTCTGGGTCTTGTGAGATATGTTGCCGCGTTGTGTCGTTGCTGTTTGTGCTTCTATTTTTGTACTTCTGTTTCTACAAGTCTTCTTCTTCTTCTTCTGAGGCTTCTGATTCCTCCGTTTCTGATTCTGGTAGAGTATATATCGCTCCGATTTCTTTGTGGAATTCATTTTTTCCCCTCGCTTTTCTTTCCCAGTATGTTTGGTCCTTTCCCAGTTTGTTCATGATCCTCTCGATTGTTGTTTTCCATGTGTAACATGGTCTCCCAATTTTTAGTTTGCTGCTGTTCAGTGTTAGTGCTTTCTTCAGTAGGTGTGTTGGTTCCTTTCTTTGGACGTGTCCCCAGTACTTCATTGAGTACATTTCTATCCTTTTTGTGATTGTCTTCCCTTCTAGTAGTGTTGATGTTTTATGTCGCTGTTTTTGTCCTGTTGTTTTTCTGAGTAATTGGATGATGTCTCTTTCAGCTCTTCTCAAACTTCTTCTGTTGGCTTTTGTTGTTGCCGTGTTTTTAACTCCATATGTCATTGTTGGCAGTATGATTGGCTAAGTACATCCGTTTGGTCAGGCCCCATGATAGTTTGTTTTTCTCAATGAACGGTGTAATTGGTCAGTTTGTTCGTTGTTCTTAGGGAGTAGTCACCTATTTTGTATTCTTCTCCACTGATCCGACTCTCTTTTGTTGATGGGTCTCGCTCCATTATTAGACTTTTCTTGAAATTTATTTTCAGCTCAGATGTGTCCAGATGCGGTTTCATGTTTTCTAGGAAGTTGAGAATTTGTTGCTCTTCTTCTGTGACGGTTATGAGGTCATCGGCGTTAGCTAATACGATTGGGGTTCTCAGTGTTTCCATGTCTTCGTTAAAATTTGGTGTTTCCCTTATTGTGTTTTGTATCGCTCGGTCTAGGACCGTGGTGAATAGTCGGGAGGTTAGGGGGCATCCTTGTTTGACTCCTCTGTTCTTTTGTCTGGTTTCCGTCATTTGTCCAAACCATTGTATGGCAGTTGTTTCATGGAGGCAGGCCTTTGTTATCTTGTTTATTAGATAGTGCAGCACTCCTTTGTTATACAGGGTGTTGACTATGGCTTCGTGACTGATGGTATCGAATGCCTTTTGGAGATCTATAGCGGCTATGTGCAGTTTTGTTCCTTCTCGCCATTTTTCTTCCAGTATTCTTCTGGTGGTGTACTTGTGGTCGTCCGTCGATCTGCCTTTGATGAATGCTGTCTGGTAGTCTGGCGGTCTTCCAATGTACTTCTCTAGTTGCTCGAGCAGGAATTGTGCGTAGTATTTGTATCCTATGCTGCAGAGTGTTATTCTTCTGTAGTCTTCTATGGTCTGCGGCGAGTTGGTTTTTGGGAGGTATAGTCTTGGTCCATTCCGTAGGCAGAGGTGTGTTTTCTGTCCATACTCTGGTGACGATTTCTAGGGTTTGCTCCTCTAGCTTTTCCGTGCCGTAGTGTATTAACTCGTTGTTTAGTTGCTTCCTCTTCTTCCTCCAGCTTCTTGGTCCAATGTTGCATTGGTATGTAGACTAGTATTACTATGAGAAGTTGACAGGGCGGAGCCAAAATGCGCGAATATTTTTACCAGTGGCATAGCTTTATCTGGGGTATAGGGATGTGTAATTGCAATAAAAGTTTCGCGGTCAAGGAACTGTGAAAATGGAGTAGATTAAAACTTGCCAACTGTTACGAGTAACCTTTGTTCAGGAGAAGTGTAAGAATAGTACGTTGTACTAAACTTTGCCTAATAAAGTTGTTTTATTATTATTATTACCGTCGCCGCCGCTCTACTGTAGGGCACCGCCGCCGCTCTACTGTAGGGCACCGCCGCCACTGGTGTTGACATTGAATGTCACGTAATTCTTTCTCATTGGCTTAGAATGATGGAGTGCACAAACTCGTTTCTGCACATATTTTTTGCTGTCATCTTCTCATAGTAATACTACTTTATCTTCTCCTGTGGGTACTGTTGTTTCTTCTATATTTTTTCAGATATCTGAAGGTTTGATTTAGTCGTTGTCCTGGTGGAAGTGTTTCTATGTTTTCGAAGAATGATCTGCATTTTTCCTCGTCGTGGTTTCTCTCCGCCTCTCTTCCTTCAGTGCTTCTTTTAGTTTTTCATTTATATGCCCCGTCGGCCGTTGTTCGCCTGTGGCCTTCATCTTTTTTAGCTGTTCGTACTTGTTATTTTTTTCCTTTCTTGTCGGGCTCATAGGTGATCTGTCCCTTTTTAGCGTTTTTGTTGCTGCAATTTTTATTTTTGCACCCATTGATATCCAGTCTAATTCTTCTCCTGTCAATTGGTTTTCTATTTCTTCCCCGTATTTCTTCCGAAAGTCTTCGTGCTGTAGTAGATAAATATTCCAGGTACTGTGTGGTGTTTTGTTGTTTCCTTAACTTCTTTTTCCTTCTAGCAAAAAACAGGTTACATTTCGGAGCCGAAAAAATTGCAAAAACATGCAATCTTGGCACATTCATATTTTTCGAAAAACACCATTGGGACAGCCGTACGATGTCGCGACGTTAAGAGGAAGTCTTCCAGATAAACCTGATTGTAAATTGCACGGGAAATTCGAAAATTCGGCTCGGCACGAACGAATCAAAAGTAGCATTTTGTGACATTTCAGAAAATCGATATCTCTTTTTGCAACATGTTTAATTTTTTACTCATTTTTGCAACACTTATAGATTGATAGAATTGCACCTTCATCATAGATACTATCTAAACTTTCTTGGGAAGAAAATCTAGCTTTATGAATATTAACGCGAAAAATCTGTCGCTACCTCCCTGGCTAGAATGAACATAGTAGAAGTAATCTGATTATTGAAATACTTGAAACATTCTGATTATTACAAAATCATCCAAATAATATCATTCGCATGATTTTTACTGCTCACTGCTCAGTATGCAGTTCCGAGTTAGCCGAGATTCCGGATTTACCGTCCGGTTTCCCTAATCGTTGCTCTTTCGACTCACAATAATGCAAGGGCCAACAATATATCTTATACATATGGAAACATATAAATAAATATTAAAATGATTAAATTGCTTTTTTTCTTACGTGCTATCGATGACTAGGTTATCAGGAGACGTGTTGCAGATCATTGCTGATGCGGAACATTGACCTGCATAAATAGAGGAGCTCAGTCCAGAAGAGCTCACTTCGCTTCAGAAGAAGAAGACCACGACAAGATGGGCGAAACACCAAGCATTCAACCAAGTCTACGCAGAAGAAGACCCGGAGACCAGCAGCCAGATCACCAGCTCCGTGAAAGCCTTAGCACCAAAATAAATAACATAAAAAGTCAAACTGTTTTAAAATCCAATTACTAAAATGACAGGTCCTTATTAAAACAAATTACCGTGACTGTGAGATATAATTCTAAATAATTTTAGTTCTTGATGATTTTAACAAAATTTAAATTTGTTTGCTCTTGTCTAAAAGGATATATGTTTCGGTTAATATTTCGCATCGAATCACATGCATTATTACAATATTATTGTTTTTATAAACTATCTGTAATAGAATTTAAAATTAACATTCTTTCTAGATTCAAGTGCTGACATTGGAGACAGTTCTAGTGAAAACCCAGCGAAGCGATGGAATTCGATGATTGAGGCTGACACCAGGCAGAATAGGGACACTCCACAAGTAACACTTTCTCAGCCTGTATTGGCAAATCGATCGTCTTCGATAAATCAACTAGTGAACGAGTTGAAAACTACTAAACGTGAGCCGACCTGTTTCTCTCAACCCATACATAATGAGGATCTAATGATGCAGTTCACTCAAAGTCCAATAACTAAAGACAATTTCCACAATTTGAGTAAGAGGATGACGCGATTCTACGTCACAACTACTTATGAGAAAACTTTGGAAACTTTATGTTTGATGTTGGATTCGCTACATTACACGTGGAACAGTGATCCTTCTGGAGCTGTAAGTACAAAAAAATATTTGTTTCTGCATGTATTAAATATTAAATCAAACTGACTTCAAGTAATTTTTTTTTCCAAGAGCAATATAAACTCACTTTTTCACACTCCAAAGCTTGTACAAATTTTTACTGCTAGTACGGTACAGTTATTTACCGTATGGCAGAGCTGGGTTTTTTCCTCATCGGGAATTTTCCCAAAAATGGGAATCCTGGGAGGATTGAAATTAAGAAAAAACCGTTTTTTCCCATTTTTGAATTTTCCACAAATTTTAAACTCCAGTCGAATTAGACATAATAAAAAATTTTGCGTCCTGTGGACTTTTTTTTGTGGAAGTTGTTTAAGAGGACATAATAAGCAAGCACAGAAAACTACACCCTGCTACACCATGTGCGTCCCCTATTTTTAGGGGTTGAAACTTTGAAATTTTACTTATGTGTCCATATCTTTTTCCCTATTGCCCGTAGAGCTCTTTACCAAGTTACACAATAAGTGTTGATCCTATTTAAATACAAAAACACATTTTCTATGCGCAATGAATTGGACTTTTAGGGTAAACAAAAACATTTACTAGAATTATACTGGTTTTGGTTTTTTTAATGCAACAATACCAAAACAGCCATTTTTGGCATATTTTGCTGTCTAGCTCCTAAACCAATGAATGTATCAAAATGAAACCAAAATAAATTTTCTTATATTACGGCCGTACATACATGAAAAAAAAAAATGAGCGAAAAAAAGTAGGTTCACTTTTTTTTTTTTTTTAATTTAAAAATCCGGTATCATGGAAACCGCGCTGTATTCGATGAAAGTTTTTTCACAAATCTCCTTAAGGGCATTAGTATGTGTAGTATTGTAGATTGGAAATAATAGCCGTTTGTCCTGTACAGAAGACCCCAAATTTGGACAGAGCGACCTTTCCGGACTAGTACAGCCAAAACCTTTTGTCCTACGGCAAATGTGTAATATGTATATTATGTAGAGGAGAGATGAGTCTTCAAAAAGTGTAACTTGGTAAAGAGCTCTACAGGCAACAGGGAAAAAGATATGGACACATAAGTAAAGTTTCAAAGTTTCAACCTCTAAAAATAGGGGACGCACATGGTGTAGCAAGGTGTAGCTTTCTGTGCTTGCTTATTATGCCCTCTTAAACAACTTCCACAAAAAAAAGTCCACAGGACGCAAAATTTTTTATTATGTTTAATTCGACTGGTCTATTAACCTAACTTTTAGACTAACCTAACTTTTACACTAAAAGTTAGGTAGGTTTTTTCCTGGGAGGGTTAAAATGAAAAAAAAAAAACGTTTTTTCCCCATTTTTTAATTTTCCGACAATTTTAACCGAACTTTTAGACTAAAAGTTAGAACTAAACCAAGAAAAATAGTATTAAAGCCCTTATGTTATGAATACAATTAAATATACCTAACATATTTGGTATCAAAATGAAGATCTTTTAATGACCAATTCATTTTAATAATAAAAAAAAATTTCCAGGGAAACAACCCGGTTTTTTTACCATTAATTATTTTTATTTATTTGCTTTTATCATGATTAGAGAATATTATTTAGGTATTATGCAAATCACAACTTACACACTTTTTTATTTATTATGAAAATACATACTTTCTGTATATTGTTGCCCTAATCTGGGCACGCTAATATACTAGTTGTTTTGATTGGTTCTCCAATAATGAGTGTTTTAAAGTATTTACCTAACTAGTATATCAGCGTGCCCAGATTAGGGCAACAATATACAGAAAGTATGTATTTTCATAATAAATAAAAAAGTGTGTAAGTTGTGATTTGCATAATACCTAAATAATATTCTCTAACCCGGTTTTTTCCCGAGAAAAAAACCAAAAATATAGAAACCGGGTTTTTATCCATCTCTGTCGTAGGGTATAAAAAAAAACTCGTTTCTCTTACAAACTATATTGAAATAGAAATCCAAAGGTCAATTATAGAGATACGAATATGAAATTGTACGGAAGATAATTAAATATTTTTAACATTTGGTTACTACAAGCATCTTTGTTTCTTCCTGACGATGCCCCGATTTTCTCTGGTGCCCTTGGAATATCTTGAATCTGACGGAATCCAGAAACTACAGCTTTGTGCAATTGGACCTATTGATGTTCTCTACTTCTAGTTTTTTTTTTTTCTATCAGAAAGTCTTACTGCTGTCTGATTTGTTTGCAATAGAATGTTCAATACAACCTTCAATCACTGTCGTAGATTTCTGTCACTTGTGTTATTTTAGATCAGTTCCTGTCAAAGGATCTTTTGTAAAGTGGTTATTTTTTAATAATTTAATTAAATTAAATGATTATGATGTAGCCACGTATCATGAATACTCTGTAAGTGAAATATTTAGCAAAATTTTCCTTTTCAAATCACAAAAAGTAAATTTCACCTAGAACTGATAATAATGGCCGCTCCGTTATATTTAGCTACTTTTAGAAAATGTGATATGGTTTCATAAAAGAATCTAAAGAAGGTCACTACAAGAAACAGTTATAAATCTTTATTACAGCACTTGGCTGTATATAAGTGCTACTTACTTTATAAGGAATGTTTTTCGAAGAAACTCACTTATAAAGCAATTATGAACTAACAAAAGACTACTCGAGGCTTTGGCTTTACACAGCTTTTATAGTACGTTTGTATATAGAACCTAATGATTAATTCATTGCTGTGTTAATGCTATATTACAGCGTTGAAATTGCTACGCTTGTCATACTAAAGTAAAAAGGTTAGGTTGACGTTTTAATCTTATAATAATTTAACCTTCATGTTGTCGTCAAATTTCTGTATGGCATTCTTATCAGTATGTAGTTTTCCCAATATTTATATAAATATTGTGCAGGGGTGGATGGGGTCAGTGCAACAGGCCCTGGCAATTTTAGGGAAACAGCCCAATCAAGCACGGAACTAGAACCTCAAATTTGAGTGGGCTAGGGAAGAATAATTGTTTTTCTTTTTTTGGGTGGCCAAGGCCTAAGGAGAAAAAATGCGCCACAGGTGAAATTTTTGTATTTTTCAAGGTCAAACGCTGTAAAATGAAAAGTTAGAAAATCGAGTAGCAAAAACATTTTCTTTGAAAAATAGGTTTCGTCAAACGAATTGTACTTTTTTTCATGTAATTGCAAAAATTATTTAAAGGTTCAAAGCACTACCCAAGTAGCATTTTAAGCAACATTTTGGCAAACGTTTCTAACAAATTGTGTCTGTTACCATGTCTAAAATGGGAGCTGTTTCCAACATGTTCCCATACATTTCCGACACACGTATAATTTCTTATGGTCATACAGTACATGTTTCTATTGTGGTGGCACTAGGCGTTTCTTTGCTGGTTTCGAAAATAAAGAGAAGCATGTTTCAAATTTGTAGCCAACCGATTTATACACAGTTTCACAAATGTATCGATACTTTATTATATTTTATATTGATTCGTTTCCATACACACGTTTTTACAAAGGGAATAAATGTGTGCAGTCAGTTTCAGAAAATTTTATTATCTTTCACCTAATGAGAATGTGTTTCAATATTGTGCGTATTTTTTATTACCTTTCAATATGGAAACGATTAAGGTACACATAGAATAATAACAATAATGGTGGTAATACCTATAATGTGAAAACTTTGTCGTCATTTTTAGCTTTTGTCTGACCTGAAGAGACGTGCGGCAAAAATTTTATCGATTATTTGGCGGAGATACTTCGATATTTTTAATGGGCCTCACAAATATAAACATTTCGAATATATTTCTTTATTAAGCATAAAAATTTATAGGTTATAAAATATATTTTTTTCGATTATTTTGGTAATAATAAGTATACCAAATTATATATTTTTTTCGTAATTATCATAATTACTGATCTTCGATATTAAGCCTTTGCCTACGTTTTCATTTAAAGACTAAAATAGCAAAACATCAACACTTAAAACCAAAATGGCTACAGAAGCAGTTCTGCATATGTTTCGAAAATTTAGATCATATTTTATGAAAAGAAACTTGATTCTCTAATGTATCCACTCGGTTCCGATTACAGTAGCATATTACCTCTGAAAGAAACTTGTTTCGAAACTTTTTTGGAAATGTTAACAATCATTTTCTTAAAGAAACAATTTTCTCTTTGTTTCAGTCTGGTTTCGGAAAAGTTGGCAACACGTGAACAATGGTGGGCAGCCGGCTGTGTTGTGCTCAGATAAACAAAGATTTCTTTCTTTGTTTATCTGAGGTGTTGCACGTGCATTCTGGTATTTTCGGCAGTTTTTAGTTGAGGTCTTCCATTAATTCATATTTTGGTTCTGCAGCCTCCTCTTTGAAAGTCAGTATCCAGTTAACTGGTTATTTGTCTTTTGACATTCCACAGCAACTTTTTTAAAAGTCACTCTTGGTTTCACAATTCTTGTATACTTTAACAGGTTGAAATACCTGGAAGAATGTTTAAATTGTTTGGTTTTTCTCATTTTGCATCTCAGAACTTTTCTGTGGCTTTAATAATAATAAAATGTGAGGTTATAATAACTCTATTAAAAAAGTTCACGGTCTTGATAATCTATTTTGTTTCATGGAAAAAGTGGAATCATTTGGAGACATAAGAATATGTTTCATACAATTTCAATAATGTATCGACACAAGTTTATAATTTAGAAATGATTAACAGATGCTGCAGTATGTTTCGAAAATGTGTTCAAACACTTGTTTTGGAAAAAAATCATATCTAAAAGTGGAAACAGTTGCTAAACTGTTCCACAATATTGTTGTGCTATCCGTAAAACGTAAAAAAATGGTAACAACTTCAGAAAAAATGTTGAAAATGTATAGAAACCTTTGTATCCCCCATAAGTATCGAAACAGTTACAAAACTGTTTCCCACTACACTAAATTTGTTCCTAAACTGTGTCTAAAAATGCTACTTGGGTAACACGTAGTCTCTCCCACGGGCTGAAGAAGACAGCTACTGTCATTTTTAAAAACGCCACTAAACGTCCTTACTCTTTATTAAAATTTATTGACATTGAAAAACAAGGAACGAAATAAAAAATTTAAAGATTTTAACAATAACAATAACAATTTTAACAATAAATTATTATTATTATGACTAATATAATAATATAAACATCTCTAAACATCAAAAAAAAAACAAAATGAAAATAATTCTAAAGTTTCAGAGGTCAAAAGAAAAAGAAAGAAGACCCCTTTATACATCAGAACTTTCTTGCAGAATTTGGGACGAACATGAAAATTGGGTTATTAACTTTTTATAAATGACATCTGGCATTTATGTCAATGGCCGAGTTTTTAAGATAGCAGCCTGAAAATCACATCTGAGACTTCCTTCGTTCTAAGTAAGGACTAAAGAGGGAAAAGAGCTACCGTTTAAATTTTTTTGGCCGTCGGGACAAATGCCTATTTACCTCTGACCGGCCCTGCCCGGCCCCAGACCCACCGGCCTGACAGGCATTTGCCTGTTTGCCCCTCTGTCCCATCCACCCCTGATATTGTGTAGCACTTTATAACAAACAGCACATGAAATATGCACAGAGATTTTATCACACTATCTTTTTAGAGATGACGTAAGTTAAGCTGCAAAAGAGTTCTATAAAAGATTGCGGCAACTTAGTTCTAGTAGAAAATTACAGTTGAATATTATAAAATACTCCTACTACACTTAAATAGTCTTTATAGGTAATCTACGTTAGGGCTGACATTTAGCGTAAACAACTATATTGCTGGAAAATGTTGCTTTAAAAACCTTTAAAACTCATGTCATATAGCCACTATAAGGAAATGGCTGAGTTGTAAAATAGTTTTATAAATGTTATATAAAGGTTTATACACCTGTTATAAATCTGTGTGGTTTGTATCTGTATAAAAGATCTCACTAAACCTTTTATGAAATAAAAGACACGTATAAGATGCTTTCATAAAGTAGCTTTATATTTATGCTGTGACAGTATTTTACCGGCAAGCTTATTCCACCGAATTGATTTATAAGCAATTTATTGCTAAATATGTAAATATAACCAATTAGCTCCTTAAGTTACCATAATATAAAGCTTTAACACTTTCGCTGCGGCCGTTTAGCCTGTGGGTCACCCCATACATTGACTGTTTTTTTTTCGAAAATATTGCATAATTAGGTGTCAGCAATCGAGTAGTGTGTCAATGAAAATTCTATATACAGGGTATTCCATGTTTTTTGGACTGACTCTCAGGCCAAAAATTTCTTGTTCAGTGCTGACTGGCATAATAATAATAATACATAATATGGCCTGGCTCACTGTCGTGCGCACTGCGCTAAGAACGAGACCGACTCTCATGAGAGTCATGCGCAGTGAAAGTGTTAAGCGCAATAAGAGTTCCACTTGTATTACTTGGGTTATGCTATGCATAGGAATCACACTATTTGGAGAAATGTTCAGTACTAACTTATTGCATTATTCACCACTTTCACTCGTAATTTTCGAAGAGATGTACATCAAATTCAGCCTGGAATTTACACATATCTACATTGTAATTAGTCTTCATGGTATTGAATGTCCTAGTGGAGGTCAGGAAGCCAAATTTTGCCGTTTTTGGTCGATTGTTTGCTGCAGTGACGAAATTACTTCCCTCCCTCCCCCCTGTTTTCGATGGTGCTGAATCCAAAAAAAAAGTGGGAGAAGTTTTTAACCGTACCCACCCCTTTAAACGGCCAAAAACCACCCCTTGGGAAGGAAATCGTCGAAGTTTTTATGAAGGTTTAATGACAAGGGAGAGTCTGAGGCAAGGTGAGGGGCATTGTTACAACCCTTCCAAGGGGAAATTGACTTTTTTGACTTACCCCGTTTTCGAGGGCGCTGAACTCGAAAAAATAGTCGATTACGTTTTCAACTCTTCCACCAAAAAAGTTTACAATTCATAAAAAAAAACAACAAAAATACAAGAGGAAGGTAATTTCGAATTCACGCGGATCCTCGGTAACCGAGTGGAGATACAATCTCTCCACGCAGCTTCCACAGCGCATATACCGAGAATTGAGGCAAGAAATGGAGGCACATGCCATTTGTCTCTCTTTATACTTTGACCGTTGTCGTCTTCACTACACTACAACGCATTTGGCTCCAATATAATATATTCATATATATTGGTTTGCATCAACCCCCAGGGTCTGCTACCGCCCTTCATCCTGCCTAAGACTTCCCTTGTTAATAAACCTTCCTAAAAATTTCAATGATCTTCTTCCCAAACACGTATAATCATCCCACCGTCGAAAAACGGCGAAAAGGAGTCGTTTTTGATCGTTTAACGAGGTAGGTGTTGTTAAAAACTTCTAACACTCGAAAACGGAGGTAAGTAGGTTTCATCGCTGCAGCATATAGTGGCTTGGCTTTCTAACCTTCCACTATCATGTGATTTCCGGTATCAACTAGCTTTGGCATTTATCAATGTTAGATCAAAATGTCAAATATAATTGTTACTGTCTATTCAAGCTCTGAGACCGCGTCAAAACTAACAAATATATGTGATTATCATGTAGCCAAGACGTAATGCCTACTCATTGATTACATTTCATATTTGGTTGCAAGTTGTATGCGATTTTCATGAGAAAGGAATTATATTTATTTTTCAACTTGAATGGTAATAATAATAATAAAAGTGCTTTATTGGCATCACCAAAAGGCCATCATCCAATGAATTGTTTAATTTCAGTTATTAGGAATTGCTAAGGAGGCGATAATTACTGAGAACAGAATAAAATTTATTCACAATAAATTTGGTTACAAGAAAGATATATTATAAATAACTGTATGCATAAATGACTGATTTGTGAAGTAAGTGCATTTGACAACAGTGAAAACGCATATGTTTATTTTGACGTGGCCTCGGAGCTTGGTGAACAGACTTTAGTGTTGATAGTGTTTTTTTTTTTAATTTTAATTGCAAATAGTTACTACTTAAATATTTTAGTGGAATATTACAAAATGCGATGGGTATATTGGTGTTTTTTCTTGTAGGTTACCATATCGACAGTTGATTGTATGAAGAATCAGTTAACATTCAAGGCAAATATGTTCGAAATGGATGGGAAAATATTACTAGATTTCAGGCTCTCTAAAGGCTGTGGTTTAGAATTTAAGAAAAAATTCCTAAAAATCAAAACTTGCCTCTCTGATGTAATAAAAAATGATTCTTAATTTATGATTATGGTTTTAAATGAACCGTTATTACTGTTAGACTAAGACAAAAATTCGTTATTTCCTGTTATAGTTCGATAATGTTCCTTTTTTGATAAATAAAGTTTATAAAGTATTTTCATTCAGTTTTTTACTGGTATGTGGAGAGGAGAAACATATTACTTTCTGAATTATTAATAATGATAATAATAAAAATGTTCATTTAAGTAAACAAATGTTATATGAAATGAGCTTTTATATTTGCTTCTCTTTTAAAGTAAAATGGTAAAAAAAGATAGATTTTATTTAATTTATTAATAAATACAATAAATTACTAATTATATAAACAACTTAATCGAAGAACGGACAATCCTTGTGGGTGTTGGTTTGCACGCAGTACGTTCCATAAACCCTGAAAATAAAATACAATAATTTATTGGTTTTTCCTTAGAATGTAAGATATTTTCATTCATATTCATCATTTTTGCCAACTCCTAAGCTGATTGAAATTATATATCTTTAAACGAAAGTGTATATATACAGTGTGTCTCACTTTTCATCACTACACCCCAATATCTCGGCCATTTGTTGATCGATTTACATCAAATTTGGTATACTTATTTTGCTTCAGATTGTAATTAAAAAGTTATTTAAATTTTTTTCGAAATTAAATACGCCTACTATGATAAAAAAAATTGGCAAAAATGAGGAATTTATATTAGCGATTGAGATTGGGTTTTTGTTTTTACAGAATCTTGTTTGGCATGACCTAAAACCCCTGTATACCAAATTTCGTTAAAAGATATTTATTCCTCTACAAAAAAATCATATCTAAGATTTCAATAATAATCACCCTACTATTCGAGTTATTTATTGTCGGATATTTACATAACTTGGTAGTGGTGTAATAATGACGCTAATTAAGCATTAGGACACATTTTTTTATCCAAAACACTATTATGAAATGAATATTTGAAAAATGGTGGCTATTTTTTAAAATACTTTGTTAACAGGGAGTGCTTTGGAATGGATTTGACAATTCTTATTATTTCAATTTTATCAGCAATAGTTAATAGTTGTGCAGTCATGTTTAAGTTTAATTTGACATTCGATGCAATTGTCAAATCTATTCCAAAGCACTCCATGTTAACAAAGATATTGGTATGCTGAGTTCTAAGTATTTTAAAAAATAGCTACAATTTTTCAAATATTCATTTCATAATAGTGTTTTGGATAAAAAATGCTTAATTAGCGTCTTTATTACACGACTGCCAAGTTATGTAAATATCCGACAATAAATAACTCGAATAGTAGGGTGATTATTATTGAAATCTTAGATATGATTTTTTTTAAGGAATGAATATTTTTTAACGAAATTTGGTATACAGGGGTTTTAGGTCATGCCGAACAAGATTCTGTAAAAACAAAAACCCTATCTCAATCGCTAATATAAATTCCCAATTTTTGCCAATTTCTTTTGATCATAGTAGGCGTAATTAATTTCGAAAAAAAAAAATTTAAATAGCTTTTTAATCACAATCTGAAGCAAAAGAAGTATACCAAATTAGATCTAAATCGATCAACAAATGCCCGAGATATTGGGGTGTAGTGGTGAAAAGTGAGACACACTGTATATAGGGTGTAATCAGTTTCATGTCATTAAAAAAAAACTGATGGTGGGGAACGACTAAACGAACAAAAAAACCTTATATAACATAGGGTCAAAAACCCATAGTTTTAGGAAAAAAAATAAACAAAAATTTCGAAAATTTTCAGTAAAATTGTTTGAGAACTGCTGGAATGTTGGGATAGGCTTTTATATTCGTGTATGTCGGCGCCTCTAACCATCAAATACGCTCTTTCAAAGTGCCGCGTTCCTTTGTTAGAGGCCGCGCGTCGACGAGGACACGAGTTGATAGTCGCACCTTTTTATGGCTTTAAAATTAGGTAAGGTAAGGTCTTTGGTGCTGTGGTATTTTAGTTTCTGTGAACATTTCGTTAAGTACACACGTGGAAGCCGTTCCTTGTTTTGTATGTTACTTTGTTCTTGTGAATTTTGCACCACGTATTTACAGCTAAGATTTATTTTATTGACTTACCGTTCAAATCGTTAAGTTCTTGATTACGTACAGACTCTACTTGTTCGTTCTTTTTGTGTTTGTTGTGGATTTTGGACCAAGTTTTTATTTTTATTTTCTGTATTGATGCAGACGGAAGCCATTTCGAACAATTTATGTAAATCAACAAATTTATTGGTAAGTTCTAAATTTACCGAATATTTTAGATTTCGATACCTGATCGGCAATTCGTTAAATAAATCAGATCTTTTCCTAACTTAAAATACACATAATTGTTTTCTGTTATCGTGTATCTCATACGTCTAACTCTTTATTTCCCAATGTCATGCAATAATTATTAATTTTTTAAGCTTTTAACCCAAAACACTCATTTAGGTTACAAATGTTAATAAACCACATTTAAATCTGATAAATTATAAACAATAAAAGCGCCAATATTTTGTTCTAAATTAAAAAAACAGACATGTTAAGAAGATCTGTATTTAACTACTCTATGCCCACCATTTGCTTTTGCAGTTCTGCAAAAAGAGATAACGAATTATTTACATTTTTATTTGAGTCACTCATGAAAGGTGCCGCCCTCCTTTGCTTTGAACCGCCGCGCCGCGCCGCGCCGCGCCGGCCGGCGGAATGAGTCAGTCGGTAATATTTGCACTTTTTTATGACAATTTAAAAGTTGTATAATTGGGAACTACTACACGTCCATCGACCCAGAAAGACAGTGGTTCTCAAATGTTTCCTACCCTAATATTCAAATTGTTGACCTAGGTCAGTTTTTTTTCAAAGTGCCCCTAGGGGGAAAAGTCATAAAGGTTTTTTGTTTGTCTAGTCGGTCCCCATTACCAGTTTTTTTTAATGACATGAAACTGATTACACCCTGTATATATATAATGCATACATTTCTATGATCTGGCAAAACTGTATCAGTCCAAAGACATTTAAACTCGAACCATTTGTTGCCCCCGTCATTAGTCTGTGTGCAGTCTATGCGCATTACGGAGTGTTTATCTGGTCCTTCGTCATCTTGGATTTTTTTTTCGTGATTAACTACATTACAGATAGCGTTTGAAAATAGCAACAAGAACAAGAAAAGAGTTAAATTCTAAGTTGAGTAAGCTTCCATGTATTAAATGGGACCAGGAATGTGTTTCGA
The DNA here is from genome assembly GCA_936432065.2 of Rutpela maculata. NCBI lineage: Eukaryota > Metazoa > Arthropoda > Insecta > Coleoptera > Cerambycidae > Rutpela > Rutpela maculata. Next base: position 217,031,897 of record OW386286.2, read on the forward strand.
TATGATGGCAAGCCACAGTGACGCCACTTTCTGAACTCACTGGAAAACAAACTGGGAAAAACTTTGCCACACTTCGCCTGTAGGCACCATATGTTAGAAATTGTGCTTGCTGCCGTTTTCATAAAATACATCGAAGTGTCTAGGGAACCGTATATTCACTTATGTGAGAGGTTTCAAAAATTTTGGCCAAAGATCAATGATAAGAACTACGAGTCTGATGTAAGAAATGACGAGGTGCGTTATAACGGTTCGTTTTTTAGCCATTAATAAATGTCTATTAAAATCTGCTAAATTACATTATTTCGTCGCCGCCACTGTTTTCAAGGTGCTTTTAGATAAACGATATTATGCGGGAATAACTGCTTCGAGGGTCTCAAGGCTAGGTATATTTCTCCAATAAGAAAGCACAAATATGACATAATGAATTGTGATTGGTTTGTAATCCTACGCTCACTTTTGTAGATGCCTATGATGCAATGCAAGGCGTCGTAAAATGACGACTCAACATCTTTGGTTTATCGCCGGGCCTTGGCTTTGGAAGTCGTCTACCTGTGTGTTATCTAATTAACTATTATGGTGAATTTTACCAATTAGTTTTGAGAAATTAAACACGAGAATTTGAAGACGACGTGAAGAACTACATAATAATTTGATAGTGTAGTTGTCGCTGCTCTTCGTGCAGTCTAATAATAAAGTACATTATGATGTCTGTCTAGTTTGCCCAGAAATGGTAAAGATTCGCAAGTTGACTGGATTACACCTGATAACTTATAATTTGTAACCATTGTATAGCGTATCTGTCAGTTTCTGTAAGTACAAAAAGATTTATATTTCTCCGTTGTGCCTATCAGCGACTGGCAGTATATAGGAATGAGGTCTCTTGCTTTCCTTTATATATCGTAGCTGCGGACGCTATACTGTGCGTCAGGTGTGCGTTTTTCGTTTAATTTCACGTCGTGGAATTAATGTAACTTTAGTGCCTATTTCGTTGTTTGAACAGACAAAAAAAATGGTTTTCATGAGTGCGTCATACCTCCCATAAATAAAACTTATGTAGATATTTCTTGTTTAGTCCCTGTAAAGTAATCTTGGGCCCGAGCACATTATCTTTATGCATGTAAATTTTAGTTGAACATGCTACTACGCATTTCATATTATTTGTTAATATCTCTTTGGTCACTTTCAAATTGAGCCCGCGGCAGCCGGGTGTCCGATGTCTACCCATAAATACATCGAAAACCATAAAACCTCAAAGTTTGCAGGCAGATATTTTACTTTTTAAAATCACAGAATCCAAAAGACTGCATTTATCAGCATTTTTTCATTTTGCAACAAGGCCACTGTGGTTTAAATGTTGATGAAAACACCTCCAAAATAATTGATGAAAGCACATATGATCTTTTGTGCCATTGATTTTTCAGCTCTTTAATTTGTTTTTACTTAATATTAAATTTTTAGTAGTAACTAATGTACCACTTTAATTAATTTAATTATGAAACGGTTCATTTAGCTAACGTTATTCAGAAAAATGAAGTCAAGAATGAAAAATATTTATTCTATTATTTAGTAATTTTAACAATTTTTCTTCGAGATAAATTGCCGGATTCTTTAATGTTTCTATTAAGTCACATTTTGCATCTGTAGTGTTTTCGCACTATGACTTAATTCTATAGCACAGGATATATGTGTTCTCTCATGTAATTATTACGAATATTTAATGACTCTCCATTAATTTGCTCTAAAATCTTATTCATTTTTTGGCATTGCAAGAAAATCTGAATTCGATTTCATTAAACAACACTCTAATGCACAAAGTTTTTACACCATTCATTCCATATAGTTAATTGCAATTTTCTCGAAAAATGCTAATCTTAAAAAAAAAGTTTCAAATAAAACAGTTACCTCCATCTTTTATCTTTATTTCTTCTCAATATACTTGGTATCTATTTCGAAAGATAAAAAAATTTCTAGCTTGTATTCGCACCTGTACATTTTCACAATTTTGGACATAGTCTTGGAAAAAAACATATTTTCTACACTTATCAAAATTTGACCTTTATATCAACACATTTTGTTAACATATATGGAGTGATAACATGGTAATAATTTTAGATTAATTCGTTCCATTTTTGAATTAAGAGTGAGTTAAATGAAAAAATAATTGTCTCTGTTATTTTACAACTTTCTCACATTTGTTTCCACCAACCAAAAGAGTCGTAATTTTTCATTTCATCGAAGGATAAGCTTCTAAAAATTTTAGTTTACATCTAAAAAAAATTGACCGCCGAACTAGTTGACCCCCAAGTGACATAAAAGTGGAGACTGTGGTCATGGGAATTCTACACGAGAGTGTATCTCGCTTTCATATAGTATCATATGCATATCAGGGTGGTCCACTGGAATAGTATCATGGTCCATATGTGTACATAAAACTTTAAATGGTAATAATTTGCTAGTGAAGAAAGGTTTTCTGCTTTTGTGTATGTCAGAGAAAAGATGTGGGTACGTATGTTGTAAATTTAATTCAATATATTTCATGATTATTTGATTTAATATAAGTAGTAAATAAAATAAACAAGTTCGTATGCTTTAATACATTTAAAATATTTAATTTAAAAAAATGTGATTTGTGACAGTTGTAATTCTATTTATTTATTTATTTCAATCACGTTTCTGAGAAAGAGCGTGTAGATTTCACATTTCGTCAAGGGCGGATCTGGACCTTGAGCTTGGGGGGGGTAACACTGAACCCAAAATTTTTTGATGAGCGGGCGGGGGGGTAGAAATCCGAAAAAAAATTTTTCATCCCAAAATTTTTTTGGAGAACGGAGGGGAGAAATCCAAAAAAAAAAATTGTCCCCCCCAAAATTTTTTGAAGAGGGGGGGCGGATAAGAAAAAATTTCGAATTTTTTTCGTCCTAAAATTTTTTTGAAGGGCGGGGGGAAAAATCCAGAAAAATTTTTTCATCCTAAAAAATAAAATTTTACAATGAAAGTTTCTTGGGGGGGTAAATACCATGTTAGAATTTTTTTCTTCCCAATTTTCTTCCCAAAATTCACAAAATCAACATTTTAAAACAAAAGTTGATGATTTACAGTATCTTGGAGGGGGTAGTTACCCCGTTACCCCCCCCCCCCCCATAAATCCGCGCCTGCATTTCGTATACAAGTTTCTAGTGTTTTTTTAGATATGTGCCACTTTAAAAATTGAGATCTTTTTATTATATAGGAAAGTGAACCAGATATAAGCAAGAAAAATGCTGTTGTGTGTTAATATGTTTCTAGTGAAATAGATGAAGAGTACGTATTGTTATGTACTACACAGAAGTCAAAGAAAAAATACAACTTCTATTTTTTTCTCTTTAAGTAGAGAAATCTCAGCGGGTCTTACAAAGATTTAGTTGAAAATGCCAACTGGTTGCAATCTATTACAGTTATATTTAAATATAAACAAAAAGATGAACATAGTCCACTACCAGCTGGATGTCCACGATTATTTTATGAGGTGAAGCCAGCTTGATTGTGAAGGAGAGAAGTTCGAAAGAAAGATAAGAAGAAATAACTTTGAAAGCAGAAAGTGAAATTTACAGCTACAGCCATAAACTAGATTAATTTTAATATAATTAACATTAATAACAATGCCTTATTTCTTGTATCTGTACAGTTTGCAATATTTATTAAAATTCTTATCTTTGTCTTATGTAAAAATTACATTTGTCTACCTTATAAGTAATAGTCAGTATTTCCATATTTTTTTATGAATGAAAACTCAAACTGCCCAAGTAGCACAGAATTCTTTAAGATATCTTTAAGAAGTTCTATTTACTGCCCGCCAGGATATCTTGTATTTATGTACTCTAGAAGTCCTTCCGAAATCAAAATGAGAAATCTTTATATGTGCTCAACTTTTATGCACTGGGGAAATGTAAACTGGGCATTATATAGGAATTTCAATTTTCAATTTGTTAACCCACAGACATCTACTAGAAGTTCTAAAAGGGAATTACCATACAGCTCAATTTTCTAAGTATTATAGAAATCAAAGAAAGTATTAAAAGGGAAATAGTATTATTATCCCTAACAGAATACTTGTAGACATCTTCTAGAAGTTCTAAAAGGGAATTACCATACATCTCAATTTTCTATGTATTACAGAGATCAAATAAAGTATTAAAATGGAAATATTATTATTATCGCTAATAGAACACCTACAGAAATCCCAAGAAGAAATTCTTTTAATTCATAAAATTTGTTTGCTTACCACGTAGTTTGTTACAAAAATTATTCCTAGATGACGCCACGTACAAACCACTGACGATAATCAGTCATGCATAATCTTATACTCATGAATTTATAGAACATTAATAACATTACTGCAATGTTCAAATTCTCTCGGGGATCATCGATTTATTTGGATGAATCTTATAACAATCTCTAATCTTTGGTTTGGTTTGGGCCTGATGTCTCATACTGAGATTTTGATTAACCAACATTTCACCAGCTGCCGCTGGCAATTCTATAAGAAGTGTGTGTTGGTGCATCTAATAGAAATCCTATAAAGATGTTTCGGGTACCGTTTATATTGTTAAGCGATAAAATACCCGAAAGATTACTACAGGAATTAAATCTGTTTGCAGGATTGATGCGGTACATCTAACAGAAATCTTATAAAGATGTCCTCGGGACCATTTATATTGGCAAGCGATAAGATATCCTAAAGATTACTATGGGAATTCTATAGGTATGCAAAAGACCTCTAGAAGATATTTACTAATTCCTAAATTTTTATCCTCGTGATATCTTGAGGAATTAATTGTCCTACTTGGGTGGCATCGAATTCCTTTTTAAATAATAATTAAATTAATCTGGAAATAAAAAAACACATCTTAAAAAGTAAAAATTCCCCAGTGCTTCCTTTTGAAAGCATCACTCTCGAGATCACTCTGTTTCTTATATCTTCAGTGCTGTTAAATTTGCTTATGTAAACTCGTATTTAAGGTACGTGCAAAAAAATAATCAAAAGGCAATGGATCAAGCGGTCATCTTTCTTAACCAATTCGTTGTTTCAAAATAAAAATATTATAGGTAAAAAATCCAAACCGTTATAAGAAAATTGAATGATACAAAAATTTTGATGATAACGATTGAAAATCATAGAATTGATCACTCTGACACCTGCGCTTCATAGTGGAAAAAAGGGTGATCGGTTTGTTATACTTATAGTTATCTAACATTTGGTTTGTAGTATCTTATTTTCAATTTTTTTTGAATTATGGTTATATACTGTATATTATGTGATTTCTTACCCAAATGGAGTGTTTTCCCCCATTGGGACAGGCCTTCCAGGCAAGAATCCCCAGTTAGAGGTGCGTTTTGGACAACTCGCTGCGCAAGGTCTTCCCATTATTGAATCTCCATATTGCACCGTTTGTGCAAAGTAACAGGCACTTTGGAAATGGCTACACCTAGCTCGACCTACAAATTTGAATGTTAAATAATGTAAACTTTAAAAGTGTTTATGTAGAAGTTAAATAGGTAACAACGATACTAAGAATAGTATTATAGTGTGTTATGGATGATCGTTATTTATACAGTACACAAAAATTCGCTTTGGTTGGTGAAAAGCCCAACAAAAACAGAATTATATATTGATGTTCGAAAGAGAGTCATGTGTACAATCTGTGGCAGAAATATGAGTTCTAATGATCGCTTTATTCCTAGAAAAAGGAAAACAGATATTTTCCCTCACAGGAACTAATTTTTTATTAACATTAATTTAACATCGGCCCATTTCCAGGACTAAGACCAATTACTGACCTCATGAGATGAGTTACCCATAACCTGTTAATTTTGTTGAAGAGAGGCGATTTTTTACTTGCTCACCACCAGACGAGAGTTGACTATATTACATCCCCTCCGAAAGATATCGTATATTCACTATGCAATCTGATTTGCTACTACACATTCAAAGATCAGCTGTAAAATTATTTTGGGCGTACTGTAGTAAACAATGATCTTGAGGAATTTAGTATTCCGTTATTGCATCTATAATAATTCCTATATATGTCTATATTTGATATAGGCGTATATTATAGATAATGGCAGCCAAGTACGTACACGTATTCATGGGCAACTAGCATTTCATATTCGCGGGTGCGAAACAGATTGAATGTGCAACGATACAAAGGAATTTAAATGGTGGGGGCTCGACCTGCAGTCGGTTGTCCATTTGTTCAGCATGTAAACCGGCTCGGTGTACGTACCTGCCTGCCGTTATCTATATCTAGTTTTTTATTCTATAAGTGCTTATTAATACTGGCTACTGAGAGATGGTTTTAGCGTATTGTGGTACCACCACTATCTCGAGGGCATAGAGGGGGTATTACCCCCCCAGGGCCAGAACATCAATTTTGAGATGAGGAGAATAATTTGAAAAGCCCCTTACCCTCATCCATCAAAGCCCCTCATTAATCATTAAACTTGGCCAAATAAAAAATTTTACTCATTACCCCCGCTACAAAAAAAAAAAATTACGCCCTTGTACTATCTGTTTGCAGTATCTTATTCCTCTCAAGTATTCTTCTGAACTTCAGCTCACTTTGGCACTACCGCAGATTATATATGACCACTTTACTGTACTGGGCAAACCTCACGTGATTGTGCTCAGAGATGTAAAATTACCGTAATTTAATTAAAATGAATATCCAAAAACATCCCGAAGGTCTAACCAGTGGCGTAGCCAGCTTTTTGGGGTGGTGGTGGGGGGCTGTCTGTTTGAATTTTTTTTGTCAACTCTCAAAAATTGAGGAGCGGGAGGGGAGAAATTTCAAAAAAAAATTTTACCACAATTTCTTATGGGCGGGAGGGGCGCCACATTATGGGGGCAGGAGGAGCACAGAGCCCTCTAGCTACGCACTGGGTCCAACCCCTGTACTCGCCCATCCCGCTCCTTTTTTAGAGGCAAAAATCAGTTTTTTTTATACAATTGGATTAGAATATATTCTAAAGATTTTACGGGAAAATTACAAGGAGCAAAGGTTCTACTTTAAATTTCTAAATGATGAACCTTTACATTTTAGTTCCACATCATGGAAGTATAGTAAGTTGCCCCTTTTTCTGATCAAGTCGTCCTCATCTAGCAGGCAAGGTAAATCAATCATCATGTTATTAATAAATATATTAAATAGCAAGGGCCCCAGAATGGATCCCTGGGGAACTACGGAGGTGGCAACAAATTCGATAGACTTGAATCCATTGAGTACAACATACTGAATCCTATTCATTAAATAAGATTTAAATAAGAGGAGTAGGGAATATGAGAGACCAATTTTATCTAATTTATTCAGTAGTAACCGGTGATCAAGTCTGTCAAAAGCTTTGGAGAAGTCCGTATATACATCTGTTTGACTATGCTTATCAAGGCATTCAGAAATATATTGAGTGACGCAGAATAGATTTGTTGTAGCTGAACGACACTTCATAAATCCATGTTGGTGAATAGAAATTTTGGTGCTGATTGAATCATATAATGAGGATTATTATAGGATTGACTAAAGAATTTTGCAAAAGCATTTAATATGTCATAAGGATTTTTAAGTGATACTCCATCCAAAAACATTTCATCCGAGACCTTTGTTGATGAAGGCCCAAAATTTGTTAGGATGGCTTTTTATTGTTCTTTCTGAATCTTTCACGAAGTTTCTGTATGCTATATTAATATCGCATTTTATTTCATACTTGACATTTTTAAACTCTTCGTAAATATGGAGATCACCAATTCTAGCATACTGCTTTCTAAACCTTTCTTTGAGTTTGATTTTTTTTATGATGGTGCTATTGAACCAGGGTGGATATTTCCCATTACGAGAGATTGATTTCTTAGGTACGCAAGATGCAAACCTGAGATCTAGTTTATCATAAAATTGACTGCATGTGCTATTGACGTCTTTAAAAGAGGAAACAAAGGTCCAGTCGATGCCAAGAAGATTATCATACAATTTGGAAAGATCACATTTACGAAAATTGTAACTGTTATTATGGTTAGTTGGAAAGTTATTATTGAGGTTCTTGGCGGAGTTCATATCTATTGACATGTCCAGGGCAGGATGATGCATGTCTTCCATCGTTATAGGATCGATAGAATGAGTTACGTAACAGTTTCTGTTGAACAACACAAGGTCAAGAACATTGTCATTGGAATTGCGAACTAAATTGCATTGGAATAAATAATTAGCATCAAGAAAATTATTCATGGATCTAATTTGACCGTTGGGTTGTGAATATTTTAAATAATGTGCATATTTAGTAATATTGAAGTCACCTATGATGAGAACATTGCCATCATCATTTTGCATATAGCTCAAAGTACTTAGCGTCTCAAATAAAAATTCATAGTCGGCAACAGACACAGCTGGCGGTATGTAAATGACGAATATATAAAGGGACTGCTGACCGATCGAAATTTTTACTCCCAGAATGTCAACTGCAGGTATGGTGTCAAAGCCTACAGATTCAAGGTTTGATATAGAAGAAACATATTTCGTATTTACTGGTTTGGCAGTAATGATTAGACAATGGCGTTTATATTATGAAAAATATTTTTATATTTATTTTAAATTAAATTAGTACAATTCTGGCTTACTATGTTTCCTTACATCATTAACTAATTCCAAATGCTTTAAAAATTCCACTTGTACATCTTCTTTCCTCAGAAAATAAAGCACAAAGCCATTTTAAGACATATTCCAAGACACTTATGATTCCATGGCTAACTATTAGCGATTTTTTTAGGGGATATCATTTGTCACCACTTTACTAAGATATGGGGAAACCACATAAAAAAATAAAAACCAAAAAAATTAATCTAACACCGGCACCAAGCCTACAAGATTTTGCAAACATTCCTAAAGTTTTCTTTTTTTGTCAAGTAATTTTGGTCTAAAATTTTCTTACCGAATCTCCCTCGCTCTTGAATTAAAACTCCGGAAATTTTTTCTCGCTCACGAATTTTTAAAGAAAATTCGGACCTCAAAAAAATTTCCGGAAATAATTCAAGCACTAGGGAAATTACAAGTGAAAATTTTTAGCTCAAATAGCAATCCTATTAAATTCGCCCCTTTCTAATCACGTGTGCTGAAACAACCCTTAGGAATCTTTTCACTTATGTCCTGCAGTTTCACAGTTCAATAATTCAAAATTTATTTTTTGACAATATCGATTTGGAACTGCAAATAACGATTTTTATTGAATATAATAAAAGAGGAAAACACACCAAATAATACATAATACATAATCTACATTTAATTTTACAAATTGCTCTTTTAATAATTGTTTTTAATAAATAGTTTTGAACAAATAAATAAAATAAATTGCAAAAAATTTTCTTTGCGAATGCCCCTCGAACGTTGATAAATAGCTCATAAGTTTATCACGACTTCCTTAAGCACGTTGCTTTTAGGTAATATCCCTCCGCCTACGGCGTCGGGATATTACCAAGCAAGCAGTGCTTTCGGAAACTGTGATAAAATTACGATAAAATTATTTCGTATTATCAACGTCCTTGGGATATTATAGCTGAAAACTGAACTAACTTTCAAAGTATTCTTACATCCATAAATGTAATTTTACATACATTTTTTACAGTGTATCTATCAAAAGTGGTCCGTTTATTCAGGTGCGTACCGCCCATGCGGTGCACACAGGCGCTGAGGCATCAGGGAGCTCATTTTGCGTCCAAACTCATAAAAAAAATGTATTTTTATCTTGCGCCCTCAGCTTGTTAAAAAATGTTTTTCCATTTTTTCCCCTACCATTCATCAATTTTCATAAAGAGGCGCATAATAGATTCCAGACACACAGGGTCGGTACGGCCCTGCGTTTATTATCCAATTATATGACACAAAAGGATAGTTAAGTAAATGCGAATTTAGTTAAAATCTAACACAACAAAACATTTATTTTGCTATTTTTTGCAATACAATTTTGGAAAAAAATTATTTTAATTTCATTTTCAACACTAATAAAACCTAAAACCCATTCAAAAAAATGTAAATTTCGGTAGGGAAAATTGTCTCATAATTTTTCCATAAAATTGATACCAAATTTGTTATTTAAGAAATACTGATTTTCTGCCGCCAAAAGGAAAGTGAAAAGGACCAGCACCAGGGGGATTTTTTTGGATATTTAATTTAACCTAAATTGCTAACTACTTTTTTAGGTTGAGAAAACTACTCCTCCAATTTTTGTGTAAAAATATTACCTACCAATTCCAGTAGCTCATTATTAGGTATCCAAAAATAAGGTTTCTTTTTTATCTAAATATCAAATTTCCAACAAAATATCGGGAGAAAAATTATTTTATAACTAAGAACCTTTACAAAGTCAATAAAGTATCGTAACAGGACCGGACCTGTTCTTCCTTGACTAGTAAAGGGAAATCGAAGGGTCAGGAAACTTCAAAAGCCAAGAATCATGAATGGTTAAAGAAATTTTTATCGAGGCACAGGAACCAGAGATGAAATCTAATCTAAAGGAGGCTGTGACAAATTGAAAATTTGAAGTTTTTTTTTTAAATAAAGCTTAATGGAAATCGTTGTGGTGTTATATTTTCTATCTAACTTTTTCATGAGTTTTCAAAATTTCTAACTGCCCAAAAAGTAATTTACACTTCCTGTTTTCGTTTACAATTTCCCAAATCAACCACAATTGGTAAAAGTTGCCTTGCACATAGGATTATTCTATTACTCTACTATTAAAAGTTTATTCTAAACGTTAGGCTCTGATATCACCGAGGAGCTGATAGGCAAAAATTTTGGAGAGGCTATAGACCTAACAGGCAACCGCGACAGATGGCGTGATGCTGTCAGACGTACCATACAGTAAAGAGAGGCCAACTAGAATATTAGTTCATGGATCACAATAAAACGTCTGCTAAGACGTTGTGAATAAGAAGAAGAAGACAAGTTCGTCAATCGCAGATTTTAAATAGTTTTTAAAGCTTTTGTGAAATAACATACTTACGTATTCTGTTTCCGTAGCAGTTAGGTTGAAATCGCCCACCATTAACACAAAAGTCAACGTGTCCTATTTGGTTAACTTCACCCAAGAAACCAGCATTTGTATGAATAATTTGAACTTGGTGAGCGTCATCTTTTGTCAGTTTGAAATTTTTATTTGCAAAACGGTCTATCAGCGGTCTTGCTGGATCCAATCCTGAAAGAAGAAATATAAGAATTAGTATAGAAACACCTTTATACTCTGTACAGGGTAGTTTCAGAAACCGTGCCTATAGTTTTTGGGTTGATTCTCCATAAAAAATAATATGTAAAGTTTTTTTTTTAAATAATGTCACTCTGAAAAGTAAAATCAAGAAGGTAGGAATATACTTGCAAATTTTTATTATTTTCTCTCAATATAAACTCTCTAATCCACACTTTTAAATCTTCAAGATTCATAGGAATTTTCCTATAGTCATAATCTTTCGTTGCAACCAAAAGATAAAAAACTAGTTGTGTTAGATCAGAAAAGCGTGCAGACCAAAACATTATTATGAGGGACGTCACTTTTGAAAAGTAAAATCAAGAAGAAAAGTAGGTAGGAATATACTAACTTGCAAATTTTTATTATTTTCTCTTAATATAAACTCTCTAATCCACACTTTTAAATCTTCAATATTCACAGAAATTTTGCTGCAATCATAATCTTTCGTTGCAATCCAAAGATAAAAATCTAGTTGTGTTAGATCAGGAAAGCTTGCAGACTAAATCATTATTGGGGCACGTGACATATCAGTTCAAGCCCGACGAGAGGGGGGTGGTAAAGGGGCCGGGCCCGGGCTTACTCGGTTTCCAAGTGAATATTTGTAGTACCTATAATTTTTTTCCGCGAAATAATAAAGTTAAATCTAGTTCCGATTTTATTTTAAAATTACCTAATGGGGCCCCATATTTTCCTCCCCGGGCCCGTATTTCCTCTCCACGACCCTGTACCAGTTAGGCCATTAAAATCATGGCACACTAGATTTTACAAGAGAGATTTATTATTTTATGAAAATATTTTTTTATTTTACCACACTGGTTTTATGTAAATACGGGATAATATTTAAATGCTAAATTTAAAACATCTCAAATTTTGGCTTTTTCAGAAAATTGGGATTTTTTTGAATTTTTTGTTTTGTTTAGAAACAGTAAAATGTTCTACGTATAAAATGTAAAACTTTTGTTTTTTATACTTTTCTCCCATATAAAAAAAAATAGGATTTTCTTACGATAAAGGAGTACAACCACCTCCCCAGATACCCCTGCCGCGCCGGAGCCAGCATCAGACATCCATGTTACGTAACTATTGGCCATTGAAGGGCTGGGTGGAGTGGAGTCGCTTTGAGCTTTAAAACCACTACCTAACTCCATTAAAAAAAACAACAAATAATATATTAGAAGGTAGAGTAGAAAACAGATCAACAAAAACGATTTAAGAAGAAAAAACTTCGGCAATTTAGCGTCTGTATCAATTGGTTTAAAATGAATTAGAGCGAGAGCTGGCTGCAGAAAACCTGGCCGATCACGTAACAGAATGAAATGTTTTTGAAATGTTAGCGACCATAAGAAAAATCATTTTGTGCCTGTGCAGAATTTGTTCACAAGTTTTGTATGTGCTCTCTCCGGAACATTTTTTAGTACACCATACTAATGAAGTAACAGCTTGGAATTACCCTTAAAATTTAGTATTTACAGAGTAAAAAAAATATGTTTTTCTGCCTCGTTAAATCTTGTTCTAATGCCTTGGCACAAAATATTTTTTATTTTTCTTTTTGGTTCATTACTTTACCTATCGAGTAACAGCTTCAAACTACAACCAAATTAAAGTTTAAACATTTTTCTGTTAGAAAAAACATTTGTGCACGTCTACGCCTTTTAGAAATACCTGGCACAAAACTTTCTATTTCTCAGTCTTATATTATTACTAATACAACCTCTTACAGAAGTATTCAGGGATAAACAAATAATCATCCAATAAACAATCATAATGATTTCAAAAAAACAGTTTACATGTATTAGATATTTTACAAAGAATAGATACATAATACAATGAAATATTTCTCATATACCGGGTGGCTCAGCCGATAGGGACACTCTTGTAACTTTTGAATAGGCGAATAGATTTTTTTCAAATTTGGTGTAGTGATATGGAATGAAATTTTCAATTATATGATGTAAAGAACCAAAATGGCCGACTTTTGGTTTCTATACAATTTACATGAAAATCAAATTTTTAAATGGGACAAACAAATTTTTGCTAGATTATTAATCTTCCAAAACAAATTCACGTCAACGTCTGTCGCGGAAAATTGTATGAAAAACATAAAATGATTTGACTCAAATTCCACCATGTTGGAAATCACTGAAACAATAGATTTTACTAACAATCAGATCTGGGCAAATATGTACTTACAAATACCTCATAAGTATTTAAATACTAGAAAGTATTTAAATACCAAGTATTTAAATACTTCTTGCAACAAGTATTTGTATTTACACTTGCAAATACTTTATCTGAAATATTTACTACTTAGTATTTGTGAAAATGATCCTAAAGTATTTATAAATACTTAAACTATTTAAATAACTGAGAAGTATTTAAATACTTCTAAAAAAGTATTTAAATCCTTTTCTGACAGTATTTGAATCTCAAAAGTATTTAAATAAATACAACAAATATAATCAAATACACCAGGGAGACAGGCAGATACTCGTCAAGAATCAAGACATGTACCATAGTATGTAGTTAATAAACACATTGCATCATTCAGTCTTCAGTCATTCACGTCTTAATTCCCGGAAAGTTGGTTGAGAGCAGACATAGACTGTAAGTGTGAACTGTTAAGGTTAGGCTTTTGTAGAGTGAGAGGGAAATATGCGTTTATTTTCGGTTTATTATAAATAATTCAAAAACCAAATAAGTATAATCTTTAAAACTGTTTTAAATAATTGCTATTGTTCTAACGAATACAACTATATATTTTTTTATTGCAAATTTCTGTTGTACTTGAATATCGTAGTTTGTCAATGAAAATAGTTCCTATTTTCATTATTAAAGTATGGCATTTAATTATATACAAAGTTTATGATAAAAACTGTATATGGTTGTATTCCTTAGAGCAATGGGGTGTATTTGTTTGAAACTATTTTAAGCATTATACCATTTATGATTTTTTAAATATTTATAATAAACCGAAAATAAATTCTTGTTTCCCTCTCAATCTGCATGTATATTGTTTGTGACTGTGACAGATAACAGTTGAACTAGTGCCATAGTCTCTGTGGTTTATTTGGGTATTTGCAGAAGACGCAAAGGTCTAGCTCTACGGATAAGTAAAAGTCCAATACTCAACTGGAACTGATTAAGTTTAGAGGTATTAAAATAGTGTTGTAGAAGTTCATGAAAGTCATGAAACCTAAAATTTTGACACCTCAAATAGTCAAATAGTATTTAATATAATAATAATAATAATGATAATATTAAGTCTTTATTGATTCCTACAAAAATAAAAAATACAATTTGGCGAAGTTTAGCCATTAAAGACTTTTTTACACTTAACTGTGCTTCAAAATATTTCAGTGTTATCAAAGTATTTAAATATTCAGAAAGTATTTAAATACTAAGTTTAAAATATTTAATTACTTTTATTATTTATTATTTAAATACTTTTATCTTCTGAAAATACTTAATATTTAAATACTTTCAATTCTCTGAAAGTATTTAGTATTTAATATTTAAATACTTTTTCAAAGTATTTGCCCAGCTCTGCTAACAATTTATGTAACTTCAATATGACAAATTGCTACAGAAGCAAACTACGTCAGTTTCTTACCAGAACAATGCGGATGGGCGGTTAATGACAAGAAAATTGAACCGCTTTGGTTCGAAAGTGATCCAACACCTCTTTTCGTTGAGGGTTGAAGACATTGTTATGGTAGAGCTTGGTGAAGTAGAATGTAATGAAATTGATAATGATAATTACGATTATCATAACGATAATAATGATGACGATGTTGGATAACAATACAAAGATATGTATGTTTTAATATATGTTTCTAGATATGTAAGTTTTTATTAATTTCATTGTAGTATACCGGGTGGCTCAGCTGATAGGGACACTCTTGTTACTTTTGAATGAGTGAAAATATGGTGCAGTGATATGGGATGAAATCTGAAATTATATGATGTAAAGAAGCAAAATGGCCGACTTCCGGTTTCGATGTAATTGACATGAAAATCAAATTTTTAAATGGGACAACCTGTATATTTTTGCATATTTGGATCCTGCTCACCAAAATACATATTATATGATCTTCAAATATTATTTTGATTTTCAAAAAATAAGTATAGATTTTTTAATTTTTAGTTTTAATCATAGAAGGCCGCGATTTTGCCAAAATTGTTAAAGATCGGTCTGCAAGGTCCTTTAAAATATTATCTCTTCAGATAGGTATTAACATTAAACACGATTTATTATTCATTAAGTTCAACAATATTGGTTTTTTAACGAAAACAATTTTTTTGATGGAACTCCTATGGGACAACCTGTTATTTAATCAGATCTTGAAATTTGAAGAAAATGATATGCATAATGTCCACCTGTTCTTTGTACTAAATTTACAAGAAGAAAATGTTTTGATAATTTTTTTAAATATTTTTTGAAAGTCAAAATAATTTTTGAGGGCCAGATCATATGTATATTGGCCATGCAAACATTTATAGTTTGTCTCATTTTAAAATTTGATTTTCATGTAAATTGTTCAGAAACCGAACGTCAGCCATTTTGGTTCTTTACATCATATAATTGGAAATTTCACTACACTATCACTACACCAAATTTGAAAAAAAATATATTCGCCTATTCAAAAGTTACAAGAGTAGGCTGAGCCACCCGGTATATAAGAAAAATTTCATTGTATTATGTATCTATACTTTGTAAAATATCCAAATAAATAAAAACTATTTTTTTAAAATCATTATGATTGTTTATTGGACTAGGTGTTTTGATATTTCCACTTTTGACTAATAGCAAATCCTTTTAACCACGAATAGAACTAGTCAAAATAAGTAGATTTTCGAAAAGACCCACCTCGAGAAATCATGCCTGCTCCCCCTGCCCCCCCTCAAAGGGGCAACCTGTACCTGCCTATATTCACATTTTTTTCTCAAATACGGCAGGAGCTAGAGGAGCGATCTTGGCGTCATTCGATAAAGTATAAAATTTTGCGTACGACCCTCCATTTGCTTTTTGCTATTTTCTTTTTTTTTAAGGCCCCACAGCAAAAAAGGATGAGGAGCCTTCCAACAACGACACATGTTTGGCAATACCTCTAAAACGGCCCAATAAATCAAAATTCTACAAGATATAAAAAATAACGACCATTATTTTTTATATCGATTGGTATATTATTTGTATATGTTATTTGTTTATATAAAGCCGTCAGTGGCGTACAAAGAAAAAGCTGCACATATGCATAATGAATTTATTTAAAATAATTTATTATTGTTGTTAAAAACTGCAAAAATATTGATTGTAGGTAAATTATTACATTATTATTGTTTGTAACAACAATAATAAATTATTTTAAATAAATTCATTATGCATATGTGCAGCTTTTTCTTTGTACACCACTGACGGCTTTATATGAACAAATAACATATACAAATAATATACCGATAGATAGAAAAAATAATGGTCTTTATTTTTTATATCTTGTAGAATTTTGATTTATTGTGTCGTTGTTGGAAGGCTCCTCACCCTTTTTTTTGCTGTGAGGCCTTAAAAAAAAAAAAAGAAAATAGCAAAAAGCAAATGGGGGATCTCATGTAAAATTTTATACTCTATCGAATGGCGCCAAGATCATTCCTCTAGCTCCTACCGTTTTTGGGAAAAAAAAAAATATATATAGGCAGATACAGGTAGCCCCTTTCAGGGGGGGCAGGGGGAGCAGGCATGATTTCCTGAGGTGGGTCTTTTCGAAAACCTACTTATTTTGACTAGTTCTATTCATGGTTAAAAAGATTTTCTATTACTCGAAAGTGGAAATATCAAAACACCTAAGTCACTGAGCTATAACTCGTTTTTTGATTATAATGACCTCTTGAATAGGACATTTTTTGACGGCTTTGAGATTTTGAAACATCAGTATATCATCATTAATTTTATATCAAATTCAGCTTGTGACAACGAAACCCCCGCAGAACTTATTTTTATGCGCATATCTGGGCACCGAGCACTTTACTATGCCTGAAGTCTATCAACACTTGCACGTTTTAATAATAAACACAAAGTTTTTGTGAAATTCTATGAGGTATGCAATGGGGTTTTAAAGTAAATTCCCTGAACGAAGTCTATCAGTATATTTATAAGTATTTATGGTAATTAAATTGCGAAGTTTTATAGTTTTTTTATATGAATTTGAAAGATATTAATGTAAATTCTCAGTACGAGGCCTATAAGTATTTATATAAGTTTTTATGGAATTTGAAACACGAAAATTTTATAGATTCTGTTTTTAATGTATATTCCTTGCTTGACTGTAAGACTTTTATGCTTTTGTGGGAATAAGAGGGTTTTCTAAAATACAGTGTGTATATATACTTACAATGGATTTTAATCTTACAATGAATTTTAATGTAAATTATATTAAATTTATTGTATTAGTAAGTTTAGTTTAGTAAGTATTGTAACTTTTTTAGGCTGACTACTATTGAAATCCCATGAAAACTTTTCAAATTTATAGTTGTAAATAATACTTTTCAATGGGTGCACTGAGAAATCCTTATTAAATTCTTATATAAAACTAAACTAATAATAACCCTCTTCAAATCTTATAAAAAACATATACTAATTATTTCTTATTAAATGTTATAAAATTCATCCCTGGTTTCATGATGAAACATTATTAGTTTTACCACTATTGAAACCCCCTGAACACTTATCAAGTTAATAGTTGTAAATCATTATTAATACTTTTTAATAGATGTCCCTATAAATCCTCATTAAATTCTTATATAAACTAAACTGATATGGACCGATGAAGTCTTATAAAAATAAGTACAATTATAAAAATGTATAAAATGCCTACTAGGAACTCCTTGGTATATCTTTTCAATTTCATTACTCTTCAGATTCCAAAAAAAACTCACAAAGGTATTCGATAATACCTTATTCATACTTTTTAACATGCATCCTTACACGTTTCCATTAAATTCTTATATAAACTAAACTGATATGTACCCATGAAATCTTATAAAAATAAGTACAAATATATCCTTATAAAAATGTATAAAATGTCTACTAGGAACTCCTTAGTATAGATCCCAAAAAAAGTCACAAAATTATTTGATGTAATTCCCTATTAATACTTTTTAATATGTATCCTTATAAATCCTCATTAAATTATTATATAAACTAAAACTGATAACAACTCCTCAGATCTTACAAAAACAATATACTAATTGTTTCTTATAAAAGATTACAGAACTCGTATTTGATTTTACTCATGAAACCTGTTCAGTTTCAACACTATTCAGATCCCATGAGAACTTATCAAATTAAAAGTTGTAATGCCATATAAAAACTGTTTTTAGTATAAACACGTATGGAAACATGCTAATAACAACATGGGCATTCCAACTCAATTAAGACTCCTTTAGATACTTATTCATCCCAATATAATTTCAATATGGCAAAATTAATGTACTGTATAAAACCTTATAAACCAGATAGGCATCTTATGATTACCCATAAAAAATTTATAATTATCTATAAGTTTGAAATAGGATTTTTTGACAGGGATGGTCGCTGTATGAGTAGGTACTAACATATTTCATTCTGTTACTTGATCGGCCAAGTTTTCTGCACCCAGCTCTTAAGGCACGTTTGCACGCATGCAGTAATTTAGTCGAGCCGTTTAGTAATTTAGTACTCGACCAATGCGGACAGCGCTTTCCACTAAGTCACTCGACTGAAACACGCTGTCTGCATTGGTCGAGTACTGGTCGAGTACTAAATTACTAAACGACTCGACTAAATTACTGGATGCGTGCAAATGCGCCTTTAGACTAAATGTAGAATGTAGAATGATAAATCATACACCCCGTATATTGTACAATTACTCAGTGAGAGTTTGGAATGCTAAACATTTATATTTCCTGATTTTATGTCATGTATTTATAATTAATAGTGTCGCACCTAACCCAAATAGTGACAACACCGTCGGTCGTTTTGATTTATGTCTCCATTATTACGGAAAAGCTCATAACTTTCCTCACAATGTCATTTCATTTTCTTTTATGCTAAATAAGTTGCCTCTCAAAAGTTGGTGAAGATGGAAATATAGTAATACATTAATATATATAACGTGTGATCTATTTTTTTTCTTATCTATTGGTACCTAAAAATACAACTTTCGCGTTTATTTTGGTACTTTTTGTTTATAATAAATACCGTAAAAAAGGCTTGATAGATACATTTTCAATAAAATTAGTGTTGAATTTAACGAAATTTCTCATTAACGCAAAAATGAGTATCAAATGCTAATCTTGCCAATGCATTAAATAATCTAATTTTCAGAAGGACTGGAAACTGCGAAATATATACAGTGTGTCCTACTTTTCATGGAGCCACCCCCATATCTCGCTCATCTGCATGATATCCGAATATTTTTAAATTTTGGTGGTAAATATATACCTATAAAGTGAGTCCTTAGACATAACCATATTTGATTTTAGTCAAAGGCGTCCGATTCTAGGATAGAAAAAGGGGGTCGATTAATAAGCAGTATGTGTACTTCGGTGTGAAAGCACATTCCCGGACTTCGATGCAATTTGCATCGACGTCCTGGAATGTATTGCTTTCACACCTATACACAATATAGGTACTATTTATTTTTGCTTTATTTTATACTGACTCTTTCACCAAGTAAGTTCGTATTATAATATTAAAAATGTCATTATTTACAAAAAACTGCGAAAAGTATCCTAAAGAATGTGTAACAATTATATAAAAAGTTGCGTAAATCGGCGAGTATGTTTTTCGCTTGTTTTGTTGTAAAATCAATTCAAACTAGCACGACACATTATTCTGAACAAAAAAAATGAAGAATACATTTTTTTCATTTGAGAATCCGTTTTACAGATAAAAATTATTTTTAGTTGAAAAAATTGTTTTTTGACGACCCCTATCTCAAGCAGCTTTAAAGCCACTACGATGTAATCTTGTGCGAAGGGGTTTCTAAAGGTGCTGATGATTAAGAATATCTTACTAGTATTTTTTTTCTAAAAAAATCGCTAATACTTTTTTTTCAAATTTAAATAATAACTTTTTTATTTACTGATTTTGTTAAAAAATAATAGGTTTCTTCCTCTAGCTAAAACTAACTTACAGTCCAAGTTTCAATACAATCGGACTCTTTTCTTTCTAAGTTATTGTACTTATAGGTACAAGAAACATGATGGACGGACAGACGACAGAGACGAACATTTTGAAAGTTGTTCAGAATTTGTTCACTAACACAATGAAATGAACATTTTTTTATCTGCGAGCGATATTTACTGTTTTAGAATTATGCCGATCAAACGCAATATACTCTTCGTTTTCGTATTTGCGAAGAGCATAATAATAATTTTTTAATCGGGCAATAATTCGTGCATACCTACCATTTTTCTAACAAATATTTTATTATTTAATCTAATTTATTTTGTTTTAATTTATATTAACCGCGGAGGCCCGCCAGAGATGTTGACAAAATTTTTTTTTCACATTTCTCCCCCCCACTCATCTATTATTAAGCGCGGGAGCCCGCCCCTACAGGGTCTCGCCGGTTAAGTATATGGAATTGGGTACATCGGCTTATTGGGCCATTCATTCACATGAATGTTGCTTATGACTAGGAATGCTCAATAAAATATATAATAAACCTCTATCCCCTATATTAGCAGAGTTATGGGGGTAACAACCCTCAACTTCAAAATTAATTTTTTTCAAAACTATTGAAGATAATTAATTGGAATTAATAGGAGACGTTGATATGAAATAGCTTTATATTTTACTTTTTTTTACATTCCTGTTACGTCATTTAGTATATAAAAAAAATAATTTAATTTTAGAGGGTACTGTTTTTATATCAACTCCTTGAGTGACACCTACCAAAAAAATCTATATTATTTAACACTAACATAATTATCGTGTGTAAAAATTACTTCAAGGTCAAATTGGGAGAAGATGCTTAAAAATATAAATCTAGATAATGAACACAGGCACACAAAAAAAATTAAAATGCGAAGACCTAGACCAATTAATTCCTACTCATTTGGAAGCTAATGATCAAAAAAATATGCTACTACTTTTAGCTTGGCTCTCAATTATTTTTTTTTGCTTCAGAAGTATTGATTTTATTAGACAATATGGTTAGGCCATTTTAATTAATCCACAGTAATATCTCTTCAGGAAGGGACACTAGCGAAAAATGTTTAAGACAAAAGTTGTTCCTTTCAGAGGGGGGCATCTTTTGGGTAGAATAATTTTCCACCTCCCACCCCTGATGAGCTTAGGGTGGCGGTAACTTTTGAATTTTTAATGGCACTCTCCACTTTTGATCACGTATTCTGATTCTGCAAAAAAAATTACATAACATTTTTTTCTCCACCCACTCTGATGAGCGGAGACGGAGGTGTAACTTTCGAATTTTCAAAAACCTGCAGAAAAACTCTGAACTAGGGCATTTTTAGGTAAAATGTTTCAAACAAAAGTTGTTTAGTTCAGAGAGGGGCATCTTTTGTTTGAAACCTTTTTCCTAAAAATGCCCTAGTTCAGAGATGTTCGCCTGCAGGATTTTGAAAAATCGAAAGTTACACCGCCATCCCCGCTGATCAGAGTAGGGGGGAGAAAAAAATGTTTGGTACAAAAGTTATGCAATTTTTTTTGTAGAATCAGAATACTCGATCAAAAATGGAGAGTGCCATTAAACATTCAAAAGTTACCCCCACTCCCCGCTTATCACGGGTGGGGGGTGGAAAATTGTTCTGCCCAAAAGATGTCCCCCTCTGAATGGAACAACTTTTGCCTGAAACATTTTTCGCTAATTTCCTTTCCTGAGGAGATATTTCTGTGGATTAATTAAAATGGCCTAACCATATTGTCTAATAAAATCAATACTTCTGAAGCAAAAAAAAAATTGAGAGCCAAGCTAAAAGTAGCGGTATATTTTTTTGATTATTGGCTTCCAAATGAGTAGGAATTAAGTGGCTTCGCACGTAATTTTTTTTTATGTGCCTGTGTTCATTACCTAGATTTATATTTTTAAGCATCTTCTCCCAATTTGACCTTGAAGTAATTTTTACACACGATAATTATGTTAGTGTTAAATAATATATATTTTTTTGGTAGGTGTCACTCAAGGGGTTGATATAAAAACAGCACCCTCAAAAGTTTAATTATTTTTTTTATATACTAAATGACGTAATACGAAAAAATGTAAAATATAAAGCTATTTTATATCAACGTCTCCTATTAATTTCAATTAATTATCTTCAATAGTTTTGAAAAAAATTAATTTTAAATTTGAGAGTTGTAATTTGAGAGTTGTTGTTAGTGTTGTTACTCTGCTAATATAGGAGATAGAGGTTTATATATTTTATTGAGCATTCCTAGTCATAAGTAACATTCATGTGAATGGATAGCCCAATAAGCCGCTGGGCCTAATTCCATATACTTAACCGGTGAGACCCTTTGGTACTGAGGTCCATGATTTGATGTGGGGGGCCTGAGCATTCGTGCTTATCCCATAAGTTGATTTAAATTGCTCCAGAACCTCGATGCTTTAAACTCAAAATGCGGCTAATCATGATATCGTTTTATTATAATCAATAAAAATAATAATTGCCTTAGGCCTTAAACTATTAGAAAAACTTTATTATCTAAAATATTTAGTGAAAGGCAAGTTTACTTTTTTGAATTCGAATTTTGAAAGTTTAGACAATTTTCTGCATAAAATAATATTATAATTTCAATGTACTTTCATATGTAGTAGACTTCTAATCTCTTCTGGCTGTGTTCTTTTCTATTTTAATTAAAATACTCGATGCATTAAATAATTTGTATGCATTTTTTAAAAATAATTTTTGGTTGGAACCTACCTTCATTCAATATAAAATAATATTGTAATTTCCGAGACCATTTCTATACACTTTCATATGTAGTAAACTTCTAATTTCTTCTAGCTGAGTTCTTTTTCTATTTAAATTAAAATACTCGATACATTAAGTAATTTGTAGGTAAAACGCGCAAAATGGAATAAAATGGTTCACTCGCGCGTGACTATTTTTTAACGCTTGCTTCTCATCGACAATTAAATCAGCTAGTTGGTTTTACAAATACAATTTAAGCTCTAATATAAAGTGAGCCGTGAAAATAGTCTCAGATTAATCTTAATTCAAAAAGTCAAATATAACGTAAGAAAAACGCAAAAAACACTACACAATTTATAAACAACCCCCCAAATTCAAAAGCAAATCAATATGTAATACAATGTAACAATTGCTTTGACATCGTATATTATTCCGTGAAGGACAATTAAATCTTATATAAGGCAGCACGTGAACGTGCTCAATAGGATAAGCATAACATTAAAAAAAAAAATACATTTTGTTACTAATCAATTTATATAAATTTCAAGCTCTGATAGGTACTTACATTTATTTGCGAGTTTAATTATCCAAGCGTTTAAAAAAATACCTGTCAGTGGAATTCAGTATGTACTAAGTGAATTGAGGATATTGAAACTTAAAGGTTCCGTACTAGATAAGATACCTATATTATTTTCACTATTAACACAAACATATATTTTATCCAACACTTTCATATAAACTGATCTTTATTGATAAGATTTTGAAGGTATAAAGTGGCCCATAAGTCACTAGTGAGATAAAGTAGTGAGCTAAAGTATACTTTACATCACTAGTGAGGTAAAGATTAATTTTAATATGAAAAAAAGTCCAAGCAATTTATTTATTGTCTTTATTATACGGAAAATTAACAAAACAAAGAATCCATGCACTAACCTTATTTATTTATATTTATGTTAACATTTATTATCATATTCGATTTTTCACAAAGAAAACTGCTCTCCTGTACACAATTTTTCTCTATATAGTAACGTCTGTATCGCCTGACTCGTTGCGCTGCTCTCCATGTATTTTTTTAGCAATAACAATATTGTTTGAGACTGAATCTTCCAAATAACGCCACGGTGGATGATTTCCACCCACCGTGACGTTTAAGGGTGGTAATGTCACCCCCCGCATTGGCCAAAAGAGATGCCGAGGAACGGCGCATGCTATGGCCAGTATACAAATCTGCATCTGGCAATTGCAAATAATCAGCTACAATTCTTGGAATTTTTGAGAGCTTATTTAATCCAACGCATTGGACAGTGCACTTTCCCCTTTGAAAATTTACGAAAAATCTTTTGTGAGACGCATTTTGCGGTCTTAAAGACACATATTTCCTAATCAAATCAAGTGGGTTTGCCGAAAATCCTTCATTTAAAACTGTGAAACTTCTTGATTTATTCATCTTGGTATCTGGTATGGATATATATAGATATTGTTCTTTATCTTTTATATCTTCGACGCTTAAGTAGGTCAGTTCACCGCAACGGCAGGCACCGCACTCTCAATATCAATGCAACCTAATAAACCTAAACAATTAAATACATAAAATATCTGTAGGAATTTCCACATTATATCTTTTACAATTTTCCATTTTTATGCTAATTACACAATGTTTATTAAACAAACCCCTGGTTACAAACAAAATGGATAACAACCACAGCTTTCTCGGCACATCCATTCAGAATCTACTTAGCAATAAGCTACTTGTATTTTATATTTTTTGAGAAACACTGTTGATTTTGACATTGACAACTGACAAAAAATCGATGAGATGACATTTTAATAATTTTATTGTTTGTCACTGAAAAAGCATTTATATGAAAGTGTTGGATAAAATGTTGTATTAGACACGTGAGCTATTAGAATGTCACTTAAGGAAATTAGCCCACTCGCCCTTCGGGCTCGCGGGCTAAACTTTTCTTGCGTGACTTATATGTAACATAACTCACTAGCCTAATAAATAACTATTACGCACCGAAAATGATGAAAAAAAGTGCATTTTTTTAACACTCGTAGAAAAAGTAACATTATTTCACTCTTATAAAGGAATCTGCTGTCCTGTAGTTGTAGACACGTCAAATTATAGATTTGTCGTTTAAGTTCATTTTGAAATTTATTTATTTAAATATGGAAATTGAGGGCAGTGGTAAAAAAATACTGTTTCAAGCTCATATATAAAGTTTTTTTTTCAATGGTTTTCTTATATTCGGAAATCTGTATCTGAATAGGTATTATGTTGTATTGTGTATGTATACAGGGTGTCCCACCGGGAACTGCAATTTTCAATTTTAAAATTCAATTTTAAATTCCAAATAATTGAAAAAGTCGTAAGTTAACCTCTACAACAATATCTACGTGGGAAATAGGGGGATATAATTTTATATAATTTAATGCAAAAAAGTAAATACAGGTTGTTCTATTTGACTTAAATATGTTTTCGCAGTTTGAAGTTAACAAAATGTGACGTAAAAAACTGAACACTCAGTATATTGTTATTTAGTTTCTTTAAACTGTAGAGCGTAGCCCACCTTATGGTCTTTCTGCGTGCCAAAAAGCAAATGAGGTTATAAAGGTAATTGCTAACCGTTACACCTGTAAATTTTTTAATAAAATGTCAGATATCTCTGAAACGGCTCGGTTTACGAATGTTTACATGCTACATGTTTTCGACTCAGAATTTTTAGCTCTTTTCGAAAACTTCGAAATATATAGAGTGTTCCGTTTAAAATAATCAAGTTGATATCGACTTCCGGTATAAGAGAAGTGCCAAATGCTTGTAATTATTTTCTTTGCATTAATAATTACCTAAATTTTCAAAATTATCTGGTACGTACTTTTCCCTATATCGCTTGATGCAGTTCCCGGTGGGACACCCTGTATATGGGTCATATTTAGTAGTTGAAATTTGACGCATTTTCCATTATTCAATCAAGCTGAAATTTGGCACACAGCTTTGGTCCTGAGAACAATATAGTATGTCTAATATCGTTCTAAATCCAATACGGCGGACGCAACAAGATGGCGGCTCACCTTTTTCTTCACAACCCCCTTGACATGGGTACCAAATAAAAGGGTTTGACGAAAAGAATACGATAAGCTACGTGACGTCATTCTAAACCCAATATGGCGGACGCTTTAAGATGGCGGATTACCTTTTCCTTCACAACCCCCTTGACATCGGTATCAAATGAAAGGGTTTGATAAGCAGAATACGATAAACTACGTGACGTCATTCTAAACCCAATATGGCGGACGCCCCAAGATGGTGGCTTACCTTTTTCTTCACAACCCCCTTAACATGGGTATTAAATGAAAGGATTTGCCGAGTAGCATACGATAAGCTACGTGACGTCATTCTAAACCCAATATGGCGGATGTTCTAAGATGGCGGATTACCTTTTTCTTCACAGGTAGATTTTATATTTTTTGTAAATTATATTTTTTCAATTGTATGAAATTAAAATAGTTAATTACGACTGAAAACTTGAAAATAAATAAATTTTAAAAAAATTAAAAACAATGGTTTTCTTTTAAAACCAAATTGCACTATAAAGTGGATATTTTTTTCAGTAATTATAAGCTGATCAGAGTAATTTTCAATTCTGTACATAGAAAACCATTAGGCGCTCATAAAATATTACTTCGTATGATCATTTCGATTTACGTTTACATTTTATGAGCGCCCAATGGTTTTCTCTTTACAAAGTTGAACATTATTCTGATCAGTTCATAATTACTGAAAAAAAAAAAATTTCTACTTTTAGTGCAATTTGGTTTTAAAAGAAAACCATCGTTTTTAAAAAAAATTTTTAATTTATTTATTTCACTTATGTAATTGCCCTCGAACTTCCTATTCGTGAAAAAAGTAGCACTTTATGGACTTTTTGCATAAATAACTATTCTTCTACGACTTTTAAAAAAACTACTTTTTTCATTATTTTCTGGGCGTAAAATATATACGTAAAATGGTAAAAAAAAGTAAAAAAAGCAAAAAGCGTGAAAATAATTAACATTATTTTACTCTGGTATATACCTGAATCGAAAGAGTTCATTGAAAACAATTGAAGTTGAAGAAAAAAATGAAAAACATTGTATGAAACTCGTGCATAATAAAATGTCTTTTCATTCATTGGATTTCTTCTCATTCGCAAAAGAAAGCACACCTCATTACCCAATATTGATATTGAGCGAAATAGTAAAGTAAAAGTAAACAAAAAACGAATTCAAACGTATCTTTAACCGACTTTAATATCGATATATCTAAGAGGTGGTCTACACACGATCCAGCGGCAGGGATCCAACATTGTCGGTACGCTTTGAAGATAATTGAATTCCAGCGGACCAGTTCACTTTTACGAATGAGTTCAAAGCATGCCGACAAGGCTGGCTCCCTGCCACTGAATTGTGTGTAGACCCCCTTAATTCAGCAATATAAAAAAGCTCGCAAAAAAGTGTAAAGGACACCGACCGGTTTTGGTTAGTGTACCGCCGGCGTCAGGTTGAGCAGTACCCAGGACCGGACTTGAAATGTATTTCCAGTTTCAAACAATTAATTAAAAGATTTAAATTCTCGTTCAGTTGTAAAGCTGACTACACAGTTTTTAGGCGTGTAAAAAATGCCGACGTCTTTGATCTTTACCCCACCGCCAAGGACGCCGAGATTTTTTACATGCTCAAGAATTGTGTAGTGAACTATACTAATAACAATAACAAATAGAGAGTAATTACCTACATAAAATACAAATCCACGTTTTTATGCTCATCTTAGCCAAAAATTAAAACTGGTGTTCTTTTAAGTATGTTTCCAAAAATGCACACAAACTTCAACGATATCAGTTTTTCTTATTGCCCAGCAAGGTCCAACGAGGAGGTATAAGCATATCCCTTGCCAGGATATGATAGTGACAGGATTGTTAATTAGGGAGTAATAGGGAGTAAGAGTTTAAAATAAATAAATAAATAAACCAGCATTTTTCAGTTAAAAATAACTAACTATTCTACAAAATAACAACATAATAAATTTTCTTATTAAAATAACGTAATAAAGTTTCAAAGTAAAAATTGAATAAAAATAAATAAATAAATAGCTAAACTCAACAACACAATATAAAAAAAACATTAAATTAGCAAGACAATTAATAGCATTTTCCTGCAGTAAAATAAATAAAATAAAAGTATTTCTTAAAATATTGCAAATAAAACATGTTTTAAACTTACCAGAAATAATAACACTTTTCCAAAATAAAAATAATGAACCTTATCACAATCACTAGCACTATCACAGAATACCACTCACTCACTATCGCTGCCACTGTCACTGCCATAAATGTACCCTCGGAACGTTAAATATAAACAGTAAATTAAATCTTTTTAATAGAAATCTTTTCCGTCATTCGAATTCTTCGCCATTGTCAGTGTCCCCTCTCACATTAATAGTGAATTTATTTCCGCTATTTGTAAATATTTGGCCCAGTTTTGTGTAATCATCTTCATCTTTGGTTACTTTGTGAACTGACTTTCTCCAGTCGTCTTCTCGTAGGACTTTTGTCAAATTTAGGAAAAGTGTTTTTCCGACGAACCCATCTTTTTAATTGGCCCCAGACCAGCTCTATCGGATTAAAAATACAAAAATAAGGAGATAGTCTTAAAACAGAGTGGCCGTTTTGCCTAGCAAAAGCCATATTTTGCCGACAGAAATAGCAAGGTCTCACGTGATCTACTTCCACAGTGTCGAACGCTCTTTCACGGATTAATTAAAAAATGTTTCATTACCCTTAATTTTCATCTTATCACGATCATCTTTTTAACAATTATTTATTTTTGTAAACTTTAGTTTAGTTTAGTTTAGATTTACTAAAACTTTTCATTAAACTTTTATGACCTGACAAAGAAACAGTTAGTCCACCCCTGATAGTTCAGGTTGACTAGATCCCTTACTGCAACCAATCATAAATTCACGGGAGCAAATTTCAACCAATTATATTCAGTGGGATTGGCCTACATTCCTGGTAGGAAATATGTGTGACCATTTTTTGTGATGATAATAAAAGAAATGGCCTTTTTTTGTAAACAAACTGAAATTAGTATGCGGTCGGTACCCTTTACGGTTTTTTTGCCAGCTTTTTTATATCGCTGAATTATATACGGTACCTAATATAATAAGGTTCAATTAACTGGGCGTCTATGAAATTTTATTTCATAATTTTTGGCGATCTCTTTTGAAGGTGGTTCAATTGTTTTTTCAAAAATTTTTTTGATTGGTACCGTTTAGTCAATGGGAGAATGAAAGAAAAAAAATGTAATCTATTATTTGTGTCACTTACCCACAATTTTATGTTGTTTAACGTCCAAGTGATTGCTGATCATTCCACAGACGTGAGCCCCTAATGAGTGACCAACGCAAGTTGTCTCCCTTGCATCTCCACCTTGGTCCATCATCATAGCATACAATTTTGCTGCACACTGTGACACCAGCCTTGTGTTGGACAAAGCGGATATGTAACACGGAAATTGAGTCAAAGGTTGCCAGTCCACAGTTAACACATTGTAGTCTGTTCTTGACAAATAAGCTAAAATTAACACAAAAAAAAAGAAAAATTAGCAAAGTGGTTTGGCAATGGTACTAGGAAAGCGATTTAAAGCTACTTAGGAAATATAAATCATCCGCAAAATCAAAAGTACACACCCTCAATGGGTAATGTTCCTGATTTTCACAATAAAGAACTTGAAGTTTAGTAAGTGAAAAAATGTAAAAATATTTTCCTCCGGCGTTTTTCATTGATTATTAATTTTTAGGGTGACCACACTAGTTTTTCACTAGAAGTACGTGTTAAATATTATTTTAATTACTTTTTAAAGTAATTCGACTGTATATTTGTCACTAAAAATATAGCAGGTTTCTTGGCAGTAGCGTCCAAGGGCGGTCCTAAGTTTTATTTCTGGGGGGGGGGGGCATCCTTATTAAAATATGTACCAAAATTTTGTAACCCCTTAAAAATTGATAGGTATGGTTTTTGTTCTGAAAATTCGTTTGGTAATATGAAGTGTAGCAGAGTATAAAACTATATAACTTCTATTTTATCTTTTTAATTTTTGAAGATATAATCATAATAATCATATCCTTTTTAAAAATATATAAGTATTCAACTAAATATTTACATAGAGCAGTAAACATAAATAAGCTTTGTAATAATAAAAATAAATAAATTTAACAAAATGAAATAAAAGAATATTCTTCAATACATGCATGCACAGAAGTCAATCGATTTATGAGTTATATTTTAATGATCAAAACACGTGCAAGTCATCCGTTTTTTTCCTGCTCTTTCTTCGAATATTTAAACTATTGATAACACAGGGGAAAAAATTTTTGTTACATTTATTACAGCACTCGTTCTTACCTAATTTAAAGGCGCTTGGTTCAAATCTGTAGGTAGTTTTGCTCTGTAAACTCTAGATTTTTGCAATTCGACATTTTCATTTTCTCAAAATATGACGCTTCATGTAATGATATGATGGCAAATTGACCTTAGTTCAAGATGGCACCAATAAATTATAATTTATGGGTACCATCTTGAACTAAGGTCAATTTTATTTAAAATCCAGTACTAACTTACTATTTATTTTTATTTTATGAAATTAAGAAAAAAGTTGAGCTACCAGTTTGGAGCTCCAGGAGTCTGGCGTTCTGAGGTGGTCGGTAGTCGCCTCGACGCCATCTGGTTATGCAAGACAAAAAGAGCTTAAAATGAATTTACCTACAAAAAATACTTATCCAGAAAATGTTTTAAATTATAAAAATCACGACAACGGCGAAAAATGTTTCAAGGCATAAGCGAGTGGAAGAAGTGAGTGATTCTTGTATATCAGAGAGTATTTTTTGGAAATAAATTCATTTTAGAACTTTTTGTTCCCTTACATAACCAGTGTCGGCTATTATGTTAGTACAAAGATTAGATATTGATTTTCATATTTGATTGATGGAGACTGACTCCAAGGCACGTGTCTTTTGTACTTCACATATTTTTTGATAGATGTTTTGTAAATAATTTCATTCTATGCTATTTATTTTCTTGTATAATCAGAAGGTTATCAGAAAAATTCGAAGATTAGAAATTGATATTTTAATAGACAGATTTTCATTTTTGATTAGTCATCAATAATTTTCTCTACTTTTCCTAAATACTAAAAAAGTGTTTTTATTTAACTTTTGTAACAAAAAATTACTTTTCTCTATAATTTAACAAAAGGAATTGAAATTTTTAGTATTTGTATTGATCAGTTTTTATCATGATCAGAGCTCCCCCCCCCTTAGGACCGCCAGTGGTAGCGTCAACTATACCTGCTAAATATTATTTTTCCATCAAATAGTTATTTAGATGCAGCGCCAACAGCCTACCGATTGACAGACAGAGAAACAATCAGACAGACTGACGGAAATGAAAGACTTTAATTTTCGTAATCTGCACAGATCTTATGGAAATTGGCCCTCGGTTAAATTTAGATTTCGACTTTCTTATCAAAAGCTCTCATAGGCCCAACTCGATTCTACATCTAGTTTCCGAGATGCAACTCAAGCTATGTACAAGAGGTTAATTCAAAAAATTTCCGAACACATTTTATATTGTGATAGTTTCTAATAGCCTTCTATAATATTTTGCATTAAAAAGATTTGTTGTTTTAATAAAATAGAAAAAAAAAATTCCTCCTAAAAATAACAAATGGGAAAAAAACCTTTTTTTACATAAAGTTTGTGTCTTCCTGATCAAAAAACTCGTATTGAAAAACTTTCGCAAATGAGAGCTTTTGATCGGAAAGTCGAAATCTACAACATATTAAACATTCAGCCAATTTAACCGAGGACCAATTTCCTAAGATCTGTTCTGTACGGAGTCCTTTCGGTGAATCCGAAAACGGCTTGACATAGAATGAAAGCTCCCCTCTGTGACAACATATATTTAATCACAGGCACACAAAATAAAAAAAAAAGTCGAAACCTAGAGGGTAGACCCCCCTACCCTATATAATGTAGGACGCTGAAACCGGATATGACAATAAAAAAAGGTTTTAATTATCCAATTTTCCCCTAGCACCCCCTTACAACCCTGCCAGGAATTCTATCATGTAATTCAATACTTCGTCAGTATTAGCTAGAAGAGTAGTTGTTTTGATTGGTTTTTCAATAATGAGTGTTTTAAAGTGTTTTCCTAAGTAGTATATTAGCGTGGCCAGATTCAGGTACCAATATATATTTTGTCACTTATTTATTTTTTGAGTAGGTATTTAGAATATTATTTCCATTTCATATATTAATAAATATATTTCCTATAATAATTTTGATTTTTAACAATAAAAATTTGCTTATTCTTATTGTATACAAAATGAAATAAACAACACGGCAGAGTACATTAGAACGTAATAATATTTTTGAAGTCGTCGGCGAGCATTTCTCAACACGCAAAATTTCAATGAAGTCTTCATCAATCGTTAACTCTTCCATATTTTCGTGAAATTGTTCCGCCATTTCTTGTTAATTTTTAACAGAACCAGAACAGAAACAAAATAGGTGTGTAGAAAAATCAAAATAGAAAATATTTCTAGGTTATAATTATCTTGAGAGAAATTCGACAGCTTACATGAACCTTCGAAAATGACAGGAAATTAACTAGGTTTAGAGCTGAACTTGGCTTATACAATTCAACTCTAAATTTGAGCTTAGTTTAATCATGAACCGGACGTGAACTTGGATTGTACAACCGGACCTTAAACAGACAAACCTTAACTTAATCATTAAACTTCTTAAATTAAAAATAGGGATTAAATACATAAATATATACCTATATTAATAATAGTATATTATTCAACGAGTGGTAATGTAGGTAATAACCAAGGGTCGGAATTTTTTTAGCGCTAACAGAGTCGGACTTGATTTGATATTTAATTTTTCAAGAAATATTATACATAACAATGTTGTGTTTGACAATTGTGAATTTGTAATTGTAATTTCTGTCTTTATGTTATTCTTATTTATAATATTAACATACTACCTTTCGTATATCTGTAAAGTTATTTTATTGAGTGGATAAATTTTTAATAACAAACAACAATCAGTTGAAATTGAGAAAATGTATTGGAAAATTACTATACCCGGATGTTTGTCTCTTTGTGATCAGATTTGGACGATACAAAAAAATTCTAACAGCTAGCTTCAGATAGATACAGTGTAGCATAATGTACATCGAATGAAAGATGAAAAAATGTCTTATTCGTTTAAATTATTCTTCCAAATTGTTTATAGTTATTTTTTAACGCCTACTGTTAAATATTGACTTTAATGTTGAAAAGGAGCGTTCTATATCGGCAGAAGTAAGCGGTGCATACCACATGGACAAATATTTTGAATGTTCGGTATTACCCAGATTACCCTCCAAAAGTTTGCTAACTTTTGCAATTCCTTCAAATCCGGGTTTTTTCGAGAACTTTTGATTCAGTTTATGGTATATTCCCTCTGCCTCCTCGCGAGTTTGTCGAACACCGAACTAATTTTTTGCAGAGATTGATTAATTGATGACATTTACTATAACATTAAAATTAGTGTTTACATATTCAAGTTCTTTATTTAGCATTGCTTTTTCAAAAATCTTTTGCGCTTTACATATTGCAATAGATTCGCGGGAATCGAACGTGTTGATTAAACTTCTAATATTTTCGAAACTTTTAGCATAATAAAATGTTGCCTGCAACCAAGTGCCCCTCCTCGTAACAATAGATTTCGGTGGCAGCGGTATCCCCGGACAATGTTCATAGAACTGTGCGGTTCTGAAATATTATACTATTATATTAATTACAACAATAAAATGTTAACTTTTCGCCCGTGTTTTCCGTATAGTTTACAGTTTCCAGTGGATAGCGCAGCGGACAGGACAAGGCAACCGGTGCCGGTGTTCTCTAATAATCGTGAGTCCATCCCAATCGCGACACACGATGAATAGACCGCACTTATATCTATGTCTGTTTTATGCACATAGTTGTATATTTAACAGGTAAATTTACATATTGATAAATAAAATTTCACGTAATTTCAATATAATATTATTTTTCAATGTATTTTTAATATAATTTATTGTACTTTATTTAATGCTCCTGAGTGTGACCCTGTTATCGCTGAAGGATTCCGGCCCTTGGTAATAACTCACGCAGATGAAGTTTAGAGCCGAAGGCGAATGCTGTAA
Organism: Rutpela maculata; assembly: GCA_936432065.2. Classification (NCBI taxonomy): domain Eukaryota; kingdom Metazoa; phylum Arthropoda; class Insecta; order Coleoptera; family Cerambycidae; genus Rutpela; species Rutpela maculata. The sequence continues at coordinate 217,066,342 of OW386286.2, forward strand.
TTCATCAAGTGAGTTATTACCATTACCGCAAGTTGAATACTATACTTTATCTACGATTATAACAATAAATATTAAATTGAGAAAATTTTGTTTAAATTACTCATTTTGTTTTTTAATAAAATTAACTGTAAAATTTAATTTTTTACACCCTTTTATATTTGCTGTGCGATTTTTCGGATAATAAATTATGTACTGTATCATTAGCTACTTGTCTTAGACCGTTCTATTTCACCGTATGGGAAAAGAATTTCTCTCGGACAGAGCCAAATCCGTGTGTCGCACGTTACGTCAATTGGATAGGCATGAAGATAAAGGTGATTGGCTTTGTACCTAGTGATTTATAATAACTCACTCATTATAACTCACGCTATTTGTTTATGGATACTATTAATTTTTCATTCAGTTCATTAATTATTATTAGTATATAACCTAATAAGAGTAGATAAACACTTTAATATAATACCTAATTCTTGAAAAATTCACTCTTTACACCAGTTAAGTTAAGCTAGCGTTACTAGAAGGCGGTACCATTTCATGTCCGTAACCTTGGAACGTAAAAGCGTGAGATTGGTAAAATGCAATATTGACTGGCTTTACTCGTAGTGTGATTGGTCGAAGCGTGCTAGAGGACTCTTTGTTGGGAATACCAGTCTATAAGTTACAATATGGTTTAACGTATCTTAATTGTCACTGCTATTACATCATTTATACCTACTTCTGTTTTTTATTAGATGGGACCATTTTGGAAATGCATTTCTATGTGACGTAAATGATGAAATTGAAAATAAAAGTCAGTAAACTCTAAAAAGTGATAAGAAAACGTCTGAAGGCAATTAATTACAAAACATAATATTAAAGATATACTTAATAAATTATTTATTCGTGAAATATTCTCCCCAAATACCACTTGTGCTTTTAAATTTTATCTAAAAATTTTTGTTCAAGCTAAGTTGCCAAAAAGGTAATATAACTCGTGCAAATTGGCAGTTTATTATCGCTAAAGCAGTCGAGATTTAATCAGATAATGAACTGCCAATTTGCACTCTTTAGTCTTTATATTACCAGGCAACAACGCTTTCGAAAAAATTTTCGATAAAATTTTAAGCACTAGTGATATTACATACAAATATTTTTACCAGTGGCATAACGTCATCTGAGGTATATAGGTAATTGGAATAAAAGTTTCGCGGCCAAGGAGCTGTGTAATGGAGTAGATTAAAACTGCCAACTGTTGTAAGTGTAAAAATGGTAATTTGTACTAAACTTTGCCTCATAAAGTTGTTTTATTATTATTATTACCATCGCCACCGCTCTACTGCAGGCCACCGCCGCCGCTGGCGTCGACATTGATGTCACGTAATTCGTTCTCATTGGCTTAGAATGATGGAGTGCACAAACTCGTTTCTGCGCATATTTTTGGCTGTCATCTCATACCGAGAGATCGAGAAAGACTGAACGTGACGTCACACGGAAAAGTCACTAAAATTATCAAAATTGATTTCTATTCTACATACATTATTAAAACTAATTTCCTATGTTGCTAGAAGTAACGATGGTTCTCTAGTCACTGTTACCAATCTGATGTCTGTCATTTTCGTGGATGTTATTATTATTGGCTTGTGTTTGATTTATCATCTACCTTTCTGACTGATAAATCAGTGTTTTTCAACGCAATCAGTTCAGTGTCACTTGTGTGGCAAGTTAATAAAGAAACTCCCGTTTTGTGTAAATACTGTAATTGACTATATTTAAGGTTACTGTCGCCAACGTGAAAATGTTGAAAGTACCAGAAAATAGCACATATGTATGCAGTATGTAGGCGGCACAAAAACAATCTTTCTCGATCTCCCTGTAGTAATACTACTCTACACCATTTTATTTTCCGCATATTAAGGTAAATCACCCTGTATAAGATTGACTTTTAGTGTGCGTCACCGATTATTACTTTTATAAAAGTAATAATCTGCATCTTGTATGCAATCTTAACCCACGCGGCTATTTAATGTTTCTTTTTTATAGATGTTATTCTTATATCACTTATGAAAAATACACGTTTTCGGCCCTTAAAATAGCCATAGCTCCAAAACAAAAAATTTTCGTGGGTTGTCGCGACTTGAACATTTGATCAGCATCAAATAAACTATCAAAATCCAAAGTTTCAAAAACATGTAACCGAGAACAAAAATCGAAGGGTCAGCCGCGCCCAAAATTTTGTAAACCAGATTTCTCTTGACGAAGATTTCCTTCCTGGGTGTACACCGGATTTCCTTCGCGGTTTGCCCCTCGGCAAAAATCAATGTATTTTGTGCGGGGTCTTTTTCATCAATCTTGAAAGTGTAAATGTACGTTAAAAGTACGCAAAGAAGCAAGAAATAAAAATAAGTCTGGTCGTATAACAAAGCCCAAATATGTTATATTTTACGTTAGTTAGAATACTTGGTTTAAATATTTTTCTTCACGAATTATTTTGTTCGGTTCTAGTACTAGTTGTATTTAACCTCTGGACTCTAATCAAACATTAATGTCTTATTTGACAGGGGAGTGAAAGGCGATCCTTTTGTCCATGAATGTTTCTTTGTTTCCGACAAATGCAATTTCCGAGCTAAAAAACTGCTAGATTGGCGAAATTTTCAAATGAACTTAATTACATGAGTGCAGAAATGCTAAAAAGTGTAACTAATGCGTTAAGTGGATATTCATAATAACTTAGCAAAACTTTATTAAAATTGCACACCTCAGACGGTAAAAAAATGTTACTGGGTAATAAAAAATGTATAATGAATATTTGTAAAAAATATTGCACAAATGATGTCATATAACAACTAATTCTAGTAATTTTTGCACAAAAGTATTTTTGGTACAGGCGTTAACAAGCAGTGTTCTTTTTCACACAGGTCTGTTTCTTGGAATTGAGGATTATCTATAATTATTTGCCTGAAGATAAAGTCAACAATCCCCCTTGCACCACTTCAAAAAAAAACTAAAATTATTGTTGATTAGTAAATCCTATTATACAGTGATTGATTACACAGCCCCACAAAAAAAAAACAGACCAGCGAACCAGACCCATGTATCCTTATGTATTTTCGGTCGCTAGATCCGAATCCGAGGTCAAAAAAATCGTAGGGGGTGTGCGATTTTTTTGATGTCTGATTCGGATTCAGCGACCGAGAATACATAGGGATACATAAGTCTGGTTCGCTGGTCTGAATTTTTTATTTTTTTTTGTGGGGCTGTGTTACCTGGATGCTGCGTGATCAACAGTTTTTACGATAATTTAGTTTTATTAATTAGCAGAGGGAAAGATTGAAAAAAATTACTGTAACTCGAAAAAAATTTGTGCAGCCTTTAAGCTTTGGTTATAAGTTTAAAGTAGGTCAAAGTTCACGAAACAAAAAAGTTTAGGAGTTTTATGGATCCGCGCGAACCTATAAAAAAAGTAAAACGGGGTACTATTAATAAAAAAAAATCGATTTTTCTTCATTTTCTCGGGAAATATGGCATTTACAAAAAAATAGTTCGAATAAAAATTGTTTCTGGCAAAATTATCTTTAATTTGGTGTTTTTAAATTAATTTTATAGAATTAATTAACCGAAATATGGCCGTTTTTCGATGGGGGGATGCCGAATGGAATTTTTTTGTTTTAAAGGGACAAAATAAATTGAGCATCTAGGTGATGCTATATATTAACTAAAAACAGCATTTTTGAAAGAAAATTGATTACTGAGCAATTACAGTAACAAAATGCCGACATTTTGTTAACAAAAATATGAAAACGCGCATTGAATTGGCCATAACTTCTTTATTTTTCGTGATGTAGAAACAAAAAAAAAACGTTTTAGAGACTGATTAATTACCTTTAATTCTGTTTCTTGGAACTTTTGATGGAAGTGTCACAGTTTCTAAGATATTCAACATTTTAAACTAAATACTTCATCTTAAAAACGGTCGGATGCCATCTATAAAATTAAATATTTCCGAAACAATCAACCCTACACAAATATCCCACTAAACAAAATATATATCCGTAATATTACGCAATATTAAACTGAAGTAACATATTTAATGTTTTCTTGCAATATGATATTTATATTAAAATAACCTAACTTTGGTATAGCTGAGAAATGTTAAATTGCAAAATATTGAAGAAACATTTAGTTAATATTAGCTCGAAAATATTTCCGTAATATAAAAAATTATATTTAACAAATGTATGTCACATATTATAATCAATGTATCTTTAATATTGCCATTAAAATAAGCATATTATATTACAAGAATGTAACTTGTAATATTACACGAAAATATTTCACATATATAACTGAAAATGTGTTACGTATGAATCTCATACATTATGAATAATATGTATTTGATCATACATTAACATTATTTGCAACGTTTATTCTATGTAACTACCATGCAAAACTCGCCTATTCACAGGACGCGTCGTTTCTCGCCTAAAATAGTATAAACATAACCTTAAAACCTTCGATATCTTGTGAGCAAGTGTGTCGCGCCTTAATGCCCTTAATCTCAGAAATGGGTGATAAAAGCGAGAATAAAGTAATTCGTGGAAACTTTTAGCAACAAAATAAAAATAAACTTTAAATTTTATTTAGTTACCTTAAATTTGCGGTATTTTTACACCTGTGTTATTTGTCGAAGCACACTAATTGCATTTTATTGATAAACATATAACATTAAAATATTATTCTTGTTTCAACCTGCTTATTTTAGGTGAGTTAATTATTTATTGCTTTACTCAGATCCGTTGCATATGTGGTCCAAATCACGGGGATAAAAAAAAACAAAAATTTCATATTAGGCCACCGATAAGTAAATCAATTGTCCCTGTTTTAAATTGGCTGCTCGACCAACGTAATAGCTAGGGAGCTGGTGGCAGAATTTTTTATATGATTTTATCGTGTCACTGAAGTCGAAAAGTGTAAAGATCTCATAATAACAAGCCGGAAAAACCATTTCAGTCATTACGGCGTTGCTGATTTTTTAATTAACAGTTATTTAAAAGTGCAAAAAAAACAAACGCTCCTATATGATTTTATTGTATCAGCCAGTTGTTTTAAACGTTGCCTGTTAATATGACATTGATATAAATGCAGTTGGCTGAAATCTATGTGTCTGCGTTTTTTTTTGTAATTTAATTTTTTGAATTAATTTATGATATACTAAAAATTAAGTGATTTTATTGTCGCTGTACCATATATCAAAAGTTTCGAAAAGCGGCAAGAAACAATAAAACAAACTTCTGTCACCTGTGTACTGCTGCATTTAAAGGAGGTGAATGTTCAAAAATGCGAAAAAAAACGCTTCTATATTATTTTATTGTTTCAACCACTTTGCAGGAAGCTTTGTTTGTTTGTAAAGCACATAAAAAAAACAGTGGCTGAATATTTACAATGCTGATTTCTCATTGGCTGACGTTTCTTATTAATAATTAAGAGGTGAAAAAAAAAATATATATTTTTTCAAAATAATTTAGCAATGCTCGATCCTAAAAGAAGAATGTTCAAGACAAAGTTGCCCAGTAAACAAGATATTATAACTTTAATGTAACTTCAACATTGCTAGAAAGTATTTTGTCATACTATTAAATGTTATTTAATGTAACCAATGTTACTTTTATTAATAAATTTGCGAAGATATACTACTGATTTTGAGTAGGTCAGGAATAGGTCGACGTCCTTACTGGTGAAAGAGCGTATTGGAGTTGTTTACATTTCCTTAATTGGCATAAAAACTGAAGCCGACATGTGCCGGCAAACACAGATCAAAGTGCCACGTTTTTTGCTTTCGGTCAAACAATCAAGACACCGCCGTGTTATTGTCGGGTTTAACTAAATATCTCTTATATCTGCTTGTTGTTTCAGAGTTCATTACCATGGGGTTAATGTCTTTTCGATTTATTTCGCTATTTTTGTAGTGTGATTTGATTAAAACCAAAAAGTCACTTCTATCCCATCCAACTTTGCTGTCAATAGTGTCAGTCCCGAGTCTGATAAAGTGATATGGTTGTACCGTGTCACGTCAGATTAGTTAAAAGTCATTGGCGGCGCATTCCTACAAAAAATAAGGTCATTTTTTTGGTCATTTTTTTTTAATTTTTCATTTTTTTAACTCCTTTCGGTGGGGACAACCTACTGTTAAATTTTCCTCATGTCATGGTAGATCACGTTGTATACAGCTCCCCTTTTGCTATATGTTTTTTACACAAAGGTGTCGATTAGAAAATTATATGTATTGTATAGTAAGTCTAACTATTCATTTTATTATTGAATTAATATTATCCAATACATCAGTGACAATAAACAAGATAAAATAAAGATAATAATTAACTATGTTATGTCAGTAACTACTATACTTCTATAATGTATTCTCCATCAGATATTGATATATTTCACTTTTTTTAACAGAGATTGTCAAAATTACCTGCGCATAGCCCCCACAGCAGAACAATTCGAAGATGTGCTAGCTGAATGGCTGTTTTCAGGAAACAGCGAGAGAGGCGATGAATAACATGGATTTTTTATAACACTAGCTTTTTTTTTGTTGAAAATTTGCATTTTTATTTTTATTTATTTTTATACAATGTATATATTTAACAAAATATATTTTTGATTAAATGTTTTCTTTTTATTTTAGGTTTAGGTGATTGTTTATTAAATACTATAGTTGCGTCAACTGATGCAAGTTAGTGCTAAACGATTATGGACAGATGCCTGTCGAATAATGTGTCCCCCACTCATAAATTTGTACAGTACATCTTACAATTTCCTATGAGTAGAAACACATAATTTGACACAATATATCTGTCCGTAATCCTCTAATACTAACTGGCACTGGGACAACTATAGTATTCAACAAAGGTTGTTACTTTGGGACAATATTAATTCAGAACTAAATTAATGTTGCCTTAACATTTACATTTATCTTGATACTACATTGCCTTACTAGTATTCGAATATTAGGCATACGTCAGTGGCGGCTGGTGAAATTTCAATATTTTTTTTCTCGTCTGTGGCGCATGGGACCCATACGAAATATGAGAAATAACATCTAGAGAAGCACTTCTCTAATGACCCCTAAAAAATGTTGGAAAAGCAGTTTGCGAAAAATTTTTTGAAAATTCGGTAGCCCCCCGTGGGTCTAGGGACTCCCATTTATTTTTATTTTTTTTTTGTCATATGAATTTGACTTTTCATAAAAATACAACAATAGGTTTTGGAGTTTATGGAAATATTTTCGTTACTAACTGAAATACAATGAACTGAAATTTTGTAATTTACAATTTAACAAACTACAATATTTCATTCGTTGTATCTCAGTTAGTAATGAAAATATTTTCATAAACTCCAAAATCTATTGTTGTATTTTTATGAAAAGTCAAATGCATATGACAAAAAGAAATAAAAATAAACAGGGGTCCCTAGACTCAGGGGAGGCTACCGAATTTTCAAAAATTTTTTCGCAAACTGCTTTTTCAAAATTTTTTAGGGGTCATTAGAGAAGTGCTTCTCTAGATGTTATTTCCCATATTTCATATGGGCCCCATGCGCCACAGACGAGAAAAAAAATATTGAAATTTCACCAGCGGCCACTGGCATACATTGCAGCAATGATATTCATGGTGAGATATAAATAAGTATGTAATGTGACACGTTAAATAAGTATGTAATGTGACAAGTTATATTGATAAATTATTACGTCAATGTGTTATGAACATTAAGTAATATTTTCACAATGTTACATTTTTAACAATGTAACAGAGTAACATTTAATAGTGTGACAAATTACTTTGTAGTAACATTACGGCACCGTTCATGATCTGTTTTATATAACATTACATGTAACTTTGTAATATTGAGGTTCTATTAAAGTAATAATGCATTGTTTAGTGGGTATATAAACAAAATAAATTTATTTTCACTTTATATGCTTTATTTTTGATGTCCACCATATTTTCTCTTAAACTAATATTTATTGAGATATTTGCAGAGAAACAAGAATGTTACGTTTTTTTAAATACCTTTACGGTTTAAATTCAATTTATTCTAAAACAAGCGCTGTAGGCCGATGGAAAAATTTAAGCGTCTAGGTCACACTATATATTAACGAAAAACGAATATATTTTTTTAATTACTGACTACTTAAATTAACAAAATTGTTTTATTTAAAAAAAATGTGAAAAAGTACATTGTTTCTGTCATAACTTCTTTGTTTTTTATGCTATAAAAATAGGAAAAAAATAATTTGAAAGCCTAATTAATAGTTTTTCATTTTGGTTATTAGCGTTCTTGACCAAAGTACCATAGTTTCTGAGATATTTAATATTTAAACTAAATACTTCGTTTATAACGTTCGGACGCCACCTTCAGACTTCCAGATCTCCGAAACCATTAACTGTACAAAAATTAGAAAAAACGAAATTCATTCTTAATTTAGTAGCTTTCCTATTTGTCTCTAGCATGTTTTTGCTCAATGTAATATCTTTCGAGTTATTTGACAAAAACGTATTTGAAATACCACTTTTTCAAGCTAAAATCCCAAATTTTCTAGTAGTTATTATTAAATTAACTTAAATCTATCAATTTATATGAAAAGTTGCATACAACCTTTTCTTCTTAAAATTTAATTCTCTCTCAGCTCCAATGTTTTTTTTTAGGTGTCATCCCCTGAAAAGGGGATGATAGGGGTGGATACCACCCCCTCTAAATTAGCAAGCCCTCGCATAATATAGAAACTTCTGCATTTACTTTACTTTTATGCAGTTGGTATTAAGCTGCCAAAAATGAACGAGATCTAATTCATTGACATTATTCCTTATACATTATACCTCTAGTATTTCGGTTAATTATTGCTGTAAAATTAATTTTAAAAACACCAAATTAAAGATAATTTTATCAGAAATAATTTTTATTTGAAATATTTTTTTGGAAATGCCGTATTTCCCGAGAAAATAGAGAGAAATCGTTTTTTTAATAAAAATACCCCTTTTCACCCCGCCCCCCCTCCTATAGGTTCCCGCGGATCCGTAAAACTCATAAACTTTTTTGTTTCGTGAACTTTGGCCTATTTTGAACCTATAACCAAAGATTAAGGTGTGCACAATTTTTTTTCCAGTTAAAGTAAAGTTTTCCTGTACTAAATATATTTACATGATAGTATAAATAGTTCTGAGTAAAATTTTGTTTAGTGCGTAAAGTTGTCATTCGTGTATTAATATTTCAAATAATAGATGTTTTTATATATTACTAATTTAATATTTTATTGTGTATTAAGTAACGTATTTCTTTGACCTGTCCAGTGCTCTTTCAAATTTCGTAACAATAATAAAGAGGTTGCCATTTAAAAAAATACTAATGACATCATAGTTTTGCAAAAACTTGCCAAAATCATTTAAAAAATATATCAATAGGTAGAAATAATTATGAATCTTTTGACTTATACATATACTACTAATATACAATACTACTTTGTAGTAGTATCAATTAGATTTTACTGAAATGAGAAATAACGCTCAAATTGCGAAATATTTTACACGCTTCGTTCGTCTTTTCTCAACAATTAATTATTTGGCAGCAGATAATCCGTTTCTTATTGTTACTTTAATAATTTAGCGAATAAAATAGTATGGGATGCCATTTCATATTGGTTTTATAATGATTTCTATGTTTTCGGTATTCCAAAGAGAGAATCAAGCTAATTTTTCGCGGTAATTAAAATTTAAGCAATTTTATAGATTAAAAACTGGTTAAACGCAAATCACACGGTCAAATTGTTCAACCTCAGATAATAAAACTATATTTTAAGTACTGACGACATCTGTAATGGTTATTTTATTGTGATACTCTTGTTTTTAATTTCATCAATAAATATATTTAACCAACTTAAAAAAAAAAAATTAAAGTTGGAAGTTCTCAATTCGACCCACATGTATGTTTTTTTTTATATACAGGGTCCCAGAACATATCGGCAATATCTCGAGAGCGTAAATTTTAGGCAAAATTAAAAAAAAAACAAATTTTAACAATTCATAAGTTTGCATATACCTTGCTTTGGATTTTTTTCGGTAAAGCGAGGAACAAGCAATATTGACTGCTTCTTATATCCATTTTCATCGCCACCAAACATATTTGTTTAATTTAGTTTGAAACCACCAGTAATTACTGGCGACATGGAACGTCAGAGGATGCATACAGAGAGCAAAAAGCAGGCAGAAAACATCGACGTTGCATGTATACAAGAAACACACATGATAGACCGAACAGCAATAACACAAAATTACAAATGGCAACTAAGCGGCGAAAAGACCAGGAGAGGAGTTCCATGGGTAACCAGAATAAAGAGCCCCATCGAAATAAGGACGGAAAATATAAACAAAAACATAGCCACGGCAATCATACAAAATGGAAAGGACAACATATGCATGATAGAAGTCCACGTACCCTCAGACAAGAGAGCAGGAAGGGTATTTAGGCAGCTGACTCAAGAAACTAGAAAAAACGAAAAAAGAAAAATGCCCATCATACTATTAGGAGACTTCAACGTACACATAGGAAAAGACGATCAGACGGAGGAGGATAAAAGCATCATAGGAAAAACTTTATTCCACACATGGTCTAACGAAAAATCTAGCACACATGTTTGACCTAACAATAAGAAACACATGGAGCAAAAGCCGAACCTGCATTGACACCTGGAGTAATGGAAGTTCAATCTCACAAATAAATCATTCAAGCAGAGAGATAAGAGAAAGGATCAAGAACGTTAAAGCAAAAAGGGCAGCAGAAATTAATACAGACCACAAAATCCTATACGGAAAATTGGAAATAAAAGAAGAAAAGAGAAGTCAAGGAAACAACAAAACACCACACAGTACCGGGAATAGTTCTCTCCTACAGCACGAAGACTTTTAGAAGAAATATGGTGAAGAAATAGAAAACCAACTGACAGGAGAAGAATTAGACTGGACATCAATGGATGCAAAAATAAAAATTGCAGTAAGAGAAACGTTAAAAAGGGACAGATCACCTACGAGCCCGACAAGAAAGGAAAAAAAAATAATAAGTACGAACAGCTAAAAAAAGATGAAGGCCACAGGCAAACAACAACCGACGGGGAACTTAAACGAAAAGCTAAAAGAAGCACTGAAGGAAAAAAGAGAGGTGGAGAGAAACCACGATGAGACAAAATGCAGATCATTCTTCGAAAACATAGAAACACTCCCAACAAGCTGGAGGGAGAAGGCAACTAAAGAACGAACAAAATTAATAAAAGAAACGGACCACTGGCTCTTGGACAAGCCACCGTCAAAAGACCAACTGCTAGAAATAATAGCCAGAGCTTGAAGACACACCACACCTGGAGTAGACAGAATAAACAACGAGCTAATACACTACGATACGGAAAGGCTAAAGGAGCAAACCCTATAAATCATCACCAGAGAATGGACAGAAACTACACCTCTGCCTACAGAATGGACCACGACTATACAAATACCCCTCCCAAAAACCAACTCGCCACAGAATATAGATAACTACAGAAGAATAACACTCTGCTGCAAAAGATAAAAATACTACGCACAATTCCTGTTCGAGCAACTAGAGAAGTACATTGGAAGACCGCCAAATTACCAGATAGCATTCATCAAAGGCAGATCAACGGACGACCACATGTACACCACCAGAAGAATACTGGAAGAAAAATGAAGAGAAGGGACAAAACTGCACATAGTCGCTATAGATCTCCAAAAGGCATTCGATACCATCAGTCACGAGTCCATAGTCAACACCCTATATAACAAAGGTGTACCACACTTCTAATAAACAAGATAATAAAGGCTTGCCTTCATGAAACCACTGCCATACAATGGTTCGGACAAATAACGGAAACCAGACAAAAGAACGGAGGAGTCAAACAAGGATGCCCCCTAATAAACAAGATAATAAAGGCTTGCCTTCATGAAACCACTGCCATACAATGGTTCGGACAAATGACGGAAATCAGACAAAAGAACGGAGGAGTCAAACAAGGATGCACCCTATCCACCCGACTATTCACCGCGGTCCTAGACCTAGTAATACAAAACACAATAAGGGAAACACCAAATTTCAACGAAGACACGGAACACTGAGAACCCCAATCGTACTAGCATACGTCGATGACCTCCTAATCGTCACAGAAGAAGAGCAACAAATTTTCAACTTCCTAGAAAACATGAAACCGCATCTGGACACATCTGGGCTGAAAATAAATTTCAAGAAAAGTCTAATAATGAAGCGAGACCCATCAACAAGAGAAAGTCGGATCAGTGGAGAAGAATACAAAATAGGTGACTACTCCGAGTAGAACAACGAACAAACTGAAATACCTAGGAACATATCTGATGAACCAACTGAAAAGGAAAGAAACAGTAAAGGAGAGAATAAACAGCATACAGAATCACAAGGGCAATTATACCGTTCATCGAGAAAAACAAACTATCAAGGGGCTTGACCAAACGGCTGTACATGGTCATCATACTGCCAACGATGACATATGGAGTTAAAAACGAGGCAACAACAAAAGTCCACAGAAGAAGTTTGAGAAGAGCTGAAAGAGACATCATCCAACCACTCAGAAAAACAAAAGGACAAAAACAGCGACATAAAACATCAACACTACTAGAAGGGAAGACAATCACAAAAAGGATAGAAATGTACGCAATGAACTGGGGACACGTCCAAAGAAGGGAACCAACATATCTACTGAAAAAAGTAGCAAACTAAAAATAGGGAGACCATGTTAAACGTGGAAAACAACAATCGAGAGGATCATGAACAAACTGGGAAAGGATCAAACATACTGGGAAAGAAAAGCGAGGGGAAAAAATGAATTCCACAAAGAAATCGGAGCGATATATACTCTACCAGAATCAGAAACGGAGGAATCAGGAGGCTTAGAAGAAGAAGAAGATTTGTAGAAGCAGAAATACAAAAATAGAAGCACAAACAGCAGCGACACAACGCGGCAACATGTATCATAAGAATATCCAGAAGAGGCAGAAGTCCAGAACCAAAAATACAAAAAAAAAGGGAGCTCACGACACATTGCGGTAACGCATCTCACAAATACCTACACCTTCCATCCCACATTCTTTTACCATGCGCCATGTAGCTCTCGGTGCTGGCAATAAGCATGACTCTAGTCCAACCCAGCGTGGACGAAGCAGGCCGGCCCAGCTGTATAATCCTTGGGAGTGGCAGAAATGCCTACCGCACGCTGGTAAATCAATAAATCAATCAATCAATCAATCAATTATTAAATCCCATAATATCTTCCAGAAAAAATATAATACATTACACGATGCGAAAGTCCTTTTAGATGTTTGGTGTTTTTTGAAAGGTCTCGGCTTCGCCTCGATCATTCAAAAATTACCTCACACCTAAAAGTAATCTTTCGCATCTAGTATCATTTTTTGGCAAGTGACATTTATTAAAAAACATATAATTACAGAAAATTCCCAACGAAAATGAACAACGCATTTTTAGTTATTTTTAACATTAGCAGTAAAATTGGTACAATTTTGAATAAATATTTTTTCGAAACTAAGAACTTTTGTAACTTGCCAAACTTTGATTTATTATTACGGTGACTATCGACATTGACATATATCAATAGTAGCTAATACTGCGATTTTTAATGAATTTTTATAGAATTTGTCACAACAACAAAAATAAAGAGATTATGGGAAGTGTAAGTAGATGTTTTAAAATATATTTAAATAATCGGCGAAAAAATTATATCTTCAACTCAGCAGCAAAATAGTTTGACTGCTTTGGCTGAATTGCTAGCCTTGCTACACACGGCTAGGAATTATCAACCATGGCAATTAATCTATTTTGATGTTTAGTTAAACAAATAACTATTTCTTAAGAAAAATGCAACGCAATGCAATCATTAACATATAAAAAAATTTAAAAAAAGATAAATAAAATAAAAAAAAATAAAAAAAATTAAAAAAAATAAATAATAAATGAGGAGCTCGTTTCAAAACGCAATTTCTGGTAAAATTCTATTTTAGTATAAACACCGTTTTTCTAAGTAGACCAAACGGTCACGACTGGCAAACAAGTTTTTGCAGGAATTAATTTATTAGTATATAAATAATCTTAAATCGTCACATAATTAATAATCATCACTTATTATCTTAGCAAAAATTAATTTTTGCTAAAAAGAAATTGCAGTTTGAAAAGAAAGCAAGCAGACTTTAATTTCGTTTTGAAAAAAAAAACTAACAGAAATTTCATTTTGAAGAGAAAAAACGTTATATATTTATGTTTTATTATAAAAATGAACATTAGGTAATGCAAACTACAAACACAAAGGGTCGGCCCTCCAGTGGGCCATCACAAGGCCAGAAGATTCATTTCTGGCCCAGTGATGGCCCGCTGATGGGCCGATCTTTTGTGTTTGTTGGGAAGAAAGATCCAACAATCCATTATTTCACAATACTAACTACCAGGATATTAAAGTAAATACTAAATACTAAATTATTCGTATATAAATAAAACTACTGGCAGTGCAGAAAATGCGTTTTGAAAGGAAAATGTAGAAATTGCGATTTGAACTGAAATTTATTTGCAGAAATTGCGTTCTGAAAAGAAACTATACCAAAATGTATATTTATACAGCGCAAAAATTGCGCCTTGAAAAGTTTTATCGCGTAAATCAATAGCTTTCAACCTATAGATCGCAATGGCATCTCTAAGTCAATAGCGAAATTTTTGGAGAAATTGCGTTTTTAAACTCAAATAATAAATAATAAAAATATAATAAATATTACTTTTTAAAAATTTGACTAATTTTTTTTTATAAATATTACTCAAACATTACTCTGGATTAGCATAAGCGATTTGTATGAAATCTTTCTCAAACTGCAAGGTACAGCTCGGCGGTGCGGTGGTTTCGTCGCCCTCTTAATTGAAGTTTATTAAGTATCTAATATCGATATTGAGATCGGTATAAAAATAAACAAAAAACCAATTCAGACGTATTTTTAACCGACTTCAATATCGAAAAGCGAGACTCCCGAATGCCGTTTACAAAATATCCCTGATTTTAGCCGTCAATATATCAAATTAAAAAAAATATGTGTTCATTATGTGTCTTTTGTAAACCAATCACTGAAATTTGAATAACTTACGTTGAATAGTTTTGAAGATCTGCTAATACTCCAACCAATAGGTTTTTTTTTTTGCAAAAATAGCGTAAGTCAATTTTCTTTTTTTAAATCGGGGATGCCTTCCGTGTTCCAAGTATTTTGCCAAGTTGGCGGGGTTGGGATAGCCGCCATCTTTGCTAAAAGTCAAACGCAAATATCTCGAGAACCATTGATGCTAGGACCAAAATGGTAAGTACCTTTTCTGTTTAGCACTAAATTCTGTACAAATTACTTTATTCAACTTATTTGAGTAAAACTAACCGTTTATGAGTTACAGCACGTCAAAGTTTTCAAACAGTAGTTTTTGCGGATTATTTCATTTTATTTTGCATATTTCAAGGGTCCGGCTAATTATTTAGTTTAAATTTAGCAGGCAGGTAGTTCTTGTTCTTAAAATCGTTTAAGAACATTTGCAAAGCTTTAAATATGTTTGACATACAGAACAGTGGCAGTGGCGGTCTGGCCAGGTCGGGGAGTCGGCAAATGCCGACTGGGCCTTTTGCCTTTTGAGTACGTAATGCGCTTATACTATCGAAATAAATAACATACTGGAAGGCGCACTCAATGCTTTAGGTATAGGTAATCAGTGTAACATGATTTTACGGAGAGAAACTCGAGTGCACTATTCTGTCCTTGTCTGTCTCATGGGTTGAAGGAAATGTTAGCTGATTTGTTCAGTTGGGCTAGTTGGCGAAAAAAGGATGGAATAGTACACGCGTTTCTCTCTTTGCTTCACTTTCTCGAACCAAGTGCGCCTTCCAGTATGTTATTTATTTCGATGCGAAGCAAGAACATTCAAATCGCTGATAGCACGAGGCCCATCTACAAAACAAACAAAAAAATTATTGAAAATTGAAAAATTCCTGGCTCAAATTGGCCTCGGAGTAAGAAATTGCAAGGAACAAAAGATTGATATTTTTGGCGTAGAATCGAAATCCACTATAATATAAAAAACATGTTACCCTATAAAAACCCCATTAATGCCATTATGTAGAGCCCACAAAACTGAAAAACTTTTGTCTGAAACTTTTTTTGATTGGACGTCATGGAAAAGCGTCATATTCAAAAATTGTTTGAGCCATGAAACAAAAATGGCTGCCTCTGCGCCGCTGCAACCCGGATTGCTATGACGGACTACACACGTTCAGAGAATGACTTGATAAGCATTCTCACCAATTTTTGACTCTCCATGTGTTCCATTTTTGTAGGTGAGCTCTCGGGTTATAACGAACTGCATTTGAATGTTTATTTATTTTTTAAAGTTTTGGCATATCTGGTGAGTTAGTGAGTGTCAGGAGTGGATGGGACCAGGGAGCAAACGGGCAAATGTTCGTCGGGCCGGTGGCTCTGAGGCCTGGCAGGGCCGTGCCGAGGTAAACAGGCATTTATTTGGCGGATTAAAAACCCGACGCACAGTGGCACGAATCTTGATTTTATAGAGCACTTGTTTCGCAACCGATTGGGGTAATTTTTTTTTTTTAAAGAAATCGTTATTTAATTTCCAAAAAACGTAAGAGAGCCGATTTTTCAATTATGCTAACCAAAATTATTGAGCTTAGCCAGAATCGCCATTTTTAATTTAAATCTAAATAAAAAAATTTTTTCTTATCCAATTTATATAAATCTTGTTACTCGGGGGGTTTTTGAGGTCGCTGATTACGAATCTGATATCTAAATTGTCATAAACCAACCTGCAAGATGGCGGAATCAATAGCGGTTATAAAATGCTAAAAAATGATGAAAAATGAAATATTTTTGTTAAAGTTTATGCCGAAATCGGCTCTCTTACGTTTTTTGGAAATTAAATAACAAGTATTTAAAAAAAAATCCCAATCGGTTGCGAAACAAGTGCTCTAGATAATTTTGAATGAAAAAATCACGATTCGTGCCACTGTGCGACGCGACGGCCAAAAATTAAATGGCAGCTCTTTTCTCTCCTTAGCCCTTACTTAGGGCGAAAGAAATCTCAGATGTGATTTTCAGGCTGCTATTTTAAAAACTCGGCCACTGACATAAATGCCAGATGTCATTTATAAAAGTCCCAATTAACCCAATAATCTAATTTTGCAAATTCGTCCGAAATTTTGCAATTTTTTCATTTCTTTCTTTGCTTTTCAATGTCAATAAACTTTAATAAGGAGTATGGATGTTTAATGGCGTTCTTAAAAATGTTACCGAGATGGCAGCAGTCTGCCCTAGACCGTGGTTTGAGTCAGACTACATGTTAGTACTTTGAACCTTTAAATAACGTTTGCAATTACATGAAATAAAAAAACTTTTTGAAAAATAATGGCTCTCTTTTAAAACCAAATTGAACTAAAAAGTAAAAAATAATTTCAACTTTGTACATAGGAAACCATTGGGCGCTCATAAAATATTACTTCCTCCAATCATTTTGATTTACGTTTACATTTTATGAGCGCCCAATGGTCTTGTATTTACAAAGTTGAAATTATTTTCTACTTTTTAGTGCAATTCCACTTAAAAAGAAAACCGTTGTTTTCAAAGAAAATTTTTTTTTGTTTATTTATTTTTAACTTTTTAGTTTTCGTCACGTAGATTATCTTATTCTACTCGTCAAACCCTTTAGTTTGATATCCATGTCAAGAGAGTTGTGAAGAAAAAGGTAATCCGCCATCTTGGGGCGTCCGCCGTATTGGATTTAGAACGATATTAGATATACTAATTGTGATGTTCTCAGGAACAAAGCTGTATACTAAGCTCGATTGGATAACGAGAAGTGGGTGAAATGTCAATCACCCATACATACAGATTTCTGAATATAAGAAAATCATTGAAAAAAAGAAAAATTCGTTTGACGAAACCTATTTTTCGAAGAAAATGTTTTGGCAGCTCGAATTTCTAACTTTTCTTTAGAGCGTTTGACCTTGAAAAATACAAAATTTTGGTCCGTTTTTCTAAAATTGCCAAGGCCGGTTGGACTGACCACATCCACCCCTGGTGAGTGCGAGTACTTTTGGCTTCATTTGGCCGTTCCGCCGAAGCACGAACTCAAGATGTGCACGTTAGTGTTCTAGTTTGAGATTCGTCAAATTGTTCTTTGTTCCTGATACTCCTGATAGTATTTGTTTTTTATTAAGGTTTTTATTTGTTTATGTTTATGAGTTTGTTTTTTTTATTTTAATAAATAAATAGTTCTGCGGTTCTAAAGAACCTATGAATTTATTTATCCTTAGACCGGCCCTTAAACATTATAATAAAAAAAATTATGTATTGAACATTAAAGTTTAGTACAAAATTCCCATCCTCGAATAAATGGTCGGAGCGAGGCCCAAAAATCCCCACCCCCCGATAAAAAATTCTTGCTTGCTTATTATGTTATAAGGTTGCGACATTACTTCGAAATATGGCGACAACATAAAGCAGCACTTAGAAAAATATATTTGAAATTAAAATGGGCAATATGGATTAAACAAGTAAGAAATCAAAGTAGGTAAACAATTCATTACCAATAATAATCAATATGTTATAATATTTTATTGCGTATTTATTAACAGTTTTTCATATTAATTTTTGTTCTTTGGACTTAATGATAAGCTTGTATTGTTATTTGGTAACACTTTGAATAAATAATTTCTAGAAACAATACAATTCTCTTTTGAAAGACTTGCAAAATTAATCTAAAAATATGGAAACTCTCTTGCCTACATATTTTGTCATATTTGAGCACATCAAAAAAATTATTAATATTCTCTGGTATTGGTTCTTAAAAGTTGCAAAATAGTATTTTGTAAATAATAAATGTTACAGAAACCAAACAATGACAAGGACATTCACTTGAACTAATACGTCTATAAGAATTAATGTGAATACGGTGGTACATAATTTTGAGTCTATTTTCATAATTTTTCAGTTGTAATTAAAACCAAAGTGTGATATGGTCGACATTTTTTCAGTGAAAATCTGCCCGGTCGCGTTCTTCTCATTTCTTTTAATGAAGTTGAAAACGTTTTAATGGTTTTAAATGCAATAAACCTTGACCGCAATTTATTAAGGAAATACCGAATATGGTAATCGCTTCTGCACAGATGACACTTCTATGAAATTCGTAATTATTATATTATTTAATTGTTAATAAGTTATTACGTGTCGTCACATGTATTGTTGAGCCATGATGATACAAGACAAATTTTTTGAATAAATACTCCGCTCCATGTGCAAAAAACTATTACCAACTTATTGGATACAAAATAAAATGGAACCGAATAAAACATACTTATTTCTGTTCGTACAAAAGTAGACTGAAAAGAAGAAACTAGTAAAGGGCAGTAACCCATCAAAATATCCCCATTTCATTGCTGATTTTGGGAGGATATTCACTGACAAATATAATAGTGACTCTTATGTAAACAACTTCTTGGCAATCGATTAAACCAAATTGGAGTAAATCTGTGGCCAAAGAATTTGCAGTAAGAACATTTATATAATATGTTGGGCAAACCAATATATCAATTTTTATTTGATTTAAGAAGCATATGGCAGTTAGTTTTTCTTCTATATAAAAGAAATATGTAATCTAATTTTAAAGTAATGTTAAAATAGGCACGATAATCTTTGGCACAATAAGTAAACCTTTTATACTTATGTTAGTATGATAATACAGAGAGTAGAATTCATTTGAATCTCAGCGGCATGGCATACTGTATATTTCAGTTTCAATATTTTGTATATCTTCCTATTTTTGTGTGCTTAACCAAAAACCTTAGTAATATTTCGATCTTAAATTATGATAAAATATAGTTTACATAATCATTTACAAGCCTCTGGTGGTCACTCTGTATGACAGATGTGGCCCAATTTCAATAGGAGTATTCTACCGTACTAATTTACATAGATTCCAAATTTGAAATAAACATTTTAAGTTTACTAGAAAGTATCAAGTTTACAAGAAACAGATCTAATAGATACATATACAGGGTGATTCTCGTAGGCCGTTCGTTAGCAGTTTTTCAACTTGCAGTTGGATTACAAACTTAAAACTTGGTACGCAGCCATAATCGATCGTGCCCGTTCTACTTAAAATATTTTCCATCCTGCAGCTATACAGGGTGTGCCAAAAGTCGGTACCAACTTTCTTATTTCAAATGGAAACCTATAATTTTTTTACATGATTCGATTGGCCTTCCAATTCTGTGTTTAGACAATTCAAGTTATGTTAACTTATCTGTTACAGGTTTTGATACATGTCAATTTTTTTGAAAAAAAAATTGGTGCTGTAGTAGTTTACTAACAAAGTATCCGTTCAAAATTATGAAACCAAATTGATGAAGCAGTTAGCTGGAAGTCCAGGCTAACACTTGATATCCCATCGGTGGTCCCATCTTGTACCATGTGGCCGCAGAGGATTTTCAAATGTCGCAATAAAAAATTGACAAAACGTCTATTTTTTCAAATGACACCTACTGTTTTTTTTTGACATCATTCGAAAGAAAATTAAATTTTAGGGTGAGTTACTTAAGCATTCCCTATACCTAACTTCACCCCCTATCAAGTTATTCAATAAAAATCAAGAAATACCTTTCCTTGCCAACATATTGCTTGGTTTTTCAAGTATGCCATGGAAACAAAAGACAATTCTAACAATTTACTTCAGTCGTTTTTGAGTTATTGGCATTTTTTGTAGTAGGCTTTGAAAAAAATGACAAATATCAAACCTAGCCACTATTATGCCATTGTTATCTTATTGTTTCAATTAGTTCGTGCAATTTTCATCATGGAACATTATCCGAATGATGTTGTCTTTGATTTGTTTGAAATTTATGATGAAAATATTAAAACATGCCGCGCGTTCAATTTCAAGTATCCACATCTACCGCAAATGACAAAAGGTAAATTTTTTAGGCTTAAAAATATATTTTTTTCATCATGGAGAGGTAGTTAAGCCTTTTGGGAGAACTAAACCAATAACAGGAAATGAAGATATTGAAATTAACGCCCTGGGATATTTTCAAGCATATCTACGTGCTTCCATCAGAACAGCATCTGCTGATTTGGGAATTTCTTATACCACGTTGCAAAGAATTCTTTGTCGTCATAAGTTACTTATAAATTTATAAGGCTACAAAAACAACACCCCGGGGACTACGTACGCATGATCAAGTTTTGCGAAGAATTTTTGATAAGGATTCATGATTGTAATTTTTTACAAAAAATCATCTGGTCAGACGAGGCAAAATTTTGTCAACGGGGAGTATTTAATCGAAAAAATCGACATTTTTGAGATCACGAAAATCATCGTATTGAAATGGAGGTGGAAAATCAAATTCAATTTCGTATTAATGTTTTCTGTCTATTAATGGACAGTGAGGTGCGATATTTCATGTACGATGAAAACTTGAATTGCGAGGGTTATTTGAGAATTTTAAGTTGTGGAAAACTACCTGGATGATATGCCGCTCAATCGACTTATCAATCGTTGGTATCAAATGGACGGAGCTCCAGCACATTCGACTAGAGAGGTATATGCCAAATTAACGGAACTCTTTGAAGATCGTTGGTGGGGAAACAAAGGTCCATCACTTTGGCCCGCCCGATCTCCGGATCTTACTCCTTTAGATTTTTATTTATGGGGTCGGGTCAAAGAATTAGTGTACATAAATCCGATTTTAAATTACGAAGACTTGAGAATAAGGATAGTTGGAGCTTATGATCGTTTGGAACATTTCGAAATTCGGAGAGCAACGCAGTCTGTTCAGGAGCGTATTGTAGACTGTCTCAATAAAAACGGTGCACACATTGAGCATTTGTATTGAAATAAATTATTTTGTTAATCTCTTCATTTGTTATTATTTTGTTGTTACTATTTGTTATTGCAATACGATTTTTGAATAAAAATTCAAATGAAACGATTATTTCCAAAGCCTACTACCCTTGAGGAAAAAAAATAATATTTCTTTGAAAAGATGCCAATAACTCAAAAACGAGTGAAGATATATGTACATATTTTTAAGTAAATTTTTAGAATTGTCTTTTGTTTCCATGGCATACTTGAAAAACCAAGCAATATCTCAGCAAGACAAGGTATTTCTTGATTTTTATTGAATAACTTGATAGGGGGTGAAGTTGGGTATAGGGAATGCTTAAGTAACTCACCTTAAAATCTAATTTTATTTCGAATGATGTCAAAGAAAACAGCCATTTGAAAAAATCGACTTTTTGACGCTTTTTTATTGCGATATTTGAAAATCCTCTGCGCCCCTATGGTACACGATGGGACCACCGTTGGGACATCAAGTGTTAGCCTGGACGTCCAGCTAACCACTGCATGCAATAATGTATGCATATTTTAATAAATCCTTGTATCGACGCACCTGAAATTAAACCAAAAATTCCGATCACTGATAATATAATTACAGATATGGGCGTTATTGTTTAGTTTTGTTATTTTTGGGGTTGAACAGTAAAAGTTTTTAAATTTAAAATTATATCCTTACATGTCTATATAACTTATGTGGTGTCTAAATTTTAAACTTTTTGGTAAATGTAAATAAGATTTCTTACCGTTTCTCAATGTTGTAATGGGCGATTTACTTTCTGTCCCATTAAAACCATGTATAATAATTACATTTTTTTTGGAAGGATCATATCCCGAATATTTCAAGGAATACTTGTTCCTTACGTCTATTCTCAGTCTTTTGGTTCCAGTATCGCTAAAAATTGAAATGTAACTTTACATATTATAAAACATTTCTATACAATGTCGGGACTATGTTCTGAAAGGCAATAGCCGGGTAACGGTATAAAATCAGCCTCTACTTGGGTTTGTCTATTTTTTTTGTGAATGTTGCTCTCTCTAAATTATTAGCATTAGAAGTTAGCAGTTTTTGAATTCTTTTAAAAATATTTCTCAAAGATAATTCTTTTCTAAGAAACGTTAACTTGGATTAGTTTCAAAGCATATTGTAGAAGTTGAAATTGTGTATATCAAGAAATGTGTGCAGTTGAAGGATACCTATAATAGGTATTACATGAAATAATCTTCATATTTTAGTAACACACCTTGAAAAGTTTCAGATGGATCGAAGTAGTCGATATTTTATAAGTAACAAAAAATTTAAAAAAACTTTTTTTTTTTCATTCTTTTTTTAGCCCTAAAATAGCACTAGCTACCAATTTTAATGGAATTCCGACGAAATATGCGCGATGTCTTCGCAAAATATTGCTAAATTTTCAACTAAGGAAATATTTTTGACAATTTGGTGGAAAAATACATTGAAAGTAAGCAACAGGAGGAACAAGCAGGGTTTAGAGCAGGCAGATCTACAACAGACAACCTTTCAAGTCTGAAAATGGCTCTAGAAAAGAGAACCCAGCGAAATAGACAACCACATATAGCTTTCACAGATTCGGAGAAAGCATAGATATGACGGTGTCCCAATATCACAGTTGTGGAGAAAGATGGAAAAACTTGACATAGACCAACAGTAATTTTATTAGATTTATTCAACTCTACTATGAACAGAACTTGGACCCAATAAAAATTAATAGTACATCACTGTCTGACTAATTCAACACAGCAAAGGGCTGTTGTTTATTTCCCACACTATTTAAAATCTATTTGGACCTAGCCCTTAAGGGTGGACGTTAAGTACAAGAGCGTGGGATTTCAGGTGGGGGACGACACTCTGTATAGTCTCTATTTTGCGGGCGATTAAGTGGTAATCGCGGAAGACGAATAAGATTTGAGCTATAAGATCATAAAACTTCATGAAGAGTACGAAAGAGCCGAACTTAAGATGAACCTAAACAAATGCGAGTACTTGATAATAGGAAGTGGCGAACGTAACAACTTACCTTTAAATAATGGAATGATAAAAGGTGTGGAAAAATGTAAATACCTGGGAGTGCTCTTGACAAACAAGAAAGAATAGTTGAAGGTAGAGAAACAACCGGAGCACTCAACTCAGATCTATGGGAAAGAGATATTATTAAAAATCCAAAAATGCGTATTTACAAAACTATTGTCCAAAGTGTCATAACTCATGATATACGGTGCATAAGTGTGGGATCTAAGCCAGATCAACACGAAAAAGCTACTGTCCACAGATGTGGACTTCCTTAGAAGAAACTGTAGAAGATATAGACTTGACAGAGTGAGAAACGAAGTAATTAAAAGAAGTATGAACATCTAGAGATATATTACTGACGAAATTGAAGAAAAACAATTGACATGGTTCGGACATACAAAAAGAATGAGCCAAGAAAGATGGCCAAGAAAAATATTAGAATGTGTACCGCCAGAGAGAAGAGAGAGGGGAAGACCGAGAAGAAGTTGGAGAGAATGCGTAAATGATGCGATGGAAGTGAGTTTAGAGGAAAATATGTGCTACTACAGAAGAAACTGGAGACTGGGTACAGAGAGGCTGCGCCAGCCGTAAATAATCCGTATATAGATATAATGTTGGAAAAAAATATTTTCGCTTGATAGAGTAAGCGCGGCCTCTTATTACCTGATATGCACCATTAAAATTCTTACAAAATATTATAGTTTGAAACTAATCCGCGGGAATAGTTCTCAACATATTTATACTGCACCTAAAAACTCAAAGCTGCAGATTGAGCTCGTATAAGGGCAGACCGGGGCGTGCTTTATTTTTCTACACTATATTAAATAATAAATATAAAGTATTACTGAATAGATAAAACATCATTACTCTTATGTAAAGTATGTTCTGGCATGATTAAAATAAGAAATAAATGAACACAAGCAAAACAGAGTAAGAGTCTTTAATTTACCAGAAACGATATTTCTATTTACCAAAAACACTATTGTTAAATCTCTAGTATTATTTTGTTCATTCTAATATGCAAAAATTTGAAGTACGGCTCTGTAGTACTCTTGTCAGCATGTAATAGTGCCGACTTTGATATTTTATGGCAGTTTTTGCAACCTTTTTGTTTGCAGTATAAATATGTAGAGAACTATAATATTTTTTAGAAAAAATATGTTTGTGATCTTATTTCTTTAACTGCCAACTTCTAGGCGCTAATAACAGCATGAGAACACTCACAGAGTAACATGTACAAAAAAAAAAAAATAACGATATCGCATCTGAGGCTGACTTTATACAGTTACTCGGTTATGGCCTTTCTACAAATATATGTAGAGGAACAAATAATAACAAAAAGATATATTTGAGAAGAAACCACATTTTGCTCAAAACGAATCATTTAATTTCGTTTGTTATTTTGTGATCTTGTTAGTCGTCTTATCTTGACTTCATAAATTTCATCTCGAAGTTCTGGTTGAGAGACCAAGACGAGATTTGCACCAATTATTTTTAATAAAACTCGTATTCTAACCTTTGACTTTAATAATAAATGCCACGAACATGTTGCTTACTTACTGTGTATATAAATAAAACTTAACATCGTTATCTGGGCATTCGTATGTTTTTTTCATGACACATCGCCAATAGCGTACGTCCCATACGTTCCATACTCCATTTGAAATTTCTGAAAAAAAAACCAGATTCTTATATTAAATTTATAGTACAGTAGCTAGAGGTGAAAAATGTCTAAAATTTAGTAATAATCTCAAACTTGTTAAAAATAAACAACCACAATATCTTCCAGATTTATTAATGTTAAGATCAAATATACATGATGTGAATGTTAGAGTGGACAGTTATATAGTTGTCTTCAGATCTATTAAGCACTCAAAAAATTTCGGCGCCTTTGACTATCAAGCACGCCGCACCGCACCGCCAAAGACGAAGACATTGCGTAGTCAACTTTACCACACCTAAACAGAGAGCTACGAAATTTGAGAGGAGCAAGGGATTTTTAAGAATTATTGTTTAATTTAGGAGACGCAGACGGTAAAAAAGAAGAGAAGAAAAATTAAACTACCCGACGGTTTGTGCCATTTACTGAATAACATAAACTCTTTAATTGACAACATCTATCTACCATAAATTTGCATCGTAGTTGAGGGAGCTTGCTACACTCACACTAATGATAAAGGTCTCCCTCCGCATATGCTACTTTTAACGATAGGTGCATCACCAATGCTCTTAAGAAATTTGATTCCTCCTAAAATGTGCAACGTCGATGCAAATAAAAGCTTTGAATAAAATGTAATAGAGGTTACTATATTCACTGGTTGTGGGACTAACAGTTTTCATACCTGGAACGCCCCTGATTCCTTTCGACTTTCCCTTTCAGTTTAAAAGGTTGCAGCCTCCATTAACTATGATCTGCAATGACAATGAAGCTCAGGGTCAGCCTTTGAAGGAAGCATTCGTGGATTTGAGATATTTTTACTTCCACATCCAGTGGAAGTATAGTAACGACAAAAAAATTTTAAAAAATTTATATTGTTCAAATAGGCTTATAATGTCATGAAACGTTGAAATTTTAAGTTTGAGCGAAAAAAAATTTCTGTCTGTCGGTCTGTCTGTCTGTAACTTTTTTTGTGCGCACGTTTACTCTGGAACCGTTTAAGATATTGACTTGAAATTTGGTACACATATGTACTTTAACGAGATCTGGAACTAGATTATATTTTCATCTTGTTCCGTCGAAGGGTTGGGGGGTAAATTGGGTTAAATGGGGGTAAATAGGTAAATCAAGCCGGTAAGAGTACATAAAATTGGTATTTAGTGCATATAAAAGAACGTAAAGTATCAAAAAAATTTTTGGCATTAGCCACCCCCATTACTACCCCCACCTCATTACTGAAGGGGGTGAAAAAAATAAAATTGTAATTTAGCGTGTATACAAGAACCTAAGCCTCAAAAATTTTTTTTTTACTTAATCCGCAGTAGGTTTCCTCGAGTACTATTGATGCGCAGTAGGTTACCACGAGTAGTATCGATGCACAGTAGGTTACCTCAAGTGATATAGATGCGCAGTGGGTTTCTTCGAGAAGTATGAATGCGTAGTGGCTTTCCTCTAGTAAATTAGATACACAGTGGGTTACCTTGAGTAATATGGATGCGTAGTAGGTAGTAGGTTTCATTGAAGAAAATGCTTGAAGTAGAGGCTTTACTTCTATCGTGTAGTCCACGGCACAGAATGATGTTTTATATCTTTGTCATGCTATTTTCTGTGTATTACTTGCACATTCAGTTGAAGTATACTAACAAAAGAAAAATTTTTGAAAATCTTCATTGTACAAATAGGCTTAGAATGTCATGAAACGCCAATCTGTTAAGTTTGAATAAATAAATTTGTCTGTCGGGTCGGTCTGTCTGTTAGTCTGGTATCTATTTGTTGCTCACGATTACTCTGGAACCGTTTAAGATATTGACTTAAAATATGGTATTTTAACGAGATCTGGAACTAGATTATATATTGATCTTATTCCGTTGCAGAGTTGAAATTGAGATAAATGGTGGTAAATAGGTAAATCAAGCAATTAAGAGTACATGAAATTGGTATTTAGTAAATATAAGAGGGGCTAAGGTCTCAAAAACATTTTTGGCAATAGCCACCTCCATTACCACCTCCGGGGTGAAAAAATATTGTGATTTAATGTGTGTACAAGAACCAGTCATCAAGAATTTTTTCACTTCATTCGCCCCCCCCCCACCAGCACCGCCAGCCCTACTACTGCTGGGGCATATAATTTTATGGGTTTTTCTGGTATACGATTTCAAACATTATACCATTAAAGTTCCATAAACAATTATTTCCACTTAGTGGAGTTCAATTATAGTATTTTCGTTGTAAGATACTTAAATAGGAAGTCTGGATGTGGAAGTGGTGATTCCTTAGGCAGCGGTTTTTTCTCCCATGATCAGCTTTATGTAGCTTCTTTCAGAGTAAATTTATGTCACAGTTTGCATCTTTTAAAGCCAGAAGGAAAAGCAGCAAATATAGTGTACAGAGAAGTTCTGTAGCTGTAAAGGCAACCTTGAGTTAAAGACAGAATCAATTTAACTCAAGCTCAAAGTGGAGGTTATGCCAGTTAGCTTGAAGTTAACTTAAAGATGTACATACGTTCCTTGTGGATAGTTGGGTGAAAAATTAGTTATTTTTAACTAAAATTATTAAAAATGAAAGATCTCGATGAAATAGGCGATGATGATGATGATGATATTTTGGAATTTTTGAAACACAAGGGACGTCCCTGGGCAACAGTTTTTATGGTTATTTTAATCAAGAGCAATCGTTTTGCTGCTGCTGAAAAATTTCGATTTCTCGATCATTCACAATCAACCAAGTGCTGGCAACTCTGTAGTAAGCGTTACCAACCTCAGGTTATTCTAGGGTTTCGTATACACTTCATAAAATATAGTGGATAAGTATTTGCGGTTTTAACATTTATTTTGACTTAAGGTTTAAATTATCACGGGGTTAGTTATCACGAAAGATCCTGCATTAATAAACCGACCCTAAAAGAATTTAAGTATATTTTATTTACCAAAAATGCAAACTGCAAAATAAATAAGAAATTAAATAAGACAGCAATAAATAAGTGATGCATATCGTAAATATACTTGTCTTGTACGTAAAATTGATTAAGTGAAAGTAATTAGGTTAATAATCATGCAGCATATGTATTTAGATCGGGTATCGTTGTAGTTTACAATTGCATTTACAATTTATATTACTATATTATGCTAGTTTTCAGTCATTTATTTTTTACATTATTTAGTGGCTCGTTAGCTATGCTTGAAGGATGTTGACAATATTATAGTGTGAGAGCCAGCGACGACACTCTTTTTTGAAATATTTGCTTAAAATTAATTTCTTACATTTTTTGTTATATTTGGACCATGTTTTCATAAAATCAACTCCTGCTGGTGCACCAGCGGGCCAACGCCTGACAGGACTTTTCTTTGCTCCTGCCAAAGTCATGTCCCGTTGAATCGCTGTCAGCATTAGTGTTTTAACAATTTCAAGTTATATCCTGCCACCTTCATTGTAGACCGGAGTTTGTTTTGTACGAAGGCGTACAGGGGCCAACAATTTTATTACTTCCACATCCAGTGGAAGTATAGTAACGACAAAAAATTTTTTAAAAATTTTTATTGTTCAAATAGGCTTAAAATGTCATGAAACGTCGAGATTTTAAGTTTGAGCGAAAAAAAATTTCTGTCTGTCTGTCTGTCTGTCTGTCGATCTGTCTGTAACTTTTTTTTGTGCGCGCGTTTACTCTGGAACCGTTTAAGATATTGACTTGAAATTTGGTACACATATGTACTTTAACGAGATCTAGAACTAGATTATATTTTCATCTTGTTCCGTCGAAGGGTTGGGGGGTAAATTGGGGTAAATTTCGGGTAAATGGGTAAATCAAGCAAGTATAAGAGTCCATAAAATGGGTATTTGGTATTCAAAAGAGAAGCTAAGGTCTAAAAAAAATTTTTGGCATTAGCCACCCCCATTACCACCCCCACCCCCTTATTAAATGGGATGAAAAAAAATTGTGATTTAGTGTGTGTATAAGAACCAAAAGCTTCAAAATATTTTTTTACTTCATCCACCCTCACTACCAACCCTCTACCACCACCCCACTACCGATGTAGCATATCGTTTTATATGTTTTTGGGGTAGACGATTTCAAATATTATGTTGTTAAAGTTACCTTGAGTAGTATGGATGCGAGGTGGCTTTCCTCGAATATTTGGATACTCAGTGACTTTTTTCGAGTATTATAGTAGGTTACCTCAAGTAGTATGGATGCGCAGTGGGTTACTTTAAGTAGTATGGATGCGCAGTGGGTTACTTTAAGTAGTATGGATGCGCAGTAGGTTATCACGAGTAGTGTGGAGGCGCAGTGGCTTTTCTCGAGTGCCACAGATGCGCAGTAGGTTACCTCAAGTGATATGGATGCGCAGTGGGTTTCCTCGAGTAAAATGGATGCGAGTGGGTTACTTCAAGAAGTATGAATGCGCAGTGGCTTTACTCGAGTAAATTGGATGCACAGTGGGTTACCTTGAGTAGTATGGATGCGTAGTAGGTTTCCTCGAAGAAAATGCTTGTAGTAGAGGCTTTACTTCTATCGTGTAGTTTACGGCACACAACGATTTTTTATATCTTTGTCTTGCCATTTTCTGCGTATTAGTTCGACATTCAGTTGAAGTATATTAACGCAAAAAAAAAATTTGGAAATTTTCATTGTTTAAATATAAATAGGCTTATAATATCAAGAAACGTCAATATTTTAAGTCTGAGCAAAATAAATTTGTCTGTTGCGTCGATGTGTATGTTAGTCTTGTATCGTTTTGGTGCTCACGATTACTCTGGAACCGTTTAAGATATTCACTTAAAATATGGCACACGTATGTTTTTAACGAGATCTGGAACTAGATTATATTTTCATCTTATTCCGTTGCAGAGTTGAAGGGTAAATTGAGGTAAATGGGGGTAAATAGGTAAATTAAGCAAGTAAGAGTCCATAAAATTGGTATTTAGTAAATATAAGAGGAGCTAAGGCCTCAAAAAAAAGGCATTAGCCATCCCCATTACCGCCCCCACCCTATTATTAAAGGTGGTGAAAAAATAGTGTGATTTAATGTGTGTACAAAAGTCAGTCATCAAGAATTTTTTTCACTTCATTCACCCTCACCTCTATTACAGATGTGGCATATAATTTTATGGGGTTTTGGGGTACATGATTTCAAATATTACACCATTAAAGTTCCATAAACAATTATTTCCACATAGTGGAGTGCAAATATAGTATTTTGTTGTAAGAGACTTGGATGTGGAAGTAGTGATTCCTTGGGCAGCGGTTTTTTTTATAAATGCGCCAAATGGCCACTTCAAAGTGGCAATTGTCAAATCGAAGTGACAATTGCCACATCGAAGTGACAATTGTTACTCCAAGTGACAATTCCATATGTAACGGCAAACGATATAGTCAGATAATTTAAAAAAATATCGAACACAAACTGGCTCAATTTGACCCCAATTGATTTTTCATTGAGAGATATTCATTTTAAAACATATCGATAAAACACCATCGAACACAAACTGGCCCGATTTCATCCCAATTGCTCTATTTTCATTGAGCGATATTCGAAATCACTATAATTTTAAAAATATCGATAAAACACCATCGAACATAAACTGTTCCCATTTGACTCCAATCGATCTATTTTCACCGACCCATATCCGAAATCATAATAATTTTAAAAAATTTCGATAAAGCATCTTTGAATGCAAGTTGGCCAGATTTGACCCCAATCACTGACCCATATCTGACCCATACCCGAAATCTATAATTTAAAAAAAATTCTCCTTCAAATTATCACATTTTCTTGACAATGAAATTTAGTTTAACGTGTTTGCTCGCATATTCACCCCCTTCTGACGATATCACTGATTCCTCCCTCCCCTCATGCCCCACAACCATATTGATACTGAAGTAGCGATGATAGGTCAAAGGGAAAACGAATCTCACTTCGTAAAATTTCACAATGGTAAATCGAGGACAAACCTTGGGGGGTAGGGGCTGGTCGCCAAGGTACTCATGCACACCTTGGGGCAAGGACTACCTGCCTGCAAAATTTCAGCTTCTGGGATCTTATGATTTTCCTATTTTCCATGTATTTTTGGGCAGATATCAGATACGTGGCTGCCGCAGCGCGGGCTCGATATGAGTGTGACTAGTGAGTGACGTTATGCGCACAGCAGGTCAAAAGCTGGTACTTGTACCAAGCGTATCTCTTATATTCCATAGTATCATGGTTTGCCATTACATATAGAACTGTCACTTCGAAGTGACAATTTGGCGCATTTATAAAAAATAAAGTTGTTGGTCCCTATAGGCCTTCGTAGTTTTGTGGATAAGTTACATTTATGTGGTCGAAAAAAAGATAAACAAAGTTTAAACAAATATAGCAACTAAAAGTATCGCTGGCTCCCATACTATTACTATTACAATAAAACGAAGATAATTCCATTACTTTCTAATGACAAGTTACTATAATTTTATTACGTACTATTGGAGTAAAATAGTGAACATTCATTCTTCAAGTAAATTTTCAGTTGACGGAATGCTGCATGCAACAATTTTACACCCCCTGACAGGGTCGATTCCACCCCGAAGGGCAGTTGCGATTTACTACCTGACATCACCTTTCACCATCTGTTATATCCCCATGAAGAAACAAAGAATCCCTGCAAAAATAGTCGATGTCATGCTGTCATATTAGAAATAAGCAAAAAGGAGTGGTTTTTGACTAAAAACTTTTTTTTACCCTGTTATTCGTGTTCAGTACCTTCGAAAACGGACGGGGATGAGGGGGGAATAGATTTCATAACTTTAGCACGATTTTGCATACTCTTCCGACTCCTTACTTCCACAATAATGGTCAAAAGTAATAAGAAGAATCGACTTTTTCCAAATTGTAGCAGTAGTAGAATAAACTACAGCTCTTGACGACTACTTAAAAAAAAAATAACTGCAATCGATTGTGAAATGAGCTGCGTCTCGATTTTTGTCCCAAAAAGTCATAAATTTCCCACTGTGCTCCGTCTCAGTCAGTAATAGGGCGGGAAGCTTAAGGTATGAGTAGTGAGTTATCTCATAGCTAAACAAGAATGTTTGTGTTGCATTTTTGAATCATTTAGGCGGTTTTAATGTTATTCGACTGTTCTGCATTATTACCATTTTAACTGACAGTTACTGATATTATTTGATATTTTCTTCCAAAGAAAACTAATAAAAATGGTACAAACAAAAATTAAACAATTTTTGCCCTCAGTTGAAGAGTAATCGTATGCACAAAAGATGTTACAGACAGACAGAACGACAGACACAGACAGAATTTTTTTTGTTCAAACTTAAAATCTCGACGTTTCATGATATTTTAAGCCTATTTGAACAATAAATTCAATTTTTTTTTGCCTTACTATACTTCCACTGGATGTGGAAGTAATTGGTGTCGTGACCCTTTTACGCATTCGTAGCAAGGGATTCGTCAGTTCAAGATTGAAAATTTTCAGTCTCTGACGTCATGTTCTACTGGAAAATTTAAACTCGAATACAAAGGAGTTAAATGTCTACTCGAAACATTAGCAGACTACTCTTAAAATACTAAATTAATTACACAGGCCCACAAAAAAGAAAAGTTGTCTGCGCCGGGGTATTGATCATACCTATCCCTTGTATTTTGACCCGCTGAACACGAATCTGACCTTAATTTTTCCCCTATACGTCAAATTTTTGTTTTAAAGCAAAAAAGTCTAATATTTATATATTTATTTCCTGTTAAAAGAAAAACCTGACGTGCTGGGGAAAAACTAAGGTCAGATTCGTGTTCAGCGGCTCAAAGTACAAGGGATAGGTGTGGTCAGTACCCTCGCGCAGATGACTTTTTTTGTGTGTGATTGTGCCACACAGTGTGGCACAGTGGCAACGAAAAAAAATGGTCTGCGCGGGGGTACTGACCACATCTATCCCTTGTATTTTGAGCCGCTGAATACGAATCTGACCTTAGTTTTTCCCCAACACATATTTTTTTTTAACAGCAAAAAAAGTCTGTTGAATCGTAATATTTATATATTTACTTGCTGGTAAAAAAAACCTGACATCCTGGGGAAAAACTAAGGTCAGATTCGTGTTCAGCGGCTCAAAATACAAGGGATAGGTATGGTCAGTACCCCGGCGCAGACAACTTTTACTTCCACGTCCAGTGGAAATATAGTAACGACAAAAAAATTTTAAAAAATTTTTATTGCCCAAATAGGCTTAAAATGTCATGAAACGTAGAGATTTTAAGTTTGAGCGAAAAAAATTTTCTGTCTGTCGGTCTGTCTGTCGGTCTGTCTGTCTGTCTGTAACTTTTTTTTGTGCGCACGTTTACTCTGGAACCGTTTGAGATATTGACTTGAAATTTGGTACACATATGTAATTTAACGAGATCTAGAACTAGATTATATTTTCATCTTGTTCCGTCGAAGGGTTGGGGGGTGAATTGGGGTAAATTTGGGGTAAATGGGTAAATCAAGCAGGTAAGAGTCCATGAAACTGGTATTTAGTATATACAAGAGAACCTCAGATCTCAAAAAAATTTTTGGCATTAGCCACCCCCATTACCACCCCCACCTCCTTATTAAAGGGGATGAAAAAAAAATGTGATTTAGTGCATGTACAGGAACCAGAAACCTCAAAATACTTTTTTACTTCATCTACCCCCCACTACCACCCCCCTATCACCACCCCCACCCCACTACCGATGTGTTTTATGGGTTTTTGGGGTAGAGGATTTCAAATATTATATTATTAAAGTTCCATAAACAATTATTTTCACATACAAAGTTTTTTCGTTGTGAGTGACTTGGATAGAGAATCTGGATGTGGAAGTAGTGATTCCTTGGGCAGCGGTTTTTTTTTTGTGCCAAAGAAGCCACCGATTAACAATTTCAGAAAGAATTTTGTTATTATTAGTGTAAACCGTATTTTAGCGTGTTTTATTAATTTACATTCAAATATATTTCCATATTTTACACGTTAGGTGAAATGTTGACCTAAATTAAACCACCTTCGAATATTTTCATTAATTTATTATTAATTATTATCAATTTAAATTTAAAACTACACTAACAGGTCCTACCAAGAAAAGGGTATATGGTATATTTATGAAAACCAAATTATTTTTACGATTTATTAGCACATGCCTTCATACATGAATAAATTGCTTTATAAATTATTCAATCAAATTTTTACCTAGGAAATATCATGAAGTCACCAAATTTTCTATTTATACATATGATGTAAGTTGAATACACAGTGTGCTGCAAATGTATGGACCGACCTTTGCAAAAACCAATATATGTAAAAAACTTTTTAAAAACAAGCTTTTATTATTATTTGACCCATATGTATGTTTTTTTAATATTTATTAAATGATTACTCTGAGGTAGCTTAACCCACACAAAATTTATCAAGGTACATCTAGTGTAAGGTGAACAAAGATTGGAAACAATTCTTTATATTACGAGCATATTTGAAGATTTGGCGGAGTCGCTGGTGGTATCAATTAAAAACTTAGTTCTCGATTTATTGATTGATTGATTGATTGATTTACCAGCGTGCGGTAGGCATTTCTGCCACTACCAAGAATTATACAGCTGGGCCTGCTACGTCCACGCTGGGTTGGACTAGGGTCATGCTTGTTGCCAGCAGCGAGTGCCACATGGCAAAGGAATGTGGGATGGGAGGTGTAGGTATTTGTGAGATGCGTTACCGCTTTGTGTCGTGAGGGAGCGTTTAAGCTCCCTTTTTTGTGTTTTTGGTTCGCCTTCTTTTTCTGAGTCTTCTGATTTCTCGGTTTTCGATGCTGGGTTGGATTTGGGTCACGCTTGTTGTCAGCAGCGAGAGTCACATGACGCATGGTACAGAAGTGGGGGGGGGGGCAGTGTAGTTGTTTTTGAAATGCGTTGCCGCATTGTGTTTGTGATATTTAATGTTTGTGCTCCTCTTTTTTGGTGTTTCTGCTTCTACAGATTTTCCTCTTCTTCTTCTGAGTCTTCTGATTCTTTCATTTCTGGTTCTGATGGAGTATATGTCTGTAGGTATTTGTGAAATGCGTGACCGCATTGTGTCATGATGTGGGGCGTTTGTGCTCCTCTTTTTGTATTTCTGCTTCTGCAAATCTTCTTCTTCTAATCTTCTGATTCCTCGGTTTCTGGTTCTGGTATAGTATATATCACTGTGATTTATTTGTGGAATTCATTTTTTTCTCCTTGCTTTTCTTTCCCAGTATGTTTGGTAGTTTGTTCATTATCTTCTCGATTGTTGTTTTCCACATGTTACCTGGTCTCCCTGTTTTTAGTGTAGAATTTAATGTAGAATTTTTCATTTAGCAACGAGCACAATTTTGACATGAAAAACCTCACTTGATAATTTATCTAAGAAAGTATTATGAAATCAGATTTTCAACACTATATCATAACACCCATAACGCAAAAACATACAATACCACAAAACACACTCCTATTAAACCAGACACCAGTAAAAGTCAAGGATCAACAACCCTTGTCTGTTATACTTCTTCCCTTCCATTGCCTTCTCTGTTTGACTTGTTCTATTGCATTGCACCAAAAACACTGTACCTAGTTTTGGGTTATGTACGAAACCAATCACTACTCACAAAATCGTCAATCGCACGTCCCGAGGTATGTATTATCCTTCAAACGCCCATCACTCACCTGACAACTCAAAATTATATCTGCTACATCTGTTATTTCCCTGCTTCCTGTACACAGCCTCAACTGGCATGTTGTCGTCTTCTTGTTGATTACTGGGGTGAGAAGTTATGATTTCGCCCTCCTCTTGGTGTATTATTATTGTCCTCCTCTTCAAGTTTACTGTTGCTGCTATCGTCCCCTGCCCATCCCAGAAACCTTCTTTTCACAGGTCTCCGATGAACGCCTCTCTGTCTTTTCCTTGTTGGTACTGTGTTGATTTTAACAGGGTTCCAGTTCGTTGATGGATGCTAACATGAACGGGGTGAAATAATCTATGTTATTTTGTATATAGTCCGCTACTTGTTTTCGTAGATTTTTCATAGGGTTGGTGTGTGCCGGGGTTGTTATGTTTTTTAAAATATAATTTGTATGTTTTCTCCTTCTAACTGATGGCTCCATATAGACAGTTCCCGTCGCCGTCGATTTTTTGTACCAGTAATTGATGTATCTTCGTTTCTTACGTTCTGTAGTGGGTACATTGTTTTTACGTTTTCTGGAGAGTTGTTATTTCTTGCTTCTTTTCGCTTATTCTTACTGACCTAAACTTTTTAATAAAATAAAATTCCTTAGTTTTACCAGAGCCGTACCAGACGTGAAGTGTAAATAGTCACTATATTTTTATAGCATGCATGAAAATTTTTTAACTTTTAATAACCCTGAAGCCAAGTCAATGGGCAACAATTTTATCCAAATTTTTATTATTTTTAAGTTGATTTAATTTGGCTCGGTGTGCTGTTACTCTAATGGTACCACCCTGGTAGTCCTATTTGTTGGAAGAAAGTTGTTTATTAATTATTAACTAAGGCAATAAACTAGAAATAATTTATTGCCTTTTGGGTCTGTTTATGAAATTCTTTAAGCTGTCTACAAGTGCCTGAGGCATAAATGATTTAAGGCTAAAGTGGACTTATCTTGATTGATTTATGGCTTCCTTTCCTTTCCTTTCCTTTCCTTTCCTTCCTTCGGTTCAGGTATGATATTTGTCAACTGTTTTTACTGTTTTATACTGCACTGAAGATTTAATCACCCGTATTAATTAAATATTAGCACTTATCACTTAGTTGTTGTTATTCTGACGCTACCACTGTAGGCACAATTTTTCTCTTGAAAACTAATGTAATTTTGACCTATTTGAGCCAGCTTATTACCGGCTTATTACTAACTCATAAGCGTCTATTCGCCGTGAAGTTTCTAGACCAACCCCTAGTTTTCGATTTATAATAATTCTAATTTTTCACAAACAACCAGGTATTATCATAACTTCCTAGTATGTCATATACCATTTCGCAACGAAAGAGAGCCTATCATGGAGGCGAATCAGCTGAAGACAACGACAACAGTTGTGAGACTTTTATTGAGAAACGTGCCCGTTGAAAGATTTGCTTTTACAAATACATACAACACGTTCTCGCCCAGGTCGTTGTTTTAAATGCTGTTAATGACGAAGAAGGACACTGCATTACATACCTGATCGATATTTACGCCGGAGAACATATTTCTATGTATAATGGTTTTTGAGATATGACAATGCCAGCAGTTTCTCTTGCAGATATACATGAAACCTGATGCATGGGGATTTCAGTATTCGGCGACAGCTAGTATGATGACGAATTCAATATGGCAGACATAATTGAAACAGTATTATAGATTTGTCTGGAATTTGATACATAAGAGTTTTTTGTCACTAATTTTGATCTGATGTCAAACTTCAAAAATCAAATATATCATGAAAAAAAAAACATTGTGTATATGTATACGCCCGTGCGTGTGTATCAGTGATCACTAAAATCTTCGTGATTTTTGTATGATGCGATTTATTTATAAACTTTCCACATTTTAAATCCGATAGAGCCAAATACATTTTCAATTCGGCTTAGAGCGTCATAGACTTGTCCTTTTGCGAAAATCTTTTTTCCCAGATCAATTACGGTTTTATTCAACGTGGCGTGACGCCTTGCAATTTATGAACTATTACCGCCCAACTTAGAATTACTGGTATACTGGTAGCATTCTGCGCCAACACCGATGTATTATAGCGAAATCTGGAGCTAGATCATATTTTTGCAAAAAAGTAAAATTGAAGATTTTTCCACTACAGTAAACTTTATTTGTATTTTCCTTACGTGTTTTTTTTTCACTTCTTGATTTATTTTTACTGAAACGTTATATTAAAAAATGAAGATTTTTCCACTACAGTAAACTTTATTTGTATTTTCCTTACGTGTTTTTTTTCGCTTCTTGATTTATTTTTACTCTATTGTTATATTATTTATTACACATTCCTTTGAATTCAGGAAAAATCGACATTCAGGGAAAAAATTGAAAGGGGCTGAATTTTTGCATACACTTTAGTATTAGGGTTCTTAATAATGTGTGAGAGGTCCTTACCGATTCTACCGCCGCGGGGCCAATTACACAGGGTCAAAGTTTGCGAAAATAGTATTTTGAAAAAAATATTCAATATTAGAGAAAGTATTACCAATTTATTTTTGACACGTCATGTTTTTGGGATTGCTTATTACGAATCTGAAGTCAAAATTAAAAAATTCAAAATGGCGGCTCTAATGTGGCGGATGGACTTTTTATTAAAAAAACAAGTGCTTTAACGAAAAACAGCGTATTAAAAAAAAAAATTACTGATAAATTGCAAAATGACATTTTGTTTAGAAAAATGTGAAAACGCACATTGCATCGGCCATAACTTCTTTATTTTTTGTGATGTAGGAACAAACAAAAAATAATTTTAGAGATTGATTAATTGCCTTTAATTTTGTTCCTTAGAATTTTTGATGGAAGTGTCACGGTTTCTAAGATATTCAACATTTAAACTAAATAATTCATTCTAAGAACAGTCGGATGCCATCCATAAAATTAAATATCTCCGAAACTATCAACCTTACACAAATATGTAAAGAAATAACAAATTCATTCTCAATTTATAAGCTGCATTCTTGATGTCCACCATGTTTTCGTTAAAACGAATATTTATTGAGATATTTACAAAGAAATAAAATTTTATGTTTTTTCTAAAATCCCTTTACAGTAAACATTTTGAATGTCCAGGTCATACTATATATTAACGAGAAACAGTATATGAGAATATATTTTTTTAGCTACTGACTACTTACATTCAGGAGTAGATGAGATCAGTCCGACCGGCCCTGGCAATTTTAGGGAAATGGCCCATTCAAGCACAGAACTATTTTTTTTTGTGGACCAAGGCACAAGGGGAAAAAATGCGCCGCCGGCGAAAATTTTTTATTTTTCAAGGTCAAACGCTCCAAAATGAAAAACTAGAAATTCGAATAGCAAAAACATTTTCTTCGAAAAATAAGTTTCGTCAAATGAATTTTACTTTTTTTCATGTAATTGCAAACATTATTATTTGGTTCAAAGTACTAACACGTAGTCAGACTCAACCACGGTCCAAAGCAGACTGCTACCATTTTGGTAAAATTTGTAAAAAACGCCACTAAACATTCATACCCTTAATTAAAGAAAAACAAAGAACGAAATAAAAAATTTAAACATTTTAATACTATAACAATAAATAATAATTAATAAAACCGCTGCCCAAGGTATCACTACTTCCACATCCAAGTAACAAAATACTATATTTGCACTCCACTATGTGGAAATAATTGTTTATGGAACTTTGATAGTACAATATTTGAAATCATGTACCCCAAAAACCCATAAAATTATATGCCACATCGGTAATGGGGATAGGGTGGTGGTGGGGGTGAATGAAGTGAAAAAAATTCTTGATGACTTTGGCTCTTGTACACACGCTAAATCACATCTTTAATAATGGGGTGGGGGTGGTAATAGGAGTGGCTAATGCCAATTTTTTTTTTGAGACCTTAGCTCCTCTTATATTTACTAAATACCAATTTCATGGACTCTTACTTGCTTAATTTACCTATTTACCCCCATTTACCCCAATTTACCCTCCTCCTCTGCAACGGAATAAGATCAAAATATAATCTAGTTCCAGATCTCGTTAAAATACATACGTGTGCCATATTTTAAGTGAATGTTTTAAACGGTTCCAGAGTAATCGTGAGCACCAAAAAGATACAAGACTAACAGACAGACCGACGTGACAGACAAATTTATTTTGCTCAGACTTAAAATATTGACGTTTCATAATATTCTAAGCCCATTTAAACAATGAAAATTTCCAAAGTTGTTTTTGCGTTAATATACTTCAACTGAATGTGGAAGTAATAGTTATGACTAATATTGTCTACATAAATATCTCTAAACATAAAAAAAAATAAATAAAAATAATTCTAAAGTTTCAGAGGTCAAAAGAAAAAGAAAGAAGCCTTAATACATCAGAACTTTCTTAAGCAAACTTGTGGAATTTGGGACGAACATTCCAAAATTAGGTTACTGGGTTAATAACTTTTTATAAATGACATCTGGCATTTATATGA
This sequence comes from Rutpela maculata, assembly GCA_936432065.2. Lineage (NCBI taxonomy): Eukaryota > Metazoa > Arthropoda > Insecta > Coleoptera > Cerambycidae > Rutpela > Rutpela maculata. The sequence continues at coordinate 217,107,176 of OW386286.2, forward strand.
GTGGCTGAGTTCTTAAGATAGTAGCCTGAAAATCACATCTGAGACTTCTTTCCTTCTAAGTAAGAACTAAGGAGGGAAAAGAGCTGCCGTAAATTTTTTTGGCCGTCGAGATTTTTATTCGCCGGAACAAATGCCTATTTACCTTGGACCGACCCTGCCCCGCCCCGGAGCCACCGACCCGACGGACATTAGCTCGTTTGTCCCCCGGTCCCATCCACCCCTGCTTACATTAACAAAATGGCGACGTCTTTATTAAAAAAATACAAAAAAGTACATTGTTTCTGCCACAACATTTTTGTTTCTTATGACATAGAAATAACCAAAAAATCATTTGAAAGCCTATTTAATGGACTTCCATATTGATTGTTACAATTTTTAACGTAAGTGCCATATTTAACATTTAAACTAAACACTTCGCCTTATAGATGTCGGGACGCTACCTTTATACTAGCAGATCTCCCAAACCATTAACTGTACAGAAATTAGAAAAAAACGAAATTCATCAACAATTTAGTAGCTTTCTTATTTGCTTCTAGCTTGCTTTCGTTCAATGTAATACCTTTCGAGTTATTTGACAAAAACTTATTTGAAACACCTCCTTTTCAGGCTAAAATCTCAATTTTCTAGTCGGTATAACTTAAAGATTATCAACATATGAAAACTTGCTTAGAACATTTTCTTCTCAAAATTTGATTCTCTTTCAGCTCCAGTGTTTTTCTTCGTTGCCACCCCCCCTGAAAAGGGGTGGCACCCACTCTCTAAATTAGTAAGCCCCCATAATATAGAACCTTTTCTTTTATGCATTTACTATTAAGCTACCAAAAACGAACGAGATCTAATTCATATGACATTATTCCGAAGTTAAAACCTGCAGTTATGTTTCTGTACAAAAAATACTGTTTTCGCGAATTTTGACTCCGTATAATTCACCCTGAGGCGGTCAAATCGATAAGGAACTTTCACATTGTTTTCCAACTAGCAATATTTTGATGTCGATTTTCCTGGGCTATTTCATGGCTACTAATTTCATTGTATAATATTATTTGTGAAATTTTTGTTTTTTCTTCTATTCACATACTATACTATAATATATCTTAATGTTTGTTTATGTATTCAATTCCCATGCATTTTAAGTAACTACTATTGTCATGTATTTTAGGTTAGATTAGGTAAGGTTAAGTTGAATATCTGTGATTAGACTTCGCCTTTTTCCAATAAAGACTATTATTATTATACGGGTAATGCGATTTTTCATGTAATTAGAGAGTATTGATGGAGATATATTTCAAGAATTTTGCCATAGTTTTTGATAACAGTGATAGGTCTATAATTCAGGGTATTATTGAAATAGCTCTTTTTACAAATTGATGTAATTTGATATTTTCCAACTGCTTGGAAGTGGGGTGGAAATTCCATTTTCCAGCGAGGTTAAATACCTAGGAGTAATTTTCCAAAAGCTGACATGGAATTCCCACATTCAAAGAGTGGGAAGGTGCAGGCAGATGTGTGAAAAAAACTGACGATGACCAAGATGACCCTATGGTTATACACCATGATGGATTGGTGGTATGGTGGACCAAGACACTGCAGTTTGGAGCAATAAGGCTATTAAGTGGCGTACAAAGGTTTGCTTGCCTGTGTGTCACTGGGGCCATAAAAACTGCTCCCACGGCTGCAAGGGGAAGCTCGTTCAGTGGTACACAGGCTAATGCAAGGTACAACGCCCATAAGGCAACAACACGGAACAGAGCACCAAAAGTCATACTCAGAGCTGAAGGCAGATCCCATTTTGGGAATGCCCAAGGACACTATGGTCCCATAGTATAACTTCTACAAAAACTTTCAAATCAAAATACCAGACACAGAAGACTGGAAAAACGGTCTTCCAATATCGACGCAAACGATCTGGTATACGGAGGGCTCCAAGATAGAACAGGGAGTCGGAGCTGGGATTTACGGGAAGGTCGAAAACGAAAATTCCGATAAGTCTAGGAATACACGACACAATATTTCAGGCCGAAGTGGCCGCTATACAATGGTGTGCAAAGGGAATAACGAGGCAAGGAACTGTAAACCGGTCAATTGCCATTTTTTCCGATAGCCAAGCAGCGCTAAAGGCACTCGATTCCATGCATGTCGATTTAAGACTATGGGATTGTATAAATGCCCTTACAGACCTAGGAAGTCAGAACAAGGTGACCGTGGCATGGGTACCAGGACACGAGGGACACAGGGAAAATGAGAAGGCTGTTGAACTGGCCCGGGAAGGCGCATCTAAGGCCCTAGTAGGACCCGAACCCTTTTGCGGTGTGGCTAACCCACGCATACGAACATCCATTAATGAATGGGTACAAAATAAATCTTTAGAGTGGTGGAAGAATTTCCCACAACAGAGACAGACCAAGTAATAAAAAATAAATAAAAAAGTTCATTAAAGAGCGATCGGCCAAATTCACGGAAGATCTACTACGCCAGAATAGAAATGCCATTAGGATAATGGTAGGTCTTCTAACTGGACATTGTAGGTTTAATAGACATAGGCGTCTAATGGGCCTGGCAAAGGATGAAACATGCAGATTCTGTCAAGAGGAAGAGGAAACCTCAGTACATGTGCTGTGACATTTCGAAGGTCTAGCCAGACTGAGGTTCCAACTACTTAACGAAGAGAAACCAAGGGCAGATAGCTATACCAAAGAGCTCTTATCAAGGCTATGGAGTCTGATACAAAAAACGAGGCTGGATAAAGAGCTCTAAGTAAAATTAGACAAGGAGTGCCACAATAGATCCACGGGGGTCGCGGTGGCCAAGGTCAATCAGCCAGCTCCTTTTTCAAATCAAATCTAATCCAACTACTTGGAAATGCGTGCGTTTTTGGAGCTAAATAGAGTGTGGTCAGAGTGTACGTAAATACATAAGTACAGCCTCTTATTATGAATGCAAGTATATTATCCCACATAACACAGTTTGTACTTAGTATGTACAAGTACATACTAAGTATAAACTGTGTTATGTGAGAATAGTGGAACATACAATTCAGCGAAGCCATTAAAAAAAGTGGCAGCTCGATGCTTTGGCAACAAATAGAAAATATACTGTACCTCAGAAACTAAAGACATTTGGGGGATACAAAAAAAGATCGTTCTGAAATCGCTTCAAAATTCTCTACCCCGCTAGTGTATGGTTAGACATCCACGAAACACCCTGTATACAAATATTTATTACAAATAAACACCTCATAAGTCCCTTCATTTTTGAGTTGTAATCATCATTATATCTGAATATGACACAAAAGCAAATATCAACACCGAATAGTTACCACAAGGCGATAAAATTTAATTTGAGATATGTACCAATTACCATAAAAATTGTTCATATCCATTCATTGGCAAGTCACATTCAATTAGTCGAAATTTACATAAGAAATGAATCTTTATAACAATAACACAATTGTGAGAAATTATGAATAACTTCTATTAGTAATTATTTCAGAAATATTGTGAAAAATGTGGCAATTTTCTACGAGGACTTTCAAAATTTCTCCATGGTTCTTCTAGTTGTTTAGTATTGTATTTATTCTGCAATAATTTTATATCGATATCTTCATATAAAAAATTATTTCACGGTTTTTCTATTCGACTAAAACATACAAAAATTAAATTTAATGTAATCGATTTCCGGAGATCTGAACAATTGTGTTGCTATAACAGATATGTGCAATGTATGATTCTTATGATATGCAATAAAAGAACTGAAGCACAATTATATTAGCAATAAAAGAACAGTTGTCTGAAGCGTGTTATGGTAAGATCATGTTTATATATTTATTTTACTATTATCCACTGAAGCAAGTAATCTTGGTTTATCTTGTGCTCTTGTGGTATAGCGTAAATAAATTATCCGATTTAAAATTTGCGATATGAACGAGTTTGTAATTTAAAATGAATGTTCATTATAGATCTAAAAAGTGACATCAAATAGTTCATGGAAATGAAAACGTGGGGCTTAGATTCATGTGATATTTGAAACATCACCTGTCACTGATAGTCCTGTGATATTAGGAAAATGTTTCGGAAAGTTTTGGGACTAGTCAAAAATTAGTCTACAGTCTACCTCCTACAGAATTTCCTCAGGAATCCGAAAAAAATAGTGCGGACCACTCAAAACTGCGGCTTTAATTGTTATTTAACTTTTAGTAAACAAAATGAATTTTGCAACTTAGTTTTTTGCTTATATCTTCGCTTCTAAAGGTCGTAGAAAAACTTTCGACCCGTCAATTTCTTCGTCGTGAGCTATCCTATTAAGAACGAATCTTTAATTGATAATAACATTTTATGGTAAAAAACTGAAAAAATTGATTTTTTCGATCCTCGAACTTTGAAGTACTGTAGAAACAAATATAAAATCTGTATGTTCACGATATTATGAGAAATAGTGCATATTTTTACTTTTAATAAAATGTACTTTGTCCCGTTGTAAAATATTAATTATTTTTGCAATTAATTTATAAAAAAAAAAAATTCAAATTGTTATATTAAAAGATCAAATTAATATTTTACAGTTCTGTTTTTGTAAATACATTGTAGTTGACGTACGTTTATATAATCAAAAAGAATATTACGAAAAAAATTTAATTTGCGACTTTTTTACGTAAAAAATCAATTTTGCAACTTAAATAAATATAAATGCCTCAGTGGATTTTGCGTAAAATTTATTGCAACCAACGGCATTTCAAATCTCATAAAAAAGACGAATTAAAAAAAAATGTGCTCCGATGCTTTGGAGCCGAGATATGAAGAATTCACGTTTTTAGCGATTACGGCGAAATTTGAAAATATTTTTACTTGAAAATTTAAGTGAATATTTCTCAGAGTGTGTGTTATCACTTACAAAAAGTGCCATGTCTATACATATATAAATGGATCACGGAAAAAAAAAATCGAGAAAATTGCATCTTTGACGTTCGCGCTGAGGCTAGACGCCAGATCCCATTTCCCCCTTCACTGCAAGCTGCGTACTTGGACAGTTTCACTGCGCTGGCAGCTTTGTTTCTCTTTTTCTCGGCTTCAGGAGTGACTAGATGGACGTTTTTTTTAATTCAACTTATTTTTTTCTCAGCTTTCCGATTCTTCGATTATTTTTTAATTAATTCAATTACGTTGCTTCGTAAAATAAATATTTAAAGATTACATACAATTTATTTGATAATACGTTGATGAGTGAATAGTTTTTACTCTTATTGGGGATAAAAAAAGGTATACATTTTGTATTTAAAAATTGATTTATTGAAAATACAAAATAAAGTTTATTTTTCTGTCCTCATTTTTTTACTTCCACATCCAGTGGAAGTAAACGACAAAAAAATTTTTGAAAATTTTTATTGTTCAAATAGGTTTAGAATGTCATGAAACGTCGAGATTTTAAATTTGAGCGAAAAAGAAATTTCTGTCTGTCTGTCCGTCTGTAACTTTTTTGTGCGCATGTTTACTCTGGAACCGTTTAAGATATTGACTTGAAATTTGGTACACGTATGTACTTTAATGGGAGCTGAAACTAGATTATTTTCATCTTATTCCTTCGAATGGTTGGGGGGTAAAATGGGGTAAATGGGGGGTAAATAGGTAAAACAAGAATCCATAAAATTGGTATTTAGTGTATACAAGAGAAGCTAAGGTTTTAAAAAAAAATTTGGCATTAGCCACCCCCATTACCGCCCTACCCCACTTTTAAAGGAGATGAAAAAAAATGTGATTTAGTGTGTGTACAATAACCAAAAGCCTCAAAATATTTTTTTACTTCATCCACCCCCACTACCACCCCCCTGTCACCACCCCCATCCCACTACCGTGTGGGATATTGTTTTATGGGTTTTTGGGGCAGACGATTTCAAATATTATATTATTAAAGTTCTATAAACAATTATTTCCACATAAAAAAATTTTTCGTTATGGGAGACTTGGATAGAAAATCTGGATGTGGAAGTAGTGATTCCTTGGGCAGCGGTTTTTTTTTAGGTTGATTTCCTGTGTCGGACTCGCTATCCGTTTCGTCTTGCACTTCTGCGTACAGACAATCGTTGTCATCATCGTCATTGAAAGGGCGAGGGGATCTGGCGTCTAACGTCAGCGCGAGCGCTAAAGATGCAATTTTCTCGATTTTTTTTCCATGGTCCATTTACATATACAGGGTGGCTACTTTTTATATTGAACAGTATTGCTATCTTGCAAACCATACCAGTTACAAACTCGGTTAAATGGGAGAAAAGTTTCATATTTTGAACGCCAATACAATGAGTTGTAGAAATTCAAAATATTTCAATTAGTTCCGGAGATATGGGACAAAATCCGAAATAGTTCAATTTCTTTTTTTTCTTACTTAGCGCTGTCACTATAAAAAATGTAAAAAAATATCATTGGAATATTTTATTGTAAATTAACTTTGCTCTAACTTTCCGTAATCAAAATTTTATTATGACGTTTCGTCTGTTCAGGGGCACCATCAGCTTTATTTTTTTAAATACGGACCTGCTTTTTTTATTTAAAATTTTTGAAGCATTTGAAATTATCAATTCAAGGCTATGCCACATTTGACAATTTTACTACGTTTCGTCAGAAAAATAATCATCATTAATTTTATTGCATTCGCCCTTTACAGAACATTTTTTTGTTAAAGTAATACAAGGTGTGACTCATCATTTAAAAGCTTATTTTATCAACAATTCAATGTATTGACGTAGCTACTCCGATTCTGCTGTTAATTCAATATTATTTGCAAAGTGACCACCAAATAAAAAAAATGTATTTCAACTTGTCAATTGTATTTCTTTAAACTACGAATGAAATTTACAAAAAAAACATAATTTAGTGAGTAAACAAGTAAATTTACAAAAGTTGTTCAAAATATCCATCATTCTTCCGAATGCGAAGTCGCGTTCTCTTAGACTACTGGCTTTCGCAATAATATTTGGGGTAATTTGGTTCAAAGCTTCAACAATTCGATTGCGTAATTCATTGACATCTTAGACCTCGTTGTAGTGTACTTTGTTTTTTAAAAAATCCCAAATAAAATAATCCAATGGATTCAAGCAAGGTGAGCGAGGTGGCCACCTTACTGGTCCATTGGTTCCTAACCACTTTCTCTGAAAATGCCTGTTTAAAAAATCCCGACCGCGTTAGCATTGTGAGGGTCACAACCATATTGCATAAACCATTTTATTTTTCTCCAAATCAGTAATGACATTTCATCGAATACTTCGAGTCACAAATGGATATAATTTTCACCGTTTAAATTGCCGTCAATGAATTTGGGCCCAATTATAATGTTGTCAATTATGCCACACCACAAATTTATTAAAAATCGTGTCTGAGATCGTACTCGATGCGTCAGATGGGAGTTAACAGTTGAGTAGAAGTGTTTATTTTTCCTGATAAACATTCCAGAATTTGTAAAGATCGTTTCATCAGTCCAAAGAAAATCTATTATTAGTCAATTTTCTCCTAAACCAATTACAGAAGGTTAGTCTGCGGTCTGGGTCACCGCGATGTAATTTCTGTACTGTTTGAAATTAATAGTCGTGATATTTTAATATTTTTTCGAAAGCTGCTGTCGATATTCAGCATTCATTTGCAATATTCCTTGATGAATTTTCTGGGTTTATGTATACTTGAGCCAATACATTAATATCATTTACCGTTTCTCTCAATTGGTGCCTCCGTTCCAATTTACAAACACTGCCTATTTGGAATAAATTCTTGGACACAGTGTAAATAATATTATTTCTTCTTTCTGTAAACATGTCTTTTTTTTTCTTCTACAGAATAACGAACCATACTGAGAAATGAGTATTAAATAATAGTTTGAATTAGAACAGCAATAGCTAACGAAAACAAACGTCATTAATATGATAAACTAAAATCAAATGACATTTAATGAAACTTTTGTTTTTCAAGGCACTGTAGTGAAAAAAGGCTTAACAAAGAAACGGGAGAAGGCAATAAAATTAATGGATTATTTTTCTGACAAAACGCAGTAAAATTGACATAGCTTTGAAATTACAATTTCAAATGCTTTAAAAATTTTAAATAAAAAAAGACAGGTCCGTATTTAAAAAAATAAAGCTGATGGTGCCCCTGAACAGACGAAACGTCATAATAAAAATTTGATTACGGTAAGTTACAGCAAAGTTAATTTACAATAAAATATTCCAATGAAATTTTTTAATATTTTTTATAGTGACAGCGCTAGATAAAAAAAAAGAAAATGAGCTATTTCGGATTTTATCGTATATCTCCGGAACTAATTGAAATATTTTGAATTTCTACAACTCATTTTATTGGCCTTCAAAATATGAAACTTTTCTCCCATTTAACCGAGTTTGTAATTGTTATGGTTTAAGAGATAGCAATACTGTTCAATATAAAAAGTAGGCACCCTGTATAGAAATGGCACTTTTTGTAAGTGATAACACACACTCTGAGAAATATTCAGTTAAATTTTCAAATTTCGCTGTAATCGCAAAAAACGTGAATTCTTCATATATCGGCTCCAGAGCATCAGAGCACAATTTTCCTTTTTAATTCGTGTTTTTTTATGAAAATTGAAATGCCGTTGGTTGCAATAAATTTTATGCAAAATTAATTGAGATATTTACATTTGTTTAAGTTGCAAAATTGATTTCTTGCTTAAAAAAGTCGCAAATTAATTTTTTTTTGCAATATTCTTTTTGATTATGTAAATGTACGTTCAATACAATATATTTGCCGAAACAGAACTGTAAAATATTAATTTGATCTTGTAATATAACAGTTTAATTTTTTTTATATATACAGTGTGTCCCGCTTTTCATAAATCCACCCTAATATCTCAGTTATTAATAATGCGATTTTCTTCAAATTTGGGTCGTAATTATATGTTGGAAAAATGAATTATTTGGCATAGTAAACATTTTCATTTTTCATTGGCATGCGGTTTTAGGGGGTAAAAAGAGGTCGATTTTTTGGCAAAAGGATATTAGGGCTTATTTTAGACAAATTTTCTATCATATTTGGATTTAACATGTCCAAAAACCCCTTAATCCATATTCTTCATGATCTCAAAAACGGATTATGGCAGAAACGAAATATTAATTAATTTCTTAAAAAACACTTTTTAATTTTTTGCTATAACAAACCTAAAAACATTTTTTTTTATAAATTCTGGTCTCTTCAACATAACCACCTTCCAATGATACCACACCGTTTTTCGTAAATGTTGCCTCGTCACTAAACATTATGTTCTTTAAAAAAATCTGTCGTTAAGATAGTTACCTTGCAACCACAGGCATTAATCAAAAGTGCTTTGAAAAACAAGTTTTTATTTAATATTTGGCGATTCATAAGAATTGTCAAAAGTTAAACAGTGTTATTTAATTTATCAATCTTACTGAGAACGGCAGAAAATCCGCTTAATTTTGGTGATAATGAAAGATCTACGCGTCAGGTTGTTCGAATATTTAATCAACGTCATCGTGATCGAGCACCAATTTGGCACAAAACTGTTGGTGATATCAACAAACTGTTTGCAAGAACCGGAGCCATTTTCAAGACAAGACCAAGAAGGTACAATTTAAATCTACGACAATATCCAACGACGAACCCATTTTAACTGAATTTCGGAACAATCCAAATGGTAGTATAAGGGCAGTTGCGAGAACACTAAATTTAACCAAAAATAAAATATGGAGGTGTTTGAAACGTAGTAGGATTAGGGCATTTAAACCAAAATTTTTGCATACTCTCTTAGAAGGTGATTTTGAACGGCGGTTTGAATTTTGCCTATGGTTGCAAGGTAACTATCTTAACGACAGATTTTTTTTAAAGAACATACTGTCTAGTGACGAGGCAACATTTACGACAAACGGTGTGGTATCTAATCAAAATTGTAGATATTGGGCAATATTTACAATTTTTGAAATGTGTCGATGAAATGCAATATACTCTGCTTTCGTATTTCCAAAGGGTATAATAACAGATACGAAAAAAATGCATATATCACATTTTGTAGAGAATTTTATAAGCTTTATTTTCTATGTAAACATAATTTCAATATCGCTAATGGTTAAAGAGATATACGCAAAAAACTGAATCAGAGCGCAACAGTTTGAGCTGGGGACTTTTAGTATGTTTAATAGTAAACCTTAATGACCATCTTTGCCAAGTTTCAAAACTTCATCAGCACATGTGGCGTAGATTTTAATGACTTTAGGACGATATTTCTGATTGCCCATAAAAAACGCACACAGAATTCTTTGTATATTCTTACTACGCATCGTATTTTTACAACATCTTCAAAAAAATTAAATAAGGAAGACGTTCTCAATTCGAGCCGCACGTATCTATGTATATTTATTCTTTTATTTGTTCAATCGTTACTCTGAATTAGCTTAAGCGATTTATATGAAATCTTTGTCAAACTACAAGGTATGACTCGGCGGTGGTTCCAGAATAATTTCATCAAGCTACGACTAGTGTAAGGTGAGTAAAAATTGGAAACAAGATTATTTTAGTCGAGAATTTGACAAGACGCCATTGTAATATTTTATTGATATTACTATAACTGGTTGTTAGGTCTTTTAGAAGTAGTTGATACCAAATTTGATCACAAAAATTAAGAATTCGAAACGGCGAATCCAATATGGTTGATGTATTTGCAACATTTTTGCAGATTTGCGTGAAATTTGATATATGGAGATTTCAAAATTCTCTGATAATGAGCCTCACTAAAAACCCAAAACGATTGATATGTTCTTTTACTATGTAGAAGCTATATAGAGACGTGACTAAAAAGGGCTAAAAAAAAAATTGAACCGCATTTAAAAAGGATCGATAAAAATTATGAATTAAAATTTCTCAGTTAATTGAACTATTACCTAATATTGACATAGAAGTAGGTATAAAAATGAACAAATAACGAATTCAAACGTATTTTTCAATTTCTTTCAATTCTTAAGTTTTTTAATTATGCTCAATAATGTTTAAAAACCAATAATTCAAAAACGAGAGATCAAATCCCAAATGCAGTATAGTGCACCTTTAACTGCCAGGAGGTCATAGACATTAAGAAGAAAAAGTGATCAAATTTAAATGCACCTTTTACCAGGAATTTACCATATAATTAGATTTTCAATTCACGAAGCAAGAATTATAGACAGGCACGTGGAGAGCCAGTACGGGCTCGGGGGTAAAATAAAACTAGCGGGTCACCCTCGGCTGGAACAAATGAAAGGTACTAATTTTCAATACACATAATATTTAATTTGAAACATTAAATTATTTATTTATAATGTAATTAGTACAAAATATAAATTTTTATAGATTGATCAATACAAAAATGTATTTAACAGTGGTTCCGGGCTCTTTCGGTCTCGGGCCCCAGGGCTGTAGTTCCACATACCCCCCACCCCACCCCACCCCATCACAGCCCAGAGTATAGATGACAATTCCACCCCTGTCAAATTGTATCTATTAAGGATTGCCAGAAAGACAATTTGCTGACGGCTAAAAGAAAATGTAACTGACCAAAAAAGTGTATATTTTTTATTTACGTTCTCTGTTTCCCTGGCAACGTATTTTTTGTTTTGTATTGAAATTGTTAATTACAAAAAAAAAGGTCTTGTCCTAAGGTTCTCATTTAACTTTTTAGAATTATCTGGACGCGCTGAAGCCATCTTTGGAAAAAAAAATTTCTACCGTCTCATTTTTTTTCTACCACCACTTTTATCTGGGTTCTGATCTTACTCTTCTGAAGTATTTTGATGCGCTAAAGCCAATTTTAGATTAAAAAAAATTATATTGTCTCAATTTTCTTCTACTATCCCCCAAAAAGGCAAAAATGAGGTCTTGCTTGTCCCAAGGTTCTAATCTAACTTTTTCTTGTATTTTGACGCGCTGAAGCCAATTTTGGACAATTTTTTTTTTCTACCGTGTCGGTTTCCCTCTACCGCCTTTTCTCCCCTAAAAAAGGGCAAAAAAAAAAGGTGTTGTCCGAAGGTTCTGACCTAACTTTTCTGAAATATTTTGACGCGCTGAAGCCAATTTTGGACAAAAAAATTTCTATCGGCTCAGTTTCCCTCTACCATCCCCTTCATCCCCTAATTTTTATTGTCCAAAATTAGTTTCAGCGCGTCAAATTACTTCAGAAGCGTTAGACGAGAACCTTAGGACAAGACCTTTTTAAGGGATGAAGGGAGGGAAACTGAACCGATAGAAATTTTTCTTGTCCAAAATTGGCTTCAACGCATCAAAATACTTCAGAAAAGTTAGATTGGAACCTTAGGACAAGACCTTTCTTTTTGTAGACTGATAACATTTGTGACTAACAAATGTAAAATGAAATCTATAATCTAATTAGTCTTCTGTTTTTTATCTCGTATTTATAATGTATACTTTAAATAAAACTGCATATCTCATTTAATTTAGATTTAAATATAATTTAGTTGTTAACTTGTGAAATTTTCTCAACAAATATCACTCGAGGTTCTATTTTTGGCGGGATATTTTTTTACTTTTAACTCAAACACGGTGGTTCATTAATTTGACTCAAGAAAATCGTCAAATTACATTGTAGTCCTGTCAATGAAGTGGGTCAGTGACGAGATCCCGATTTTTTACTTCAGGGTTGTGTTTGGACTAGACGTACCAATAGGAAGTACAGGGGGTGCAGAGGGGGGACGAAGAAGGTCCTGGTTTTTATTTTTTGCTCAATCTCGAAAACGGTTAGCCCTAACCAAAAAGTGGTTATATACAAAATTAAAGATGACAAAGGTTTCTACAAGAATGTTTCTATTAATTTTTTTCGTATGTGTTATAATTTTCGCAGTACACGCTCGTCAAATTAGCAAATTTTCGAAAAACTTTTTTTGTCACACGTTTTTCGATAATCTTTGCCACCGTAATAGAGAGGAGAAAGAAGTCATATAATAAAAACAACCATTGATTGAAATTAAATTAAATTTAAAAAAATGTAATGAAAAAAATAAAATAAGACACGTTAAGTACATGTACATTCTGTGCATGTAATGACGAAAAATCATAACATAAAAATCACATCATTTTTGCCCTCTTGTTGCGGGAGTATCCTGGGGTCATCTTAGGTGGTGGCTCATACTCCTCATCTTCTTCGTCTATATTCTCTTCCACCTCGTCTTCTATTTCTTCAAGCGATATGATGGGAAAATTTAGTCAGCTTTAATTTTGCACATAGCTTTTTGGTTAGGGCTAACCGTTTTCAAGATATGAGCGAAAAACCAAACACCGAGACCTTCTTCGTACACACCTGCACCCCCTCGCACCTCCTATGTTTGGTGACAGCCCTCAAGTAAAAAACTGGGATCTCGGCATTTCCCTCCCTTTTTGAACGTTCATTGGCAGGGCTATTACATACCTCCAAGATCTCGTGAAAACCGAAAAAACATCCGGCCAAATCGACCCACTAGTGGTATTACATTCGAAAAATAACTAATATTTGTCAAACCAACTTCTTACAATTCAATTTGGAGGAATTGAATTCTTGTTGCAATGGGTATCTACAATAATGAAATACACGATTAGACTTCCGTCTTTATAACTTACAATGTTTCTTATAACAACAGGAATGAGTTTTCACGCCCTTCGCCCCCTAAAATCGTAAAAAAAACTTTCTTAGGAGACAAAAATTAGAATGTATTTCTTGACGAGGAATCATCTGCACATATTTGGCCGCAAAGTTTAACGACATCCTGTATATATACAAACTGAGGGTGACACAACTCTTAAAATATTCACCCTTTGCTAGACTAAAATGAAGTACTTTTTAATGAAGATTCATGTTCCATGAGTTTTAGTTTGTTCAACTAAAACATTTCAACTATCCTTTAGATAGAAATGACTAATGCCCAACTAAGTGAATAAAAAATAATGTATGTAAGTATTTTAAAAACCCACTACATAGATAGCCACGAAAACAATAGTTTAAGTCATGTCCAGAATGTTTAATTTAATGCATAATTGCAATGAATTTCTTCGCGCGCTATAACAATAACAGAACAGAATAAACATCCAAATAAATTTAATATTATTTCGCATTTGGTTATTATAAAATGTGAACAAAATCAATTCACATTCAGTATTCGACGACATACGTTAAACAAAACAAAATGCACTTACACATTTTTTCGAAAAATAATATAATGACTTACCCTCAATACAACAACTAAGAACAATTAAAACTGTAGCACTCCAATACACATTCATCATTTCTAAGAGTATCTATTGATAATTTAGCACATTTTTTAGTCATACTGCCAATATAGTTTCAAAAGCTCGTTAACAGCGCTGCGCTATTCATAATGACCGCCAAAAATACTTTTCGCGATCATTATTCCACGGAGAACAATATTAGAATGAAAACGCAGTAGGCCATAGCAAGAAACCAGTTGACTTGATCTAATAAACTACTAAAAGAGGTATGAGAGATAGAAAGGTAAAAGTAAGAATCTCCGTTATGTTAGGCTGTGCGCCGTACATAGATATTTTTTGATTGGATAAATGACCATTCGCTATCAAATATTTTTGTATCAATTTGTTGTTTCGTATCATTATCCAAGAGGAAATAGGTAATACAATTTATTAATTACATTTCACTGAGTTAAGTAGCAGATAAATAGATGTTGATAACAATGTTGCATTAAGTTCAAAAATAATATAATAGTAGACTTTCACAAGAGCTTTAATATGTGCAATTTATATTCATACTATACTTATACAAGGTGTGTCCGATTTGTTTGAACAAAGAACTATTCCCAGTTTGTGCTCCGAGAGAATAGTGATAAGTCATATATCAGTGGAAAACGGAAGGTGCCTAAAAAAGAATGAAAAAAAAAATTGTTTTGATTGGATCGGTGAAGTCTTTCGAAATTAAAGCCTCTAAACTTAACCTGGTTCCTCTTTCTCGTCGGCGCTGTCTAGCGCGGCAATAATATTGCTAGCTGCCCTTGATGGCACGTGAGTTTGGTCCTCCAGGTATCTGAGCATGGGGTGGAGCGAAAAAACAAAGTATTACATTTTACTTACGGTTAGTTTTCAAAAGGTGCTTATTTATTAACATATTCCCTAATAGCACACGATGTCCGCCAGACGTCCTTTTTATATCCATTTAATGTTCTGACGTCCATGGACATAAATTTGACGTCCACCGGACGCCTATCATCGGATTTACTTTGAAGTTGTACGGAATGGACGTCCTCTGAATGTCCATTTTATGTACGGGAAGTATGTACATTTTAAGTCCATTTCGTGTCTGTTGATTTAAATATTATATATTTGTAATAAATGGTAATATCCTCACCGCTTTCTCTTTAACATGTTTCCGAGATATGTACTCATACCAGCGAATACCACACTGAACGTCCATTGTATGTGCCGCAACGGACATCCTCTGAATGAGCAATTTATGTACGACAAATACACACATTTTAGGTTCCTATAGGGACAGCAGCAGGACATCTGTTTAATATTCGCTGATGTAAATATTCTATTTATGTTGTAGATGACAATATTATTCCTTTACCGTTTTTTCTCCAACACGTTTCCCAAGTTTGTATAAGTACCTCAACCATAAAACTTTAATTCTTAAAATATTTGACTCCTTCCCTCATCAAATTTGAGATGTGAGTAATTTTTTTTTCGGATTCCCTTCCCCCCTGCACTTCAATTTTGAGATCTGGGAGGAAAAGAATTGTTTAAACGGACTGCCCCTGCCCCAAAAAGCTGGACCCACCACTGAATTAATGTAATGTTATATTACATTGTTCAACGACTACTCTTACTTCTCAGGTGACACTGGTGACAGTTCGATCACAATATCACAGTTTTTTCGTTAGAAATTAAATAAGTTATTTTTAATAATTATAAATAAATATAAATGCCAGTAACTGGAAAAATTCAGGTTTGGAACACAAATAAAAAATAGAAAAATAAGAGAACCTGAGCGATTTTCACATATTTAAATAAGGCTAGTAATTCAATTTCACAAAATAGAGATTTATTATTACTGATAATCTCATTAAATACATTTCTCACACATTACTATACTACTTTTAGCATCCATAATAACGGACACAGGATAGCCCAGTAGTGCGTAAGTGAGTAGAACTGTTAAAAAGATAACGCAGGCATGCAGAGGTTCGATCCCTACCGACGGCAGTTGGTAAAAAGCTAAGTAAGTAAAATAAAATGAATTTAATAATTTAATAAACATTATAATTTGCAGGCAACCCTTGTGAGAATAAATTGAAGTTATGGTAAGTAATATTAGATATGTTAATATAAATAAAATATACGGATGCTAATAAAGAAATTCATCGAACGCCCTATGTGCTGAAGATGTCCTTCGGATATCCATAGGACAATGTTTATGCATTACTTCATTTTTGTCAAGTAAAGTACTTACATGTCAAGTTGTACTTTTTAGAAAAGCGCTCTGAATAATATATCTATATGAATAAAGTAGGATGTCCATATATCGACATCCGTATGATATCCCTCAGGGATGTAAAAATATTGCTCAAAGTTGTGACATTTGGACGTCCCTCGGTAGTCCGTCGGATGTACTTTGAATCAAAAACGAACGTCCATCGGATGACTTGTATGTCCGTTGAGGACGTCCTTCGGATATCTATAGGACCACGTTGTGCTATTAGAGTTAATTTGTCAACGTTTCATATTATTATCAAACCACTTTCAGATGCCACAATGGACGCAAAAATTGGGATTAAAAAAAATCACGAAATTAAACAATGTCGCTTTGGTGGTAAGTGTATTCTGCATGAAATAAATTTAATTAGGTTGGTAAGTGTTGACCACTTATGAAGAAGTAATGAAGAATTGAAGCACTATCTGTTTATCAGGGTCAAGTTGTAGAAATGTCCCAATTGCCGAATTTGCCAACACAGTGATTCGGGATATAAAAATACATGGATCAAAGCAAGTCTTCCGGTTGTTAGTGAGCGTAGAACTTTTCAAGGATTACTTGAAGGATTACTCATCATCATAAATATAGAAATATCATGCAGTATCCGAAATCTAGAGGCTAATGAAAATCGGATATTTTTTAGCTGTAGCTAAGACAAAACTTTTTGACATTTGTTCTTGCAAGTGCTCAAATTTTCAACACTTGCAAGTGCCAAGGAAAACCTCTTTGGAAAGAACGTGATTTCTTAACAGATTTACATAAATAAAGAAAAATGTTCATTGGTGGAGTAGATATAGTGACAACAAAGTCGATAAAAAGCAAAGCCTAAAAATATTTAAGAGCAAAAAAGCAACTAACCAAGTGTTAGTCACTTTTGAAAATATTGATGAAAGTGAAAGTGCCGAATCGAGAGAAACAGATCCCGATTTTGTTCCAAGAATGGACATTTCTTCTTCAAAACTAGATTTAGAGCAAAATCAAATTAGTACATCCCAAATACGGCTGGATTTAAGCAAAAACTAGCTCTTACGTACGAAAAAGATTGGAGTATCAGATAGAAGAGTCATCGCCCTCTTTGTGAAAGCGGTAGTTTTCAAAAAGGTACTTTGGAAGGTAAATCTCGAACTGTCAGAAGATCCGATATTGAGGAAGCGGTGCTGAAGGAATTCGACGAACACAGGGGCGATTTCTAATAGTACTTCTCCATGAGGTGAAAAAAAAATTTGTTTGGATTTCTATTTGTATTCCCTCCATGAGGCGAATTTAACTTCTATCAGTGGCACCTTCAGAATGTTGCACCAAATCCGCAGTTTGAGTTGCAAATTATGTTCACAGACGAAGCAGATTTTTCTAGGAATGCTATTCAAAATTTCCATAATAATCATGTGTGGGCGGTTGAAAACCCCCATGCCATAACCGAAACCTATCTCCAATAACAATTTTCGGTTACGTATGGGTAGGTATTACTGGTAATAATCTTATAGGCCCTTTTTTTCTTCCAGACAATCTTACCTGCATTTCTTGGTAAAAAATATTATAGGAGCGACAAAATAACTTTTCTAACTAAAGTATGAGATTTTATATCCCATTAACATATACCAAAATTGAAAATAATACCTAAAGTACTTTCTGAGATATTATAAAAAAAATTCAACACCCTATAGCAAAAAATTTAAGCCATCGCGGACATATGTTCATATGAACTTTTCTTTACAAAATGACCTAAGGAATTACACCCTGAAATTTTAGCACGTTATTAAGGGACACCCTGTAGTAGTTATAGGATTCAATGGTACCAGAGGAGTAGTAACCCTAGTGGAAAGATCACTTGGGATATCGCTACAGTGGTTTGTCTGTATATTTCACACAAATGAGTAACCCTTGAGAGACATCATTACTTCATTTGGAAATTGGGAGAAATTTAAATAATAATTGTGAGATTCTTCCCATTGTACTATTTAAACCCATTAGTACCTTCACGTGTGGTTAGTTCTGAGTACTCCATTATGCATCTATTTACAAATACGTAATGAATTAACGACAGTCCGTACAAATTCAAACTACAAGCAAATACCAAATATACGTGCACAGTGTGCCTAAAGATGATATTCTAAGGCAGAGACGAACCCAGCTATTTTTTTTGGGGGGGGAAAGCTACAACTAATTTGCCAATTGCCCATTTTTTTTATAACTTATATTTCCTTATGTTTTTTTTATTTCAGACTTAATCTATAAGTAGCCTAGCGATACAAATATTATGCAAAAGAAGTTTAACTAAACTACATGATGTAGGCGCTAGACCTAAGTTGACCCCGCGCTCTCCTTCGTCTAAAAGCTACTGGATGAGGTAACCGTTATAGTTTAATGACCGTGGAGAAAAACAAGATATAGTTTGTACTAACGATAATAGGGTCTACACACGATCCAGCGGCAGGGACCCGACATTGTCGGTACGCTTTGAAGATAATTGGAATTCTAGCGGACCAGTTCACTTTTACGAATGAGTTCAAAGCATGCCGACATGGCTGGGACCCTGCCGCTGGATCGTGTGTAGACCCCTTAATCCAGCGATATAAAAAAGTTCGCAAAAAAACGTAAAGGGTACCGACCTGTATCAATTTCAGTCTATTTACATAAAAGGCCATAAAAGTGTTCGGCTTCTTTATTATCATCACAAAAAAATTGGTCACATATTTCCGAAAAAAATGTAGGCCACTCCCACTGAATATAATTGGTTTAAATTTTCTCTACCGAAATTATGATAGGTTGGTGGTCAACGTGGACTAGCGTTGTCAAATTGGACCGGCGGGCGGTACACTAACTAGAAGCGGTCGGCATCCTTTATGCTTTTTTGCGAGCTTTTTTGTATCGATGAAATATTTGTGGAATACACTATACAATACGATTACGCGCAAGTCGGGGCGCAAGCTCGTGAACGTCCGCGCTAGTACGGCTACCGGCCACTTCCCACTTTACATTGTGATACGCAATAGGTAGCATAAGGGGTCTACACACGATCCAGCGGCAGGGAGCCAGCCTTGTCGGCATGCTTTGAACTCATTCGTAAAAGTTAACTGGTCCGCTGGAATTCCAATTATCTTCAAAGCGTACCAACAATGTCGGGTCCAGCAGCTGTATCGTCTGTAGACCCCTTTAATAGTCCCATATTCTGATTCAGTGTCCTCTAAGAATTTAATATTTTAACAATTTCTGACCGACAACAATTTATTATTGTTATCTCTCGTTGAGAGGTTGGTAACTGATATTAGTGATACTCAGTATAAACCAACAACAAACGACTTTATAATATTCTAATATTTCTAATGTAAGACAGTCTTTGAGAATTGTATGCTCTGGCCGTGCCGTCTACTGGGTCGAACGTCGAATTTTCGCGACTTGACGAGTTTATTTTGTTGGCCCGTCGCGTAGGCCCGTCGGCGTTGTGCGTTGTCCGTCGACTATTCTGTGGCTCTCACATCAGTCACATCTAGTCATAAATAATATCAATTAAAATTATTTATAAAAAAATGGTCATAGTGACAGTCATTTAATTTTTATCAACTCATTATTCGTTTTTTTGCAATTATACCCAATAAAGATTTGTTTACATTTTTGGTGATTTTCCCAACTCAATCAACATGGGGGGGGAGCGTACCCCCCCCCCCCATAACTCCCCGTGGGTTCGTCTCTGTTCTAAATAGTCGAAATTACGCAGTTACTGACATATAAGTGGCAACTTTCTGACACTAGCCCGTGTTCAATTCTCAGAAAAATTGAAAATTTGGTATATTTGCTCCAAGGGCGTACGTGGAGGGGTGGAAGAGGTAATTACCCTCTGCCAGTGCTAGAACCTCAAAACATTTTTTTGCCATTTCTCTTCTCTAAGCATATCAATTTTGAGACGAGTACAAAAAATTTTTTTGTGATTTTGCTCCCCCGCTCATTAATTTTGAGACGAGGATACATTTTTTTTATCATCCTCCCGTCATCAATTATTAAACCTGGACAAAAAAAAATTTCTCACGTATTAACCCCCCCCCCCTACAAAAAAAAAGATTTACGCCCTTGATTCACTTCACCCTGCTGAGTATACCCTAGTTATCATAAAACACTGATTACATGGGAACAACACCTAACTGTGCGACACCCATTTATACAAGAGCAGTAGTATTCTGGAATGACAAAAGTACACATGACCAAGAAGTTCCTCTAAAATGCCAAACTTGGATGCTACGAAATCTTAATGGAATAAAAGCCGAAACACGGCGTTGAGCTAATGATTTATTAATAAATCAAAGCCAATATTGCGGGTACTACTACTAAAAGGAGAAATATCAACAACGTATTTTGTTTAAAAAGACGTTTACGTTGGGATAACAAAACTCCTTTCTTCATTTAAGAATTTCCACTCAGGAACTGAAGGCTGAGTTGAACATTTATTGTTGTTAATAGAATAAATACGCACATTTTCTTTTCAGTATGGTAGTGTGACATTCCTACCCCCAGAGACATCTATGAGCGTTCCTTCTAGGTTCAAAAAGGTAGACAGTGTAGTTAACTAAAATTCAAGTCAGCAGAGTAGTTCAGAGAAAGTAAGCAGCAAAGTGATCAAGCGACTGAATAATTGAAGTGTAGTACTCAGTGTAATATTAGTAATGTAATTGTTTGTTGTAATTACTCCGTAAGTTATTAAATTTAGGTGTTATAATCTTCGGATCCACGATACAGGGTGTTTACGTGTTAACACGTAACAGTAGCATAGTTTTTTAGATGTTCGCTTTGTATTTTTGTTTTTATTTATGTGATGTTTGTTTGTATTAAATCGTAATAAATAATAATAACTACAATTAAAAATGTCAAGGTTTGACTGATACTCTAAATAATTTAAACACATACTATAAATGAGTGAATATTGTAATAAATTCGTTCTCGGAGTAGTTCCAAAAAACTGAACATAAAAATATATAGAACAGAATATCCGGGAAATCTGTCTGATATGTTAGAAGTTCATATAAAAATAATTCAGAGAAATATACTCATCATGATGCTCAGTCGTTGAAGTCAAATCTAGCTAACACATCCGATTGTGGATTACTTACCTCTAAATCGACAAGTACCGTCAACTTTAAAAGAAAAATATTAACATACCTTCTATGAATTTCTTCCAATTTAAAAATATGAATATAATATTATGGATTCCAAACCATACATACCAGCATATTCTAATTTTGACCTCACTGAAGAAAGTGTGGAAGTGTTCTTAAAATGCTTTAAAATTCTCATAATAGAGTCTATATTTTCGTACGCATTCGCAGTATAGACAACAAATGTTAATTTCTTAGAATACACCGCTTGAGTGAATAAACTATGCAATTATTATACAATTAAAAAAAAAACTAAGAACACTTTTTGGTACCATATTATTGTATTGTCATCAGAACTACACCTGTATGCAACATTTCGACTCAATTGGACGCCGTTAAGTAAACTGACTTGCAAAAATTGAACAAAACATAAGATTTGAACTAAACATCCTAACATACATACATATATACATATTCATCCATACAAAGTAAGTTAAATAAAAGCTATATATAGATATACTGACTGGTAGGCATTCCTGCCACTCCCAAGATATACGTCCTCGCTGGGTTGGATTTGGGTCATGCTTGTTGTGAACAGCGAGAGCCATGGTACAGGAGTGTGGGATGGGCAGTATAGGTGTTTGTGAAATGCGTTGGCGCATACCGAGTCATGATATGGAGTGTTTATGCACCTCTTTTTTGTGTTTCTACTTCTACAAATTTTCTTCCTCTTCGGAGTCTTCTGATTTTCTTAGTAGATGTGTTGGGCCCCTTCATTGGACGTGTCCTCAGTACTTCATTGGGTGCATTTCTATCCTTTTCATTGTAATTGTCTTCCCTACTAGTAGTGTTGATGTCTTATGTCGCTGTTTTCTTCTTGTTGTTTGTTGTTTTTGCGTGTAGTAGGCTGAAGTTCCTTTCAGCTCTTTTCAAACGTCTTCTGCTCACTTTTATTGTCGGATTTAATTTAAATTTAATTAAATTCGTTTCAATATTTTTAGCAATTATGAAAAAAGGAGTTTACTTGAAGATTTACATGAGTTTATATTATGGCCATACTTTAAGAATAATGCGTTGTTATTATTACGGATTTAACTCAAATTAAATTCGTTTGAATATTTTTAATAATTATAAAAAATAATTTATTTGCAGGTTTACATTGGAATATCACGGTCATACTTTAATAATTTATTGCCCTGCCATAAATTTATAGTGACAGCGGTCGACATTTTCAAGGGTTTGAATGTATAAACACTCATTAGATCATGTTTTTAAGAAAGTTGTTTGGACTAGCTTTTCAATATTATATTATATATATAACATTTATAACGCCAAAGAACATGCAATGCCACATGTACTCTTATTAATGTAGATACTAATAAAAAGTTGAAATTTAACAACACTTATCTATGATACGTGATTTACTTATCTTCCTTTCCTTTTCCTTTTTGATTTGTTTTATTACATTACACCAAAAACACTATGGAGTTCTGGATTATGTAAGAAATAAATAAATCACTTCGCACAAGATCGCTAATCGCACGTCCCGACATATGTATTATTTTTCAAACACCTACCACTCACATCACAACTTAAAATTATATCTTTTACACTTTGTGGAAATTTTCACCAAAGTCTCCAAGTATGACATTAAAGTCGTTGAATATTATAAGAGGAGGAATCAAAAGTTGTTTAGTGATGAGTGGGCTACTTTTAAACTAACAGGAACCAAAATAACAAGTGACACCAATTTTTTTGTCTTAAATAGAATGACTATATTTTTTTCATGGTTTCTTTAAGCATGAAATTTTAAGTACAACAGTTTTCTCCGATTTAAAAAATTCCAAAAAATAAGTGAGATATGAACAATTTTTTATTTTTTTCAAAATGGCCGCGTCAGATGAATGGAGAAAATTACTAAGTAGGCTATGGAAATTTTAGTTAGGTTGTAGACTTGTCTGTAAAGAACAAAATACTTATTTGAATTACTGATAGGCACGACAATTTTTAGGTTTTTTTCAAAAGACAGAAATTAATTTTCATTTCAGTAGGGGGTCCTATGGAAAATTTCATTTTCATGGCTATCTGCAATTTTGAATTTAAATGTAGATTATGTAGATGTTGGCGTTTACCTTTTAAAAATACTTTTATTATTACGAAGTATATCGTTAAGAAATGATTATTGGCCAAAAAATTTCAGTTTATGTATCACTATTTCTGACTAATAAAAGAAAATAGCTCGGTTCCATTAGAAAATGAAAATAAAAATGAAATTCTGTCTTTTGAGAAAATCCTAAAAATAGTTGACCTATCAGTAATTCAAATAACTATTTTGTCCTTTACAGACAAGTCTACAACCTTATTAATAATTTCCACAGCCTACTTAGTAATTTTCTTCATTCATTTGACGCGGCCATTTTGAAAAAAAAATGTTCGTCCCTCACTTATTTTTTGGAATTTTTTAAATCGGAAAACACTGTTGTACTTAAAATTTTATGCTTAATAAGGAATAAAAAATATAGTCATTCTATTTAAGAAAAAAAGTTGATGTTACTTCCTGTTCAACATGAAGTGATTTTACGTTCCTGTAAATCTAAAAGTAACTCACTTTTGTCTAATTTATGTGTACCGAAAACCAGTGGCCTAACAGAAACTGAGTGCCCCCCCCCCCCCGCAAACGTTTTCAGGGGCCCCCTCTCTATAACGAGTGGAAAATGAAAATTCTTATCTTCATTACTGTTAGGTTCAGGTTCATGAATTTTTGTGTTTGTGCGCCATAAACCGACAACAAATTTTGTTCTTTGTTTTGTTAATTCTTATCAGCACGCCGAAATTCTTTTACGTTGTTGTGTCTACTACCTATAGGCTTTTAAGTTTCTATTAATCAAAATATGAAAATAACATTATTTATTTATTTATTTCATTGAATTCATTTCATTTTATAATCCATTGAATTATGAAATGAAATACATATCTGTGAAAACCAAAGCTGGCCGCAGAGTTTCGAGTCAATGTGGCCCCCCCAGCTGGCCGGCCTCCCCCGCGGTGCGGGGTCTGCGGGGGAGTTTGTTGCGCCACTGCTGAAAACGAAATTTTTAAACTCAAAAACAATTAAAACATTGGGGGCGTACGTTGACTCGTGGCCGCCCGGTATATGGACCAGTGACGTAACTAGAGTCGATGAGGCCCGTGTGCAAAATTATCTGGTTGCCCTCCCCCCCAAATTTTATAAAACAAATAAGTTTAGTTAAAATAAAATAATTCAGCTTATTTAACATAAAATAAAAAACTTTTTTTTTCAATGTATAACTCCTAGAGGCCCTGTGAGGCCCTCTGAGTTCTGAGGCCCGTGTGCGCCGCACTCCTTGCATCCCATGTAGTTTCGCCACTGATATGGACAATCACTATGCATTTTGATGCGATGTGCTGCTATTACTACTACAACCATATATATTCATATCTGAATAAACAGTTGCATAGATTACAGTCCGCGTACGTTTTAAATTTTCTTCTAGATCTAGATTCCGTATATACAGACGATGATAACAAATTATGCCAAAGCAAAGGTGTCAGAGTTACTAAATTATTTTTCTTCAAATAAGAATCTGATAAAATATTTTTTACCTGTTTAAAATAAAAGATGTTATTGTCAGTGATTATTGTTTTATTTTTCAATACATCGTCAGTTGCAGAAAAAACAGCATAAGCACCATACTCGAAAAGTCATTTTTTTTACTAGATTAGTAAACTTCCAGGACTACCCGCAGACGAAATATAGAAATTGCTTACTCATCCAGTAAAATGATACCTTGATACGTAATATAAAAAGCAAAGGACACCTTTTGCAATTCTACAATTTATCATAAAATAAGAAAACTTGAATAATAAAAAAAAATCCTTTGGACTATGATTGGACATTAGCAAAATTAATCAATCATAGTAGTTGAATTTATATTATGCAGCAAGTTTAAAAATCTGCGCATTTCGCGTCCCTAAGCACTTCTTTATATAAATCGTTTGGTGTTGTACATACATTCTGTCTGCTAGTCATCGTGACGAGCCGACTCAACATAGGACTTACATCTGGCCATGAGAGAAACAATCATCCTTTAAGTCCACCCTAGCTTACTTCGAGGACTAACTCTGATCCTTATTACACTCTTCGCAAATACGAAAACGTAGAATATATTGCATTTGATTGGCACATTTCTCAGCCCGTAAATATTGCTAGTAGAGAAAAAATAACAATTCGATATTTACATAAATCTGAACAACTTTCAAAATGTCTGTCTGCCTTCCGTCACATTTCTTATACGCACGACAAATGAAAAACAAAATATATTGTATTGAAATTTGGACAGTTAGTTAGCGTTAGCTGAAGGAAAGATCTTATTGTTTTTTAACAAAATCGATCAGTAAACAAAAAAGTTATTAATTGTTTGAATTTTTTTAAAATGTCTTCTACACTTTCATATTTTGTAATTGTGAAATGTTATTTCATGTCACTACTTATTGATATATTTTACAAATATACATTTCATAATAAAAATATTCAACCGTCGACAGCTTCATCTGCAGTTTGATTTCATGGAACATTTTACAAGGATTCAAGTTCCTTAACAGTGTGATAGGTACTCATCCTCAAGATATTCTAACAAATATAGGTCATCATTGTTATTATTATAAAGCGCTCCCTAAACAGAGCTCGTAAAAGTTACAGTCGGGAGTGGCGGGTTGCGAATATCTAATATCTAAATAACATTTTCCTCGAATACTTCAAACTCATTCGACATCATTTTCTGACTGTTAGTCCATATTAAAGTTGCAAAAAGAGAGTTCAACCCCATAAGTGCAAGGGTAGCGACCAAACATAGCTACCCCCCGTTTTCGAGGGTGGCCAACACGATGGTGATAGCCGCGCTGCCCTGTCAAAAAATCCTATTTCAAACTTATAGATAATTATAAATTTTTTATGGGTAATCATAAGAGCCTATCTGGTTTATAAGGTTTTATACAGTACATTAATTTTGTCATATAGAAATTACATTGGGATGAATAAGAATCTAAAGGAGTCTTAATTGAGTTGGAATACCCATGATGTTATTGGTATGTTTCCATAAGTGTTTATACTAAAAACAGTTCTTATATGGCATTACAACTTTTAATTTGATAAGTTCTCATGGGATCTGAATAGTGTTGAAGCTGAAAAGGTTTCATCAGTAAAATCAAATATGAGTTCTGTAATCTTTTATAAGAAACAATTAGTATATGGTTTTTGTAAGATCTGAAGGGTTGTTATCAGTTTTAGTTTATATAATAATTTAATGAGGATTTATAAGGATGCGTATTAAAAAGTATTAATAAGGAATTACATCGAATAATTTTGTGACTTTTTTTGGGATCTGAAGAATAATGAAATTGAAAAGATATACTAAGGAGTTCCTAGTAGACATTTTATACGTTTTTATAAGGATATATTTGTACTTATTTTTATAAGACTTCATAGGTACATATCAGTTTAGTTTATATAAGAATATAATGGAAACGTGTAAGGATGCATGTTAACAGTATGAATAAGTTATTATCGAATACTGTGAGTTTTTTTTTGGAATCTAAAGAGTAATGAAATTGAAAATATATACCAAGGAGTTCCTATAGTAGGCATTTTATGCACTTTTATAAGGATATATTTGTACTTATATTTATATAAGACTTCATGGGTCCATATCAGTTTAGTTTATATAAGAATTTAATAAGGATTTATAGGGACATCTATTAAAAAGTATTAATAATGATTTACAACTATTAATTTGTTCATGGGGTTCCAATAGTGGTAAACTAATGTTTCATCAGGAAACCAGGGATGAATTTTATAACATTTAATAAGAAATAATTTGAAGGGTTATTATTAGTTTAGTTTTATATAAGAATTTAATAAGGATTTCTCAGTGCACCCATTGAAAAGTGTTATTTACAACTACTAATTTGAAAAGTTTTCGTGGTATTTCAATAGTAGTCAACCTAAAAAAGTTACAATACTTACTAAACTAAACTTACTAATACAATAGATTTCATATAATTTATATTAAAATCCATTGTAAGTATATACACATTGTATTTTAGAAAACCCTCTTATTCCCATAAAAGCATAAAAGTCTTACAATAGACCTCAGGCGAGGAATATACATTAAAAACTTACAGAATCTATAAAATTTTCGTGTTTCAAACGCCATAAAAACTTATAAATACTTATAGGCCTCGTACTGAGAGTTTACATTAATATCTTTCAAATTCATATAAAAACCTATAAAACTTCGCAATTTAATTACCATAAATACTTATAAATATACTGATAGACTTCATTCAGAGAATTTACTTTAAATCCCCATTGCATATCCTCATAGAATATTATAAAGACTTCGTGTTTTTTATTAAAACGTGCAAGTGTTGATAGACTTCAGGCAAGGAATTTACATTCAAAACACATTTCAAATACTTCAAGAACTTCGACACATCTGGACCTTTAAAATCTTCGTATTTCAAACACCATATAAGAACTTACAAATACTGATAGGCCTTATATGGAGAATTTTCATTAAAAATACTTTTCAAATACATATAAAATATCTATAACACTTCATATTTAAATTACCGTGAAAACGTATAACTACTGATAGACTCCATATATGGGATTTACATTAAAAACACATTGTACGCAGCAAATCTTATAAAAACTTCGTATTTCCTATTAATATATGCAAATGCTGATAGACCTCAGGTAAGGAATTTACATCAAAAACACATCTCAAATAGTCACATCAAACCATATTCAGAACTTATAAAAAACTTTGTATTTCAAATACTATAAAAACTTAAATATACTAATACATATAACTACTGATAGGTAATTTACATTAAATACCCATTGTGCCCAGGGAATATTATAAAAACTTCGCATTTCCTATTAATATATGCAAATGCTGATAGACCTCAGGCAAGGAATTCACATTAAAAACACATTTCAAATAGCCGCACATCAGACCACATTTAGAACTTATAAAAAACTTTGTATTTCAAATACTATAAAAACTTACGTATACTAATAGGTTTCATACAGGGAATGTACATTTAAAACACGCACACACATAATTAAAACTTATGAAAGTTTAATGTTACATACTCCAGCCTCCAGTAGAGGGGGAGCTGTTATACATGTCGCTAATTCATATCTAATCTAATGTGACCTAAGAAACTAGTGTGGGCTTGTTAAATTGAAAGTAAAGCAGTCTCTCTTACTGCCAACTTATTAACTGCGTTTAGGCTAGAACGCTAGAGGAAACAAGAGGACTTTTGCAGTATTTAGTGTTTACCACTATATTACTATTGATATTTGAAATATTAATAGTAAGTAAATAATATTTACTTACCTATGTAAGTTTCTGGGATTTGGCATTAAAAATATATTTCAAATACACAACCAAAATCGGTAAAAAACCTATTAATACTAATAGAATTTCTATGGGAAATTTACATTCAGAACACTATACAAACCTATAAAAACCTATAGAAACTTTTAATTACCTGTACTATAAAAACTCATCAATACTAATAGATATCATACGGGAATTTATATTCAAAACACTATAAAAATCTATAAAAACTTTTAATTAAATATACTACAACAACTCATCAATATTGGTAGATACCATATGAGAATTTACAATTAAAACACATTTCAAATACACACATCAAAAATTATAAACGTTTATACATTTTTTTTTATAAGTTTTTATAAGGATTTTTTGACAGGGTTACTCAATATATTAATTTCCTGCGAGCGTATCTTTGTTTGGCAGCTCACAGCGCTTGCAGAGCTCAGCGAATTTGAAAAACGATTTTCGCGGGTTACTATTTACTGTTAGATACTAACTTGCTGTCTGTGTTTTTTCAACCTGTAATCCCCTTCCGGAGAGCCTAGGGTTTGGATTTAGTGGTTGTCTAATATCTGTGATGTGTTTTTATTTTTATACTGGAGGTTAAAATTTTAAACAAAAAGAATGGAAGAGTTTATATCTATATCCATATCTATAACAACATGTTCTAAGCTACGCTAATGAGGAACAATAACTCCGAAACACGTGCTCATAGCTACACACTTATTTCTTATTGGTTTAACCGGAATTTCTAACACGATTCGCATTAACTACTTCTTATGATAAAAGTTTCAAAGGAACTCTGGTCGAAAATTTAATTTAAAAAAGTTACAGCGATTTTAGTTTTCCAAAAGGTATACAGCAGGACCTGCTACGCTGGGTTGGACTAAGGTTATGCTTGTTGCTAGCAGCGAGAGCCACATGGCGCATGGTACAGGAATGCGGGATGGGAGATGTAGGTATTTGTGAGATGCGTTACTGCATTGTGTCGTAAGGGAGCGTTTAAGCTCCCTTTTGTGTTTTTGGCTTTGGACTTCTGCCTCTTCTGAGTCTCCTTGTGAAATATGGAGTGTTTATGCTCCTCTTTTTATGTCTCTGCTTCTCCGAATCTTCTTTTTCTGAGTTCTCTGATTCCTCGGTTTCCGATTGTGGTAGAGTGTATATCGTTACAGTTTCTTTGTGGTGTTCATTTTTTGATCCTGATTCTCTCAGTTGTTGTTCTCCGCTGTAGCATGATCTCCCTGTATTTAGTTTGTTGATGTTCTGTGCTAGCGCTTTTTTCAGTAGATTGTGTTGGGTCCTTTCCTTGGGTATGTCCCCAGTACTTCATTGCGTACATTCCTATCCTTTTTTTAATTGTCTTTCCTCCTAATAATGTTGATGTTTTATGTCGCTTTTTTCGTCTTGTTATTTTTGCGAGGAGTTGGACGATGTCCCTTTCTGCTGTTCTTAAAAACTTCTTCTGTTGGCTTTTGTTGTTGTCGTGTTTTTTGACTCCATATGTCATCGTTGGCTGTTTGACGGCTATGTGCATACATTTGGTAAAGTCCTATCATAGTTTATTTTTCTCAGTGAACGGTATGATTGCTCTTGTGACTTGTATGCCCTTTTGATTCTCTCCTTTATCGTTTCTCTTTCCAGTCGATTCGTCAGGTCTGTTCCTAGGTACTTCAATTTGTTGGTTGTTCTTAGGGAGTATTCATCTATTTTGTGTTCCTTTCCGCTGGTTCAACTCTCTTTTGTTGACGAGTCTCGCTCCATTATTAGGCTTTTCTTGAAGTTTGTTTTCAGTCCAGTTGTGTCCTGCGGCGATTAGGAAATCATCGGCATGTGTGTGTGTTTTCTTAGAAAACACCTTTTTTCCTAAAGAAGTTTGCACCACGCATACCTCCGCTGAAGCGTTGCGAGAACTCAATTTCGACGCAGTATATCAACAATGCCTCATTGATTATTTCAGGTTCATTTCAAATTAAATTCATTTGAATACCCCCAATAACTATGAAAACCCCACTTGAAAATTTTTAAAAAAGTGTTACGACCACATTTTAAGAGTAATGCATTTGATTATTAGGGGCCTAATCTATATTAAACTCGTTTGAGTATTTTTAATAATTATCAAAAAATAATTATTTGAGGGTTAACAAAGAAATTTATATGACCATACTTTACGAAAAATACGTTAATGATTATGTCATTAAAAATTATTTATTTGGAACTAATTACCTTAAAAAGAATTTTCGTCTGCACGACTATTTTTTATTTACTCTTTCAAATACAAATATTTACATGTTATTATTTTTGATCAGAAATGAATATGACACTTTATCTTTTATTTTATGTTCCAAATAGTGCTATTAGTTATTTCACTCAAGTGAATGAGAAAGCGTTGTTAACGGATTTATTTAGTTTGGCCATAATTTATGACCCTGCCCGCTGAGGACCACCGACTCTAATTCTAAGAAATGTGGTATTTCTTACTCTCAACATTGCAACACAAAAAGTAATAACATACTACGCTAGTGGGCTTGTTAATTAAAAATCATGCAATTGCTATTACTAATTAATAACAGGATAGTTAACGAGACTTATCATCTGTTGTTTTGGGATTCTCTCTTCAGGTGTTACTAGACGATATCACTGCACTATACTATAATTTACTGCGTAGACCAGAATCACTGTGAAGGGATTTGGTTTGCGTGTCTAATTAAACACTAACTAATGTTTCTTATAAAATTAGTGAAAATGCCTCGAGATATACAGGGTGTCCCACTTAAAACTCTCGGCGCCTTTTTCTCGATAACCAAAAGCGATATTTGAATTCTGTAAAAGGTATCTACTAGAATATATAAATGACTTCAGTTTTGAGTAAAAATCGTTATTTTACACATTGAAGTATAGATGGCGTTGCCATGCAAAGAAATTTTTCGATCGCAGGAATGATGAAATGAGTTGCATAAGATGAAGAATGATATTCTAAGCAACTTTTTTAATAAGAACAATTTTCGAATAATCACTGGTTTTCGAGATATTTGAACAATGTAATTTTTCAAGTAACAGAAATTCCATTTTTTTTCATACTATGTCTACAATTTATAGTGTAAAATTTAGAAGGACATACAACATAAACATGACGCAAAAATTAGACAATACACAATAAACAAAAATGTCAAAATCTTTAATTTTCTAATAGCAGTTACAGCCCCAATGTTTTACTTGAAAAAAAAAATTTTGTGTTTTGAAATAAATGTTTAGTTACCATCTAAATGAGCCTGATTCACTATAAAAAATGTCCCAAAGGACTTATTGTCTAAAATATATTTAAAAAAAGTTATGGCGATTTTTATATTCTAAAAAATTATATTGAAGTTCAAATATCTCGAGAACCAGTGATTTTTAGAAAATTGTTCGTATCATAAAAGTTGCTCAGAATATAATTTTCCATCTCATGCAACTCATTTCATCGTTCCTGCGATCGAAAAATTTCTTTGCATCGCAACGGCATCTATACCTCAATGCGTAAAATAACGATTTTTACTCAAAACTGAAGTCATTTATATATTCTAGTGGACACCTTTTACAGAATTCAAATATCGCTTTTGGTTATTGAGAAAATGGCGTCGGGAGTTTTAAGTGGGACACCCTGTATATTAACTTTCAAACACATGTAATCCACGTATGCGAATTTAAATATATCTTCTACACTTTGTATTTAACTTTTAGATATTTTTATAGACAAAGCACTTGTGAGATACGTTTGCTAGCATCGACAACCAGACGGTAAGTCTTCTAGCGCAGCGCCATATACAACTTAAAAAAAATGATTTATCGTATTCAAAACTGAAGCCATTCATACATTCTAATATTTGGCTTTTTACATAATTAAAATAACTTTATCAATTTATAAAATATTTGGCCTGGGAGTTTTTGGGTGGTTCACCCTGTATAAGCCATTCCTATTTCTCTCTTTTTTTTTTAATTTTTACGTCTTACCAATTTTAATAATTTTTAGGCTTTGTGATTTTTATTACAAAATCACTGAATAAAAAAGTCTTTCCTCTTCCCAACTTCGCCCATTTACATCCAGTATACCTATGTATGAAAATCGATAATACCAATTTGTCACAAAAACAACTGAAACAAAATTTAAATCAAGGCCACCCAGGCGTCGCTGCTTATTGTTTCTTGTGCCAGCGAATAAAATAAATGTACTGTGAAATTCATGTCTCTCATATACCTCTATTCCCCTTCTGAAAAGTTGATTGTTATTCCATTTTCCATTTATCAAACATCGTCTCAATGTCTATGAGTTGAGGCATTGTGTAGCTCAAATTGAAAATCCATAATTATACCATTATAGCGCAATGGTTCCCAGGAACATATCGGTCTCTGCAGGAAACATTTCGCATTTCAGCGTTTCTTGTAAATAGGCTCCTATTATAATATTACTCCTTATGAGAATTTGCAGAATAGTGAAATTGATGTTTTCCGACAAGACTCATTCTGCCGGTTTCTATGCTATATCATATCATAATAATAAATTATGCTCATATAGCGAGGATGTTTCCGTGAAAAAATACGTTGGAAATTTGGCTATTTATTTACCTACACATTTAGATATAAAATCTCCAAACGCTATGGAGTTAGAGTTGCCAGGCGTCCGGCTTTAGCCGGACATGTTTGGCTCTTTACGGTTTTGTCCGACTAAAAATTGACATGTCTGGCCTGTCCGCAGGCGCGGTTTTAACACACTTGTCGCGACCGGCACTATTTTAAGATGCCGCCCCTACTCTTAAATAATATAACATATATATATATATATATATATATATATATATATATATATATATATATATATATATATATATATATATATATATATATATATATATATATATATATATATATATATATATATATATATATATATATATATATATATAACATATATATATATATATATATATATATATATATATATATATATATATATATATATATATATATATATATATATATAGACATATGAAGCCCCAATACGAAGCCCAAAACAGCATATTCTGCCGCTTATTCGAAGCCCACAACACACATACGAAGCCCGCCCTCGGGCTTCGTAAAAATAAGCGTGTATAAAACCTAGACTATGTTATTCTCAACAAATCCCGCCAATTGGCAAAATTTCGCCCGGGCATCAAATTGCACCTCCTTTCTCTCAAAACATACGCGATGTAGTTGAACGAATAGATGTTCAG
This sequence comes from Rutpela maculata, assembly GCA_936432065.2. NCBI lineage: Eukaryota > Metazoa > Arthropoda > Insecta > Coleoptera > Cerambycidae > Rutpela > Rutpela maculata. The sequence continues at coordinate 217,141,424 of OW386286.2, forward strand.
ATGGCGCTACAGTTGTCGGTGTATAAGCGATATATACAGTGAATATATTTGACGCATTTTGCAATGCCCTATTTTATTCGATGCATTATACGAATCCCTAAGTCTTGGCAACACTGTACATCTGCTTGGTAAATATTATGCAGCCAACTAATGTGTTTGTATCTGTAATATTTTTGCTGTGGCAATGATAATTTGTGGCTATGACAATTAAATATTTTATGTTAATTGTGTTTATCTAATGGCTGACTTAGAACTGGACTCGTAACTAAATAATATTTATATCTCCTATAAGATGACAAAAAAACTGTTGTTATTTAATAAAAAATCTATTGATACTTTTACTTCCACGTCCAGTGGAAGTATAGTAACGACAAAAAATTTTTTTAAAATTTTTATTGTCCAAATAGGCTTAAAATGTCATGAAACGTCGAGATTTTAAGTTTGACCGAAAAAAAATTTCTGTCTGTCTGTCGGTCTGTCTGTCTGTCTGTAACTTTTTTTTGTGCGCACGTTTACTCTGGAACCGTTTAAGATATTGACTTGAAATTTGGTACACATATGTACTTTAACGAGATCTAGAACTAAATTATATTTTCATCTTGTTCCGTCGAAGGGTTGGGGGGTAAATTGGGGTAAATTTGGGGTAAATGGGTAAATCAAGCAGGTAAGAGTCCATGAAGTTGGTATTTAGTATATACAAGAGAAGCTGAGGTCTCAAAAAAATTTTTGGCATTAGCCACTCCCATTACCACCCCCACCTCCTTATTAAAGGGGATGAAAAAAAAAAAAGTGATTTAGTGCATGTACAGGAACCAGAAACCTCAAAATATTTTTTTACTTCATCCACCCCCCACTACCACCCCCGTATCACCACCCCCACCCCACTACCGATGTGGGGTATCGTTTTATGGGTTTTTGGGTAGAGGATTTCAAATATTATATTATTAAAGTTCCATAAACAATTATTTTCACATACAAAGTTTTTTTGTTGTGAGTGACTTGGATAGAGAATCTGGATGTGGAAGTAGTGATTCCTTGGGCAGCGGTTTTTACTTTTTTACTTCACTAAGATTATATAGACTGTCTTTCTTTTCCGTGCGTTCAGCAGCAAAAATCGTAATTATAAATATAATTAATTTATGATTTTAAGTACACCTATACAGGGTATTAACTAAAATGTTGAGGATATTTCTAAGTAGATTCCTTAGCAAGAATTAAGGAAAATTTCTAGTATTAACTGTTCCAAAATTAGCCCTCCCTGGAAAGCTACCCCCTTTTAAAGGGGCGAGTCCAAATCTCCTCTACTTTATATTTGTTAAATATTTCCCATCTTCTTTGTTATTTCCGTTCATTTAGTTTACATTCCTTTTAATCTGAATAATTTTGAGAGAAGCATATTTAATAGATATGGAAGAAAACGGCTTATTTTTATGCATGTCAGGGTATTTTTTTTTTAAGCGAGAAGCAAAAAGTTTTAAAATTTTTGCTTTATTTATTTAAGGAAAATTTCTAGTATTAACTGTTCCAAAATTAGCCCTCCCTGGAAAGCTACCCCCTTTTAAAGGGGCGAGTCCAAATCTCCTCTACTTTACATTTGTTAAATATTTCCCATCTTCTTTGTTATTTCCGTTCATTTAGTTTACATTACTTTTAATCTGAATAATTTTGAGAGAAGCGTATTAAATACATATGGAAGAAAACGGCTTATTTTTATGCATGTCAGAGTATTTTTTTTTTTAAGCAAGAAGCAAAAAGTTTTAAAATTTTCTGATGAAGTTATAAGCTAAGTTTCAACCGTTAAGAACTGTTGAAAAGTCATAAAGGGTGGTTTATTTGATACATTTAAGAGATGCCACGGAGGATGAAAAGACTTTTGCATAAATATCATATTGAGTAAAAATTGTTGATAAAAGCACTATAATGAGTCTGAAAACAATAATTTCAAACATTATTTTAATGCATGCTTTACAAAAGGACGCAATTATCCAGGAAAAGCTAATTTTAAAAAAGTTCATATGAAAGATCCGACTTTATTTTTGTCAAGTAATCTAGTTACTTGCCGAATATATGGTAGATATATATTATTCCGTAGTGTGGAAATAATAGTATATTAAGTATCATCAGAACGGTAACGGACGTTTACCGCCGAATACCGGTATAACCCTTAAGGTTCGCGATGCTTATACTGTTTTTTGTACAATCGTATTAAATTCCAATTCAATTAAAATAATTTAATTTCTACTAAATAAACGAAAAGTCAAAAGCCACGTTTATATTTCGTGGCAAGTACAACTTGTCAAATATGATATTTGTATTTTGACATTTCGTTTATTTACTAGAAATTAAATTATTTTAATTGAAGTGTAATTAAAAACGATCGTGCAGAAAGTAATGTTATTTTTTTTTAAATACATAGAAATGACCTTATTTTTTGTACTTATTTTTGTGAAATAACAATATGACAATACATGTCAAAACTCTAATTGTCAAACGTATAAAACGTGTATGAAACTTTTATAGTTTGTTAGTTATGGACATCGAAGACATATTATTAACCCCCCCAGAAATGCTAGAAAGTGCAAATATAGCAACTCTAAATTTACTTCCAGATAAAAGCAGAAAACTTCACGAGAAAACTTATGCGGGTTTTATTTCATGGTGCAAGAAGAGAAGCAGGTATCGCGCTATTCGGAATCGGTGCTATTGGCATATTTCTCCGATGTTACAAAAAGAGGCCTAATGAATTTGTAATTGTATTTTTGATATTTTTTAAGTTCCATATGTGTTACCATAATTAAATAAATAAAAGTAACACTTAGAATTCAATTTTGTGTTATAAAATAAAATAAGATTTTTTCCTATGTAATAATATACAATCAACGGAAAATTTATATAACTTACTCGTGTGTTAATCGGCGATTAATAATCTCGACAAATAATGCGCTCGCTACCGCTCGCACGTTAAAATGTCTCAATTTATTAATCGCTCTCATTAACATACTTGTTTGTTACATAACTATTATCTTATAGGTGTGTATTGTCTCTAGATATATGGTGGAGTGAGGTGAGAACAAATAGCAAAATAAATCATGTAGGTACTTATTTTATTTTTAAATTTTTAATTAATTTTATTTGAAAAGAAATTCTGTTTGAAAGGAAATTGACAATATTTATTTTATATTTATTGCGGAGAAGGAAAAGTGGTAGAAAACTTCATATTTGATTATAGAAAGCCATTAAATCAGTTTTCAGGGAATTTCATTCAAATCCAATCGGTTTTCTAATAACTTACTTTTTTCGTCTAAGAGCACCCCACACTATTGGAGTGAAAATAAATTTTGAATGAAGCTGTTTGGCTGCAGGAATTTTATTGTTTTAATTTGTTTTATGTATAATAACAAGTGCTATGAGCAGTTTTGGATTAAATGGGTCCATTGCTTATTGTAATATTTTAACAATTTACCTATTTTTAAACACTGAAAGTTGCTGTTATTTTCATTAGTACCTCCGGTCCTAGTATTCGTATCGTAAAAATAAAAATAGCGAATTATTCGCAATAAAATCTTGAATAAGACTAGGCCTATGCAAAAACTAGATGATAGTTTGTTAATCAGTAAAAAAAATAAAAACCACCAAAAATTGCCTTTTTTGATAATAATTTAATAAGTATAACATAATAATGCATCAATTTTAACGAAAGTCCGTGGAACTAAGCCTTTTATTGAACTAAACCTGTGCTAAATTTTAGCTCAAAATAAATATTTTTGAACAAATCTCAAACGACTAAAAACCAATAATAATTTCGAAATTTTTATCGCTTATTGTTTAAGTGCAGTAACTCGTGTGCGGTACATTTTTGTTCAAAATGTAGGTTTTTACATGTATTTTCCAACAGTGTTAATCCGTTTTTTCTTGAAATTTATTTATAATTTTCAAAGTTACAGTTGTAGACAAATTCAAATAACTCTGGATTTTTTTATGAAACCAAAAGCGGGAAATGAATTATGAAAATAGATGAAATATCTAACATTTTTCTAAAAAAATTAGTGATCTATTTGCATTTGGGGCCGAGAAACGTCAGTTTCTGTGTTTAGGTAGCTTATAAATAAACAAGTCGATATTTTTTCTAGAAATTTGGATTGATTGTTTTTCGATACTTATGTTTTTGTCTCCGCTGTTTGAAAATGAGTCGAAACTATAATTTTTAGAATTACAATTAGAATAAAGCGGTTTTCACACATAGTCAATTTTTTTTTACTTTCTTATCCATTTTTGTCACAGAAGGGAAAACAAACCTAACCTGAACAGTTATTCTTATGTCTATGTACACAGTTTTGTAACTTTTCATTTTACTGATACAATAAAAAAATGGCAGTTAGTTATTTGAACCATCCTGGAAAAAAAAGTGCTGGTCGTCTTACACATTGAACTATCTTACGACTGAAGTATGATCTGTAAAACCATAATAAACCTTTAGAGCTATTTGGCGATTTTCGGATCTCTAACATAATTGCTAAAAGCCCGACTATCGGGCCTCTATCTTTTTTAACAATTGTGCTTCTGGATTGTTCTCAACTAGGTGAGACTAATATTATTGAAGAATAACCAGTCCAAATTTTAAGAAGATATATCAATTTGCTTATTTATAAGCGACTGAGACGCAAACACTGACGTATCTCGGCCCCAAATGCAAGTAGATCATTATTTTTTTAAGAAATATTTCATCTATTTTCATAATTCTTTGCCTGTTCTTGGTTTGATAAAAAATTCAGTTATCTGAATATGTTTATACCTATAATTTTGAAACAGATTTAAACAGATTTAAAAAATGGTCTAAATGAAGATACTATCATTGTAAAATTCATGTAAAATACCTACATTTTGAAATAAAAATGTTCTACGAATCGATGCACTTAAACAGTAAGCGATTAAAATTTCGAAATCTTTTTTTATTTTTAGCCGTTTGAATAAATATTTTATGCTAAAATTTGGCACGAAGGTTTAGTTCAATAAAGTGCATAGTTCCTCCAACTTTCGTTAAAATGGATGCATTATTACGTTATATTTCTTAAATTGTCAAAAAAGGCAATTTTTGGTGGTTTTTATTTTCTTACAAATTAACGAATTATCAGAAAGTTTTTTTCATAGCCACTCGCTATTTTTATTTTTGCGATACAATTATTAGGACCGAAGATAATAAGGAAAAGAGCAGAAAATTTCAGCGTTGAAAAATAAATTGTTAAAATTTTTTTTACGCTGGACCGCTGAATTAACAACTTCTCGGTGGCACTTATTATATCTACGACAAATTAAAATAATAAAATTGCTGAAGCCAGAGAATTCCTTATTCACCTATTTTGTTACTTAATTTGACTTCACTATATATGATTTAAAATGTTAACATATTTAAAAACTAAATTAAATAACTAAAAAATCAGAACGTGAAAAATTTATAATACTGTACATTACAGCAAACTGAGAAAGTATTAGTCACATATTTAAAATTACTAACTATAACAGCCCATTGTAGTGCCTGGCCGACCAGATGGTAGGTCGACACTTTCTATGAAATTCCCGCTAAAATTTTAGGTACCTACCTGATATATGTTCACTGGCCAGTACCACTTGTTTACGAAATGTTAAAATCCACTTTTAAACCATTTAGAAATATTGTCATATGGATTAAATTTCGTTTACTTCCCTCGCTAACCGAAGGGAAGTAGGGTATTGTAATCGTAAAAAAATTACCCTCCGAGATTTCTTTGCGTTTCAGACTATGCAGATTACGAAAATTAAAGCCATTTAATTCCATCAGTCTGTCTGTCTGTTGGCGCTATATCTACAGCTATATCTACAAGAGCCAGAAGTATGTATCTATTTCTAACAATACACATAACAATTATTGTAGTTTATAAGATATATATTGTGGGGAAAATATTACAAAACCATTTGACGCAGAAGAAAAATATTTGGTCGTTAGTTGACGCTACTGTCAACGAAGAATAGTGGAGACCTGAAAAAATAATGAGGAAAAAAATGTGACGAAAGACAATTATATTTTGCGTGTAGTTAATACAACTGTCAGGGGAAAAATATGTACAGGGCGTTTACTCTAAAAAAATAATGAAAAAATGGATTGCGGACAATAATGTTTCGCATATAGTTAACACAACTGTCAAAGAAAAATATGAAAAAATATACAGGGTGGTCGCCCCAAAAATAATAATAAAAAATGAGACGAAAGACGATATTATTTCACATGCAGATATCACAACTGCCAAGTAAGAAAAATATGAAAATATAGAAAAAAATACTGAAAGAAGATTTCGCATGTAGGTAACATAACTGTCAAAGAAGAAAAAATATGAAAAATTTACAGGGTGGCCACTTTAAAAAATAAGAAACGACACAGTAAAATGATATTTGAAATGTAGTTGTCAGTCGTTATTGCCAGGAAAAAAATCTGATATAGTTTTTATAAGAAAAATATGCAGGGTCGTCATCCAACAGAAAAAATAATTCAGAAATAAAGTAGGTCAATCAAAGGGGGAAGAAAATTTTAGTCCGTTCCAATATGGTAGAAAATTGACCGAGAGGTGATTTTTTTTAAGATTAAGTGTTTTTTTTCCTGCTCTCCAAAAGTCAAATTTCGACGCTCGTTTTTCGCGATTAACTCAAAAAAACCGCTGCCCAAGGAGTCACTACTTTCACTTCCAGATTTTCTAACCAAGTCTCTCACAACGAAAAAATTTTGTATGTGGAAATAATTGTTTATGGAACTTTAATAATATAATATTTGAAATCTCTACACCAAAAACCCATAAAACGATATCCCACATCGGTAGTGGAATGGGGGTGGTGATAGGGGAATGGTAATAGGATGAAGTAAAAAAATATTTTGAGATTTTTGGTTCTTGTACACACACTAAATCACAATTTTTTTTATCCCCTTTAATAATGGGGTGGGGGTGGTAATTGGGGTGACTAATGCCAAAAGGTTTTTGAGACCTTAGCTTCTCTTACATATACTAAATACAAATTTTATGGACTCTTACCTGTTTGATTTACCTATTTATCCCCCATTTACCCCAATTTACCACCCAACCCTTCGACGGAAGAGGATAAAAATATAATTTATTTCCAGATCTCGTTAAAATACATACGTGTACCAAATTTTAAGTCAATATCTTAAACAGTTCCAGAGTAATCGTGAGCACAAAAAAGTTACAGACGGACCGACAGACAGGATTTTTTTTCGCTCAAACTTAAAATCACGACGTTTCATGACATTCTAAGCCTATTTGAACAATAAACATTTTCAAAATTTTTTTTGTCGTTACTATACTAAAGTGGAAGTAATTAAGACTTGAGAAGAAGAACGTTGACCACAATGTTGAAAGATATTTTAATTCTCTACAATTTCTACAAGTTATGTCTATTCTTTGTTCAAAAATTCGTTTATATGAAAATCGAATTTTGCGAAAATGTTTTCTTTTAAATTGCGTTCTAATAGAAAAGTTCATTTAAAGTTTTTTTTAAGCTTTTTAAATAATTAATTAAATGGTTTAGATGCCTACATTATTTTCCTTAAAAATAATTTATAACCTAAAAAATCCAACTTTATTGTAAAAAAACATTTTATACATTTATAAGGAAACAAAATATTAGAAATTTTTGTTGGAAAATAAAGTTTATTCAATTACCTTTCAACTGGGACCAACCGATTTCATTTACCCTAATTACAGCGTCTTCTGTAAACACCCCCTATAGATAAGGCCGACGCACAAAATCGATGAGTCATCAACACAAGACTGCAGTTTTGGTTGCTTCATAAAAATTTAAACAATTTATGTAGCAATATTAAATTTCTGCTATTTTTCTTATTATGGTCATAGTCTCCATATCGCAAATAATAAAAAAACTAATTTTAAATAAAAATAGACATAAAAAAACTTTCAGATAATTTGTTACCTTGCAAAAAAATAGGCACCATTAAAAATTGCCCTCTTCGTATAATTGGGGTGAAATTATGCCATTTATTGCTTTAGTTTTCAAGTTATGTTTACTTACTTTTTTTTGATAAAATAATAAAGTTAAAAACATGGTGCGTCTATTCAAATAATAAAGAAAATAAAAATTGAAAATAATTGTATCATCTACAAACAATTTTTTTCGTAAAGTATGCATTTTTACGTAATTGAGAATTACTTTTTCTGCACTAAAACATTCTTATAAACGATGACTTTCATGTTATTTTAAGTTTCCAACTGATCAGGTAATTTGTTGTAATACGCAGTATTATGTATTTCTCATATTCTAATGTTTTGGTTATTAATTTTAACGAATTATAAAATAATTTTTCCGCTCTATTTATACATTTTTTTCGTCATAATAATAGGACTATTAATTTTTTAGATAGATTTACGACTAAGTACTGCCTTGCTTCAAAGAGGTGTAGCTTTACCATTGCCAACAGTTCTTTTGACATTTACTGGACTATTCACGAAAACGCCATGTGCTTTGTAAGCACGATAACTGAAGGACCAAGAGTCCGGTCGTATTTAAATTTGGACAATAAGTTAAAGTTAGTTAGAGGAAGAGCCACGATGTTATTAAAAAAAGTCCAATCTGCAAATACTACAGTTAAGACATCTTAAGCAAAAAATGCAAATATAAACTGTTGTAACTCTTGATAAGATTTGACAATAACAAAAATTCTGCAGAATGTAGCTAGAAGCTCTTCGCCAACCAAGCTGGCATCATCAGGAGACGATTAGAATTACAAATTTAACAATTATATCTAGAAAAATCAACTTATTTTCAACAAACTGCAGAATGTCATATAGAATGTTTAACAGTTATGTAAAAACTTCAGAAAACTGGCGAAAAATAATATTTACATTCAGTTATTTCTTTTTGCTTTCTATTGACTTTGACTTTTATCATGTGGGGAGTTCCAATAGAAAAAAGAACAGTTACATTAATTCTTCAACGTTTTAATAACATTGTTCTATTTTCAAACTTCTCAAACAGTCTAGTTCACAAGTTCACGTGTTAATTCTTGATAAAGCTCGTAAAAATCTGGGCGAGGGTTCATTGAATTCGGAATGACGTCTACAAAAATGTGCAAAAGTTTCAAACCCGCACATAAACAATTGCAAAAGTTATAAACAAATTAAGATTGAAAAAACAACGACATTCGTTTTTTGCAAATAACTCGACAACTATTAATAGTTAAGAAATTAAAAGAAAAAGATTCTTAAAGAAATTTCCAATAAAAAACTCCCGGTACTCTATCTCTATTATTGATAATTTTAATTTAATGTTGAAAACAGGGTTACAATGCTCTGAAACCGACCGTAGCAAGTAAAAACATTTTTTAATATTATTAAATATTAATTTAGAAATAAAAAAAATTATGGTATTATTTAGACACTTAAAGGAACAATTTCTCGTTGGAAAAAAAATTTTTTGCCGATTTTTCATAAAATGAGCCTATTGTTAATTTATACATTTTTTAGAGTTTGTGTTTGTTTTATATTTCAAGTCGGATAATTGTTAAACAAAAGCCACTAAAACTATTTCGCTCCGTGGAGACCCCATGTCAACTATGCTTTATGGGATTATGACATTGCGATGATTTTAATTATTATGGTCTATTAGTTATTAATTATTTAAGCTAACAAAAAACTAAAAAATGAAAAAGAGAGGTTGAAATTTTTTTTTTATTAATTTTAATTATTATTACTGTTATTAAATTTAAAAATACTATAAGATTACATAAACTTTAAATTTTTGGTGCTATTTGTTTAAACAAATTTTATAGACAAATATATAAATTACGTATTTTTGAAAAACATTTTTTGCCATTTTATCTGTTATAAAATATTATGTGATTTAATTTTTTTTTTAACTGTTTACAATCAATTTGTTCCTGTTTTCATTATTTAAATATATTATAAAAAAAATTATTCTTAAAATTTATTATTTGCAATTCTCTACAAGGGAAAATTATATTTGTTTATTTATTAATAAACAACTCGTTATTAACAATCGCTGAACGTGTTTATATTTTTTTTTTATAGAAAAAAAAAACAAAAACAACCTTATACATAAACATGTAAAAAAAAATAATATTTAAAATTTAAAATTCTATAAAAAAAATATTAAAAATTTTTATGTATACGGTTGTATACGTTATTTTTTTCCATAAAAAAATATAAACACATTCGGCGACTGTTAATAACAAATTGTTTATTAAATAAACAAATGAATTAACAATAAACAAAAATTTCCCCCCTTGGAGAGAATTGCAAATAATAAATTTTAAGAATAAATTTTTTTCTTAATAATTTGTATAACTAATGAAAAAAGAAATAATTGATTATAAACCGTTAAAAAATTGTTTTAGGAATTTTTTTAAATCATTTTATAACAAAATGGCAAAAAATTTTTTTTTCAAAAATACGTAAATTATCTATTTGTTCATAAAATTTGTTTAAACAAACAGCACTAAAAATTTAAGGTTTATGTAATCTTATAGTATTTTTGAGTATAAAAACAGTATTAATAATTAAAATTAATAAAAATTTCAACCTCTCTTTTCCATTTTTTAGTTTTTTGTTAGCTTGAATAATTAATAACTAATATATTGTAACAATTAAAAACATCGAAATATCATAATCTCATAAAGTATAGTTGACATAAGGTGTCCATGAAGCGAAATAATAATAAATTTAGTGGCTTTTGTTTAACAATTATCCGACTTGAAATATAAAGGCAAACTCTAAAAAAATTTGTTAATTCACAATAGGCTCATTTTATGAAAAACGAGGATCCAACGGGATATTGTTCCTTTAAGTATCTAAATAGTAGGTACCATAATTTAAAAAATTTTTAAATTAATATTTAATAACATAAAAAAATGTTTTTACTTGCCAAGGTCGGTTTCAGAGCATCACAACGGCTTTGCGTTCACCGCGCGGATCTCTATTTTCAACATCAAATTAAAATTATTAATAATAGAGATAGAGTTCCGGGAGTCAGGAGTTCTTTATTGGAAATTTCTTCCTTTTTAAGAATCTTTTTTTTTTAATTTCTTATATATTAATAGTATTCGAGTTATTTGCAAAAAACAAAACTCGTTATTTTTTCAATTTGAATTTGTTTATAACTTTTGCAATGGTTTATGCGCGGGTTTGAAACTTTTGCACATTTTTCTAGACGTCATTCTAAATCTAATGAGACCTCACTCATATTTTCACGAGCTTTATCAAGAATTAACATGTGTTTGAACGTGTGAACTTGTCTAAAAGAACAAGTACATAAAATAATTAATTTAATAATCATCATAAATTGAAAAATGTTTGTAAATAAGCATAGGTAGGGTGTGGGCTTCAAGTAAGCGAGGAATATGCTACTTTGGGCTTTATTTTGAGGCTTCATATTTGTACAAAAAACCTATTTTAGTCAAACGTCAATAATGGAATGAATACCTTGTATCTGTTACCTATTTTGCATTAGAATAAATATAAACTATATCAATTATCATTTTTAACATGCATACCCTAAACATAATTATTTATATTAGGGCGGCCCCTTTGGTGCCATGCGGCCGTGACCTACAACAATGCAATTATATTATTAACACATCGACTACGCAATTATATTGTCGCACACAGTTATATCATTTAGTTAAAGAATTAGAAGAGAAGTGGCAACTATGTATGGCTTCGTGTAATCTGAAACATATATACATTTTATACAACGGGCTTCGTAATGTACCATAATTATAAAAGGCTTCGTATGACATGTCGTGTTGTTTTTAATCTGCATGTCCAAAAAAGTTCCCCCCTCTCATGTTGCTCGCGTTATTATTCCCACTTAAAACATTATTAACAGATGTACACACTATTTAAATTACAAATAAGGCTGGGCTTCTGGTACCCTGTGGTGTATGGTGGGCTTCGTTTCATGCGTACCGTACGTATATATATATATATATATATATATATATATATATATATATATATATATATATATATATATATACTACCCAAAGAAACAACTAAAGGAATATCCAGAAGAAAAAAAAATTGCTGCCGCCCTGGGCACCTGCTCAATGTGCCCAGTGGTAAAACCGCCGCTGCCTGCAGGCCCGGCGACAGGAATTTTGTGGCCCCTCACACTGATCGGTTTATGGGCCCAGTACCTTGATCTAGTGCGGAGTGCGGCTGGTATGAGTGATGCAGTGAACAGTCGCCTGAACATAGCCAGATAGGCTATTGCTGTAATTAATGTATATTAGGTGGTAGGGGACTTTTACCGAAGCAAACTCGTCTATAACAGCATTGAAATCAATTTCTTGTGCTATTTGATGCCCTATAGATACAAATGTCAAACAATTTATCCGCTCTTGAAGCATATCGTTCCTCGCAAGAAGTTTTTTTATTAAGAAAAGTTTGTTGAATGCTCTTTCACCTTCTGCGATTGGACTACAGAAAATACGCAATCCAATACAAACTTCTCCAGAAATGCTTTCCAGCTGCAACTTTTAAATTGCATTCAATAATACAAGAGGATCTGAGGCAGAGTCTGTAATTTCTGTAAAGGTCGATTTATAAATAGTTTTTAGATGAATAATTTCAGTTTCCAAGTTTGATGTAAGGTCCTTCGGCTGCTTTTCAAACAACATTTTACAGTTTTCTTCTCTCAGATCTTCATTCATATTGTGAAAATTGAGAAGCTATGAAAATACACTGCAGATATGATTCATGTGCTCAAATTGATGCTTGAGTTCTGTTATTATAAAGTATTAGAGATTATTTGGTTGGTGGCGTCGTCGCTGTCGTGATATTATACGTGATTTCATTTATCTCATTATATCATCTACCTCACTGTTCACGCCCGGCGCGGGGCCCCCTAACGTCTGGGGCCCGGTACAACTATACCGGTAGTACCCCCCTGTCGCCGGGCCTGGCTGCCTGTCCGGCTTCTGTCCGGCTTTTTCCCTTAACTCTCTGGAAAATACGGAATTTTACTCCGAATTATTAATATTGGCAGAGTATTATTTTGCTATTCCAGGCTACAATGCCAATATCGAGAGTATTTTCGTTAATAAATGCCTAATGGTCGAAAGAACGAAATAAACTACATATAGATACGATAGCCAAAATGATGTTCCTACAGTGCAATTTAAAAATAACTTTCCAAAAATTCTACCATATGATTTGTGAAGACAAAAACTTACTTGATAATAATCTGGAATGATAGTATATACATAATTTCTGCTTTTAAGTTTTAAAAAGACATTTTTTTATTAATAAAAATTATTTTATTTTATATGATTAGAATGAATTAGTCAGTTTTTTATGTGATACACTTACCAAAGCTTCATTTGATATTGTATGAATTAGTATCATACGTGATTTTTTGTTTTTTTTCCTTTCGTTTTTAGTCGCTTTTTTATAGATACATTTTATTGTTTTGCGATGAATTTTCTGTTTCCATGTAACAAATATTCATTTTTAAATTAAGTTTAATTAAAAATATTAAAATACCGATTTTGTGGTTTAGTAATTTTTTTTTGGCGAACGAATGTTGTCCGGCTTTTTGTACCAAATGTCCGGCTAAAATAAGTAAAGTCCGGTTTTTCGAATTTTAGGCCTGGCAACACTATATGGAGTCCAGGTCTAGCAACAAAATTTTGATTTGAATGAAAAATTACAAATTTATTGGATGTGCATTCAGTGCTTAGACTCTTATTGGTAAATTTTTATCGAGAGTGTGGTTGCCTAGTAATATAAAGAGTGTATATCTCATCTTGAATAATATACTGTCAACTTACACGAAATACCGGGTGACACAGGCTAGTGGCTCACCCCTATATTTTCTCTATTTTTTAACTTATCCATTTGAAATTTGGGGTGCTATCTATAAAAATTGACTTTTGGTTTTGGACATAAAAACGGTATGAAATCATTTCCGGTTTACCCGGAAATGACCTAGACTTTGATTTTCAAACGGAACGCCCTGTATATTTTTACATATTTGGATTGATTGATTGATTGATTTGATTGATTTACCAGCGTGCGGTAGGCATTTCTGCTACTCCCAAGGATTATACAGCTGGGCCTGCTACGTCCACGCTGGGTTGGACTAAGGTCATGCTTGTTGCCAGCAGCGAGTGCCACATGGCGCATGGTAAAGGAATGTGGGATGGGAGGTGTAGGTATTTGTGAGATGCGTTTCCGCATTGTGTCGTGAGGGGGCGTTTAAGCTCCTTTTTTTGTGTTTTTGGTTCGCCTTCTTCTGAGTCTTCTGATTCCTCGATTTCCGATGCTGGGTTAGATTTGGGTCATGCTTGTTGTCAGCAGGGAGAGCCACATGACGCATGATGCAGAAGTGTGGGGTGGGCAGTGTAGTTGTTTTTGAAATGCGTTGCCGCGTTGTGTTCGTGATATTTAATGTTTATGCTCCTCTTTTTTGTGTTTCTGCTTCTACAGATTTTCTTCTTCTCCTGAGTATTCTGATCCTTTCGTTTCTGCTTCTGGTAGAGTATATGTCTGTAGGTAGGTATATGTGAAATGCGTAACCGCATTGTATCATGATGTGGCATGTTTGTGCTTCTCTTTTTGTATCCTCATTTTAAAATTTTAGCAAAATGGAATATTTAATTTTTTAAATTGTTATCTTCCACTTTTCCTAAATTCAAAAATTAAGAGCTCTAAATAAAGATTATCTTCTTGCTTATTTTGGCTTATAATGAACTTTATTCAATATTTATTTTTTACACGCACTATGTATTCTTATTTAAAAAAAAAATAGGTTATTAATATCGAAACTTGCTTAAATTCGAAGATATTCCCAGAAAACAGAAAAATATATTCATTTTCTTCTTAAATGGAGATAAAGCTGCCGATTGACTAACAAACTATACAACACGAATTCTGATTATTTAAATACAGCTGCAACATTTGTTTACTTTTTTTTATCTTATGTGTAAATGTTTTCTAAGGACAATATTTGATTATTAATAACAATAATATTTTATCTTTTCTTGCAACCTTCCTCGAATAAACCATTCCTACTTTAATATAAACAAAAAAACAAGTAAATTATAAACATTGATATAGTCCACGCAAATTAGACATTTTAGAAGAAATAATTTATAAAGTAATAATATTTAAGATGTGTACCTAGAGTATAGGGTTAGAAATAGATACACGAAAAGTTCTCCCCCCCCCCATTTAGAGGTAGAACGTCCCTTTTTTTGCATGTATAGCGGGTTTTGACGCAAGTGATTTTTATTTATTTTCCTTTTTTTTTTCCACAAAGCTGTATTTTTTAATTTGAACTCGTTTCCACACCACCCTCGAGGTAGAGCTCTCGGTGCGTTTTTAAAGTGGTTTCCCCTGTAAGCCTATTCCACTAAAATTCTGCCCAATTTGACTCATTAACGGTTTCTTCATCGACGAACTCCTCTTCAAATTCGAAATTTAAACATTCTTGCCCATTGGCAATTAGAGCACATCGTTGAGCAGTGCAATCCAACCTTAACACAGCTGCGTCGTTTTCCGCAACCCTTTTTGTAGCTGCAGGATATTAGCTGTAGGGTGGAAATTGGTGCTGGTAACTCGGTGGTATAAATGGGTGCTAAGTGTTGCCTACTTTCTTCCAACCCCAATTCGTTGGTTCCAAGTTTTCTCCTCTCCAAGATTGAATTTGGAGAAATACTCTGTAAGAATGTTGATGCATAAATACCTATTATTTCTGCTTAATCTTGTTGATCTTCCTTTTTTGGTCAGACTTGCACCAATGGTATATGAAAGAAACGAATGTTTTCTTTGAAAGTTATCTGCTGAATACCCAAAATAATATTTTTTAACAATGTTGATGCCTCAGATGAATCAAATTGCCACCATCAACAATGAACTGGCAATCAGAAAAATCTATTGGCCTCTCTCGTACAGCAGTGAAAATATCATACAGAGACGAATTCTTGGTTTTTCTCATTAACCCTCTCTCATCGAAGAGAGGAAGGGGAATTGAAGCAAGCTCAGAGTTGAAACATGACTCCAAAAATTAAAAATACCTGACTGTTTATTTACTTATGTTTAATTTTCAGAGTATCAGGATCTGAGAGAGTAGTAAATAAAATGGTACAGAAAATGCAATATAATTTTAAGTATACTATATATACGTTTAAGGTAATTAATTATTCATATCTGAAGTTTTTATTATCGTAATCCTTCCGGGTATAGCCCGAGGCCGTCCTTATATCTACGTTGGTACTATACGTATTTTACGTATAATTATAAACGCATCTGTGTGAAAAAAAGGGAAAATAAAATAAAATTTACTTGCATCAAAACCCGCCATATATCATCTTATAGAGTGAATTCCGCTCTATAAATTCATTCCTGAGCATTTTCCCGTTTAAAGTAACCGGTTTCAAGATATTCGCTGTGAAACTTCGAATAGGATTGATTTTTACCTGTGCGCTCCAAACTCCCCTCTGTTCGGACGCTGTTAGCATGAAATAGGGAGGATAAGGTTAATAGAACATTATTTATGCATATTTATTTATTATTTTTTTAACGACAAATTTTTTATTCCCTATGCGTTTTTCTCTTCCGGCGAAAGATTTATAAGATAAAAGTGAAAAACCGGCTTTAAATCCCCGTTAGGGGTGTTTTTTTTGCAAAAAAGGAGCCGTTCCACCCCCCAAATTAGGGGGGAACTTTTCAGGTATCTATTTCTAACCCTATCTAGAGTACGCATATCAAATATTATTACTTTATAAATTATTTCTTCTATTCACTGTTTTTTAATCTAATTTGCGTGTACTAATAAGTAACAGACAAATTGTAATATTTTATTATTATTAACTGCTCTGAATTTATTTTATTTTGTTAATTACAAAATGTAGTTAATAGCGAATTTTTCGACGTTTTGGAGGTTTTTGCTAGTCTGTTTGTTATTATAACTGTGTGTGTGTTAACATTTTTATTTCTAATTTGGAACATATGTTAAACAGCATGGTAGATTACTCCTTATTGTAATTGGGTCATATCTGTCATATACGATGATTGCTAGAGATTTGTAAACTGTCATATTTCATTATATAAACTATGTTTTACTATAAGTTTAGAGTAAAACATTACTAATGTTTTTGTTTAGACATATAAAAATAATAACTTTGTTCATACATAGGCCATTTTATAATGGATGTACATGGTTGCCCGTGTGATTCATGAAAAACAAGAATTTGTATAAAATTTAAGTCCGGCCCTGTTCCCTATTTACCTATTTTATTTCAAGCATTTCGCTTCGAAGATCATACCCTGCATTTTTTATCTTATTATATTAAGTTGACATACTGACATGTAATCGTCTAAAAATGTATAAAACATTTATTTATCGTTTAATATCACTGAGTTGTTCCAAAACATGATTTGATCGATTAATAACCTTCTGCCTGAGTCCGTAAACATAGATCAAGCAGGCCTCTGGTAAAAACAAATGACGACTTTGTTAAATGTGTGGTTGAAGCCAGAGGGAAACTTGAGGGGAAAAGCATATTAATAGATAGTAGATTGTAATGAAAGAAATCTATCTTGAAGGTTGTAAATGAATTTCATTTCGTGAATATTATACAGGGTGTTTCACGAGGAAACGGACATGCTTTAAGGGTAACCATAATCATCCATAGAAAAAGCTAGTTGGGCCCTTGTTGCTGAAATACAAGGTGTTTTATGTATTTTGTCAAAATTTCTTTGGGTTGTTACTTCGTAAAAGAATGGAAAAATAAGTTCATATTTGGCACATATACACTAGTGATCCTGAATAAGTACTTGTATTATACACAAAAAAATCCAGGTCCGTACTTGAAAAAAAAATGTTTTTGTTGTTCTTCAAGAAAACAATATCCTGTGTATGCGTTTTTAAATTTCATTATTAAACTTGAAAAGTACATAAAAAAATTAATAAAATGGCTTCATTAATTTTTTTGCCACACTTTTACCGCCTTCGAAATAAATTCCACTAAATTATGCGATTTTAGAAAATATCGATGAATAATACGCCCAAAAATGCTTCCACTGTTAATTAAATTAGGCATTTATTTTTTTTCAGCAATAGTTTTTATGTTTTAATTACCAATTTTTTTGGATGAAGCAAAATTAATGAAAAAATAAATGTTAGAGGACACCGAATCAAGAATCTATTTCATTCCTCTCATGTATTAAAGACTGGAAATACAGCAACATAATATACTTATTAACAACAATAAATGTAATAACATAGTTGCATATCAATAATGCACATACCAAGAAAATACCGACAAAATATCAACAGAATAATTGTACCAAAAACAAAAAATGACAACAGACAATTTCATAAAACGTGTTTATAAATTAAAATTGTAATTACATATTATGTTCAAAATGTCCTCCTCAGCTTCAGTACATTTTCTACTGCGGTTCACGAGATGACCGATTTATTTTATCACATCTTGACTATTTCTAATTTCTTCATGATGTTCAACAATGAAATTGAAATCAATGTCCACTTTATAGACGTCACACTTTAAGTGACTTCATCTACATGGTTGAAATCCGAAGACCTTGTCGGTCATACATGAGGACCTTCATGGCCAATCTATCTGTTTGGATATGTGTCATTTAAATGGTTTCTAATTTGGTGGGAGAGATGCGGTGGGGCCCCATCATGTCCCGTTTCCATTTCTTAAAAGATTTGGTAACGTATATTGCAAAAACCTTTATTTGAGATTCTTATCTAAACTAAGATAAGATTCAGGTATTATGATCAATCGCTACCTTGAAATCAACTTGGGCAAGTTTCTAAAGTTTAGGATGAAATCCGGTAGACTTGGCGTAAGTAAGGGGAAGGGTATTTGACTGAGCTAATCTAAGGTAAAAAAATCAAACGGAACAACCAACTAAGTTAAATTTCTTAAGTTTAGTTCAGTTCACTGGTAGAAAGAAAGCAATTATTGTTTAAAATTATCACATCATTTATTTTTCTAATAGTTGTCATTTTGAAATAAGGCTTACTATAATCAACAATGACAACTTTAAACAATGCGTTTAAACACAAAATTAGTTAGTTTTGGATTATTTCTCATGGGGTTACTTAAACAGTGGGCATTAACGGCGGAGTTCACTTAATTCAAAGTATTGTTGCACGTCGCAACGAAATTAGAAACAGTCCAGATGTGATAAGAAGATCAATCGATCATCTCGCAACTGCAGTAGAAAATATGCTGAAGCTGAGGAGAACATTTTGAACATACAATTTAATTATAATTCTAATTTGTAAATACGTTTAATGATAATATCTACATTTTTTTGTTTTTGGTACAATAATTATTCTGTTGATCTTTTGTTATTATCTTGTTACTATGTGCATTATTGATATGCAACTTTGTTATTACAGTTATTGTTGTTGTTAATAGGTATGTTATGTTGCTGTATTACTAGTCTTTAATAAATGAGAAGAATGAAGTAGATTCTTGACTCGGTGTCCTTTAACATTTATTTTTTTTATTAATTTTGCCCCCTCAATAAAAATAGATAATTAAAACATAATAACTATTACCGAAAAGAGAAGAAAATGCCTAAATTAATAGTGGAAGCATTTTTTGCGTTTCATCGATATTTTCTACCGAACCTGGATTTTTTGTGTGTGTGATGAAGTACTTATTCAGGATCACTAGTGTATTATAAGTGCCAAATATGAACTCATTATTTCATTCCTTTACAAAGTAACAACCAAAAAACATTTGGCCAAAATACATAAAACACCCTGTATTTCAGCAAAGAGGGCGTAACTTTTTCTATGGATGAATATGGTTACCCTCGGTGTCTTCTATCTGCCATTAAAGCATGTCCGTTTCCTCGTGAAACAGCCTGTATAATAGTTATTTATGTATCTAGGCACTAAAGTTAAATTTTTTATAGCGATCTGGAATTTAGTTGCCGAGACCTGAGGCAATTAAACTACAATAATGATAAAAAGAAACTTTAGTGCCAAGGTGCATATTAAGTTTTTTTTTTTGAAACTCAGAAATTGTGAAATTAAGATTAATCAACTCTATTTTTTAAATAATTTTTTCTACTCCCATGCTTTAATTCGTTTATTAGACATTCCCTGACTGTACTTTAATGAGATTTATTAAGATACAGATTTTCCATTAAGATACACGTTTATATTCAAAAGAAACGCGACAGACAACAATATTCTGTCAATATCAACTATTGTCTTGAACATCTGACAGATCTAATTATAAGTGTTTTTAAAACTATTCTCTAGTTGTGAATTAAAAAATTGTTAGGTTTAAGTCTTATTTGTTTTTAGACAGGAGTCCTAACTCCACATTCGATGTATTGTCCTAACTTGAATTGAACCCGCTCCATCCGACCGTACATTCACCACGGCGCTACGCGACGTGGTTGTGCGGTCGGCTCTGTACCGGGATACGATTCAGGTGCATGTTCGTATGCTAAACATCTAATAAATATTTTTGAATTGAAATTGAATTGACAGATTTAAAATTTATAAATTTTGACAAGTCATCTGTCATGTTTACCTAGCAATTCAGAAATAAAATTTCAATTTTCTAATTCATTATAACTGGTCGTAGAAAAAAATATTGTATGCAACTCACATTTAATGGCTATTAAAACATTCACATTCATTATGACATTCGCCTATGGTTCATGTCATAATTCTCGTGCTCGTATCTTAATAGCTATCATTAAATGATCGTTGCATAATGTACTATTAAGTGACATTAAGAAATGTCATAATTATTTGAATGTCAAATCTGTATAATTTTTTGTAAGATAACCATTATTTTTAGCTATATTAATAATGATAGTACAATTCTGAACATTAAATATTATATTAATAGTCATATTACAATTTATTTATTTATCACTTTCGCCAACTACAAGAAATCGTACAATAACGGATTACTTTACTGACCATTTATAGCACTTTAATGACGATTTTGAGGTTCTTTAGTACCGATTTCAAAAAAAGTATAATACTCAAAAATGCTGAAAAAAAATATTCCGCCTTCAAAAGAAGTCGCAGTTAATTGAACCTTTTTACGTAATATTGATATTAAAGTCTGTTAAAATACGTTTTAATTCATTATTTCTTCATTTTGACACCGGCGTTAATATCGACATTAGGTAACAAAGTTCAGTCAACTGGGAGACGCGCGACGGTGAAATATTATTTCATAATAATTTTTAGCCACTTTTTTGAAGGCAGTTCAATTGGTTATCCATTGTTTCCTTTTAGACTGGCGGTACTTGACCAGTCAGGTGCAACGTTTTTAAAATGCATGCCAATCATATATATGAATATGCCAGAAACGCAAATTTTAGGCAGTCGTCGCGTGCAGAAGGGTGTGCAAATCGACTTTTTTTGTTTTTTTTTGTTTTTTTTTTTAAATTTTAAAATGGATGCCAATAGTGCCAAACGAAAAGCCTTGAAAAAAAATCCAAAATCAAAATCATCCAAAATCAAGAACACCAAAAAATTTTACGATTTAATGTGCGCATCAAGAGTTGTTTTGCGCGCGGAAACTGCATGCCAGTGAATTTCTGCTAGATTTTTTTTCACGGCTTTTCGTTTGGCACTATTGGCATCCATTTTAAAATAAAAAAAACAAAAAAAAAACAAAAAAATCGATTTGCACACCCTTCTGCACGCGACGACTGCCTAAAATTTACGTTTCTGACATATTCATGGTAATTTCATTCATATATATGATTGGCATACATTTTAAAAACGTTGCACCTAACTGGTCATGTAGCGCCAGTCTATTTTGCTTTTTAGTGCTCTCTTTATTTAGCTTCTATAAAAAAAAAAACTAATCCGTCGTTTTGAATTTTTAAGCTTTACCATCAGGCTCGCTATCAAAGAATACTGAAATCTCCTTGTATCAAATTTTGTGTAAATTATGGCAGCCATATTGGTTTAGCCATTTTGGATTCTTAACCTTTGACATAAAATTCTGTATCAGCGACTTCTAAATCTAACTATCTAATTACTAATTTTCATTCAATTCCGACGAAATTTGGATTTTTATTCACCAAAGGGGATAACAGATTAAGCATGGACCAATTGCCCCCGATAGAAAGCCTTTTATTAACTATATCAACGTGAAAGTAAGGCTATGGATAAATAATATATCTAATTTTCACTGCACATTACTTATGTTCTGGAGATATTTCAATAAAACTTGAAAAGTGACACTTTTTCAAAAATGCATTTTTCGTAAACTGCTTAAATTAGCAAGATTAACCAAAAACCAGAGATGGAAAACTTCCTTTACCCTTAATGGCTATTCTCTGGCTCTGCTCTTTTGGCTCTGCCAAAAACTATATGATATTCTAGAGAACATAGCACATACTTTTTAATGTAAGTCCCTAATGAATTATAATAATAATAGGCACAAAAATATTCAAAACTTATTCTCACAGGGTTTCTATTGAATGATCTCTTTCTAAAAATTACCATAAATGGTCCTAGATGTCCTCTATTATCACCTAAAGTTTCATCAAAAGTGCTTCTGCCGACCTAAATATTCTAGATAGGTATTTCGTACGCCAAAGATATAATAGATATATGTGAACATCAGAAACAAAAACAGAAAAAAATTAATAAAATTTGATGGATTGTTGAAGCTGTTCGTGGTACGATAGCTCAAAAATACAAGCTTCTGGATAACATTTTGCACAACAAAGTAATTCCAGAGGTAATATTACTGTGTAGAATACTTGGGTTTTTGCAAAATTCTTTTGGTAAAAGACTGATGAAGAATTAAGAGACGAAAGTAAAGATTCAATAAACAGTATTAGCTTTAAATACTTTTTGTGCTTATTACGATTATATTATAATTTAATAGGGATGCACATAAAAGAAGTACGTAATTTATTAGGGATGCGCATAAAACAAATACGTGCTATCTTCCCAAGAATGTCCACTTTCATAAAGTTTTTGGTTAATCTTGCTAAGTTAAGTAGATTGCGAAACACCAATTTTTGAAAAAAGTGTCGCCTTTTGAAGTTTTATTGAAATATCTGCAGAAAAAGTAAAAAAGGGGCAATGAAAATTCATTAATTAATGCCAAGTTGCCTCATATTTAGCACAAGTTTTTGATAGGTAACCTATTTTTTCCGTGTTCTACAAACCGAGAGCTATCGTTTGGTCAAAGTTTCGTCATGAAATATGATGATGATAGTTTAAAACATGGGTTGCCTGGGTTGCCTGGGGTGCGAGACATGATGACGACTGGCAACCCTACATTTTTCCACTTCGCTCAATATTATCTTCGAAATGGCATGCTATTTTTTATGAAAAAAATGTGACGGTAGTTTATGGAAATTATTGTTCATTATTTTATTTAATTGTGATTATTAGTGCCAGGTTTTTGATAGACAATCTGACCGTTTTATCAAAGGCACGATACTAGTAGCCTGTATAAAAATTTCCATGATGAAAAAGGATGAGGTATATATCACACGACCGGATCTCACACCATTAGCAATTTTATGGCACGAAGCATTGGCAGGAAGGAAACAAGAACAAATAACAAGCGCATTTTTGAAAATAAACAGAAATGTACAAAACCTTTTGATTTAGGCGGACAACTGCACGAGCCAAAATAAAAACTACCTACAAGTTCAATGATATACATTAACAACAGCCAAAAAGTTATATGCCAGCTGACAGCTTCCACCACCAGGTGGAATAAACGTTAAAAAACATAAAAAATTGCACAATTTCAATGATCTTGTCGAGGCAGTTAAAACATCAAACAATGGACGTGTGTCAGTTAAACCTGTTGGTGTAAATGAAATGGCTTAAAAAAAAATTGCGTATCAGTTGCAAAAATGAGAAAACTTGATCCACGTCCTTATATACGCGACATATCAGAAATTGTTTTTGCCAAGGGAAAGTTATGATGAAATGTAAAACGTTCGAAATTGACATGTTTCTCGAAGTTGATATCTTGGAAGAAAAATATAAGGAAACCTAATGCAGCCTGTCGTTCAAGAAACTCCTCGTGGAGTAAGCCTAGAGAAGAACAATTCCCTGTTACAAAATTTAGAACCTTTAATGCCCGAGAACAGGAAAATATTGTGGCAAGAAATTTCCATTTCTAAAGACACGCTTAAGTGAATAGAAAATAGTAGCTTATATCTTGTGAAGTGCCATAGTTGAATCATAATCTTTTGTACTTTTTTGTTTTCAAATAATAAAATTTGTAGACTTTTCAGTCGATGTCTTCTGTATTCAGTTATCGTTGTTACAAGGAATGTGACCGATGGACGGACAGACAAATGGACGAATGGACAGACGAACGGACGAATAGGAAGAACATTTTGAAATTTTTTCAGATTACTAACAATATGTGTTTTTCTTTTCTTTTTTATTTACTGCTTTAGAAATATGCCGATCAAATGCAATATACAAGAAAGTTTGAGGTAACCTTTTGTGCTTAATATCTATAATATTTTTCCTTTTCGAGGAACCAATTTTATTGTTTCGGTATGGAAGCCGACTGTCTGTAGAATTAAAAGTAATAAAGTTATCTACTTTCCATATGTCTAATTATGTTTAAAATTATGTACGAAAGAAATGTGCAATTAGCTACAAACAAGTAAAAATACAAAGACAAATCTAATTATAATACAATTTTTATGAAAATGTAAATTAGATTTTACTTTGTGTCGTACTGTTGTTATATAATTATATTTTAGTTAAAAATATATCTCACAGAAGCACGGATTCATTTACTCTAATTAGCATCAATTCAAATAAATTTTTGTTTATTATAATATACAATTGTTTGCCACAATTCTAACAGTGGCGTAGCTAGGGGGAGCTAGTGGGGCACTCTGCCTCCTCCGGCCCTATTATATAGCGCCCCTTCTGTGGATAAAAAATCTATATTTTATTTTATACTTGCAATTTTTTTATAGTGCCCCTTAAATCGATGCTCGTTCCGCCCTAAACAGCTGGCCACGCTACTGAGCCTTAGGTATTTTTGGGAAGTGAACGCAAATTGTTCCAGCGTGTACTTGCATTATAGTTGTATTTTTGTAACCATCTAGATGTTTTTTTATCCTCTGAGCTTTTCACGTAAAAATTTTTAAATTCCAATTAACAATATCCAGCTGATTATTGGTTTGCTTTACAATCATAAAAAAACAGCTATTCCTTTACAAAAATAATGAATTGTTTAATTAATTAATAATCAATTAATTAATTACTTAATTAATTATATTTATTATTAAAAAATTTCCAGAAAACTAACAAGATATCTCAATTTTTTTTTGAAACAATCCTAGACAAATAATTCATATCAGTAGATAAGATAAACCAGTTCACTGCCTCCTCCTCCCACCCTCTTTCTGTGACGTCATGGGGTAATTAAGGGTAATTAACGGGTGGGATTAAGGATAATTAAGGGTAATTTTTCCCATTAATTACCCCCAATTACCCCATAACGTCACAAGCCACGCTCATTGCTAATTACCCCCTTAATTACCCAATTACGTCACAAGAAACGTCCACGGCTAATTACCCCCATTAATTACCCTTAAATATCCTTAATTACACCCGTTAACCCTGATTACACCATGACGTCACAGAAAAAGGGTGGGAGGAAGAGGCAGTGAACTGGTCTATCTTATCTACCCACGTCATAATTTCTCTATAGTTTTTTCTTTCTCTACTTTCTACTATAATTTGGTGAATTTTAGTCTTATAGAAATATAAATATGAAAAATTACTCTCGAACTTCTTGGTAGTATGATGAGATGTAGTTTAATTGTTAATTCTTGCTTTTTTACATAAGATAAACCAGTTCACTGCCTCCTTCTCCCACCCTCTTTCTTTGAGGTCATGGGGTAATTAAGGGTAATTAACAGGTGGGATTAAGGATAATTGAGGGTAATTTTCCCCATTAATTACCCCCAATTACCCCATAACGTCACAAGCCAGGCCCATTGCCAATTACGTCACAAGAAAGGTTCACGGCTAATTACCCCCATTAATTACCCTTAAATATTCTTAATTACACCCGTTAATTACCCTAATTACTCCATGACGTCACAGAAAAAGGGTGGGAGGAAGAGGCAGTGAACTGGTCTATCTTATCTACCCATATCATAGTTTACCTATAGTTCTTTCTTTCTGTACTTTCTACTATAATTTGGTGAATTTTAGTCGTATAGAAATATAAATATGAAAAACTAAATACTTCAATTTAATTTTTCCGGCAATGAAAATTTAAAATGGTTTATAGATTTTAGCGTCATGAAACATTTTTTAAATATATTTATGATGTGTTAATTAAAATTACCACTTAAAACTCCCCAGACTTGAAACTTTTTTATTTTTGAAGCGATGATCATGTTGGGCACATCAAATTGTAGACTAATAGCGGGTTTATACGTGCATGGATTTAGTGGCGCCAGTAGATATTGGCACGCCATTAAAAAAATATTGCACGTATAAACAGTTACTGGCGAGCATGCATCAACGCATGCAAGGTCAAGACTTGCTCGCCAGTTCTCGCCAGTAACTGTTTATACGTGAAATATTTTTTTACGGGCGTGCCAATATCTACTGGCGCCACTAAATCCATGCACGTATAAACCCGCTAATATTTAAAGCCTTTAAACATGCATACAGAGTGATTAAAAATAATTTTTTTTGAAAAAATCGTTAAGAAAGGAAACTTAATTCCTTTGAGTATTTTTTTCACCTCACCCTGTACATGAACTGTGTTAAAGTTTTCTTATAATGGTTTCAATTAGCTTCAATTTATGTTATTGTTTTGTTACGTTGAATATTGTTTGTGATATGCCATTTACAAATAAAGCATAAAATTATTATTTACATTCTTTTCAAAGTTTTCTAAAAAAAATCAGTTTGGAATCGGAGAGTTTTTTTAATTTCTTTCTGTAAAACTAAACAGAATTTCGTGATGTGACGTAATAACATAAATTGAAGCTAATTAAAACCTTTATAAGAAAATATTAACGCAGTTCATGTACAAGGTGAGGTAAAAAAATATTCAAGGAAATTAAGTTTTCTTTCTTAACAATTTAAAAAAAAAAAAAAATTAAATCACTCTGTACATATGTTTAAATACCTTAAAAATATCTACAATTTGATGTGCCTAACATGGTCGTCGCTTAAAAAATAAGAAAGTTATACAAGCCTGAGGAGTTTTAAGTCGCGCACCGTGTATAAATCTAAATTTGTTGCGGGCTGTACCCACTGAATTTGAGTGTCGCTTATTAATATTTAAATGCCATCTAAGTTGACCCGATTTATTAATCTTTCATTCCCTACACAAATTGCCACTGATTTATTGGTCACCACCATCATCAAGATGAAAACCATTTAATTCATAGTTCAATGCGTTAAACTCATATTTGATATTGCTGACTTTAATCCCAACGTAAAATTGTATATTCAGCCCTATGATGGAACGTTTACGTTAGTCATAACGCCTATGTTACGGTCATCTGTCTCTCTCACTCTTATATATTTTTTGGTCAGCGCTCAACATAACAGGTGTATGTTAAGTAACGTAAACGTTCCATCATAGGCCTGATTATCTGCATATAATTATGTGTATTTGACATTTTGTAAAAATATTCGGCAAATTAAATGGGAAAAGTGAAAATAAAAAACCTCTACCAAGGAATCACTACTTTCTCATTCAGATTTCCTATCCAAGTTTCTACCTATCCAACGTCCCCACTACCACCTCCACCCCACCCCAAATTTATTAGAAAGGATGGTAGCGGATAACATTTAAAGATTGATCGTAATTTTTTTTTATAAATTTCGAATTGTGCCACTTTGTCATTAAATACCTTGGTAGCCATGATACCATATTACCTTATAGAGTGGGAGCTAGGTGGCTTTTTCGGCACATCATCGTTTTATGAACTTTGAGATATTTTTATGGTTTAATGGATGATAACGATTCATAAAATCGACTTCTGGAGGGGCACCTCCTGTCAGGTGCGTCACGAATACTGTCTAAAAATCAGTGAAATTATGTCATAGTTACAAGGCTCATTTTTTTCGTGTGTACACATTTTATGTTTAGAATGAATCAAATAAGATCGCCAGAAAGTGTGGGCCGTCAAGAGGCGCAGCTAGAAAGGTAATAATGATACAATACATCTGAGACACGGTAGGAAGTCAAGTTAGCCGAAAGTGTTAAATTCCTGTATATTCAAAAGCCTATGGTACTTTTGTTGACACAAAGAACTTTCTGGGGAGGCTATTCTATTGTTGAAGGAGCTTATATTTACGTTTTAAAAAGAAGCCAGAACTTGTAACGATGAGTTTAGAGTTCTGAGATGAAATATGCGAAATAAATTCAATTTTTTTCAAAAATCCTAAACATTTTCTTTGTGGCTAGCCTTACGGACGGGTGTTTCTTTCTGGGAATTTTTTTCTGTGTTCAAAACATTTAAATAAACATGCTCAGCCAAAAAAAAAGCTTGTAACGATAATGTTATATAACTCCATTTTTTTTACATCTTTGACCTTTCTGGCTGTGCCCCTGACGGCCCACACTTTCTGGCGTTTCGTTAGTTTATTTATTCTAAACATAAAATGTGTACACACAAAAAAAATTAGCCTTGTAACGATGATATAATTTCACTGATTTTTATATCTTGAACCATGGCCAACTCGACGGGCTGACATATGCCAGAAGTCTATTTTGTCGTTATTTAAGTTCTATAGAATTAATCAACGCATAGAAAATGCTTTTAACGATGAGTTCCCGAAAAAGCTACTTAGCTCCCGCACCTATAGCAACAGGGTGTTCCATTTGAAACAAAAAGAGAAAAGTTGTGGTTCCTGACTCCGGAATGGGACGTTTCGCCGCCTCCGATTCGCTGCGGCCGTTTTGTCACTAGTGTTTCGCCGTCAGACCTTTTCGCCACCAGCCCTTTCGTCACCGTCCATTTCGCCACTGGTCCAGTTGGCACAATTATCAATCATTGTATTAATCATTGCTATCTTGAAAATTATTTTTTTGTTGCGACGGGCAGTATGTCTCGATTGCGATCATATTCAATTAATTGGCCATTTTACCATCAGTTGCAAAGCAATGGAATTCTTTTTTGTCCGCGAAAAATTTTTTAATAAGGAAAATCCAAACAAAAACTTTTTAATCCGAAAAAATCCTGGAATAAGTTTCGCCCGACCTACGGTGATCGTAATGAGGGCAATTTTAACTGTCTTTCTAATATTTTGAAAGAGATTGGGTAAAAATTTTTTAATTTTTTCGGATTAAAAAATTTTTTTTGGATTTTCCTTATTAAAAAATTTTTCGCGGACAAAAAAAAAATTTTTTTGGATTTGTCCCCCCCACTCATCAATAAATTTTTCGGACAAAAAAAATGTTTTGGATTTGTCCCCCCCTCATCAAAAAATTTTTCGGACTTTTCTACGGGCCCGTCCTGAAAAATCGTTTGCCCGCCCTGAAAGCACTTTCTAGCTACAGGCCTGAACGGAGTGATAATGTGCACAAAGGTCTATAGTTTAAAAATATCTCGAAATATATAGGGTGATTCATTTAACATTTAACATGAACTTATACTTTTTAAATAAAACACCCGGTATATTATTACATATTTCGATTCTCCTTTTAAATACCATTTAAAGGGTAAACACTATTTGATGGATCTGCGATAGGTCGGTTGCATGATATGGGTGAATTTGTACCAGAAACATGTCAACTTTGTGAGCTCACTTATCGTAACGGAACGGCATTTTCAGATTTGATTTATGCCAAAAATTATCAAAAACGTCTAATTTACGCTACTATTATCATATCTAACGAAATCGGAGATTTTATATCTGGTGAGTCAGGAGGGTGTATGACATTTCGCCGCCGCCAATCCGCCTCAGCCGTTTTGCCGAGGCCGTTTCACCACCAATTATATCAAAGAAAAATCTTAAACTAACCTCACATAAATTCATTCATCTTAAACTAACCTAACCTAAGCTCACATGAAAAGTTCAACCCTAACATAAGCGGAAACACCATCGTTAGAAAACTTGTCACAGCCACGCTTACTTAAAAATCAGAATTCCATTGCTTTGCAACTGATGGTAAAATGGCCAATTAATTGAATATGATCGCAATCGAGACATACTGCCCGTCGCAACAAAAAAATAATTTTCAAGATAGCAATGATTAATACAATGATTGATAATTGTGCCAACTGGACCAGTGGCGAAATGGACGGTGACGAAAGGGCTGGTGGCGAAAAGGTCTGACGGCGAAACGGCCGCAGCGAATCGGAGGCGGCGAAACGTCCCATTCCGGAGTCAGGAACCACAACTTTTTCTCTTTTTGTTTCAAATGGAACACCCTGTTGCTATAGGTGCGGGAGCTAAGTGGCTTTTTCGGGAACTCATCGTTAAAAGCATTTTCTATGCGTTGATTAATTCTATAGAACTTAAATAACGACAAAATAGACTTCTGGCATATGTCAGCCCGTCGAGTTGGCCATGGTTCAAGATATAAAAATCAGTGAAATTATATCATCGTTACAAGGCTAATTTTTTTTGTGTGTACACATTTTATGTTTAGAATAAATAAACTAACGAAACGCCAGAAAGTGTGGGCCGTCAGGGGCACAGCCAGAAAGGTCAAAGATGTAAAAAAATGGAGTTATATAACATTATCGTTACAAGCTTTTTTTTTGGCTGAGCATGTTTATTTAAATGTTTTGAACACAGAAAAAAATTCCCAGAAAGAAACACCCGTCCGTAAGGCTAGCCACAAAGAAAATGTTTAGGATTTTTGAAAAAAATTGAATTTATTTCGCATATTTCATCTCAGAACTCTAAACTCATCGTTACAAGTTCTGGCTTCTTTTTAAAACGTAAATATAAGCTCCTTCAACAATAGAATAGCCTCCCCAGAAAGTTCTTTGTGTCAACAAAAGTACCATAGGCTTTTGAATATACAGGAATTTAACACTTTCGGCTAACTTGACTTCCTACCGTGTCTCAGATGTATTGTATCATTATTACCTTTCTAGCTGCGCCTCTTGACGGCCCACACTTTCTGGCGATCTTATTTGATTCATTCTAAACATAAAATGTGTACACACGAAAAAAATGAGCCTTGTAACTATGACATAGTTTCACTGATTTTTAGACAGTATTCGTGACGCACCTGACAGGAGGTGCCCCTCCAGAAGTCGATTTTATGAATCGTTATCATCCATTAAACCATAAAAATATCTCAAAGTTCATAAAACGATGATGTGCCGAAAAAGCCACCTAGCTCCCACTCTATAAGGTAATATGGTATCATGGCTACCAAGGTATTTAATGACAAAGTGGCACAATTCGAAATTTATAAAAAAAAATTACGATCAATCTTTAAATGTTATCCGCTACCATCCTTTCTAATAAATTTGGGGTGGGGTGGAGGTGGTAGTGGGGACGTTGGATAGGTAGAAACTTGGATAGGAAATCTGAATGAGAAAGTAGTGATTCCTTGGTAGAGGTTTTTTATTTTCACATTTCCCATTTAATTTGCCGAATATTTTTACAAAATGTCAAATACACATAATTATATGCAGATAATCAGGCCTATGATGGAACGTTTACGTTACTTAACATACACCTGTTATGTTGAGCGCTGACCAAAAAATATATAAGAGTGAGAGAGACAGATGACCGTAACATAGGCGTTATGACTAACGTAAACGTTCCATCATAGGGCTGAATATACAATTTTACGTTGGGATTAAAGTCAGCAATATCAAATATGAGTTTAACGCATTGAACTATGAATTAAATGGTTTTCATCTTGATGATGGTGGTGACCAATAAATCAGTGGCAATTTGTGTAGGGAATGAAAGATTAATAAATCGGGTCAACTTAGATGGCATTTAAATATTAATAAGCGACACTCAAATTCAGTGGGTACAGCCCGCAACAAATTTAGATTTATACACGGTGCGCGACTTAAAACTCCTCAGGCTTGTATAACTTTCTTATTTTTTAAGCGACGACCATGTTAGGCACATCAAATTGTAGATATTTTTAAGGTATTTAAACATATGTACAGAGTGATTTAAATTTTTTTTTTTTTTTTAAATTGTTAAGAAAGAAAACTTAATTTCCTTGAATATTTTTTTACCTCACCTTGTACATGAACTGCGTTAATATTTTCTTATAAAGGTTTTAATTAGCTTCAATTTATGTTATTACGTCACATCACGAAATTCTGTTTAGTTTTACAGAAAGAAATTAAAAAAACTCTCCGATTCCAAACTGATTTTTTTTAGAAAACTTTGAAAAGAATGTAAATAATAATTTTATGCTTTATTTGTAAATGGCATATCACAAACAATATTCAACGTAACAAAACAATAACATAAATTGAAGCTAATTGAAACCATTATAAGAAAACTTTAACACAGTTCATGTACAGGGTGAGGTGAAAAAAATACTCAAAGGAATTAAGTTTCCTTTCTTAAAAAATTAAAAAAATTTTACCCAATCTCTTTCAAAATATTAGAAAGACAGTTAAAATTGCCCTCATTACGATCACCGTAGGTCGGGCGAAACTTATTCCAGGACGGGCGTCGCCCGTCCTGCCCCCCCCCCCCCCCTAGCTACAGGCCTGACTCCGTTTTTGAAAATTTTCGATATCTTTTATAGGACCGACAGGATATTTGAACTACGCAAGGCTGAGACTTTATATTCAGGTGTTGCCAAGTTATCTTCCAAATTATGGGTAATAAATACTAGAGACATTGTTTAAACGAAAAGTGCACTATGAATTTCAGCATAGATTTAATTTTAAAACTATTACAGATAGATGCATACTTGTATGATATGAAATATGCAGAAAAGGATTTGAATTTATGGCACACAAACTTTAGAATATCTTTGCACATTTGGGAAATGATCTCTACTTACCTGAAATGTAATTTTGGGTGTAATTTTATTTTTTTTAAATCGCGTAGGTCATGACGATTAGGCAAATTAAAATATAGTAAAAGAAATATAAAAATCATCAATATAGGCGGATCTTCTTGAAAGGCCGTGGCAGGTTAAGATAAGTGTCCGTGCCTTTGCAACCTTTTTGCGTGTGATTCCTTTCAGTGATGTATATTTGCGTAAGATACTACCACAAAAAGTTTTGACCTCAAAAACTTCATAATATCTGGGAAAATTTTTTTTTCTTAATCAAGTGAACCAATTTGTTTGTATTTCACACATATTGTAAATATACTCAGACAATTTATTATTGATATTTTCATGAAATATTTTCATGAAGAAAACAAAAATTGATGCTTTTGAATTTTTTGAAAAATTTATATACGTACTTACACGTTAGCGACCACCTCTGTTTTTTTTACTAATTATACACCATACAATAAGCTATAACATATATTTTTTACAAAACTCTATCGAAGGGGTAACGTAGTCAAATTGGCAAAGATAATGTTACGTGCACCCCCCTTAGTAAACACCCTGTATCGTGGGTTCGGAAATTATAACACCAGGGTAACACTAAACAATAATGTATTTACTTACGTACTAATTACAACAAATAAAAAAAAGAGTATAAATTGGTTAGAAACTCGATATATTAATAAATATATAAATGAACAACAACTGCTTGAATTACACGTATTGAAAATTTTTTGGAGCAGCCTACGTATTACTTCCACGTCCAGTGGAAGTATAGTAACGACAAAAAAATTTTTAAAAATTTTTATTGTTCAAATAGGCTTAGAATGTCACGAAACGTCGAGATTTTAAGTTTGAGCGAGAAAAAAAATTTCTGTCTGTCTGTCGGTCTGTAACTTTTTTTGTGCGCACGTTTACTTTGGAACCGTTTGAGATATTGACTTGAAATTTGGTACATATATGTACTTTAACAAGATCTAGAACTAGATTATATTTTCATCTTGTTCCGTAGAAAGGTTGGGGGGTAAATTGGGGTAAATTTGGGGTAAATAGGCAAATCAAGCAGGTAAGAGTCCATAAAATTGGTATTTAGTATATACAAAAGAATCTAAGGTCTCAAAAAAAATTTTGGCATTAGCCACCCCCATTACCACCCCCACCCTATTATTAAAGGGGATGAAAAAAAATGTGATTTAGTGTGTGTACAAGAACCGGAAACCTCAAAATATTTTTTTACTTCATCCACCCCCACTACCACCCCCTATCACCACCCCCACCCCGCTACCGATGTGGGGTATCGTTTTATGGGTTTTTGGGGTAGAGGATTTCAAATATTATATTATTAAAGTTCCTTAAACAATTATTTCCACATACAAAATTTTTTCGTTGTGAGTGACTTGGATAAAATATCTGGATGTGGAAATAGTGATTCCTTGGGCAGCGGTTTTTTTTTGAAATTACGAGATGTATTTTTCATAATACATACATTTTCTACAAAGCTCCATCGAAACGGTAATACATAAAAAAATTATGTGTTTAATAATAAGAATACATAATAAAAAAACGTTATGCTAATGATATATGATAATATTAGTCGTTTTCATCACTTTCCTCATTTATTGTAACACTGATATCTTCTGCAAATAATTCCGACAGTTTTACTGATTATCGGAATATCGTCGAAAAACCTTGCATATGATATAAATCCATCTATAAGTAACAGAAAACTAATTTATTTTTTTTTAACTTATCTTTATCTTATGCAAGGTTTCTCGACGATATTCCGAAACCATCAGTAAAACTGTTTGAATTATTCGCAGAAGATATCAGTGTTACAATAAATGAAGACAGTGATGAAGACGACTAATATTATCATATATCATTAACATAACATGTTTTTTTTTTATTATGTATTCTTATTATTAAACATATAATTTTTTTATGTATTACCGTTTCGATGGAGCTTTGTAGAAAATATATGTATTGTGAAAAATACATCACATTATTTCAAAAAAAATACGTAGACTGCTCCAAAAAATTTTCAATATGTGTAATCCAAGCAGTTGTTCATTTATATATTTATTAATATATCGAGTTTCTAACCAATTTATACTCTCTTTCTTTCCTTATTTGTTGTAATTAGTACGTAAGTAAATACATTATTGTTTAGTGTTACCCTGGTGTTATAATTTCCGAACCCGCTGTAAAACGGTTAACTACGTTAATAATTACTTAATACGTGGTTATAAAACAGGCACAAAAATACACATTGATCAACGTCACATTGCTCTCAAATATAAACATTTTAGAAATACGTTGAATTAAACTTACGACTAAAACTAATAGTTAATCAGTGGCGCAGCCAGAAAATTCGTCTGGGGGGGGGGGGGGGGGGGGCAATAGAACCGGCCTCCCCGGAGGTTGAGGAAAATTTTTCAGCAAATGGTTGAAAATGGATGTGTATAGATTCCTCTACTATATAATATGGGCATTAATCACAAAATATTAATTTCAAGAGATAATTTGGATACTGCTTTTAGTCCCTTCAAATTAGTCAAGAAATCGCTGTTTTATGGAAAATCTTCCCACAGATGAGACCTGTAAGAAGTGAAGTATTTGGGTTACCTAATCATAATTTTCACACCCCGCAGTTCTAAAAAAGGGTGGTTTTTGATAAATATATACATATATATATGAATTTTAGCGTTTTTTCGCCTTTTTCTCTATTTTGAGGAAAAACTATGCATTTTGGTGAAAAATATCAAGAGATCAAAGTTGTAGAGCATAAAATTTCCTACAAATTTTGTTTCTACTCTTTTTTTTCGAATTCCGCTTAGTTTCGTCGCTAGAGGGCACGAAAGAAATAAATATACATATAGACTTTTGCGCCTTTTTTTTAAATTTTGAGCCAAAATTATGCATTTTTATGAAAAATTACGTGGGATTAAAGTTGCAGAACATAAAATATATATATATATATGTTTTATGAAAAAAAAAAACCTAAAAAACACTTAAAGATAGTGAATTTTATGTTCTACAACTTTGATCTCATGTAATTTTTCATAAAAATGCATAATTTTGGCTCAAAATCTAAAAAAAGGCGCAAAAGTCTATATGTATACTTATTTCTTTCGCGCCCTCTAGCGGCGAAACTAAGCGGAATTCGAAAAAGGTAGAGTTATAGTAAAGTTATAGGAAATTTTATGCTCTACTACTTTGCTCTCTTGATATTTTTAACCCAAATGCATAGTTTTCCTCAAAATAGAGAAAAAGATGAAAAAACGCTAAAATTCATATATATGTATATATTTCTCAAAAACCACCCTTTTTTAGAACTTCGGGGGGTGAAAATCATGTTTAAACAACTCAAATACTTCACTTTCTACAGGTCTCATAACTGTGGGAAAATTTTCTTAAACATTTCCTAATTTGAAGGTACTATTTGTACTAATAGTGATATTGCTTCTTTATTTTTTCGGTCATCGAAGATGGCTTGGGGGGGGCCCGGGCCCCATGCCCCCCCCCTGGCTGCGCGCCTGTAGTTAATATATTTTCTTTCATCAACGTCTAATTGAAGTCGAATTTAAACGGTAAAATTCCTTGGTACATCAATATTGTGTCAACGTAGTTTTGTTGGTCTTTTTCATCGCCATAATACTACGTTTATCGGATATAAAACAAACCACCTATAATCAATATATGGTTGATTTTATTTATTTTATCAATGTTTTTTCAACGTCAAATATTGTCCCTTTTTTACCTTATAATATTATGTTTAATACATGTTTATTTAATAATATCTAATAATGGATAGTTGTAAAATGGGGTCTAGGACATGTGCGAATCAACGTCGCTTTTATGAGCGAGTTTAACGTATCATAACTACGTTAATAATTACTATATGTTAATATGTGGTTATAAAACAGGCACAAAGTACATATTGTTCAACGTCATATTGATCTGAAATATAAACTTTTTAAAAACACGTTGAATTAAACTTACGACTAAACCTAATAGTCAATAGATTTTCTTACATCAACGTTTAATTGACGTCGAATTTAAACGATAAAATTTCCTTAGTACATCAATGTTGTATCAACGTAGTTTTGTTGCTCTTTTTCATCATCATAATACTACGTTTATCTGATATAAAATAAACCTCCTATAATCAATATCTGGTTGATTTTCTCTATTATATCAATGTTTCTTCATCGTCAAATAGTATGCATTTTTTACGTCATAATATTACGTTTATTAAATGTTTATTAAATAATACGTAACAACGGAGAGTTGGAAAACGGATCGAGGATATGTGAGGATCAACGTCGCTTTTATAAGTGAGTTTAACGTGTCATAACTACGTTGAAAAAATGTTGTAATTAAACTAGTGGTTACAATATTCATTATATTAACGTTATATTAACGTCGAAAAACAAACGCCTATTTATGACCAATAATCAACGTTGGCTTTTTCAACGACTAACGTTATATCAACGCTTACAACGTTATCTAGACGTTTAATAAACGTAGGTGTGTTTACTGGGAGGTTCCATGATTATTTTTTGCTTTTAGGGCAGTATTTATAAAAGCATGTTGTTTTTTTTAGTTTTTCAAACTATTAATTTAGTTCAATTAAAAACATGTAGAAATTGACAATTATTGGGTTAGTGACGGTAATTGGTATTTATTTATAAAATAGGTAATATAGTAGGTAGTACCACATGGGCGGATCCAGGAGCTCCCCAAGGGGGGGGGCACTTGCACAAATTGACAAATATTGAAAAGTACCTGATAAAAAACACAAGTAGCAAAATAAATAATTTATTTTATAGTAGTTTATACAACCTTTGTAACATTACTTTGATACTTGGGAATGGTTTAAAAAAACTTATGCCGGGTGACTTCGACAAAGCGGCGCCGCCGGACGAGACGTTTCAGATTTTCGCACAGCATAAGGAAGGTCCAAGGGGGGGGGGGGGCAATTCCACCCTTTGCCCCTCCCTTGGATCCGCGTCTGTACTACTATGCAGTGTATCTATACATATTTAATTCTTATTTATGACATTAATAAATAGAGAAATTCGAGGAGAAATTATTATTATTATCTGTTTTATAAAATCACAAATGTCTTAAACAATTTAATGAGTTACTGCGAGTTACCTATAGACGTGAAATTTTTTGAAAGAAAACTATCTCAGCTATTGTTAAATAGGGTAGATTAAGCACAGGTACCTTCCATGTAAAATTAATACTATTAAATATGTCTGTTGTTACAAAACTAAATGGGTATTTAAATATCTTACAGTTTTTGTTTTTTTTATCATCTGAAATATTTTTTCCTGTATATGTGTAATAAATATTTGTATTGTGAATTCATGCTTTGTATTATTTTTGTGTACAATTAGACCTGATGTATTTAATCAGTTTCATTTCATCTCATTATAACTATTTATCGGGAGAAACAAAAATGAGCTATAATATGACCTCTTAATCTAAGGGGTTGATTCTGGAGCATAAGAAATATCTACTCAATCTTGGAAAGAAGAGGGAGACGTAATGACCCGGCTGCCTGATGGCCTAAACGGCACCAGATCCGCCCCTGTATGCGGGGGAGAGGCGGCGGTTCAGCGCAAGACACTGGATTCCCGGTCAATACTCCACCAACGAATAGTAACTGAAACCGAACGAGTAGATTTTCAACGTTCTGTCGAGAGTTGGGTTGCTGAAACGCGCTTTGCTCTAACGTGAGTGGAGATATTCTAGACACATGTGTAGTTAGTGGCAAATGTTAGTTTAAATTGCTGTTTTTTAAACTGGCAAAGATGATTCTGTGTTGGTATTAGAGAAAAATTTAGTGAAATGCAACTGTAATACTGATATGTGTTATAACCCTTACATTAAAGGACGTGTTATGGGAAATCATTAGAGAGAAATTATGAAGAAAAGAACATCGGGATTTTCTACTGTTTGGATTTTGTTTATTATTATTGGTAAGTTCAACAACCCTTTGATCAACATCACTTTTATTTTGTGTTTTGTTTGGGTACGAGTTGCTAACCTCACTTTTTATGTAGGTGAATGTAGTTTCTTGTGATTCTACCTACGGTTTGTGGAATAAGTAATCGGCTGTCATACAAAGAAATGAGGATTTTTCTTGTGATTTGTACACCTAGGCATTAAGACAATATTTATAAATTTAAAGATAAATATCAGGGAAACAAATATTAACCTACAATTTCCATTGTTTTGTATTTTAAGGTACTACCCATTTGTTTCTGTTTTTATTTCGGATTCGCCCATTTTTCACTTCAACAAAACCTGTTTTAAAGTTAGGTACTTCATGTCAATAAATGAATAACCTATTTATTCCATAAAATAATACCAAAAATATATCTATGACTTGTTAAAAATATTTTACAAGTGAGTACACCGCCTCCTTTTTATTATTGTTTACAACAGAGTTCTATTTGGTCTAACAGAGGACATAGACACACGTAATTTTGAACATCCTTATTATTTTCTTCGTAAAAACGAAGGTTTGTCGTATTTCCCAGGCACTTCTCTCTCGAATACACTAAATTGGTATCACTCAAAGAGAAATACTTTTCATATCACTCAGTGTTAGTAATCGAAATTCGGAATAACCAAATGTCCGTCCGTTCATCCGCCAGCCTGTACGTCTGTCTGTCCGTATGTTTGTCCGTCCGTCACGTTTTTGGAAGCACAATAACTGAAGAAGGAAAGTGTGGTCGTATTAAAAGTTAGCGTTGAGTGAAGAGTCCTTTCAATCAACGAAGTTAGGCAGTAAGTTATGTTACCTCGAGAAAAAACCCTGTTGTTATGGAAGTAAGTATAAAAGATTCATAGATATTTTAATAAATAAATATGCATGAAGAAAGTTGCATCTGTTGATGATTCTACAAAAGCAAAAATAATACAGGTAGTCTCACAAATGTTTTGGCAACCAAACTGGCATCATCGGGAGAGTGAAATTAAAAATATAATTGATCCTACAAAATTAGTTTATTTTCAGAAAACTGAGAAGAGCACTCCATAGAATCTTCAAGAATCAGGTATATATAAAAGTTTTTTTAAATCGGCGAAAACTAAATAATTTTATACATTTGATACCTTCGTTTGGGTTTGACACACAACTGTGACGTAGTTTTAAATGCCAACTACTTCAAAGCCAAAAATACGTTTATATAATCCTGCTCTATTTAGGATATATACAACGTCTCCCACTTTTAATGTCCCCTCCCCTCCAGTCATTAGTCACCCAAAAAAATGGCCGATTTTTCGAGAAGTCGTATTAGACATTTTTTATTGAAAAACCGCTGCTCAAGGAATCACTACTTCCACATCCACATCCCGATTTTCTATCCAAGTTACTCACAACGAAAAAATTTTGTATGTGGAAATAATTATTTATGGAACTTCAATACTATAATATTTGAAATCCTCTACCCCAAAAAAACGATGTCCCACATCGGTAGTGGGGTGGGGGTGGTGATAGGGGGTGGTAGTGGGATGAAGCAAAAAAATATTTTTAGGTTTCTGATTCTTGTACACATACTAAATCACAATTTTTTTTCATCCCCTTTAATAATTGGGTGGGGGTGGTAATGGGGATGGCTAATGCCAAAATTTTTTTTGAGACCTTACTAGTTCTAGGTCTCGTTAAAATACATATGTGTGCCAAATTTCAAGTCAATATCTCAAACGTTTCCAGAGTAAACGTGCGCACAAAAAAAGTTACAAACAGACAGACCGACATACAGACAGAAAATTT
The DNA here is from genome assembly GCA_936432065.2 of Rutpela maculata. Taxonomy (NCBI): domain Eukaryota; kingdom Metazoa; phylum Arthropoda; class Insecta; order Coleoptera; family Cerambycidae; genus Rutpela; species Rutpela maculata. The sequence goes on from OW386286.2 coordinate 217,182,250, forward strand.
TTTCGCTCAAACTTAAAATCTCGACGTTTCATGACATTCTAAGCCTCTTTGAACAATACAAATTTTTTAAAAATGTTTGTCGTTACTAATTACTATACTTCCACTGGATGTGGAGGTAAAACTAATTCAAAATTATTGATCAGCATGCTCTAGAACCCCCATATTCAAAATTTAATAACATTTTGATGAGTTATAGTTTTCCTTAAAATTGCATTTTTAAACATTAAATAAATCAATACCTATCTTGGAAACGAATTGTTTTTCGAAAAAGTAATTCCTCATTTTCCGAGTCATTTTCTATTTAAATCAACTTTTTTTACCATTCCATGGCATCGATACTTTAAAATTTCGTGGGCCAAGAGTTTTCATTAATAAATTACCAAAAATTTTGAACCAGCAGCCCTATAAATTATTCGGGTATTAAGGATTACCGAATTTGGGAGTATCGATGCCATGGAATTGTAGAAAAAGTGAATTTGAAGAGAAAATGAGGAATTACTTTCTTTCGAAAAACGTTTCCAAGTTACTTATTGATTACACAGGCACACAAAATAAAAACAAGTGTTTTTTTCTGCTAGGTACTCCATTGGGTAACTCATATGTATTTCGACGTGCTGAGCACGAATTAGGTGTCCGTTTAGCTCCATTGGCCACAATTTTTTTGGAAATAGCGAAAATAACCTAAAAAACTCATAATTTAGGTTATTTTCGCGATTTACTAAAAATTGGTGGGTAACGGAGCTAAACAAATACCCGATTCGTATTCAACATGTTGAAATACGTGGGGATTGCCCAATGGAATCCCAGAAACAGACCTTTTTTTTTATGTGTGTCTGTGTACCTAATATATGAATATCACCGGATCCTCCGCCATTTTATAGAAAATCGCTGATACAAATATATTATAATTATGAGTTTTTTAAGGTTATTTTCGCGATTTCCAAAAAAATTGTGGCCAATGGAGCTAAACGGACACCCATTTCGTGTTCAACACGTCGAAATACATATGAGTTACCCAATGGAGTACCTAGCAGAAAAAAAAAACACTTTTTTTTATTTTGTGTGCCTGTGTAATCAATAAATAACTTGGAAACGAGCTGTTTTTCGAAAGAAAGTAATTCCTCATTTTCTCTTTAAATTCACTTTTTCTACAATTCCATGGCATCGATACTCCCAAATTCGGTAATCCTTAATACCCGAATAATTTATAGGTTCCAAATTGTTGGTAATTTATCAATGAAAACTCTTGGCCCACGATTTTAAAGTATTACACATAATCCAGTCAACGGAGTGTTAAAATGACCAAAATCTCTAACTTGAATGCTAATGAATGGATTTTGATGAAACCTTGTGTAATGTGTTTGTAATGAAGTTTTTAAAAAACTTGAGAAAAGATTAGAGTAGGAAATGATCGGAAGGGGTAGAAAACACCCCTTTATCACAGGTTCCATAACTTGTAGAATTAGGTCAAAAATGAAAAAAAAAAAACAATGTATTTACCTTTTTTGGACCAAAATAAGATGTTTTTACTCTTATGAATTTTTTCGAAAAATACATATTTTTCGAGATATGGGCCACTCTAAAATTCCAAAAAGTAGGGGAGGGGAAATGTAAAAGTTGAAAAATAAAAATCTGAAAAAATTCAGGTGAATGTATCATCGAAATACAAGACTTTTTTTATCTGCAGCTTTTCTGTAAAGTACGTTTTCACCGAGTTTTTCTTTTAAATTGTAGCACTTTAAAAATATATAATTTAAAATTTTGAAAAACTTCAAACGTATACATTCAGGCCTTATAAACATTTTTTGTCTCTTGGAATTTTTTGTAACATGCTAATTTTCCGAGTTACAGGCAGTTTTTCACGATAAATAATGTACACTACATTTTTGCACATTAAAAAATACATGAAAATTCAAAAAATGAGCGTGATTTGTAATATTATTGTAAAAAAATATAAAACCTATATAGTTATACCATTTTTAAAGGTTCAATATAATTTTTAAATCGAAAATTTAAAAAAAGTTTTAAAAAAACGTAGTACATTATTTGTGGTGAAAAATTGCCTGTAACTCGGAAAATTAGCAAGTTACAAAAAAATTCCAAGAAACAAAGAATATTTAGAAGGCCTCAATGCATACGTCTGAATTTTTTCAAATTTTTAAATTGCATATTTTTAAAGCGCTACAATTTCAAAAAAAAGTTTTGTATTTCGATATACTTACATTCACCTGAATTTTTTCAGATTTTTTTTTAACTTTTACATTTCCCCTCCCCCACTTTTTGGAATTTAGGCCATATCTCGAAATAAAATTATATAAAAAAATATTTTTAAGAAAAAGCATTTATTTGAAAAAACTGTACTAAAAATTAAAAATATGTTTTTTTAAATTCATACACCTGGAAACCAAACAAAAAGCTTTGGGGACGGTCATATAGCGCTATTGCGTAGTTACTTTGGTCAATTGACCGTCCCCAAAGCTTTTGGTTTCCAGGTGTATGATTTAAAAAAAAAAATATTGTACTTTTTAGTACAGTTTTTTCAAATAAAAGCTTTTTCTTAAAAATAATTTTTTATATAATTTTATTTTTTACTTTTTAGTCTACTTATTTTACAGACAAACAGATAGACAAAACCTTTTCATTTGATACCTATGGCAAGGGAGTCGTGAAGAAAAAGATAATTTGCCATCCTAGGGCGTCCGCCATATTGGATTTAGAATGACGTCACATAGTTTATCGTATTTTCCTCGCCAAACCCTTTCATGTGATACCCATATCAAGGGGGTTGTGAAGAAAAAGATACTCCGCCATCTTGGGGCATCCGCCATATTGAATTTAGAATGACATCCTCCGATTAAAGAACTTATATCTAGATACATAACAGGCTATCTTTTCACTATATACCTTGTTTGCTCCTACATAGTCACATTATATGTCCATTAAAATGGATAGATGAACATCACATCCCACAGGCAACAGTGGCGTTGTGTGTGTAGAAAATGTGTAGAATGGTAAATATTTTCATTAAAATGAATTATTGCAATTCCTGCATTACCGGCTCTTTATATAACGTGATGTAGGCATACGATATTACAATAAGATAAAACAGTAAGATAAATATGTATTGAAAGGATATTAAAATTTAATTGCTATTTACTTTATAACTGTAAACTGAATTTCATCATGTTACGACTATGGAACGATCGATTTTCTTCTTTTCTAAACTGCTTTCTGCAAACGGCACAGCACTTCACTATTTATTTGCACAAAATATATTGTCACTAAACTGTGTAAATATGAATAGAGAGTATTATTTAGGTATTAAGCAAATCACAACTTAAAATAAAATTACTTTTTCACCAGTTTTTGGTCGGAGAACACGAAAAACATTTATTGACATTAATGGCCGAACTGTCAACTGAGATTATGATAATCGAACTGAAGCCGATCGTGTACGAGCGGCCGCGAATACGCCGATGGGCCAATCAGCAACTTATGGGAAGAAGTGCCTTAGAATGGGAGTCTTTCGGGATCATAAAATTCATGCCATTATGTATCTAGATATAAGTTCTTTAATCGGAGATGACATCACATGGTTTATCGTATTTTACTTGTCAAATCCTTTCATTTGATACCCATATCGAGGGGGTTGTGAAGTAAAAGATAATCCGCCATCTTAGGGCGTCCGCCATATTGAATTTAGAATGACGTCACATAGTTCATCGTATCTTACTTTCATGTTGTGAAGAAAAAGGCGATCCTCCATCTTGGGACGTACGCCATATTGAATTTAGAATGACGTTACATAGTTTATCGTATTTTACTCGTCAAATCCTTTCATTTCATATGCATATCAAGGGGGTTGTGAAGAAAAAGGCGATCCGCCATCTTGGAACGCCCGCCATATTGAATTTAGAATGACGTTACATAGTTTATTTGATACCCATATCAAGGGGGGGGGTGTAAAGAGAAAAGCGATCCGCCATCTTGGGACGTCCGCCATATTGGATTTAGACCGATAGTGGGTATACTTTGTTGCATTGATACCGAACTTACACACGTGTGCCAAATTTCAAAGCTCTAGCTTAATTAAAACTAGTCGAAATTCAGCTTGCAAGATTTGACCTAAACAAACAAACATACAAATATTGGAAGTTAAATAAAAGCTTTTTTTAAAAAATGCATTTTTCGATAAAATTCACAAGAGTAAAAACATCTTATTTTGGGCCAAAGAAGGTAAATACATTGTTTTTTTTTCATTTTTGACCTAATTCTACAAGTTATGGAACCCGTGATAAAAGGGTCCGATCATTTCCTACTCTAATCTTTTTTTCAACTTTTTTATTAACGTCATTACAAACACATTGCACAAGGTTTCATCCTCGGTTTCATCAAAATCCATTCATTAACACTCAAGTTAGAGGTGAAACCCTCCGTAGACTGGACTAACAGACACAAAAAAAAGTGAAAAGTGATATGTTTCTGGGACTCCAGTGGGTAACCTCTAGGGATGGGACGGATGTGCTTTTGGCCGGATAACCGGATACAGTATATCCGGACAGTTCAAAATCCGGTCCGGCCGGATAATCCGGCCGGATATCTTGCCTTTTCAAGCAGTCGCTTTCTCTACGAGCAGGCCGCGATATTTACAATTAAATTCAAGTCGCACCTGTATTGTCCTGTCCTGCTAATCTTGCACATTGCTGCAAATAATTGTAATTACACGAAATGCGCATGGTACACCAGAACAGAAGTAATAATAATTAATAATAAATATTTATATGTGTGTACTTGGTTCTATCCACAGTTATAGTATTTTTGTATTTATAAGGAACTTCATTCTCAGAACCAGTAACCAGCAACCGGCATCACGAAAGTTGTGTTTTAGTTTTCATTATTTTATTACTATTTAGTATTTATACCATACTTACCTAGTAGTCTATTAGGACCAGAGAATTTGATTTTAAATTTTAATATTATTTATTATACAGTGTTTCCCAAATAACTTTCTTATTTTTTTTTCCGATTTCAATCAAATTTTAAGTACTGAAGTATGGAACAAATTAGGATCTACTTATAACCAGAAAAACATTCGCCTCATACAAATGCAAAGCCACCTGTGGTACCAATATATGCGGAGAAAATCGAAAAATTGTATTAGGCATATTTTTATCGGAAAATTTTGTTAATGAAACTTATTCAGAATTGTACAAAAATCTTAAGTTCAAAATTTAATCAAAATAAAAAATATATAAATTTTGATTAAAATAATGTCCGAAAATATCATTTTAATAGTTTTTTTGTGTTTAGAAAACTGGACTATGATAATTTTGTTTGAAATTCAACCCAAGCTGCCAGGTATGTGTCAAGCACTTTAGTTTTTTTTTTAAATTATTACTTTTAAAATTTTTTAAATTTTATTTTTTTCAATTTTTTAATTTTGATTAAATTTTGGGCATAAGGTTTTTGGACAATTCTGAACAAGTTTCATTAACAAAATTTTCCGATAAAAAAAATGTCTAATTGATTTTTTTATTTTCTCCACATATTTTGGTACCGCAGGTGGCTTTGCATTTATAGGAGGCGAATGTTTTTCTGGTCATAGGTAGATCCTAATTTGTTCTATACTTAAGTAAAATTTGATTCAAATCGGAAAAAAAATAAAAAAGATTGGGGTGTTACAATTTTAAGTGAAACATTTATGTTGTGTTTTGATTTTTTGATCTTTTGTTTTCAATGTTATTTAATATATTATATATCCATATTATCGATATATAGGCCTATTGAACAATTTAAGACTTATTTTTTTATATTTGTTATTTATTTTGATTGTAGCTTCTAGTTCATTGTTAATTTTATAAATATTTTGATATATAGCTGACAATTAATGAATAACATTTAAGTTTCATGCATTTGGGATAGTTTTTATTTGGCCGGATGTTGACCGGATATTTCTTCATATCCGGCCGGAGCCGAATATCCGGTTTGGAAGCCGGATTGGCCGGATGCAGTAGCCGGACCGGATATCCGTCCCATCCCTAGTAACCTCTATGTATTTCGATATGCTGAATACGAATCAGGTATTCGTTTAGTACCGTTACCCACCAATTTTTAGTAAATCGCAAAAAATTATGAGTTTTTTTTTTTGTTATTTTCGCGATTTACAAAAAAATGGTGGCCAATGGAGCTAAACGGACACCTGATTCGTATTCAGCGCGTCGAAATACATATGGGTTACCTAATGGAGTACCAGAAAAAGACCACTTTTTTTATTTTGTGTGCCTGTCTTATTATTTAATGTTTAAAAAAATATTATTTTAAGGGGCCGTAATTCCAAAACCATAAATCAAAATATTGTCAAATTTTGGATATAGGGGGCTCTAAACCATGCTGATTAATAATATTGCCTCAATATTTTAGTAAAAATTGCCTAATATGATTTCTAGAAAAATCGACCTAAATGACTAAAATAACTTATTTTACTCAAAAAGGACATAATAAAAGTCTTTGATACCAACTTAAAGATTATATATGATAATTTATTACTGTTTACTTGCTTTGGAACGAATATTGGTTTAATTTACAAAAATTAATAAAAATGTGACAATAAATTCGGTAGAAATCAAACGACGCGACGCGACGCGCCGTTTCTAAACTGATGAAGTAGGGTGTGAAGTTCTATACTCGCATTTTTAATTTAATTTTAAGAGGGAATATCTGGCTATTTTTATTGAGCAGGTATTAAATTGGTTTAGAACGAATCCGAATCGAAAAATTCATACTCGAGATCTGTCTGTCGATCTGTCTGTGTGTGTTAAGGTTGCCATATTCGAAAAAGCCGGATGGGGAATTAGCTTTCGTAATACATGGGTCCGTCAGTGAAAATAGAATTACTTCGGGGCACGTAAAAGCGGATAGGAAGATTAATATATCTAGGAAGGAGAAGTAACCTTGGAGTTATCAATATATATTTTCGTTGGAATTTTCCCAAATGTGTTTCCAAATATGTATATTTATTGTCAAGTAGTAGGTATTTCTCGTAATGTTGTTTAATACGAACGCTTAATTTTACGTTTTATAACGTTATCATTAGATTACATTTTTAAATCTGCAAATAACATAAATCAAGGTTTATCAGTAGGTTTAACTAATTAACAGTTGATTGAAAGGTTTTAAAAATAAATAAATGTATTGGGTAATATATATTTTCTAATGTTATAATAAATATGATTGTAATATAATAGTTCGGAGCCAATATCAATCAAATTGAAATACACTTACGAATATTAGTACGAAATTATGGTATTATAGAAATTGTAGGGTGATATGGAAAATTGAGGAGGTATCTTGAGAGTATTTTCTTATTATGGGAAATAAATAAATGGCTGTTTGTTCAGATATTCAAAATGTTGGAATTTAGAAGATATTGTGAGAAACGTATATTTAGGGAAATTTGTGGAAATTGAAGGATATTTCAACCAGTGTTGGACTGGATAGGGGGACTAAGAGTCCAGAGACTCCGGGGCCAAATCATACTCCGGGGCCAAACCTCTAAATAAATTTAAACATAAGTTTTTATTAACTTTACTTCGAATTTTATAAAATTAATTATAATGGTAATTTTTTTAATAAACATTCACTACAATAAAAATTGTAGAGTTGAGGTACGTAGGATCAGATTACATGGTGTTGAGTTTTTGCTAGCATGTGATGTGGAATACCTATTAATATTGCGTTTCGTTGTCTAGCAAGAACCATGCAAGGACCATGCGGTAAAGATTTAAGATTTAAGAAAAAAAGCAATTTCTTACATCAATAATAAAAACCGCTGCCCAAGGAATCACTACTTCCACATTCAGATTTTTATTCAAGTCACTCACAACGAAAAAATTTTGTATGTGGAAATAATAGTTTATGGAACTTTAATAATACAACGAGTAATATAATATTTGAAATCCTCTACCCCAAAAACCTATAAAACGGTACCCCACATCGGTAGCGGGGTGGGGGTGGTGATAGGGGATGGTAGTGGGGGTGGATGAAGAAAAAAAACATTTTGAGGTTTCTGGTTCCTGTACACACACTAAATCACAATTTTTTTTCAACCTCTTTAATAATGGGGTGGGGGTCGTAATGGAGGTGGCTAATGCCAACATTTTTTTTGAGACCTTAGCTTCTCTTGTATATACTAAATACCAATTTTATGGACTCTTACCTGCTTGATTTATCCATTTTCCCCAAATTTACCCCCCAACCCTTCGACGGAACAAGATGAAAATATAATCTAGTTCTAGATCCTGTTAAAGTACATACGTGTACCAAATTTCAAGTCAATATCTCAAACGGTTCCAGAGTAAACGTGCGCACAAAAAAAAGTTACAGACCGACAGACGGAATTTTTTTTTCGCTCAAACTTAAAATCTCGACGTTTCGTGACATTCTAAGCCTATTTGAACAATAAAAATTTTTAAAAATTTTTTTGTCGTTACTATACTTCCACTGGATGTGGAAGTAAAATGTAAACCAACTTCTATTAATGCAGAGTAACTTTTTTTCAAAAAAGCTCTTGAGGGATCGTTTAAAAATTTTCTAGGGAAAATTAAAAAAATATATATTTGTTTTGGTCAACTTTGATAGGCTGTAGGCGTTTTTGGGACTACTAACCACGAAAAGCCCCAATGTGCACCGGGTTCAAATCGTGCCAGCCCGACTCTGATTTCAACATATTTTAAGGAATGAAAAGTACAGACTCCGCATTTTGCTTCGTCCAAAAGTCAATGCAACCGATTTCCAAAAAAAAAAAAAAAAATTCACTAGAATTTTAATTCATTAAAAAGACAAAACCTCTCTCTCGTGTTAGGTTAGACGTAGATATAGGATATTTTATTCACAGTATTGAAGTATGTTGTATGAAATGAACAATAAATTAATTTATTTTGTTTAATTGACCTTTAACAAATTGCGGCTGGCAGTATGGTCCTTGACCGAAAGCCATAAAAAAGCAACAAGACAAAAATAATTCTTTTTCTTTTTTATTTTCTATTGGATAATAATGAAATTAGAAAATTTCTGTAACTGACGAAGATGTATGACAATTACTTCCACATCCAGTGAAAGTATAGTAACGACAGAAAAATTTTTGAAAATTTTTATTGTTCAAATAGGCTTAGAATGTCATGAAACGTCGAGATTTTAAATTTGAGCGAAAAAAAATTTCTGTCTGTCTGTCGGTCTGTAACTTTTTTGTGCGCACGGTTAGCCTGGAACCGTTTAAGATATTGACTTGAAATTTGGTACACGTATGTACTTTAACGGGATCTGGAACTAGATTATATTTTCATCTTATCCCGTCGGAGAGTTGGGGGTAAAATGGTAAATGAGGGGTAAATCGGTAAATCAAGCAGGTAAGAGGTATTTAGTGTATACAAGAGCAAAAAAATTTTTTGGCATTGGCCACCCCCATTACCACCCCTACCCCATTATTAAAGGGGATGAAAAGAAAATTTTGATTTATTGTGTGTACAAGAACCAAAAGTCTCAAAGTATTTTTTTTACTTCATCCACCCCCATTACCACCCCCACCCCACTACCATGTGGGATATCGTTTTATGGATTTTTGGGGTAGACGATTTAAAATATTATATTATTAAAGTTCTATAAACAGTTATTTCCACATACAAAATTTTTTCGTTATGAGAGACTTGGATAGAAAATATGGATGTGGAAGTAGTGATTGCTTGGGCAGCGGTTTTTGCAATATAATCTTCAAATTAATCTAAAAATGGTACTATTTTTTGAGTAGAATCTTCCTTTTTCAGAAACTATATTTAAAATCGATTCCTCGCACAATTAATTAATTAAAAAGTACTTTTATCAGTGAAACTGAGCGATGGTACGCCGAACTAGGATAGAGTACACACTCAGCGGGTGTGCAATAACTGATTGAAATACCAATGCAGGCTGTGAATTAATAGGTAAAGTTAGAAGTCAAGCAGATGCATGAAGATTTCTTTAAAAGTTCAAAATCGAGTTGAAAATGTAACATTTAGAAAAAAACACTAAATAAATAAAAATCACAAACATCGTATTCTTAGTTTCTAAAAAATATAGATGCAATTTTTTCTACTAAATTTGCATTTGATTTACAATAAGCTATTTGTTTTCGTTGTCATTTCTATTTACCTTATTTATTTAGATAAATATTTAGAGAGTGATTTGTGGTTTTATATTATATGCCTGGTGAATATGGTCACTAGGAAATGCTATAAACGTGCAAATAGTGTACTAGAGAATATTATTTAGGTAGGTATTACGCAAATCACAACTTACACACTTTTTTATGTATGATGAAATTACCTACTTTCTGTATATTGTTGCCTTAATTTGGGCACGCTAATATACTAGAGAGGTAAATACTTTAAAACAGTTATTATTGAAGAACCAATCAAAACAACTACTCTTCTAGCTATTACTGAAGAAGTATTGAATTGCATTATAGGATTTCTAGAATTTTAAAGCAAAAAAATATATTGAACATACTTAAATGATTTAATTAAATTTAGTCATTCACACTTTTTATTTAATACGAAATTATCTAAGTGAAAAAGTGAATCTTGACTGATCTTCACCAAATTTAAACTGGAGGTTCTTTTAATATTGAGAATAAAAGGATACCATTTTCATTCCTTAACTAATGGTTTAAGTGATCAAAATAAAATTAAAACTGCAAATTTGACCCTTAAAATGTCCAAAAAATCCCTTTCTGGGAAATCAAGATTTCATGACAAACAATTTCCGCAGGGCCTGCATCTATCTTAAAAAATTTTCCAACCCTTTCCTAAACCGACTCCACTATTTCAATATATATTTTTTTGCTTTAAAGTGCTAGGAATCCTATCATGTATTAGTATTAGCTAGAAGAGTAGTTGTTTTGATTGGTTCTCCAATAATGAGTGTTTTAAAGTATTTACCTAACTAGTATATTAGCGTGCCCACATTAGGACAACAATATACAGAAAGTAGGTAATTTCATAATAAATAAAAAATGTGTGTAAGTTGTAATTTACTTAATACCTTAATATTCTCTACTCATGATGAAAGTAAATAAATAACAACTAATTAATTGTGAAAATAAATCTAGTGTACATTATGAAACAAGACATAAAATATTTTGTTTATCTCTTTACGTATTTATTGTACCTTTCAATCGCTTCCAATGGCACATACTGTAAGAGTTAATGATTTTTAACAGAGGTAGTTATACTTTGCATGCACTGTCAAGTGCAACATCAATAATATCAAGATTGTTATTATCTTCGCATTTTTAGATTATTTATTTATTCAAATGGTGCTAAATAATTAATGCAGAACTAAATCTTAACCAAAGCAAACTAAAGTTTTTTTACTATAAAAAATTTTTTGTCATTACTATACTTCCACTGGACGTGGAAGTAATACTTGAAAAAATATAAATCCGACCCACAAAATTAAAGGCGACTTGGATTTATACCTGCTCGATCAACAGTTACAAAGTTGCTACGGTGTGTTGACTATTGGCCCCTGGCCATTGATAAAGTATGTAAGCGAGTGATGAGATAAACGGTAATAAAGTGTTCTGATGGGTTTTAAAACTACTGTGGACTCGAAGATGCCTATCATTGTTTTATTCCTTTTTTCGTTCATAACTCTCTGGAAATGCTATTAATAATAAATTAGCTTCGTTAGTTTCGAGTTTAAACTAGTTTTACTAATTGCGCCATGAATTCATATATTTGACTTCATACCAGTTGAACAGGTTTTACGAAAAGAAATACTACGAGCAATTGAGCTGCCTTTAAGGGCTCTAAAATTTTCACGCAATTTGATTGAAAAGAGTTGCATGAATACGTTCAAAATACCAGAAAGTCTGTGTTAATACTACGGCTACTAGCCATTTTACTATTTTAACTCCCCCCCACAATTTACCCACCAACCCTTCAACGGAATACGATGAAACTATAATCTAGTTTCAGATCTCGTTAAAATACATACGTGTATCAAATTTCAAGTCAATATCTTGAACGGTTCCAGAGTAATCATGCGTACAAAAAAAAGTTACAGACAGACAGAACGACAGAATTTTTTTTCTTAAACTTAAAATCGCGATGTTTCATGACATTCGAAGCCTATTTGAACAATAAAAATATTTAAAAATTTTTTGTCGTTACCCCATACTTCCACAGGATGTGGAAGTAATACTCGGTTTTTTTATTTGCCATCCGGGTACCTAACAAGGCGGCTTACGTCACTTAGTTTCTCTCGTCCGCGGGATATGAAATTGTTTCCTAGCGACTTCATTTATCTGAAGAGCTCTGTAATGATTTTGTATATTTATGTTATATATTTTTGTCGTGGTTTTGGGCGCGTGAAACTCAAAACTTCGTCGATTTAAACATATTTATATTCTGTACGAAATATTATTTCCCTAAATAAAGAACTTAGTATTTCCGTATTTAATAAAATAAGAACATTTAAGGGAATCTTTTTAAGTGTTATCTTGTGACATTTAATTTTGTATCGAATTATTTTAAAAAACCGAAATAAGTAAATTTTTATTAATAAATTAGGAAATTATTTTAAAAATACACAACCTGGATCCGGGGAGTTCAGCATTTTTCGTTTAAATACAATACTATACATTTAATTAAGTACAACCTATTCTATTTTTTCTGAAATGAAATAACTCAAAGTAATAAAAACACAGATCAATTTCTGAAACATGTACGAGATATATTAGAATACGTTAAGGTCATTTGGGGTTTCTATTCCCTGTGTAACAGCCGACATGGATTATTTACTCCAACTGTTGCACGTATGTTATACGCTTCTCCTTGTATTAGTTGCAACGGCTGTTCTGCGAATACTGATCTGGATTTTTTCTTAGAGCCCAGATTTAGCGTTTCGTTGTTCTGTCCCAATCGACCACGAAAGCCGACTTTTATTTTGTTTTGATACGCTATCTCGTTTAATGTTTGCATATCAAGGAGCTGTGAGGCAAATCATAATGAGATATTAGTGAATTATTTCTAATTTGTATATGTATATTACTTGTTACTCACAACATAATTAGTATAAGCATGAAAAAAATAACACCACATATGGTCAGTCACGAAAATGTAATATGTAGGGTTAGAGTGTTTTACAAAGATTTTAACTCTTATTGAAATATGACTGCCATTTATATATTTTTTGTCGGTTTGCTTTGGTTTTGATGGTTTTAAAATATGATGTCCCCAACATTTTTTTTAGTGATAATCTATATATTTTCCTTTTCTAATGCAGTTCAGTTCATTTCTAATCCTCTGGTATAAACTGCCGCCATGAAGTTGCCCTTTCCCCCATTTTCGAAATTAAAACATTTTTCAATGCAAATCGTTTGCTCTTGATTGCTCGTCAGTAGAACGACAGCGGAAGTTGAATTTTTAAATCATCAATGCCCAATTCGTTTGCACGTCGTTTGCTCTTTACAGTAACAAAAAATATTAAAATGTGGGGAATTATCTACATATAGTACATATACCACTTGCTATTCATTTGCTTGTCATTGGCTCGTGCATTCTTTTCGTTTGCTCGTCATTTTTTAATGCAGTCAAAGCGCCTTCAAGAAACGATTTGTTCCTGGCTAATCATTTTTGCAATTTAAAAATTACGAGCAATGAGGAGCAAACCAATAAATAGTATGAATAAACGTATTAGTCACGTACATTTAGATAATTCTTTACCTTTTATTATAATTTTTTGTTGATGTAAATAATGACGAGTAAACGCGAGCAAACGAATTGGTGACTGTAGATTTAAAAATTCAAAAGAGAGGGGGCTGTTATCAATTTCAATCCCTTCTGTAGTTTTTATATTTAAACAGCAATGAACAGAATTATATATGTCAGCTCTTGTCACATGCTCCATCAAGTCCAATGACCGACCACAACATGGAATAATAAGCTTCAGCAAAGGGAAAAAGTTATTGGAAAGTTTCCATGTGAGTGACGTGAAAAAGAAATTAATGCGCAAGAAGTCAATTGGAACGGTTTCAAGAAAGACTCTGTGTCCATAACATAAGAAAGCGAAACACTAACTGAAAATTAAGAAAAAAAGACATTTTTCGGGGTTTATGGCTGTGTACACAACTACAAAAAATGCTCTGTACCAGATAGCAGATTATCATTTTCTTATGTATTTTGACGTGCTTAAAACGAATCTGATGTCCAAATTGCTTCATTTCGTCTCAGTTTTTCTTAAATCGCGAGTAATTTCGTTTTTTCGTCGGTTAGTTTTAATAATAATATCTTTATTTGCTCAACAGGCTACACCCAATTATAAGACAAGAAATTACACTAACATTGTAAAAAGTGACACTACGTGTATAGCCAGGGAAATACCGACAGATTTTTCGCGTTAATATATATAACGCTAGATTTTTTCCCATGATAACTCAGGCAGTATCAGTGATGAAGGTGCAATTCTACCAATCTATAAGTCCTGCAAAAATTAGTAAAAAAAACCGCTGGAATCACGATTCCCACATCCACATTTTCTATCCAAGTCACTGTCAGCGAAAAAATTTTGTATGTGGAAATAATTGCCTATGGAACTTTAATTATATAATATTTGAAATCCTCTACCCCAAAAACCTATAAAACGATACCCCACATCGGTAGTAGGGTGGGGGTGGTGATAGAGGGGTGGTAGTGGGGGGGTTGATGAAGTAAAACAATATTTTGAGGTTTCTGGTTCTTGTACACACACTAAATCACAATTTTTGGAATCACGTGGAAGTAAAATAGTATGTAACACATGTGGCAAGCTTCATTGCAAAACTCGTATGATAGGAACACGAGCGCAGCGAGTGTTCCTTTCATACATCATACATCCTTTCATACATCGTTTTGCAATGAAGCCCTTGCCACACTTGTATTACAATCTACTATTACTCATTTTTGCAATGCTCAAAGTTTGGTAGATTGCATTTTCAGCATTGATACTTTTTATGTTAGAGAAAAAATAAAAAAAGTGCCTGAAAGCTCAATCAATTCTCTTTACATCTACAAATTTTTCGAAAAAAAAAAAAAAACGATAATTATCGAGATATTCGAGGAAATGTAGGAAATTACACGTTTTCCTATAGAGTGTATGTAAATCTTAAAAAAAATATTTTTTCTCAGAAACCTTTGTTTCGAAGGGCCGAGGTTAACGGAGCGTCAAAGTAGTACATGATATTAAATGAATATCGTATACGAGATTGATTTCAGTTAATTACCGATTAATTATGGTGACAAAATGGAGACATTTTACCGAAAAAAAAAAAAGTCCCAAATCCCGCCCCCTCTAATTCCTTTATTTTTGTCCGAATTCAAAAAATAGAGAAAATGGTTTTAGCAAATTTGATTCTATTTAAATTAGCTAAAGTAGTCTTTTGGCGTAGAAGCCAAGATTAAAAAGTTGCCAACTCTAGAAATTAAAAATTTGCGATTTTTTGCCGTATATGGCCGACATTTTAGTAGTTATCTCCGAAACGAAGAAAGAAAAAAAATCAAAATTCTTATGGAAGCAAAAGATTCGTAGTTGAAAATACTCGTTTGACCTTATTTTTTATTTCGAGCTAACTCCGACCGTTTTGGAGATATCTGGGAAAAATAGCAAAAAACGGTTTGCATTTCGGCGCCGAAAAAAATGCAAAAACATGCAATCTTGCACGTTCATATTTTTAGAAAAACACCATTGAGACGGCCGTACGATGTCGCGACGTATAGAGGAAGTCTTCCAGATAAACCTGATCGTAAATTGCACGGCGAAATTCGAAAATTCGGCCCGGCACGTACGAATCAAAAGTGACATTTTGTGACATTTCAGAAAATCGATATCTCTTTTTGCAACATGTTATTTAATTTTTTACTCTTTTTTGCAGGACTTATAGATTGGTAGAATTATTGCACCTTCATCATTGATTCTGTCTAAGCTATCATGGGAAAATATACGAATGATTTCACGAAAACTGTCGCTACCTCTCTGACTAGTATACTTGATTTCAATTAATAATAGGTACATAAATTATTAATAATAATTAAAAAAAAATGATATGAGATCAATAAAAATATTGATAATTGATTTCAAGAGAAAAAGGAAATATAATATGCTGTTTTAAGGGACAAAGGAAAAGACAAACTGTTAATTTAAGCTGTTTCTACCTGCGCTTAATATCTCCCTATGCAAGTTACAGTTTATATCACAGAGATGTGATGTCTTATTATAATTTTCACACATTCCATTTATTGGACTGTTTAATGTACATTACGCCTGCTATCGAAACAATAAAATGTGATATTGTGTCTTGAACTTGGCCTTGGTACCATAATGTATAACTGCGATAAGAGTGTCGTATTGTGTTATGCAATAATTTATATAAGAACGATAATAATGAACTATAATTTCTCTCAGATTCAAATCTTTGGACATCATATCTGAAAAGGAGTAATTGATAATCATATCCTCTTGCAAGGTAAAGACCATCTCCCACAAACAGAACAACCTTAGAAATTTTCTTTGTATATTTTCAAAAGTCGACCTAAATAAAAAGGATACCATATAAGCGATCATATTCAAATTTTGAACGTGAGAAGTATAAAGTGTTTAAAATTTAAACATTTGTAAAAGTCCTGCAATTTATGACACTAAATCATAACATTCTAATTGCTCTGATAGAAAAGCCGTTAATATGCTTGGAACAACTCAGTTAAACATAATTCCAAGATCTTTTATTGAATTAGCACGCTCTAATGTACTTCCATCAATGCCCTATAAAAATTTTTTGTTTGAATGTTTCCTGGTAACTGTTGAAACTTTACATTTAGCGATATTAAGGTTCAGTTTTAAATAGTATCTTTTAAACTGGTGATATTCCTATATATTTTTAGGTTGTCAGCAAAACGCAAAGTTTCAGATTCGATAATACCTGTGAGATCGTTAATAAATAATATAAACAGGAGTGGCCCAAGATTGGAACCTTGTGGCACGCCTGAGGTTGCATTAATTGGTTGTTTGACCGAGTTTACCGATAACGTTGAAAACCTTGTGTAAATGAAGTCAAGTTTGTAATGTTCACCATGTTGTTTTTTAAACGCTACATATCCAGTATCTCTCTGAATCCAGATAAATCAGTTAACACTAGAATTATCAAGATCAGTGCATCTATTTTGAAATTATCGGTGATTCGGGGAATAAACAAACATATGTACAAAAACAAACAAATGTATATTACACCTGCAGGGCTGTAGCCAGGGGAGGGGGGGAGGCGAGGTAACGTCTAACGTACCCTCCAACTTTGTCAGACTTGGCAAAAGTTAGAAATTTAAGACATAAGTTGGCAAGGCAAGGAATATTTTTTTAGATTTTCTGTCCCTCCCTCATCAATTTTTATTTCGGTGGGAAAAAGTTTTTTAGAATTTCTCCTTCCCGCTCATCAATTGTTATTTCGGTGGAAAAAATTTCTAGATTTTTTTTTAGATTTTGTCCTCCCTGCTCATCAATTTTTATTTTGGTGGAAATTTTCTTTTTTTAGATTTTCTCTCCCCCGCTCATCAATTTTCTGGAGGAATTATTATTTATTTATTTTATGAGTTGGCTTCTTAAGTTTATGAAGTTGTTAAATTTGAAAAATAACCCCCAAAAAAGTTGGCTAGCTACGGCTCTGTACACCTAACCACAACACCCTCTTTTGCATAGCGCAGTAGGGTAACAATAAGTAAGATGAGTTAAATCGATCTAAATCATTGTTTGTTGCCGTCTCTCCAGTCACCGTGTATATATAAATCCAAGACAATTTTTAGTCCTGTAGAAAAAGACGACTATTAAAACGTTGGAAATAAGAACACATTTATGTATGGTGTTTACATAATATTTACAACTCGAGTGATAATGTATATACAAATCTAAAACCTTCTAAATTTAAGAAGCTGTTCAGTTATGACATGTAAACCAATCCTGAACACTTCGCTCCAATAATTAGATGTATGTGTCAAGTTATAAACAACCAAGCAAGAAAAATAAATACGGACTACTGACTCCACTACGAGTGGAAAGTATATAGTTATTTAAAGAAGAATGTATGTTCGTCCCACTGTGACCTACGTGAGTATAGATGGATATTTGAGAAGGTTGTCTCTTGGAATCAGAAGTAGGTGATTATAACTTAGTGTCACCGATCCAGTCATAGATGTTTGTTGGCAAAGATGTGGAAATAACCAAAAAACAAAAATGAGTTAGGAAACTTGAAGTAGGCTTTTTCTAGATGTACGCAATGTTTATCTGTGTTTATTAAAATAATAATTATCATCCGATGATGGTTGGCGAAACGCCCGCACCTCGTCTCATGTTCAATTTTTTTGTCTGTGCGGAATGTACTTCAGTGGTAGATGTCATTATACCTATTTGATTTAATCAAACAGGTATATTATAACCTCATAAAAATGTAAAGGAAAACTTTTACTTGGAAATCTGTTTTATAATACAGTTTTTAGAGCAAAAACGGGGGGTACCTGTGAATAATGCCTACTAGTTTTTTTGTTTGTATATAATGTAGGAGGGGTTTACCACAATCATTAATTATTGTTTTCCACAAAAATATCGTTGCCGGTACGGCCGCCATGCCATGTTGAAAAAATGAAGGACAAAATAGGTTTTTCTCGATTATCTTCATTCCCGTTAGTTCTACCCTAAAATTAGGTATTACCAATATTGTAAAAAATGATTATTATCATCAGTATTATTTACTATTTTTCTCTATTGTTACTATTTTACGATTTGCAGTCGTCAGAATGGTGAGAATATGTGCTTCACTGCAGATTTTTCAAATTTTCACTGTCCCCGTTGCTCCTATGCAGTAATTAGTTATTATCAATATGTAGATTATATAATTTCCGAAAATTTTTGTTTAAACAATTTTCTTCCATAGTGAGCTGTTTTAAAATTACAGCAGCACGAATTTTAAAAAACAATGACATTTTTGAGCTGTTTTAATTTGTAACAATTGATAGTGCAACAAAATTGTTCAAGCACGCGTCTTGGGAAATTTTATAATCTACAAAATTGATAACAGCTAACTACTACGTAGGAGCCATATGAACAGAGATAATTGCAATAATCTACAATGAAGTATAAATTTTCACATTTTTGGACGAGTGTAAATCGTGAAGTATTAGCAATGAGAAAAATTGTTATGTTGACAGATCAGTGAAAACTAGAAAAATTCAGATAAAATTTATTCTTCTAAAGAAACAACATTACCTCAGTCAATTTTATTGATTATACAAAATTAAGCTGCTGTAATTTTTAAACAGTTGACCCTGGAAGAAAATTGTGTAAACAAAAGTTTTGTGAAATTTTATTATTTACAATATTAATAACAACTAATTATCACATAGGAGCAACAGGCAGAGATAATTGCAGAAGTCTTCAGCGAAGCAGAAATATTCACCATTCTGACTGCTGTAAATCGTAAAATATTAACAATAGAGAAAAATGGTTTAATAAAGGTCATAGATCTTTTCATTTTTTACAATATTGGTAATACCTAATTTTAAGATAGAACTAACAGGAAAGGAGATAATTGAGAAAAACCTATTTTGACCTTTTTTCAACATGACGGTCGTAGCAGCAGCGATATTTTTGTGGAAAACATTAATTAAGTAATGATTGTGGTAATCCCCCTATATTATACAAACGAAAAATTCTTTGTAGGAATTATTCATGGATTAAATGACAGATTGGCTGTACTACCGCCAATAAATATCAAATAAATAATTTTACGTGTCTGTATATATTTGTGTAAACTATTTCTTGTAAACACGATAACTTCTGTTAAAACTTCAAATTTTTATTTAAAACTTGGAATGCATCTAAATTATATTGTTGAATGCTCCCTATTGAAACTGGGACATATTAAGATTATGGCCAGAGATGTGTGAACTATCATGTTTTATGTAAACTAAGTTTTAGTATAATTTTAGAGCAAAATGTTTTTAAACTTTTTTAATATGCACACAAAAATACTAAGATTAATGTACCGGATATGGATCTCAGATCTACAGACCTTATGTAGGCTAGGTGATATGTCAATTTTCTTTGAAATGTTATTCAGGTATTTTTAAATAAGACTATTACGAACAGGTTTGACTGGAAAAAAACACATTAGGAAAAACTTGATGTAAGATTATTTATCGTATAGTTATTGTATAGGGTGGATTTCGTTCTTCGATAGAAAATTTATTTACCAATGATAATTTTCCTGTTTGGAATAATGTGGAGTAAGTTTTTAAAATCTTCTTAGAACGCCTCCTATTCCTCTTTTTCAGCAGCGGTTGTATGTAGTGTACATATACTCGTATCAAATTCATCATTGTTGGCTTGGCGCTGATCCTTAAGGATTATTATTATTATCACCCGATCACTGACAGTTCTATATTCTACAACAGATTGAGTTGTTTCTTTAAGAATTTAGAATTGCACTCCGTTTCGGATATTATTGTTTCCAGGGAAGCACATATCATGCCTCCCATCTAAAATGTCCGTGTAATGCATCTCGGAAGGATCTACTATTTTGATGTTTAGTCTGCAAGTTATTTCTCCAGTAGAGTTTTTATCCAGGTTGCAAGTCGGATTTCATGCAGATCTTTAATCATGTACATACTAACATTTATTTTCTTTAAAAAGAAATCTAGACATTATACCAACCATCACCATTTGTTCGATTTTTAATATGAATATTAACAAATTACTCCTTTATTTCACATATTTGATCCTTGTCCCAGGAGATACTGGCATATTTTTGTCGTTTTTATGCAAGTTCATTTTCTGTTCGGTCTTTATTAAAATTAAACATAATGAGAAATTCTGATTTAATTAACTTCATATTTGCTTTATTACGTCGCAGGTCGTACATCACTCCATTTAATCCTCATAATAGTAGAATTTTTCTATTCTCTCAACCGAGTCGGTAGAAGCCGGCACACTAGGAGCGTATGAATTTAATATTGTGATTTATGAAATTTTCCACTTAATATAATATAATCACGAAAGCCACATTGCAGCAATATCGAATGCTTTTGTAATTTGGTATAAAATTTTTTCGTCTATATACCGGGTGTAAACGAATAGTGGGCTACCCCTGTAACTTCCTTGTTTTTAAAGATATCGGGATGAAATTTTGTATGATGAAATTAGGTAAGATTTCCAACTTTTTGAGACCTATCCGCCATATTTATAACTTCCGGTTTCACCGGAAATAGCCCCAATAGTCTTTTCTAAATGGACCACCCTGTATGTTTTTATTTGTTTGAAATAAATATCACATTTTGGATACATTTATACTATTTTGAATCATTTATACAGTGTTGCACGAAAAATAATTCAAATTTTAGTTGTCAATCTAGATGGCTGCGAATATGTTAAAATTATTTTTGTTCCAATGTAATTCATATAAAAAATACGAAAACGTCAATATGTCCAATAATACATCATACAGGGTGCTGCAAACTCATTAAAATGATATTTTCAATATGACTCATTTTTTTTTAAATATCATGATATGGGCCACACGGATATTCAGAAAGCTCTATTTAGTAGGGGTTAAATGGTACCAAAAGTTGCGTAATGTGTAATCGTTACCGGCAGGAATGACAATTTTTCTTAAGAAATTTATGATTTATATCTAACTTCAATTAAATTTTGATTAACCCTGTATATTTGTGTTAATATTTTATGATATGCAACAAAAATTAGCCAGAGGCCCATGATATGTTGCATATCATAAAATATTAACACAAATATACAGGGTTGATCAAATTTAATTGAAGTTAGATATAAATCATAAATTTCTTAAGAAAAATTGTCATTCCTGCCGGTAACGATTACGCATTACGGAACTTTTAACCCCTACTAAATAGAGCTTTCTGAATATCCGGGTGGCCCATATCAAAATGTTTTAAAAAAATGAGTCATTTTGAAGAATGTGATTTTAATGAGTTTACAGCACCCTGTATGATGTATTATTGGACATATTGACGTTTTCGTCTTTTTTTATATGAATTACATTGGAACAAAAATAATTTTAACATATTCGCAGCCATCTAGGTTGACAACTAAAATTCAAATTATTTTTCGTGCAACACTGTATAAATTGTTCAAGATAGTATAAATGTGTCCAAAATGTGATCTTTATTTCAAAAATTTAAAAACATACAGGGTGGTCCATTTAGAAAAGACTATTGGGGCCATTTCCTGTGAAACTGGAAGTGATAAATATGGCGGATATGGCGGATAAGTCTCAAAAAGTTAGAAAAATTTCATCCCGATATCTTTAAGAACGAGGAAGTTACAGGGGTGGCCCACTATTCGTTTACACCCGGTATACTTTAAGCTTTCAGTATTCGGTAGGATGTACGTTAGGGTGGGCCGAAAAACACGAAAATTTGAATTTGCAAATGATATAGTTTATAATTTGTTGCTATGTATCTAAAACTAATTCAGCTAAGTTTTTAGCCAAATCGGTTAATATCTAGCCGCCCCCCCACGGCCTTGAAAATGAAGGAAAAGGCCGATTTTTCGATTTTTAACATTTTTCAAATTGACGTTTGAAATTTTTTTATGACTCTATTAATGTCTAAACATGTGTGGCAAAAGTTTTCCTAATAAACTATTTTTCAGTTCCAGGAAAATTAGGAATGTTGTAAAAAAAACCTTATTTTCATCAAATTCTACTTTTTAGTGACAAATTTCTAATTTCCATGGAAGTAAAAAATATTTAATTCCGAAAGCTTTTGTCACACGCGTTTAGACATTAAAAAGAGTCTTAAAAAAATTTCAAACGTCAATTTGAAAAATGTTAAAAATCGAAAAATTGGCAATTTTCTTCATTTTCAAGGCCGTGAGGGGGGGGGGCTAGAATTAACCGATTGGGCTAAAAATTTAGCCGAATTAGTTTCAGAAACATAGCAACAAATTATGAACTATATAATTTGCAAATTCAAATTTTCATGTTTTTCGGCCCACCCTAATGTACGTATATTTTACTTTACTGTTTGGTCTTGTATTGGGTTTGTCAGTTGGAACGTCCATTTTAAACACATTTACCCACAGTTTTTTCGTGATCAGAAACTGGAAGAACTTAAGAAACTGACGTCTTACCTAGAATATATATTTCCAAACTTCTGAAAAAAATAAAATAAACAATAGTAATATTGATTCAATAAATTATTAGTATCTATTACTAATAATTTTTAATAATATTTTTTCCCTTTTTTATCATGTTTCTAAGGATGATTATATTATTGATGACCGATGTCACTGATAGGACACTTCGGCAACGTCTGACTAAACTTTCACTTGTTTTGTAATAATCTTATTAAGAATTCTTTAATAACGCTTTGAAACAAAATTGATATATCACCTAATCTTTGTAAAGTTCGTTCGAACCTAAGAGACACAGTTTAATACAGTTGAGATATCTTTAAAACCTTACTATCATTTGATTTAACATTGTAATTATAAACAGTTTATATAAAACAAAAGAGTTTACACGCCAATGGCGATCACTCTGTATGACAGGTATGACCGAATTCTAATAATATGGTACAACGGAGTGGATAAGGTCATCCCAGACGGTTGTGCATTAGCTGAATGACATAAAACATTATATAATTGTGTCTCATGGATATAAACATATTATAATTTTGAGAAATCAGAGACAAGCGTATCAACTTTTTAACCGATTTCAAGAAATTGAAAAAGAAGAACGTTCTCAATTCAACCCATATGTAGTTCTTTTTATGGTTGTTTTTTAGTTGAGTGGAAGAGCATAGCTTTACTTGTAACTATTTCTGAACTTCGCCATTTTGTAGATTTTACACCTTGTAATTTTCAATAGACATTTATTATTATTATTATTTTCGGTTTCCTGCTGCCGGACAGGGCTTCCATGACCTCCGACACACACGGTAGCCGCGCCGGCTAATTCATTACAGCCACTCTCCACGACCTGTGGAGTTAGTGATTGTAAACGCCTGAATCGTGTGCCCTAAGTAGACGAAGGGGCTCCAAGATAACCGCCTTCTGCATCTGGTGCCAACCATTCGGCCGAATTCTGACAGGCCGCTATGATCTTCAATTCTGAGAGCAGCGTAGGCTTCATCCCCAAGAGTACGCTGATTATTAGGACGACCATCTTGACCGTGT
The DNA here is from genome assembly GCA_936432065.2 of Rutpela maculata. Taxonomy (NCBI): domain Eukaryota; kingdom Metazoa; phylum Arthropoda; class Insecta; order Coleoptera; family Cerambycidae; genus Rutpela; species Rutpela maculata. The sequence goes on from OW386286.2 coordinate 217,206,511, forward strand.
AGTCTGGGAAGTTCGTACCGGAGATAACAATATTTGGTCTGTTTTCCCCCCTCCTTCAAAGTGATGTTTGTCTCAGCAGGTGCTGAGAATTCGATTACAAACATGACTTTGTTCTGATGATCGAGGAGGACTATATCAGGCTTGTTGGATTGAATTAGCCTGACAGTCGGGAACGAGTAGTTCCAATAAATTCGGCACCTCTCCTTCTCGACAACTTCTCAATATCTCCGGGGAGGATATACGTAATCTGCAGACGCATAAGGCATAGCTGACCGCTTCGGGTTTTTAAGAATAATAGGACCAATGAAAACGAGAATAAAGTGCAGACGTAGTTATCCTAGTACGTCCGCAGTTTACTACATTTGCAGGCGATGGGCTGTGTGTTTATTTTATTTTGCAACAGTTTTAAACACCTCTAGATTTTTTTACTTTTAGAGATAAAAATATGAATTAAAATACTATTCTTATAAAATTTCATGTGTTTGTTATATTGACATAATTGGAAAAAAAATAAGCTATAAAACTATCAGTTAATTGCAGATGCTTGAGGCTTTTCTGTGCACATTCTACGACCCCACTTTACCAATATAATAAGCAGTGAGACATATAAGCCGGTGACGATTATGTCCGAATATCATCATTTTGGCTATGCCTTATGCGTCTGCAGATTACGTTTATGCCTCCGGGGATGGAAGGCAGCACTGGCACCCCGTACGAGTACCGTAGATGATAGTACAGCACTCGTAAAGCCGCGTTATGGTGATGGATGTAGGCCGAAATCGCATATACCGGGCATGTTGAAAACAAATGCATCAGCATTTTCGGCGCCTGACGGCAGGTCCTGCATTATGCGGCTTCGGTAGATCAAGGTGTTAATTACACCATCCTGGCAGGCCACAGTGAATCTTTCGGTCTCCGACTTAAGCCCAGCTGACTTTAAAAAGGCGAATGTCAGCCTAGTCGATAAACCCCAAGTTCTTACAGTATACACCGTGCATGAGTTTATCGACATGCTATTTAAACAGATTCTCCTGTTCCGCAGCTTTTATTTAGGCTTTCAGACAATTTGGCTAAAGTTCAGTGAGTCAGCACCGCGTTGGCCACCTCGTCTGACGTCAAATACAAGACCAAGTTCATCTGCGGCTCTTTTTGCTGCCTTAAACAATTCTGCGCCCACCCCTGCGATTCCATGATAGAAGGAGCGCATTGGAGCCCCTGAGGACGTTACATGCCATACTCAGTGCTACTCTGCCATGCATACACTCCAGACTCAAGAGTCCTCACCCCCTTCGATGATGTGGGAGATAAACACGAGGAACGGACGATCTAGGATGAATGTTTCTATGGATGTTTATCATCTTGTGGGTATCTCTAGCAAGTTGGCGCAGCTCATCTATCGTCCACGTGACTACTTCAAAGGAGTAGAGCAGAACAGGAACGGCAAGCATATTAGTAGCAGACGTCTTGTTCGGACCGAGGTTCGGACGACCAAATCTTGCAGGCTAAGCCGCCACGCTAATATCCATAAAAACAAAACTTTTAAGTGCAATTTGTGTAATGAAATATTTAATATACAGGATAATTTAAAAGATTCGTTTTTATGAGTTTTTTTCGTGAGAGAATTAGATGAAAAATCTGGATGTCGAAGTAGCAATGTCCTGGGCGGCGGTTTTATTATGTACAATGATGTCTGGTCGATTCGCGTGAATTTCCTGTCAACGTTGCCAGTGCAATGCATAATTAAACACTATGGTGTGCACTGTGCAGTATGCACGTCAACAATAAGGCACCCTGTACATTTGTACATATTTAAATAGAACGTTCTGCGTACTAAGGTAGCTGTTAGCTTTTTTTATTGTTATCGACTTTTTATTAAATAAACAACCCAGTAGGCTTATTAAAATTTAAATATTCGTTTCGAATGGAGTTCTACTGTTTGTTTATTACCTGTTCTTTTGTATGTGTGCACTTTGTTTGTTCAGGAACAATAAAAGTAATGGCTTCACAGTTTAAATTGGTTATTGTTATTCATTTTTATGAGGGGGTCTTGTCTGAGGGTTTTGCAATAAATACAATATTACGAACAAGAAAGAGGCAACCACATTTAAACTGCAATGTTTGTTGGTTTCAGGGTTTTTTACTTTTAAATAAGGCTTGATATCGATACTTAGCTTAAAAACTGGTAATATAACTTCCTACTTTACGTTTGGTATTCCATTTATGGGCCACTTAAGTTTTTAGATGCAAATAACATTCAGAAATATAAACACAATTTAGATCTGACAGAACAAACCTTGTAGAGTGTCTAAAATCCACAGGAAGTTTATTTTTGGCGTAATTCACGTTTCACACGAAAATATGAAACATTTCGCGTTTTTGTATATAAATTTCAACGGCTTGTTTATTTTTATTTTTCCGTTTAACACGCACCAGAACACGCCAAATAGTAGTTAAATAACAACTCAAATCCAAACACAAATTATGTAGATTTATAATTATAAAAATCGCCGTGCTAAATACCAACTAATTATTCTGTATTTTTTTATATAACTCATTGGTGAACGCTACACTTGAAAATATTTTATTATTAATTACTTCCACATCCAGTGGAAGTATAGTAACGACAAAAAAAATTTAAAAAATTTTTATTGTTCAAATAAGCTTAGAATGTCATAAAACGTCGAGATTTTAACAATTAATTATTTTTTATTTATTTGCTTTTATCATGATTAGAGAATATTATTTAGGTATTATGCAAATCAAGTTTCAGGGAAAAAAAATTTTCTGTCTATCTGTTTGTCTGTCTGCCTGTCGGTCTGTCTGTAACTTTTTTGTGCGCAAGTTTACTCTGAAACCGTTTAAGATATTGACTTAAAATTTGGTACACATATGTACTTTAACGAGATCTGGAACTAGATTATATTTTCATCTTGTTCCGTCGAAGGGTTGGGGGATAAATTGATGTGAATTTGGGGTAAATAGGTAAATCAAGCAGGTAAGAGTCCATAAAATTGGTATTTAGTATATACAAGGCACTTAAGGTGTCAGAAATTTTTTTGGCATTAGCTACTAGAGATGGGACGAATAGCGCTTTTGCCGAATAACGAATATTCGGCCAAAGCTGAACCGAATATTCGGCCATACCGAATATTTGAATATTGCATATGTCGTGGCGCCCTTGAAATACACTGATCGGAAATAGCCGAGCAAAAGAGGAAAAATCCATGCTGAGATCCATGCCCACCTTGAGCAAGTTTGTTTACTATGATAGGAAAAGCGGTTCCACTCATGTAGTGTTAAAAACGCGATCGCTCCAGAGAAATACCGTGACAAAATAATGTTACTTTGGAACGACGCAATAGAAATAAAATGATCCGGCTCGCTATGCCAAACACACCTATTGAGTAGAAGAGATCGCGTTTGCCATGTAACGATATAACGTGTGGTATAAGTATATACTTCGATCTACTGTCTATGATATTATAATATAAATAAATAAAGTTATTATTTATTATTTAAGTATCGAGAAAAACTGATTTTTTAAAAATTTCTTTCAAACATTCAACTATTATTAAGTTAATCATTCTAAGTGAGTTAGTGTAAGTGCACGCTGTTTTATCCCATCCATAAATAAAACCGAATATTCGGCCGAGAATACTGAATATTCGGCCGAGAATACTGAATATTCGGCCGAGAATACTGAATATTCGGCCGAATACCGAATAATGAGAAGTGGGCCAAATAGGCCGAATAAGCCGAATACCGAATAATTATTCGGATTCGGTCCCATCTCTATTAGCCACCCCCATTACCACCCCCACCCCATTATTAAAGGGAATGACCAAAAATGGTGATTTAGTGTGTGTACAAGAACCAGAAACCTCAAAATATTTTTTACTTCAACCACCCCCACTACCACCCCCCTATCACTACCGATGTAGGGGTATCGTTTTATGGATTTTTGGGGTAGAGGATTTCTAATATTATATTATTAAAGTTCCATAAACAATTATTTCCACATATAAAATTATTTCGTTGTGAATGACTTGGATAGAAAATCTGGATGTGGAAGTAGTGATTCCTTTGGCAGCGGTTTTTTTATTGAGCTTTGATTTTTTTTCGCTTGCTATATTTACTCCTGCATTTTATCGACAGTTTTAGTCCGTTTTTAGTTTCAATAGGATAATAATTCTGATAATAGACGAAGCGATTAAAAAACGTGCAATTTGATCCGTGAAGGATTGTGACCTGGATTTTCGTACGTACAGATTTCTGTCTGTCGGTCTGTCTGTCTGTAACTTTTTTTTTGTGCGCACGATTACTCTAGAACCGTTTAAGATATTGACTTGAAATGTGGTACACGTTTGTATTTGAATGATATCTGGAACTAGATTATATTTTGATCTTATTCCGTTGAAGGATTGGTGGGTAAAGTGGGGTAAATGGGGGTAAATAGGTGAATCCGTAAAACTGGTATTTACATACATATAAGAGACGCTAATGTCTAAAAAAAATTTTTGACCTTAGCCACCCCCCATTACTACCATTATAAAAGGGCCTGAAAAAAAATGTGATTTAGAGTGTGTACAAGGATCAAAGGCTTCAATTTTTTTCATCCACCCTCACTATCGTTTCACCACCCGCACCGCTTCTACCGATGTGGCATATCGTTTTATGAGTTTTTGGGGTAGGCGATTTCAAATGTCATATTATTAAAGTTCCATAAACAATTATTTCGTCATACAAAATTTTTTTCGTTGTGAAAAATTTGGATAGAAAATCTGGATGTGGAAGTAGTGATTCCTTGGGCAGCGGTTTTTAGAAAAGCTATGATTAAAATCGATTCCTTAAGAATTAAACAACTAAAAATACTTTTATCAGCCAAACTGAGTGCTGGATCGGTGAGCGTGAATAGAGTACAACTCAATAAACCCCTGTGGAAGTTGATCCGATATATGAAACAGAATAGTTTTTAATTTTTGATTGGCGTCATTGGTCTCAAGTTGATCCGAGACACACTAAACGATTCTGTCGATATTGCATATTCATGCGTAGAGATTTCTAAACTTTCAAGATCAAGACTTTCCTAATCAAGCACTGAACTGAACCAAAGAGCAATTGAGAAGTGTTTGTCAACGAGTTGAACAAAGTTAGGCCAAGAGTGCGAGAGATCAGAACCGGATTTGAGAGACAACTTTACGTGACTGAAAAATATAACGTTCCCGGGCGAAGTTCTTCACGCCATTCCAGAATCTTCACAAAGGCGAGATGGATGGATGGCGGGAGTTTGGAGACTGTTGTATAAAGATAAAAAAACGCAAAGTGAAGGTTACTGCAAACGACCAAGAAGGTGCAGATACTTATAACGACCGAAATTAAACTCAATAAGGTAGGAGAGAAAGATTCGGTGATCTAATATTTTGCAAAATTAATGTTTAATTATATTGAGCTTCATATCACAGTATGACATACTATACAGATTTGGAAAGTGTTGGTTTTGGTATTGCATAGTTTAAGCGACTTAATCGACCGCCTACGATAAAGGTGTCTACCAGTACTCTAGCAGAGGCAAAGAGTGACACGCTCCATCAAGAGAATTATGTACGTCATTGCCTTCTTCTCTATCGCTTGCTCTTATTGCCATACCAAAAACAACACTTTCCGATTCTGTATATTATGTAGACTTATTTAAAGAAATCTTAAAATATATTTGACATGATCTATATAAAATATTTACTTAATCTTCTTCACTGTCTTCATCAATACTTGGACACTCAAATATATTAGTGAGTACATTTGCTGACTTTGAATTTATATGTATCTGGCATTAGCTAAATAGTATAGTTGAAGTAATCGTATTAGTAAGAAGTGTTTGAGAGGCAAGGGGAATAAAAAAGGCGGCAACTCATCTCCCGTCTTTACTCCACTTTTACATTAAGTGAGAGAGAAGATACCGACCATTCGATGTCGGCTATCTGACCTAGCGTGTATACTTATAAGTGTGTTGTTTAATCCAGGACCGCAGTTAGAGACACCGCAGTCGAGGATATACTGTCGGAGTGAAGATATAATTCGATAATTACTTTATATTTCTTTATTTGGTAATGTATTTTTGAAAATAATTTTAGTAAGATTTGTTACCAATGCATAGCAGTGCTTAAGAGGATATTGTAAGTGTAATATTATAAAAAGTAAACGAGCGAACAATATAGTTAAATCCGGCTCTGCGTGCTGCACCCCTTGCGTCTCAACTGTCGTCAATATTTCTATTTTGACAACTATACACTACAGTACACTGCAATGTGAGAGCAACTGCCTGCTGTTCTGGTTCCATTCGGACACGTGCAGTAAAGTCTCTTGATATTGGTGGTGCCGTTGCAGTTAGGCTCTTAGTTGATGAATATGTCCTGTGACTTTTTGCTCGTATGCCTACACTTTATTATGTGTATCTGTAAAATATCGTTAAACACTAAGGCAAGAGAGCAAACACATTATCTGGCTTAAGGTATCAAAATAAAGAGTTGGTTACGAAAGAAAGTGAAATTTACACAGTTCGTCGTCAATCTGACAAAATGTGTTACAGTCTATTTTCACAATTAGTAGTTGCCGGAATTTTAGGCGCTAATTTCGTGTTTTCTCAAAGTTTGTTGTGTATTTGAGCATAGATTTTCCTAAGATATATCATATGCAACTAGATTTCCTTCGGCTCCCAAAACGAGTATAACTGGTTACCTAATAGCGCTACCTGATGTTTTACTTCGGCCATCGGCTGTTGGTACAGGAAGTAGCTGGATGAGTGCGTTCGAATACTCTTTAAGAAAGCGCGTTGCAAAACACCTTGGTAAAGCTTCCACAATGGCTGGTAATGTTAATTAAACTTTCTCTTGGTGTGCAGATTTATGAAAGGACGGCCTTCGGAGTATATTACTATATTATTTATGGATGTAAACGAAGTACGGAGAATCTATTCAAAGTTGCAAGGTACTTCACGTTAAACATTAAAATTTTGTTCAGGGCACAGGGTGACTACCCTACCCTGCGTTCGAGGTTTAGCAGCCTTTGGGGCTCCCCTTTCACAGGTGAGCTCAGGCCCTGTAACAATAACAATATAGTACTATAAAGACAGTAAGTTACTGTGATTATTGGTATATACTATTTTCCATGAAAATAGTGCAATATGGATCAGCGATGTTGAGATTTAAAAAAAAGAATGAGTTACGACCATTTGTTAAACTAAAAATTTTTAGTGCATGTGACATACGTCTGTTAAACCTCAGACTATGACTAGGTTAGATTAAGATAAATAAGATTAATGATGGATCTAAATGAATTTTTTTCTTCTAAAAAAATGAACAATATATTGTCCTCTAAATATCTATTAAACATAAACATTTTTTTTCCTTTTTAAACACCAAACATTGTATAGTTACAAAATAATGTTTGCTTCTTGACAAAGACAAAAACAAAAACAAATTCAAAGTAAAAATAAGGAGTTACAGATTATACAATTGTGTAGTTCCCTAACACAACGCTATATGGGGTAGTGAACTATAAAAAAGTGTATGCTCCTGAAGCCTGACAACTGGAGTATCTCCAGCAGACAGAGATTGCAAATCAGATATTTGAATATTTTAATAACATGGGGATTCAACTTTTTGGGGAATATTCTTCAAGATCCATTTTAAGTCGTTTCAAAGACAATGACTTGTAGTATTTTTTAAGATGACTTGCTTTAAAAAATATTTGCTGTGGAGAATGTTTGGACACTTTGAATTCCGTAATGTCAGGCCATTTGAATGATTCTCCAGTTTCTGTACGTTTTACAGTTAAAATGCGCAACTCTTCCGACAATGACTTAACATCCAAAAAGTCTGCAAACTGAAGGATAATCCCAGATACATCTCTTTGTTAGATTATAAAATCGTACATTCTGAGATAAGTCACTAACTGAAGTGGCTACTAACAGGAAACTATAACAGATTAAGTTATGTCACTTTGTGAGAATGTAGATCTGTAAAAATGAACTGCTTCTGTAGTAATATCTCAAAAACCACATATTTTGAGTTTCGTCACTTTGTCATATTGACGACGAGTTGTTTCGGAGATGAATGAAAAATAGTTAAAAATATTTTTTAGCGGCACGTACCAATGGAAGTTGGTATGTTACTTACGGGAACTTCTTCACTCAGATGGACCAATCATTATAGAACACGCTAATTCCGTACCAGACATTTTACGGATACACATAAAGTCTAGGCAGAAAGACATCCTACAAAGATCTCCTACTATCGACTGAAATCCATCTAGAACAGAGGTAAATAGCCTTTAGGCTGCGATGTTCTGAATGTCTGACAACAATCGTGTATTCCTGCATTCATTCATTCAGTCTTTCAAGTAGGCCAGCACGAGGCCTTGTATATTGTCTGAGTTAAAAAGCTGATGGGCCATCATCATAGACCCATTAGTAAGGTTTAGTGGACGCCGCGTCGGGTCATGAGGGTAGCTAATTGTTATTGGCGAAGTTTACTGCCATCGAGCATGAAACCAACAGATTAGTTACATCGGGTAATTAAGAAAGAATTCGAGTTTGTGGCAGTTTATTTATGGGGACGTTTAAGGCCAGTAAACTCTGCCAATGCGAATTAGGTTATGAGATCTCATGCTAACAATTATTATTTAGCTATGCGTGTGGTACGAATCAGATAACGTTTACCTTTATTGCTCTTAATAATTGAAATGAACGACCTGTATTTCCAATTTTTAAAATGTATGATTTGAGTACTCAGATTCTAATAGATATTTAAATTAATAAAGGTAAAGGACAAATAACTCCTTGTCTAAAAAGTCTTTAAAAAAACCGCTGCCCAAGGAATCACTACTTCCACATCCAGATTTTTTATATAAGTCACTCACAACGAAAACATTTTGTATGTGGAAATAATTGTTTGTGGAACTTTAATAATATATTTGAAATCCTCTACCCCAAAAACCCATAAAACGATACCCCACATCGGTAGCGGGGTGGGGGTGGTGATAGGGGGTGGTAGTGGGGGTGGATGAAGTAAAAAAACATTTTGAGGTTTCCGGTTCTTGTACACACCCTAAATCACCATTTTTTTCCATCCTCTTTAATAATGGTGCGGGTGGTAATGGGGGTGGATAATGCCAAAATTTTTTGAGACCTCAGCTTCTCTTGTATATATTAAATACCAATTTTATGGACTCTTCCCTGCTTGATTTACCTGTTTTCCCCAAATTTACCCCAATTTACCCCCAACCCTTCGACGGAACAAGAAGAAAATATAATCTAGTTCTAGATCTCGTTAAAGTACATATGTGTACCAAATTTCAAGTCAATATCTCAAACGGTTCCAGAGTAAACGTGCGCACAAAAAAAGTTACAGACAGACAGAAATTTTTTTTTGCTCAAACTTAAAATCTCGACGTTTCGTGACATTCTAAGCCTGTTTGAACAATACAAATTTTTAAAAATTTTTTTGTCGTTACTATACTTCCACTGGACGTGGAAGTAAAACTGTGTAAGTGTGACTTTTATACAACATACTAACAAATTGAACAAGTAAAATTGAAAATTTTTAATGTATCTAATCGTACCAGATTCATACCATAATTGTCTGCACATTTTCAATTTTACTTCAATTGGACAATTTCTAGAGAAGTTCAACATGGCGAATTCAAGATGACAACCAAACATCAAAATCTAATCTGGCCTATAACCTTCTCAACAAAATACTCTTTCAAATAAGAAATGTACATCAAAATCGGATCACCCGTTGAAGAGATATGAAGGTCACAGACAGATAGACAGACAGACAGGCAAACAAACATACGCGTCAAACTTATGGGGGTCGGGGGTTGATTTTCACTTTATTTTGTCAACATGACAATTATTTCGCCACACAGTGGCTTCTGCGAATGTTGAGTACTACTATACTAATTTTACAATGCATATAATACCTAGTTTTATACAATTTTGATATAATCCTGGTCCTAATTACTAAACGGAAGATACATAATATTGGTGGCAGGTAATTTATGAATACAATTTGAATAAGTTTAAGGGAACAAATTTAGTAGAGATATGAGTTTGTTTCAATTTGATCATTTAGTAAAATATCAGATGACTTAATTTATTTATTTCTAGGGATTCTAATAAATTGAGTTTTAAACCTTTTTCCTCAGCATCTAAAATTACGAAATCTTCGTTGAACACGTGACCTTCTTATATTAAATGGTTAGTCTGTTTTATTTTTGGTGTAACTTCTTTTGTGTTCTGATAATCGTTTGCTGTAATTTTTTCCTATTTGTCCAATATACACCTTAGGACAAGTACCGCAAGTCAACTTGTAGACGCCTGATTTATTTTCTGTTGAAACTATATCTTTTGAAGTTTTTACATGTTTTTCTAATGTGTTATTAGTTTTGAAAGCTACATTAATATTCTGTTTTATTTTTAAAAAGAAGAAGTTACTTCTGTTGGGTAGTCGATGTAAGTAATAACTTTGAAACTGTAATTTTTTCCTTCGTTGTTGGGTATACTCCTTTAATAGCTTTATTAAATGATTTTTTTTTAAATAATATTTTCTATTATTTCGGGGTTGTAACCATTATTAAATGCAATTTGTTTTATTTTTTGTAGTTCTTTAATATAATTTTCTTCTGATAAGGGAACAGTTAAAAGCCTGTGTATCATGCTGTTGTAAGCTGCTATTTTTTGTTGGTGAGGATGTGCCGAGGTAATATGTATTGTTATATCAGTGTGAGATGGTTTATGAAAGATTGAAAAATCTTTTTTTTTTTAAATCACAATTTTATTTTTTTCACCGCTTTTAATAATAGGGTGGGAGTGGTAATGAGGGTGGCTGACGCCAAAATAATTTTTGAGACCTTAGCTTCTCTTATATATACTAAACACGAATTTTATGGACTCTTACTTGCTTGATTTACCTATTTACCCCCATTTGCCCCAATTCCCCCAAACGCTTCAAAGGAATAATATCCAGTTTCATTAAAACACATACGTGTACCAAATTTAAAGTTAATATCTTAAACGGTTCCAGAGTAATCGCGCGTATAAAAAAAGTAACAGACAGAAATATTTTTGCTCAAATTTAAAATCTCGACGTTTCATGACAATCTATTGATCTATTTGAACAATAAAAATTTTCAATTTTTTTTTGCGTTACTACACTTCCACTGGATGTCGATGTAAAATGAAGTAACTTTAAAAAAGGTTTTGTTTCTCTGGAATACCTGTTTCTACTATGTTGATGTAATCGGCATACTTTTGCCTTCTAGGTTGTTGTTTATGACGGATCATTAAAGTGTGTACATTTGAATTATTTTTCTACGAAATAGATGTGCAAGTTCTCCCCTGTTGATAAGCAAATTTGTGAGAATCCATCGTATAAGATTTCCTTTCTTTTCTTAAAATGCGTTTTCTCCTAACCAACGTAATAAATTTTTAAACAACTTATATTTTAAAGTGATTTCTAACAACACGGCGCGCGGCGTGATATTCGCGCGAGCCTGTCACCTAAGCTGTATAACTTATCCGAAGTTTCCGAATACGAAACTTGCCAAGTATGTCGACGACACGGCCATGTACGCGCATTCGCACAACGCTCAGGCTGCGAATATGCTGCTGAGGCGCCACGGCAGCTTACGACAAGTGGAAGATTCACATCAATGCCGAAAAGTCGGAATCTATACTCTTCACGTGCCGGTTCACTGAGAACCGCATTTTAACGCCTATTTCGGTCGGGGGTCGCCAAATTCCTATTAAACGGTGCGTGAAGTACCTTGGGGTTAATCTGGACAGGAGACGCACAGTGGCGAGAAATGCCAGTGTTCCACCCAAATTACTCTGGAGGTCGTAAATTTTAAGTTATTGAGACATTCTTTTTTTTTAAATGTTCGTCTTGAATTTACCTACCGATCTCTCTAGCCGGATTTTGAAATTTCATTTTTCATTTTTTTTAATTTTTAATAGAAAATCATATTTTTACAAAAAATACTACTTTTTTCTATTACATTTATTCTAACGGGCCGTAAATTTGAGTTTTCGTAACAATTTTTTTTTAAATCTTCGTCTTTTAATCAGCTATTGATCTGTCTAGATGAATTTTTGATTTAGTTGTTGACAACTGTCAAAATTACTGTCAAATATAAAAAAATACGATTTTTAGATAAGTAATTCATACAATAACAGGTTGGTGTTCAGAAAAATATATATAGTGTTTTCAATGTACCTGGTTCCGAAGTTGACAGGAAAATATGTATTTCTAAATTTGGTAGCTGCCATAATTGTTGTCAAATTTCCAAAGATAGATGGAAGAGCTTATTAATTTTAAAAATACCCTGTAAATGTATAGAAAAATAGATATATATTGTTTTTGATCTGTTTGATTTAGTAATTGGCAGGAAAATATGAGTTTTAAATTTGGCAGCTCTCATAATTGCTGTCAATTTTCAAAATATAGAGGTAACACTTATTAATTTTAAAAAATGCACTATAAATGTATATAAAAATAGATATATATTGTTTTTAAACTGCCAGATTTAGTAGTTGACAGGGAAATATGGTTTTTAAATTTGTCAGCTGCCATAATTGCTGTCAAATTTCAAAAAATAGAAGTTAGAGCTTATTAACTTTAAAAATACCCTGTGAATATATAGCAAAACGGATACAAATTGTTTTTAATGTACCTGGTTCCGAAGTTGACAGGAAAATATGATTTCTAAATTTAGCAGCTGTCATAATTGCTGTCTCATTTCAAAATAAGAGCTTATAAATTTTAAAAACACCCTATAAATGTATAGAAAAATAGATATATATTATTTTTGATCCGTCTGATTTCGTAACTGATAGGAAAATATCATTTTTAAATTTGGCAGCTGACATAATTGCTGTCAGTTTTCAAAACATGGAAGTAAGAGCTTATTAATTTTAAAAATACCTTATAAATGTATACAGGGTGTCCCGAAACTCCCGCCTTCCCCTTTAGGTGCTAATTCTCCATGCAAAAATAGTAAGAAAAGTTCCTATAAACATGTGTCCGGAAATGCTTCCTAAGGGAGCTACGGCCCTCTAAGGATGGCGCAAAAATAGGTGTTTTTACTAATTATCTCGGAAATGAACTTGGTTACATTTTTTTGATTATTAAAGGTTATTGTTTTACAGTATTAGCCAAAATTAATTTTATCCAGGGGCGGAGAAACGAGAGGTCGGTGTTCTTTGTTTCTACATATTAATTTTCCATTTGACATTTTTAGTACCTACTTTAATCCCTGATTATGATTCCCTGGTTAATTCTGCATAAAAAAAGGCCTCTTTACAATTAGCCATATGGCAAGCCGTTTTCGAGTAAAAGCGGTCTAAACGAAATATTGCGTATTCGTTTGCTAAATGCGCATTATTTATTTTTTAAAGTAGGCGTAAAACAATAACTTTTATTAATCGAAAAAAGTTAACCAAGTTTCATAAAGCTGTCCCAAATCATTTCCGAGATAATTAGTACACCTATTTTTGTGCCATCCTTAGAGGGCCGTAGCTCCCTTAGGAAGCATTTCTGGACACATGTTTATAGGAACTTTTCTTACTATTTTTGCATGGAGAATTAGCACTTAAAGAGAAAGGCGGGAGTTTCGGGACACCCTGTAGAAAAATTGATGTACATTATTTTTGATCTATCTGACTTCGTAAGTAATAGGATTATATTAGAAGTTATTAATTTCAAAAATACCCTTTGAATGTATAGACAAATAGATATATATATATATTATTTTTTCTTCAAGCGTATTAAAATGTTTAAATTATGTCACCAAAAACAGAAGTAGAAGTAGGACATTGTTTTACTAGTAACAAAATGTTAGTACCGAACGCCACCGTAGTGGACATTGTTTTATTAGTAACATAATGTTAGTTCCGAAAGCGCCACCACATTGGGTATTGTTTTACTAGTAACATAATGTTAATACCGAAAGCCACCGGTGGCGCGCTATCCACTAGCCACTTGTCATATTGTGTCAACATGTAAGACTGTAGTTTGAATATTTGTACATTTATGATAAATAAATGAATTTTTGCATTTTAATACGCTTGAAGAAAAAATAGTATATATTACACGGAGTAGAACGCCTTTTTGTGCCAAAAAAAGAGTGCGTTCTACTCCTAGTAATATAATATACTATTTTATCTTCCTAATTTATGAATTGACAGGAAAATATTATTTTTAAATATGGCAGCTGCCAAATTTAGAAATTATATTTTCCTGTCAACTTCGGAACCAGGTACATTAAAAACAATTTGTATTCGTCTTGCTATATATTCACAGGGTATTTTTAAGGTTAATAAGCTCTAACTTCTATTTTTTGAAATTTGACAGCAATTATGGCAGCTGACAAATTTAAAAACCATATTTTCCTGTCAACTACTAAATCTGGCAGTTTAAAAACAATATATATCTATTTTTATATACATTTATAGTGCATTTTTTAAAATTATATTTTGAAAATTGACAGCAATTATGACAGCTGCCAAATTTAAAACTCATATTTTCCTGCCAATTATTAAATCAAACAGATCAAAAACAATATATACCGTGCGTGTAATTTCCCATTAGGCATGTACATTCACGTAGCGCGAGAGATTTGACAACGCCGTCAGCCGTAAATTCGTCCGTCGATGGAGCATTCCAGCTCTATTATTTCATTTCAGCCAGCTGGCACGCGCGATGTTGTAATTCTTCTTCCCATGCCTAGCCCGCGACTACACACACGGTATCTATTTTTCTATACATTTACAGGGTATTTTTAAAATTAATAAGCTCTTCCATCTATCTTTGGAAATTTGACAACAATTATGGCAGCTCCCAAATTTAGAAATACATATTTTCCTGTCAACTTCGGAACCAGGTACATTGAAAACACTATATATATTTTTCTGAACACCAACCTGTTATTGTATGAATTATTTATCTAAAAATCGTATTTTTTTATATTTGACAGTAATTTTGGCAGTTGTCAACAACTAAATCAAAAATTCATCTAGACAGATCAATAGCTGATTAAAAGACGAAGATTAAAAAAAAAAATTGTTACGAAAACTCAAATTTACGGCCCGTTAGAATCAATTTAATAGAAAAAAGCAGTATTATTTGTAAAAATATGATTTTCTATATAAAATTTAAAAAAATGAAAAATGAAATTTCAAAATCCGGCTAGAGGGATCGATAGGTAAATTCAAGACGAACATTTAAAAAAAAAGAATGTCTCAATAACTTAAAATTTACGACCTCTAGAGTAATTTGGGTGGAACACTGGCAATTCTCGCCACTGTGAGACGTACAACACTCACATCAACGAGACTGTATGAAAAGTCTACTCCATGTCCAGGAGTCTATATCCGCTTCTGGCCAGGGGTAGCGGACTGAACAGGACTAATAAAACATTGTTATACGCGATGGTGATCAGGCTGGCATCACATACGCGGCGCCGGTGTAGTGCAGCATCCCGGCCACGACAATGAGAAAACTTCGTGTTCTATAACATAACAGAAGTTTATGCGCCTCATTTCTGATTCAGGCAGATACACCTCACTCACCGCTGTAACGACATAACTCCACCAGCGGATTATATCCAAGAGATTTCGCAAAAATTCTACGAATTCAAACTGTTCGATAGTCCCCTAACCCGCAACATAACACACATCAGACAGCACAATGCAATTCTATTTATACTTACAATTAATTATTTTTTATTTATTTGCTTTTATCATGATTATAGAATATTATTTATGTATTATGCAAATCACTTACACACTTTTTATTTATTATGAAAATACCTACTTTCTGTATATTGTTGCCCTAATCTGGGCACGCTAATATACTAGTTAGTAAATACTTTAAAACACTCATTATTGGAGAATCAATCAAAACAACTACTCTTCTAGCTAATACTGACGAAGTATTGAATTACATAATAGGTTTCTTAGCATTTTAAAGAAAAAAATATATTGAAAATACTTAAATCATTTATTCAAATTTAGTCATTCACACTTTTTTATTTAATATGAAATTATCTACTTTCTGTATATTGGCACCTTAATCGGGTCACGCTAATATACTACTTAGGAAAACACTTTAAAACACTCATTATTGGAAAACCAATCAAAACAACTACTCTTCTAGCTAATACTGACGAAGTATTGAATTACATGATAGGATTCCTGGCATTTTAAGGCAAAAAAATATATTGAAAATACTTAAATTATTGCTTGAAATTCAGTCGAAATAAAATAACGGCGAATAGGAGTTACAACCCCACCTAAACTACCGTTCTTAGCTGAACCGGACCCGTCCCGCCCAACCTTACACCCACTACGGTGCTGCCCACTATGGTTGCCTGGTTGGCTCCAGGCCAGGTTCCGACTAGGCGCACCTGTATTTTTAATTATAATTAAAGTCTTGTTGAATTGAATTGAATTGATCAATTACAACTTTTTTTTATGGTCACTTGTTTTTCTTTACCTGACTTTTTGATACCGTGATGATATTAGTGTTCCATATGTGCATATATACGTCTTTAATTAATCTGGTATCAGAAGGGCCTAATATTAAGCCTATTGAAGAATCTATTATGTTTGTCCTCAAAAAACAATGTATAAGCCGTTGTATCTGAATTCTATGATTAAAATATTTCACCGGAGAGCCAAGCGTATACTTCCCACCTGAGGATTTCAAAACTGTTGAATAATTTCATAACAATATTTACTAATTGAGAAATCATGTACAAATCATCTGTACATTTTAAAATAACAGCCACCTGTCTGCTGTTTAACTGACATTGTTATGCAGGATATTTTTGTTTTCAAGCGCAATATAAATCAATATAAATCTCGCATGCATAGTGCTTGAGCCAGTATTTCTTGCGACAATTCAAAATTTGTAGTAGATATTATTGCTTAGTTGCAGTTTGATTATATACTCCAGTCATCGAATATAGTAGCGTCGGATTTATAAGGACAGACAGCCATAAAATTGCGTTGGAATAATAAGCACAAAAAATTGGCAAACAGATAAAACGATTTTGTACGGCTGTCTTGTCTGAGTGGGATTAAATAAAATGTATAAAGTTTTCCACTAAATATGTGTATTTTATGTAACTGTTTTGGTTACATTTTATTATACTCATTAAAAATTGTAAATAACTGTTTATTTACTTAGTACATTTAATATTCAGAGATATGAGGATCTGAGATCGGAAGTAAGTAAAATAATGCGAAAAATGCGATATGATTTTAAGTACAGTCCTGTACGTACGTTTAAAATAATTATCAATATCTGAAGTTTTTATTGCCTTTATCCTTTCGGGACGGTACTATATTTGGGGGAAATAACTGATGAGGATTGGATATATTTTTTTCACTTGTCTTTTTCTTTTTTTTGGTTGTCCAAAGAAAAGCGAGTTTGTGAATTCTCTCGAGCAGCAACCCAGATTTTTTTTAAAAGATGTTAGTGAATTGTTTGTTTGCATAATGACCCTTCATTCATACTTAGTGGATTGTGTGAGTCGGAAAATGACCAGAAAAACCCGACTGTTATCTAATGCAACCAAAGTAGTTCTCCCCTCATTTTCGGGGATGCTGAATACCGTGGTGGTGGCAGAATTTCCCGCAAACGGCCAAAAACCACTCCCAAACGGGGTCAAACGCGTATTGATCATGTTTCACTTATTGATCCTCCCCCGTTTTCGAGCATGCCAATTATAGGGAGGACCCTGGGTCGCGTGCCTGACAATCTGAACCCCTCAGCGGCCAATAACCACTCTCCAAAGTGGTGAGAGAGCGCTCTCATCATACCACCGGACAAAAAAGGTTTTCCTCTCATTGTCAAGCAATGCGAACACGGAGAGGACCACAAACCGAGAGCTTGACATCCGCTCACCCCCTCAATAGCAAAAGAATACCCCTTCACATTTTCCATAATGAGTGTAATTGCACGTATTCCAAGAACGTAAAAAATCAATTTTAAATAAAAAATAAATACATAAATTTATTGTTTTAATTTATTTTTATATATAGTCATAATATTTTATAATGCTTTGCCCGGGGGTATGCTGAGAACGCACTCTCACCCCTTTGGAGCGTTGTTATTGGCCATTTACGGGGGTGGGTCACCCCGAGGAGGAATTTCATCATCATCACGATGTTTAGCATCCTCGAAAATGGAAGATCACCAAGTAAGAGTCCCTCAAATAATTATAATACGCGTTAACCCCCGTTTGGGGATGGTTTTTGGCCGTTTGCAGCACGAGAAATTCTGCCACCACCACGGTGTTCAGCATCCTCGAAAACAGGGGATCACCAAGTAAGAGTTCCTCAAACTGTTATAATGCGCGTTAACCTCCGTTTGGGGATGGTTTTTGGCCGTTTACGGGGTCACCTCAACGAGAAATTCTGCCACCCCCACGGCTTTCATCATCTTCTAAAACGGGGGAGCAGAACTAATCTGATTGCATCAGACAATAGTCGGGTTTTCGTCCGACTCACACAATCCACTAACTTGGAAAGCTTCATATTCGGTAATGTTGGAAAGTCGAACACGCATAAGTTATATATAACTTTTGTAGATCCCTGTCTTCTTTATTCAGGCAAATTTAGATTCCTTAGATTTAAGACTGTCATTGATGTGACTTTTTTTTTTTGGGGGACATGCACTGGTACCATCCTTGTGGATATTCTTCATGTACATGTGTCCGTCATTGCTTCGTTTACGTCTGAGATTAAAATTAAAAGATGAGAAAAAACCTGGTGTCATGGGTTTGGTTGGATTGCTTGGAGTGAGCGCTCTTCTGTCTCTTTCCTACTTAGGATTTTTTGTATCGCGTTTGTGATATTTTGCCGGTTACTTTTGCTACTGGTCATTATCTTGATGATATTGTCACATCGTGGCCCACTCTGACTGACATTTCTGCCCTGATAGTCTCTCATCACATGTGTCTTAGCACCGTGTGTTCTGCGGTGATCTCATTGATGTGACCTGGAATGCGATTAAAAACACTTTTAGCAAAACATTTTCAATCATCTTAATAGTCCCACAACACACCAATCTTTTGCCATTTTTGTCGACAATTCATCTTTCAGATTTCTTGAAATTCCATTGTGATTTTGTTGCACTTTTTCAAGAAGTTTTTTTAGGTTTCCGACTGAACTAGATTTCACAAACTCAGTTAGGGTCGTTTTTGACGCTCACCCAAATAATGTTTTGAAGCAAGAATCCTTTCTTTCATAGATAAATAATAAAAAAATAAATACATTTTTCATATAAAACAAATACTTTCAAGAAACAATAAGTTTGCAATCAATTTTATTTACGATAAGCTTTTATTTCTTGCCACAAAAGTATTTTATATGGAGAATTTATTTATTTAAGTATATATGGAACAGGACTACTGATGACTGGATTACTAATGAATAATTAGTGCAAGAGGTTATAACTGTTGCCATAACCGGTTCAACTATTTTACCTTATAAATACAAACCATTTTTAAATTAGTTTGCCTTAGGTCTCCGGAATTTAAAATTAATGTCGGTGCCCCGAGAGCAGCACCATACGCCATTAATATGGTTTTTATCTAGTTAAATTTGTCTCCTGGGAACTACTAGGAAGTTAATCAGGTGGTGTTTTTGGCCGCAACTTAATTGAACAATTTAGCAAAAATAGTACAAAATAAATATTCGATGGAAATAGAAAATTATCCACTTTGGCCTGAATTGTCGGATATAAAAGGCTTTGTTGATAACTTTAATTTTGTTGATAATGTGAAAAATAATTTTTGTGATAGAGTATGTCAATATTGTATTCTATAGAAAGAAAAAAAATCACTTTAGCTTAAATTGTCGAATATATAAGATTGATAAACTTGAACTTTGCGGATAATATGGAAAATGATTTTATATCCTGGGACAGTGCTCAATATTTTTAAAGACTGTGTACGTTCCGAGTCTTTGGAGAGAATCCTATGATCTGTAAATTGATTTGAATTCTAGCGTGGCTGTTTTGGCACCAAAACTTGTTTATGTCCTCCTCGGTGGTTGGCATATGAGATCACCGAATTCTTAAAACTGTTTACAAATAGTTTTTTCGACTGTCCTTCGTATAGTATTTAAATCTCATTACATTGTAGACAATCTTCTGTAAACGAAAGTCACTTTGAAACGAGAAAAAGTTGACACTTTGGTGTTGCCGACCAATGGCGTACCTAGCTTTTTGGAGCGGAGGGGCAGTCCGTTTAAAAGGCGGTATAAAGATGTTGCAAATAAAAATGAAAATTGATGAGCGGAGGGTGGAGGGGTAGACAAAGTTTTTTATGCGCGAAAATTTTTTGATGAGCGGGGGGAGCAAAATAGAAAAAAATTGATGAGCGAAGTTTTTCACATTCCCTGGCTTTTTGTATCCAAATTCCCTCACATTGGTAGGCAACTGGTCGCTATGAACCCTGCAGCAGGGGCGCCCCACCATGAGGGCAAGGAGGGCACAGTGACCCCTAGCCCCCCCCCCCTAGTTACGCCACTGTTGCCGACCTACTTATTTGAAGTCAGATGTAGAGCGATTCGCTTATACCGGATATCTTTGAAATTATATACACCACCTGTACTTATTTTTTTTTCTAATTTTTGAGGATGATAAAGCAATATGTACGAAGTATCCCACAATAAACGTATCAAGTTGAAGCTTAGCCATTCGAAGTGTCATACAATTTTGGAAATTTTCTGAAGATGGTAAAAAAAAATCGATACGTTGGACATTTTATTCTCGTGTTTGATGTGCCATGTCATAGAGTTTGGCCAACACCATCAGGCGGTGTTGGTTTGGCTAATAGTTTAGAGTATATCAATTTATCGCATATGACAATTGATCACGATGTAGGAAAAAACACTTTATTAATCTGCTTTAAATAAAGCTAGCTATTTACTAAAAATAGCAATACCAAAATGTAAATTGTAGGTAAACAGCAGTTCATTTACAGGTAAATTTCAGAGTTTCTCGGGTGACTGAGTTAACTTGAACAGTTGAACACCATTAGTAAAAAAAGTAATATTAAATTTTTGCAATTTTGTTTTAAATTGCGTAGTGCTGGACAAATTAGCAAAATTTAAAATTTTTAATAAAGTATTAACTAAATGAATCGTATAGACAAGGGCGGTTTTACGGTGTCCCATCAATTGGACGCGCGACTATTGGACGTGTAACATTGCACGAGTTTATTAAAAATAATCATATTGCATAGCCTTGTCATGATTATAAGCAGTGGTTGCTGATTATGAGAACAGAAGCATTTTGTACTACTTGCGAGGAATTGCCCAACTGCAAGTGTAAATAAATTATATTTTATAATTTCTATGTTATTATATTTTGATAATTTTTTTGGATGATTATTTTCTATGTTAACAATATTTTTAGTGTAACCTATTTTTCATGGTGGGTCTGAGCTTACCTACAAGATTTAGCTCGTGCACGAAGTAAAGCCGCATGATCATCATTTGCGTCGGACGTTCGGTGAATGGTCCGAAAACAGGATTGTTCTTGATCCTCATTTTCATCAAAAAATTTTGCGTCGTGTGAATTAGCTTTCACGGTCGTGTGATATCACACCTTGGATTATTTTCTGTGGAGATATGTGAAGTCACTAGTCTATGCCGATAAACCAGAGACATTGGACCATTTGGAAGCCAACATTAGACGAGTTATTGCCGACATACGGCCCCAGTTGCTCGAAAAAGTGATCGAAAATTGGACTTCCAGATTGCGCTACATTCGAGCCAGCCGCGGCACCCACATGCCCGAAATCATATTTAAGCACTAATGGCATAAAATTATATTCCCAATAAATTCAATACCATGGGCGTTAGCAAGATTTTTATGTATTTTATTTCATTTTAAAGTTCTATTCCTCTAAAAAAAACACCCGTTATGTTGTATATGCAATTATTATTATTATTTAGGTTGGGTTAGGTTAGGTTAGAGTGTGGATACATGATTTGTTTAAAAACGCGTCCAATGTTACACATCCAATTTTACCGCGTCCATTTGTCGCCGCGTCTAATGATCGCACGCGTCCAATTGACGTAAATCCCGGTTTTACTGGGGGATAATGGTGGTAATTAACCTCCCCCCCCCCCAGGAACCATCCGCCGGTCGCGCAGGTGCAATTATCTTTGTTCCCGTATTCGCGCGCACTTCTCGGCATATGAGGATACTTAAATGGATAAATTCAATTCAGTTTCCATGTTCGACCATGTTTTCGTTAAAATAATTTAAAATGTTATGTCGTAAGTACACTTTAATATTACTAATATTTATTTAAATTAAAGAACGACTGTTATATATAGATCTAAATTATGATACTAAATATAAGCTTCAAGTAGATTAGATGCTTGTGCATTTTGTCTATTACACTTAATAGTCCATTGGTCCTGCACCAGTATGTATTCCTTTAGTTCTGTTTGTTTACAATAGAATAAGCTATGGTCTTTATCCTATTGTAAATGTTCATGTTCAAAACATAGCTTAGTGCAACGATGACCCAAGACAGATTGGTTTGACTCGCCATTTTACATAGGCATCAGGATATTAAATTCTCAGTCTCTAATGTAAGCCGTTGATAGATTCGCCGAACTCAAAAAAAGAAGATTAGAATTTATGATGTGACTAATATGTTTCATATCTATTTTTTAAAATTTAAATAGTTCTTTAATTGTTTGTTCATTTCGCCCTTTCTTATTAGAATAAAATTTTGTTTTTTTGTCTATTGAATTTAAAGATATTTTGGAATGTAGGTACTAGTTACAACCCCGCCCCAGAATATTGGCCTAGAACCGCACTTGAGTGTAGATACTTATGTATTTATTTATTTCCAGAGATGGGTCGAGGAAATTTTCCATATTTGATAAAAGTCTGTAAGTCATGTAAATAATATAATTGTAGGCACTTATTTGGTATGAATATGAAGTTTGCATTATCACGAATTAGATTTCACGATAAAATAGCCTGTCAATATACCCAATGGAAAGTTAGAAGGAAAACTTCCTGGAAACTTTCGGAATTTTCCAAACGGAAAGTTTCCAGGAAGTTTTCCTTCTAACTTTCCATTGGGTATATTGATAGGCTATTTTATGGTGAAATCTGATTCGTGATGATGCAAGCTTCATTGTGATACCAAATAAGTGCATACAATTATATTATTTACATGACTTTTAACAGACTTTTATCAAATGTGGAAAGTTTCCTCAACCCATCTCTGTTTATTTCACAAAATTGATATATGACTTGCGTCTACTAGTTATCTAATTGCATTTTAAAGAAAAGAGAAGAATTACAGTTTACATATATAAAATTAGCAGTGGCCTTGACAGTGGCTCAGTAAAGCTTTTGTTGGGAGCCAAATGAAAAAAGTGCACACCCCATTTATCCAATAAGTGCTATGCTAACATTAGTTCATTGGTAAAATCACTGTTATTTTTTAAATTTGTGGTTAATTTTTGTTATAAATAATTTACCAACAAAGAAGGAGTGGCACTATTAGAGCTTAAAGACAAGGTAAACTAGAAGGAATATATGAACATTTTTTTTATTGACGAAGAACGAGGAAATCTCTTAGAAGAACAGCACCTTAATTCGTTGTTGACATCTTCTACGATGTCTACGAATCGAAAGTCACCAAGGACTAGTTAACATGACTGAATGATCTACTCTGATACAGTAAATCATCACGGCGCTGCTACCTAAGTTGCCATCAACGACTCATTTCGATGTCAAAGCGAGTTCGAGTTTATGTTCAATGTTTACTAACTTGCACCCAACTTACACCGTTCTCTGCGTCGTTTTAATTGCGAGAACGTTCATGTTTTCACATGCGATTTTCTCGAAAACTGCTATAGCTACAAAAAAGTTTCAAATAAAAAAGTTGCTTCCATCCCTCATTTATATTTATTCTCCATATTATACTTGATATCTATTTCGAAAGGCAAAAAAGTTTTATACTTGCTATACTTGCTACTGCAAATTCTCACATTTGTAGCCAGTCTCAGTGTATTACTCAGTCGATACCCATTTTCTCTATTGAAGTTGTTCCTATTTTTCATATTCTCTAGTGATTCTCTAATTATCCTTGGGTAATAGCTTATTTCTATCCAATATTTTGATGTTCTCGTAGTCGATGTTATAGTTCTCATTCTGATGAACATGTTCTGCTACTGCCGTCTTACCTGTGTATCCGAGTCTTGTGTTTCTCTGGTGTTCCTTGATTCTGCACTGTATACTACATCCTGTCTGTCCGATATAACTTACAACATGAGCATTCCAATTAGTAAACACCCTTGACTAATACTGCCATCCTAACTTAGAGAGCAGTATCTCCACCTTTTGAGAAAACGTCTTTCTTAATTTATTTAGCTGGGCTACCACAAAAAACTTAATGAAGACCTTTGAAATTTGTTCTAAGTTTTACAATATAATTCTTTTAAACTTATAATAACAATGTCAATATTTAGAA
This sequence comes from Rutpela maculata, assembly GCA_936432065.2. Taxonomy (NCBI): domain Eukaryota; kingdom Metazoa; phylum Arthropoda; class Insecta; order Coleoptera; family Cerambycidae; genus Rutpela; species Rutpela maculata. Next base: position 217,231,087 of record OW386286.2, read on the forward strand.
ATTTAAGTAGAAATTGGTGGTTACTACTTTGTAGTCTAGTGTATTATTTAGATTTAGGAGGAATGTGCAACTATGTATTGCAGTATGTGCATGTGTTAGGATTTACTGCTTTTTAGTAGACTAGTAAAGCTTAATTTGGAGATGCCGCAATGTTTTATAAGAAATGTTCGTAAAAATGATGGCAAAATAAAACAGAATATTACTGAAAAAATTACATTTTTTCGATTCTGAAAACATGGCAAAACATGTTTTTATACTTTTAGACAATTTTTTCAACGGCAACAACATAAAAATTACAATTTTTATTTTCCGAGAAACGCTTCGACTCCGACTGCTCGGAGCTATTTTGGATACTTCTCCCTCTTCTTTTACGCCATTCTATCGTGGTTTCAGACAATCTTTCTTACGAGACGTTTTTCGTTACCGGCTCATGTGTTAAACTGTGTGTACATTTCGTCAGCTAAAGTTAACTTAAGTTTTTAGTTTTTTTCTAAATTGTTAGTTATTCAAATATTCAAAATCAAGACTTTGGTAGCCCAAAGATATACATACAGAGTTACTGACTTTTATTTGCAAACTTAGTTACCTATTATTATACTCTTCGCAAATACGAAAACGAAGAGTATATTGTATTTGATCGGCACATTTCTAAAACCGTAAATATCGCTCGCAGACAGAAAATTTTCATATCACTGTGTTAGTGAACGAATTCTGAACAACGTTCAAAATGTCCGTCCGTCCGTCTGTCCTTCCGTCCGTCTGTCCGTCCGTCCGTCCGCCCGCCCATCCATCTGTCCGTCCGTCTGTTCGTCCGTCCATTTTTTTTACGTGTTTACGCTTTTGACTCAGAATCCAAGGGTCCCAGGTTCGAAGCCCCACGGGGTATGGTATAGTTTTTTTTTTATTTTTACATTATTTTACACTGAGTCTTTCACCAACTAAGTTCGTACTATAAAATTAAAAATGTCTAAAACTAACATTATTTACAAAAAACTGCGAAGAGTATCCTATAGAATGTGTAACAATTATATAAAAAGTTTAGTAAACTGGCGAAGAGTACGTTTTTAGCTTGTTTATTATTGGTAAAACAAAAACAAAACAGAATAAAACCACAACTCATTGGTTAACGTGTCAAACCATAGTTTTATCTCCGATATAAAAAAATTAAAATAAAGTAAGTAAGTAAGTAAGTAATAAAGTAAGTAAGTAATTAAAGTATTTTTCGTCATACCTCCTTCGAAAGTATACTCTAATTCCATTGTTTTGTCGACAGTACGTGGCACTTTGTGTACCAAATACTTGTTGCCATTGACAACGGGTCGTTATTTTTCATAACGTCCCTAGGGAAATAAAGTAAATTTGGGAGAATTTTCTCTTTTAGATAACAAGTATTAAATTAAACGTTTTACCTTTATTGGAAGTAAATCCAGACAAGCCTTACTTGCTATATCTTCTATATCCGACGTAATTTTCAAAAATGTTCAGAGCTATTAATTATAATAATATAATTTAATTTATTTTAACAGTAGTTGTCACTTGAATAGAAGCAGAGTCCTAAATTTATTTTATTGACGGTTGCCATGGATATTCCAAGCATCGCTACCTTTACTATATGCACATATGAAATCTTACTCAAGTAATTATAGTTTTCCACTAGTTTTTCTCAAGTTTTTTTTCCAGTTCTATGATTCATGGGTATGACAAAAAATATAATATGCACCGCGGGTCGTACAGTGCGATTTTTTGGTCTCAAATACTTGCAAACCTCGACCCTACGGGCCTCGGATTGCAAACTGTATTCTCGACCAAAAAACGGGCACTTACGACCCTTGGTACATAAATGACTATACCCTTCTTTTTAAGAGCTACAAGTTCTTGAAATAAACACAAATTTTTCTTACTTACCGGCTATGAACATGCACATTTTAAGTACCAACTGTTACTAGTCTTGATTGCAGTATCTCCAATAAAAATTGGAGTTATTACATTTTAGTTGGACACAAGGCTCATACTGCATTTTAGTTTGGTGTATGGTTTAAATAGTGGATCTATAGCTCATTTGTATTAAAACTATGGTCAAAACTGCTTTCTAACGTAGTCCAAGAAGGTGTAAAAGTGCCCGAAACTTAATAAAAATGCAGCAACTCCAAATTGATAAAATCTGAAGTTACTGCTTTTTAGGATAGGGCGGCAGAATAATCTAGGGATGGGGTCCTTGTTTGAGGGAAGCACTTGTTTAATTTTCGGCCTATTTTATTCTTCAATAAAGTCTTCGTTAACCTGTCTGTCTGCCACGTAGAAAGCTTGCATTCTACTATTTATTTGTTGTTTGACACGCAACATAAAATTGCACAAAGTAAATCCATGCTAGCAATTGTCTTGCCCTTGAGCTTTATTGATTGTGATTGCCAAGCAACAGAGTATTGACATCTTTCAAACTACGTTTCATCACTGGATGTTCGAGGAATAAATACTCTCCAGCTCCCTTGGCACAACCTGTATTTATAACAGTCTCAATAACTAATTTTGAAGGTGTTAAAAATCCTGCTCTAAGTGCTGTAGCCTTTGACGAACCTTTCATAAACAAAGTAGAGGTATATGTTTCAGAGTTTCAGGTGTCTCCATATAGGTAGGCGTGATACATTTCATCCCCAGCTTTACTCATTTTTTTGAGATGGTATCTCAACGGGCAATGATTGCAACATGGCTTTAATTCTGGTTTGCTGAGATCCAATAACTCTTTTGCCCTTCTTGCTAATGGTTTATAAACTTTTTCACTTGTCTTGGACCCGGAGTTAGAATATTTTATCAATTCTCTTTCTTAACTTCTTCCTTCTGTAACATTTTGCTTCCCCACAAAACGGTACCGGTTTGCTGAATGACGACTTGACGTCTTGTCTTGCAAAGTCACCTGTAATCTCGTTCTCCTTTAATCATTCATTCGTAGGTACCCACATAAAGGTAACCTTATTTCTTCTAGTTACGTTACTGTGTGTAGATATTCCCAGGCCATTTTACACTCAAAAATAAATAAACTTTTGCTTTAGCTTTAAATGCTGTCCTAAAGTATACAGATTTTTTCTCCTACATTGAACTGATATTTTTTAGCGTAAATATTGAGAAAATAATTAAAATAAATATTTTAATTAAGTTAATGGTTGAGTTAATTACTCAACGATGTGTAATACTAGAGCTTTTTATTACTTTTTTAAGTTTATTATTACTTGTCTGTCTTCATTCGATTTAATAAATATCTGTGTTTACTCTAAAATCACTTAATATTTTTCTTCTGTTGTAAATATTTTATTTTGCAACTTAAATAGATGAAACTATACTAATATTTTCATCTGTTAGTATATTTGCTTGCTTTGATACGTTGCTACCTGCCTATCAATAAACATCAGTACTCAGCTTGTTGACTAATACAGTTACATCATTTGTTTGTATTACTAAACATGGGATAAAAATTTTGTCTCAAACTACTCAACTTGATTAGATGGATAAGGATAACAGATCGGCGCGCCATGAGATTTACATTTCATACGAATTGTTTGCAAAAGTTAATAAATTCACGGGGAATATCGTCGGGTTATCACACTCTAACTAGATTCCGTCTAGAGAGATATTTCGCAAATAATAAATATGTGGGTGTTCTCCTAAATAAAAGTCCACAATGACGAACTGAGTATGTTTTGTCATTTTCGAGGTTTTCGGAAGTGAATCTCTCTTGATTTCCTAACCAATTACGATCCTACGGACCGTTTCGATAAAAAAAATCGACATTTTCTACATTATACAGGACGTATTCCTAAGAAACATCTGTAACTAAGAATAAACTTTGACCTGACCATATGCAAAATATACGAAGTTTACATTTTTACCTAAAAATAAGCATCGAATTAAATCGTTTTTTTTATGACAGTCGCAGTACTTTCCCTTCCAAATTTTTCTAGAGGCTTTTAATTTAGGTACGTCTCGGTACTCTAAAAATCATTCCTCTGTGGTATGTTCACACCTTTTTAACTCTACTCTCCAGACCGTAAATATGAACCTAGATGGTAGTTTATGAATTATACTGGATATTTACGTTTTTATTGATCTTTTTCTGATTTTTTCGCTTATTTTTTATGATTTAAGACACAGATAGAAAGTTACAGAGGACAAAATTGGTTCTGATCGTGTTCCATCATTTTGCAATCTGTTTCATCGATTACACAGGCACACAAAATAAAAAAGTGCTCTTTTTATGGTACTCCATTGAGTAACCCGTATGTATTTCGGCGTGCTGAACACGAATCAGGTGTCCGTTTATCTCCATTGGCCACCATTTTTTTGTAAATCTCGAAAATAACCCAAAAAACTCATAATTTGGGTTGTTTTCGCTATTTACTAAAAATTGGTGGGTAACGGGGCTAAACGGATACCTGATTCGTATTCAGCATGTCGAAATACATAGGAGTTACCCAATGGAGTCCCAGACACAGATCACTTTTCACCAAAAACGAGAGATGGTCGGCGAGTAGGATTCTATTCTGATAATAGACGAAGCGATTAAAAAAAAATTAATTCCTTAATAGACCAGATAAATGAGGAAAAGTGCTCAAAGTTGATGCTAACTAAGGTTTCTATACATCGATAGAAAGCTCTTTTCATCCTCTATCACATACTGAAGTTCCCACTTAATCCCGTGTACGCGTAACTCGCCATCTTGAAAAAATGGCTGAAATCGGGCACTTAAATAACGGCCTATATCTCGCGACCCACTTAACCATTTTGATATATATTTTTTTTAATAGAAAGCTCATAAAGTGTTGAAAAAAGGCCCTTATAACTTATCCGTGAAAACTTTTAAAATTGTGTGTAAGGTGCCATAGTAGGCAACAAGGATACAAGGATACAAAAATAAGGTAGAACACCATAAATGTAAAATATTATAATTCTAAATTTGAATCATCTACAAAACTGGAAAATTTGCAGTCGAGGCCGTGACAATTCAGACAAAGTGTGCGGCACATTTACATTTTTTTGACACCCATCCTGACACTTGCAATATATTAATTGTAGCAATTCTTGGGGAGCGGCATCTTGGGTCATGTGACCGGAAATAATTTAGTGCTAACCATTTTTCACCCATAATCTGTAGCAGATAAATTGTTTCCCAGCCAAACTTGAACCTGATGATAAGTCCTAGAAATTGAAATAAAATAATGGGTACATATGCACTGCACACGTTAGGAAGTGTTTACCTCAAAATATGTTGGTTAAGGGCGTCCTCGGTTGGTGGTAAACTGGCTAAATTAATGTCTCTCTCGAGTGTTTGTTTCGCTACAGCTTTGTTGTAGAGCAAATATCTTTGGTAATTGATTTGTGTTCCCATTTTCAGCCCATACAGACAATGACAAAAATATCGACCTGCTTCAAGCAACTCTTCATTGTTTGTATTGGGCTGATTGAAAATTGCCAATTTCTTTCTCAAAGATGGTTGTTTTTTGAGAACTGCCATACCGTTCGCTTTTCCTTCCGAAAAATATACGAGGTTGTATCGCAGCCGGTCATAGCGTGTAAGAACAGTAAATTAGTGCAGATTTCATCACCATATATTTGGCAGAGGTTAAAAATATTGAAAAATTGTTCTCCAGTTTTATCGTGAGCTGGCTTTTCTAAATACAAATTTTCCAATGTTAAATTAAGAGCAATTGCAATCACCAGTAAATCGGTATCCTCCCCTACTATCGCTATAGGCTGTGTTATGTCGCTTTGGGCCCCTTTTATAGCAAGGTTGACTATTGAGGCATCCGCGTCGGCGAGGGCTTCATGCGCTTCGATGTTGTGATCCAAAAAACACTCGATCAATACCTTAATGAGCTGGGTTTTGTTTTTACTATTAGTCGACTGACCAACAGGGATGGTGCTTTGTCGTTGAAGCATTATTTCAAAACAGTTCTTTTTCTTTCCGGCTCTTCTCCTATGTTCTTCATCTTTAGTCGAAGCCTGTTGTTCGTAACCATCAAAGATTACAACGGAATTAGGCCCATAGTGATTCAAAATGTAATTAATATACATCTGAATTAGTTCATCGAAGGTCACTAATTTTGACCAAACCACAACATGCAATAGCCAGCTACCATCTATGACATATATAGCAGGGTATAAATTCAATAATAAAATTTAATATATATATGTATATATTTCAAGAAGTTGTTTTAAATTAACATCTTATAATAAACATGTTATTATATTTTATTGATAAAAATGATATTCTTATGTATTTTGTTTTTCATTCCCCTCCTTGGTTACTTAAGCTTCTGGTGTGTGACTTATATTTACCCAGCAAGTGAACTGATCGCCACACTACTCCCCCGCTAAGAAAAAGATCAGTCAGTCATTCAATTCGTCAATAGCAAAACGAACTTTCTTAATCAAAGGATAATAAATATGCTGGTTTAATCCTGTCAATGTTTACCGTGACGGCTGTAGTTCCTTTAACAAAAGTAACCAATTTATCTGTACGGGACATCACTTTAAAAGGTCCATCGTACAGCGGAGTAAAATATTTTTTAAAACGTTCTTTCCGAACGAAAACAAAACTACAATTCGAGATGTCTGGGCTGACATATGATTTGTAATTAACGTGGTGAACTGGTGGAATGAACGTTAAATTATTAAATGAAGTACGTAATTTAGCAATAAAATAAGGAATATCCGGAAAAGTATATGATTTAATAAAAAATTCACCAGGTATTCGTAATGTTTGACCAAAAACGAGTTCTGCGGAAGAACATTGCAAATCGTCTTTAGGGATAGTTCTGAGAGCTAATAGTATGATAGGAAGTTCATCTACCCAATGTGGTGTAGAAGTCCTAGCTCTCAGAGCAGTTTTAAGAGATTTATTAAACCGTTCAATCATTCCATTCGAGGAAGGATGATATGGCGTCGTACGAATCCTATGAAATCCCAAAAATTTTGAAAATTCTTTGAACAGTTTTGATTCAAATTGAACGCCTTGGTCGGTTGTCACTGTGACAGGGTCACCGAATCGACAAACATAATTCTGAAATAACGTACGCGCTACAGTTTCCTGGCGATCGGTTCACTTGCTGGATAAATAAGTTTTGCCTTTTCGCCGTCTAGTTGATTTAGGAGAATATTGTTCCAAGTACCACTTGAAACTCTTGCACCTCAATTTCTTCCTCAATTCCTTCCGACTGCTGACGTCACCGAAGTCGCCTTTGTCGTTTCCTATCCTTTGATAATAATACTTGGCCTATTCGTCCAGCCACACTTCGGCTAATCGGGGTCACCAATTTATAGCAGGGTATAAATTCAATAATAAAATTTAATATATATATATGTATATATTTCAAGAAGTTGTTTTAAATTAACATCTTATAATAAACATGTTATTATATTTTATTGATAAAAATGTTATTCTTATGTATTTTGTTTTTCATTCCCCTCCTTGGTTACTTAAGCTTCTGGTGTGTGACTTATATTTACCCAGCAAGTGAACTGATCGCCACAACATATCTTATTCTTCCCGGTGGCTTTATAACGTTTTCTGGGTTCAGAACTTTAAGGAGTGAGGCCTTATTACCTTTTCTCATAAGATCATTTACAAATAAAGAAGGTGGCAAAGGTGCCAGTTCGTAAGTGAAATAATTCTTGAGGTCATCTTCATGTTTTTTTAAGCAAATTATTCTGTTGAAGAGTTGATGCGAATCAATAACTAAAACATCGTCTCTAGCTTTTACAGATCTGGACATTGTTGCTAATGGCTTGACAACGTTTTTACGGTTAAAATGTGATATATAGGCCTTTATCTAAGTGCCTGATTTCCACCATTTTTTCAAGATGGTGAGTTACGCGTATACGGGATTAAGTGGGAACTTCAGTATGTGATAGAGGATGAAAAGAGCTTTCCATCGATGTATAGAAACCTTAGTTAGCACAAACTTTGAGCACTCACCTATAAGCCCAGTATTCATTGCGACCTGGAAAGTGTTTCCATACAGACCAACTGACAAAGACCTATGACAATTTTCAATAGCAATTTTAGATCTTAATGAAAGTTCAAGTCAATCTGAAAATGGTACTATTTTTTAGAATAGCATCTTCTTTTTTCAAAAAGCTATAATTTGAAATTGGTTCCTTGCAGAATTAAGCAAGCAAATATATTTTTATCTGGCTCACTGATCGAGAATAGAGCCACCACAATTATTGTGTGTGCAATTTTAATTATCTCTGTCTCTGTTGACCTCATTTTGTTATTTATTTCAAAAATTGTTGATGGGGACTTGACACAATTAGGATTGTGGCAAACGTATCAAAATTTGATAGTTTACGTACTAAATCACAGTTATCCTATAAAGAACTTTTAGGTCTCCTTGTTGGTTTTTTATTAATTGCTTTTAAATAAATATCAAAATAAGGTAGAACATGCATATTGTTCTAGTCAATGCTGATTTTCAGCATTTTTACATTTGTGTTATGTTAATAAAGAAGTTTGTATTTTATCATATTTAATTTTTTGTAATTAGTCTCCTGTACGTTTGATATAATTGAAAATTAAAAACATAATTTTAATACAGTCAATATTTTTGTTGACATAACTAGCTCGCGTCCTAAACGAAAGTTTTTACTGTACCCTATTTTTACATCAGTGCTAAATAATTATTTATTAAACGTGAACTAATAATGTCGCGGTCTTAAATGTTGACGAAGTATTATAAAATTTTGGCCCAGAGAGCAGTTGTAAAAGGCGGCGACGCTTTAGCATCGTGATAAAGCCGCCCTCATGCATCATTCAGATGCAAATGAACTTTAATGGACGTCCCCATGTTGTACAATTAGTGGGTTTTGTTAATTAAACCAGAGTTGACAAAATGTTTGGTTATGATGTCATTTATTGTAATAGTTATGAAAATGGACGAATTATACGGACGCCGAGATAGCTCTATTAAAAACCCTTTAAATACATGATACATGGGATTACTACACAGGGAAATTTTAGTTAATTGAAACTGACATATTTAAATAAAAAAATTTTCTTTACTTATTTTCACAATTTCAAAAAATTGTACGGCAACCATTTTTCCATAAAAATATGTTAGAAACAGTTGTTAGTTTGTGTTTTTTTTAGAGGCACACAAAAAAAAAGTCGAGTGCGAGAAGGCAGACCTATGTATTCCCATGCATTTTGACTCCTTAAAAATGCCCGAAAAATCCCAAACAAGTAAATAAAAAGCTTAATTATTTATACGCAATTTGGAGGTGCTGAAACTGAATATGAGGTCAGAATTAGCCGATCAGTTACAAATGACATAACCTCAAGAAACATCTAAAAAATGCCCAAAAATCCAAAACAAATAAAATTAAAGCTTAAACCAAGAACTTTAAAATTAACATAACTTAGGATTACACCAAGAATTTTGAACCAAGAACTCTAAACCTAACATAACCTAAGGCAAGAGCTTTAAACCAAGAACTTTAAACTAAACCTGAGACAAAAACTTAAACCTATTATAAATTAAGACAAGAACTTTTAGAGTTCTTGGTGCAAAGTTCTTGCCTTAAGTTTTCTTAGATTTAGAGTTCTTGGTTTAAAGTTCTTTGTGTAAAATTCTTGCCTTGTTTTTACTACATTTGATATTCCGAAATATCGAAAAAAAAAACAAAAATAAAAATATTTATCTAAAATGTTATTGTATGGAAATAGTGGATAAATGTTTTCCATGGTACTTGCATAATATGTTATAAGATGTTGGACAAATGGAAAGAACGTTAAAAAATAAAATATAAAAATCCAACAATATGGAAGGAGCCTGGAATCCGTGAAGAGTGTTATTTTTTAGCAATACAAATGTTTCCGGAATTTATGCTAAAACTGACTGTTCAGAAAGTCAAGAAGATGACAGTGAATATGAAGATAGTGGATGTGAGTGTTCGATAAGAACTAAAACTTCCAATATTTGGTGAAATGATAAACTTAATAATGTAATAATGTTATTAGAAATCTTGGTATGTCTAATGGTAGGAAAGAATATTTAGCGGCGATTATGGAAAAAGACAATTTAGTATCAAGTGACGTTCGTTCTAGCTCATACAGAAAAAGAGAAAAAGACTTTAGAAAATATTTTACACAAGGAAAAGAACACTTGCTCTTATATTGTCATAATGAAGAATGAATATACTTAAACGTATCATATATAGATTTTAGATAAATATTTTTTATTTTATCGCTAATTTTGTTTTGATTTTTCAAAACCTCGAATTTACTACAAACAAAACAGAAGGAATTCGCATTATTTACACAGTTGTGGAAATTTATTGTAGCCCTATACTCATAGGAAGCCAAAGTTTCCCACTTCACTAGAGTTGCGGTTGCATGATAACGACTCCCGCGGTCCCGCTTTCCCAATCTGACCTGCCGCCGATAATGGGGTTTCCTCTCCTGCATCGTAAATTCTTTCTCTACTTTTGCCATGACGGCATTTTTTTTACCTAGGAACTTAGCCGAAATAAATCGTTACCCGCCGTCACCACGTCGCAAAAATAGAAAAAGAAACAAATGGCATATGACAATCAACCAGAATAAAGAAAACTATACAATTCTAAACAGCTGTAAGAAAAAAAGTAAAAAATCATCATAGGAGAGTGAACGTAAATGTTAAGTCCAAACGATATTCCTCTCTCAACAGAGCAAACTTTGTCCGACAAATTTTTCCTAAAAATGTTACTGTTCAGCAGAAAATTCATTCTGGGGGGGGGGGGGCAATAGAACCGGATGTGTATGTAGATTCCTCTACTAGATAATATTGGCATTAATTACAAAATATTTATTTGGATACTGGATACTGCTTTGTACTGATAGAGATTATGCTCCTTTATTTTTTGACTCATGGTAGACGGCTTGGGGGGGGCATGGCTCACCAGAGTGACCAGACCAGGCCACGAGGGCTAGACGACTGGCGAATGCAGTAGAGAGAGATTGCAATTACGCAGTTTGATTTGAATGTTGCGTCATTCATCCTGTCTCCTGTCCTTTTCCCTCCATTCTCGCGCTCGTGTTCCGTCTTCCGTCTATCGCTTCGCTTCTTATTCTTGTCACGACACGACAGGTTGAAGTTTTAAAGCAGAGATGGGGCGTCGTGTCACGGCGTGAATATTATCTCACGCACGCTCACGCACGGGATCTTTTGACTCACGCACACTCACGAAATCTTCCGTGATTTGGTACCTTAAATGTACACGCTCACGGCGTGACATGGTGAAATTCACGTCACGTGCCCATCTCTGACCCAGACGACAGAGAACATTTTATAGTGAAACCTACAAAAACTTGCAAAATAAATAATTTTTTTTTAATGAGTTCGTGAATGTGTATAGAATAATATCCTGAAAAGTTTACATTCCGTTCGGATGTAGAACATAAAAAAAAGTGAAAAAACATTTTTTTTTCATCCATTTTTTCAAGGAAAAAATAAAAAATGTAGGTGGATAGACCACGTGTTTCTGAACAAAAAATGTAATAAAATTTATCGCTAAAGCCATGATATTCCTGGAAAAATATAGTGAAGTAACTTTGTCACTATGCGCGGCCAAGCGCACGGTTAAATGCATACTATGGAACCTCTAAAAATTGTTAGCTCTTTTAACGAGTAAAATAAAGCTTTTTCCCTTTCTGATTACACATTTTTAACATTTTTCTTAGTGAATAGGAGGGAAGATATATAATTATGAACGCACACACAGACACCACACGTAGCCGCAGGATCGAAGCAGATAAGTTCAGCTTGAACCAAGATCAAAAACCAAGGTTACGATTGTTAAAATAAATGGATTTTGATCTTGGATCAAGCTGAACTTGGCTTGAACTTAGTTGGTACAACTCTCCCTAAAAATGTAAAGGAAAACTTATAAATATCAAATCAATTTTTCTCAAACTTAAACAAAATCAATAAAAAATAAACTTAGTTATTGTATCCTGATCTGTTCCATTTCTTGAGGCACTGCGATTTCGTGTGGATTCACGAAATTACTTCCCCATCTTTATCTGATAATCCGGCTAAGTATGTTGATATTACTCGGTTTATTGGCACATCTGTGATTCCTTTGAATCGGCTATGAACTACCTTAGTCCACTGCATTTAGTGAAAAATAAGCCGCATCTTCAGACCAATTCATACAAAAGCAAATGTTGGTTTTCCAGGTAGGTACGGGTGTCCTTAATAAGGTCTCAAAAGTCCCCGAAGTGGGAGTGTTAGAATAAAATTTGGCAACGCTGTAAAGGGCTAAAATCGTGCTCGGAAACGAATTTTTCGAGATATCTCGGTTTTCATTGCCTCTACGACAAAAATACATCAGGTCAAAAAGAAAGCTATGGAAATTCTCTATAAAAAAGATACAGGGTGTTTTTTCGTATACGCAGAAATTGGCAACAATTTCTATGATATTAAATTCTCACGTGCAGATAGAGTGCTTCCACTATTAACTGTCAATAGCAATGTTAAAGTCCATGATACCACAATGCCCATTGATCCATTATTGTTGTTTCAAAGGATTACTGTCATGAAGAGAACAAATGAAGAGCTTCGCACCTACTTGGAGTATGAATTGGCTCCGTAAGTTGGTATGCGCAAGACGAACAAGTCAGCTTTCTATGACAATTTCCAGCCATCTGAATCTGAGCCAGATCTCCAAAATGCCACTTATATCGTTGATGGGGGATTTCTCTTGCACCGAGTTATATGGCATCAACATGAAACCTACGGTGCTATTTGCCAAGCATATGTTATTTATGTGCAAAATCATTTTGGCTCGAACTCTATTATTGTTTTTGATGGTTATAAAAATATTAGCAACAGTGTGAAAGCTATGGACCAGCTTCGCCGGTCCTCAAAAGCTTCATCTGTTGACATTTACTTTGATGAGCAGATAGTTGCAACTGTAAGTCAAGAGAAGCTCCTTGCCAATAATAAAAATAAAACGAGATTGATTTCAATGTTGACAGAAAAGTTTGGGGCAAATAATTATATTGTTAGACATGCTGAAGATGATGCTGACACTTTGATAGTCGAAACAGCGCTTGAGGAATCATGTAAAAATACTACGGTTGTGGTTGGGGAAGATGTGGATCTTCTTATAATTTTAACTGCTCGTACATCTATTAATAAAGAAATTTTTCTCCTCAAACCAGGCAGAGGGAAGGTTAAACGAAAAATGTATTCTTCACGAAGCTTTGATCACCATAAAGATATTCGAGATCACATATTGTTTCTGCACGCATTCTCTGGGTGTGACACTACATCTGCTCTGTTTAATAAAGGCAAGACTGCAGCTTTGAAAGTGATGAAAAAACGATAGGACTTGAAACTTGTAGCTGAAATTTTCAGCAATACTGGTACTTCTCCTGACATAGTTACTTCGAATGGGATAAAATTTTTCTTCGCAATCTATAACGCTCCAGTTAAAGAAGTTTCCATCGATAACTATCGGTATTCTTGCTTTATTAAAGCTGTGAGAAAAAGCAAACCAGTGAAATTGAATTCATTACCACCCACTCATGACGCAGCTCAACAGCATCTATTTCGTGTTTATTTTCAAGTACAGAAATGGTTGGGTAATGTATTGGATCCTAAAGTGTGGGGATGGATGTTGAAAGATACCATATTGTGGCCAAATACAACATCCCAACTTCCTGCGCCTGATTGCCTTCTGAAGATGATTTTCTGCAACTGTACGAAAGGTTGTGGACCATTGTGTGGCTGTCGGAGGTTGGGACTTAATTGCTCACCAGTTTGCGGCAACTGTCATGGAAAATCTTGCTTGAATGCTGAACCGATTGAAAACTCGTCAGAAATAGATGCCGACACTGAAGCAGAGACTGAAAGTTCTCAGATTGACTCGGATTTCCTCGAACGAATCGATGAATTTATAGAAGGAGAAAACGGACAAGAAGGAAATTATTAATTTGACAACATTTCAATAAGTATGACAGTCGTGGATTAGGCCTACCGGAGAAACCACATTAAAAAAAACGCGCCTAGTACTCAACCTCAAGGGTGGTGTGGAATAGAGTTCTTAAATTATCCATAATATCCCATAAGTTCAAATTCAATGCAAGATTTTCAAGAAAACTATTGCGTATACGAAAAAAAGACCCTCCATCTTTTTTATAGAGAATTTCCATAGCTTTCTTTTTGACCTGATGTATTTTTGTCGTGGAGGCAATGAAAACCGAGATATCTCGAAAAATTCGTTTCCGAGCACGATTTTAGCCCTTTCCAGCGTTGCCAAATTTTATCCTTACACTCCCACTTCGGGGACTTTTGAGACCTTATTAAGGACACTCGAACCTACCTGGAAAACCAACATTTGCTTTTGTATGAATTGGTCTGAAGAAAAATCCTAAATGCAGTGGACTACCTCTATAACAGTGAAAATCAGTTGACTGCAGCAAACTTACTAGTTTAATTTTTTACTTACTTTACTTACTAGATTTACACTCATTAGTTCTTCGACTGTGGTGAAAGCCATGTTTTTAAATATGTTGTTTTCCTCTTCAGGAATAAAATAGAAGCATGATTACCAGTTATACAAAAGTGATATTAGCCATCGACCGCTGCCCAAGGAATCACTACTTCCACATCCAGATTCTCTATCCAAGTCACTCACAACGAAAATACTTTGTATGTGAAAATAATTGTTTATGGAACTTTAATAATATAATATTTGAAATCCTCTACCCCAAAAACCCATAAAACGATACCCCACATCGGTAGTGGGGTGGGGGGTGGTGATAGGGGGGCGATAGTGGGGCGATAGTGGGGGGTGGATGAAGTAAAAAAATATTTTGAGGTTTCTGGTTCCTGTACATACACTAAATCACATTTTTTTTCATCCCCTTTAATAAGGGGGTGGGGGTGGTAATGGGGGTGGCTAATGCCAAAAATTTTTTTGAGACCTTAGCTTCTCTTGTATATACTAAATACCAATTTTATGGACTCTTACTTGCTTGATTGACCTATTTACCCCAAATTTACCCCAATTTACCCCCTTCCCTTCGACGGAACAAGATGAAAATATAATCTAGTTCTAGATCTCGTTAAAGTACATATGTGTACTAAATTTCAAATTAATATCTTAAACGGTTCCAGAGTAAACGTGCGCACAAAAAAAAGTTACAGACAGACCGACAGACAGACCGACAGACAGACCGACAGACAGACCGACAGACAGACCGACAGACAGACCGACAGACAGACCGACAGACAGACCGACAGACAGACCGACAGACAGACCGACAGACAGACCGACAGACAGACCGACAGACAGACAGAAATTTTTTTTTCGCTCAAACTTAAAATCTCGACGTTTCATGACATTTTAAGCCTATTTGGACAATAAAAATTTTTAAAAATTTTTTTGTCGTTACTATACTTCCACTGGACGTGGAAGTAATTGGCGTACACTCTCTTATAATGGTTTGAGTGACCCTGCAAAAATACACGTAAGTTGATAAAAACGTATTGTATGTGCCTAAAAAAACAATAATCTAAATGGTATACCTAATTACGTCGTCAGAATTGTTATGGATCGAGAGTGTAAAGCACGCCCACACCATTAACCCTGTTTTGTTTGAGGAAAATAGGAAAAGTCGTGCTCGAAAGGATACTTTTATCGATTGGCTGTAACGTGCTTAATGGGGAGTAGAAGCAAAATAAAAACCTTTCGTATAGCGTGTACTGCGTTTTTTATCGAAGACTACGACGTTGCTCTGCTGTTCAGGTCGCTATCTGGGACGGTTTGACAATTGAACTTTTGCGCATTTCTTAACCAGATATTAGATACATTTCTTAATCTGCAAACATTCACCAAATATATTAAAAATGTAACAGTAATAAAAGAAAAAATGAATAAAAAAACTTTAAAAAATACAATGGTTTTATTTTAAAACTAAAAAGTGGAAAATAATTTTTAACTAAGTAAATAGAAAACCATTCGGCGCTAATAGAAAATATTACTTCGTCTAATCATTTTGATTTACGTCTACATTTATGAGCGCGCAATGGTTTTCTACTTACAAAAATTATTTTCTACTGTCTAGTGCAATTTGGTTTTAAAATAAAACCCTTGTTTTTAGAAAGTGTATTTTAAAATTTATTTATTTTTAACTTTTCGCCACATAGCTTATCGTATTCTACTCGCCAAACACTTTCATTTGATACCCATGTCAACGGGGCTGTGAAGAAAATGTAAGCCACCATCTTGTGACGTCCGCCTTATTGGATTTAGAACGATATTAAATATAAATATTGTATCGTCATCAGAACCAAATTTCTGTGGAAAATTTCAGCTCGATCGGATAACGGGAAGTGGGTGAAATTTCAATAATCAAATTTGACATACAGTATCGGAAAGTGTTTGATTTGGTCAGGCAATAAGAGCAAGCGAGAGCGAAGCACGCAATGACGTACATTAAAGGGCGTGCTAGGGTACTGGTAGACGCCTTTATTGTGGGCGGTCGGTTAAGTCGTTAAAACTATGCAATCCCAAAAGCAAAACTTTCCGATACTGTATACATAATACATACATACATACATGCATTTTACATACATACAGATTTCCAAATATAATAAAACCATTCAAAAATAGCTCGTAAACTCAAAAGTATGCACCCCGCGAGATGTTTTATTCAATAAGTGCTGTGCGTATAACATTAGTTAATTGTTAAAACTATTATTTTTAACATTTGTGGGTAATTTTTGTTATAAAGAATTTACCAACAGTGAAGGAGTGGCACTATCGGAGACTGAAGTTATAAGAAAAGCAAAGTGAAGTACAGGGGCAGTTAAAGCAACACAGTGACACTGTCTACACGGAATTTAAACATTTAAGAACTAAAATTAAAGTTGATGGCGATATAGCTTATATTAATTATATCCAGGACATTGAAAATAACATTGTGCGAAAACCGCATGGATGTAAATAGATATAAACAGATTTTTCTAAGGCGTTCGACATCTTCGATTGCAATATATTGCTTCAAGAGCTGTCTGGTTTCAATCGGTATGTGTTTTCAATCATATCATCTATCTTTTCAATCTTATCATCTTGTTTGCGGTGGGTTTAGGTCTGACGAATACTGACACCTGACGTTCCGCAAGGATCAATTCTTGGACCTTTGCTTTTAATCTATTTATGAATGATATTCAAGTTGACTGCTTGCTGTACGCAGACGGCCTTAAACTCTTTGTGCCTATTAGCTCTATAGAGAGTTGCAATCTATTACAAAATAGTCTTTCAACATATCCAATTATTGTTTTCAAAATAAGTTAAATAACTTTAAACGTGTCCAAATGCAACATTATGTCCTACACAATCAAACTAGCACCTATTAAATGTAATTATAGTATAGATAACATGGTTCTTTAAAAGCTCGAGGTTTTTAAGGATATTTTAATTTTTTAATTTTTTACTTTGACTTTCCTTTGTACCTCACATAAATAACATAAACTTAAAGTCTTTCAGACTTTGGGATTTCTATTTAGATTAAACAGAGAGTTTACTAATACCTATACTTTGAAGATACTTTACTTTGCTTTTACCCGGTCTAAACTTGAATATACTTCGCTCGTATGGAACCCTTGTTATATGACTCATATTAATAATCCAAAAAAAGCAAAGACGATTTGTAAAATTTTATGGTTCAAGAGTGATGGAGTATACCCATCAGTTGGTTTACCACAGCCAGATCTTTAAGTAGATTTTCTATGGCCACCCTGGAAATTAGTCGGGATTGCTACTCTCACATATTTTTATACCTATTACATAATAAGGTTGATTGTCAAGAATTTTTAAATAATAGTATATTGTGTATTTAGGTTGTGAAAGCAATACAGTCCCGGACGACTATGCAAATTGTTGCCAACAAGCATCGAAGTCCGGGAATGTGCTTCTACACCGAAGTACACATACTATTTTTTCTGAAATCACAATCAATATTATTATAAATTAGAGAAATTGTATTAATGCATAACATTTCTTCATTACAATCTAACTGCTTACTAATAAATGCAATTTTAATGTGAGGTTGTTTGTCTGCGTGTATTTATTTACTGTCTAAAACATATATAAAAAACCGTACGGGAATGTTACTTTTTCTGAAATCGATCAACAATGTAGACATAAAACAAAATATACATAAAAAACCATACGGGAATGTTGATCGTTGCTTGGAAACGGATCATTTCCGGTCTGTTTTGTGATAGTTTCTTAGCAAAGGACTAAAATTCTGGATTTGTGCATTTTTCGATCTGAAATCGCGCCGAAAATGTAGACATTGCCGATTGATTTCAGAAAAATTACAGTTTTATGTTAAGTGCTTAAACACTCCAAACACGCGAACTTTTTATCTTTCCACTCCACGCACCATTTTTTTCGTGTGTTCTCAATGTGTCAAAGTTGCAAGAATTGTTATAAATTGGATATTTTCAACTTCACTGTTAATTCCATAAAAAATTGGTATATACACTAAAACTTTGTTTTTCTATTATATTCTGCCTTTATTAAGTTTTAATTTAGTTTAGTTTTAATTTAATTTTGTTTGTCTTATACGTAATGTGCATTTGTTAATTTCTGTTTTGTTTTTAACAGTTGCTTTTTCCATTTTCTATATACCTGTCCTGCTCCGTAAATGGGTAGTACATGCAAGGGCGGTCATATATCGAATTTCTGGGGGGGGCTACTATTAAAAGAATCAAAATAATGAAAATTATGTAGGTACATACTGATAAATAATATTTTATTTAGAAACAAAAACACAAACAAAATATTGCAAATTCAGACAATATTTAATAATAATAATAGTTTATTAAAATAGTTAGTAATAATAATAATAATAGTAGTTATTTATTATATAAGGGTTAAAGGTGACATTTTATTTTGCGAGTAAAAAAATATTTCGGAACGGGGGTACCGAGCAAAGCAAAATCGCAAATCACAACTGCTTTTTGCTGCGTTTCAATAAAACTGATAATTTAGAACAAAATTTCGTTTCAGTTTTGACAGTTTCTTAGAATATCTTGACATTTTATAAACATATAAGTAGATTTTATTTTTAACACGCCATATAATATTCTATTTTTAATTCGCAGCAAATGTCATTTTCATGAGAGTTGCAGAAAATAAAATATTTATGAATCGAAATAAGCTAAAAAAATACTACTAACTAACTAACTGTAACTATAAAACAAAGTCCATGTTTCGCCTTACTCCACTTTTAGAGAAACGTTCAATAATATTATCTTCATTAATGACAATATCCCTGTGAACGCTCATTAGTGCGAGACCACTTAGCCTTTCTTCGCCCATCCTGGACCTCAGCCAACTCTTCAGTCTTCTTAGTCCGGAAAAACTTCTTTCGGAAGAGGCTACACTCACTGGCAGAGTGCAAAGAATTTTTAAAAATTCATGTATGGTTGGATACATAGTGGCATCACACTGTTTGAGAGCAGTTAGTCCATCCGTTGGAACTTCCGCTTTATTGCCGTTTTTCCATTTCATCTTCCATAATCTTAATTCAGCAGAAAGACTTGACTTCAACACTGTTTTATTTTCTTTAAATAGAGTTCCGTACTTGTCAGCTAAAACTTTGGTGGCAGAGTTGATATTATCGTCATTTAATTGAGATAATAAAGTAGGAACACACACTTCCAGATAAAACAAATCCACTGTTTCTTGTTTGAATCGACACTCTATATCGAAAATAATACTTTCAAGCAAAGGAACATATACCGTAATTCGAAAATATTCTCCTGGTGAATGAATGTCTGGATTAGGACGATTTTTCATAAATTTGTTTAATCTAGGAACGGAAAAATCCACGTTTAACTTTTCTAGACAAAGCTGAATTTCATTAATTATATAATTAAAGTTGGTTTCTGCGTTTTCGCGCTTGTCTTTCAAAACGAGGAGAGTGTTAAGAATAGCGTCTGTGGTACAATTTACGTCTAAATTTTTAGTTTGCAATAACTTACTTAAAGGTAAAGTTATTGCAAGTACCTCATTTAGACAAAACAAAGTAACAATAAAGTTGCAATTTGAGAGCGCAAGAATATGCGACTTGGCTTTACTGGATGATTCTTTTTCATCCCATCCGGAAATTAAATTTAGCGCTTGCAAAATTTGGTCTATAGAACCTTTAAACTGCAGGACGGAATTGTGCCGTTCTATCCATCTTGTTTCACACAATCCAGAAAGTTGGTTACCCAATATGTGTTTAAGGACATAATTGCGTTTAGAGGAAGCTGTAAAAAAGGATATGACTTCTTTCATTACTCCTACAGCATTTCTTACACTCTGCACATTTGATGATTTTGACAAACTTAAATTTAAGGCATGGTTAAGACATGGGCACCGTACAGCTAATTTCATTTCCTTTTGAACTTCTTGGACTGCTCCTTGTTGTTTTGACGTCATCACACTACAACCATCTGTACAAATTCCTACACAATGCTTCAAAGGTAAACCAAGTTTCTGAATTTGTTTTATTACAGTTTGTCCTAATATTCTACCATTCAAAACTGGTTCCAAAGTATTGGGATTTAGCTCGTAGTTTGCAGAATGGCAATCTATAAATGATACAAAATCCTCCCGCACACTGTTATCTTCTAAGTATCTTATGACAATTGACATTTGAGAAGTGTGCGATATATCAGTAGTCTCGTCAAACATGATGCTGTAATATTTGGCACCGCCAATTTTTTTCATAATAACACTCAAAATCTCTTCTTTACAACATTCAATCAACTCATTTTGAGTTCTTTTGCTTATATACGTAGCGCGTGATGACGTGTTTCTTAAGTGCTCTTCTAAATCTTTGTCTCCTGCCTCGATTCTAAATCGGAGAAGTTCGCGAAAATTTCCCTCGTTGCTGGTAAGATTGTCATCTTCCAACAATGGGCCGTCATCTCTATGCCCACGAAAAGGAATATTTTGTTTTGCAAGAAATATTATTGACCGAATGATTGGTTTAATCCTATTGCGGTTATTTTCTGTTTGCTTTGATCGAGCACTGTCTAGCATATTTCTGATATCAGAAGATGGATTTTCGTAACAGTTCACAAAACGATCACTCATTAAAACAGCTTCGATGTGATACTGGTTTGTATTGTGTTTGTCTAGTACACCATCCTTGCCATGTAATTTAGCAAACCTTGTTACAGGAGTCGTAACCAAACTTTGCAAAATTGTTGCTTTATTTCTGCCGCCCGTGTTTGCGAAAAAAACACAAAACTTACAAAAAAGTCCCTTTTTTACGTCTGAAAAAGCAATCCAGCTATATTTTTGAAGATGCTGGTGTCCTAAATACCGCCTAATTGTATTGTTATTTTTATTGTGTTCAGAAAACGGAAATGAATACTCTTTTTCTGGAACCCATGTATTTTTTAAGTAATTATATTTTTGAAAGTCTGTCAAAGTATTTAAACGACCAACAGCTGTTCCAATGTCATAATTATTATCAACTGTTGGTGTAAGCACCTGAGAAGCGGAGTAGGATCCTGTTGATGTTGTCAATAGCACTAGTGGTGGTGTCTGTTGTGAACACGACGATGAAGAAGGGCCAGCATCTCCTGCATTGCGGACCTCATCAGCTGAACTCAAAACCGCTTCCTTAGCTTTCTTTGGAATAACAGAGAAATACGAACTTATCGAATTATTTCTTCTCTTCATTTTTATTCTCTGAAACATATTACATTTTACTTCCTAATGTCTAACAATTAGTGATTGTTTAAAATATTTCAAAATGATGAAATGGCAAAGCTTTTAGAAAAAAAAAACAAAAACATAACCATTTTATGTCTGACACACCAAGATAACTCTTTTAGAGAATGGAAACAGTATTCATTAGTAATATTAACAAGCTAAAAACGTACTCTTCGCCAATTTACTGAGCTTTTTATATAATTGTTACACATTCTATAGAATACTCTTCGCAGTTTTCTTGTAAATAATGTTAGTTTTTGGACATCCTAAATTGTTGTGAAAAAAATTATATAAAAAAAAATATCCAACCTGTGTGGGATTCGAACACACGATCTTTGGATTGCAAGGCAAAACTTTAGCCACTGCACCATGACATATTGCTACGAAAATTGATTGTCTGTGATATATATCTTTCGACAGTCATACATATTTCAACTCATTAGTTATATTTTTATGAAATATATATTAGTAAAATGCGTAAACAAAAAAAAATATTATGGAGATAACATTTCGCAAGATTTCTATTTAAGTACAAGCGATAAAAATTAAGAGAACATTTTTTTTTAAATTAAATAATTGATAACTTTTTATTTACTGATCGATTTTCTTCAAAAACAATAGGGTTTTTCCTCTAGCTAACACTAACCTACTTTCCAAATTTCAGTACAATCGGACTTTTCTTTCTTAAGTTATCGTGCTTACAAGAAACGCGACGGACGGACGGACAGACGGGCATTTTGAAAGTTGTTCAGAATTCGTTCACTAACACAATGATATGAAATTTTTTTCTCTACGAGCGATATTTACGATTTTAGAAATGTGCCGATCAAATACAATATACTCTTCGTTTTTGTGAAGAGTATAATAACGGGAAGGAGAAAAAAGAACTAAAAGACATTTTAATTAATTCCATTAATTCGTAATTCACGATAGTAATTGTTTCTTACTCTTACTTATTAATTATGATTGTTACTTACCTCTAATGATTTATAAAATTCGAAAATGGAAATCAAGCACTGACACTTATATTATTAGTATATTTTCAAATGCCGAATACCGACTACCAACGTTTATACAAGCGCACAAAAGGAGGAGCAGAATAATACTGAGAAATTAAACATTATTTACAACTATACTATTGCATTGTGTAAAACTGGCGAAGGCGTATCCAATCACAGATGCACTGAAAAAAAATTTTTTGATTCAAGAATATATTGGTTTATATATACGCAAATAAATAAATTCTTCATATAAAACAAATACATTTGTGGCAAGTAATCAAAAGCTGGTAGTAAATTAATTATTCTTGAAACAAATGTATTTGTTTTATAGGTATGAAGAATTTATTTATTTCGAATATATATAAACCAAGATATTCTTGGGTAAATTTGAAACGGTCCTCCTGGTTTAAAAACAGACTATATAGTAACAAACAAAATTCCAAGAAGGTCGCAATTGCGACCCTCTTGAACTTAAATTGCTCAGCTCGGCGGGTGTTCTAGGAATTTCCTGGTTACGAGTACCTAACTGTTCCAGTATAATAAATTTGATACTTTATTACTTCTGAAAACATTTCAATATTTCCTTTGCTGCCCGAGTATAATCAGAGATAACTTACATTTTATCTCTGGTACAGAAATTACATTTAAATGTATACCATCTAATAATAATTAACAAAAATTCTTATTAAAAATCCTGGCTGATGACCAAAAATCTATTTTTCCGCATTTTTCGCCCCTGTGTAGTTTGGGGGGGGCCATGGCCCCCATGGCCCTCCCCTTATGACCGCCCTTGAGTACATGTTGAGCCTTGTATGCTAAATAAACAGACACATAATAATCATATGTTATTTCTAGAGGTTAAATATTGATTATTTAATTTTATGTAGTCCATTTATTTATTATCACTGGGTATTATAAAATATCCTATTTTTAGGTTGGCCATGGCGATATTGCGATTTTTATTAAAAGCTTTTATTTAACTTGCAATGTTTGTATGTTTGTTTGATGGCGGAACACCTTTTTCTTCTTCACAACTCCCTTGCCATGGGTATCAAATGGAAGGGTTTTACCTGTGTGTTTGTCTGTAAAATAAGTAGACTAAAAAGTAAAAAATAAAATTATGTAAAAAAAATATTTTTAAGAAAAAGCTTTTATTTTAAAAAACTGTACTAAAAAGTAAAAAATATTTTTTTAAAATTCATACACCTGGAAACCAATAGCTTTGGGGACGATCAATTGAGCAAAGTAACTAGGCAATAGTTCTATATGAACGTCCCCAAAGCTTTTTGTTTCCAGGTGTATGAATTTTAAAAAATTATTTTTTACTTTTTAGTACAGTTTTTTTAAATAAAAGCTTTTTCTTAAAAATATTTTTTTTATATATAATTTTATTAAGCAATTACCTTGCTAGTTTATTATTTCACTTCACGCACTAGTGCGTAAAGTAAAGCACTCCATACTAGTGCTAAAAGTAAATTGCTTATATTTTAATGCATACATACATTTTTTTGATAACCATTTCGGTAGCAGAAAAAATATTGTATGCATTTCGAATATGAGGTGCATTTTTCACTCATGGGATTGTATCACTTACACACTTTGTTACACATAAGTATGTGAAAATTTTATGAAATTTCTATTTGGAAATTTTCCATTATTATTTCAGTTATCGGTTACCCACTTCTTTGAAATAATATAACGGTAGATATTCTCTTTGGCGTATTCATTTTGACACCCTTCCACGTGATAAGAATGTTAGACCGATACACCAAATGACTACTATTTTTGTATAGATAAGTGACAATATGACAAACAATAGAAATAAGTTGTGAGACCACAGCCACCCGTCAGAAATCGTGATGTTTGTAACAAGAGTTCAAAATGAGAATTTATTTTTTATTGTGTAAAAAAATTAGTTCATTGAAGTGTTTGAACAATTTTCTACAACTCTGAAATGAAGCTTTTGAAAAACCTGTTTGCCAATTTGATCGTACTAGACCCAATACATTCATGGTAAACAAAGAAAGTCTTTTAAATCAAATTTAGAGCTCTTATAATATGTAAAAAACTGTTTTTAATACCAAGAAAAATAGCAAAATGTATTCGTTGCCACCTTAACTAGCAGACACTGTTGCTCAAATAAATGATGTATCGCGTAAATATCAAAACAACGGTTCGGAGCGGTATTGTCATTGGTTAAATACTGCTAGTTATTGTGCCGCACTGATATTGTCTCTTTGTCCACTTTGATAATGTAACATTGTTCCGAATCTATTACAGTTTGATATATACCATGGAGCTCCTTCTAGGACAACTTATTAAAAGGCTAAATATAGTGCTGTTGCGCTATTAGGATTATCACATGCGAGGGTCTTATTGTAAGCTAAGTACATTGTTTCATACGGCTACTCCTTTTATCAACCCGTCACCGAGCTCCGTCTTTAGCCGGAAGTCAATTTAGCTTTGAATGTATAGTTCGTAACATATTTATAGTGCACATAAAAAATGCTGCAAAAACTGCCTATAAAATATCAAAGTCGGAGATATTACGTGCTGACAAGAGTTAGTCATTGCTGTGCAGAGCCGTACTTAAAATTTTTGTGTATTACAATGAACACAATAATACTAGAGTTTTAATCCGCTAACATGTAATGTAAACAACCGTGGAAAACAAACTGTACACATTCACAGCACTGATACACAGACGAAAATTCCTAACCTAAATCTAGAGTAATAAACCGCTAACCGTCCTTCTCGTTCGCGACACTGGCCGATAAATTCGAAGTTCGTCTCTGCACCCACGGTTAGAATGGACAATAAAAACTGCGGAGACGATCAGGGAAGCTATGCCTGCATCTTTTAGGAGATTTCTAGCGACATTGTAATGTTTCATGCACGCCGTTACCATAAGTACATTTTTGCGACATACCGGGTAAGTTGTGGTATGTATATTAGCTTACCACTTCATTTTCACGAGAAGTGGTTTGATAGGGGAGTACGGTTTCACGTGACTCTTGATATGTCAAAACACTAACCGCAACTTACCCAGCTCTCGACGTAGGTTAGAAGCGGTATGTGTCACTGTCCTTGTTTACTGTCAAGCCCGTAAACTAACCTCTTTTTAATTGTAAGAAATAATTTAAAGTGACCATCTATATTTTCGCGACACCGGTTTGCAAATATATAATAATATGGTGGGGGGTTTAACCACTATATACCTCTCTTATTTAACCCGGTATGTCGCAAAAATGTACTTCATATAATAAATAAAATTATTACTCAGAAAAGTAGAGCTTGTTATAAGTTTCTCTTTTACTTACTCTGAATTAATTGGCTTCAGAGCTGGACTGTACTCGAGTAAATTGTACTTGTAACTGTACTGAGTACCCAAAGTATTCAGTAACAAGTACTCGCGAGTACTTTTATTTGGATGGGACTCTGTACTCGAAATTTTCATTTCAATTACATTATTAGGTACTCGAGTACTTTTGGCGGCTACAACTGACGAGTAACGAGTACGAGTACCGACATGCAACACAGGCAAGTCTCAGCTTGTCTTTTTTCATACTAGTGTGCAGGCAAGATTGGTAGAATATGAGGTTCCATAATATAAAGCTTTTAGGCGAAGAAGTCAGTGCGGGAGTGAAAGGTCAGACTATCTTTGTTCTTCGAACGCGCAGTAGCGGCGCAGTTATCTCACTCTAGATGGACCGTCCGTACTGGCCCGAAATATGGTCTGACATTACTGTGATCTGTAGTGTTACATTCTACAACTTATCCTCATTACCAGCATGCAGAACAGTGACTCAAAATGCGAGGATAATTACCACCGACTTCAAAAGCGGGTTATTGCGAGCCCGTTCCAGCTACGAGTTCTTTGCTTAATTAACATTACACAAATTCTTACAATATTTTGAATAAGGCTCTGCATCTGGTGTGATCTCACACCAGCTGTTCATTGGCTAATGCCATTTTTTGGTGGGAATTGTGAGTTATTTTGAGTTTGAGTTTGACGTGTGAAACATCACGGAGTGGTAAGTTGGTGCTTTAGGCTTTGTTAACTTTCGTAGTTCTTCAGATTTGTAATAATAAATGCGAATTTTTAAAATAAGAACTCACATAAAAAAATCAAAAATTTGTGGTGTACATTTATAGCTAGGGAGCTGGTGGCAGAAGTTGAAAAGTGTAAAGACGTCATAATAAAAAGCCGGAAAAACCATTTCAGTCATTATGGCGTTGCTGATTTTTTAATTAACAATTAATTAAAAATGCCGTAAATCAATCACAAAAAACATCCAAGTTGCGGAAACCTTCGCTTTGAGACTTATTACGAAGATGCGCCATCCGAGGAATCCACTCCACAAGTCTTCTAATAATTATCTTTATACCAAGTTGAAAGTCAATTCTATCCAAGAGAGACTAAATATGCTTGCCCAGAGATTCGCATGAAGTCCTCAAAATTTGGAGATTATAAATCCTCTCCTGAGATCACGAACAGTTCAGAAGCCAAGGTGTCGTTTTCCCGAGAGAACTATTCAATAAATTTTGATTTCCTTACAAGCAGCTAATTAAACCCTTTCTATTTGATATTCACCTATTTGTATTTTTGCTTTCAATCATCATATACTTTAAATTGTAATATGAAATATGCCTTTTTTAAAATTGTATTATGAAATGACAATGAAATTGATCTTACTTTTCACTATATTTAATTTTTGCAATAAATATTAAATGATGTAATGGACAGGCTCAAGGACCTCGGTCGATGGCCTTTTGGTTATATTAGTATTGTTTACTTGTATAACCAATAAAGATCTTTTATTATTATTATTATTATTATATAGACTTAACAGCGGCACACTTTCTCAGCCGTAGCTGAAAACTATTCACCGAATTCCTCGCGCGCGATTGAAATTCGGCTCTGTTGGAGCCCGTTCCAGGTTTTTAGGCCCTTCAGGCGACGTTGGTGATGTCCGCTCCAACAGCTAAGAGTCCATATCCCAACAAGGGATCACAGAGACTCCTAGTCCAGGACTTTCCTTAAAATATGCGCTGTTCCCAGTAGTGCGATCTTCTGCACTTCTTGTGCGCTCGGTTGACCAGGCAGTTGTTGTTGTGTTATTATTATTATTATTATTATTATTATTATTATTATTATTATTATTATTATTATTATTATGTGTTAAATTCTCCATCCTATTTACTGATGGGTAAGTATACAAGTGTCGGCCGTGGCAAGACACTTGGAACTGGTGCATTTACAAGTGACAATTCAGAAAGGAACGTACGGTTGATGTTGTGCAGAGTATCACGGTTTTCTGTATGGCTGCGATTTTATTTGCTAAGCCTAGCTTCGTTAAGTTGATTATTTTTGATTATTATTATTATTATTATTATTATTAAAAATGCAATTAAAATGACAATCTACTTCTATTTACTGATAATGGTGTAAGTGGTATTATAATTTTTTGTCTATTACCTATTTCAATTTGGTATCTTTCGAAGTACTCGTACTTGTTACTCATTTTTTAGAGTACTTCAAAAACAAGTACTTGTACTCAAGTTTTCACGAGTACTTTTTAAAGGTACTCGTTGTGAAATACTCGTGAGTACTTTAGTGCGGTACTCTGCCCAGCTCTGATTGGCTTCCTTTCTAATTAGTTATTTGGAATATCATTGACCGGGTTTTGCCGTATTGATTGTTGATCAAGCGTGTTGAGGGGGGTTGGGGATAGCTGGGCAGTCGTAAATTTTAGGATAGACCTTGCTAATCGCACACTTTGTGTGGATATTATTTTATTTATTTTTACTCTAGTGAAATTAGACTTTTCTGATCTAATAAAATATATCCTTCATTTTTTAAAAAAATCGATTTATTTTGTTGCTTTAAAGAGAATATTAAAAATCGGCAACGAGATCACTGCGGCATAAAAAATTATTCAAGGTCAAAATTCACAAAAAACGGTTTTTTGCGAATATCGCGCTTTCTATGGCTCGGAGGCCAATTGAGGTTATTATGAAAATGAAAGATGATGAAATTCCGCACAAAAATGATCTCTTCCATTTTTATGTACAATGAACGGTTTAGGCATTGTACGTAAAAAATGAATAAAATATTTTTCGTTCAAAATTTGTGTACTTATAATGTGTAAGCACATTATACAAATTTTTATTGTACTGTACAGTAATTTTGATTGGATTTTTTTTCTTGTATAAATTATATTAACTAAGGTTATGAAAATGAAAACATGGCCCATTCCGATAAATAATTCCGATAAAAAAAATAAACAAAAAATATCCTCTGTAGTCTTACTCATATGAGTCAATTGGTCAGTAGTCACATGCCCTAAATTGAGCTTTTTATTTGTAGAGTGTTGTAAAATCCGTTTAAAAGCGCCATCTGGCATCAAGTAGTTGTAGCAGACAGTAACTTGAATAGAGTTTTAAACGTTTTAAACATGTTTTAAACATACCATTTACAACATTGAAAAGAAATTGTTTTAAACAAAAAAACTGTGTAAAATAACAAAAAAACAGTTTTTTTTTTTGGTTTAAAATGAAAAAAACCTGTTTTTTTTTCTAGCCCTGAGGTGTACCAAATTTCAAGTCAATATCATAAGTCATTTCAGAGTAAATCGTGTGCACAAAAGAGGTTAAACCGACAGATAGACAGATTTTTTTTGTTCAAACTTAACATTTCGACGTTTCATGGCATTCTAAGTATATTTGAACGAAAAAAAATCAAAATTAGTGGAATTAAGTCATCGTTACAAGGCTCACTTTGCTGCTTTTCCACAAAATTCCAAAATAATACATTTGTTTAAAACATCGCACTGCGTTCTGAACTGTGGTTTAAACAGTTATTTAAATCATCGCATCGTGTATTAAATATTTAGATAAAACACAGTGCGATGTTTTAAACATTTTCTTGCCAAGCCTCGTATATTATAACTAGATGTGGAACTAGCTTATATTTTGATCTTATTCCGTTGAAAGGTTGGGTGTAAATGGGGGCAAATGCGTAAAGCAAGTAAGAGTCCATAAAATTGGTATTAAGTGTATATACGAGAAGCCAAAAGTCTCTTTTTTTTTTTTGTATCAGACACCGATGCGATGTGGACATGTTTGATGGGTTTTTGGGGTAGACGATTTCAAATATTATGTTATTAAAGTTCTATGACCAATTATTTCCACATAGTGCATAGTGGAGTGTAAATATAGTATCAATTTTGTTTTCTTTGTAAGAGACTTTTACGTGGAAGTAGTGGTTCCTAAGCAGCGGTTTCTAAACGGCGCGGCGACTGTAACGTACCTGACGGGAGTTCCGCCAAAAATCAATTTTGTGAATGATTATCATCTATAAAAGGACAAAAATAAATAATAGAACATACACTCAAAGAAAATGATAAGTGAATTCAACCAAAAAGAGCATATGAAATCACGCCTATCTAGTTTCATAGTTAAATCAACCAGAAAAGAATAGTCGAACAAATTTTGTCACCATACAATTTTTATTGTCATTTTGAACATGAAATTTAGTTGATTAACTAACTAATCATTACAATTACAGTCATAGTTCAATTCGACAATAGTTAAAAATAAAATATACTATTTTTTACAAGTAATTATTTTTTATTTATTTGCTTGTAAATAATGAATAAATGTTTCTATACTCTACTGATGAGAACTAACGAGTTCGAAAAAATTTGTACAACTTTTCTAGAGTTGAAATAATTCTAGTGAATAATTTAAGTATCTTCAATAATTTATTTTTGCCTTAAAATGCCAGGAATCCTATCATGTAATTCAATACTTCGTCAGTATTAGCTAGAAGAGTAGTTGTTTTGATTGGTTTTCCATTAATGAGTGTTTTAAAGTGTTTTCCTAAGTAGTATATTAGCGTGACCCGATTAAGGTACCAATATACAGAAAGTAGATAATTTCATATTAAATAAAAAAAGTGTGCATGACTAAATGTAAATGAATGATTTAAGTATTTTCAATATATTTTTTTTTTTTCTTTAAAATGCTAAGAATCCTATCATGTAATTCAATACTTCGTCAGTATTAGCTAGAAGAGTAGTTGTTTTGATTGGTTCTCCAATAATGAGTGTTTTAAAGTATTTACCTAACTAGTATATTAGCGTGCCCAGATTAGGGCAACAATATACAGAAAGTAGGTATTTTCATAATAAATAAAAAAGTGTGTAAGTTGTGATTTGCATAATACCTAAATAATATTCTCTAATCATGATAAAAGCAAATAAATAAAAAATAATTACTTGTAAAAAATAAATCAAGAATAGGCTTGTAAATAATGAATGAATGTTTCTATACTCTACTGATGAGAACTAACGAGTTCGAAAAAATTTGTACAACTTTTCTAGAGTTGAAATAATTCTAGTGAATAATTTAAGTATCTTCAATAATTTCTTTTTGCCTTAAAATGCCAGGAATCCTATCATGTAATTCAATACTTCGTCAGTATTAGCTAGAAGAGTAGTTGTTTTGATTGGTTTTCCATTAATGAGTGTTTTAAAGTGTTTTCCTAAGTAGTATATTAGCGTGACCCGATTAAGGTACCAATATACAGAAAGTAGATAATTTCATATTAAATAAAAAAAGTGTGCATGACTAAATGTAAATGAATGATTTAAGTATTTTCAATATATTTTTTTTTTTTTTCTTTAAAATGCTAAGAATCCTATCATGTAATTCAATACTTCGTCAGTATTAGCTAGAAGAGTAGTTGTTTTGATTGGTTCTCCAATAATGAGTGTTTTAAAGTATTTACCTAACTAGTATATTAGCGTGCCCAGATTAGGGCAACAATATACAGAAAGTAGATATTTTCATAATAAATAAAAAAGTGTGTAAGTTGTGATTTGCATAATACCTAAATAATATTCTCTAATCATGATAAAAGCAAATAAATAAAAAATAATTACTTGTAAAAAATAAATCAAGAATAGGCTTGTAAATAATGAATGAATGTTTCTATACTCTACTGATGAGAACTAACGAGTTCGAAAAAATTTGTACAACTTTTCTAGAGTTGAAATAATTCTAGTGAATAATTTAAGTATCTTCAATAATTTCTTTTTGCCTTAAAATGCCAGGAATCCTATCATGTAATTCAATACTTCGTCAGTATTAGCTAGAAGAGTAGTTGTTTTGATTGGTTTTCCATTAATGAGTGTTTTAAAGTGTTTTCCTAAGTAGTATATTAGCGTGACCCGATTAAGGTACCAATATACAGAAAGTAGATAATTTCATATTAAATAAAAAAAGTGTGCATGACTAAATGTAAATGAATGATTTAAGTATTTTCAATATTTTTTTTTTTTTCTGTAAAATTCTAAGAATCCTATCATGTAATTCAATACTTCGTCAGTATTAGCTAGAAGAGTAGTTGTTTTGATTGGTTCTCCAATAATGAGTGTTTTAAAGTATTTACCTAACTAGTATATTAGCGTGCCCAGATTAGGGCAACAATATACAGAAAGTAGGTATTTTCATAATAAATAAAAAAGTGTGTAAGTTGTGATTTGCATAATACCTAAATAATATTCTCTAAAATATACTATTATTATTTAGTTTAATTTGACAGTATTCAACAAAATAATAGTCAGATGAAAAAAACAATACTCTTATTCATCTATTTTTTAAGTTAATGTTTGTTTGTTGTACGACAACTTTTTATTAATTATAATAACAATCACCTTTTGTTTAAAAATACCATCAATATAATTTAGTTTAACAAAATTAACGATATTGTTAGTTAGCTATTTTTTTTGTTGAATTTACCCATACTATTTCTTTGAGTGTAAAACGATGACATGCCGAAAAATCCGTCTAGCTCCTGGCCTATATAATACTATCCACACCAAAAGAATTTGATTTTTTTTTGTCAATGACGAACACTAGTTTCTCTAGCGGGCGTCAAGTAGCTAATCCGACCCGCTGAACACTACACTTTAATATTGTGCTAGACGATAGTTTGTTTCACCAACCAAGTTGGCACCACCTGGAAATAATGGAAACTTTTAATTGGTATATCCAACTGCGTAACATCCATTAATAATATTAATATCGTTTTTAGTCTTTCTGGTGTTCTCCAAATTTCAATTGGATTGGCCTATACGGATATTTATTTAACTTATACGTGCTGTACAATTTGCAGTTTGCGGATAATTTAGGGACGGGAACATAAACATAAAATAGCACGTTTCTATTCAGAAAGACTCAGGTAAACAGTGTTTTTACCAGTTGCTCAAATAATTCGCAGTACCGGCTCGTAAAGTTCCACAAAGGAGTGGTTGGAATCTGCATACGTGCTCATTGTACTCCAAAGAATTCAAGATAATTGGTACGTAGTTTAAGAATATTTAATTGTTAGTTGTTTAACATGGCTATGACCCTAATGTCTGGCTGGTTTATTAAAAAAGTAATTACAACGAATTAATTTATTTTGAGAAACAAAATTTGTCAATTTGTAAATCCAACCCAGTATTCAACTTTATCGCTTGAAGGGTATCTTTGTCATCTATAAATGCAGTCAAGACATGGTGTCGGTGATAAGCAAGCCTGTTATTTGCGTGGGGGAGCGAAATGAAGACGTACATTACTTGATTATTTAAGGATAGAATTTTGCAGTGTGAGGGAAATATGCGTTTATTTTCCAGTGGCGTAACTAGACGTCATGGGGCCCCATGTTTTCTTAATACCTAGTCCTAGTGCGAAAAAATTTTTTTTTTGATTCCAACATTTTTTTGTTGAGCGGGGGGGGCGAGAAATTCTCATCCCAACATTTTTTTGATGAGCGAGGAGGAGAAATCCGAAAAAAAAACAGGCGCCGGCTGGGGCCCTTGGTCTCCCGGGGCCCCGGGGCACTGCCCTGGTTTGCCCTGCCATAGTTACGTCTCTGTTATTTCATACAAAATTTATGATAAAAACTGTACATGGTTGTATTCCTTAGAGAGGTAAGTACCTGAAACAATTTTAAAAATTATACATTTATGATTTTTTAAATATTTATAATAAACCGAAAATAAACGCATATTTCCCTCTTGTTCTGCAAAATCCTATACTTAAGCTAAATAATTATCTTTGTTACTTACCAAGTTATTATTCATATTTATAGGTGTGTCAAAAATTCTTCTCTGCATGATATTTGGTATCTTTGGTATTCTTTAACAAATTGTTATTGTAAATAATCTGGCGAAACTGCAGACGAAGTTAAGATGAAAACCTTATATAACCTTTACATAACAGAAAATGGTTATATTCAAGATAGTGTTACAAAGATATTTTCCAATGCTTTTTTTGGCAACATTTTTACCACGGTTCCACGAATATCCAAAATTTTTAAATATATTTCATCGACAAAAGGATATTTCTAGCCAGATATTAACGTTGAGTCTACCAGAAAATGAGAGAGATAGGCGATGGGTAACATGGGCGTGACATACAGTAGAAAAGATATAAATACCAAAAGCTTCAGTTTATATACTATTTAGAATATTATGTACTTCTTCAACTGACGTAAAACTAAAAGTAAAATCATTCTTCTGATAATATTATTAATATATAATATATACATTATACATAAGTAATACATAAAAGCTTAGGGTGTTTAACTTAGATAGTTGTATGAAATTAGACATCGTATTATTTGCTTCCTTTTGTCTTCGCTGAAAAGAAGTCGTAGCGCCACAAGCTTTTATGTATTATGTAATTTAAAAAATGTATAATTCAAGATAGTGTTTCAAACATATCTTCGTCTATGATCGTCGACCAATAAGGGGCTTATAGCGAAGAAGGTTTGAATGTTAAATCTTAAGTAATTTTTTTCCTTTTTAGTACATTTTTATTAAATAAAAGGTTGATTTTAAAAATATATTTTATAGTAATATATGTACTTCTACTTTATACTTTTTAGTCAGAGTTGTTTCTCATCCTATTAATTTCTCCTACAGCATTGCCATTGCCTCATAATTTGGAACAATCTAACTCTTGAATCTTAAGACCATTTAATGATCGAACTCTGCTAAGTGTGACATAAGCTTGCTCAGCGGCGAAAATATTTTGATTTTTCAATTTTGATAAAAAAATAGTAATCCGCGTCCCCGAAAATCCCAGATATCGATGTTCACTTGTATCGGATCATGAATGAAAAAATTGGTCCGCCATCTTTACGCCGCCATTTTGACTTTTAATTTTTGATAAGAAAATCGTAATCCGCATCACCGTAAACCCCCAGATATCGAATTTTAGTCGTATAGGACCATAAATGAAGAAAAATGGTCTGCCATCTTGGCGTTGCCATTTTGATTTTTCAATAACATTGCATTGTCAAAGGACCTATACAAGCGTGCAAAATTTCAGCTTGGTAGGATAATAGGAAGTGCGATAAAATTCCATCACAAATTTTGAACCGGAAACAACAATGCAAGTTAAATAAAAGCTTGTAAAAAAACATTCAGTAATGCAGTGCATTCACGGGCTTTGATTATACTTATTAATCATGAGTTAGCAAAATTTTACCTAATTACAAACTAGTAAATGCCTCGAAAGTTATTTCATAGTCTAACATACTTTCAGTTAACAATTCTTTCAACTGAACACAACAATACAATACAATACAATACAATACAATACAATACAATACAATACAATTTTTATTACTGCTCTTAATGTTACAGCATACAGAGAGTTGAACATTGTGGGATCGTTAGGTGGTATACATACACATATGTGTACAATTTAGGGTGGCCCATCTCTATAGGGGGTGAATTTTTTTTGCGTATTTTTTAAGTCTCACCCCATGAAAATATACTATTATACTAGGAATAATTTATGTCAAAGTTTCAGATAATTCGGTGAACGGTAACCCGTGCCGCATTCAGGTAGAAATTTGTAGATAAGATTTTATTACGGTAATACACTTAAATTTTACTTAAAATACAAATATCTACCTCTTTTCTCATAATATTTTATTGGTGTAATTATTTCCTAGAAATTATTTGTTTTGGAAGTTTGGAAATATAATGCACCTACGGTAGGTTTTTATGTCAGTTTGCAATTGTGTTTTACAGTGGTGACATTATAAGTTCTAGCATACGTTCCTTTTTGAAAAAACATTTAACGATGGCTGATGTTAGATCCTTACGAAAGGATACTTTCATTTACTTAGTTGGACACTATTCGTCACAAATCATTGGCAATAAATTGCCATCTAATGGACAAGTATTACAAGTGCTCTTTTATAACATTCGTGAAGTGAAGCTAAGTGTACATGAAAGTGCTAAATTAACAATAAAAGAGGTGTCAGTTTTTTGGGATAAAGCTCGCATTCCGACACGTCAGGATTTTCATTGTATTAAACAACTAGATAAACTTTATGCAGAGTGGAGGAACTTACAAAAATCGGCTAAAAGGGCCAGTGCGGGAGTAAAGAAAAAAATTTCGTTGAAAAATTGGACGATCTTTTTGACATTTCTCATGCAAATGAATTGGAGTTGATGAAAATAGATGAAGATAAGCAGTTTTTAATTAACCAAAGAAAAAAGGGACGTCCTGGATTTATGCATGGTATTGATTACCAACTTGCTTCTCAAGAAAAATCAGCTGAGGAGAAATTACAGAAATTATCCGAACGAATGCAACGAAGTCAACAAAAAAAGGCTATATTAGAGGAAACAGTCACCTGTCCATCATCAAGTAGTAATTCAGCCGACTCCAACGAAAATGAAGATGAAATAATCGAAGCCCAAGAAGAGTTGTTACAAGACCAGCCTGGCCCGTCACAGCCAAAAAAGAGGAGATTGTATGGAACATGTAACATCATCACACCAAAAATAGCCGCTGCATTTGATGCTTGCAAAATAAGCGACAGGTTATGGAGTCCATATTTTGACGGCAGTAGCAGAAGCACTAGGACATGACACCACACCTTTGTCCATCAGCAGAACCACACTTCAGCGCTTGACAACGCATCCGCGAAGAAAGAGCTGAAATATTAAAAACTGCCTTCGGTAATTCTGAATTGCCGGCCCCAGTCATCCATTGGGATGGAAAACTTTTACCTTCTCTCACTGGAATGGGAAATATCGATAGACTTGCTATCTTAGTTACTAGTGGAGATATTGAACAACTACTTGGAGTACCAGCTTTGCCCAATTCAACTGGAAGAGAACAGACTGAAGCAGTTTATGATGTGCTTTGTGAATGGAATTTGGACGAAAAGGTAATAGCTTTGTGTTGTGATACAACAGCATCAAATATGGGTTATATAAATGGGGCAGCCACACTATTGCAACAAAAATTAGAAAAAGATATTCTATATTTTCCTTGTAGACATCATATTTTTGAAGTGGTTTTGAGAAGTGTGTTTGACACAAAAATGCCTTCCTCATCTGGTCCAAATGTGCCACTATTTAAACGTTTTAGGGAATTTTGGCCTAAAATAGATCAAAATAAACTAAAAACTGGATTTCAGGTATCAAAAATTAAACACATTTTACAACCAGTTAAAGCCGAAATTGTAAAGTTTCTAAATGCAGCTTTAACTTTTCAACAGCCTCGTGATGATTATAAAGAATTTTTAATGCTTTCTAAACTTTTTGTTGAAGAAGAGCCCACTCACACGACATTCTATCAACCAGGGGCATTTCATCATGCACGTTGGATGGCCAAAGCCATTTACTGTCTAAAAATATTTTTTTTTCCAAGATCAGTTCCAACTAACTAAAAAAGAAAAAATAGGTATTGAAGATATATGTCTCTTTATTGTAAAGGTTTATGTAAAGGCCTGGTTTACAGCGTCATTTGCTAGTAAAGCACCGCTTCATGACTTAGACTTTTGTAAAGAACTCATTAATTATCAAAATATTGACAAAGAAATATCTCAAGCCGCAAGTAGGAAAATAGTGAACCATTTGTGGTACCTTAATTCAGTAAATGTTGGCTTATCTTTCTTTGATGACGATATTTCAGTTACCACTAAAAGAGAAATGGTTAAAGCTTTGAATAGGAAAGCACCAAATCAAGAGGGTATTAAACGACTTATGATTAGTAACATTACTGACGTTGAAAACAAGGAAATTCAGGATTTCATATGCGAGAACACTAAACAGTTTTTTCAAAAATTAGGTTTGTCTATGGAATTTTTGGAAAATGATCCAACAACATGGAGGGAAAATGAAAGTTATACCCGATGTTTCAATATTGTAAATAAAATTAAAGTTGTAAACGATGCCGCTGAGAGAGGAATCAAACTTATTACTGACTATAATGACATTTTAACAAAAAATGAAGACCAAAAACAGTTTTTACTCCAAGTTGTAAATGATTATAAATCACAGTTTCCAAATGTAAAAAAAGAAACCCTGTCGCATGCTTTGGCCTAGTGCAAAAAATATTGTTTTTATTACTATATGTCTTGTAGATTTAGGATAATATTTGGTACTATGTATGAAAAAAACGTTTCATAATAAAATACACAAAGATAAAACGAGAGTTTTATTTCAAAAACTTCTAGTCTAGTTTTCTTAGACTACGAATTTACAGTAGTATGACACATGTCATAGTCACAACAGATAATGTCTTTGATATTTGTATGACTTGATTAGTCATTCTAAAGATAAATGTTGCTGATTAAAAAAAAAACAATGCATCAACCAAAGAATGTAAATAATTCCATTTACTTTTATTATTGCATAATAATGCATTCTGCGGCACCCCTTGCCTTCAATTTGCCTCAATAATATTTTGAGGGGACTGTTTTTTCTTCAAATGGAACCATTTGCAGGGGTGAGAAATAAAAAATTTCGATTTCGAAAAAGATGGGCCACCCTAGTGTACATGACTTACATTATTAATAAAAACATATAGGTAATAGACAATTAAAAACAAATAATCAAATAATATATAAATTATAGTAGTCACAGAGTCCACATAAATAAATACAATAAACAATATCAAACATTTTGACATTTAACATTATCATTATAAAAATCTTCTACAGAATAGTAGCTTTTACGGATTAAAAATATTTTTAATTCTGCTTTAAATTTAGATATTTTTACATTACTATCGATTTTTTTCAGTTTTGTGAATTTATTATACATCTTAACACCTATATATCTAGGATTTTGTTGGCATATAGCTAGCCTAGAGACTGGCGGTACATGACCATTGACCAGTCAGGTGCAACGTTTTTAAAATGCATGCCAATCATATATATGAATGAAATTACCATGAATATGCCAGAAATGCAAATTTTAGGCAGTCGTCGCGTGCAGAAAGATGTGCAAATCGATTTTTTTTGTTTTTTTTTTGTGTTTTTTTTTTATTTTAAAATTGATGCCAATAGTGCCAAACGAAAAGCCGTGAAAAAGAATCTAGCGGAAATTCATTGGCATGCAGTTTCCGCGTGCAAAACAACTTTTGATGCACACATTAAATCGTAAAATTTTTTGGTGTTCTTGATTTTGGATGATTTTGATTTTGGATTTTTTTTCAAGGCTTTTCGTTTGGCACTATTGGCATCCATTTTAAAATTAAAAAAAAACAAGACACAAAAAAAGAACACAAAAAAAATCGATTTGCATACCCTTCTGCACGCGACGACTGCCTAAAATTTGCGTTTCTGGCATATTCATTCATATATATGATTGGCATGCATTTTTTAAAAACGTTGCACCTGACTGGTCATGTACCGCCAGTCTACTACTTAACACCATTATCGTCGTTATCATCGTCTACAATGATCATTACGATAACCAGCCCTAAGTAATAGGAACATTTAGTCTTCCAATATCATCCCAAACAATGGCAAATGAGGCAGTGGCTCAGCGCGATGTTGGCACCTCCTAAAATGCAGCCTCGTTCAACCTCACAACAAGGAGGGAGACCGACAGAGCTGTCTTTTACATTTTAGCCACCAGCGGGCATGAAAACCAGTTTACAAATAGAGATGACTTGCATTTTCTTTTCCAATATATCCAAAAGCACTATATCTGGCTTGGTGACATCCAGCTTTCGGTTTGTTGGCAAGTACTAATTCCAATATATGCTGCACTTGCTGTTGTCTACAATTTTCTTGGGGTACGTACGGCACGATGGGACCTTGACTGATGCCATAAGTCTGCTCAGTGTGATAGTAGAGCACCTTAAGAGCTGCGTCATGCTTGGTGATATAGGATCATACTGCCGCAAGTATATGTTTTTGGATCTCAGGATATGAATTACAGGCATGCCTGTAGTCTGGACATTTCCCTTTAGAGTAACATTCCGGTATATCCGGGTATTTATTACTCCATCTTGAAACGCTAATACAAAAACCTTGGCCTCCAATCTAAAGAATGCAAACGTGAGAAACGCAAACGCCAAGTCATTAGATGTTTCCTGATCTTGTAGGGGTTTATAACAGATCTGCTCGTCCACGTGCCGTCTGAGTTGGTTTTCAGGCTCTGACTTTTAACTTTAAGTCTTCTGTCTTCCTCAGTCCTTAACGGAATACCTGCTTGCATAGTCATTATTATCATTTTCACTATTTAGACTTTCAGATCCTCAGATTACTACGTTCGCTTGGACAAATGCCAACTATTGCATCGTATACAATATACATGCAATTTTCTCGAAATATTGCTCTGAAATTGAAAATGATGCATTGTTAATTGAATCGTATTAAAACTATTAAGCGAACGAGATGTAAACACGTGATCAATAATTTCTATCGCTTGCAATTTAGCCAAGCATCTGAAAGAATATTCCATCTCGGGAAATATTCGCATCTACCCCAGAATACTTACTAAGTTAAAACTCCTTTTCATGCTAATATTAAATCGCCTTAGACGGAGAAGAATGAGGGTGTTTCGAAGTTTTTGCTATGGGACCATTCACAAGAATACTAAACACGCATGTATGCGGAAATACACATTTAAGATGTGATGTAGGACAGTTCCCGACAGAAAATGGTTTTCGTTCTCTTTAAATTTTCTTAGAGAAATTTCAAGTGTATATAAGCTTGCAGTTTTGTTGGATAATCTCGAAATTAGTTAAAAACTAGAGTAAACATTATACTCTTCGCTGATTAGTTGAACTTTTTATATAATTGTTGCACATTCTATAAAATACTCATCACAGTTTTTCCTTTTCTAAATAATGTTATGTTTTGAAAATTTTTAATTTTATTATCAACTTAGTTGGTGAAAAAAAAAAATAAAAATAAAAAAAATCACTACATCTAACCTGTCTTTGTTTCGAACTCGCGACCTTTTGATTTCAATCCAAAACTGAAACCAATAGATCACCATTCTCTACTTAAAATTGTTAAAATGTCTAATATAATATCTTTATTGAAAAATTATGTTTCGACGTTTTTTAAAATTTTTATCCACGACCACTATATTAGGAAGGTATAATACGTCTATTTTCCGTAGATTAAAGGCCCTTTAATACACTAGTGGATTAGAATTCATAATACCACGCATCGATTTTATAGAATTTTATTTAGAATTATTATTAATATTAACATTAACATTAATATCAAGAACGATCTTCTGGTCATTATGACCGATATTAATCAAATTAACTCGATAGAGTTTTTCTGAATAAGAACTGAACTACAACTTCGCCGACATTGGTAACCGTGCTAGTCGATGTACACGGTAGGACCTGGATTTTTTCAACGATTGCCATCTTGCTGGACAGTGATTCTTCTATATAACTTTCCGCTAGCGTAGTCGATTTCCAACCACCGTGACTCTTGATAATATCGCCCCCAGCATTGGCCTACAATGTTGCCGAAGAACGCCTCATCCCATGTCCGGTAAAACTTTCTGAATCAAGGAGCCCAAGAAATGAAGCCACTTTTGAAAAGGTTTTCGAAATTGTGTTGATGCCTACATGTTTTGTAGTACATTTTCCAGCAACATATCGCAAGAAAAATCTCCCATCGGCAGTTTTAGGACGCAAATTGATGTATTTTCGACACATTTATACAGCATTGACTGAAAAAGCTTCTTCCATGACCGTGAAACTTCTTGAAATGTTAGTTTTCGTACCCGGAATGAGTACGTATAGGTAACTACTTGGGTGAAGTTTGACTTACCGGAAATGTGTTATGTCAAAATGGTTTCCATGGTAACGGTCGTCATGGTTACCACTACCCAATGGTACTACTCCCATGGTGGGCACTTGCTTAGTTTTGAAGTTAGGTACTCCAGAATAGTGGAAATCATCTACAAAGAAGCAGTTGCTGTGGTAATGTTTACCACGGTACCAATACCTCTAGGGTACCACTCCCATGGTGGGCACTCGCTTAGTGACGAAATGATTATCTGTATTAGTAATTTTTATTTTCTTTTTTTGAAATTTGACTTACCGGAAATGTGTTACGTCAAAATGGTTTTCATGGTAACGGTCGTCATGGTTACCACTACCCAATGGTGCTGCTCCCATCGTGGGCACTCGCTTAGTTGCGAAGCTAGGTAG
The DNA here is from genome assembly GCA_936432065.2 of Rutpela maculata. NCBI lineage: Eukaryota > Metazoa > Arthropoda > Insecta > Coleoptera > Cerambycidae > Rutpela > Rutpela maculata. The sequence goes on from OW386286.2 coordinate 217,273,353, forward strand.
ACACTCCAGAATAGTGGAAATGATCCACAAAGAAGCAGTTGCTGTGGTAATGCTTACCACGGTACCAGCACCTTAGGGTACCACTCCCATGGTGGGCACTCGCTTAGTTTTGAAGTTAGGTACTCCAGAATAGTGGAAATCATCTACAAAGAAGCAGTTGCTGTGGTAATGTTTACCACAGTACCAATACCTCTAGGGTACCACTCCCATGGTGGGCACTCGCTTAGTGACGAAATGATTATCTGTATTAGTAATTTTTATTTTCTTTTTTTGAAATTTGACTTACCGGAAATGTGTTACGTCAAAATGGTTTTCATGGTAACGGTCGTCATGGTTACCACTACCCAATGGTGCTGCTCCCATCGTGGGCACTCGCTTAGTTGCGAAGCTAGGTAGACACTCCAGAATAGTGGAAATGATCCACAAAGAAGCAGTTGCTGTGGTAATGCTTAACACGGTACCAGCACCTTAGGGTACCACTCCCATGGTGGGCACTCGCTTAGTTACGACATGATTAGCTGTATTAGTAATAAAACCCAACTTTTTTTATTGGTTATAATTAAATTAAAACAAAAATACAACTGAACATTAAATTTTTGAACGGAAATCTTCATATTCTATCCGTATGGCTTCTAAAAGTGAAGCAAATGGTTCCAGATTTCTTGTTTTGGTTCAACGGCGCCAAAGGTAAACGTATAAATTCAATGCAAATGAATTCTTCGCTTTTTTTTGTTTTGAACCATAACTTGGCTGATCTCCACGTGGTCTCTATCCTCTGTGTGTAGGTACCTTCTTCAGATTATATTTATATACAAGTAAAAAAATATATGTTATTTAATACAACTATAAATGATAGGTAAATGCCTTCTACAAATTCTGCGCAGTGATTCACAGTATAGTGGGTGTAACTATGACGAGGAAATGTTACAACAAAATGCATGACAAAAATATTAATTGCCATGGTATTTCGTTATTATTTGCCAAATATTTTGACAAATTCATTGAAAATATTCAAAAATGTATAGAAGTTTCAACATTGCTCAAGCGACTGGTATTGTTTTGAATAGTAGTTGTTTACCAAAAACAACGAATGATGGCTATTTATTCTCTGTGAATGAAGGTCTAATACAGCCCCCCCCTCTTTGTAGAAAGAGGGCCAAAAATCATAACAGGCAAAAAGACGAACCATTTTCGCGATATGATATTGGAATTTTTGGGCTTGGAAGATACCGTTGCCCTAAAAGCAAAAAATGTCGACCAGATATCGCGGTTGCTGAGGGCTCCTGGTTTGCTTTATCAAAATTTAAAGGGATTCACCAAGAAATAAGGTAAAATTTTTAGTATTGTAGTCGAAGTCGCATTAGTAGATCGACGGGTGAGACGCAAGACGCAAAACCCTTTGTACGCGCCGGCTAATTCCTTTGTCGGCATATCCGGCACTTTTCATATCTACTAAGTGGAAATATCTTATATCTGTTACGCCAACTATAGCTCTTAATAATGCGCGCTCCCTCAACGTTTCGAAATCCGCGCGCGCGTATGTCGATACGGGGACCGGTCGCGCGTTATCAAATTGAAACTGTTTTTTTCGTATATCGTTTCCACTAGTCTGGAGTACCTAGCTTCACAACTAAGCGAGTGCCCGCCATGAGAGTAGTACCATTGGGTAGTGGTAACTATGACGACCGTTACCATGGAAACCAGTTTAACAGATAAAACATTTCCGGTCGACGTTTCGAAATCCGCGCGCGCGGATTTCGAAACGTCGACCGGAAATGTTTTATCTGTTAAACTGGTTTCCATGGTAACGGTCGTCATAGTTACCACTACCCAATGGTACTACTCTCATGGCGGGCACTCGCTTAGTTGTGAAGCTAGGTACTCCAGACTAGTGGAAACGATATACGAAAAAAACAGTTTCAATTTGATAACGCGCGACCGGTCCCCGTATCGACATACGCGCGCGCGGATTTCGAAACGTTGAGCGGGCACGGTTGCTTAGCTTGCTCTCAATTCTTAAATCCAAATGGAAGTTTGATTTAAAAAAAGAAAAAAATCCTTTTAGACTCCTGTATGGTTTTGCACATAACGAATCTTATAGTCGCATTAGAACTGAATGTTCAAACTTAGAAGATAGTTGTTTTGTGTCCAATGATACCATCGCAGCACGCTTTAAATTTTGCAAAGAAATTATTGCCAGTGCATTTTCTAAAATGCAGGCAAGTTCCGGAAAAATTGGTGGTCCTGGAATAATTGTGCAGATTGATGAAGCAAAATTTGGCCACAGAAAATACAATCGAGGCAGACTAATAGAAGGACATTGGGTCTTGGGTATGATTGCCAATAACTCGGAGGACGTCCGAATGGTAGTTTGTCCCAATAATACAAGAGATGCTAGGACTCTGCTTCCGATAATTAAGAACCATATTGCGTTGGGATCTATTATACATTCAGATGAGTGGGGGGCGTATAATGAACTATGCAATCATGGTTACACGCACTATACTGTGAATCACAGCGTAGAATTTGTTGGTAAGTATTTACCATCATTTCGTAATATTAAATAACATATATTTTTTTACTTGTATATAAATATAAGCTGAAGAAGGTACCCATACACAGAGGATAGAGGCCACGTGGAGACCAGCCAAGTTATGGTTCAAAACAAAAAAAAATTCGCAGAATTCATTTGCATTAGATTTATGTGTTTACCTTTGGCGCCGTTGGATAAAAAAAAGAAATCTGGATCCATTTGCTTTACTTTTGGAAGCCATACGGCTAGAATATGGAGATTTTCGTTCAAAAATTTAGTTTGATGGAAGAAGTAACAGTAGGGGGTTTTAGCACGGTAAAAGTCCGGCTCGCCGTGATGCGATAGAGAACCAAGCACACGGTGTCCAAGAGGGATTTCCCCCAACCAAAAAAAAAAAAATAAAAGTTACTAATACAGCTAATCATTTCGTAACTAAGCGAGTGCCCACCATGGGAGTGGTACCGTAGAGGTACTGGTACCGTGATAAACATTACCACAGTAACTGCTTCTTTGTAGATCATTTCCACTATTCTGGAGTACCTAACTTCAAAACTAAGCGAGTGCCCACCATGGGAGTAGCACCATTGGGTAGTGGTAACCATGACGACCGTTACCATGAAAACCATTTTGACGTAACACATTTCCGGTAAGTCAAATTTCAAAAAAAGAAAATAAAAATTATTAATACAGCTAATCATTTCGTCACTAAGCGAGTGCCCACCATGGGAGTGGTACCCTAAAGGTACTGGTACCGTGGTAAACATTACCACAGCAACTGCTTCTTTGTAGATGATTTCCACTATTCTGGAGTACCTAACTTCAAAACTAAGCGAGTGCCAACCATGGGAGTAGTACCATTGGGTAGTGGTAACCATGACGACCGTTACCATGAAAACCATTTTGACGTAACACATTTCCGGTAAGTCAAATTTCAAAAAAAGAAAATAAAAATTACTAATACAGCTAATCATTTCGTCACTAAGCGAGTGCCCACCATGGGAGTGGTACCCTAGAGGTACTGGTACCGTGGTAAACATTACCACAGCAACTGCTTCTTTGTAGATGATTTCCACTATTCTGGAGTACCTAACTTCAAAACTAAGCAAGTGCCCACCATGGGAGTAGTACCATTGGGTAGTGGTAACCATGACGACCGTTACCATGGAAACCATTTTGACATAACACATTTCCGGTAAGTCAAACTTCACCCAACTACTTTTGTCTTGAACATGACTGAAATCCAAAAAGGTTAATTCATTCATTATAAAATAAAAAGCTCAATATATAAATTGAAATATTGACCTTAACTTGTAAATATTCCTCATCCGGTGCTTCTTTCAAAAATTTTTCGATTTGGTTTCTCATCGGTATCTTTGCCTTCCTTGGTTTATAATTTCTTGATTCGTCTTTCAAATATAAAGTAAGTTTACCATACTTTGAAATATCAGTACCTTTGTGCACTTTCAATGTTGATTTTAACATGGAATACTTTGTCCATATTGAAAAGGCAGCAAACCGTTTTTCCACTTTGAACAAGTAGGATAGTAGCACCTCTTCCGTAATTGTTCCTTCTCCTATGCCCTTTTTTTTCGCCAGTTGTTGAATTCCACCAATTCCTTCTCGTATACACTTTTGCTTTTCGCTGGTAATAGACGTAACGCTGCTTCTTGAGCTTCTTGCATGATTTCAGCCGGAATGAAGAAGTTCTCAGCATTCTCACTCATTTTTTCTGTCGATTTTGCAAATTTTTTCGCTTTTGTCAACTAATAAACAAACTCATGTCATAGAAACGATTCAAAGAACTTCTGTTTTTTTGCTCAAAATCAAAAGATTCTTAGTCAAAATAAACTTGTCAAATCTGACGTTTTTCAGAATCAGATTTTTTCACCTGCTTTCATACGGCTTTCACGCTCCTAATTTGGCCGTGGTCGTGGATAAAACGTTGAATTACATTCGGGATTAATAGCCTTTCAATCTACTCGAAAAAATGTGACTCATGGCTACGCCTCGAGTGCACATTTTTTCTCAGATTAAAGGCTTGTTAATCCCCTTATATAATTAATAACTAAAATGGTGGATTCCTTTTTTACTGTCCATGTTTCAGCACAATCGGATTTTTCTTTCTTAAATTATCGTGCTTCAAGAGCTAGCCGGGGAGAGTTGTTTTAAGACATTTTTTTTCAAAACAATGTTTTAAAACATGTTTAAAACAGTGAAAAAAACATTGGTGTTTTAAAAGTTGTTTAATTCGTCTGGGATGTCGCGGGAATCACGTATTTGTTTTAAAACATGTTTTATTAGAGAATATTGTTTAGGCATTAAGCAAATCACAACTCACACACTTTTTCATTTATTATGAAATTACCTACTTTCTGTATATTATTGCCATAAACTGGACACGCTAATATACTACTTAAATCCTTTAAAACACTCATTATTAGAGAACCAATCAAAACAACTACTCTTCTAGCCAATACTGACGAAGTATTGAATTACTTGAATTACTTGATAGGATTCTTAGTATTTTAAACATGTTTTATGTTTTAAAACGCTGTTTTTTACTTCCACATCCAGTGGAAGTATAGTAACGACAAAAAAATTTTTAAAAATTTTTATTGTTCAAATAGGCTTAGAATATCACGAAACGTCGAGATTTTAAGTTTGAACGAAAAAAAAATTTCTGTCTGTCGGTCTGTCTGTAACTTTTTTTGTGCGCCCGTTTACTCTGGAACCGTTTGAGATATTGACTTAAAATTTGGCACACATATGTACTTTAACGAGATCTCGAACTAGATTATATTTTCATCTTGTTCCGTCGAAAAGTTGGGGGGTAAATTGGGGTAAATTTGGGGAAAATAGGTAAATCAAGCAGGTAAGAGTCCATAAAATTGGTATTTAGTATATACAAGAGAAGCTAAGGTCCCAAAAAAAGTTTTGGCATTAGCCACCCCCATTACCACCCCCACCTCATTATTAAAGGGGATGAAAAAAAAATGTGATTTAGTGTGTGTACAAGAACCAGAAACCTCAAAATATTTTTTTACTTCATCCACCCCCACTACCACCCCCCATCACCACCCCCCATCACCACCCCCACCCCGCTACCGATGTGGGGTATAGTTTTATGGGTTTTTGGGGTAGAGGATTTCAAATATTATATTATTAAAGTTCCATAAACAATTATTTCCACATAAAAATTTTTTTCGTTGTGAGTGACTTGGATAAAAAATTTGGATGTGGAAGTAGTGATTCCTTGGGCAGCGGTTTTTCAATAGTAAATGGAAACAAATTGGAATTTGTTAAAATTAATTGGAACTGGAACATATTTTTTGTTTGTTTTACGCTAAATTGTTTGAACTTTTTTTTCTCTTAGAGCTAGTTCTAATGTATGACGCAATAGAACCAAACAGTCCACGATTCTGTAATTTATTGTAGCTCTTTCAAGAAATTTTCTAAGACTTCACTACAGACCCTAATTTCCTGAGGTAACCAAATATGTATGTTCACACATAACGTAGGTAATTTTAGAAATTTGTGCGCTATATACATTTTGTTATTAAAGTAACGGATATGGTTGCAACACAATAAATATTTATAACCCAGTTTTAATAAATTGATATAAAAATTTTACCTTCCAGTTATAAAGGCCGCTTAATCCGAGACACGCAAACTTTTGCGACGACAACGTAGAACACGCAAACTTTGAGCCTATTTTACATATACCTATATTGTGTAATTTAAATTTCCGTGCCAAAATCTTTTGTATATTTTATTCGGTATTTATTAATCCATTTTTCCCCAAGTTAACAGCAGTTATAATAAAAATTAGATGATAAAGAGTTAACATAAATCAAATACAGTTTTAAAAAATAATCATGAAACTAAATATATTTATTGATGTTGTGCAACACGAAAATATAAACTATCAACAGATACTTATTGGTTTGATATTTAGTTTACAGTAGAATTTATGGTTAATATCACAAAATGCAGATATATTATTATAATTGCAACATATACGATTTGCACGTCATTTCGTTATCATATTGCTTATATGTTTACGGTAAAATATAGATAGAACTTTGATGTGAACTAGGTCTTGGAATGTGAAAACAGATCTAACACAGCAAAGCAATACTATAATATTTAAAACTGTTTCTAAAACAACGGCATTTTTATATCGAAAAAAAAAATGAAGCGCCTTAAGAAAAGCTGCTAAAAATTATGAGTTAGAATTTCACCGTCCCCCAGTTAATTGAACTTTATTATTTAATATCGATATAGAAGTCGGTTAAAAAAAACCGTTTAAATTCGTTATTTCTTATTTTTCCGCCGACATCAATATCGACATTAGGTATAGTCGTCTTCAGATCTACTCTGCACTCAAAAAATTTCGGCGACTTTGATCTTTACCGCACCACCAAGGACGCCGACATTTTTTACAAGCATAATAAGTGTGTAGTCAACTAGAAGAAGGTTCAATTAACTGGACAAATTTTATTTCATAATTTTTACCCATAATTTAAGTTTGATATCCCTATACCCCCAATAGCAAGCAGGATATTGAATGAGAAATAATTAAATACATATTTCCCGTCCAGTCATAGAAGGTAGAAAATAGGTCCGACTTTCCCGTTTGTTTAATAATGGTGCTTTCTGCATCATAAAAATTTACCAGGATCTTCCGAGAATTTTCCACAATTTTCCTTCTATGAGTTCAAATTCTTAATCAACATGCATAAAAACCTCTTAAATGCTATATCACTTAAATTATTTATGTTTATTGGTACACTCTGGATCTCCGATTAAAGAACTTATATCTAGATACATAACAGGCTATCTTTTCACTATATACCTTGTTTGCTCCTAACATAGTCACATTATATGTCCATTAAAAAGAATAGATGAACATCACATCCCATAGGCAACAGTGGCGTTGTGTGTGTAGAAAATGTGTAGAATGGTAAATATTTTCATTAAAATGAATTATTGCAATTCCTGCATTACCGGCTCTTTATACAACGTGATGTAGTCATACGATATCACAGTAAGATAATACAGTAAGATAAATATGTATTGAAAGGATATTAAAATTTAATTGCTATTCACTTTATGACTGTAAACTGAACTTCATCATGTTACGACTATGGAACGATCGATTTTCTTCTTTTCTAAACTGCTTTCTGCAAACGGCACAGCACTTCACTATTTTGCACTAAATATATTGTCACTAAACTGTGTAAATATGAATAGACAATATTATTTAGGTATTAAGCAAATCACAACTTAAAATAAAAAGACTTCACCACATTTTGATCGAAAAACACGAAAAACACTTATTAACATTAATGGCGGACACAGTCAAAAGTGTCAAACTGAGATTATGATAATTGAACTGAACCGATCGTGCCCGAATCGGCCGCGAATAGATCGACTAGCCAATCAAGAACTTATGGGAAGAAGTGCCTTAGATTGTAACTATCTCAGCAACATACAAATCATTACAATTATGTATCTAGATATGTTCTTTAATTGGAGCTCTGGATACATTTTCCGAATTGTCTTGTGAAAATGATACATAATGCATTATGTTTTCCGTATTTCTGACTTCGGATTCATGTTCAGCGACCCAAAAAATTTCATTAAACAACCCTAGATATTCAATTCGTTATGTAACTATCGATAAGAATTATTTATTGATTATTAATATAATTAAAAAAACATTTTCGTCATACCTCCCTCGAAAGTATACTCTAATTCCATTGTTTTGTCCATCGTAAGTGACGCTTTACGCTTCATGTACCAAATACTTGTTGCCATTGGCAACGGGTCATTATTTTTCATAACGTACCTAGGGAAATAAAGAAAATTTGGGAGAATTTTCTCTTTGATATAACGAGTATTAAATTAAATGTTTTATGATGAATATAAATTATAGTAAATTCAGACAAGCCTTACGTGCTATATATTCTATATTATTATCCGACATTATTTTTCAAAAATTTTCAGAGCTATTATAACAATGACAGTAGTTGTCATTTGAATAGAAGCCGTGTCCCAAATTTATTTTATTGACGGTTGCCGAAAAACACGAAAATTTGAATTTGCAGATGGGTTATTTTTAGATTTGTTACTATGTATCTAAAACTAATTCGGGAAAATTTTTAGCCAAATCTGGCCTCCACAGCCTTGAAAATTAAGGAAAGGCAAGTTTTTCGATTTTTAACATTTTTCAAATTGACATTTGAAATTTTTTTATGACTATTAATGTCTAAACGTGTGTAGCAAAAATTTTCCAAATAATATAGTATATTGGAATATAAGTGTGGCAAGGGCTTCATTGCAAAATGATGTATGAAAATAGGAACAGGAGCGCATCATGTTCCTATCATGCAAGTTTTGCACTGAAGCTTGCCACATGTGTGTTACATACTATTTTACTTCCACGTCCAGTGGAAGTATAGTAACGACAAAAGAAATTTAAAAAATTTTTATTGTCCAAATAGGCTTAAAATGTCATGAAACGTCGAGATTTTAAGTTTGAGCGAAAAAAAAATTTCTGTCGGTCTGTCTGTCTGTCTGTCTGTCTGTCTGTCTGTCTGTCTGTCTGTCTGTCTGTCTGTCGGTCTGTCTGCAACTTTTTTTTTGTGTGCACGTTTACTCTGGAACCGTTTAAGATATTGACTTGAAATTTGGTACACATATGTACTTTAACGAGATCTAGAACTAGATTATATTTTCATCTTGTTCCGTCTAAGGGTTGGGGGGTAAATTGGGGTAAATTTGGGGTAAATAGGTCAATCAAGCAGGTAATAGTTCATAAAATTGGTATTTAGTATATACAAGAGAAGCTAAGGTCTCAAAAAATTTTTGGCATTAGCCACCCCCATTACCGCCCCCCACCCCCTTATTAAAGGGGATGAAAAAAAATTGTGATTTAGTGTACCTATGTACAGGAACTACAGGAACCAGAAACCTCAAAATATTTTTTTACTTCATCCACCCCCACTACCACTCCCCTATCACCACCCCCCATCCCACTACCGATGTGGGGTATCGTTTTATGGGTTTTTGGGGTAGAGGATTTCAAATATTATATTATTAAAGTTCCATAAACAGTTATTTTCACATACAAAGTTTTGTTCGTTGTGAGTGACTTGGATAGAGAATTTGGATGTGGAAGTAGTGATTCCTTGGGCAGCGGTTTTTTCTACTCCCTTATGTAAATTTGCTGTTTTCTGTACAATCAGTAGAATGGATAAGTAAGCAATTCCAGTTAACTGAACGGATATATTTCATATTAGTTCTAGGATGGATATGAAATGAAATCGACCAATCACAGTTCGTGTATTAAGTACATAGACAACTATTCGTATTAAAATCAAATTAGTGCGTAAGCTGTCAAAGTAACTGTCGGTGTGTACTGTCAGTGTGTATTTGTGTAATATATTAATGTTTAATAAATTTTGTAGTTTTTTTAAGCTGGTCGTAGAAAAAGTATACTGTACAACTCGAGTGGATTATCCATATCGCACTCAAAAGATTTGAAGCACTCTGCCTATGGCGTCGTGCTCAAACTTCTTTATCGTGCGGTATGGATATCATATCCACTCTTGTTGCACAAACTACTATTTCAGTTGAAAGGAAATTAGAAATTTTATATAAAAAAACCTTATTTTTCTGAAATCGATCGGGAATGTCTACATTTTCGGCGCGATTTTAGAGCGAAAAATGCACAATTTCAGTATTTTAGTCCGTTGCTAGGAAACTATCAGAAAACAGACCGGAAAAGATCCGTTGCCAAGCAACGATCAACATTCCCGTACGGTTTTTATATATATTTTAATATGTTAATAGTTTTGATTTTTATACGTTTAAAATAGTATTGATTGTGATTTCAGAAATTTTTTTTTTAATGTTTATGTTTTTGATTTTTATACGTTTAAAATAGTATTTATTGTGATTTCAGAAAAAATAGTATGTGTACTTCGGTGTGAAAGCACATTCCCAGACTTCGATGCTTGTTGACCTCGGCTAGCGCCTCGGCCAACAATTGCATCGTCGTCCGGGAATGTATCGCTTTCACACCTAGATACACAATATACTATTCCGCCAAATTCTATGATTTAGTGACAAATTTCTAATTTCCTTGGAACTAAAAAATATTTTATTGGAAAAACTTTTCCCACACGAGTTTAGACATTAATAAAGAGTCAAAAAAAAATTTAAATGTCAGTTTGGAGAATGTTAAAAATCGAAAAATTGTCCTTTCCTTCATTTACAAGGCCGTGGGGGGCCGGCTAGATATTAACCGATTTGGTTAAAAATTTACCGATTTGGCTAAAAATTTACCCGAATTAGTTTTAGATACATAGTAACAAATTAGAAACTAGCCCATCTGCAAATTGAAATTTTCGTGTTTTTCGGCCCGCCCTAATGGATATTCCAAGCATCGCTGCCTTTATTGATTTGCTTGGCAAATATGAAAGCCTACTCAAATAAAAAAGTTTTAGTTTTTCTTAAGTTTTTTTTGTAATTTAATGATTCATGGGTATGACGAGAAATATAATATGCCCCGCGGGTCATACAGTGCAATATTTGCAAACCTCGGCCCTATGGACCTCGGATTGCAGACTGTAGTCTCGACCAAAAAAAAGTTCACTTATGACCTTTGGTACATAAATAACCATTCCTACCCCTTGGACCGGGTGCATTATGTTACATACGCCGCACCTAACACAATGCAAAAAGATTTATGAAGCAAGCACCATTATCAAACAAACGGTTAATGACTTCCTTCTGGGACTGGACTATTTCATGTTTTCTGTGATTTTTGTAAATAAATATTTTTTTCTCCTGTTTCGCAATTCCGAATGAATTCACCAACTCGAAATTCGAACTCCGCAGAAAATTCGGAAAAAATCTAGTTTTCGTTTTAGTATACTCTTTAGCCGATTTCGAGACCGAGGAACCCCAACTAGAAGTAAAAATTTTCTTCAGAATTAATTGCCTTTAGAAAAGTTGAAAATGATATTTTAATTATTAGAAGAAATTCATACCGTATTCTCTATTCGACTCAACTTTTTTATCTTTGATCAGCATAAATCAGCATGATAAATAAGTTATTTTCGAGCGGTACCGGCATAATTACATCAGTGCTAATTAAAGTTCTGTTCCAACATGAATAGAACTCGAATTTAATCGGATGCATTCCATTCAGCTGCAACTAAACTGAAATGCAGAAGCGAATGCCTTATAAATATCGTCGCCAGAATTTCCCACAAGTGCATTCCCATACAACTTTGACGTGGTAGAATAATCAGAGAAATGTGGCGCCCAACGTATGTGTGATGCATGTGCATATGATGGCAGTTACATTGAAATGAGTCATTTAGGAATTAAGTTTACAGATAGACCACTCTACACAGACATCTGTCGCTATTTCTGGAGAAATATTTCTTACATAATTAGTTGCGGTGCATGTAAAACTGAACTATAAAGTAGCATTCTAAAGCGAACGTAGGTAGTTTACGGTTTATTTCTGTCGGTGACACAGTGTAAGAATTGTTTAAGAAATGAGCATCTTTACAATGTAGATATTATTTTGACAAGGCATGTTAAAAATGATTGATTTCTGTAGGGTAATGGCACACTTCGCAGGGTGTGTGCTCTATTTTCTTACAGCTCGCCGGCGCTCAGTTTTGCTGGTAAAGGTAATTTTTAATTGGGTCAATTCTGTAAAGAATCGATTTTAATTATAGCTTTTTGAAAATGGAATATTCTTATCTACAACTTGGTATCATTTTTAGGTTGGTTGGTTTAGGTTGGTTTGAAGTTCTAGAATTGCTGTTGAAAATTGCCATATTGTCTCCATCAGTTGGTCTGTACGTATGTATGGAAACTCTACATTTTACAGATCACAATTATTGTAAATAACACAGATCCACAAAAAAAGTGGTCTGTCCGGCGGATCCTTATGTATTTTAACCCGCTGCTTCCGAATCCGAACTCAAAATTGTCAGATTGGCTCATTTTTCATCCCTAATCTCAAGAAACACGTAAAAAAACGTTTTTTCGCCTTTCACACTCAAATGAGTTGTTAGAATTTTTTTAAATATTTTAATTCATGACCTCATAAGGCCATAACCTCTTATTGTAGCCCCATAACCCTAAAACTCCATAACCTTATAACCTCATTAATTGAGATGTGCAAGCGTCTATAACCGCAAAACCCTGATTCATGGGCAGAAGCTCCGACTTGAGCTGATAAGTACTAGATATGAAAAGTAAATATTCTCTGGTGATGCATTGACAAAAGTCTGCTTGCCCCAGAGCATGACGTTAAAGGATGCCTCCGGTTATGGGAGAAACAAAAAGTTACAGGATTTAGAGATTATGTGGTTATAAAAGCCTGCACACTTCGAATTATATAGTTTTTGAAGTCAGATGTGTAAAATTTCGGTTTACTCTGAGTTTTGTGATTATAAAATCTTGCATGCCGCGATTAATAGGGTTATAGAGTTACTAGCTGATGCCCGCTACTTCGTCCGCGCGGAATTAAGAACACTGATATACTAACTTATGCCTACAAAGAAGTACTACATACTCACTGAGTACTCCTATAGTACTCAAGAAGAACACTCGAGGGAACCCACTGTGCATCGCAATTTTCCATTTTTGTGTTAGAGCGAGTTAAACGAAAAAATAATTAAATTCATCGACAATAGAGCACATGGGCAGGTATGTGTCAAATTTCATGCCAATATATCCCTCTCCCTGTTCACCCGTTCATTGAAAACCGTCGAATACGTGTCTCATTATTTCCTCAGAAGAGCCCATCGCTGGAATATCACGTTTCTGACTTAAGCGATTACGGGTACCCTTTAGACCATCTATCACCCCCATTTCCACCCCTTCAAAAAGATAATATCGAAATTTCGTCTTACTCGTGTCTAATAAATTCCAATAAAGAGTATTTCTGCCAAATTTCATGCTTCTAGGTCTAACCGTTTACGAAAAGCTTAAAAACCTCCCCCTCCCCGTTCATCCGTTCCGGGGTCTCTTTTTGAAAACCGTCGAATACGTGTCTTCTTATTTCCTCAAAAGAGTCCATCGCTCGAATAATCACATTTCTGACTTAACGCGATTTTAAAAATACAGGTGCGTTTTAAACCATCTACCACCCCCGTTTTCACCCGTTCAAAAAGTGAAAATCGAAATTTCGTCTTACACGTATCTAATAGATTTCAACAAAAAATATTTCTCCCCAATTTCATGCATCTAGATCTAACCGTTTCCGAAAAAGCCTAAAATTTCAACCCTCTTTTTCACCCTCTTGGGGAGTCGAATTTCGAAAAATCTCTTCTTAGTGATTACCTACGTCAATTGAGAAACCTCTATGCAAAATTTGAAATTCACTTTTATTATTTTTTTTGAAAACTGATTTTTTTGCATTGATAAAAACAAGAATCTAGTACATTTTTGAAGCCTCTGAATACCTGGACATATTTCAAATAACCTATCAGTTAAGTATCAGTTATCTTCTTCAATCCGTGATTCTTATGTTTATAAAATAGACAAAGACAATATCTATTTTCATCGTGCGTTCTTGCATAATTTGCATTGAATTTGCATTTTGCCTAATTTCTTTGATTTTAATCATGGTCACAGAAAATTTTCACTGTTTGCCTAGTGAAGTCTAAAGAGTAACTGACCGAGCGACGCCAATATTCTTTGGCAGTGATGTCGGTCTCAGATATCTTCGGTCGAGCAGGACTACTGCTCTTTACCCTAGTACATCGCTGTAGACCTGGACCGGCCTCGTACGTGGTGGGCGAGCTTACGTTACATTAACCCCACTCACAAATGTGAGCGGTGTGGATGATTTCGGCCCACCTCCCCGGGTCCTGGCCTTTTGGACCTTGCTGGCTAAGGCCTTTATCTTCTGGCTCTCTTGTGTCTTGATGATCTTTCTTTGCCAGCTTGTCACCCCCTGGGTAGTCATCTGTCTGTTCGGAAACTTTGGGGTATTGTTGGCTGGGATTGACTGCCGGTATGCAGAATGTCAATTGACATCCTGCCATCCGGATCATCGGTTAGGTAGGAATGAGCTATGTAGCTCGAGGAAGTGCAGACCTAAGTGCTTTGGTAGCACTTTCGATCTGCACGGAGCTAGGTGCCTACGGGTACTGGATGGCATTTCGTCCGATACCTGCAGGGTAGTGGGTGGGTGGTTGGGTTATCGTCATGTCTCTTCTGTGTGTTGTCTTCATAGGCGGTGGTATAGTTCTCATACTTACCCGTTATCTGACTGAGCGAAAAGTCTACTCAGATGGCTAATAGAGGCGCTCGGATTTCCCTATAGTAAATCCAGTTACGCAAATAGTAATGTTATTTATTAGTTACGGATATATTGGTAGACAAAAATTGCTGCCATTCAAAATAGCATAGGAATAGATCTAATGATTTTGTCTAAATTGACTACTTGGAAAGTTTATATAACCCGATTATTATCAAAACGTCTGGAGTTGTCGAGCATGAAGGTTTCTTGTATGTTATTTCCACAAACTTAAGTTGAAATTTGTATTGCAATGTTCAATTTTACTTTCTTGATTGACATTTTAACAAGCTTATCAATGCAAAAAATCAGTTTTCAAAAAAAAAAAAAAATTAAAAGTGAATTTTCTAGAAAACGGCCAAGGGAATGATTTTAGATTTTACGGCAATTGTTTCAGAACAGATAAAGATACCATTTCCCGTAGGAATTGAGAGAGTGCATGCATATTTCATTTAAAGGTGGTTCTAGCCTACTGTGTATATATAGAAGATGTAGAGTTACGGGTTTCAGTGATATGATGTTATGGCGTTACGACGTTATAAATTAAATATATTTCAAAAAATTCTAACTACTCATTTGAGTGTGAAAGATAAAAAATCGGCTTTTTACGTTTTTTTTTTAACTGGGCATGAAAAACGAGCCAATCTGACAGTTCTTCGGATTCGAATTCAGCGGGTCAAAATACGTAAGAATACAGTTGTCTGGTCCATCAGACAGACCACTTATTTTTGTGGGCCTATGTAATTATTTATCACCTTCACAGGTTTTGGCGGACCATTTCTCTTATTCTCATCTATTGGACAAAAAATTAAAATAAAATAAAACGATTCTGTAGTTTTTAGAGGAACCGAAAGCAAGAAGAAGGCTAGATTATCATTATTTTCTGTATTTTTTCTTAGATATAAGCTTAAAATACGATAGTTTCTATTGAGGAGGGAAAGTCCCTAGTTCTGATGACATATTAATAATATGGGTCAGTGGGCTGATCCACTGCAAAGTAAGTTGTATACTCGTAGTCAGCAACGTCAAAAACCTCCAGGTATATATTTTCGCATTTTGAACATCACACATTTGTTTAAAGGTTTCATTCCAATAATAGTAATTAAACAAAGAATTAATTAGAAAATCGACCACTTTTGTCTAGTGCAAACGATATTAATAAAGTATTTATCATCTATGAAGTATTGACAGAAATGCAAATTTCAAATTAAATATGACGAAATTAGAGTTAATTTAACTAGTATAATATAAGAGGCTCACTGCTCGTTTTTTGTTGTTCAAAAACAGTTCATACGAAAACCAATCATATAAACTCATGCTAATACAAACAAATCTTATATGTCAGAAGCTAGAAACCGTTAATATTTCAAATTTGCACTGGTTGAAAGTTGCTGTTAGAAATTGAGCAGTTAAGAAATGAAAATAAATTTGAATTAAAAGTTTTAGCAAATGCCAACTGCCAACATGTAAGTCAGGCCTAAATTATTATTTTTATCCGCTTATAGATATTAATAAAATTGAAGTCTGTCTCAATTCAATTTATAAATTTCTTTCACTATAAATAGACCGATCGATAAGTTAACCGAACATGGCACTGAACAGAAATTATTTTGGCAATCGCAAAGGGGGAGATAAAAAGGAGGATATTGTTCTTGACCAGGGGTCGTCATCAGGGCAGTTCAAGGGCATCATTTCTAAAGGGTATGAATAAATTGATATATTTACTATAGTCTGAGCATAAAGTGTGGATAAGAAAGCAAGAGCAGTATTTTAATTAAAAGAAATAAAAGATAAATATACCTGAAGCGACACCGCCGCCGTTGACTAGGTTCTACCACTAGGGATCGACCGATATGATTTTTTAGTGCAATACCGATAATCGGCCGATACCGCTATTTACATGGCCGATTATCGGTATCGGCCGATTGTCGGCCTTATATTACCCTGTCTTTTATTTCTAAAATCTGAAAATTGTGCTAAAAATTAAAGTATAACATTATTTTTGTTTTTTAACCTCCCTTGACAGAAGTATAACAGAGCGTACTTTTAATTATCTGTTTCTAAAAAGTAATTATTCCAATATGACGTGGACGGCTATTCCTGGGTGAAGCTCTGAAATGGGGATGGTAAATACCTACTTTGTTTAATAATAAATTTTTAACTAAAGGTAATTTCTTTGGGCAAATGACGGTTTTTATTTATGAAACAGGTAGTTTGTCGAATTTCTATGACGTTAGCCTCATAGCTAATAGATGACTTTAGGAGACAATAAAAATATAAAAATTTCGATAAGCACTGATATTTGGACCTGCACACATAATAACAACCCATTTTTATCTTTCACAGCTCATAGGATAGACTTCAAGAAAACGGAAAGGTGTTCATTTGAATTGTATTGCAAATATTTTCTAGGTACACATTCAGGTTTAACTATTGCCCAGAATATAAACAGTTTAATGCAAGAATAGAAATTAAATTACAATCAAATCCTCCTAGTTTTGGCCGACACTACTTCCAACATGATAAAAGGTATCGAAGAAGCTAAACTAACACATTAACCTTGTTTTATACATACATTACAATTAGTGATACAGGATTCAATTGAAAGTCAACGATCCGAAACAGATTTACTGGGAAAAGCGAGGGGTTTCACATTTCCACCATTCCTCATTAACTTGCGTTATTAAAGAAAGTTCAGAAGCAACTTAATATTCCAGAAAAAACTTTAGTTCAAGATGATAGCAACACGATGGAACTCAAGTAATTACATGTTAGAACGCTTGATCGGCCAAAAAATGCTTTACATATGTTCATGGTCAATGAAGATTCTGCGGTTAATGAAAAGGCCCTGACATTTTACCAATGGGAACTAGCAAATAAACTTACTAAACCTATTAAAACTCTTTGAAGAGATTACTAAACTTGCCAGTAAGTCGAATGTATCCATATCTGGAATAATACCACTGATTAAAACTCTTTCAAATTATCTAAGCAAAGCTGATGCTAATTTTTCTGCAGTCCAAACAATAAAAGAGCTAAAAATTAATTTGATGGTTCAGAGATTGTTGATTTTGGTGGTTCGAATGACAGTGATGATTTTCCATTGGCAAAAACTGCTGGATAATCTTCAAACAACGATAAGGTTGATAACCAGAGTAATAATGATGATGTTGCTCATGGCATATTTTGGCGCACTTATGAAGAATTTACGGGCGTGGAAAATAAAATAAATTAATTAAGCTCGAGTAAAATCACAAAGAAAGATTTGTGAATTCAAATATACATAGAACTACCTCCGACTGCTAGAACTGAAGATCCTTTAACTTGGTGGGCCAACAAGAAAGAAATGTTTTCCTTCCTGTATAAAATAGCCGTAATGTATTTAGCACCTCCACCAAGTAGCGTTTACAGCAAACAATTATTTTCTTCAGCTGGTAACGTTTATGAATCTGCAAGAAGCCGATTGAATCCAAATCGAGCAGAAAGTCTAATTTTATTACATCATAATTTACCTAAACTTTAAATATTAAATAATTAAATAAATATTAATATTATTACGTTTTGACTTGTTTTTAACCTTAAAAATTAAAAAAAGAGAATTAAAAAAGGAAAAGTATTTTTTGACTGACACCGATATCGCGCCGATATTACAATCCAATATCGGACAATACTGATAATCGACCACAACGTCGATATGGCCGATATACCGATATCAATATCGGTATCGGTCGATCCCTATTTACCACAGACCCGTCAGACCCTATATTTAAGATTATTACTGTTTTTGCCGCTTGTAAGAATCTGCAATACAATGGCGGGTTGAGGTCTCTATTGTCTCCATCTCTTTCCGATGCTGGCTTTTTTCGGTTGATCGGCCTATAACCGGCCTCTAAAGCCTGCGCAGTAATCATTCCATTATGTAGTATAGTTCAATGAGTATAGGTATATTAGGTGATATACATGTCAAATGACCCCCTGTACATCCCTGTTCAGGGTCGGCATCGCATTACCAAATACCCTGTATATACCCACGCGCCAATATGTACCTACCTATAAATGAAAACACATAAAAAACCGCTGCCCAAGGAATCACTACTTCCACATCCAGATTCTCTATCCAAGTCACTCACAACGAAAAAACTTTGTATGTGAAAATAATTGTTTATGGAACTTTAATAATATAATATTTGAAATCCTCTACCCCAAAAACCCATAAAACGATACCCCACATCGGTAGTGGGGTGGGGGTGGTGATAGGGGGGTGGTAGTGGGGGGTGGATGAAGTAAAAAAATATTTTGAGGTTTCTGGTTCCTGTACATGCACTAAATCACATTTTTTTTTCATCCCCTTTAATAAGGAGGTGGGGGTGGTAATGGGGGTGGCTAATGTCAAAAAATTTTTTAAGACCTCAGCTTCTCTTGCATATACTAAATACCAATTTCATGGATTCTTACCTGCTTGATTTACCCATTTACCCCAAATTTACCCCAATTTACCCCCCAACCCTTCGACGGAACAAGATAAAAATATAATCTAGTTCTAGATCTCGTTAAAGTACATATGTGTACCAAATTTCAAGTCAATATCTCAAACGGTTCCAGAGTAAACGTGCGCACAAAAAAAAGTTACAGACAGACAGACAGACAGACAGACCGACAGACAGACAGACCGACAGACAGACAGACCGACAGACAGACCGACAGACAGACCGACAGACAGAAATTTTTTTTTCGCTCAAACTTAAAATCTCGACGTTTCATGACATTTTAAGCCTATTTGGACAAAAAAAATTTAAAAAAATTTTTTTGTCGTTACTATACTTCCACTGGACGTGGAAGTAATATTCACTCTATATTATTCTTTTTTATTTTTTTTGCAATTCGCACATATTTACTTAGATCTAAATATCTTGTATATTATAATATAGTAACAAAATTGTGCATTGTCTGTTCAGTTGGCAAAAAAGTTAGAGATTGAAGCCACAACAGGAAAACAAATGTTTGCCTTGACAGAAAATTTGTTTTCACGAAACAGTTAGCTCATTCTACACGAGTCTGAAATAACAAAATATGAACCAGGTATTACGGATATACTATATTGTTATATATGTGGGCTTTCCAAGGGATTTCCTTTTCATCTTCCTTCTGCACAATAAAACGCACGCCAGTAATGGAACGTAAGAAAAAAGGTGATTTATGATAACAGTGTGTTTTTGAAATAAATGAACAAATTTTTATTTTCGACATTGTTTCGCGTTGATTCTTATATTAATTCAAATTTCAGTTTGTGTAGTAAAAACTCGGGGAAGTTTCGGAATTGTTAATGTGGTGTAAAAAAATTATGAAGTCTGATATGAGAGAAATTCCCCAAAATTTTTAGGGAACTGTCATGCAAAATATTGGTACCTAATTCATTAGCAGTAAAAACAGCTCTGACCACATAGTGGAGTTAATGAAGCTTTTTACCTCTGAACTCTAGTCCAATTTTCATGATTCCTTCTGTAATCTCTCTCTAAAACTTTGTAAATTAATGTTAAAAACTCCTAATGTCGATTTTTACTTGGGGGGTGGTTCTCACCCCTTCTGAAGGAGCGAACAAAAAATAAAAAAGTAACCACTGCATCTGATAGAGAATCATATATTAAGAAAAAAATGTGGTATACATTTTTTCACTAAAGTACATATTTTCTTAGTTATAACGATTTGAAAATTGAGATTTTAGCATTGAAACATTGGTACCTCGAGTTTTCCGTAAATAAGTATTACATGTAACGAACAAACGGTATGATTTGATTGGATTGATTTATCAGCGTACGGTAGGATTTGCTGCCACTCCCGGGTATACCGCCGGGCAGGATACGTCTACGCTGGGTTGGATTTAGGTCATCTTGTTGTCAGCAGGGGCAGCCACATGCCGCATGGTACAGGAGTGTGGGATGGACAGTATAGGTGTTTGCGAAATGCGTTGCCACATTGTGTCTTGATGTGGAGAGTGGGCCGAAAAACACTTTTTTTTTGTTTTTCTATCACTATACCCGGAAAAGTTGCCTATCGCCTAGCTAAGCAAAATGAAAAAAAAAAAAAAATGATAAATTTCAAATCAAAATATATCTTCCGTTCGCGCATCGTACTAAAAGTTTAAAAAAATGGCGAAATTTTGCTGCTTTTCGTCAATTTTTTATAATTATTAAACTCGCTACTATCGAAACGCTTTACGTCCTAATGTGAAGTTTGGGGCATGAAGAGCTCAAAAAAAATTAAAACCTGTCATTTCAAAATATTTATTGTTCACGCAAAAAGCTTAAAAGACACAATTTTTAGTAAACAAACGGTGAATATATTTATCACTTCTAATTTTGTTATTCAAAAGGGTACACTTTGAAGTCAGATTTTTGGAAAATTCTGGTGTAATAGATCTTGATAGAAAGGTCGTCTTAATGAAGCGTCAGCGCTACACACTTTTTTAGATATTTCGGTCACAAGTTGACACAGCCTGGGTATAACAAAGGAAGCTTTGAAAATCCAGTTGCAGCGGTGTGCTAGTCTGTATCAGATTCCCATTCCTCAAGTTGACAGAAAAGTGCTGAGCAAGAAGTAATTATACCTACTTGATATTTCTGCTGCCATAAAGTCAGGTACAATGGGGTATTTTTCTATATTTTTTTTTATTGAATAATATCATATAATATGTACAAACAAGCCTTCCAATACAGATTTCCGCCAAAACAATTACCAATTTTTTGAGAAAACAGAAGTTAAAATTAGTGGAGCAACAGATGTTTTAAATTGGTGACGTAGGTTCTTTGGCCGATGACGTAGCTGGACTGTTTGAATTTGTTGATAGAATGGTTTTATACAAAACAGTGTGATGTTGCCAAGTTGAAATTCCTTCTCTAGTTCTAGCAAAGATAATTGAAGAAAACAGGAGTATAAAGCTTATTTATTAAATCAGTTTTAATATATTTATCCACGAAATTTCATTTTCTTATGTAAAAAATAATAGGCGTGAATTATTAAATATTTTAAATAATTTTTAATGTCGATTAGATTTTTAAAAACATATTTAGTAAAACATGACAACAATGTCAACGGCTAGTCGAATGACAGATGTGTTCTAACGTCGCCGTTGTGTTTATTTGAAGCATTTCAGTTTCTTTTATCGAGGGATTTGCTGTAATTTACAAATAGTAGATAATGTC
This sequence comes from Rutpela maculata, assembly GCA_936432065.2. Classification (NCBI taxonomy): domain Eukaryota; kingdom Metazoa; phylum Arthropoda; class Insecta; order Coleoptera; family Cerambycidae; genus Rutpela; species Rutpela maculata. Next base: position 217,295,422 of record OW386286.2, read on the forward strand.
ATTTAAAAGGTATTTTGTAAAAGATGTGGAAACACAATTATAAGTGCTTCGGAAAAAAAATTTGTAACTGTTCCGAAAAAATTGATATTCGAAGAAATTGGTGGCACACAAAAAAATAAATCTAACCAATATATCTCTTTCACTTGTATTGTGACAAGAAATGTCAGCTGGCGGCACGCAAAAAATGTTGCCACATAATCCTCGCCGTAAGTTTTGTTTACATTTTTGAGATAACTTCTACATAATAACAAATATAAATAACCTTTAATTCCTTCTAAATACATGTGTATAATATTTATTGATATTCAAGATATTGAGAAAAATAGAAGTGTCATAGGTAAAATAATGTAAAGTAAATACACAATTTGGCATTCATATAAGTTAGTTGCAGTCTACGCGAAAGCTGTCTATGATTGGATACATTATTTCCCGCCAAATAAATTCATTTGAAATCTGTGTCTAGACGTGCGTATTCTTATTTCTTATTTTTATTTAAGAAATTATTGTTTTGGTTTAAATTGATTATGCAGTAATTGTTAAAATAATAACTTTACTTGATATATCACCAAAACTGAATTTAAAAAAAAATGGAAAATACCCCATTTAGAAGATTTAGCAGCTCGCGATCCTGGTCCGCTTTCACCCACAAGATGGTTGACGACAGTAAACAGAGTTCTCAGACTATACGTAAGCTTAGAAAAACTGATGAACTTATGAAATTAGGCAGCTGATACATTTTATTTTGAAATGTTACATGTCTCTCTGGTTCAAAATTAAAACCAGCAATAATTTCACAGATGATCCAAAGATAGATCAGAAGATTGGTACCTTACTCAAAATTTACTGTCATAAAGCCAGTAATTGAGTGAAACGCTTTCTTTGTCCACCCCGAAAATTTGTTCCTTGCAATGATTGTGAATGAAAGGAGACATATCAGAGAACTGGGGCTGCGTGTTGAAAACTCGATCATTTTCCAAGGGAAAGACTATTCGAAACTTCACCGTGCCAAAACTCAACTTCGAAACGACAAACTACGTCAACATGATTTGGTGGGATAGTTGCAATATCTCCCCTTCTCCACTAGGAACATCACGGATGAGGACATCAAAAATATAATACAGACTGGCACACTACTGCAACCGAATTTCCAAAGCTTCGCTTGTCACACCCAGGCTGTAGAACGCTGTGTCAAACTTGTGACCGAAACATCTAAAGAAGTGTCTATGTCTAGCGCTGATGCAAGAGACAGCTTCATTAGGTCGACCATCCTGTCAAGATCTGTTATGCCAGAATTTTCCTAAAAATCCGACTTTAAAGTGCTTTTTTACTAAAAATGAAAATTACGAAATATTGTAATTTTTGCAGAAAATTGTGTGTTTTGAACATTTTGCGCGAACAAATTTTGAAATTATAGGTTTTAAATTTGATTCGTGTTTCTCATGTCCCAAATTTCACATTAGGACCCTATAGCATTTCGATAGTAGTGAGTTTAATAATTATAAAAAAATTGACGAAAAACAGCAAAATTTTTTCATTTTTCAAAACTTTGAGTGCGATGTGCGAACGGAAGATATATATTTTTTAATATTTCTTTTTCATTTTGATTAGCTAAGTGATAGGCAACTTTTTCGAGGTATAGCGACAGAAAAATAAAAAAAGCCTTTTTCCTGCCCACCCTATGCGCCTCTTTTTGCGTTTTTGCTTCTAGAAATATTTTTGTTTCCTCCGTTCTTGATTCTGGCAGATCATATATCATTGTGATTTTTTTTATAGTATTCATGTTTTTTATTGCTATTCGTTTCCAGTGCGTGTATTAATTTTGTTCGTTATTTATTTGCTTATGAAGCTATAAATAATTTGTTTTTTTACTTCTGAAGGATTAATAGCTTCGGAAATATGACAGTTCAAGTGTGGAGCTGGAACTTTTAGTGGCCAAAGGAACATATTTGAATCTCAAATAACTCGAAAACTTCTGACCCTCGCGTAAGAAAGGCTCATAACATAAATTAAAGCTACTAAAATTTACTTTAAAAGAGTTTTTTGTTCAATGTATCACTATCATTAACAACCTAGTTATGACTGAAAACTTTACCTATATGCAAGAAGTATACCGGATGTTACTGAGATATGGCTTGTCCCTTTTTATTCGCGTGTCTTTTAACTTAGAGATTTTTTTTTGTCAGTGCACCAATAAAAGTACATTATTTGACATATAAGCAAGGTATTTGTCATTTCCGGTTTTACCGAAATAATAGCATATCAGATTTTAATCTTTACAGCAGACCATTAAATTCTGAGCTCGGTAGTGTGACATACTCGGATGTTTGGCTTTTGTTTTCCTTTATTATTTACGATAAATTATTAAATGCAGAAATTTTAAATTTTCGTTCCATATGATACTCCATTGCTTCATTATTAAGCGTTATAGTTCAAACAATGAATGCCCAAAAGGGGATTATAGAGAACATTGAGGAGGGGAGAATTTTCCTCTTCAGAAATGTGTTAGGAAGAAAATGAATATAGATATTCTTGTAGGAAATTTAATTATGTTTAATTTTGCATAGATTACCCTTTTCCGTGTGACGCATGATTTCCGAGTTCCAAGCGAAGAATCGAAAAAAGAAACCTTTCCACCCCCCCTCCCCCCTGAAGCGGCTGGGCTAGGGATGAGGACTTTTAGTATGTTTACCTCCTAACTACCTCCAACACATTCCTGAAGAGGAAAATTCTCCCCTCCTCAATGTTCTCTCTCTTCCGTTGACTGGACTATTATGTATTATGTCCAAAGTGTAAGGACTATAAATTAGATATTTCTCAATATTTTTATAAGCTAAATTTTTTTAAGGGTTTTCTAATTTAAATTGACAAATAAATCTGTTATTTCTCTTATAAAAAAACCTAGGTTCGATTTTATTTATTACGTTGACTATGGAATTGTCCATCTCATAATCTAAAGAAAGTTTATACATCTTTGAAAAAAAATAATGTTTTGTTAAAATAACTTTTCAAAAATTTGGAACTTACGTTTGTAATCAGTGGCCTCAAAAACCTCGTCAAAAACGTAAGTATAGGTAGCGACTAATTCTCAATGTTGTACCTATTACTAATTTTCTTTTTCGAAAATAAGAAAAACGACATTCCTTGTTTTTGACATTATTCTACATAGACTTAAAAAGTCATGACAGAAGATTTCAGATCAATTCACTCAGTGGACGTAAATTCTGTGATTTTGTCATTCATTTTTACGGCTTCATTGACTAGGTTCATGTTAACAGTGAGGGTTAAAATGACACTAACATTTTTAGAAAAAATATTTGAAAAAATCATACAGATTTTTCTCAGAAAGTAAACAATTGCGAGACAAACTGTAAACTTAAAAATCAGAATATTTTAAATTGAGAAATATTTTACAACACGCCAGTCTGAATGACTATGAACTTTGAACCGCATATGTATAAAACAAAGAGAAAGGCGAGGGCAAGTTCTTATTCCTTTATTCGTTTTACTGATTTTTCTCCATCAGAATTACCTAATTTATTTTTGTATTCTACAACAGCTTTTATGTAACATGGAAAAGCTGCTGTGTAAAATATATTATCCACACTAGCGGCATGCGATAAAAAACTTTTTTATTCTTTGTCACGACAGTTTCTTATATGATTTTTACTAAAATCAATACGAACATAGCCAACATATTGTTTACTCGATGTCGGACCCATAAGATGGATGGGAAAGAGACGAAACTGTTTTAAACGAGTTGAATTGAAAACATTTTCAATTTCGTTATTTTCGTTGGAAAGCCGGGGAATATACAGCGTGTTTCCGTTTTAAATAGCTGGAGTTTGTAGAAAACGTGATATAAAGTTATACCCTGAAACTTTTTTTTAATACAGGATGTTATTTCTTATAAAAATAATTTTGGCCCTAGATTATGATTGTGACCAGTTGAATAGTAATTTTAAATTAGGTTTGTCATAATGAAATATTAAGAATCACAACATTTATTTATTTATTTAGGTCACAACCTTACAGGCAAGTCGAACTACAAAGTTGTAAATCCATAAGAAAAATGAAAAAGGAAAAACATGTACCAGTACAATAAAATACAAGAATAAGTAAAAAAAATGCGTATATAGATAATATATAAAGGAGTAGAGAATATTATTTAGGTATTATGCAAATCACAACTTTCACACTTTTTTATTTATTATGAAAACACCTACTTTCTGTATATTGTTGCCCTTATCTGGGCCCTTATCGTCAGTATTAGCTAGAAGAGTAATTGTTTTAATTGATTCTCCAATAATGAGTGTTTTAAAGTATTTACCTAACTAATATTTTAGCGTGCCCATAATACAGAAAGTAGGTGTTTTCATAATAAATAAAAAAGTGTGTAAGTTGTGATTTGCATAATACCTAAATAATATTCTCTAATCATGATAAAAGCAAATAAATAAAACAATTAATTGTAAATATAAAAGAGATCACAAAGAAGTATCTGACAGAGACCTAGACCGAAATAAAACATAAAACATCAAATCATGGGCCCCTGTACCAAATTCACTGGCGGTCCCTCGCGAATAATAATTGATGAGCGGGGGGGAAGAAATGTGAAATAAAATTTTTTGTCAAGATCTCTGGCGGGCTCCTCGGAAGCCAACATCTCTGGTGGGCCTCCGCGCTTAATAATTGATGAGCAGGGGGAAAAATTTCAAATTCTCTGAATTCTTTGAATTTCTTGTAAGATATAAAGATATTTTCCTATCTAAGCAATCATAACTAGTTAATGTCACAGATGTCAGATATAGACAGGGGCGGACTGACAACAGTTTAGCGGCGCTGGATCTTATCACCGTTTCAGTGTAGCTACAGAAGAACGCACTACCGGGCGTCAAAATGACGCGACACCAATTTATTTCTCAGGGGGCGTCAGTCGCGTATTACCCCGTTCTTCTACCTCCCAAGCGGGTTCGAGATAAGATGCACTTCGATAGCCGAATAATGGACCAAGGCTGCACTACCACAGATCGGAAATGACGCTCTCTCTGGACCTGAATTCCCACGTTAGGGGTTTAGGTACCTCTTAATTTCCTGAATTTTTGCATAAAAAAATCCCAACCGAAGAATTTCTCTGCGGAGGGATTAATTTTTGTACGTGGAAACCACGTTTTGGTCTGTTAATGACGGAATCTATTTCTCGAAAAACGCATAAAAAAATCCCTATCAAACCTCCGTAAAGCAACCAGAAGGTCGAACGTTAATGTGAATTAACTCGACACATCCGGTTTTCTATACGAAAGTTCCAGGGATTATAGACCGTCAACAGGCCTCAAGATCAATTAAGAAAGAATAGTTCAAAGAATCCGTTTATTTAACAGAATTGGTTATACAAAATTCTCAAGATAAGAATCGTGCCTTCCCCAATCAAGGTAATGACTTTCAGACCATACAAGCGAGAGCGCTCACGCTAACGATCGATTAGGTAGAAAAGATTCATGCGTACCTTCTCAGAATCAAAATGCGAGCTTTTTAGAGAAGTCTGAGACTATTTGTAATTTATAATTACGGCTGACTGATATTAACTTAAAACAGTTTTACTAAATGAATTTAGTTTCGCTAGAGACTACTTAGCTTTAAAGTTCTTGTATCGCGGAGATTCACGTACTCAAACACATTCATGAGGACTTATAACTGCATAAGTTTAATGGCGTTCGATCAGTCCACGATTTACTTGCTCCTATGCAGTTGTTCAATATTATCGATATGGCAGCAACCCACCTTCGAGCGACTTTTAGGCAAAATTGAATTTTTGGTTTTTTATGCACAAGGCGTTTTCCTCTATAACTTTGTCATTTGAAAAGCCCTGCTATTGGCTTTTCTACCATTGCTTTGTCTGGACCACTCAACGCGCTCGACCAAATTGTGAGCCGCTGAGTCAATCCAAACTCTTTCTATGCAAGAAACCGGCCTTGTACATGTGGATTGATTTTTATCAATTTTTGCTTATCGGCACTACGCCGGCTTTGACAAAATCTTCTATTTTGCCTTTTGGATGCAGTGCATCGCTAAAATTTTATGCTCATACTTTAGAATTGGGCTTTCAATGACCGTGCATCAAAGGTCAATGTCTTTGGTGGAGGAAATAAAAAATAAAAAATATTTCAAAGAATATTTTCGCGGTACTTTTTAAGCTAACTTTGTGGTACTTTTGAAAAAACTATTTTAAGACCAGTTTCGGCGTACTTTTGAAAAATCAATTTTCAAGCCAAATTTCAAGGTACTTTTGAAAAACTAATCTGCGGGTGAAATTTTGGCGTACTTTTGAAAAATCGATTTTCAAGCCAAATTTCAAGGTACTTTTGAAAAACTAATTTGCGGGTGAAATTTTGGCGTACTTTTGAAAAATCGATTTTCAAGCCAAATTTCAAGGTAGTTTTGAAAAATTAATCTGCGGGTGAAATTTTGGCGTACTTTTGAAAAATCGATTTTCAAGCCAAATTTCAACGCAGTTTTGAAAAATTAATCTGCAAGTGAAATTTTGGCGTACTTTCGATAAATCGATTCTTGAGCCAAATTTTGACGCCCTTTCAAAAATATTATTTTTCCAAGTCCAATTTGTGGTACCTTTGAAAAAGTATATTATTCATAAATCTTGGTCATTATATACTTCTGCTCTCATATCCTGAACTAAAAACATTTTTCCTAAGTGAAAATTCGGTGTTTCTTCGAATTTTCACCTGGTCATTTCCAACGCCTTATAGAACCCAAAACGGTCCTTATGGACTGATCTGTGCCTCTGCAGACTCTTAAAAATGTCTTTAAATGAAATTTTTGCCTAAGTCGAATTTTGATTCTGTCTTCAACTTAGAACGATTTTGGAGAGTTCTACAACATAGCCACCAGCAGGCGCCGGCCATCTTGCCAAGCACTATTGGAGCGGCCACCGGGATTCGTCCCGGTGTCCCGGTGGGCCAATCCGCCCCTGGATATAGGATTAAATATTTTACAGGCATTAAAAGTTGGTGATTAGCGCATGAGCTTGGTTCGACCAAAATGACAATAAAAACAGTTTTCGCGTGAGTTCGTGCTAGGAACCAGAAAACAAAGCTTATTAACAAGGGACGGACAGTCAATAATATTTGCAATATTGTACACAAAAGAAAGTTCCTTCTTTTGCTTAGAGGGATTATATGAAACATTTCTAATAAAAGTGCATTGTCAGTACCTCGCGGAGGATAAGAACCATTTAGTTTATGAAACACAAACTTAAGAAATTTCCTTTGCATAGATTCAATTAATAAAATTAGTATATAGGAAACCATATATGAGTGCCGCATGTTCTAGTCTGGGTCGAATGTATGTCAAATATAATAATTTTAAGCTTTCAACATTTGAGAAACAGCTCCAATTTCTAACAAAGAACCCGAGTAACTTAGAAGCTGATTTGGTCATTTGATTAACATGGTTAGAGAAACTTAGCTGACTGTCAAATATAACACCGAGATCGTTAAATTCGGAACAACGTTCGAGTGGAAAGTTGTTAATAACACAGGCACATAAAATAAAATAATTCTGAACTGATCACTAGACATATTTTTTTAAATAATGGGATATTTGAGGAATAAATTGACAGTAGAAAAAATCTTGGTGACTTACAGCTTTTTTATCATCAGATTTGAATTCAGCGCACCAAAATACATATAAAATGATCAGTCTGGTTATTAGTTCAGAATTTTAATTTTGTTTTGTGTGCCGATGTAATCAAATTTTATGGAATTTTACCTACGAGTAAGTGTCATTATCTTGCATTTAGCAATATTTAGCTTAAATAAATGAAGCGAACTATATATACCTAAACTCTAATCATTTACTTCACCCTGCCATAGTACAAAATCATTTTTACTGTATTATAACAGTGTTTAAAACATTTTTTTGCAACTCAGTTTGCATGTTATTAGCATAATAGCAAGGTGAGTAGTAATTCGTGTGCATATATTATGCATTTTCTGCGCATAACAGTATCTAGCGTTACCTAAATTACGAATTACGAAGCATTAACATTAAGTTTGCATGAATTAAGTAAGCACACAATCTTACAACCACAGTTTAAGATCCGTTTACTTCTCTTTTTTCTTATGATATTAAATTCCTCAGCTCACACACTTCCGCGATGAGTTACTGAACCTTTCTAAATAAAATATCACATGTTGTAACAATTTTGCTTTATTTTTTATAACGTGATGCGGAATTCTCATTAATCTTGAGATAAAAAATGATTTAGTCTTGTTCTCTTGAACGCTCCAACTGTTTCTCGGGATATGAATGTCTCGCCATTATGGCATTAGTTTTGGAACTCATTAATCATTTTATGTAAGGCACATTCAGTTCGAATTTAATAACATTCTGAAACTTTTCGGCACTACGAATAAAGACAGGGCTTTAGCGACTAGGAACTATGTAACTTGGGATTTAACTAAAGTTTACAGTATTATTTTGGTAGATTTTCGCCTTTGCATTACTTGGTATAAATTTTCGTTTCTCCCTGATATGTATAAACCGAATCTGCATATGAACAAATGGAATATTTTGGACTTTGTTGTAGTTTGTTTGAAAGCCGTCTCTAGATATTACCAAATATGATCTACGTCATATAAAATATAGTAGTATATAAAGTTCTGGGAGCAAATATTTGCGAATACTAATTAAAATTTTTATTTAAACAAACGAAGAAAAGAGATAGAAAAATATATGAAAGTTAGAGTAGTGGTAGTAGTTTTGGTAATAGTAGGGGTGACTGGGATAGAACCTAGGAGAATTGATCTAAGTCGAAAAATAGCAAAAATCGGCAGAAAATTGTTCGCTTATAGAGCATAACCAAGCAAATTTTATGACATCAGTCAACATTTGATATAAAAATACTCTTTCACGTCTCCGACGACGTGTGGCATCACAAGCAAAAAAATTGGAAAGTACGTCGAATTAGGAAAATATTTTTTACGACGCACGGCGGCGTTTAACGCCCTATGCACAAAAATCGAAAGTACGACGAATTTTGACTCCACCACATGTAGACAAACCCCAGATCCAAAGCCAAGGCTGTCCCGAAGGGGGTAACACATTTGGAAACACGCAGACATACATCCATAAGCACCGATATTATCAATGTAGGAGCTGGGGCCCGAACCCAATCAATACACAATAGACAGCGTAACCAGCATATTCGTCACACAATACGTTTTAACCTACTGAACTTCCAGTCCATAGGCATTTTTTTTAAATGGTAGTTTTGAGACTAAACTAATATAATCCGAGTTTTTAGGAATGCAACATGGGGAAGTCAAAGGCTAGTGTAACTGTCAAAGATTAGCAGGGTGTATACTTTCTGGAAAACCTGGAATAGTCAGGGAATTTATAAATTTACTGGCCGATGCCCGCGACTTCTTTCGTGTGGAAGACTTCTTGCGCGTGGAATTAAGATCATTGATATACTAACTTATGCCTATAAAGAAGTACTACATACTCACTGAGTACTCCTCTAGTACTCAGGAAGTACACTCGAGGAACCCATTGCGCATTAATTGCACTCAGTGAAAACTTCTGCGTATCCATAGTACCCAGGGAAACCATTGCGCATCCATTGTACTCGAGGAAACCCACTGCGCATCTATAGTACTCGGGAAAACCTATTGCGCACCCACTGTACTCGAGGAAACCCACTGCGCATCCATAGTCTTCGGGGAAACCCACTGCGCATCGCAATTTCATAACAATTCATTATTCTATTTTTGTGTTAAACGAGTTAAACGAAAAATAATTAATCGACAATAAAGCACATGAGCGGGTATCTGTCAAATGTCATGCTTAAAAACACCCCTCACCCTGTTCACCCGTTCGGAGGGTCTCTTTTTGAAAACCGTTTAATACGTGATCTTCTTATATCCTCAGAAGAGTTCATTGCTCGAATTATCACGTTTTTGACTTACGCGATTTCAAAAATACGGCTACGCTTTAAACTATCTACCACCCTCGTTTTCACCTCTAATTTCGTCTTGACCGTATCTAATAGATTTCAACAAAAAATATTTCTGCCAAATATCACGCATCTAGATCTAACTGTTTCCGAAAAAGCCTCTAAAATTTCAACTCCCCCTTTTCACCCTCTTGGGGGTCGAATTTCGAAATTCCTTCTTGGTGGTTGCCTACGTCATTCGAGGAACCTCTATGCAAAATTTGAAGTTTCTAGACTCAGCGATTTGAGCTACGCGTTGATAGATCAGTCAGTCAGGGTATTCTTTTATCGTGAGGCTACAGAGACTATCTCTAAAAATTTCCTTACTTGCGTGAGATTTTTTTGAAAAGACCTGTCTTAACGCATAATTGCACTATTTGTCGAGAAGATTTTTAGCAAGGTTTCATCTGGATAGACCTTCAGGGAGCTGATCATCATCAGTAAAGAGTTAATTATTATCCAGAGTTTTTTTTAATTTAATTTTATTAAGATCAAAAATCTTTTTTATCCTCAAATTCTGAAAAGAGTGAAATTCAGTGAAATTAATTTTTAGATATAAGATTTAGAAATAAGATAAGATAATTTTTAATGATTATTATTTTTCTATTTTCAGGTGAGTAATTCAACTTCTTGAATCATGACTAGTGATTGGTAAGAAATTTATTTTTTAATGTAATTAAGTATAAGTTAAGTTATATTACAATGTACGAATTTGGTCCAGTCAGTTCGTATTCAATTTTATTTTTTTATTGTTTTCAGTGTGTATATTTTCTAGAAAACAGGGAAAACCTGGAAAAGTCAAGGAATTTATAAATTTATAAAAAAGTCAGAGAAAATTTATTAAAACTGCTTATATCTAAAGTTGTTTCCATCTTGCGCCCCCATCCTCCCCCCACTTGTTAGTCAAAAAATGTTTTCCATTTCCCTCCCCCCCGTTCAATTTTCATTTTCGAGCAGAAAATATTTCTGAAATTTGCATTGAAAAGTCCTGGAAAACCTGGAAGTCAGGGAATTTCAAAATTGTGAATTGGTATACACCCTGGGTTAGTGTTATTGTAAAAGATTAGTGTAACTATCAAATGTACACTTGTTCTGCCGTTTATTGAGGGAATGTCTTACTTACGTAGAATATAAGAGAGTTATTTTAGTAAAGTTTGATGTATTTTTAATAATTTTTGCTATGACCGTGACTGTTCTCTCAGTCAGGATGTGAATCATTTCTTAATGAGTTTATACAGCTTAACAATTTATTCTTAGATATAGGATCAAAGTCGTTTGAATCGGATGTAGCATTATTTTGCCAGAAAAATTAAGTATATGTTTCTAACTAAAACAGACATTTTTAAATATATTATAAATGATGCTTGTCAGTAATTATATTATGCTAATGATTATATTTCACGTATTGGGCAAGTCGGAAGGATTAAAATTTGTATTGTAAAAATAAATTTGCAGTCTAGTTTTACTTGATCTATTGTAAGTTTTGTTATGCTTGCTTCCTGTAGAAGACGAGTATAGGACATATAAAAGACATATAATAGTGTGAGAAATATATGTAAACATTTCTGTAAAATTAGGCAAGCGATGCACCCCTATTTAACCACAACTAACCGACGTACGTCCTAGTGGTAGAAGCTGCTTTTATTCGATCCACACGGGTGAACACATAAAAATTTTATGTTTTATTATTACAACAATTATTTTATTAAATAATAAAAGGGTAATGGAAAAATATGAAATTATTTTGAACGTCTTTGGGTGGAAAGAAAAATTTTGTGATCTTGCTTCTTCAATTTTATTGTCTAGCCATCTTTTAATATTTTCCGGTATGCTCTTCAGCCTCTATTCTCGATGTGCACTGTTATCTTTTTCTCGCAACTGCCTCTTTTCCTTTTATCATCATGCCGTAATCTTTTTGATTTTAGATGACTGATTCTCTGTTGTACTTTTTAGCATTTGCTGTTTTCTTTTTTTTTCCATATTTTTTTCCATTCTATTATCCATACGTCAAAATAGTATATTGTTTAAAAACAACACGATACATCACCTTCGATAGGTAAAATCTGCCGTTCAGCGAGAGTTCCGTTTACAGTTCATCTCAAAGTTATAGCAACCTAAGGGCCGGTTTTTCAATGCAAGGTTAAGCACTTTATCATACAGATAAACTAACTAGAAGTTTAGATTGTGCTTCTATTAAACATTTTAATATCGCAATTTCAGATTCTGAACTTCTAGTTAGTTTATCTGCATGATAAATTGCTTAACCTTGCATTGAAAAACCGGCCCTTAGGTTGCTATAACTTTGAGATGAACTGTATTCGGTTTACTATGTCCGTTATAGCGATGAGAAAAATTACGAAAAGAAATATTTTCCAATTATAATTAGATATAAAAATTATATGTATCGCCGGTTTATTGAAGTTTTTTTAGTCATCCCCGATAATGTCAACTTTGTTAACGAAACTGTCGGCAATATATTATGCATGTTTTTGTTTTTTTAGAATCTTATCAGCGGTTGCGGCCCTTTTCTGTACAGTTCCTTTACTAATTTGTTTAATATCTTTCTTATCTTCGGATCGATTTTTTAAAAAAAAGTAGTTTTTACCTATAGGGTAACCCTTGCTGTCAAAATTTCAGTATGATTGAACGTGCTTACAAGAATCGTGACAAGGGACGAACGACAAACAGATGGAATATTTTGAAAAGTTATACAGAATTCTATCACTAAGTGCCCCTGACAAAGACAATATAGAAATCAGTGGAGTTTGGAGTTGTCTGTTACTTTGTGATATTCCATTATAACAAATAACAAACAAAAAACTTATTTGTTGAATATCACTATATTACTTCCGCATTTACGTTGGTCCATTGTTACATCATGGCAGCAAATAAAGTAGGGTTTTCGATATCTACTTGGTTATTAAGAAGATTTCAATTACCTACTTTTTATTTGATTTTCAAGATTTTCTTGAATACTGTGAAATCTTATAAATCTGGTCGGTTTCCAAAAAATGGTTTGCAAAATTTGAATTATTTTTTCGATTTTGAAATGATTTTAAATGTTTAATGTATCTTATATTACATGTCCTTTCTGTTTGACCCATGTATTAGCCACTACATTCTTCATAAGACAGCATATAAATTCTTGATGTCTTATTTTTATGTGTTTTATGTTTTGCGTTGTAAAATATATTCGATATTTTTGGCAGGGTTTAAATGCTATTTGAAGGTTGTCACTTGATATTACGTATGAAATTCTTTCTGACAAGGGGCCAAGTATGTTATAGATACAAAGCTGTAGCCAGAGAAGTACGACAAAATGGGTCCAGAAGCTTTGCACCAAATTCGGTGTCAGTAGATCTATAATAGGAAAAGAAATGTATTCCTCACGCTTTCAACTCCTGTCGCCACTAGTAAGCCCCGTCCCCTAATAAATACAATTCATCGTTTTGATCTTTTTGACTCGCGTTGTGCAAGATCCGAATTAAGGCTTTGTACTTGTTTTTAATTTATTGCTAACAAATTTTTGTTTTTTTTTTTCTACTTTAAAACGAACAGTACGATTTTCTTCTTGCATTATGTCGATACGTTCAGTTTAATCAAAGATTAGCCACGCCCGATGTCCTTCTGACTTTTTAGAAAGTCTTTCTAATCATTATCAACTAGTCACACCTATAGGTAACTTCATATGTTATCTCACACTTGTTGATTCTTAATTATTCTTTGCTGTAATTGTTTGCTGAGTAAATCGTTTTTACACACAAACTACATAGATAATTAATATAATATTAGGATTCCACGATGCATTATAATTTTTGTCAGTTCAGCGAGAACTTCATCTGATATGCACCGATCCATACATAATATGCCTTTATCACTAATTACTTTCCCTTGTATTTCTCATTAGCTTTCACATATAATAGAGTTATCAAACTGGTATACCACCTAGCGTAATAACAGGGGACTAATTTGAATTTTACTCCGCGGTGAACATAGTTCTAAATACACTATTCAAATTTTAGTCAAATTAATATTAAAATATGCATGATTATTCAAATATGGTAATCTCTCCATTCATAGGGCTTTAATTAACTTTTCAGTTGAGACATTTAATTTATTTCGTGTTTGTCGCTGCAAACTTTAAATGGAGTATAGTCTTTCCAATATACTTGTTTAAGACCTAAAAGGGTAACTTCCAGAGTTTTTTTTCATTTTAAACAAAAAAACAGTTTTCTTTGTTTTGAACAGTTTTTTTTGTTTAAAACAGGTTTTTTAAGTTTTAAATAGTATGTTTAAAACAGGTTTAAAACTATATTCAACTAAAATTAAATGGTGCCAGGCACACTATGTCTGCTACTACTAGTTGATGTCAGATGGCACTCTTAAACGGATTTTTCAGCACTACAAATAAAATGCTCAGTTTAGTGCACGTGACCACTATATCGGAATTATTTATCGGAATGGACCATCATCGGTACTTTTCCTGCTTTTCCACAAACTCCAAAATAATACATTTATTTAAAACATTAACTATGTTTTAAACAGTTGTTTAAAACAGAGCATATTGTACTAAATATGTTTTAAATATTTGTTTAAAACACAGTGCAATGTTTTAAACATGTTTTAAACATGCCAACCCTGGTAACTTCAAATTAATAATAAGAAATTGCCTGTATTTATAAAAATATAGAATAACTATGTACTTACAAAATCGGTAGGTCGACGGTATTCGACCTCGGGTCGTTATTCCATAGAACCAACATGCACCAGAGAGAAATATTACTGTATAAAATTAAAATAAAAAACCATATATATTAAAAAAGAAAAAATGAAACTGTTATCTATTGGAAAATAACCAGTACCTGATTAGTCTACTGACAGTATTAATATAAAGTTCAGTTGTTTTTGATATCAACGGTCAAGAAAATAAAAACATCTATATCTACATAAATCCGATAATTTAAGATTTTCAGGAAAATATTCAGCTTCGGAGGTTCCATTAGAAATATATAGTTGTCCACAAATGTTTGGTGCGAATAAGAAATAAAAACCGTCCATAAAAATATCAAAGTCGGCGCTGTTATATGCTGACAAGAGTACTGCAGTGTACTGTTTTGCATAGAGATAGGAATATCTTATGCATTGGTGGACGAATTGCCCGTCCTTCGCGACATTGACAGATAAATTCAAAGTACGGCTCTGTTTGTTTCTTATCTTAATCAAGCCAGAACATACTTTACATAAGGATAATAACGTTCTACCTTAATATAGGGTAGAAAAATAAAGCATGCCCCGGTCTCCCCTTATTTAGTTCGGTCGGCAACTTGGAGTTTTTTATGAGCAGAATAAAAATGGAGTCAACTATAACTTTATGTATTCAACAACATAAGACGAAAGAGTGAATGAAATATTACTTATAGTTGTCAAAATGGATGAAAATGGCGTCGCACTTATTATGAATGGCTTCAAATTCTATTCAATTATGTATTCACTTTGTGAGGTTTAGATCTAAGTAATGAAAATCAATGGTTAGCTATGCAGTTTAAAAATATACACAGCTATTATATTGCTTTAGGTATTATTATGGTATTCTATTATACGCATATTTTATAATATTCCGTCATTACACTTATCTCGATAATTATAAGGAAAATTTAATTAAAAAGCATTTATATAAAATTGATAACTGGCGGTGCATTTCGACCTCCAACGAAGGTGTTCTTTGGGTCAGTGAAATTTTAATAAACATTTAAGACAACAAATTGTGAGAATGGCCACCTAATAGTCTCAAAGTTTAATTTACTATGAAATTTGGTATACATGAACGGTAATTTTCAGACCGTAAGTAAGTTGTAACAAAAGGATTTCTACTAACTTAATTTTAATTAATAGATAATCGATAATTCCATCTTTTAAATCAAACATAGACTGAAGAAACTTAGTTAAAACTTTTAAAACAAACACGCTTTAGTTTTTTATGCTTGTTTTACAGTTTAAATAACCTGAATAAATTAAATTTTGATCAATAATCTAATTTTTTCCGTTCGCGCAACGTCTTAGAAAAAACAGAAATTTACCAATTTTTCGCAATTTTCACTGTGCAACTCTTCGCTCGTGTTGCTAGAACAAATCGACTCAGAACTCACCACGTGGAGGTGGTTGCACGTCGAGTTCCACCCGCACCCTACCCAACCAACCATCCAATTGTTGGGTGTGGTATTTACATTATATTTACAACTATTTACAAACATTTTCCACAGTAAGCTAAAGATATGAGTACTACGAGTAGGATTCTTTGGCTTGCTGTGTTTCTTACTTTTTCTTTTTTATGTCTACTACACATTTAAAGTCTGATTTTTTGGAGAAATAAAGCATAACCGATCTAGACTGTGTTGCTCGGATATAGCCATCTCTAGCTTCATGTCCACATACTTTATTCGAGGCCTCTGTCACAAGTTTGTGTGACAGGGAAACTTTTGTATTTCTCAGGGATTAGTGTCAGAATTGACGAGTGATTTAATACCATCTTCACTTAGGCCCCGCAGCATTGGGGGAGGATACAACACACAAGAATACCAATTAATAAGTTCAGATAGTATACATGTAAATATTGGTAAATCGCCTATCCAATTATGCAAAGGGAGAGTTAGAGTATCAACCGCCTAACACAAAAATATTCAATCAAGTCTTAGAAGAACATGTTTTGAAATTTTGGCGTTGGGTTGAAAAGTTTAGTGGCTGACGGTAATAATGTATTCACAATGATAATTTTGGTTCGTTTATGGTTAGCGTTGTAAACCTCTAAAAGTGACTTAATCATTCACCAGAACTGATCGATTGAAATGCTTTTTATGGTAATATTTGAGTTATTAGAGGCTTTCCTGATTTTTTTTCGAAACGTACTGATAGCATTAAATTCAATATAGTCTAGGAAATAGCATGCAAATTCGACGACGAGTGGTTACCGTCTGCCAGTCGGTAATCGAAGAGACCATATAAGTACAATTTTTTTTTCTCTCTGGAACTTTTTGGTATGGTAAGGGGATAGGGAGGGGGGGGATTTTATTTTTAAATCGAATGATTATCGATATCTGTCCGTATAGATAGTTAGTATGTACTTCACATACTCCAATTACGCTGGCAGACGAAACTTCCGATCGGCGCGCGCGTTAACCGAAAATAGAAAAAAAATTTTTAGTTTCTATTTTCGGTTAGCGCACGCGCCGAACGGAAGTTTCGTCTGCCAGCGTAACTGGGGTATGTGAAGTACATATACTAACTACCTATGCGGACACATACCGATAATCATTCGATTTAAAAATACGACGGATCGTTTCAGAGTTATAAGCGCAGAATCGAAAAATGGAGCTTTTCCTCCCCCACCTCCCTGAAGCGGCGGGGTTAAGGGCGGGGACTTTTAGTATGTTTATCTCCTTACTACCCCCAACACATTCCTGAAGAGGAAAATTCTCCCCTCCTCCATGTTCTCTACAACTCTTTCGTTGACTGGACTGTTATAACGTCTATTAGGGGATTGAAAACTTTTCCTAATTCGATTTTTAGGGTAGTTTGAAAATTATTATTTTTATTATTTAACCAATTTTGCTGGGCTCTACATCAAGAACTCCGTGAATGTGGTCTTATTCCCTAATTATGGCGGAGACGAAGGTCTAAAGAATGCCAACACCTCTTAATTTATTATGGATAAACAAAGCAAACCGTTTTATCAATTCACTCCTCATTTACTTTCCACTTTGTATATAAACGTCACGAAATAATAGATTATAATAATAAACAGAGTTCCTTGTTTTCGGTATTGTACACGTAACACTACGAACTAGATAATAGTCAATAATATTGTCTTCAGTCAATTTAGATCGCCTCTTTGTAGAGGTAAATGTCACACGCCCACGAGGCTGTTTTTGACGAGCGCATTGACAACTACCAAAACAATTAATCCATTTTTCTTTTGTGTGTACACAACGAAATATAAAAAAGGCGACCTTCAGTTATTCATGAGAGAAATAATCACTGTCCAGGACAATAGCGGTAAACTCGATTTATAAACTCTAGTGCTCCAATATTCTGAATTCTTCATTAAACCTCTAAGTGTATTTAATTTTGAAAAAAAAATTGAACCGCCTCAAATAAAAGTCGGTTCAATTTTTTTTCATCCTTTGTAGTGGCCTCTTTATTTAGCTTCTACGTCGTTGTAACTTTTTAAGCTTTAACGTTAGGCTCGTTATCAGAGAATCCTGACATCACTATTATGTATCAAGTTCCATGTAAATCTGCAAAAGTATTACACTTATATAGCAACCATATTGGATTCGCCATTTTGAATACTTAACTTTTGACATTAGCTTCGTTATCAGCTACTCCTAAAATACCTAACTACCAATTTTAATGTAATTCCGACGGAATTAAAATTTTTTATCACAAAATTAAATTTTATGAAATTAAATTATCACGTGACTTCGCTGAATTTTCGACTAAAAAATCTCGTTTCCAATTTTTTTTCACTTTGTATTAGACGTAGCTTGATGAAATTATATCCCAACTAACACTAATTATTTTATAATAGCTGTACGAACATCTATATCACCATTGTATAAAAATGAAAGCTTTATGATTAAGCTCTGAGAACGTTCTCTCAGCATCTATGCAACTACTATATAACCAGAATAGGCAAAGGTTTATAAAACCTTTTGATCGTTTAAAGGCAACAAAAACAATAATTATACTACTATACCTCTTAGTAACATTCTTACGGTATCTATAAGATATTTTAAGAAACACATAATACTATTTTATAAAGGTTCCAAAATTAGACATTTTGTTGCAGGTTTTCATTATCGATGCATTATTATTGTATAACTGTTCTTAGTTGAATAGAGTTTAAAGAGCTTTCTCGTTTTATAACAGTTGTATCTATGAACTTATAAAATATGGAAACATTCAATCGTTGTTTCGACTTATTCGTTTTGTGACTAAATACATGTACATTGAAATTTCAATTTTATGAGATTACTAAAGCTAAAATTAACTTGCGATTGAAATTTTAGTGTCTGTTATGATACGATATTCCATGAATTAACAACGCGCCACCGAAATTCTTCAAATTAAGTGACTGATCAAGATTTATGGAAAAAATTGTTCTTCAAAATATTGACTCTTATGTTGTGACGTGGTTTCTTCCAGTCGCCTAGCGCATAAACGAGGGAAGCGTCACTTTGACGCCGAGATCTACTTCGGTTTCACTCGGGCGCCACCTTTACAATTCTTACGTGGGGCAAAAGTCCCACAATAGCCTCCTCACGCAGCCTGTTGCAGTAGGGCTGGGATAAACTCAGTGAAGAAACGGAAATGTCCAGAGGTCAAAACTGTGGATTAGATTTTTACTCACATTCAGCAGAAAACAACAAATTTGGCAAAATAATAATGTTTATTGTACATGTAAAATTGGCATCAGCAGTAGCAAAAAAAAATAGATAATTAAGGATTAAGTCCCCGGACTACTAAACCCTTGAAAATTGCAGAATTTACTTTACTTCGTAAAATATACTAATAACCAAAATAAAATGGACTTAAAACACGTTCTTATCAACCCAGTAGCATGACAGTTTTTCAGTTTTATTTTTATTTTAACTCATTAAAATTTTATACACGGTTTAAAATAATCTGAACGGTACACGGTTTTTAGGTATTCTCTCAAAATATCTCATATGTTTCTTTTTTCTAGGTTTCGGTCCCGAGAAAAAACTACTGGAAACATATAATATGTTTAGATTTTAGATAAAAACTAGAGAATTTAAAATTACAAGTATCATTTAAATCGTTAAATTGAAGAATCACGGTACAAGTTAAAATGATAAACAACGGAAAAATCTAACTTTCTGGTACTCTTTCGAAATATCTACTATGCTCCCTTTCTAAGGTTCGGGCTTAAAGAAAATTACTTGAACACAGTCGTTTGGATAAATCTCAAGATTGCAATGCTCTTATTCGAGTGTGACTATTTTAATAAACTATAATTTCGGTAATAAATACACTAATAATTCGGAAATCGGAAATAATATTTTAATTCTTTTATAACGTAATGAGTTTAAAAATTCACTTTATACGGTAAAACGCGGTACAGTTATCTTATCATGTTAACACAAAAAAGACCGGGCCCTGATAACAAGGTGCCTGCTTGCGGTGTCAAGCTGAAGAGATGATTTAAAATTGCTTGCTTACCCTGAGACGGCTGGTAAAGGACTCGCGTTTTCAAAATGCTTTTTTGGGTATCTAACCTTCCGGAGTAGCAATTAGCGCCTCTGGTATACAAATAATACCTTCTTTCGGTTTGGAGGATTTACAATTCCTAAATTATAGAGTCCTACTTTGTATATAGTTCTTCGCGTATTTGAACTTGGTTATAGTTCAGTAAAGGTCGTCAAAATGAACAAATATGAATATTTAATTAAATTCGAAATTGAATCGGGACACATAACGAAGGCGAATAGTAATTGAATGCATTTTAGTATCGACAAGAAAAACGCTTCGTTACAATGTAACTAAATCTATTGTTAATTTCCATAATTTAATTATTTAAAACATAATACGTGATTGAAAGTACATGTGGAATATTTCAATATGTTCAAAGGGAACATTTAATTTTCTTATATGAATTTTTTTTAAGATGGATGCCACATCTAAAACCGTATCCTTTAAAAAATATGGCGTCTGAAATAATACAATTTCAGGTACAATTAAACAGCTTTACAACACTGTTTGTTTTATAACAGCTGTTACGAAGCTCTTTTAATTGCATAAAGACTGCTGCGAAGTGTATTAAAGGACAATTCAGTTTAGTTGACGGTAATTGTACATATTCCAATTTTTTGTTGTATAAATACTGTGACAGACTGTTTTATAGAACTATTTAACTCGTTATGTAACCATTATATAGGGACACAGTTTTAATGTAGCGCGAAAGCTACTGCGGATTATCATATAGAACAACTCAACTCGCTATGCAGTTATTATATAGCTAAATATTCTTTTTTATTGTACAAGGACTGCGTCAGGTTTTGCTATAAAGCAATTCAGCTCGTTATGCAGTAACTATACAACTGCAAGCACCTTTAGTTTATAGAGACATGCTGTGGTTTAGTTTGGAGAACAATTTAGCTTCTTTTGCAGCCATTATTCAACCACGAAGCTCGCGTAGTAGTACAGTGGGTTCTCTTATAAAACAATTCAGTGTATTGCGCAACCAATATAAAGCCATACAACTCTTTGGCTAGTTTGGCGGCAATTAGATTTAGATTTTGAATGTAGTTTTTTTTACTTTATTTTTACTGAGTGTTTCACCAACCAAATTCGTATTATAAAATTAAAAATGTCTGAAACTAAATTATTTACGAAATACTGCGAAGAGCATCCTATGGAATATGTAACAATTATATAAAAAGTTCAGTAAATCCGCGAAAAGTATAATGCTTCATCTAGTTGGATACTCTATCTTGTAGAATTAGTAAATGAACACTGTATCATTTTATTTGCTTCATTTATAAGTTTTACTTTAGTAGTAAGTAAGTATACTTTTTATTTTATTCAGGAGCTCTTTTCGTATGAAACACCCCATACCCCAGTCGTATATTTATCTCTCCCTTTTGAGTGAGACAGAAAAATATACAAAGTTGGCCATTTACGTGATCGTCTAGTTTTTTAAAGTTAGGACCCAAATTTACGTTGTGCTTGTATTTTGGTTTAACCATAGATTCTTTTTATAAAGTTTGATATTACTTGTTTCTATTTACTGATCAAATTTATTTATTAATTTTGGCAACACTCAGTTATTAGATGATTTTACCTTGGTACTGTTTTATTTGACTGAACTTTGTTTAATACTGATTTCACTGTAATTACAAATTGCATTTGTAATTGATTTATTTTGTCTAAAGGATTATATTCTTATTTAAAATCTCACTTATTCCTGAAAAGTAGAATATTGAAGGAAAACACAGAAAACGTTTTAATACGTTTATTTTAGACAACTGTCATATTCATTTGAAACATTGTATTATATAATTGTTGGGGCAATTGTCACAGTTTACATGAAAAGAAGGAAAGCATTCGTTGGGACAATTGTCACATTAATCCGTCGAATAATCAGGTCAGCTATGCAAACAATAAAATAAATTGTTTACAATGACAATAGTAATTTTCCTGAAGTATTTATAATGGTCGTCGTCATACGTAAAATTTGACACAGCTCGGGACATTTCCCAATCATGATAATAATATGGTGATAAAAAGGCAATCAACAAAATCTTATCAAATTGCCACGACAACTGTCGTTTCGAAGCGTAGTGTTGTTGTTGTTGTGGCTAGTTACAATTGCACTTGGCCGAGACCAATTGGTCCCATTTCGTTGTATCGCTGTTATTTGTATCTAGATGAAGTGACAACCAACAAAATCTTGTGCTTGCCTTTCGAAAATCTTCGAAATTAAAAATGATAAAAAAAAGAGCTGTGTTCAAATCTTATCATATGTAAATGATAACTTGGTGAGGTATAAATGCAGAGGTGGCAATTAAGAATTCTTAAATGCAAAAGCTGAAGACTAATAATTACAAAATCTGCAATAGACCATTCGCGACTGTACTAAATATTATTTACGTAGCTGAGCGGAGTATTAAAACAACAATCGTTGTAATAACATTTTAAAAACCCAACGAAACTTTCCATTAATTAAACTACTAAAATAGTTGCAAACCACAATCGTGAGTTAATTAATTTGCATACTGAAAATGCATACTTTTAAATAAATAAACTATTATCAACGTACCACAATGAAAACCTAAACGCAAATTACTTTTGAGTTGACTTCGCAGATTATAGAGTCGTAAATTTTAAGGAGAAGAAGAAAAAGCGATTAACGTTGTCATTAGGTTAAATTTGGTAAATTTAGAAAAATAAAAATTAATGAGCAGAACAAAAAATGACAACGCGTCGCATATGATTAAATAATTTTTTATACTTATTGTTTGATATACTGTGAGGTCTCCAGTTAAATCTCCCCCAGCTCCCATAGTAGCGTCGGCGTCGTGTGCGTCGCCCATCTTAAGAGCGAACTTGAAAGTACACAGTGCTAACGAAGTTAACTAACATTTGCCTTCTCCCGTAGGACGGGCGAAGGCACCTCACGGTCTAGCCAAGAGCAACCCCAGAGGGTTACACTCGGACAGACAATGAATTACCTACTCAAAGCACTCGTCGCTCTGTGCGGAGATTGAAAAAGCCAGTAAACCTTTTTATTTCAACGGTTCCTGCCTCGTCGTTCAGCTTTCACAGATTCGTAAGAAAATCTGGATAAATACGAAATCATATAGGATGACTCGCACTACGAAACTATCCACGGATAGCCCGCACTACGTACCATCTGACGATGGTCGCATTACGTACCACCTTTTGGGGTGGCCGCACGGCTGAACTCAAACAAAAGCAGATACCGGAGTAATTAATACTGCCAGCAAGTGTACTCTCGAAGAGCAGGTCAATAATAGACAAATTTGTTTCCCCGGAACCTCGCTTATATACAGTTTTAAAATAGAGACAAAAATCCTCAAACTGAAAGGGTGAGAAGGACAGTAAACCAAGCGAGCTTCCCGATCTACGTAATATTTGTCACGTATGCACCTAACGCTCGACCAACCCTTCGGTTATCTAAATTACCCATTAATAAGAAATTTCGAACTTAAGTCTTTAATGAATATGGCTTTCTATCGTTTACGTTGATGATCTTTCTGTTTATGTAGCACATTCTTTTAGCCGATACGTTTGTGAGAACCTCAACTTTTGCGTCGAAATAAACCCTGTTAAAACTGTACACAATATTATATAGAAAATAATATTTCTGTATTTAAGTAAATTATGCATAAAATTGATTTAATTGTTATCGTAAAATATTTAATTTTGATTGGAATTGTTTTACACTTCTGAAATATGTAAATTATATTTAAATTTTAGGAAATTAATTTGTAAATACATGACCTAGGTACAGGGTGTTACACGTATGATCTATTACTGTCCTTATTAATAAATAAATGGAAAATATGATACAAATATGATACAAATCACGAAAACTTTTTCTGAGTTTATATGTGTCTAAATCGTCCATTTCTGTACAGTTTTGTAAACTTTTTAGCGCAATTAAATTACATATGTTACTCAAGAGCAAATAGTAATTGCATTTTTATGTAAATTTGACCTTATATACATAAACTAAGTTTAATATGATATCATCAATTACTAATCCAGATCTGACGTTACAAGAAATAAATTAATTCTTGCTATTAAAGAGATATTTATAGTTTCCTACCAGTCTTGAATTTTGCAGTGCATTTAAATGGCTGCACAATGCAATTAATTCGTTTGTCTCTAACAGACGTTTTAATCTAAAATCAATTTATTTTCCATAGCGAAGCAAAATTAAATTTTGTACTCCCTAAAGTATTTCATCTTTTGGGTGGGTGATTTCTAGGGGTGCTATCGTTATTTTTCGTGTCACAGTATGTTACCATATTTGGATGACTTAGTATTTTTCTACCCTTATAAAGATGAGTCACCACTTAGCCACCCTTAATGTATAATGTCGTTTAACAGTTAAAAGATAATTTATCGACTTACAATGTTACATAACAAAAGGGGCCCAGCTCTTGCTGATAAACCTTTTGGAAAGGACGAGCAATAATATGCAAGCGTGGAAAAATATTTTTTGCACTTCAGAGACTAAAAGTGCTATTTTATTCCTTATTTTTGAGGTCTGAATTGCTACTTTTAATACCTCAATTTTTTTTAATCCCGTAAGGGAAATACGATATACCGGGTGCCACAGGCTAGTGGTTCCGCCCTATATTTCCTTTATTTTTCAACTTATCCGGGCAGTTCTACAAAGCATGGTCGATTTCACATTGACAATGTTAAAAAATAAAATGTCAGGAATCTATTGATGGCATATATTTTTGAAATGGTTAAAGTGTCTACTTTTCAGATATGCCTTGTGGCACCAGCTTTTTTCCCGTGACTAAAATGTTACAGCCGTTTTTCCTTAATGAAACGTATAACAAAACACACGACCGTCACATTTATATTTGTGCTGTGTATTAATATAAATATGCTAAATGGATTATGAAAAAGTTGGTTCTTTGAAGTGAAAAATATGTCCTACAAGATATTAGAGAAAATTTTGGTCGTAATAATACCCATGAATAAAATAAAAAGTGTATAACTAGAAGTGTCTGTTTCTTTTTTATTTGAGCCTAATACTTTCGGAATTCAGTTAACTGTATTGACTCAAATTACCTTTTTGTGTCTAAATTTTGTTACCGACAACCAGTTTTGTTCATAATTTAAAGGACAATGGTCCTAACGAGATAAATAATATTTATGACACCATTGTGAATGAGGTACTGTGAGTTACGCGTGACGGTCGTGAGTGGCATGACATGGTTGTGAGATTCGTAAACCGGTCGTGTAATTGCTGGCTGAGGTTGTGCCAAATTTTTGAAAATAAAAATAATATTTGAGGGTCAGATCATATGTATTTTGGCTAGTAGGAACCAAATATGAAAAAATATACAAGTTGGCCCATTTAAAAAATTTGATTTTCACGTCATTTGCCTCGAAACCGGAAGTCAGAAGTTGGTTTTTTACATCATATAATTAGAAATTTCATCCCATATCACTACACCAAATTTGAAAAAAATCCATTCAACCATTCAAAAGTTACAAGAGTGAAGGAGAGTAATGCCAATGAAATTTCTCATGACCGTCACTAGAGTCTCAAGACCATCACACTCAAATTTGTGCCATGTGACGGTCGTGAGGGCCGCTGGACAAAAATGACTAAGAATTATATTCACTCTAAGCTATTATTAAAGTAAGGTTAGGAGAAGACAGTGTACCAAATACTTCAAAATAAAAACATATTTGGATATTAATAAGTTGATAAATACGTGACGGTCATGAAAGAGAGCACAGGGCCATATATTAGACTTACCATATAAATTACTGGAAATTCAAAATGTTTTGGGAAACACCACTTGGTTATTGTATCTCACATGATTTCACAACGAAAACTAAATTTTGATGTGTTTCTGAGTCGCTGGTAGTCCTAGCATTCAACTTATTAACTAATAATGAGCGCTGTGACGGTCGTGAGTATTAACCAAGTTACGCGACTTTAATAGTTTATATATTAAATCCTAGACTTTAAAACATGAAAGTTGTATCTTGCCAACAAATTTTGGATATTTTGTAATAATTGTAGCAGAGATGGACACTAACCATTTCTCTGGTAACAAAATTTCAGCCAAAACAAGTGTCAATCTGTATGGAGTTACGCGCGAAGGTCTTGAGTTTTAAGAGTAAAAACAGCCAATATTTTATTTTTGTCGTAATTTAGCTCAAGTTTTTTATTATAACAAGGTGCGGTAAGACTCATCTAAGCGAATATTGGACACGGGTTGTAGCTTGGACCAATTTTTGATCAGTAGGTCACTAATATCATGAATCGACCATGCTTTGTAGAACTGCCCATCCATTTGAAATTTGGGGTGCATAAACTAGCTGTAAAAATGGATTTTTGGACATAAAAACGGTATGAGACCATTTCCGGTTTACCCGGAAATGACCGCAACTTTCGATTTTTACATATTTGAGTTCAATACAACATTCTGAGTATAACATGAAATTTTCGCGAACTTTTGAGTCCATGTTCAGTTTTTTTAAGCAGTTTAAGACATTATTCTAGAGTGCTTTGGAATACCAAAATTCGTTCTACGGCAGGTAAAGTCCAAGGGAAAAATATAATTTTTCGTTTAATTTCATTAATAACTATTTATGAAGCCTCCAAAATTATACAAATCATTTTTTTATCGAAAATTTTTTTTTCAGATCTATGCTATTTGTTTTTCTATTTTATTAAATTTATTTAAAAATAAAAAATCACTTTCAAAATAAGTTTTATTGATCCTTATACTTTGCAATGGTACTTATACCTATTAAGAAACAAAAGAGAGAACCAAAGGGCTATTATTCACAAAAAGGCAGTTATTCACATTTCACATGATTTTTGCAAAGGCGACTACGTTAAAGTTCAAGAAAAATTATATTGAAAGTGATTTTTTATTTTTAAATAAATTCAATAAAATAGAAAAACAAATAGCATAGATTTGAAGTGGATGTCAATGAATTCAGAAAAAATCTATAATAATTTATTGAACAGTATTAGCCACCACCTTTCCATTTGAAAAAAAGTTTTCGATAAAAAAGTGATTTGTTCAATTTTAGAGACTTGGTAAATAGTTATTAATGAAATTAATCGAAAAATTATATTTTTCCCTTGGACTTTACCTGTCGTAGAACAAATTTTGGTATTCCAAAGCACTCTAGACGAATGTCTTAAAATGCTTAAAAAAACTGAACATCGACTCAGAAATTCGCGAAAATCTCATGACATACTCAGAATGTTGTCTTAAATTCAAATATGTAAAAATATACAGTTAGAAAATTTCCGTATTATCATCATTGTCCTGTGTTTCTGAGTTAATTTCTTCAATGTTCATGGATTCTTATAAGAAATTTTCATCCAAATCAGGTATAAAATTTTAGCCATGCCAATTACACAGCCCCACAAAAAAAAGTTCAAAGCAGCGAACCAGACCTATGTACTCCTATGTATTTTCGGTCGCTGAATCCGAATCCGAGGTCAAAAAAAATCGTACACCCCGAAAATCATTAGCTAGAGCTAAAAAACACCCTGAAATGGGGTAAAAAGAATATTCAGCTAAGAGAGTAGTTGTTACATCTGAATCAATCGAATTATACAAATTAAGGTTAAACAGCAGCGTACATACAATAGATGAAACACACCCCCAGGGAGGGGCGAAAACTAGCCCCCTGTATAAAAAAATCGATCCAAAACAGCAATGACTGCTGAAAAAGCTCAAAATGTCTAAGTTTTGTTAAAGTAATAAGAAACTGCATCAGGTCCGACGTAATCTTCATAAACTGCCCCTATAGAGTTGAGAACAACCACCTCCAAGTTTGAAGAACACGAGAAAAACAAGAAAAAACGTAAAATGCAATTTTCATGGATGCTATGATTGGTTGAAATTGCGTAGTACTCTAAAATAGAACTAGAAACTTACGTACCATCATTCTACAGTGTCAACCCTCAGAGGGTGTGAAAACTACCTCCTATGTAAGGTTTGACTATAAAAAGTTATAGTGCCTTCTATAAAAATTCGAAACACTTGCGTTGTGTGGAAGAGAGGAGAAACTAGACTATGTTCGACGCTGTGCTTGAAAACCACCCCCACGGGGTTTTGAGACGCCACCCCTATAAAAAAAACTATGGAAATGAAACGAATAAGCAACAGTATAGCTTTTTCGTTACATCTTGAATTACGGTAGTTTACATCCTTTCTGGGGGTGTTACTTAATAACATTTATAGTACATGAGTTTCAAACTCTAAGTGTGCAACACGATTTTTGCCAATCATAGCATCCATACAAATGTAAATCTGGTTAGTTCCTCTCTGTTTTTCCAGCATCCTACAGATATAGTATCGCACAACCCCGTGGGGATGGTTTTCAAGCACATCGTAGGAACATAGTCTAGTTTCTTCTCTCTTCCACACAACGCAGGTGTTTCGAATTTTTATAGAAGTCACTGTAACTTTTTATAGTTAAATCTTACATAGGGGATAGTTTTCACACCCTCTGAGGGTTGACAGTGTAGGATGTTGATGGTACGTAAGTTTCTGGTTCTATTTTAGAGTACTACGCAATTTCAGCCAATCATAGCATCTATGAAAATAAAAATCCTGTTGGATTTTATGTTTTTTCTTGTTTTTCTCGTGTCCTTTGAACTCAAGGGTGGTTGTTCTGAACCCTATAGGGGCAGCTTATGAAGATTACGTCGACCTGATGTAGCTTCTTAACACTTTAACACGCTTTTTCAGCAGTCATTGCTGTTTTGGATCGATTTTTTTTATATATGGGGGCTAGTTTTCGCCCCTCCCTGAGGGTGTGTTTCACATCTATTGTATGTACGCTGCTGTTTAACCTTAATTTGTATAATTCGATTGATTAAGAAGTAACAGCTATTCTCGTAGCTTAATCTTCTTTTTATCCCATTTCAGAGGTGTTTTTTGGCTCTAGCTAATGATTTTGGGGGTGTTCGATTTTTTTGACCCCGGATTCGGATTCAGCGACCGAAAATACATAGGAATATATGGGTCTGGTTCGCTGCTTTGAACTTTTTTTTTGTGGGGCTGTGTTATTAGTCAATGATGTAACCCATTTTTCTACAGCCACACTTTGATCCACAACCTTTGGAGCAATTTCAATTTATGAGAATCAAAACTTTTTGAGGAATTTGACTTATTCATGTAGTAAATTTTCTAAACTACATAGATTAACTATTTTGTTAGTAAAGTTAGTCTCAGAATCTCAGTCTGCAAGAAACTGCTTTTTTTTTACTTTTGACATTTTAATCTCCAGTGCCATCTGGATTAAAAGATGTACTTTAGTCCCTTGATATACACTATTTTATTAAACTGCCTGACAGAAAAATTTAGTGATAAATTAAATTTTGTTAAAAGGAGTAAAATATTTCACGAGACACTTGACACCCCAGACATTAGGAGTATTAATTTCCGCCCTCATTGTAGATGTAGTGGCTTTTGTCTGAAGGTGACTTGCATTTGTACTTGTATTGTTTTAACCTCTCAAGTTCGTCCTAATTCTGCCACTGCTTTATCTTAAAAGCTTGTCAGACTTGAATTGGCACTTCAAAAGAAGTTACTGTGTATTTTATTATATTTTGTTGTGCTGTGCCTTACTAAAGACATAGAACTATTTGAGATTTGTTTAAATTTCTGTTTAGAGCCATGTGTTTCGATTTTACTTGGCAGTAATATAACACATTATTATCAATATACAATATAGTATGTGTATCGTGTATCTTAGTTATCGAATTTCAACCAAATTTGACTCGGGATCAATGGCCTCTAATGTGATCATAGACAATGATTTTTCGTTTTAGATATTACCATGTTATTTAATTTTTAACCAATGCGTTTGAATATAAATTTTGCGCTGTTTAAATTCATTTATAAGTTTGAGGAAAAAGGCGTATGTTATACATTTGACTTGTCTATGGGTTTGTGTGTCTTTGGCGTCGTAACTTGAAAACGGCTGGACCAATTTTAATTCGGGTTTCTTTATTGAATAAGTTTTAACCTTGAAAAAAAAAGTGCGAAAAGTCAAAAAATTTGAAATTTCAGATACGCAACTTCATAAACAGTTTATATCTGTCAAAAATTAACATAAAAAAATCATCTCAAAGGAAAAAATAGAGATTTTCAGATCCATTGATTTTTTTTACTGAATGGTGCATATGCGTTTAAAAGTTTTACTTCGCGGATAAAAACACATTTTTACCTAAAATGTTTATTCTTGAAGAATTGATCAAAATGTATAATTCTTACATTCTTAATAATATACATTTTGATTTTAATTTAGATATTCTTAAAGGAAAGGAAGTTAATGTGGTTCAACAATACCTAAATGAATTATGTCAAATAAATCAATCTACAAGGGTTGACGAAAATAGCTCATCATGTATCGATCACATCTTTTTAAAACTGTCTAAACTTGATTCATTTACCTGTTTATCCATCATAATCAAAACTAGTATTACAGATCATTACTCTGTAGCGATTAGTTTAGTACAAAAGTCAAAAAAACATAATGAAATAAAAAACGAAAAAATTGATTATAATAAACTATTAAAAACTCTAGAAAAGGAAAGTTGGTTTGATATTTTAAACGAGGTATAGGTAGATTTGGCAACAAATAAGTTTTTATTAAAATACAAGCATGCCATTAGGAGTGCTACGACCAAACAATACAAGAAGACAAATCAGATAAAAAAATTAAAGCCATGGATTAGTGAAGGTCTCATTATTTCGATTCGAGAAAGGGATAAACTTAAACAAAAATTAATAAAAAATCCGCATAATACTGATTTAAAAGAAAAGTATAGAACATATAGAAATAAAATAAATAAGTTAATCAAAGTAACAAAAAATGATTATTATAAAAGAAAAATTCAGGAAGCACACAATGATATAAAAAGAGTATGGTCAATAATTAATGAGTCCACTAATGAAAACGTATCAAAAAATGAAATAAATCAAATTAAACTAGAAAATGATTGTATAACAAATAATAAAATGGAGATTAGCAATGCATTTATTAATTATTTTTCTGAAATTGGAGAAAAAATGGCTGAAAAAATTTTGAAAAGTAATAACATAAACAAAAATGAAATTACCCCTATACTCTATACAATATATTTATTTCCTGTTTCATCAAATGAAATTTTAAACAATATAAACAGTTTAAAAAATAATGCATCTCCAGGTTTAGATAATGTAGGGGTAAATACAATTAAAAAAACAGCTGTACACATAATTAAACCATTACTGCATATTATAAATTTAGCATTTGTGAAAGGTAAATTTCCGAAACAATTTAAAAAAGCTTGGATCAAACCTATATTTAAATCTGGAGACTCACTTGAAATGAAAACTATCGGCCAATTTCAATTTTAAGTAATTTTGCTAAAATAATGAAGAAATGTGTAAAAACTAGAATCCTTTAACATTTAAAAAAATATAACATTATATCACCTTCCCAGTTTGGCTTCAAAGAGGGAACATCTACTGTTGATGCCATGCATAGTTTAACACAAGAGGTCACAAGTGCATTAAATATGACAAGAAAGCCTTTGGCGATATTTTTAGATCTCGCCAAAGCTTTTGACACTGTCTCGCACCCCAAGCTTTTAGATAAACTAAATAAGTATGGTATTCGAGGTATATGCGGTGATTTAATTGAGAACTATCTAACAAATAGAACCCAAATTGTAACCATTGACAAAGAAAAAAGTAAGGAAAGAATAATTAAGTATGGTGTTCCCCAGGGAACTGTACTTGGTCTAATTTTGTTTCAAATATATGTAAATGATATGTTAAATCTACCTATCCCTGGAAAAATTATCGCTTATGCCGACGATACCGTACTGCTTTTCGCTGATGCCACCTGGGAAGATGTCAAAATAAAAGCGGAAAATGGCCTACATTTAGTAACAAACTGATTAAAACAAAATCTATTAACACTGAATATAGAAAAAACTAAATTTATAAACTTTTCTTCAAGCGTTGCTGGAAAATCAACTTTTACCAAAATAAAATATCACAAGTGTAAAAATATAGCGAATTGTAAGTGCACAAAATATATTGAAGCATCAGAACAAATAAAATATCTTGGTATAAACATAGACCAATTTTTAAAATGGAACATACATGTTGATGCCCAACAGGTAAGCTAAGAAAACTATTATACAAATTCTATCAATTGAGGCAAATTTTCAAGAAACCAACATTAATAAACATATATAAATCCCTCATTGAATCAGTTGTAAGTTATGGAATAGTGATATGGGGAGAAGCTTATGAATCAACTTTAAATAGTCTGTGTATAATTCAAAAATATTTAATCAAAATTATATTAGATAAACCAAAAACATTTCCGACTGAACAACTTTTTCATGAATCAGGATTATTTGATTTACTGGGTTTATTTATACTATCAACTTTACACTTTGTTCACAAACTTAACAATATAGGCAAATGAATTGATCATAAGTATCAAACGCGTGCTAATATAAATAAAAATTATACTATGTCAAAACCCACAAGACACGCATTCTATAAATCTGTGGATTATATTGGTTTAAGGTTGTTTAATATTTTACCTCAGCATATTAGGCAATTAAGAAATAAAAATTAAGTTTAAAAATAAACAAAATTCGTATGTTTTAGAAAATATGTCAACTTTCAAAAATATTGTTAATCTTAAATAAATATCGTAAGACCCCCACAATTTCCTTCTTACTCTCTTTTTATGTGCACTCAAATGTACCTAATTGATATATTTTATTTGCTGTCATCATATCATGTATCTAAATTTTATTTCCTGAAATGTTAATGCTCTCTTGTGAGAATATATGTGTTATGTATATTTAAATATTGAATATATACGTATGTTGCACAAATTAAGCTCGTACAGAGCTTATTGTGCATAAACTGCTATATGTAAATAAAATGTATATTTTTGAAATATGGAAATAAACATTATTATTATTTAATAATAATGAAAACCATCTTTCATTTATTTATTTTAAAAGTGAGCACTTTAAAATTTGTCAGTTTCAATGATACGAGATTACCATAAAATTTCAGTTAAAAATAACCGTGAAATCGCAAAATTCAATCCTAACAAAAAAAATCGAAATCTAGCTAAAATGGGTACAGTTGAATGCGCAACATAGTTTTTAATTTCATTCATTTTTTAAAAATTAACTTTTATGTGGTCAAAAGTTTTATTATTTTATTAAACAGTATTCTGCAACGGTAATAGTTTTAGGATAAGTTGCTATGTTCAAGTATCATGATGATTTTTAGAATTTATAATTTATAAATTTTGTTCATATTTTCAACTTATAACAATCAATTTTGACCTAGATCTTACAGAAAAAAATATAATGTTTAAAGCAGGTGTAATTCTATTAGAAAATGCGCTTGTGGGTAATATGCCATCTATCTGCCGAGATATTGCGCGCGCAGCCGGTGGTGACC
This sequence comes from Rutpela maculata, assembly GCA_936432065.2. Classification (NCBI taxonomy): domain Eukaryota; kingdom Metazoa; phylum Arthropoda; class Insecta; order Coleoptera; family Cerambycidae; genus Rutpela; species Rutpela maculata. The sequence goes on from OW386286.2 coordinate 217,329,196, forward strand.
AGCTGATCTTACTCACTGACGTTTATTCACCTCAAAATTTTGAATTAAATGTGTAATTTTTAATTTTTAAAATTTGTGTAAATAATTACATATAATATGCTCCACGAAAATGGTAGAGCGGCACACGACATTTCATCGGCAAAAACCTATATTGTCAGAGTCATGGCTTGGTTTTTTTATGGGTCTTTGATGTTTTTTTCCTTAGAAAATCTGGTTAATTCAAAACTGTTTAATAAAGTTACGTAAAAAAATATTGTATAAAGCTATTTTTTTTATTTAAACAATAGATTCTTACCTGACCTGCTCATAGAGTAAATAAAATAGATAGAATTTTGAAACTTTTTTTACTTGATAGGGTTTACGATGTAGTTTTACAGCTGTCAAAAATGATATTCTTATTGGATTTATTTCTAAGATGTGAGAAAAAAATGTATTTTAATGTTTTTGTAGTCAAAATATTTTGTTGGCGATGACGTTATAATCTTAAATCAAAAGGGCATTAATTAGCTTTTCTTAAATTTCATTTATGTAACTTAACTGAATAACTTTAGAATTAGGACTCAATTTTGAAAAAGAAAGGTCCAAACACAACAAAATAGTTTTTTTGCTCGTCGTATATCGCGTATAGGGTTCGAGCCCCAGTCCGACACTGACTAGTCCGGTGGGATGGATGTATGTCTGCGTTTTTCTTCCCGACAGCCTTTGCTTTAGATTTGGGGGTTGTGGTGTATTTATGTTATATTTTCGTCTGAGCACTTTTTTTGGAACACATTGTATTGTTGGATCCTTAATATATATAATTTTTGGATTAACTTTGTTAAAGTAACGTCATATGCTTTATAAAATTAAGGAAGATATTAACATTTTGTAATAATATATCGTTATTTTGAAGATTTTTCAAAGGAAAATGGGGATTACCGAAAAAATAAAAAAAATGTGATCTATACCCTTGATATCTCCGGTCTAACTGACCTTGCAGACGTTTATAACAACTCATTTCTACTTTTACATCCAGTGGAAGTAGAGTAACCCAATTTTTTTTTTTTTAATTTGTATTGCTCATATAGGCTTAGAATGTCATGAAACATCGAGATTTTAAGTTTGAACAAAAAAAAAAATTCTGTCTGTCGGTCTGTGTGTAACTTGTTTTGTAGAACCGTTTAAGATATTGACTTGAAATTTGGTAAATGCATGTATTTTAACGAGCGAGATCTGGAACTAGATTATATTTTGATCTTATTCCGATGAAGGGTTGAGGGTAAATAGGTAAATTAAGCAAGTAAGAGTCCATAAAATTGGAATTTATTTCACTATATGGTGTAGTTTAAGGGACACTTTGATATTTTTCTCTGACTACAGTTTTCAGAGTCAATAAGTAAAAACCGTTGCCTAAGAAATCACTACTTACACATCCAGATTTTCTATTCACGCCTTTGAACGAAAAAAAATTAATACTATATTTGCACACCACATGTGGAAATAATTGCTTGTTTATAAAGCCTTAATAATATATTAATTGAAATCGTCTACGCTAAAAACTCATAAAACGATATGCCACACGGTAATGGGGCTGGTTAGGTGGTTGACTAATGCCAAAATGTTGAGATTTTGGTTTTTGTATACAGACTAAATCGCAATTTTATTTTTACCCCATTTACTAATGGTGTGGAGGTGGCTGATTCCAAAAAATTTTTGAGATATTGGCTTCTCGTAAATACCCTAAATCCCAAATTTATGCTCCCCAACCACTCAGCCACCCATTTACAACTGAACTCGTCAACAAAATAAGATCAAAATATAATCTAGTTCCAGATCTCATTATATCACATAGTTGTACCAATTTTCAAGTCAATATCGTAAGATTTCAGAGTAATTGTGCGCACAAAATAAGTTATAGACAGAACGGCAGACAGATTTTTTTTTTGTTCAAACGTAAAATCTCGACGTTTCATGACATTCTAATCTTATTTGAACAAAAAAGATTTCAAAACTTTTTTTTTTGGCGTTACTATGTAGGCGGATGTGGAAGTAAAAGTAGTTTAACTAACTTTAAACCACAATGTCTCAGATTGTATTAGTCGTACAAAGTTTAGCGGATGCTAATTTTTGTATGAAATATTACATTGTTTTCAACACAAGTCAATAAATTCACCGGTGTTGTAATTTTTTTAATTGCTTTTCACCTCGATTTTCTGCAAATTTAGGTATACTGTATATATTTGATTTTAATCCGCCCAGAACTGGCGTAATTCCTCCTTGTGAAACAAAATTAGGTACATTTTCGCAAAATTACTCTTCACTTAAACATCCATCAGAGACATTTCCAAATTCCTTTCGTCGTTTTGCTGGACGCAGTGCAGTGGTGTTTAACGTAATATGTGGACGTCTTCCAGTTCTTTAATCTGTCTTTATATAGGGCAAGTGTTGCAACAGACGAGTTTGAGGCGCCGACCTAGAAGTGCAGTCACTATGTCTCCCAGTATATTGGCAATTTGACAAACATATTCGCGAAATACACATTTTCAGCAAACTCGTGTCATGTACTATTTAATACAGTTATAATTAATTACTCATATAATTGTTAAGGCCTGTGCTGTGATGGACTTAAAATATTTATTAGACCCTACTATATCGGGCTGGGAAGAGGGACAAGAGGTCTGCATGTGACAATTCAATAAATCCGAAATGTGCACTTTATGATATTTTCTTGTGTTCTTGTTTATTAAATTTACTCCCGTTTTAATTATTATTTTCCGCAACCAACAATCTAAATGAATCTTGTGCGTTCATAGCAACTTGCAACGTGAATTACTTATAATACACTGTGCACAAAAGTTGGATATTTGAGATTTTCATGAAAGGATTGCGCTGAAAATAAATCGTTATGGGGGTATTGACAGTTTCTCTATTAATCCTTTTGAACAATTTGATTATGAAAAAATGGGAAAAACCAAGTGTTTAGTTGTGAGTAATCAACGGTATCCTAAACCCGAGGGGGCAATCACTTGAAATTATGTGTCCCACAATTGCAATATTACACACATATTGCATACATATTGCACACATGTTGCATGATATTGCACACCATTGCACATATACCTGTCCCACATATTGGACAAGTGATTACTCCTCGCCTAAACCTATCATCAATGCTTCGTATTCTGACCTCTCATAAGTACACATCTGAGTATGCTTTTGATAGGGTCGAGCACGTCTTGTGGGATTCGTTCCCATAAAATGGGAAGAATTTCTGGCAGTTATCTAAAATGTCCTCTGGAGTCCGTTGATGGTTTTGAAGTGTCCTACTCAGTAAATGCCGCATATGTTCAGTGGGATTCAAGTCAGAAGAATGCGGTGGAAGAGTATCTTGTCAATTCCGGGACTTTCAAGGATGTTGAATACTTGCTGAGTAGGATGAGAGCGAGCATTATCGTCAGTAGAAATGAGATTTTACACTTACTGTAACCCCATATGCTGCACGTAAGGTGTATCTTACTTGAGAAACGTAAAGGGTAGGATTTCTTCTTTTCGTATGTCGAAGATAACGATCTTTTCGCGGTGTTGTACACCGGGATCGACAAGTTCTGGACTGTTCTTGTACCGAATCAGTTTTTAAAAACGGATTCCAAAGCCTATTAATCATGGTTTGGCGCCTGATTCTATGGCAGCATCGACTTCATAAATCCTGGTAGTCCTTGGCCATATTGACATCAGGCTGTGATATATGGTGCCTTGTTTATTTATTTGTTTAAAAACTATTCGAAAATTAGAAAAAAATGTGATGAAAGAAAGACATAACTTTTTTATTCCAGACGCCTAAAAACCATACAGAAGCATACACATGGAAAAAAATAATTGCAGGAACGTATTCAAGTGTGATTTTTACAGTCTTTAACTTTCTGTGCACATTGTATTTGTTTATTTAATTTTCTTCGACGACGCGACGAAACTAGATATTCACGTTCCGAGGGAAATATTGAAGGTTATATCCTGAGTGCCATCAAGTTTAATCTGTGTACGTCCCATAATTTATTTTTTTTTTAAATAGTTTTGTTATTGTAATTACAAAATTGTTCTTATTTCTTTTTTCTTAGAAAAAGAATGTTATGTTGTGGCCAAAATTTATATGCATTTTTTACTTCCCTATATAACAGTCAATTAAGAAAATACAAAAATCTGTGATTTTGAATTTCTCAGGAAAATTGGTTTTTTGGCTATAATTTTTTTTTTGTCTCAATTGTTTGTTTCTTAGAGGTATGGGATTCTTCGAAAAAACATCAGAATGGCATTTGAACTATACATTTATATAAAAAAACTACGCGATCCTCGCCTTAAATTGCATAGATGCTAAGTATACGTTGATACACAAACCGCTAGAAGGCGAGGCGAGATCGTTTTATTTCTCTAAAAGTCACTCTTGCCAACCCTACCGAATTGTACTAAAATCTACCGATTTACCGAATTATTTTGATTTTGTACCGAAATGTAGCTGAAATCCTGCATTTTAACAAAGATGTGGAAATATTTTGGGATAAAGTAAAACAATTAAGATATGAAGGATCGTTTAGCTTTCCATTATTAGAAAAATTATAATTTCATCTCTAATATATGTTTACCTTGTTCTTCGGCAAATAATGAAAGGGTTTTTTAACATGCTCTTATTAGGTCCACCTGTAACTATCTGCGTAATGAGGTCTAGGGAACTGAATTTCACCCACTTCTAATTGTTGTATCATCGTGAAATTTGGCAGTTATGTGTGGCTCTGATGACAATACAATATGGTATACTCAATATTATAATATGTTCAAAATGGCCGCCGCCCCAAGATGGCGGATTATCATTTTCTTTACAACCTTACTGATATGGGTATCAAAAGAAAGGGCTTGATAAGTAGAAAGAATGTGATCAAAACTTAAAAATTCAAAATGGCGGCGTCAACATGGCGGATAGGTTTTATCAATTATCGTCGGATTCGACTGAAAATCGGTATCTGTGGGTTATCGAGGTTGCAGATTACAATTATCCAGTCCAAAATTATAATATGTTTAAAATGGCCGCCGCCCCAAGATGGCGTATTATCATTTTCTTTAAAACCTCCTTGATATGTGGTTCAGAAGAAAGGGCTTGATAAGTAGAAAACAAATATGTGATCAAAACTTAAAAATTCAAAATGGCGGAGTCAACATGGCGGTTTATCAGTTATCATAGGATTCGACTGAAAATCGATATCTGGAGGTTATCGAGGTTGCAGATTACAATTATCCGATCCAAATTTAACAAATTGTTTTCTTTTTCGAAAGTGCCAAAATTCTCTATTTATAAAGCATGTTTTTTTAGTTTTTTAAGTTAAATACCAAATCGATATCATGGGCTTTTTACATAGAAAAGGTTAGGGAACCATTAATAATAATAATAATAATAATAATAATAATAATAATAATAATAATAAATTACCTTTATTTGTGGCAGCAAAGCTGCTTACAACCAGTTTCACAGTCGTCGGTTAACTAATGGCTAGGATTTGACCAATATATATATATTATAAAAATCTGTCCCATTAACAGCCAGTTTTACCGTTGTTGGTTAATTAATAGTCAGGATTTGACCAATGATTTATTACTATAAAGGTAAGAAAGTGTCTGGTAAAGTTGTGTTTACTACTAATTATAACTTTCAAGTTCGAGTTAGTCAACCAAAAAGATAACCAACGATTGTGAAACTGGCTGTTAGTGTTTTAATTTTACTTATTGTTATATAACTTGTGCACATGATTCATTTCTTTTAATTTACATTTAAAAACAAATCTACCGATATTTCCTGAAATCTACCGATGTCTATAATAAACGTGCTGGCAACACTGATTAACCATGGCTAGCGTTGCTTACCTTCGAATTTGAGTATAGTCAAGACGGTCTTGCTCTCGAACTGCGAGCTGAATTTATTTTATTCCTTATTAAACTGCCAATTTATCATCAGATAAAAATTTAGTGCTAAATGTTTTTTGCGAATTTTGCGGACAATTCTAAAATATTTTTCATGTAGCAAAAAATTTAAAAAATAGTTTTATGTTTGATGCTTTGTAGGTATCTTATTAATTCATTAGTGATTAGTGACTTTACTAACGCACATCTTGATCTCTGGAATATTTATACAACTGAAGTATGTACCATTACTTATAGAACATCCTGTATAAGAATGCCACCTGGTTGGTTTTCTTTTAATCAACGTCAAATTTTAAACTTCGTTAAAAATCACATTACGGAGAAAATTTTATAATGCTAACGACGTAAATAAGTAAATGTACTAAAAGCGCTATATGTTCTAGAGGTTCTTTGTAACGCCAGGCGCAGATGCTTCATTGGATATAACACCAGATGTAAGATATGCCTTCTAAAGTAAACATCCTAGGTCCTGATGGGACCACGTCCTTAAAATATGTATGAGCTAGCACCAGTTCGTTGCAAACTTTCTTATTTCTAACAAACAAAGCACCTGATAGTCTCTGGTGTCTTATTCCCTGGACAGAAAACAAAACTAATCGAAGTAATCTAGACACCTTGCTTTGCTCTTTGGCTTTTAAAAGCAACTTAGAATATATGAATGTTGCAGTATTTCTAGTTGACAAAGTCAAAGTCGGAAGATACTTATGTTATATTTATATAAACATTTGCAATCATCTGTTCACTTCCTTCTATGAATACGATGCTTTTTTTACAAACTTTTATTTAACTTTGCTTTGTATGTTAAATCTTGTAAATCAATTTTGAACAAGTTAACGGCGTAAAATTGAGCTGAAATTTTGTATACACGTGTAGTTCTGGAGACAATACAATAATATGTGTTTTTTAGTTTTAACTCTTTAATTTTCAGTTTTTTTTATTGCATAGTTTATTCACTAAGATTCACTATTCTAAGAAATGGCGAAGGATCTGGTTTTAAGTACGGACGCGTGCAGCGAAGAATCCGGTACTATTTTAATATGAACATAAATTAAAATAATTAAGGCGTAACCAAGACCTTAAAAATAACATTTAATGTAAAAAAAACCTTTTAAAAAACAAGCTTTCATTATTATTTAGGTGTACTACAACAAAAAAATTTACTTTTTTTAAAGTCGAAAACCGTACTTATCGGCCATTTGCTAAGATGGCGGCTTGAGTACAACTTTTTTTTTGACGATTTAACAGAATTTCAATCACAAGGTTACAGAGACTATGTCTAATTTCATTGCTTGCGTGAGATTTTTTTGAAAAGACCTCAGTCTTAACGTATAATTATACTAGTTGACGATAAGGTTTTTGGCAAGGTTTTATCTGGATAGACCTTCAGGAAGCTGTTCATCATCAGTAAAGAGTTAATTATGTGTCGAGAGTTTTTTAAAATTTAATTTTATTAAGATCAAAAATCTGTGTTATCCTTAAATTCTGAAAAGAGTGAAATTCATTGAAATTAATTTTTAGATATAAGATTTAGAGATAAGATAAGTTAATTTATAATAATCATTATTTTTCTATTTTCAGGTGAGTAATTCAACTTCTTGAATCATGACTAGTGCCTGGTAAGAAATTTATTTTTTGATTTAATTTTTTTTGCGGCATCAGTATCTATGTTAGCACGATAGCGGCGAAACTACTAAACGGATTTGGATAAAACTTTTTGCATGAGGGTTTCTTTAGTGCTCCAGAAGATCTGAAAAGGTTTTGGTTGAGATCGGATTACGTTTAGTGCCGTTTTGGCACAGCAAATTGTTTATTTTATGATTACAATTTGTAATCGAACCATTGAAAAGCAGTGAAATTTCCAATTTCAACGATATATCACACTTGCACCCTTTCGGTTTAGTTTCCGCGAAAAAAAATTAAAAGACAAAATAACACGCTTCTTATGTAAGATATATTTTATAGTCTAACCTAACGTTCGGTAGACTAGTGTGTTAAAGCGTGCACCAGACTGCCACACACGTTTTTTTTTAAGAACGTCAAGCCAGTTGTGTTTTTTCGCGAGAGAAGAGAAGGTTTGAAGCCGGTGATAGCTGTGTGGAACCTAAACAATCCATAAGGAGCCCGTGTGATTATGGGCAGCCCTCAACTGGGTCCCGAGTGAAATTTTCAACAAATCATAATAAAAGTGACATTGACATTAAAAGTCCAAAAACTGAACCTATTTCCTGCGCATTGCTGGAAATATTTCCGTTAATTATAACCTTAAAACTATATAAACAAACATAACCTAAAAATAAAGTGCAATACCAACTTAAAAATTTTTGGATAACTATCAAAAAATAAATTCCCCCAGGAAAGTTTTGGAACTAGAATTTTGACAGCTGTCAATGTGACATTTACCCTCCCAGCAAAGTTAGTGACAAATTTTTTTGACAGGTGTCAAAGTGACAGTTCTCCAAGTAACAACTTTTAGACGGATTTTATCTGACAGCTGTCAAAAATCTTTCGCGCGGAAAGTAACTGACACCTGTCAAAAAAAAGATTTTCAAAATATATTGTGACCAGCAGCGGAATTAAAGACCCCAACCCTTCGGTAACCGCCCCCGACCGGTCAGATAAACTCGATCGAGGATTAGAAATTTATAAATTAAAAACTAAAATCCTCCCCCCCCAACAAGGGTGTCTGGTGATGAAAACGACGGATGTGTAGTGGCGTTTTTCACGTGTTGCCGAGACGGTAGCAGTGGGCTAGACTACGGTTGTGTGAGGAACAGTCGCTCTCCTCTCCTAAGTTCGAGTCTCAGCTGCGGCAGATGGCAATGTCGCAGAGAATGGGTGTTGTGATGTTGTCTATGTGTGTGTGTGTCCGTCCTGGTTGTGTGGTAGAATAGCCTACGGCTAAACTCCGCCAGGACATTAAAATAAATAAGGCGACAAAAAAAATCCCACCGATCGCAAGACTTTTTTTTTCTATTTTAATATGAAAAAAATATTTAAAATTAATAAATATATTTAAATGAGATCGTTCATATTTTGTGCTCATTTCGGATTCAAAGATCCACCGGGTGGAGAGATTCCAGCCGTTTTCAGTAGCTGCCGATTTTTTCACCCCCCCCCCGTTCATAAAAAAAAAATGAGTTTTGTACTTCTAGTTTGGTGCCGATTATTTAGTGACGCCGCAGTGATTCGGTCCCCCCTCATCAATTATTAGACCTGGAAAAAACCTGCCAATAGTTCTGGGAAACCTGGAAAAGTCAGATAATTTAAGTTTGAAAAATTCCTATGTACCCTGCTAAAGTTGTTCCCATCTTGTAGAAATGCACCGCCAATGACTTTAACTAATCTAACGTAACACGGTACAACCATATCACTTTATCAGACTTGGGATAGATACTACTGACAGCAAAGCTGGATAAGATAGAAGTGACTTTTTAGTTTCAATCAAATCACACTACAAAAATAGCGAAATAAATCGAAGACATTGACCCCATGCTGAAACGACAAGCAGATATAGGAGATATTTAGTTAAACCGGTCAATGACACGAAAGCAAAAAACGCGGCTCTTTTTATTGATCTCGCCGGCCGGCTTCACTTTTTATGCCAATTAAGGAAATGTAAACAACTCGACTACGTTCTTTCACAAGTAAGTTCGTCGACCTATTCAGGAGTTGGTCAGGACTTACTCAACATCAGTAGTGTATCTTCGCAAATTTACTAATAATTTAATGTACTAAATTACCTCAGAATCCTCTAAAATTTTGCAGGGGCTTTCCCACATTGAAGATTAGTACACTATTTTATTTTCCGCATTTCTTGGTAGATCACGCTGTAAAACCAATTTCCACGATATTTAAAGTAATTCATCGCAGAAATTTGTTTTTACAAGTATTTTACTTTTTTTTGTTTAATGACAGCCACACAAAAAAAGTGGATTTGTCCACGAGGACAATATTGAACGATCTTGTCCAATTATTTCCTTCCGGACAAAATCATAAGTTATGGACAAAATCAATTAAATGAAACGAAAATTTTAAAAACATTTATTTAGGTATGTACCTATGTCAAAATGGTAAAATACAAAACCAGCCATTGTAAAATTAATGTATACTGAATATTGTAAATTAATCAGAAGAGGAACAAAAATACAAAAACCTAGTTATACTTTGCAGTTTGATATATTAACACACTAGGAAAAATATAAAATTTGAAATCCATCCTACAAGGTATTTTAAATACATATAACTGTAACCAATGTAAAAAAAGACAAAAATAAAGCCTCAAAAAAATAACAACAAAATAAAAGGTATTCTGAATAATAAAAACTAGAATAAACACTAGAAAAAATAATGACGTATCTTTTATTTTAAAATATAAAACAGGAAAAATGACACATTTTGAAGCTTAGAGTACCTACTCTTAATAATCATTCTCTGGTAAAGGCCCCTGTTCTTTTACGTTCATGTTAAGCATTTTATACGCCATGTCCAGTTTTGAGGCTTTTTCTAAACCTAACCTATTCCTGACTTTATTTTGAATATACCTAGCTAAAATTGTAAAAAATTCTTTCAATACTGGCATATGAACCTACATATCTGAATAGATGTAGAGCAAATTGGCAAAACTTTTTATTAGGAACTTAATTTTTAGAAATAAAAGTTGATTTTGTCCAATATTGTCCGATTTTATTCAATTTTGTCCAATATTGTCCACATCCTGGACAAAATAAAAAAAGTGGACAAATTCACAACCTTATCTCTGACAATTTATATTAATCTTTTGTTTGAATTATTTCTGCTGCAAAATGCCTGTCGCCTGGCCTAACTATATTTTATTACTTCCACATCCAGTGGAAGTATAGTAACGACAAAAAAATTATAAAAAATTTTCATTGTTCAAATAGGCTTAGAATGTCATGAAACGTCGAGATTTCAAGTTTGAGAAAAAAATAAATTTCTGTCTGTCGGTCTGTAACTTTTTTTGTGCGCACGTTTACTCTGGAACCGTTTGAGATATTGACTTGAAATGGTACACATCTGAACTTTAACGAGATCTAGAACTAGATTATATTTTCATCTTGTTCCGTCGAAGGGTTGGGGGGTAAATTGGGGTAAATTTGGAGTAAATAGGTAAATCAAGCAGGTAAGAGTTCATAAAATTGATATTTAGTATAGACAAGAGAAGCTAAGGTCTCAAAAAAATTTTGGCATTAGCCACCCCCATTACCACCCCCACTCCATTATTAAAGGGGATGAAAAAAAATGTGATTTAGTGTGTGTGTACAAGAACCAGAAACCTCAAAATATTTTTTTACTTTATCCACCTCCCACTCCCAGCCCCTGTCACCATCCCCATCCCACTACCGATGTGGGGTATCGTTTTATGGGTTTTTGGGGTAGAAGATTTCAAATATTATATTATTAAAGTTCCATAAACAATTATTTCCAGATACAAAAGTTTTTCGTTGTGTGACTTGGATAGAAAATCCGGATGTGGAAGTAGTGATTCCTTGGGCAGCGGTTTATTACACTGAAAATGATTATACTTTTTTGAAATGAAATTTTCATCTGCAAGTACGTCCATACATTGAGGTATACAAATGTAATATATTGTTAGTTGTTGACAACCCTTCATGGCCGTGCAAGATGTAACATTTCATTTTCAATAATGATCCGCGGATGATGTACGCATTTCTACCTGCCAATAAAACTTGAATTACCTCGATAATATCCTGCAATAATTTGCAGGAACGTTCCCAAACGTCTCCCGATATATTGACAGCCATAGGGCGAATATCGTGAATTGAAGACCAAAGATAATGATTCTTATCATAATGGTTTGGCTCAGTCTATGTTCCTTCGATATTTTAGGGGAAAGATCCAATAGGAAACAAACGCCAAACTATATGATTTATTATTGTATTCAAATTTTACAGCTCCTTAAAAAGTTTAATGCTGCCCGATAAAAATAACAATTATTTACGGACCATTAGACAGGGCCGTTCTCAAGGAGTTTTCAGTTATGTCGAAGCCTGGAGCTGAATATAAAGGCACGTCAAATTACACTACATTTTTTACAAATCTATATATTTTCAAACATTTTTTAGTATATATTTAATGTTTATCATACAACTACATTATATGGGAGATTTTGGCTCAAGAAAATGTATTTATTTATAATCATAATATACATTTATTAATTCCAATTTGCCAACAAATGGATAGGACAAGTCAAAATAGTACATAGTATGTAAGTAATAATTGCTTATAAATTAGACGGAAGTACATATTTATAAAATAAAGCACAATAATAAATACGATAAACAAAATAATAGGCTAAAACTATAACAGAACATTTGGCGTCTATAAAATTTATATAAAGTTCAAAGTCTGAACGCAATAAAAGCGAAAAGTCTTTGTTACAATCAGCTAATAGCGAGACTAAGAATTTTCGTCAGGGTTGGCATGCTTAAAAAAAATGTTTTAAACAACTAGTTTAAAACATGTTTGGAATGTCGCACTGTGTTTTGAACAAATGTTTAATAGTATATTACGTAATGAGTGTTGTAAGAAGCATATTACGTACGATTGGAAATGTTACGCTGCGTATTTCCATGAGTGCGTAATTGCTTTACAACTCGAACTATGTACTATACTTTACCTACGATCATATTTATTTATTTATTTAGTAAAATTTGGATTTAGTTTACTTGCCAACAATATTATTCAACAAATATTATGTCAGTTTTGACAGCGTTTGAAAATTACGTAGGCGCATTTGTTTTTTTTAAACTCCGCGTCAGCGATATAAGCCATCTATAATTGCGTGTCCCGTGCGTTTTGTTTACCGTGCGATTTGTTTACAGTGCGATTTGTTTACAATATGTAAAATTCAACTTACATACATAGATGGCAGGTAGTGTGTTTTTTACTATTTACAGTAGTGATCGTAGGTAAAATGTATTTAATACACAATGCGATGTTTTAAACAACTCTTTAAAACACAGGGCCAATCTTTTAAACAAATGTATTTATTTTGCAGTTTGTGAAAAGGCAGGAAAAGTGCCGATGATGGTCCATTCCGATAAATAATTCCGATATAAATAATAGCCTTTGTAGTCTTACTCATATGAGTCAAATGGTCAGTGGCCACATGCACTAAACTGAGCATTTTATTTGTAGAATCGCAATCAAGTATCGATAAAGTTGTCCTAAAGCGTTTCCGAGATAATAAGTAAAAATCACAATTTAGGTGCCATTCTCGGAAGACCATAGCCCCTTTCCGGCCTGATGCTTATAGGAATTTGTCATACTATTTTTGTGTGTAGAATCAGTTTTTAAACGAACTAGATTAATTTTCCTAACACCCTGTCGTACGTTTTGAACCTAAGAGACGTATGTTATATAGTAGTTTCGATATCGTGTACATCTTCGCTTGTTTGTGTGCTTTATCAAAAACTTAGTAACATTTTCTCTAAAATTATAATAATGAAGTAAAAAAATATTTTGAGGTTTCTGGTTCTTGTACACACACTAAATCACAATTTTTTTGCATGCCCTTTAATAATGGGATGGGGGTGGTAATGGGGGTGGCTAACGCCAAAAAATTTTTTGAGACCTTAGCTTCCCTTGTATATAAGTGTAATTTTTTATATTACGAGCATATTCGAAAATTTGGCGGAGTTGCCGGTGATTTCAATTAAAAACTTAGTTCTCGATTTATTATAATAATGATAGTCTTTCACAAACAACAGGGTATTATTATAACTTCCTAGCATGTCATATAACATTTCGCAACAAAAGAGAACTTGCATGGAGGCGAATCAGCTGAAGAATGTTTTCTACAATAGTATTGAACTGAGACTTTTATTGAGAAACATGCCCGTTGAACAATTTACTTTTACAAGCAAATTATACAGGTTGTTGTTTTCAAAGCTGTTAATGATGACGAAGAAGGTAACTGCATTACAGACCTGACCGATGTATACGCTGGCGAACAAATAATTCATTGCATGATGGTTTTTGAGATATAATAATGCCAGCATTTTTTACAAGAAAGCTGGTGCATGGAGATTTCAGTATTCGGTGACAGCTAGTATGAGTATGATGACGAATTCACTATGGCAGACATAATTGAAACATTTTTGTTGGTTTGTGTGGAATTTCATACATAACAGTTTTTTGTCACTAATTTTGATCTGAAGTCAAATTTCAAAAATCACATATATCGGCCATGAAAAAGAACATTGTGTATATGTGTACGCCCGTCCGTGTGTATCAGTGATCATGAAAGTCTTCGTAATCTTTGCATTTCTGCCAGGGGCAAGGCCCCCCGTACGGGGAGGAGGTATTGGGTACTGAGTTCAGGGGCCTGGGCTTCTGAGGGGCCGGCCAGAATTCTTGACAAAAAAATTTTTCACATTTCTCCCTCCCTCTCATCAATTATTAAGCGCGGGGGGCCGCCAGTGAATTTGGTACCAGGGCCCATGATTTGATATGGGGGGCCTAGCAAGGCGTCATGTGGTTTATTTATAACCTTGTTAGATTCTAAATCCGATAAAGCCAAGCCACATACATTGTTAACTAGGCCCAGAGCGACATAGACTTGTCCGTTTGCTAAAATCTTTTTTCCCAAATCAATTACGGCTTTTCTAATGTGGTGCCTTGCAATTTATGAACTGTTACCGCCCAGCTTAGAATTACTGGTAGCATTCTGCGCTCAACACCGATGTATGATAGCGAGATCTGGAGCTAGATTATATTTTGATCTTATTCCTGTGGGGGATAAATGGGGATAAATAGGTAAAGCAAGGAAGTAAGAGTCCATAAAATTGAGATTTAATGTATGTACGAGAAGCTAAGGTCTCAATTTTTTAACAGCCCCATGATTAAAGTCGGAAATTTGGATGTGGCATCGGTTTTCCATTTCACACCAAGACGAGTGTACACTATGTAGAAGTTAAATAAATAAAACAAGCTACTAAGAAGGTTGAAAAATGTTTTTTTTAAAGTCGGTGCAAAAATTTCAAAGATACGTTTTGCACCAATTTCAAATTGATATAAGGTAATAAGGTACAGTTCCTTGCTACTTTCCACTAATAGGTAGACAGGTATTTGTAAAATTGAGTGAAATTCTATTTCACAACTCGAGATATTTTTTGAAGGCGGTTCAATTATTTTTAATTTTTTTTATCGTTTTCCTTCCTATTAATGTTGACGTTTTCTGTCGTTCCTTTACTTTTGTAGTTTTTGCGAGTAGTTGGATGACTGATGCAAATTTCTGCATATAGAACTTATAACTATAGAGCGAAATCAATAAAGTCCTATGGAATATTATATTGTAATTTTTCAAAAATATAAATTGAAAACTGAGCGAAATAGAGAGGTATAACTTTTAAATATATCGTACAATTCGCCTATCTATATGATTCTAGCCAGTCATACAATCAGAGACCAATCCCATTTTAGTTAAAATATTTTTAAGCCCTCGACGTCTTACTTGTTCTTTCTTAGTTCGTTCGTTTATTCCGCAAAAGGGGTGTGACTTTAACGTCCGCACTTGCTTCATAAATCACCTTTCATGAAAATGTGGTTTACGGTAGTTTTTCTCTAGCCTGGCACACTTTATAAATTGGCTGAATATGCAAATGGCACAAACTTTAAACCGACGCGCCGCCTTAATTATCCAACAAAATCGACAGTATTAATAATAGCATAATGGAGTCGGAAAGTTTGCTTGAGAGACCTATAAAATAGTCTGTTAGTTTCCATGGAAGTTGGCGTGTTCTTAAACAATTAATCAATAAGACTAATAGAATGGGCTCCGCCGCACAGTGGCCCCACAGTGACTTTTTTTTTCCAAATCAGTCTGCAGGTCTTAATACTTAAGCAATCGGAACATTTTTTTTAAAATATCCTTTTTTTAATAGCCTATCGATCTGTTAAGCCAGATTTTCGATTTCTGTCCCAGATTTTTTAAAATTTTCCAAAGAAGTTTGAACTTTCATCAAAAATTTTGAAAAATCAGGTATAAAATCGACAATCTGGCTTAACAGATCTGCAGGCAATTGAAAAACTAATATTTAAAAAAAAAAACGATTCCTTAAGTATTAAGACGTGGAGAATGATTTGAAAAAAAAAAGTCACTTTGTCATCAGTCTGCAGGCCTTAATCGGGAAGGTTTTTTTTTAATCTTCGTGTTTTGATTGCCTATCGATCTGTCAAGCCAAATCTTTGATTTCTGTTCCTGATTTTTCAAAATTTTTGATAAAAATTCAAACTTCTCTGGAAAATTTTGAATAATTAGGGACAAAAATCGAAAATCTGGCTTGACAGAAGATAGGCAATTCTTTCCGATAGCTTAGTTATTAAGACCTGTAGACTGATTTGAAAAACAAAAAGTCATTTTGGAGCCACTGTACGTCGTGTACTGCAAAATCAATTTAATTCCTTAAATATAGCAGCTTGTCTTATCAAATTCGCTGTCGATCAATCTTATTATTCACGTGTTGACATACGTTTTATGACCCATACATTATCTAATTGGCCTCCCTTTGCCATATGGCAGTATTACGCCATCGTCGCGGTTTCTTGTTAAAACGTACGGTCTGACAAAAGCCCCGGTTGATACGACTAAAAATGGTCCCAGAAAATACTTTATTGGAGAGTAGTATTAGAATTGGGGTGTTGTTGATGAGATGGCAGGGTTGGCAAAAATCCGGGTTTTTGTGAAAAAACCCCTACGTAGTTGCGGTTTTTTTGGGGTTTTGGGTTTTTGTACTTTTATGGAGCATTGTTACTTGCCGCGCCATCTGTACTCGAATAGAAATAATAGAAGCAAAGCAATTTGCGCCTTATTTTTACATGTCAGGTTAAAAACTAAATGTAATATAACCTAACAAATTATTGTGTCCTTGTAAAGTTTTAAAGTTTAAGTTATTATTCATTGTTCATTCCTTGATTTTTCAAAAAGCAGCAGAGGTAAGTGATAGGTAATTGAGTAATAACTTAAACTTAATTACTACCTGTTTTAAGTTTATTAGATTTAAGTTTAAGTACTTTAAGTTTGTCGTTGACTCATTGAATTTTATTTTTATGTTTTAGCAATAAAAGCTGCTTTATTTAATGTTTTTTCACATTTTTTTTCATTAAAATAAAGTTTGTGTTTTCGTGGGGCAGGTTTTTCCACCCTAAACGAAACTTTCCCCCACCCTTTTTAGGTGGTGATTGGGTGGTTCAAATAAGTTTTTATCGTCATATTCGGTTTCAGCACACCAAAAACCTGCTTTTCAAATTTTTAGAACAAGTGTAATTTCAATCTCCCAGGAGGGTTGTAAAAGGGTGCTAGGGGAAAATTGGATAGTTAAAACCTTTTTTATTGTCATATTCAAAATACATGGGGGTAGGGGGGTCTACCCTCTGGGTTTCGACTTTTTTTAAAATTTTGTGTGCCTGTGTTATTTAATAGTTTAGGATGGCATAAATAGGGGAGGTGAGTGCGATTCCACCCCAAACGAAACTTTCGTTTGGGGTGGAATCCCAAACGAAACTTTCGTTTGGGGTGGAATCGATGAAATGAATTAGGCCGAAAACCGGAATTATGGACCATCCTACTTTATTTCTCCAAATTAGGTCAGATCTTCATCTTTCAAATATTTCTTTCATTCTTTGTTTCTTTCTTGATGTTGCAATAAACTTCAGTGACTAAACGTTTACCTGCTGCTCTCATACTTTCCTTGGTTATATGAGAAATCTCCTCTCGTTTCCCTCCAGTAAATTAGCAACTTTTTTATTTTTGCTCTTGTCTCCTAATAATTTTTTTTGTGTGCTGTATTTCATTATGTTTTGTATTAAATTTCTGATCTCGCTATAGTAAAGATGTTATCATATCCTTAAAAATATGTTCTATTCGATTAACATTAATATTTTGTTTCTTTAAATAATTTTTATTCCATTTACGAACTCTTATGATTTATTTAAATCCAGATTACATTTTCTTTATGTCCTCGAGATTTGCTTTCTTAGTAGTTCGTCTTTACAGCAGCCCCCGACATATTCATGCGTATAAGAAAGCAAATCTCGAGGACATAAATAAAATGTAAGCTGGATTTAAATAAAACATAAGAGTTCGTAAATGGAACAAAATTATTTCATAATTTTTAAGGTTGTGTTGATTTATTTTTTTTATATTAGTTATTTAGTCGATATTTTTGTGTCGGTTTTTTTTTAATTTGTAATTTAATTTAATTTTATACTTTTTAAACTAAACATATACATACGTATTAGTATATCACGAGTCCCACACATAACTTTTTAACCTTTAAGCCGACGCGGTCCAATTTTGTATTCTACTAGTCACACATGGTCTACAAGACCGGTTCTATTATAAATATATTTATGTGTTATATTTAATTTTAATAAAAACTGTATCAAAATAGGATCTCCCGTTGAAGAGATATAAGCCACAGACAGACAGACAGACAAACAAACATACAAACATACGAGTCAAACTTATAACACTCCTCTTTTTGGGTCGGGGGTTAAAAAATTGAAAATTTGTAAAAACTCCCGATCAATGTATCTAATCGTACCAGTTTCATATGACCGAATCAAAATGAGGCCGAAATCATATTCGGCTACCATAATTGTCTGCACATTTTCAATTTTACTTCAATCGGATTATTTCTAGAGAAGTTCAACATGGCGAATTCAAGATGGCGACCAAACATCAAAATCTAATATGGCCTACAATCTTCTCGACAAAATACTCTTTCAAATAAAAAAAAGTGCATGAAAATCGGATCACCCGTTGAAGAGATATGAAGCCACAGACAGACAAACATACGCGTCAAACTTATAACACTCCTCTTTTTGGGTCGGGGTTAAATATTAACTAACTTCAAACTTTTGGTTATTTTTTTGTGGTGCGTTAATTTCTTGGAGAAGTGTATATTCATTGCGTCGTTCCTATGCGATATAAAACTTATAGTTTAAACCGAATCTTTCACCATTTTTTAGAATGCAACGTATGAGCGAATACACTATACGATCAAATTATAGTGTTAAAACTAAAAAATTTTGTCCGCCATCTTGGGACGTCCGCCATATTGAAGTTAGTGTGACGTCATTTTATTTTCGTATTCTTCTCACCAAACCCTTTCATTTGATACCCCAATCATGGGGGTGCATAAAAAATAACTGGTCTGCCATATTGGATTTGGAATGACGTCACTTAGCTAACCATGCATTGTCATCCAAACTAAACGTGCATGCAAAATTTCAGCTCAATCGGTTGTAGATAACTGTTTTAAAATTCAGTTGCGTCCGCCATATTGAATTTAGTGTGACATCATTTTACTTTCGTATTCTTCTCAGCAAACCCTTTCATTTGATACCCATATCATGGGGGTGCATAAAAAATAACTGGTCCGCCATCTTTGGGAGTCCGCCATATTGGATTTGGAATGACGTCACTTAGCCAATCATGCATTGTCATCCAAACTAAACGTGTATGCAAAATTTCAGCTCAATCGGTTGGGGATAACTATTTTAAAATTCAGTTGCAAGATTTGACCCACAAGGCAAGTTAAATAAAAGCTTGTAATCAACACTGCGACCAAACATCAAAATCTAATATGGCAAAAACCTTCTCGACAAAATAATCTTTCAAATAAAAAAAAAAGTGCATCAAAATCGGATCACCCGTTGAAGAGATATGAAGCCACAGACAGACAGACGGACATACAAACATACGCGTCAAACTTATAACACTCCTCTTTTTGGGTCGGGGGTTAAAAATAGTTATATTCTACATCTACAATGTTTGCACGGCCCTCATATACCACGATACTACCTGTAAGCATTAAAAAATAAAATTGTAGGGAGATACAGGCGAATATTTAAACTTACGGCCTCGATTAAGTCAAGGTAGGTGATGTCAAGATATTTATTATTAGTAACGTTATTACAACGGTACTCTTCGGAACTCTTTCGCTAAGCATAAACAAGACAACTTCTAGGTATTTTACAAAATGATAATTTTCATAAAGGTAATTGCAAAACTAGTTACCGGATCTGAAAGGAGAATGAAGTACGTTTTCTCCAGCTTCACAATCTATTCAAGAGAAACAGACAGCTCGAATGAAAAATAAGGCGTATCGACGTGTTCAGTGTTCATATAGAACTTACCATCACACGTTTGGCGGACGTGACAATATTTATTTTATTAAGGGCGCCAGTCGCTCCTTTTTCAACGTAGGACGGCTTTTCTACTCTCAGTGGGATTCGGTTAATATATTAAGAAACGACCAAGAACTGGTATCCTGTAATACACGGTTTAAGTTTGTACCAACCGTGGATTGCTTACTGCTGTCAGCAATCTGCCTTCTTACGATGCACTTGTGTAACGCTTCACTTTTTAGCATTTAATAAGTTTCTATTAAAATCTGGTAAATTACATAATTTTATATTTTTATTAATAAAAATACCTAACGCGCTAAGGCCCTTTAGACATTCCAGAATATTACGCAGAAATAAATGCTTTGAAGGTCTCAAGGCTAGACATATTTTTCCAATTGGATATCATAAACGAGAGGTAATCGATAAGCTAAGAAAATTGACCCCAATATATGACAAAAAATTTAACTATATTTTTTTTATATTTCTCCTTATTTTAGTAAAATACAGGACACTAACTTAACGCTACAATAAATTAAAAGTAAAAATGACTACGTTTTCTTCACGAGAAAAATCGACAAACTGAGGTCAAGATGGCCTTTTTTGAAAATTGTACCCTTTTTTTACTATATCGAGTTTTTTTAGACAGCGCATTTTTTAGCATGGTGATTTTTTTACATGTTCTTTAGACGTCAACAAATATAAAATTACGAAAATTAAACTGCTAAAAAAATGCGCTCATGCCTAAAAAAGCTCGATATAGTAAAAAAAGAGTACAATTTTCCAAAAAAGCCATTTTGACCTCAGTTTGTCGTGAAGAAAACGTAGTCATTTTTACTTTTAATTTATTGTAGCGTTAAGTTAGTGTCCTGTATTTTACTAAAATAATGAGAAATATAAAAAAAATAGTTAAATTTTTTGTCATATTGGGGTCAATTTTCTTATCTTACCTCCGTTAAAATAATGAATTGTGATTGGTTGTAATCCTACGATCCACTTCTGTACATACCCTTAATGCAGTGCGAGAACGGGCATATAAAATGTCTACTCAACGTTTTCGAACTACTTTTCGTGGGAGTCGTCTACCTCTATATTACCTAATTAACTATTATGGTGAATTTTACCAATTTGTTTTGAAAAGTTTAGCACAAGCATTTGTCTGGTAAAGACGTGAAGAAATACACGTAGAATTTGATAGTGTAGTTATAACCTCTTTAAGTGCATTTGAACAAAAAAGCACATCATGGTGACAGTGTTTAGTATGCCTAAAATGGTAGTTTTGCATTTTGACATGGTTACAACTGATACCAAGCTATACATTTATCTTTGTAACCCCAATAAAGTGATCCGTTAGTTCTCAGCAGTTACTGTAGGTACCAAAATAATTATATTTCTCCATTGTGCCTATCAGCGACTTGCAGTATCTAAGGACTATATCCCTTGTTGTCCTTCGTATATCTTAGCTGAGGCCGCTATACTTGGTGTCCTTCATCATTTGCGCCTTTTGCTTTTGTTTTATCTTCTAAAAATTGCTTTTTTAAGTACTTTCATTTGCCTTATCTCTAAACACTTCTTATTATTCTAATAACTTTTTAAATTCCTAATTAATTATGTAGAATTTCTCCCATTAGTTTATGAGGTCTGATCAACGCCCCGAATAACAGACTTGAGAACTTTACGAGGATTCTGTACATTCAGTTGTCGACCTAACACACAAAAACGCCAGAGATGTTAAACTTAAGGTTAATCATTCCATCAAGAAAATGCAAGAGTTCAAATAATATAATTTATTGTATAAAGTTCAAAAATGTACAAATAAATGTTGGTAAAGGGTCTATCTAGTTATAATATGAGAATCCGCCTACCAAACATGGCAAGGGTGGACGCCTCCTTCAAGGAGCGTTTATCTGAGTTACATGTAATGGAGAGTAATAGTACGAATCGACTGGCACAAGAAGATTCACAATTTCTTGGAAGTTTATATTTGGCTATTTGACTTGAAACTGACAGTAATATTGGTTTAGTCAGAAATTAAATTTGAACTTTCTATTACAATACCACTCACACAACTGATATATCACTATAAATAGAAAAAGTACCTCGATGCTACATTTTTCTCTACAATATTTCAGCACTCCCGTGTTCTTTATTTTTTTCTTGGGAGATCAATAATCAAAAAACGATTTTAACCCTGCTATCGTAGTCACCATACATTATTTAACCTTCGTCTAAATTTGATCCTTGTGACTTTTATAATTTTCGAAATAGCACGACTTATATATGTATATATAAATTATACATAACATAGACCTAATTTTGAAAGTATGTCCAAAAGTTACATAGCAATGCAGAAATAAGCGGAGTTTAGTTTACTGGATCCCCGAGTAGTTCATAACAGAATAATTAATAAGATTAACTCCGCGAGTTAGATCCCATTTTAACTGAAATTTGGTACAAATCCAGTTTACGTCAAGCAAACCAAGACTACAGAAAATGAAAGCCGTACTAATTTTTTTTTGGTACCTATATTACACCTATCGCAAATTCAATTCGGAGACACACTGTATATTATTATATATAATAAAATGCCACGACTCAACTTGTGATCATTGTGGTACTTTTTAAATATTCCTATTAAAAACTCCTCGCATCGTCACCGTCTGTTCTTGCCTTATTAGAATGTGCATGGGCGTTTGAAATTATCCAAGAATTGGTGTAGGAAGAGCCATTGTTCGTCTCACAAATTTATTACACTTTACTTAAATAATTTAAATTAATGACATTAGATTTAAGACATTACAATTCAGGAAACGGGAGACAGATCTACTTGATTTTATATAAAGAGTGTATAGAAAAATGTTTATGTACATGAGTAGGTAATTCTATAGCCTGGGAAATGTTACACTACAAAGTCATACTGGGAGTCGATGTACGTTTTGTTCTGTTGTAGCAATAATAAATGTAAAAGTTTTAAAGTATTTAGTTTCTTCAGTTTTGAAAGAAAATTTTTTTAAAGGTTCTACGATGTAAAATTATAAGTGGAGTGGAACGCAGTTAACTTTGTTTCATTGGCCAGAAAGTTACTGAAAGAATGTCTAATTGCAAAAGAAAGTGCAGCTGTGGCATTCTAACACAGAGTAATAACTGTTATCATTAAACTAATTACTGGTAACAATTTATTTAGAGTAGTATTAAAATATGTTTTCGGTCAAATATTAAAGATTCATAAATAAATTTAAAACTGGTATTCTAGATTAAATTTACTACAGAAGATACATGCATGTGTACAGAAGCATCTATATATTTAAAACACAAGCCGTTTTCTTTTCCGGCTTCGTCAGCGGCTTTCACTGGACCGATTTTGATGATTCTTTTTTTTTTTTAAATAAAGATCTTTATCCACAGATGTGTCATCAAAAATAAAATAGAAGTTGAAATAAATAAATGAACCTCAGCGCTCGGACTATAACGTACT
Source organism: Rutpela maculata (assembly GCA_936432065.2). Taxonomy (NCBI): domain Eukaryota; kingdom Metazoa; phylum Arthropoda; class Insecta; order Coleoptera; family Cerambycidae; genus Rutpela; species Rutpela maculata. Next base: position 217,352,786 of record OW386286.2, read on the forward strand.
GATGGCCCCTACTACATCAAACTGCGCACGGAGAGGCCGCAGTTGGCCGAAGAGATCCGAGTAAATCAGTCAAGCCAGCGATTTTCAGCTCGTGTGCATCGCATATCACATATTCAGTTGAAAACTAATTAGAATTAATTTTCACTTCTGTTTTATTCATTTCTACGATAAAGTATTTTTTGCAGAATATCTCTTTTCATCATGGAACATGTTATTATCATTTTAGGTGACGGCAATTATTTATTTTTTATTATGGAAATCTTTTGTTGTCTGTGACCCATACACAACCCATTAATAATTTAACTGAATATGCAAATTTGTTATCGTTATATGGTGCATACGTTGGTCATGTTGAATTGCATTGCATTGGTCAATTATTTTCTAATTATTTATTTAGGGTACATGGAGACGATAACAACTAAGAAAGTTTTGACTAGGGTTCGGAAAATATTACTTATTTGTAGCTAAATATAATCGTGAAAAAATGACGAAATGTAAAATAATATTTGTTCACGCTATTGCCAAGCAAGAGACCGGGCAACTAATAATAAATATTGGATACTTTAAAAAATTAAACGACACGAAAATAATATCTACAATGTTGGTAAAAAAAATATACAAAGTAATTAAAGGAATAAGATAATTAGTGAATAGAAGATGCCAAATAGGGAGGGGAGATTTTGCAAATAATTTTACAAATTCTTTATATTCCTCGCTTACCTTAAGGAAGTATTCTAATCGTGAAAATATCACTATTCCGGATTACTTAGGATTTTCACATTTCAGGTTTATGAAAATTTAGTCTTTCAGTCCGTCTGTCGGTTGATCTCTTGGCTCTATATCTAAAAAGATATTTGACTGAAATTTACATCCGGCAGGTAAATAGAACCATGGTAATAACCATGGAAAATATCTGGATTAGTAATGCCCAACATTTGAAATGATTGAAACATCATATCATTAAAAAAATGTTATGTGAAGCGTATAGAAAATATTCAACTTTTTATAATCACTTTGCTATTTCGCTATCTATTTTTAATATAATTTTGTTAATTGAAAATAAAATAACAATAATAGCAAATGAAAAATAGACTTATTTGTATATTTTTAGCTGAAGTCTGCAGCCCCGGTACTGACAATACCGGTGGGTATGAATGTATGTCTGCGTTTTTCCAAATGTGTAACCCCCTTCCGGACAGCCTTGACTTTGGATTTGGGGGGTTGTGTTTGTATGTTTATATTTGCCTGCAAACATTATATTAAAAAGAACAAGAAAACAAGTTAACCGTTATTTTAAAAACGTTTACCAAACAGTTCACACCGATAAATTAAATTATTTTCTTGAGCAGTCAGTATACTACTCCAGACAAATAGGGAAAATTAGAGGCAAAAACTGATGAAGTTTTGAAACTTGGCAAAGATGTTCATTAAAGTTTACTAATAAATATACTAAAAGTCCCCAGCTCAAACTATTGCGCTCAAGCCGCTATCTTGGAAAGATGGCGTTCTGATTCAATTTCTTACTTATATCTCTCTAAACCATTAGCGACGTCGAAATTATGTTTATAAAAAAAGTGTTAAAAGCAATTTTTTCGTATCTGTTATACTCTTTGGAAATACGAAAGAAAAGGGTATGTTGCATTTCATCGACACATTACAAAAATGGTAAATATTGCTCGTAGAGAAAAAAAATAAGATATCACTGTGTTAGTCATAGAATTCGGAACAACTTTCAAAATGTCCGCCATTGGTCTGTCTCTCCGTCAATCTGTTCGTCTGTCCGTCTGTCCCTCCGTCCGACACGTCTCCTTTAAGCTAAATAACTTAAGAGAGAAAAGTCCGATTTTATTGAAATTTTAAAAATAAATTTGTGTTAGATAGATAGAGGAAGAATCCCAGCGTTTTTGAAAAAAATCGATCAGTAATTAAAAAGGTTATGAAACATTTTATGAAAAAAATACATGTGAAGAGTGTTGTAACACCTTTTATATGATTCTATAAACACAAAGATACTGCATAGTATACAACGTTTCGATAGTCAAGATGGTGTCATCGGGAGGTCATTAAAATTGCAAGCATGGAACTTAAATTTACAATCTTATCAAAGATTACAACGCTTTTCACGCGTATTTTTTTCGTAAAATGTTTCATAATCTTTTTATTTACTGATCGATTTTTGTCAAAAACGCTGGGGTTCTTCCTCTAGCTAACACTAATTTATTCTCCAAATTTCAATGAAATCTGACGTTTTTCTTTTAAGTTATGTAGCTTAAAAGATACATGACGGGCGGAGAGGCAAACGGACAGACGCACGGATCGACAGAAAGACAGACCCATTACGGACATTTTAAAAGTTATTGCGAATTTTATGACAACACAATGATAATATTTTTTTTCTCTACGAACGATATTTACAATTTTTGACATGTGACGATGAAATGCAGTATACTCTGTGCTTTCGTATTTCCAAAGAGTATGATAACAGATACAAAAAAATGCGTATAACTTTTTTTGTAGAGAATTTTATAAGCTTCATTTTTTTATAAACATAATTGGTTAGAGAGATATAAGTAAAAAACTGAAAGAACTCAGAACGCCATCTTTCCAAGAGGGTGGCTCGAGCGCAACAGTTTGAGCTAGCTTTCAGTACTATGTTTAATAGTAAACCAATTAACATCTTTGCCAAGTTTCAAAACTTCATCAGTTTTTTCCGTCAAACGTCGAAATTTGTTCTAATTTGACTGAGTTCATGTCAATAATCACCTTATGAGATGCTATAACTCATTTTGCATAACGCTAAATTAGATAAGGTATTAAATAACGGTAGCCGATAACCCTTATTTTGAATTAAAAATGTTTAATAATTATTATCTATTAAAATAGATAATAGTTATTAAAATTGTGTCGTTTTTACAAGCACAATAACAAATGTATTATAAATATATATAGTAAAACTAGCAATGTAGTATAAGCTAGCTTTTTGAATAATATGAATAAAACAGTATATGGTTTCTATTCGTTTATACAGTAAATGCTTGTTACAACCATTTTATAAACTACTGTAAAGCGCTTGCAAGCTTTGATCTCGTCTAGGGGCCGTTACTTTCTGTCAACGTTAAACGTGGTTAAACTTTAACCGTCGGCCAAATCATTGAAAGTACAATTGTTTCCATGGTAACTGAATTGGTTTGACCCACCGTTAACGTTTAATCGGGTTTAATCGGGACAGAAAGTAACGGCCCTTAGTGTTGTATTTATTTTATTCACGGAAATCCATCAATTTTAATCTCTAACTAACAAGTCTTTTAAGAATAACTAATGAGAACTTCATATGAAAATATTAATGCATTTATCTATAATTAAAATGCGAAATTTACGAGTGTACCTTAGTACCTTAATACACCCCTGTTCTCCACATTAAAACCTTAGAAGTAATTTGTGGTGTATTACAGTTTTTTTTGCATTTCCTTAATAGCATCATTAGTACAGGAATAACTCGAAAAAAATTTGTGCACACCTTAAACTTTGGCTATAGGTTCAAAATATGCCAAAGTTGACGAAACAAAAAAGTTTAGGAGTTTTACGGATCCGCTGGAACCTATGGAGGGGGAGGGGTATTTTTAATTAAAAAAATCGATTTTTCTCTATTATCTCGGGAAATGTGCCATTTACAAGAAAATAGTTCAAATAAAACTTGTTTCTGACAAAATTATCTTTAATTTGATGTTTTTTTATAGCAATAATTAACCGAAATACTCGAGGTTTCAACTTTGGAATAATGTCATATGAATTAGATCTCGTTCATTTTTGGCAGCTTAATAGCAAATGCATAAAAGTAAAGTAAATGCAGATGTTTCTATGTTATGCGAGGGCTTGCTAATTTATAGGGGGTGGATCTTTCCGAATCAGTAATAATATACAGGGCATTCCATTTAAAAAAAATGACTCGTGCATTTTTCTAAATCACTTATAGAAAGCGTTCTCTAACTCACACTGTATGATATTCGAAACATTTGATTAATGGAGGAGATGCCCCCAGGCCTTGCCTAGCCGCAACTAAAAAATTATCTTTTAATTGCTGCTTAGGTAGGAAAACACGATTTACTGAAAGTCGAATTTTTGGCAATAACTTCAGAAAAGAATTATTATCTCGAAAATGGCTTGAGAAAGGTATAGGGAGATATTAATAAAAGTTACTCAGAAAGAGATGACGATCCAAAAAAATGCAAAAATATACAGGGTATTCCATTTAAAATAACGAAGATGTTGCCAGTTTTACATATAAGTGGCAACACCGCACTTTCGAAAATATTTTAGTTGGAGAGATCATACTCGATTATCTTGGTAAACAAAATTTCAAAGCAATCGGTTGATCCGTTCTCCATATACTTTTAATACTCCACCCACCGTGGCTCACTCTGTATACAACGCGTCCTCCGATTGAGTTCGCTATAGGTGAAATGGACAAAAAATTTTCGATTTTTTTTTTCATATTTGGAGGTGCATCTGCTTATCTAAAAAGTAATTTTGGGTGTACTTTTGTTTTTTTAAAATCATGTAGGCCATGACAGTTACGCAAAAACGAATTTCATGTTAGGTAAAGTACCTTTTTTGTAAAAGATACAGCAAAATATCATTGAGGAAAGTTATTCAGGTTAAAAAGTTATAGTCCTATGCAAAATTTCAAGAACATACGCCTATTTTAATGATTTTGATTTTTTTAATATAATTGCATTTTACGAAAAAAAAAAAATGTTGCCGGTTTACTAAGTGTGTACTCCATTAGGTACTAGATCAAACGCTTTAGTAAACTGGCATACTATTTTTTTTTTCGTAAAATGTAATCATATTGAAAAATTCAAAATCATCAAAGTAAGCGTACGTTCTTGAAACTTTGCATAGGACTATAACTTTTTTCCTGTATCTTTTACAGAAAAGGTACTTCACCAAACATAAAATTCGTTTTTGCTTAACTGTCATGGCCTACATGCTTTAAAAAAAAACAAAGGTACACCCAAAATTACTTTTTGGATAATTTTTATAATTGTAGGTTCACCTCCAAATATGAAAAAAAAAAATCGAAAATTTTTTGTTCCTTTCACCTATAGCGAACTCAATCGGAGGACACGCTGTAGATGCTAGATGTCATCTAGAATCTCAATTTATTTTTGTCCCTTTAAAACATTTGTTTTAGAAAAAAATTCCATCCGCCATCCCCCATCGAAAAATGGCCGTATTTCGGTTAATTATTGCTGTAAAATGTAATATAAATATATATAGTAAAACTAGCAAGGTAGTATAAGCTAGCTTTTTGAATAATATGAATAAAACAGTATATGGTTTCTATTTGTTTATACAGTAAATGCTTGTTACAACCATTTTATAAACTGCTCTAAAGCGCTTGCAAGCTTTGATCTCGTCTAGGTGTTGTATTTATTTTATTCACGGAAATCCATCAATTTTAATCTCTAACTAACAAGTCTTTTAAGAATAACTAATGAGAACTTCATATGAAAATATTAATGCATTTATCTATAATTAAAATGCGAAATTTACGAGTGTACCTTAGTACCTTAATACACCCCTGTTCTCCACATTAAAACCTTAGAAGTAATTTGTGGTGTATTACAGTTTTTTTTGCATTTCCTTAATAGCATCATTAGTACAGAAATAACTCGAAAAAAATTTGTGCAGACCTTAAACTTTGGCTATAGGTTCAAAATATGCCAAAGTTGACGAAACAAAAAAGTTTAGGAGTTTTACGGATCCGCTGGAACCTATGGAGGGGGGAGGGGTATTTTTAATTAAAAAAATCGATTTCTCTCTATTATCTCGGGAAATATGCCATTTACAAGAAAATAGTTCAAATAAAACTTGTTTCTGACAAAATTATCTTTAATTTGATGTTTTTTTATAGCAATAATTAACCGAAATACTCGAGGTTTCAACTTTGGAATAATGTCATATGAATTAGATCTCGTTCATTTTTGGCAGCTTAATAGCAAATGCATAAAAATAAAGTAAATGCAGATGTTTCTATATTATGCGAGGGCTTGCTAATTTATAGGGGGTGGATCTTTCCGAATCAGTAATAATATACAGGGCATTCCATTTAAAAAAAAATGACTCGTGCATTTTTCTAAATCACTTATAGAAAGCGTTCTCTAACTCACACTGTATGATATTCGAAACATTTGATTAATGGAGGAGATGCCCCCAGGCCTTGCCTAGCCGCAACTAAAAAATTATCTTTTAATTGCTGCTTAGGTAGGAAAACACACGATTTACTGAAAGTCGAATTTTTGGCAATAACTTCAGAAAAGAATTATTATCTCGAAAATGGCTTGAGATAGGTATAGGGAGATATTAATAAAAGTTACTCAGAAAGAGATGACGATCCAAAAAAATGCAAAAATATACAGGGTATTCCATTTAAAATAACGAAGATGTTGTCAGTTTTACGTATAAGTGGCAACACCGCACTTTCGAAAAATATTTTAGTTGAAGAGATCATACTCGATTATCTTGGTAACCAAAATTTCAAAGCAATCGGTTGATCCGTTCTCCATATACTTTTAATACTCCACCCACCGTGGCTCACTCTGTATACAACGCGTCCTCCGATTGAGTTCGCTATAGGTGAAATGGACAAAAAATTTTCGATTTTTTTTTTTCATATTTGGAGGTTCACCTGCTTATCTAAAACGTAATTTTGTGTGTACTTTTGTTTTTTTTAAATCATGTAGGCCATGACAGTTACGCAAAAACGAATTTCATGTTAGGTAAAGTACCTTTTCTGTAAAAGATACAACAAAATATCATTGAGGAAAGTTATCCAGGTTAAAAAGTTATAGTCCTATGCAAAATTTCAAGAACATACGCCTATTTTGATGATATTGATTTTTTTAATATAATTGCATTTTACGAAAAAAAAATGTTGCCGGTTTACTAAGTGTGTACTCCATTAGGTACTAGATCAAATGCTTTAGTAAACCGGCATACTATTTTTGTTTTTCGTAAAATGTAATCATATTGAAAAATTCAAAATCATCAAAGTAAGCGTATGTTCTTGAAACTTTGCATAGGACTATAACTTGTTAATCTGAATAACTTTCCTTAATGACATTTTCCTGTATCTTTTACAGAAAAGGTACTTCACCAAACATAAAATTCGTTTTTGCTTAACTGTCATGGCCTACATGCTTTAAAAAAAACAAAGGTACACCCAAAATTACTTTTTAGATAATTTTTATAATTGTAGGTTCACCTCCAAATATGAAAAAAAAATCGAAAATTTTTTGTCCCTTTCACCTATAGCGAACTCAATCGGAGGACACGCTGTAGATGCTAGATGTCATCTAGAATCTCAATTTATTTTTGTCCCTTTAAAACACTTGTTTTAGAAAAAAATTCCATCCGCCATCCCCATCGAAAAACCGCTGCCCAAGGAATCACTACTTCCACATCCAGATTCTCTATCCAAGTCAGTCACAACGAAAAAACTTTGTATGTGAAAATAATTGTTTATGGAACTTTAATAATATAATATTTGAAATCCTCTACCCCAAAAACCCATAAAACGATACCCCACATCGGTAGTGGGGTGGGGGTGGTGATAGGGGGGTGGTAGTGGGGGGTGGATGAAGTAAAAAATATTTTGAGGTTTATGGTTCCTGTACATGCACTAAATCACATTTTTTTTTCATCCCCTTTAATAAGGAGGTGGGGGTGGTAATGGGGGTGGCTAATGCCAAAAATTTTTTTGAGACCTCAGCTTCTCTTGTATATACTAAATACCAATTTCATGGACTCTTACCTGCTTGATTTACCCATTTACCCCAAATTTACCCCCCAACCCTTCGACGGAACAAGATGAAACTATAATCTATTTCTAGATCTCGTTAAAGTACATATGTGTACCAAATTTCAAGTCAATATCTTAAACGGTTCCAGAGTAAACGTGCGCACAAAAAAAAGTTACAGACAGACCGACAGACAGACAGAAATTTTTTTTCGCTCAAACTTAAAATCTCGACGTTTCATGACATTTTAAGCCTATTTGGACAATAAAAATTTTTAAAAATTTTTTTGTCGTTACTATACTTCCACTGGACGTGGAAGTAAAATTGCCGTATTTCGGTTAATTATTGCTATAAAATTAATTTAAACACCAAATTAGAGATAATTTTGCAAGGAACAACTTTTATATCAACTATTTTTTTTTGTAAATGCCATATTTCCCGAGAAAATGGAGAAAAATCGATTTTTTTTTGTTAAAAGTACCCCTTTTTACCTCTTATAGGTTCCCGCGGATTCATAAAACTCCCTAAACTTTTTTGATACGTGAACTTTGGCCTATTTTAAACTTATAACCAAAGTTTAAAGTCTGCACAAATTTTTTTTCGAGTTACAGTCATTTTTTTCAATCTTTCCCTGTACTGCATATATCGCGGTAAATTACATTGGGTTCGATCCCCAGACCCGGCATTGGCAATGTCAGTGATAATGGATGTGTGTATACGTTTTTCAAAAGTGTGACACTCTCTTTGGGACAGCTTTGCTTTGACTTTGGGAGTTGTCTAATAAGTCCGGTGTGTTTATGTTATAAAAAAATGAGTAATGGAAATGCAAACATTACAGCTTATTAGAAGTAAGTGTAATTAATTGTTTCGCTAATATATTCGCTATTAACGTGTCTGGGCAAATGCTTTCATTTAACTAGCAAATTAATCACGATGCTCAATTCTGTCAGAGTAATATTATTAATAACACTCATGCAAATTTTTTATTTCTCAAGGGTTGTCAGAAAATCTCTACGAACGATAGTCTTGACGTGTATTTGTAATATATTAGTATGCTAACTAGACTGTATTTCTGTTTCTATATAAATAATGCATTGCCAAAAGAACTTAGAAGTTATTTATTATCCTTCGGTTGATGTATCGAATACCGTAAATATATGTGTCTGCTTAACATGTACCTGGAGGGCAAAAACTGATCACTTCAATTTTTTGTAAAGCATAAATTTCTATCATATTCCTTCAGTTAATATCTCGTAGAAAAATTAGGCAAGATATGGTTGAAGTAATCGTATTAGTGAGAAGTGTGGTGAGAGGCAAGGGGAATAAAAAAGGCGGTAACTCATCTCCCGTCTTTACTCCACTTTTACATTAAGTGAGAGAGAATATAGCGGCCATTCGATGTCAGCTAACTGACGTGGGTTTGTGGGCGTAAACTTATGAGTGTGTTGTGTAACCCAGGACCGAAGTTAGGACATCGCAGTCGAGCTTATGCTGTCGGGGTGAAGATATAATTCGATAACACAGGCCGACAATAAAAATTGTTTTAGAGACGTGACCTATCTTTAGTAAAATTTTCCGCTGAATCCGAAAATGATAAAAAAAATTTCTGACGTATCCCCACTAGACACCCTCAATTCCCCCCAAAATTCAAAAAATCCAAACTGGCCATCTATGTATATATTTTTATTTTTGAGAGAAGCAAGTGAGAGATACGGATGAATAGGGGGGACCCCTCACGTCCAAACAATTTTTTTGCCATTTTCGGATTCAGCGAATTTTACTAAAAGTAGGTGGGTTGGATAGCCAGTTTGGGTTTTTTGAATTTTTGGGGGGAATTGAGGGTGTATGGAGGGTAATCCATACGTCAGAATTTTTTTTTTATCATTTTCGGATTCAGCGGAAAATTTTACTAAAGACAGGTGGGTTGGATGGCGAGTTTGGATTTTTGAATTTTTGGTGGGAATTGAGGATGTATGGGGGGGGATCCATACGTCCCGAATTTTTTTTTTATCATTTTCGGATTCAGCGGAAAATTTTACTGAAGATAGGTGGGTTGGATGACCAGTTTGGATTTTTTGAATTTTTGAGGGGAATTGAGGGTGTATGGGTGTATGGGTGTATACGTCAGAATTTTTTTTATTTTCGGAATCAGCGGAAAATTTTACTAAAGATAGGTGAGGTCACGTCTCTAAAACATTTTTTTTTGTCGGTCTGTGTAATTACTTTATATTTCTTTATTTAGTAATGTGTTTTTGAAAATGATTTTAGTCAGTTTTGTTACCAATCCATAGCAGTGCTTTGGGGGATATTGTAAGTGTAATATTATAAATTATTATTATTTTATATCTATTTACAGTGTTAAATCCGGCTCTGCGTTCTTGCCTCTAAAAGTCGCTCACAAATGTGATTGTTTCAACTATACTGTGAAGCGCAACAGAGCTGGGTATGATTCGGATAATTTTTGAGAATTTGAGGGTAGTATTCGAATATGTACTATAAATCAAAAGGATTCGTGATCCGGATTTGTAGAATAAATAAGGATTCGAATCCTCATAAAGGACTCAGTGATTCGAATGATCTGTTTAAAATACGAATCCTTTTTTAACCGATTTCAAAAAAATTGCAAAAGGAGGAGGTTCTTAATTCGACCCGTAGTGTGTATTACTTCCACATCGTCCAGTGAAAGTATAGTAACGCAAAAAAGATGAAAATTTTTATTCTTGAAATAGGCTTATAGTCCAAGATCCCAGAGCTGCCAGACCTACGTCATTTTAGCAAAGCTAATATTTTGACAACAGATATGCCTATTGCTAGTTTGAAAGCGGGGGCCTTTTGCAGAAAACAGGTACAAAAGGTACATACAAATTTTACTCAGTACGTTAAAGTATGATAGCTGGTTTATTTTCCACGTGACACACTAACGACGTGGTGTAAGCGTCAACCTCCGAATCCTAAGGTCCAAGGTTCGATCCTGAGCGTTCTCAGCTTTTTTTTTTCAACAAATATTAACTTAAAGTGCCGATTACCAAGAAAAAGACAACCGATAGGGAAATATTTATTATTTTTGGTCATAACGTTTTTCTTAGTACGTATATTTGAAAAAAAAACTGAGAACGCTCAGGGATCGAACCTCAAACCTTAAGTTCCGGAGGTTGAGAGAGAGAGAGAGAGAAAACAAATTTATTTGACATTTCTTGTTACAAGAATGCACCTCATCGGATCCCGGCCCGGAGCCAACCAGACAACCACGGCGCGTAGCGTCGTGGAAAATGTGTGGTTGGACGAGGCGGGTCCGATTTGGTTTAACGATAATGCTTGTTGCAGCTAGGACACCTGTCCGCCTTAGGCAGACTTAAAACTAGGTTAAAATTAGGGAATGTGCTCGCACGAGCCTAAAACTAATGAATAAAAAACTTAAAACTAACACTTGCACTGCACTTACAAAATTTTTGGTTGCTGATACGGGAAAACAGAATTAAACGAAAAAACCCGTTCGAGCAAATGACGTCCTTGTGGTCTGATCGTCGTCAAGGAAGGTAGGGTAGTTAAAAGGGTTGAATTTAAAAAGTTTGACGGAGGTTGACGCTTACACCATGTAGTTAGCGTGTCATGTGTAAAATAATCCAGCTATCATACTTTAACGTACTGAATAAAATTTGTATGTACCTTTTATACCTATTTTCTGCAAAAGGGCCCCGCTTTCAAACTAGCAAATACGTATACGTTCTTAACTAGATATTACACTATTTGTTGTCAAAATATTAGCTTTGCTAAAATGGCAGCTCTGGGATCTCACTCCATTAGAATGTCATGAAACGTCGAGAATTTAAATTTGAGCAAAAAAATTTCTGTCTGTCGGTCGGTCTGTAACTTTTTTTTGAGCACGATTACTCTGGAGTCGTTTAAGATATCGACTTAGAATTTGGTACACGTATGTATTTTAACGAGATCTGGAGCTAGATTATATTTTCATCTTAATCCGTTGAAGGGTTGCGGGGTAGATTGAGGTAAATGGGGGTAAATCAAGCAATTAAGTGTATAAAATTGGTATTTAGTATGTATAGGAGAAGCTAAGGTCTCAAAAAAAAATTTGGCATTAACCATTAAAGGAAGTGAAAAAAATTGAATTGTGATTTAGTGTGTGTACAAGAATCAAGGGCCTCAACAGTTTTTTTTACTTTCCAACCCCAACTACTACCCTCTACCACCACCTCTGGTGCAAGGTGAGCAAAATTTGGAAGCAAAATTTTTGTTTTGTTGTTGAAAATTTTGCAATATTTGGAGAAGGCACCGTGCAGATTTTGTCGAAACAGCAGTAAAAGAACTCCGCACCTTTTTTATGTAATTTGGCTTTCATTCCCGGGAGCTGAAACTTGGCACAGTGGTAGCTTATGACATGCCGATCAAAAGGGGCACAAATAATTTTAACGACAGGCTTTCAAGGGCGGATCCAGGGGGGGGGCAGTAGGGACAATTGCCCCCCCCCCCCCCCCGAGAAAAGTATTCGTTACTTTTTCAAGACGACAATTTTTTTTCTCCGCACGAGGTGGAAAAAAATTTGTTGGATTTCTAATAGCACTCCCGTATATGAGGGTGAAAAATTTAAAATTTTTTTTTTACATTTTCAATAGCATTCTCTGTTTGAGGTGGAAAAAAATTTTTTTTGGATTTTCATTTGCACCCCTCCTCCCCCATGAGGCGATAAAAATTTTTTTAGATTCCGAGGCGAAAAATTTTTTTGTAAATGTTAGTGCCCCCCCCAGTAACCTTTCTGGATCCGCCCTTGCAGGCTTTCGAGATATTTTTCGAGGATTCCTTTGAATATATGTCAAGCACAGTCTATAATAAATATGTCTCCCTGTTTGTTTCTTGCCAAAGTAAATATACATTTCACTCAAAAATTAAAGATAATTTGCTGCATAATCAACACGTACTAGTTTAAATTAATTTTGTGTCGTGTCTTTTTGGATAAAATTTGTTATATTTATTTTTATGTAAATGTATTCCTATTATTTACTTTATATATTATGTTTACTACCTACTGTAATATTTATCATTCAATAAACCTATTCTATTCTATTCTATTCAATATTGGCCAATCGATGTATTTGTATTATTTAACGTTTCTTTCATTTATTTCGCTTTTTGGAGCTTCTGCCATCATCAAATTAATTTTAAAAAGTTTCATTTTTTTACAATCTAGAAAACTATAACAATCATTATTTTCTTAAAATAAATATTTAAAATTTCCGATAATTTTTTTTCGTTGAGGTTCCAAAAAATTTTAATTTTTTTTTATTTGCGGATTTTCTAAATTGCAGTAATTTTCAATGGGTAAACTTTTTAGTTTATGGCAATAGAAATTCAATAAAAAAAAACATTCAAATCCATTCACTATAGCTGGGTTCCGTCATTTTTGATATACAGGGTGTAATCAGTTTCATGTCATTAAAAAAAACTGATGGTGGGGAACGACTAAACGAACAAAAAATCCTTATATAACATAAGGTCAAGAACCCATAGTTTTAGAAAAAAAATAAACAAAAATTTCGAAAATGTTCAGTAAAATTGTTTGAGAACTGCTGGAATGTTGGGATAGGCTTTTATATTCGTGTATGTCGGCGCCTCTAACCATCAAATACGCTAATACGGCTCTTTCGCAAAGTGCCGCGTTCATTTGTTAGAGGCCGCGCGTCGACGAAGACACGAGTTGATAGTCACACTTTTTTATGGCTTTTTAAAATTAGGTAAGGTAAGGTCTTTAGTGGTGCGGTATTTTAGTTTCTGTGAACATTTCGTTAAGTACACACGTGGAAGCCGTTCCTTGTTTTGTATGTTACTTTGTTCTTTTGAATTTTGGACCACGTATTTACAGTTAAGATTTATTTTATTGACTTACCGTTCAAGTCGTTAAGTTCTTGATTACGTACAGACTCTACTTGTTCGTTCTTTTTGTGTTTGTTGTGGATTTTGGACCAAGTTTTTATTTTTATTTTCTTTATTGACAACGTTAGTTAATAGTTTAGTGTGTTATTTTAATGTACATAGAAACCATAAAAAATAATCCTAATTTACCAAATGTGTTGAACGGAGTGCGTATGTCCTTAGTTCGACGTGCCGAAAAGTGTATTGATGCAGACGGAAGCCATTTCGAACAATTTTATGTAAATCAACAAATTTATTGGTAAGTTCTAAATTTACCGAATATTTTAGTTTTCGATACCTGATCGGCAATTCGTTAAATAAATCAGATTCTTTTCCTAACTTAAAATACACATAATGGTTTTCTGTTATCGTGTATCTCATATGTCTAACTCTTTATTTCCCAGTGTCATGCAATAATTATTCATTTTTTGAGCTTTTAACCCAGAACACTCATTTAAGTTACAAATTTTAATAAACCACATTTAAATCTGATAAATTATAAACAACTCCAATATTTTGTTCTAAATTAAAAAAACACACATGTTAAGAAATGCTGTATTTAACTTCTACGCCCACCATTTGCTTTTGCAGTTCTGCAAAAAGAATTATTGCAGAACGAATTACTGCAGAACGAATTATTTACATTTTTATTTGAGGCACTCATCAAAGGTGCGGCCTTCCTTTGCTTTGAACCGCTGCGCCGCGCCGGCCGGCGGAACGAGTCGGTCGGTAATCTTTGCACTTTCTTTGACAATTTAAAAGTTGTATAATTGGGAACTACTACACGTCCATTGACCCAGAAAGGCAGTGATTTTCAAATGTTTCCTACCCTATTATTCAAATTGTTGACCTATTTCAGTTTTTTTCAAAGTGCCCCTAGGGGGAAAAGTCATAAAGGTTTTTTGTTTGTCTAGTCGGTCCCCCTTATCAGTTCTTTTAATGACATGAAACTGATTACACCCTGTATAATGACTAATTGCACTGCACTAATTACCAAATCCTTGAATCCCTAAACCTACACTTGGACACCTGAATTACCTTCCAGTGTCAACCGATGATGTATGTAGTAAAGTTACGCTTGTTTGAGCCGCCATTTTGAATTTCACTTAATTTTGAGGGAAACAATAATTTCTTATTGCGTTTCCACATCAACATTAAAGCATGAACATAATTACGTGAGTAGAAATGTGTGGGATGTGTGGTGCAATACAATAAGTAATTTAAAGTTTTAAGTGAACACATACTTTACAAAATGTAATAAAACTATAGATTTATAAGATTTTACATTGCAATTTTTATGCTAATTAAAATTTAGTGAACTATCTTGCATAAAAATGCTAAAAATGAATATTCCATCCAAGATGGCCTATCATATAATAAATTTATATATAGATAGGGAATTATATATAAGAATAAACTCTGAAATTGAAGGACCTAGAACGTGTAATATTGGACTTCCTCAGGGAGGTATACTTAGCCCTCTGTTATATATAATATACTCTTACGACATAGAAACACAACTAACAAATGAAATCAGCATTATTCAATACGCCGATGATATATGTATTTACAAAAAAAAATGTAGTATATCTTCAGGAATAGAAGCTTTAGATCAGGCTATGGAAAAACTAAACACATGGACACAAAATAACGGACTCAATATCAATGAAAATAAAACTAAAGTGTTTTTTATTTCCTAAAAAACATGAGTTAATTCCATTTGAAACAAAATTGAGTAACAAAACTTAACGAAACCAAGGAATCTATTCGTTTTCTAGGCGTCACTCTTGATAAAAAACTTCTAACAGCATATTTTAACTATAATAGAAAAACCGCTGCCCAAGGAATCACTACTTCCACATCCAGATTCTCTATCCGAGTCACTCACAACGAAAAAACTTTGTATGTGAAAATAATTGTTTATGGAACTTTAATAATATAATATTTGAAATCCTCTACCCCAAAAACCCATAAAACGATACCCCACATCGGTAGTGGGGTGGGGGTGGTGATAGGAGGGTGGTAGTGGGGGGTGGATGAAGTAAAAAAATATTTTGAGGTTTCTGATTCCTGTACATGCACTAAATCACATTTTTTTTCATCCCCTTTAATAAGGAGGTGGGGGTGGTTATAGGGGTGGCTAATGCCAAAAATTTTTTTGAGACCTCAGCTTCTCTTGTATATACTAAATACCAATTTCATGGACTCCTACCTGCTTAATTTACCCATTTACCCCAAATTTACCCCAATTTACCCCCCAACCCTTCGACGGAACAAGATGAAAATATAATCTAGTTCTAGATCTCGTTAAAGTACATATGTGTACCAAATTTCAAGTCAATATCTTAAACGGTTTCAGAGTAAACGTGCGCACAAAAAAAAGTTACAGACAGACAGACCGACAGACAGACCGACAGACAGACAGAAATTTTTTTTCGCTCAAACTTAAAATCTCGACGTTTCATGACATTTTAAGCCTATTTGGACAATAAAAATTTTTTAAAATTTTTTTGTCGTTACTATACTTCCACTGGACGTGGAAGTAAAAGTAGAAAAAATATTTAATATATTGAAAATAGTTACTCATACAACTTGGGGAGCAGATCCAAGTATCAGCCTTCTGATTTATAAATCGTATATTAGGACGAATTACTGCAGAACGAATTATTTACATTTTTATTTGAGGCACTCATCAAAGGTGCCGCCTTCCTTTGCTTTGAACCGCTGCGCCGCGCCGGCCGGCGGAACGAGTCGGTCGGTAATCTTTGCACTTTTTTTGACAATTTAAAAGTTGTATAATTGGGAACTACTACACGTCCATTGACCCAGAAAGGCAGTGATTTTCAAATGTTTCCTACCCTATTATTCAAATTGTTGACCTATTTCAGTTTTTTTCAAAGTGCCCCTAGGGGGAAAAGTCATAAAGGTTTTTTGTTTGTCTAGTCGGTCCCCCTTATCAGTTCTTTTAATGACATGAAACTGATTACACCCTGTATAATGGCTAATTGCACTGCACTAATTACCAAATCCTTGAATCCCTAAACCTACACTTGGACACCTGAATTACCTTCCAGTGTCAACCGATGATGTATGTAGTAAAGTTACGCTTGTTTGAGCCGCCATTTTGAATTTCACTTAATTTTGAGGGAAACAATAATTTCTTATTGCGTTTCCACATCAACATTAAAGCATGAACATAATTACGTGAGTAGAAATGTGTGGGATGTGTGGTGCAATACAATAAGTAATTTAAAGTTTTAAGTGAACACATACTTTACAAAATGTAATAAAACTATAGATTTATAAGATTTTACATTGCAATTTTTATGCTAATTAAAATTTAGTGAACTATCTTGCATAAAAATGCTAAAAATGAATATTCCATCCAAGATGGCCTATCATATAATAAATTTATATATAGATAGGGAATTATATATAAGAATAAACTCTGAAATTGAAGGACCTAGAACGTGTAATATTGGACTTCCTCAGGGAGGTATACTTAGCCCTCTGTTATATATAATATACTCTTACGACATAGAAACACAACTAACAAATGAAATCAGCATTATTCAATACGCCGATGATATATGTATTTACAAAAAAAAATGTATATCTTCAGGAATAGAAGCTTTAGATCAGGCTATGGAAAAACTAAACACATGGACACAAAATAACGGACTCAATATCAATGAAAATAAAACTAAAGTGTTTTTTATTTCCTAAAAAACATGAGTTAATTCCATTTGAAACAAAATTGAGTAACAAAACTTAACGAAACCAAGGAATCTATTCGTTTTCTAGACGTCACTCTTGATAAAAAACTTCTAACAGCATATTTTAACTATAATAGAAAAACCGCTGCCCCAGGAATCACTACTTCCACATCCAGATTCTCTATCCGAGTCACTCACAACGAAAAAACTTTGTATGTGAAAATAATTGTTTATGGAACTTTAATAATATAATATTTGAAATCCTCTACCCCAAAAACCCATAAAACGATACCCCACATCGGTAGTGGGGTGGGGGTGGTGATAGGAGGGTGGTAGTGGGGGGTGGATGAAGTAAAAAAATATTTTGAGGTTTCTGATTCCTGTACATGCACTAAATCACATTTTTTTTCATCCCCTTTAATAAGGAGGTGGGGGTGGTAATTGGGGTGGCTAATGCCAAAAATTTTTTTGAGACCTCAGCTTCTCTTGTATATACTAAATACCAATTTCATGGACTCCTACCTGCTTAATTTACCCATTTACTCCAAATTTACCCCAATTTACCCCCCAACCCTTCGACGGAACAAGATGAAAATATAATCTAGTTCTAGATCTCGTTAAAGTACATATGTGTACCAAATTTCAAGTCAATATCTTAAACGGTTTCAGAGTAAACGTGCGCACAAAAAAAAGTTACAGACAGGCAGACCGACAGACAGACCGACAGACAGACAGACCGACAGACAGACAGAAATTTTTTTTTCGCTCAAACTTAAAATCTCGACGTTTCATGACATTTTAAGCCTATTTGGACAATAAAAATTTTTTAAAATTTTTTTGTCGTTACTATACTTCCACTGGACGTGGAAGTAAAAGTAGAAAAAATATTTAATATATTGAAAATAGTTACTCATACAACTTGGGGAGCAGATCCAAGTATCAGCCTTCTGATTTATAAATCGTATATTAGGACAATTATAGATTATGGCTCAATTTTTTACGATCAAGCAGCTAAATGTCATTTGGACAAACTGAATAGGATGCAGCTAAAATTTTTAAGACTCTGTTTAGGATTACTTAGAAGCACCCTATAGCGTTATCGCTATAAATAAAATTAAAATGGAAGTAAATATACTTATATTGTTTTTAATACATGTTCATATTTTTATGTGATTTGAGTATTTTTTAAGTATCTTGATATTGATATTTTTATATCGAATGTTTTTTATTTTTCTTAGCGACTCCATGGAAACTTCTCCATTATGGATCGAGTTTTCCTTTTTGTTTCTTAGCGACTCCATGGAAACTTCTCGCTTTTGGAAGTGAGTGAGTCGCTATAGTCGCTATATACACCCCCTCGTTAAAAAAGAAAATAGTCAATCAATCAACGTGTCGATTGCAAAACGTACTTTTTTAATCGGGGTAGGCAAAGTGTCACATCTGTCAACTAATACAAAAGCCGGTTTAACCCTATCAATATTGACAGTTATGACTTTGTCTCCTTTCTTAAAGGTAAATAACTTATCTGAACGAGATAAAACTTTAAACGGCCCTTCATATAAAGGAGTAAATGAACGTTTTAAACGTTCAATGCGAACGAAAATAAAATCGCAAGAGGCAAGATCTGAACTAACAAAAGTTTTGTAATTGCCATGCGAAGTTGGAGGAACAAATTTTAAATTATTAAAATAAATGCGTAATTTGTCAATGAAATAAGGAATATCTGGGGAATTATACGATTCAACGAAAAATTCGCCAGGTAAACGAAGGGTTTGACCATATATGAGTTCAGCAGGTGAACATTGCAGATCTTCCTTGGGAGTTGTCCTAAATGCTAATAAAATGATGGGTAATTCATCTGTCCAATGTGATGTATTGGCTCTAGTTAACAAGGAAGTTTTAAGTGAGCGATGAAATCTTTCAATTAAAGAGTTGCCTTCTGGGTGATATGGAGTTGTACGTATTCTATGAAAACCTAAAAACTTTGCAAATTCATTAAATAATTTTGACTCGAATTGTACTCCTTGATCAGTCGTTACTGACAAGGGAACACCGAATCGACAAACAAAGTTTTGAAATAAAGTACGCGCAACTGTTTCTGCTGTGATGTCGCGAAGAGGGTACACTTCCGGCCACCTAGTGAATCGTTCAATCACCGTAAGAATGTAAGAGTTACCTTTGGATGGAGGTAATGGTCCTACCAAATCTATGTGGATGTGGTCGAATCTGATTTTCGGAATGGTGAAGTTTCCAAGAGCACTTCGCGTATGGCGACTGACTTTGACAGCTTGACAGTTAATGCACGATTTTGACCATAAATTGCAATCTGTGTTCATTTTCGGCCAAAAATAGTTATTTGAAATCAACAGTCTAGTGGCTTTAATACCAGGATGAGATAAGTTGTGAAAAATATCGAATATTGTTCGTCTGTAAACAAGTGGGACAAAAGGTCTGACTTTTGCACGAGAAACATCACACCAAATAAAATCATTTGAATCTGGAATTTGTATCTTTTTTAAAATGAAATTGGTTTTAGTTAGTGATGATTTATCTGACAATAAATAGTTGAGATTTGAATCTTTCTCCTGAGCTTCACTAAGCAACTTTAGGTCAAAGTTAACATTAAGGAAGGGAGAATTTTTAAGTTGAAGTGGTAAAATATCTTGTTTTAAGGAAGAAGTGTCGTAAATACGTGACAAGCTGTCAGCTATTACATTATGTTTTCCTTTAACATGTTGTATTTTACAAGAAAATTGAGCTATGTATTCTAAATGACGTATTTGACGAGGAGATCTTTCTGCTTTTGTGAATAAAGCGTTGATTAAAGGTTTGTGATCTGTAAAACAATTAAACTTTCGACCTTCAAGTATAAACTTAAAATGTTTAATTGCAGTATATAATGCTAAAAGTTCTTTGTCAAAAATCGAATAATTGGTTTGTGCTGTGGTTAATTTACGGGAAAAGAATGCTAAAGGAGCAAGCAATCCCTTATTATCTTTTTGCTCTAAAACTGCACCCATGGCAAGGTTAGAACAATCTACTGAGAGAGATAAGATAGTATCGTCATTATTGCAAGGATGAGCTAAAACTACTGCATTACTTATTGCGTCTTTGGCTTTCGAAAATCCGTCTAAACATTGATCAGGCCAACTATTAATCTTTGTAATTTTATCATGAGATAAACTGTTACAAAGAGAATATAGGGGAAGTAATATTTCAGCAAAATGAGGTATGAAACGATGATAAAAATTTACCATACCTATGAAACGTTGTAGTTGTTTGAGAGTTGTCGGCAAAGGGAAATTATTAATGACTTCAACTCTCTCAGTTGATGGTAAAATACCTGATGAAGAGATGTGATGACCTAAAAAGGTTAAATTGTCAACTCCTAAGATACATTTAGATGGTTTAATGTTAATTCCGTATGTGTCTAATCTCTTGAAAACCTTTTCCAAATGTTCCAAATGTTGCACATCTGATTGACTTGCGATTAATATGTCATCCAAATAGACGAAAACGAAAGGTAAATTGACAAGTACTTCATTCATAAAACGTTGGAAAGTTTGACCGGCATTGCGTAGACCAAAAGGCATGCGGGAAAATTCAAACAGTCCGAATGGAGTTGTTATAGCTGTCTTATAAACGTCATTTTCAGCGACAGGTATCTGATGGTACGCTCGCACTAAATCAATCTTGGAGAAAATAGTGCAGCCGTGCAACTGAGAGCTAAAGTCGTGGATATGAGGTAATGGATATCTGTCTGGAATGGTAATCGTATTTAGTTGTCGATAATCTCCACAAGGTCTCCAGTCATTCTCTTTTTTCGCCACTAGATGGAGTGGAGAGGAAACTTGAGAAGATGATGGTTTGCAGATACCTAATTCTACCATGTTATTAAATTCTGTTTGAGCTATTTTAAATTTAAGATTGTCTAATCTACGAGGTCGTGAAAAAGGTAAATGACCTTCAGTAACTATATGATGTACAATAGAATGTTTAATAGGTAAATTGTAATCTGGGGAACTAATTAAATTAGGAAATTGTAAAAGTAATTTGTTATATTTATCTGTCAAAGGAAATAATTTAAGTGAATCTAATCTACAATTGTCTAAAGGACTATTTTTAATAAAACAATTAACTGACAAATTAGTCTTGTTATCAATTATTCGAGCTCCTTTAAGATCGACAACTAAACCAAAATGAGACAAGAAATCTGCTCCGACTATCGGTATGTCAACGTCTGCTATATTGAAAACGAAAGGAAATAATCTACGTAAGTTTAGATTGACTTTTAACAATTTCTTACCGTATGTAAAAATGGTTGAACCGTTAGCCGCGGTTAATATCGTATCGAAATTCTTTTTTAAATCTGTGAAAGCATTGCGTGGCACCACAGATAAATCGGCACCAGTGTCAATTAGGAAGTTCAGGTTGTTAGATCTATCGTAAATAAAAAGTCGACGACGTTTGCTGTTAGAAATGTCAAAATTAGACGTCATAGAATTATCAAACTTCAGTCATCTTTGAGAATTATCAGATTTTTACAATTCTTACTGAATTTGCACCATTCACCTCCACAACGATAGGCATTGGCACCATAAAGTTGATGGTAGTAACAAATAGTATTGTCTGTACGATCAAATTTATTGGAAACATTATTACGGCTGGGTGAACGATTGCGATTAGTGGTACGAGTTTGTGAATTGCTTCTACTTTTGCAATTGTTGCAGCATGAAGTAGAAGGTTGAGGCTCGAAGGATTGATTGGAAAGTCTGGATTCTAAAGAGTTTAATCGAGAATTAAAAATTTCTTGTTTTTGTAATACTTGATTAATTGAATCATGAAAAGTGATTGAAAAATTTTTGATAGTGGTAGTTAAATCTGATAACGGGGTTGACTCAGAGTCAAGAGGATTTTTGGAGTACGATGCAACCATTGAATTTTGACAGGACTCCCAGATCTGATCTGCAATATCTAGAATCTCTTTTGTGTCTGTTTTCCCTGAAGATGTAATGGCAATATATACTGTTTGAGGTAAACGTCTTTTCCATAGCTTTATCAATAAATCTTGACTAACCATGCTGAATCCTCCAACCATATTCAGCATGGATCTATAGAAATCTGAAGGTTTCAGATCGCCCATTTGGGAACCTGATAACAGATCATTCAGACGTTTTTCCTCACTCCATGATAAACGTGAAATTAAAACTTTCTTTAAATTTATATAGAGATCCGTTTCCGGGGGATTAGATATTATATCGTATATATTATCTATCACATCTAATGGCAAATTAGCTATAACCTGATCATACTTTTTCTTATCATTGACAATTTTTGCAACAGAAAACTGTGATTCAATCTGGGTAAACCAAATTTCTGGTTTTGATTTCCAGAATGGGGGTAATTTGACAGAGGTGACATAATGGGTTTGAGGAAAATCCTCGTCTGAAGGTTGTCTTTGCATAACTAATCGATTGTGATTGATTGATTGATTTACTACTCTCTTAGATAAAAAAGGAAATGTACTTTAACTCACTCACCGACAGATGACAGTACTTGTAATGTACAACTTCAGTTGATTGAATTAGGAAATTACCATAAATTATAGGAACATCTATTCAAATTTGGAACCTCTATTCAAAATTCATCGGAAAATTCTTCTCTTCATAAAATGGTCAATTTATAACGGTAGTTGATATATTGAATCTCTTCTTTTATATATTTATCACGTTGGACATAAAATTTTCACTTCTGGCATATATTTATGACGTTGGACATAAAATTTTCACGTCTGGGATATATTTATCACGTTGGACATAAAATGATCACGTCGGGGTCACCAAATTTATAGCGTTATCGCTATAAATAAAATTAAAATGGAAGTAAATATACTTATATTGTTTTTAATACATGTTCATATTTTTATGTGATTTGAGTATTTTTTAAGTATCTTGATATTGATATTTTTATATCGAATGTTTTTTATTTTTCTTAGCGACTCCATGGAAACTTCTCCATTATGGATCGAGTTTTCCTTTTTGTTTCTTAGCGACTCCATGGAAACTTCTCGCTTTTGGAAGTGAGTGAGTCGCTATAGTCGCTATAGTCGCTATACACCCCTACCACTAATATACTAGCGGTAAGTTCAGAACTTCCCTTAAAATATAGAAGGAAAATATTATGTACGAGATACGTCATTAAGTTATTCGAAAAAGAAAGTTTGATCATAAACAAAATTCACTCATTCTTTTTAATGGATTTAACACATCTCTATTGGTCAAATAAAAAATCTCTTCTGTTAATAAGCTGTTATCACGAAATATTAAAAACATCTGAACATATATACACGAGTAATACGATTCCCCTATATAGGACACATTTAAATCTTCCAGAAGAAGTAGATATTAAATATTTTAGAAACTATGAAACATATCCCTCAAAAATTAGAAATTCTATATTCAATTATGATATAACAGCTACAGCTCCAAACGCTTATCAGATATATACCGATGGATCAAAATCAGACAATGGTACCGGATGTGCATTCTATGATCCACAACTCAAAACTAATAGTACACTGAAATTACCAAATGATTTTAGTATTTACAACGCTGAATTGGTGGCAATATTGGAGTCTCTCAATTATATAAAAAATATAAACACACACGAAAATTTTATAATACTCACAGACAGCAAAAGTGCTATAGATAAAATAAAAAATATCATGAAAAACTCCACGAAAATTAATTATATATTATGCGAAATCATAAATACTATATATAAACTCACTACAAGGTAATAAAAAACATATCACATTAGCATGGATTAAGGGTCACTGCGGAATAGAGAATAATGAAATTGTGGATAAATTAGCGAAAAATTCTATTAACAATGTAGAATACAGTGGACTTTACCGAATTCCATCTGAAGATATCTTGAGCAAGTTAATTAAACAAATCAGGATAGAATGGAGTAGTGAATATAGTAATGAATAAAAAGAAATGTATTATAAAAGTATAAATGAAAGCATTAACAAAAAACCGTGGTTTAGTTCATTTCGAACTACAAACAAAAATTTTGTTAAGACAATATGTAGACTTCGAAACAATCATGGAAGATTTCCATATCATTTAAATAAAATAGGAATTATTGATAATCCTCATTGTTTTTGCGGAGAAGTAGGCACATTACAGCATTTAATATTAAAATGTCATCAAAAGAGAAATTCAATAAATAGTTTACTCGATTTGTTGTACGAAATGAATATAAACAAGCCTTTTAATCTAAAAAATTTACTAACGCAAAACAATGAAAAGGTTTTATTATGTATCTACAATTATATTAGGGTTGAAAAAATTGATATATAAGGAAATGAATAAGCACCATGTTTAGAATAGAAGTTAATCAACGAAATTTTGTAACATATTTATAATATGTGAAAAGTTTTAAATTAATTGTAAGTATCCTCTGTTTTTTCCCTATGTGGTTCCCCATTCTTTCCGTGGTCTAGTCAGTAACGTCTTAAGTCGTCATGAAGGACCCCTTGACGCACTCATATCTTTCCTCGTTAACTTCCTTATAAAAAAAAAGAAAAAAAAACAACAAAAAAACTAAAATGGAAAAAAAATATACAAAAAAAAAGTAGAATAAAATATAAAAAAAACTATAAATCAATTCAATAATAAGTACATGAAATATACAAAAAAAAATGTATGTGTGTATGTATATGTATGTATGTATATATATGTATATATTAAAATATAAATAAGAAATAGTTAGGCAGACATATTTTTAGAATTAAATTATAATTTTGTATAATGGGTATGGGAAGTAGTCATATTAAATTTAATCCACAGTTGAGTATAAGTTAAAAAAAAATGATAATAATAATAACTTACAAAATTAACCGGCCTGAGGTGTCATAATGATTACCAAGTACAACACATCAACTTCCACGTGGCGCTGAGCTAATGATTTATTAATAAATCAAAGCCAATATTGCGAATACTACTACTACTAACTATCTTGCATAAAATTTTCTACCGAATAGTAGGCGTTTTTTTAACAGCATGTTTTTTATTTGCTTTTAAAAATTTTTTACTGACAACATTTTAGTCTCTCGTGGTTGTTTATTGTACAGGACGACTCCCGTGTAATAACAATGTGTTTCATAAGTTCTTTGGCGTGGTAGTATTATTAAGTTATTGTTTTGACGCGTATCTGAATTGCTGAAGGTGTATGCTGATTCATTTTTGTGTACAAATAATAATGTTAATATGTTTAGGCTGGTAAAATTCGACTTACAAGATTCCTGGCTACTTTCTAATCCCGAAATAATTCTGATAGCACGTTTTTGTACGGTAAAAGTAGTTGTCTATCGGTAGAGATACTCCAGAAAATTATACCATATCAAATAAGAGCACCGAAGACTGCTATGATATGAAAGCTACATGCATGCCAAATTTCATGCTTTCTTTCAGAAGGGACCGTATATTTTAGAAAGGAGCCGTACTATTAAGGTATTTGTTTCTGTTTGTATTACCACCACGTGCTAGGCATACGCCAACCGCCGATGCCCTACGTGTTGAATCTTAATACCTGTCTTCCCTCATCTGCACCCATTGAGAGGTTATTCTCGTTTGCCACCATAATACACCTCGAAGAATTTGAATCATGGTTCTGTCTAAAGCAAAAAAAATAACCGTTTGTGTTTGATTATTATTAGCATTAGTCTTTCTTTTAATCTTTTAACTTTAACCCAGATTTATAATAAAAGGCAATTTATTTTTATTTACAATACATACAAAAAAAATTAAAGCAGTCATAATCTGTATAGCTACGGTATACTGTTACAATAATTTTGAAATTATTATTCGGATTCTGTTTTTAATGTAAAAGTATACGAACCTGGTATCCGTGATTCGTATCCTAACCACCGCCCTAATTTATGAGTTGAAATGAATAAGGATGTGTTTTCTGTCTTACTCATATCTTATTGCCCAGTTCGCCATACTAGAACAACGGAACATTAATTGCCATATTAATGTTCATGTCCAAAGGGCGACTGCAGGTTTCCTTTTGACCAAACCCCATCGAGAGCTACGTCTGAAGTTTGTCCGTGACCGTTAAATTGACGAAACGACAACGACTGGATCCGCTTGTTGTTTCTTGACAAATTCAAATCAAAACGAAGCGAAAGATAGCTAAACATAACATAGTGGTAAACGTCAGTCTTGGGGAGCGGTTCTATTCAGGAGTACCTGGAACATCTCAACTATCTTCGAACACTTCAACAGACAGTACTGAGTTAGTACAGTCGTGACCACAATAAGAATTCCAACCTAAAACAGTTGTTGCAAACGTTTATTCTATTTGAATCAGGCCTTTTCCGATTATTTATTTCAACTCAGCCTACTTGCAGAGACTAATGCACGTGGTCGCATTTTGTTTACAAGTTTTCGAAAGAGTTTTATGACCGCAAGACATTTGTTGCGGCTATAAAACATAAATTACTGCTATTACATTTATTAGCAGTAATTTATGTGTTAACCTTATAAAATGATACATAAGGAAGTTAATTACTTCTTCATCCTCTAAAATAATGTTATTATATAAAGTGCTAATAAAAGTTTGTTTCCTAATTTAAACTAATTTAACAATAACATTGAATGCTTATTTATTTTTTTCTAGGAAGAGGCTAGCACCATTAGTATTTATTCTTCACCATAAAAATAAGAATATATGTATTAGTCGACGAAAGATACAGAGTTAACAATAAAAAAAGATCGACTGTCAACTGATTCAAAAAATGCAAAATTCATTCATATTTTCACAACCTCCTCGCAGACATTTTATGATCCATGCATTATTCTAGTTGACCACCTTTCCCATAAACAGTATTTTCGCAACCTCCTCGCAGACATTTTATGATCCATGCATTATTCTAATTGACCACTTTTCCCATAAACAGGACCGGCCTTAATTCCTCAAGCGCCCTCGTGCGAAATTTTGAAAGGAAAGGCCCTTTTTCTGGTCAGAAAAAAAAGTTTTTCTTCCTCATCTCAAAATTGGTGAGCGGTGGGGGACCCAAAAAAAAAAGTTTCATCCTCATCTCAAAATTAATGTGGGGGGATAAAATAAAAAAAAAAAAATTTTCGTCCTCATCTCAAAATTGATGAGCGGGGGTAAAATCCAAAATATTTCGCTAGCTAGGTTACGACGCCCTCCCCAAAGGTCGGCTCTGTCCATAAACTATTTAATGACATTATAATACAATCAATTAATAGATATTCTTTTGTAAAAATGGCATGTCAATTTTTTTAAGCGTTCATTGGTGTATTTTGTCAAGTTGCCGAAAACGAGATGGGGGTGTGCGTTAGCAGCAACCTTTGCAGATTTTTTTTTTTTAACTATTTAACGTCGGCCTATTTCCGCTACCAGGGCCTATCACCGACGCGACGCCAGGAGACGGAAACCTGGAAATTTTGCCGAACTTCTTCCCTTAAGAAGAGTAGGGATCTTTTACTTGCCTAATATGTAATAAACAAGGGACCGCCTACTTTACATCCCCCCCGAAGGATGGTATATCCACTACGTAAACCTCGTCTGAAATTACGTTGCTTCCGCGTATACACTGATATAGAAACCGCTAGAAGGTGGGACGAGAACGCTGTATTTTCCAAGATGGGTCGCCCATCCAAGTACTATCGACTGATATTCACATTGAAGTCGCCTCTACGCTCGCCCCTTGCAGAAAGTTCAAATGTAAATATTTCGTGAACCGTTGATGCTTCGACAAAAATAGTAGGAAATAGGTATGGAAATTGCCATTTGAAACTTTCATGTACGATTTGAAATATTTGCATCAATATAGAAGTTAAAAACGGCATTATTAACCTCCCCACAATAAAATTGTGGGAGGTTACTAAAATTAGTCCAAAATCGAAAATTAAGAATAACATGAAATCTTTACGTTTTGAGGTGTCAGGAACCCAAAAAAGTGCTTTTTGAAAAATGTCTGTGTGTGTGTGTGTGTATGTGGTATGTATGTTAGTTCGATAGCGGCGAAACTACTAAACGGATTTGGATGAAACTTTGCATAGAGGTTTCTTTAATGCTCCAGAAGATCTGAAAAGGTTTTGGTTGAGATCAGATTGCGTGATTACGTTTAGAGCCGTTTTGCCACAACAAGTGGTTTATTTTATGATTACTTATATTTTGTAATCGAACCATTGAATAGCAGTAAAAATTCCGATTTCAACGATATATCACACTTGCACCCTTTCGATTTGGTTTCCATGAAAAAGATTAAAAAACAAAATAACAATCTATAGAGTCACGCTTCTTGTGTAAAGTACATTTTATACTCTAACCTAACGTTCGGTAGACTAGTGTGTTAAAGCTATACATGTGTTTTCTCTGAAGACATCATACTAGTTGTGATATTTCGCGAAAAAAGTGCAGTTAAAGTTAGTGATAGCTATGTAAGGCCTACACAACCCATAAGGAGCCCGTGTGATTACGGACGGCCTTACTGGGCCCAAAGTAAGTTTTTTGCCCAAAACTATTAAAAGTGACAGTAACATTAAGAGTCTGAGAAACTTGAATTCATTTCCGGTACAACGCCGAAAAAATTTGATACGGATTCGTATGGTACGAATCATTAAAATGAATCGAATCGCCCATCTCTAGTGGGGAGGTTCCAGCTTTCCATAGCTGCCGATTTCTTTTAATTACATTTGTGTAGTACGATTTTTCTCAACAATGTCTTTCTAACGTTTGATATATACAACACCAGCAGCCGGGGGGTATGTTTCTAGACAAATCGAAAAACTAGCGGCCGAATTAGGAAAAAGTCGATGGACAGCAGCATGCGCCATCATAGGGTAAATAACGCCTTAGCAAATGCTAAATAAAAAGTCGACGGTTTCAAAGAGTAAAGTGTTTGTAGTACAGTTGCGATGCTGACGCTATACTACAAATACTTGGGGTATTAATTTTAAAGCTAACTGGAAGAATTTATAAATAAGCTTAACACTAAACAAGTTGGAAACCTTCTTGTGACCACAACTGTACACCCATAATGAATTGGGCAGAAAATTGACCAGATTTGAATCCCGAATTTTAACCGGCTAATTGGAAAGGCCACTTCGAGCTTTAACAGACATCTTTGATCATTAATGAATTTGCTCAATTTCTAAACTTATGTGCTAATTCTTCCACAAAGCGTTTATAAATTCTGCAAACAACACAAGTCTCTTGTTTCTGTTGTATGGCTTAAAATCGATAACTATTTAATTATTTAAAAACAATATAAACATACTATGTTTACACAAAACAAGCGCTCCTACCTTGTCATTCAGCGCATTCTATGTTTTTTATTCACTCTATTGAGAGGATCTGGCATGATTTCTTAAGCTTTATTGGTATTTGGCCATTTATGCAGAAATATTCAAAAATGTAATGAAAGAAACCTCTCATCCAAATGGCATGGTGTATTTATCAGAACTACATATAAAGATTTCGTCACTGATAATGTTAATATTATCTGAATTTCAGATTTTTTTGTTTCAACAAAAATGAGTAATTTAGCACCTGTTTAGTGGAACTGGACCAAAACCTCGTTTTGTAATACATAACCTCGAACAAATAAAAATTTAAAAAACTATTACACAGCCTTCCGCTATAGGATATGTAACTTCCTGTAACAAAAAAAAATGTAAATAATTAAGTGATATCATATAAGTTAGTATTTACTCTAGGTACAGGTACAATGGATGTTCATGTCTGGTTGTAAATAACTCAAGACATATTTTTTGCCATAATTAAATTCTATACAAAGTCGAAAGTGATGTATACTGAAGAATACTGAGGCTACTGATAGACCCCATATCTCTGTGGGCTTATATTAATTATTTGCAGTAGAAGAGAAATGGAAGAATCCAATTTTCCAAGGGTTTAGTCAGTTGAAGCTTAGTACAATCATATATACAGGGTGTCCCACGATAACATTTCGTGCCCTCAAACAATTTTTTTTTGATTCAAGAATATATTAGTTTATATATACGCAAATAAATAAATTCTTCATATAAAACAAATACATTTGTTTCAGTACTTGATTTAAAATCAGCTTTTGATTTCTTGCCACAAGATATTACTTATTTGTTTTATATAAAAAATATATTCTTGAATCAAATCATTTTTTTGGGGTTGTCTGTATTGTTGAAATTGGTAAGTAAGAAGGTCCAATTCCTTATTATCTTATACTCATGATGCTGACTGAAAAATATTTATGAAAAAAAAAATGAACCTCCTTTAAAAAAGATCGCTAGAAATTATGAAATAAAATTTTACCTATATTGAAGTCGGTTAAACTTACGTTTGATTTAGTTATTGGTTCATTTTTACACCGACCTCAATATCGATGTTAGATAATAAAATTCAATCAAAGTAACTAGAGGTTTTAACTTAGGAATTAGATTTTGTTCACTTTTGGCAGTTTAATAGTAAATGCATCAAAGAAAAGTTTCTACATTATGCAGGTTCTCGCTAATGTATAGGGGGTTGACACCACCCCCTGATACCACCCCCTTTTCCGGGTGTGGTGAGTGGGTGGCATCAAAAGCAAATCAAATTTTGAGAAGAAAAGTCTTTATACAACAACGAAATAGGGTATTTCTAAATGATTTTCGTCAAATAACTCGAAAAGTATTCCATTGAGCCAGAGCATGGTAAAGACAAATAAGAAAGTTACCAAATTCAGCACGAATTTCGTCTTTTTTTTTTTTTCTAATTTCTAAAGAAATGGTTTCGGAGATCTGGAAGTGTAAAGATGGTGTCCGAGCATTTATAAGGCGAAATATTTAGTTTAAATATTAAACAACTCAGTAAGCATGGCACTTACGTTAAATGATCAAATTAGTTAGGCTTTCAAAAAATTTTTTGCCTAGTTCTGTAGCATAAAAAGTAAAGAAATTATATGACGGAAATAATGAACTTCTTCACATTTTTTTTAATAAAAACGTCGATATTTTGTTAATGTAAGTAGTCAGTAGTTAAAAAAATATATTATCATATATTGTTTTACTTCCACATCCAGTGGAAGTATAGTAACGACAAAAAATTTTTTAAATATTTTTATCGTTCAAAGAGGCTTAGAATGTCACGAGACGTCGATATTTTAAGTTTGAGCGAAAAAAAATTTCTGTCTGTCTGTCTGTCTGTCTGTCTGTCTGTCTGTCTGTCTGTCTGTCTGTCTGTCTGTCTGTCTGTCTGTCTGTCTGTCTGTCTGTCTGTCTGTCTGTCTGTCTGTCTGTATGTCTGTCTGTCGGTCGGTCTGTCGGTCTGTCGGTCTGTAACTTTTTTTATGCGCACGTTTACTCTGGAACCGTTGACTTGAAATTTGGTACACGTATGTACTTTAACGGGATCTAGAACTAGATTATATTTTCATCTTGTTCCGTCTTGTTCCGTGGGGGGTAAATTGGGGTAAATTTGGGGAGGTAAGAGTCCACAAAATTGGTATTTAGTATATACAAGAGAAGCTAAGGTCTCAAAAAAAAAATTGGCATTAGCCACCCCCCATTACCACCCCCACCCGAAAAAAAGTTGTGATTTAGTGTGTGTACAAGAACCAGAAACCTCAACCACTACCATCCCCTACCGATGTGGGGTATCGTTTTATAAGTTTTTGGGGTAGAAGATTTCAAATATTATATTATTAAAGTTCCATAAACTATTATTTCCACATACAAAATTTTTTCGTTGTGAGTAACTTGAATAAAAATCTGAATGTGGAAGTAGTGATTCCTTGGGCAACGGTTTTTTATTAACATATAGTGTATGTTATTTTGCTAAAGATTTCTATTATTAGCAGACTGTAATTTCTAAAATCTAAGTATTTGACTATAATAGTAAAAACTCACCATTCAGTCGAAATCCTGGTGGTTGCAATTTGATAAATGCCGGAGATTGAAGGAAATCAGGAAAAGGAAACCTTAAGGTAAAGACGAGGAATCGACAATATTCGAAGAATTATCGCACGACACAATACTATTCAAGTAATTGCTATGTTTAACTATATTTAACTAAATGAGAAAATGGTTTTACTTATATCAAAATGAAATTTTCTCTCACACCTTTTAGAAACTTCTTTAACTATCTATCTTATGTCTAATGGCTCACTGGTAGAGGTACCAGTAGTCCACTTTTTGTTGCCCTTTTTGTATGGGATAATAAAATTCCTGTATACATGATAGAGTTTATCATCTATTCACTGCAATTTAAATTCAAATAAAATAAAGAGCGGCGCAAACATATAGTATGATCTAGACGTTTCGTCCTTTTACTGCACGTGCCTTAGAAAAAAATTACATTTTAAAAAATAAAGTGACTCGAAAAAATGTAAAATTTTTGTTTCTTTGCAAATGTCTCATTAAATATTAGTTTTAGCGAAAAAATGGTGGTCATCAAAAATAAAGCTTATAAACTGATAATGAATATATTTTTTTGATATTTATGTACGATTAATAGTTTCGGAAATATTTCAGTTTATAAATGGCATCCGAACGTTTATAGGATGAAGTATTTAGTTTAAATACCGGTTAAGATAGATGAAATGTCCTAAACTTTGGATTTTTAAATAAAACTGTTAAAAATGTTACTTTGACTTAAAAAGTAGGGTTTCCTCGGTCCATAGGTTCATTCCCCCCGCGATGAGCAAAAAAGGTGTTTTTTGTTTTTATTCTTTGTCTAACGACAGGCTCGAGCGAATAATCTGAAATTTTTCATGAAGGTGGGCTATTGTAGATCTGTGCACAAGATGCACCTGTGCACAGTCTACAAAAAAAAATTCTGTTCCAAGAACTAAATCTATCATGCCTTAAGTATTTTTGTGTGCTGTATCAGAATTTTCATTTTAAAAAAAAATTTACTTCGTAGATTTCGAGTAAATCCCGGTTTTTATCGTCAAAATATGGTTTTTTGAAAATTTTTGACGTTTACTCGAAATCTGCGCGGTAGAACATTTTTTAAATTGTAAATTCGGATTCAGCACACAAAACTACTTAAGGCATGATGGGTTTAGCCCTTGGAGCAGACATTTTTTTTTGTAGACCTGTGAATTGAATAAAAATAAACAAAAATAATGTAACACTTACAGACAGAAAGACAAACGACAAATGAACATAATTACCTAGTATAAAATATTTTTAGTTAGAACATAGTCTTTGTTGTTAGATAATATTTAAAAGCTTTGATAAGATATAGAAAATATAAGAGTACGTTTTCGCGATATAGTCAGTAACAAGCAAAGAATTCGCATATTTTTATATACAAACTAATTATATATATTTTTCATTTAATGATATGATTATGAATTGTACTTAAACTTTCTGAGTATATTTGTTTATGTATTTGTATGCACATCATTTCGCTGATAAGTCTTTTTCTCCATAAATAATTTCTTTATCTAAAATAGATACTTCACCAAAGTTAATTATGATTTTCCGTGAAAAGATGTGCAGCTGCTAAAACAGTTTTTATCTGTTTTGTTCTTGTGTTTTTCTTGGCACGATATTTCCTGCTCATAAGAAGAAAAATTGTTAAAGTTACGAAATGATCAAAAGAACTTTTTTCCATTGTTAAATATTTGTCTGATTCTCTAATCCCTAAATATTTGATACAGTATAATCATAATTAAATTAATTAAAGTAAACATACTACTACTGTTTATTGTAATTGATTAATATTAAATACAAAATATACCAAGCACTTACATATTTATTATTTCGTCCCCCTTATCACGTATGAGCGTAGCTAACAAAAATGCAAAATTAAGTTATGCCGGTTCTAGGCTTTCCTTGGGTGCAATTTTCATCTCACGAAGTGGCGCAACTGTATGTCGTCACAAACAATATATGCATTGAGGACATATCTGCCAAAGTCTACATTATTTCTCACGTAAAACTGGTTGTAGTGTGGTTTCTTAGCGAAAAGATCGTGACCTGCTGGATTAAAGCTCCAAATTTTGCACACTTCTTATATACCCTCAGTGTTGTCAATTCAGGGGGTGCCCGATTTCAGTGTCCGCCATCTTGAAATACGACACCATCTTTGTTTTCTTTGGACTGTACCTGTAAATTTTCGACTTTTATTTGGTTTTACTCCCCAACTTCTGGGTTTGTAGCAAAAAGGATTTAATTTAAACTAAATTTGCTACAATTTGAGACCAGAGCCGCTTTTGTAACTTTAATATTTTGCGAAATACAAGCTTCCAAAGTTTTGGACTTTTTTCAGGTTATTACGAAAATCTATATTTTTGTCGGTTTTGCTAAATATTTTTAGTGCTGTGAGTTTTACAGCAAACGTTATTTTATTAATGTTTTAGAAAAGTAAATAGGCTACAATGTGAGTAAAGAAAGACGTCGATACAATCACAATTTGCTAAGATAATGTATTTGACCATGTTACAAACGTTTCAATAAACAAAATTACAGAATAATTATTAGGAAAATAATCATAAATATTATATTTATAATGTTGTTACTATTATATTTATAATGTTGTTGTTGTTGTTTACTGTTCATAGTGGCCTTTGCAATGACAAAGAGCTGTGCAGGCAAGTGCAGCCTTGTTACAAATGCAATTCTTAGAGCACAGGGGTTCAGCCTTACATCCGCACTTGGTTAATTCCCTACAGCTTTTGCTTACTTCCGGTATAGACATCCAAATTGGTTGCCATGTCTCTTCGTTTCTTTTCCATCCAAGGTTAGCCGAAGTAGGTGCATTTTGGAGTGATTTCAAGCTGGTTAACCAGATGCTAGATTGATAGGATGCTGCGATTAGTGTGTTGAATGAGGGAATACTGTGTGGGCGGTAGATTTTGCATCATCTATACTTCTTTCCTTGTGTGAAGAGATCTTCTCTGAGCTTGTTGATGCTGTTAAGTTTTGTTGTACCATCGCACAGGATGCATGTGAATAGTTCTATAAGTTCAAATGCCTTTGTTTTAGCATTGGGCTGAAATCGATGTTTTGCAGAGAAGATAAATCCTTTAGTATCTGGAGGGTGTTTTTCATGTCATCCATGCTGACTTTTCCCCTTACCAAAGAAATTGTGATGTAGTGTCTGAACCCGTGAAAGCATGGGAAAAGAGCAATGCTTGCGATATGTTTTCTCCGAGCTCTTGGCAGATGGCGTTGATATGATAATATCGGAAGTGTTTACTCTTACAAAATACAATCCAAAGCTGAATATTGGTTTGTAAGTTTGTAGCTCGAAAAATATGCCTACTAGTACCACAATAACATCTGTGTCTACTGTACTTATGAGGATGTTGGTTGCACCCTTTCGTAATGCATCCAATATATCGTGGTCAGTTTCGGACATCGGTGCACTGCTATTTTTTGAAAAATAACAGATTTACCATAGGTGATGTATATTTCTTTACCTTCTTGTACGTCATAAGCAGCGACTGCATCACTTAGTAAGGGAAACAGTTATGTCTTGTTCTCTGAATTCATGGGGACTGTAACAAAGTTTTTGGGGAGTGTGGTTTTTCTTGTGACTTTTCTCCTTTCTCCCTTCCCTCTCTTCACACGTGTAGTTTCCTTCAGACTGTCTGGCTTGGATATGTCTCATACAACATCGATTCTTAGGCAATCTGAAGTTGTCTCTTGATCCGTGGTAAGAAGACCATATCACTATATAGTCTAAAGTTGCAGCAAATTGATTCGAATAGTGTTGCTGTAAACCCAACTGATTTTCGTAATAACCTGAAAAAAAGTCCAAAACTTTGGAAGCTTGTATCCTCCAAATTATTAAAGTTACTAAAGCGGCTCTGGTATCAAATTGTAGCAAATTCGGTTTAAATTAAATCCTTTTTGCTACAAACCCAGAAGTTGGGGAGATATTTAGTAAAAGCCAAATAAAAGTCGAAAATTTACACCCCCCCCTCCCCCTTGAATTGATAGTACTAAGGGTATATAAGAACAAAACAAAATTTGACGCTTTAATCCAGCAGGTCGCGATTCTGCCTAGTATTTACTTTAAGCCACCATACTATTGGGCGTAACTTACAGCACAAGCACCATGCAAATTTTTCGGAAAAAACTGCGTTGAAATCAGCGATGGAAAAGGGCATAAAGTTTGTGATGTTTTCAATAACATTGGTGACTTACATCCTCAGAGGGTATTTTTGACGCGGCATCTGGAGGTTCATTGAACAAAAAGAACTACTACCAATAAAGATAAATCTCATAGGCAGCATACTGTAATATACAAGACAGTGAATAGTAAGACTGTTGTGTATAAGAAACTATTTTTTAATACTTCAGGAATCACAGAAAAGATGTGTAGAACAGCTGTATCTGATATAAATGATTTAGGTGTTTTAGAAAAAGACCAAAGAGATGGCAGACAAATTAAATCAAAGAAAAGGAGAGATATATGAATAATGCAATAGAGCAACACAAAGTTGAATCGCACTATTGCCATGCAAAGACATCGAAGATGTATCTTTATCCAGATCTTACTTTGGGAAAAATGTACGCCATATATCTCGCAAATTTAGAAAGTCAAGGAAGAACCGATGAGAAGGCAAGTTATCCTTTGTATACGAGAATTTTTAGCCAAAAGACTTGTCTTTCCTATCACCTAAGAAGGATCAATGTTCACTATGTGTAACTTATCGAACAGGAGATGGAAACGTAAAAAATAGTTTAGAAGACAAGTACAATCAATTCTCATATTGCAGAAAAAACCGCTGTCAGAAAAATTAAATCTGAATGTAAAGAGGAAACCCAAAAAGATAAAAGCATGTTATGTGGCGTAGTTGATTTGCAGCAAGTTATATATCTTCCTATTTCAAAGGAAAACGCAATTTTTTATAAAAGCCGATTGTCAAATTTCAACTTGACAATTTACGACATTGCTAAATGTTTCTGCCTTGTCTCGAATGAGGCCATAAGTAAGCGTGGTTATTCCCAGGTTGCAACCTGTCTTTAGAAGAATACAACAAACAACCTGTAACGAGAGTTGCAATGTTGCTGTATTCTTTGAGTAAATTCTCATCGTTGGAAGACATATCTTTACGATATTTCGAAACTACACATGGGCAGAATGAGGGTGATTTTGCTCATAATGCCATTTCCAATGCAATTTCTTCTTCGGGAGACACCTATATTCCTGCCTAGCTTCACCCTATAATTCGATTAGCACGGTGGAAACAGCTGTTTAGAGTTATACCAATGAATTATGATGATTTCCAAGATTACAAATATTTTTCAAAGCAACTTAGAAACTTGATAATCAGAGAAACTGATCGAGGCAATAATGTGATGTGATCGGATATCATGGAAGTAATGGTGACCAAAAAATAAATTATCTTTCAAAAAAGCCATCTTGTCAGAGTAGCGTGTATCCAATATACAACTTCATGCTTTAAATAATAATCCCCCAAAAACACCTAAACGAAAATATGAAGATTTGATTTCACTCTGTACAGGAGAGACACCCGTAGTTCGACTGCCAGAGTGTAAAGAATTTTTTAGGTCTTTGCCTCATGACCAACAGTGAATTCATCGTTTTTCTTTTCTTTGCAAACATTACAGTCACCATGTTATTTTTGTTAACTTATAGCAAACTTTGTTCCTTTTTTATTAGAACCATAATTATGCATTGCTTTTAATGGAATAATTGAAAAGTTAAGTATCACCTTATACACTAGTTGCGTAAATTACTATTAAATAAAGAAATTGCATGCACGTTCACCATGTTTTAATAGTTTTTTTATCGTCTCTATCATAGACGTATCTTACATAATGAAATAAATATATTTTCACATAAAGGCGAATCTGCAAATTTTGTCCTTAAAA
Source organism: Rutpela maculata (assembly GCA_936432065.2). Taxonomy (NCBI): domain Eukaryota; kingdom Metazoa; phylum Arthropoda; class Insecta; order Coleoptera; family Cerambycidae; genus Rutpela; species Rutpela maculata. The sequence goes on from OW386286.2 coordinate 217,391,102, forward strand.
AAAAGTATGATAGGTATAACTATTATTAAATGAGCGCGAAGTACATATTCTAAGATATTATTTTAAAATACTGCAAAACAGAAATGATAGCAATGTCGCACATTTTTGTTTTTGTTCTCTCCTGTAAAATATGCGAAATTCAGATACGGGATAAGGGCGACGATTTATTTTCACATTAACCCTTGCGTTTTGTGATTTTAATAAATGTATCAAACTAGTTGATGAAATAATAATATAAAAACAAACCAAACATTCAAAAATAAATATTTGAGATTGTCTGAATAAATATTATTATTTAACAAATAAAATCTTACTTCCAGTCATGTTGAAATCAAACATCCAATATAGTGATTTTCTAAATTTACTATCATTACATCTAGAAATTATGTGATTTGCTGCTGATATAAGTTTCGACTGAAAAGTTAACTATCTATTTTATTTATCGAACAGGCTGTGACCTGGCAATTAGAACATCATCACATCACCGAAATATCTACGTATTTCATCAGTGTAAAAGGAAACTCATGTTTACATTTCTCGTGATTCTGTGTAGGCTTTATTTACGCTTTATTAAAAATGCCAAATAAGGCCATTAGAGTCGAGAGCATTGTGCTGAAACGTCAAGATCGGAATTTGAATTATATATACACACTCAAAAGCCAAAGAGGATTGATAAAAAACCCATTAGGGCTGGTGCTCGGAAAGTTTTAAGAGGTCATCTGTGATAATAAAGCTCAGCGACAAAAAATTAAGGGCTTTACATAAAATATAATAAAAGGCTTGTATAAAATGATAAATTGAGACATTAAAGTAGAACATTGCTTTTCTCGCCAACCTAATAATAAGTTAATAACTTGATGGACTTCGACAATACTTTATCCTGAAAGTTTTTGTTTTTTAGCTATTCTTAATAGAGTGCTAAATTATCTTTAGCACCGTTTTGGTAATGAGATATTTCAAGAGATCTTTTCAATAAGACTCCCTGTCGTGAACTATTTGAAACATTTTGGTTCGGCGAATACTTTTTCTGGGTTTTTATGAGTAATTATGCACTTATTTTACTAATATAGGGTATAAAATATGCAGACTGTTGGCGTCAACTTGATTTTTTTGCTTTTGCAAAATTAAAAAAAAAATGAGAAAATATCGATTTATAAACTTTGTCATTATGTAAATCAAAACTTTATAGATTCATAAATATAGATTCATAGAATATATATGGAGCAATACATATAAGGAGAAATCGACACTGCTCTCACCTGTTCATTGAAGATGAAGAATAATAATATGGAGATATTAATATGAAGGGGAGCAGATACTCAAAACAATAGCTTAATCATTTCACACTACGATATGTACCGCGTATATGACTATCAATATTTATCGCTGCCTCTTTGTCTGCTACTATAATTGTTTCAATCTTTTGATGTGGTGAACTCTAGTTAGTGTACCGCCTAAGATAACCCCAAAGGAAGAAATCACGGAACCGCTTGTTGGTCAAGAGATGATATATGGAATGAAAAATATAAATATTTGCAATTGCACACATACGTTTAAAAAACGTTAAAAAAGTATTGAAAACCAGACCGATAAATATTTGTTAATTTTCAACGTAGAATATAGACGTTTTATTAAAGGTTTAAATAACGTTAAATATTCACAAATTATGTACGTTAATTAAACTAAATTAAACAGGCTCTAGGAGGTCTCCATTTTCCAATATATGATGGGTTACAGGATGAGCCGCCATGTAAATTATTGGACAATTAATAGGTTATGCACCCGCTGGTTTTATCATAAAATCAGTGGGTGCTCAACCTATTAAACAGCATAAAACTTTTATGCTATCTCGGCCCAAGCCACACTAGCCACAGAATAATGATCTTTAACCTGATCGTTATAAGATCCGTCCAAATAAATCGATGTCCCCTGAAAGAATTTGAACATTTCAATCTGCTATTTATTTTCTATAAATTCATAAGAGTATAAGATAAAGCAGGACTGATTATTGCCAGTGGTATGTATGTGGCGCCATCTACAAATAATTACTGCAACAAACTAAGTGGTAAGCAGGCAAATTTTATGATTAATATAGATGTGTAGAAAAACGTTGAAAAAACTGCATCATCTACCATTTATTTCATCTGTAGATTTAGAATGTCAGTGCATTTTGATAAATTGAAAGTATCAGTTATTTTGACGTTATATAAAAACGTTGTTTTTTTTTTTTCATTAAATAAAACATTTAAATTGCCCCTTCCACTACTGGTTGGGTATGCGCGTGGAGTAATGTATTTTACAGGTTTTATTTAAATACCGTGCGTGTAATTGTCCATTAAGCATGTACATTCACGTAGTGCGAGAGATATGACAACACAGCGCTGTAAACTCGTCCGTTAGCGGAGTATCCCAGCTCTCAGTTATTTTATTTCAGCCAGCTGGCACACGCGATGTTGTAATTTTTGCTACCTATGCCTAGCGAGCCGCTACACACACGGTATAAACCGAATTTTATACGTTGCTATAGATTCGTAGAAAAACGTTTAAAAACGTAATCTTCTACCATCTGTTTCACCTGTTCATTTAGTAAGTTGGAAACAAGTTATTTTAACGTTGTAAAAAATACATATTTTTTCTTTAAATAAAACGTTTGAATAGGCGTAATAAATATATGTAATAAAAAACGTTAAACTTTTTCGTTTCAAAAACGTTACCTTTAGCGAGTCGTTAATACTCCTTACATTATAAACTTGTTTTATACATTATTACACATTTGTGAACAAAACGTGCTTACTAAAACGTTTCATTCCAGTATTTACTCCTACTGGTGATTAGAAATGCGTGTAGTAGTGACGTATTTTAAACGTCTTATTTAACGTTGAAATTTTCAACCATGCAACTTTGAATATTTGAACATAAAGTGTTTAATCAACGACTACGATGTTTTAAAAACGTTTATTGAACGTAACTGTGCCCATTGGGTACGTTTTTTGTCAGTATACAAACACTTAGACAATTATTGCCTCATTTTTATCTAATGTTTTTCTCTTTTTCAGGTAAGTTACTAACTCCAGACGTAAACATATTGCAATATGACTGGATTGCGGTAAGTAAAATAAACAAATGTGTTCATTTTAGCAAATTTTCGTACAAGACGAAATGTGTAAGCCAGTAAAACGCACGGATATGAATCCCGGAATAGCTGTTTCGAGTTCATTTAACGTTTTTCGATATTTAATACTTAAAACTCAGGTCAATCCTCACCTCGGGCCGGGCCTTTCCCGTACCAGTCCGGCCCTATTTGTAACATAGATAAATTAACTCATTCAGCTAGAGAGATAGGCGTTTTTAAAAACGTGCCACCAACATATGGACACACATACGACATGTCAAGTGGGCTAATTTTTAACCGACTTCAAAAAGGAGGGGGTTCTCAATATTCAATCATTGTGAATTGATTTAAACGATTTCTATGAAATCTTTCCCAAATTGCAAGGTGTAGCTCGACGGTGGTCACAATAATATAAAAGTTTAAGGTGAGCAAAAATCGGTGACAAAATATTTTTAGTCGAAAATTTGTCGAAGATGCCATTGTAAAATTACATTGGAATTGCCATAATTGGTATTTTAGTAGTTGATACTTAATCCGATCTCAAAAAATTAAGAATTAAAACGGTGAGTACAATATGGCTGCCGTAATTGCAATATTCTTTAAAAAAATATATAATATTATAATACATGTAATATGATGTGATGTATGGAGATTTCAGGATTAAAATAACGCGTCAGGTTAAAAATTCAAAACCATGGTTTTGAATGAATTTTTAACTTTAACGTAAATAATAATCTAAATAGTAATAAAAGTTTATTTTTAAAACTTTTTTTACATTTAATTTTATTTAAAATTTTTAGTTACGTCTTAACCTATGCATTTCTGATAATGCATCTACCATCTTTCGACTCCTTCATTAGACCCTGAATACCACCTAAGACCAGAGTACTCATCGAGACAAAATTCAACGAGCCCAAACGCGAAGGGGTTCCATTATATTATTGTTGGCTTCAACAAAATTGCACCGTAATTGTTATGGCACCATACTGTTGTATTGGCATCAGAACTACACGTGTATGCAAAATTTCATCTTAATTGGACGTCGTATCTTGAAGAGGTTCCATAATACTATTGTTGAGTTCCATAATATGGTACCATAATATTGGATTGTCGTCAGAACTACATGTGTATGCAATTTCATCTCGATTAAGTGGTTCAAAATTGACTTGTAAGATTTGAACTAAACATCCTAACATACATACAAACTGACGTGTATGGAAAATTTCGGCTCGATTGGACGTCGAAGGGGTTCCATTATAATATTGTTGGGTTCCATAATATTTTACATGGTACCATTGTCATCAGAACTACATTTCAGTGCAACATTTCAGCTTAGTTTAACGTCGTGTCTCGAAGGGGTTTCATTATATTATTGTTGGGTTCCATAAAATTGTAGGGTGAAATTACTTAGAGAAGATAACATCCGCACAAACCGATATCGCTGGCGCGTGCCGATTGTGTAGGTCGTGTTCGGTATTTATTATATATTTATAGTGAATATTCAACCGTTTCTATGAATAAAACAGACGAAATGAAATTTATTTTAATTGCGACCGTCCAATATTATTAATAAACGAAAATAGTAAACTTAGTAGTTTTAGTATGTTATCTTCTCTAAGTAATTTCACTCTACCATGGTACCATAATATTGTATTGTCATCAGAACTGCACGTTCAGCTCGATTGGACTTCGTACCTCGAAGTGGTTCCATTATTATATTTTTGTTGGGTTCCATAATATCATATTGTCATCAGAACTACATATATATGCAAAATTTCAGCTCGATTGGACGTCGCATCTCGAAGAGGTTCCATTATATTATTGTTGGGTTCCATAATATTGTACCTTGGTACCCTCATATTGTATTGTCATCAGAACTACACGTATATGCAAAATTTCAGCTCGATTGGACTTCGTACCTCGAAATGGTTCCATTATATTATTGTATTGTATAGTTGAAGCAATCGCATTTGTGAGCGACGTTAAGAGGCAAGGGGTGCAGAACTCAAAGGTGGATTTAACTATATTGTTCGCTCGTTTACTTTTTATACATTTACAATATCCCAAAGCACTATGAAATGGTAACAAAACTAACTAAAATTATTTTCAAAAACACATTACCAAATAAAGAAATATAAGGTAATTATCGAATTATGTCTTCATCCCGACATATAAGCTCGACTGCGGTGTCTCTAACTTCAGTCCAGGATGAAACAGCAGACTCATAATGTATACTCCCACAGGCTACGTCAGATAGCCGACATCGAATGGTCGGTATCTTCTCTCTCACTTAATGTAAACGTGGAGTAAAAACGGGAAATCTAGTTGCCACTCATTTCATTCCTCTCGCCCTTCATAACGGCTCACTATTAAAACTACTTCAACCATATACCGTGCGTCTAATTTCCCATTAGGCATGTACATTCACGTAGCGCGAGAAATATGACAACACCGGCAGCCGTAAATTCGTCCGTCGGTGGAGCATCCCAGCTCTGTTATTTCATTTCAGCCAGCTGGCACACGCGATGTTGTAATTCTTACTCCCCATGCCTAGCCCGCGACTACACACACGGTATTATTGTACCATGGTGGCATAATATTGTATTGTTATCAGAACTACACTTGTATGCAAAATTTCAGCTCAATTTGACGTCGTGTCTCGAAGGGGTTCCATTATACTATTGTTGTTTTCCACAATATGGTATCATAATATTGTATTGTCATCAGAACTACACGTTTATGCAATTACGTGTATGCAAAATTTCAGTTCGACTGGACTATGTACCCCGAAGTGGTCCCATTATATTATTGTTGAGTTCCATAATATTGTACCATGGTAACATAATATTGTATTGTCATCAGAACTACACGTGTATGCAAAATTTCAGCTCGACTGAACGTAGTTAAGTGGTTCAAAATTGACTTGTAAGAGTCCGCCCAAACATACTAACTAACTAACATACAATGCAAGGTAAACAAAAGCTTGTAATTGAAAATTTTTAAAAACCCCCGATCAATGTATCTAATCGTACCAGTTTCACACGACCGAATCAAAATGAGGCCTAAATCATATTCGGCCACCATAATTGTCCGCACATTTTCAATTTTACCTCAATCGGACAATTTCTAGAGAAGTTCAACATGGCGAATTCAAGATGGCGACCAAACATCAAAATCTAATATGACCTTCTCGACAAAATACTCTTTCAAATAAAAAAAACTGCATCAAAATCGGATCACCCGTTGAAGAGATATGAAGCCACAGACAGACAGACAGACAAACATAAAAACATACGCGTCAAACTTATAACACCTCTCTTTTGGGGTCGGGGGTTAAAAATGATCAAATAACAAATTCAAACGTATTTTTAATCGATATTTTAAGAGGCGGTTCAATTTTTAAAATGTTTTTCTTTATTATTTATTGTTCAAAACATCTATTTTGAATTTTTGTTAGCCAATATTTATTTCAGCCGAGATAGTTTATAACTCATCAGTTAAATATTGTCAAGATTAGAATATCTTTCACCAATAAACACCTGAAATCACGTTTGACCTCCAATAATTTCATAGCGTCACACCGATGAAATTTCTCATCTCCTGCTTAGTAAAGACTTGTAGGTGTTTTAAATATCCTATACATCTCTACCGAGATAGCTGCAAAATACTTTGCTTTATGTCATGCTCCCGTGACTGCAATGAAATCATTCTAACCATTTGAGGTCATTTAAAATGTGGGTGTTTAAGTAGCTACCGATTGAATTGTTTTAAATACGCTTCTATTTCTATATTGTATAATATTCATGAGTCAGTCAAAATAATGTTGGGGACAAAACGAAAAGAAGAGACAAGGTTTCTTTAGACTGTTACGTTTTCTATCCAATCAGAATTATTTAAATTTTTTGTGTCCTGAAATTTTGTTTATATCCACGTTACTTTAGTGTTTGCATTATCTCAGTATATCTCTAATGAGTTAATGTGCTAAATTTTAATCGTTCTTACATGGAAAGACACAACCTAATAGGGATAGATAATTAAGAGAAATTCCTACCCTTTAACAATTAGAGAAGTTGCCGAAGTGTTAAATTATATTAGAAGCACTACTAAGCGATTGTGTTGAAATTAAAAGAATAGACTAACATCGCGTCGCGCGTCGCTGCGAAAGCTCGACCCATTGCAATCTATAGTCTGGATCTTAAAAGGGAACTTTACTGGAACAGTACACATCATAAGATTCTAAACCATATTTGAAAATAAAATGAGAATGCAATAAACAAGAATGTTAAAAGTACAAAGGGCATAGCAGGATAAGCATGTGTTAGGTGCCCCCGCACCAATCGGGTCGAAATTTTTAGCACAAGTTGATACTAGTGTTAGATGAAATTTCCCAAAATATTATTTTTGGAAAACGACTTTTATGGAAGTTATGGGGGTAAAAAGAAAAATGGAAAAAAAATTTTTTCTCGAGAATGGATAAACCGATTTTCATGAAAAAAATATATATTATGGCTTTTGATGGTGCAAATGTGGGAAAAAATTATTGAGTCCATTTGTCGAAAAAAAGTGAAAACATTTTTTCAAAATAAAAAAAAAAATTATTTTTAGGGGATGTTCTAGAGGCACACCCACCATTTTCTTCCACATAAATGCTTATATGCCCCTTTAAAACATATCCAATTTTCAAAGCGATCGGAAGGGTACAACATACTCAAAATTGATAATCATTGGTAGACTGCGGGCGGCGCGTAATCTGTGTAATGAAGCATTATAAGACGACTTTTTTGTAAATATTTCGTGCAAAGACGAGATTGCCTTCCCACCCTCGTTTTCGAGGGTGCTGAACACGATGCAAGTGGTGGGAGAAGTTTTTGACCGCCACGACCCCCTGAAACGGCCATCCCTGTTATGGACCCTTTTTATGTTTTCATATATAAACGGGTTTGGGGAGTGATTTATCGACGAGTTATACTTGAAATAATATGATAGGGGGTTATAGAGTGAGTGAAGTCCAGACAGCAGGCCCAGGGGGTTGATTAAACCCTCCCGAGGGGTGTAATTTTTTTTTTCAAATGATTCGGTTCAAATGGGTATGCCCCATTTTCGGGGTCGCTGATCACGGGAAAAATATTCATTTTTAGCTCCAACCCCCTCAAACAAGAAAGTAGAAATCACCCCCTTACTCACGGTTTGAGAGATGATGAGGGGTTGGAGCTAAAAACGAATATTTTTCCCATGATCAGCTACTCCAAAAACGGGGGAAACGCATTTGAATCCGAATTATTTGATAAAAAATGATTTTCCACTCCTCGGAAGGGTTTAATTAACCCCCTAGGCCTGCTGTCTGGACTCAACTTACTCTATAACCATCTTCCATGTTATTTCAAGTATAACCCGTTGATAAATCACTCCCCAGACCCGTATAGAAAACATAAAGGGATCCATAAGAGTGGTGGCCATTTTAGGAGGTGGCGGCGGTCAAAAACTTCTCCTACCACTTGCATTGTGTTCAACACCCTCGAAAACGGACGGAGGGAGGTAATTTCCTCTTCGCAAGAAATATTTACACTATTTCTGCCTTTATTACATAGACTAGCGGTTCTTTACTATATCTTACTACCACGGTCACTGGCGGCCATTACAACCCCACCATTTAAATCAGTATCAAACTTCAAGAAGTGTGGTGCAAAAATTCTCTGACGTCAACTGTGGGGTCAAATAAAATCTAGTTTGAAAATCTGAAGATTTTGCAATGATGACATCTGCATTGGCGCAACTAGAGAATTTTTCTGGAGGTGGCCGGGCCCCTTGTATCTGAAACGCAAAGTTCAGTGGTGGCTCGTGCATAAGATGGTGTTCTGTAGATATATATGTGTACATGGGGCGGTTAGTGATAGCGCCGCAGGCGAAAATTTTTTGTCATGACAAAAGAAGTCATACTGCTCTGGCAACGCTGGCCAAAAGGCGAGCCGAGCCGAGCCGGCCGCTTTTGGTGTATAGTAACACTTTGAAACTAATGTTACATTGAACTTTCGATGCTCGGAGCCACCCCTCTGGAATTAAAACAATTTAAACATAATTATTATAATAATTATGGTCAGAATTGTTGGTAGTTCTGCAGCTCTGCAGCACTTATGAAGAAACCGCCTCTGAATTCTTATACACTCACTCCGGCATGAACGATAGAACGAAAGAGATACAGCAGTCAAGTCAGCCAGCAGACAGGCGCGGAGACTCGAGACTCGCACGCAGACGCGCAAGGTTTAAAAACAAAACAACTGAGCTGGCACTCACCGACATTAGCGTTGTAATCGACGGGAGAAAATGTTTGACCTCACTTTTGTCAAAATGGTATAGAAGTTGGGGATGGATTATGGATTCCGAATAATTTAGTGATACATTAGTCGATGAATTTAATTTTTTTTGCTAATTTTTGTTCTTTCCTCTGGGGTGGGCCGTGGCTAGTTTGGGGTGGGCCCGGCCCACCCTGCCCCCCCCCTAGTTGCGCCTATGGACATCTGTAGTCAGCCTACGAAAGAACTAGTTTTCAAAGTCCACTACGAGGAGGTTACAGTGCCTTTCACTAGTGAAGGTGCCTGTTTATTGTGAGTCTTCTTGCCTCTAACTAGTTGGGGCGCTTGTTTATTTTAAGTTCCCTTGCCTCTCATTAGTCGAGGTGCTTGGTTATTATGAGTCCCCTTGCCTTTCACAATTTGGGTTGACTTTCTTGCGTGAGTCCTCTTGCCTCTCACGAATCAGGTTACTCTATATTGATGAGACTTCTCTTAGTCTTCATTCATCGAGAACATCCCATAAAAAAAATTATTTTAAATTTTTTTTTCAAAACTGTTGCAGGGGGTTGCGGCAAAAACTTATCCCACCACTTGCATCGTGTTCAGCACCCTCGAAAATGAGTGGGAGAAGGTAATCTCGTCTTTGCACGAAATATTTACAAAAAAGTCGTCTTATAATGCTTCATTACATATACTACGCGCCGCCCGCAGTCTGCCAATGATTATCAATTTTGAGTATGTTGTACCCTTCCGATCGCTTTGAAACTTGGATATGTTTTAAAGGGGCTTATAAGCGTTTATTTGGAAGAAAATGGTGGGTGTGCCTCTAGAACATCCCCTAAAAAAAATGTTTTTTTTATTTTGAAAAAATTTTTTCACCACTTTTTTTCGACAAATGGACTCAATAATTTTTTCCCACATTTGCACCATCAAAAGCCATAACATATATTTTTTTCATGAAAATCGGTTTACCCATTCTCGAGAAAAAATTTTTTTTCCATTTTTCTTTTTACCCCCATAACTCCCATAAAAGTCGTTTTCCAAAAATAATATTTTGGGAAATTTCATCTAACACTAGTATCAACTTGTGCTAAAAATTTCGACCCGATTGGTGCGGGGGCACCTAACACATGCTTATCCTGCTATGCCCTTTAAATAAATTACTGAAAAAAGTGGATCCAGAGCTAATCGTCCTGTTTTTTTTTTAAGAAAGTTTGAGTCACTGTCAGGTTTGCAGTAGGTTTAGATTAAATGGCTTTAGTTAATTCAAAAATGGTTTAAGCAAAAAAAAACAGAGTTGCAGAAGACTTGCCGAATAGACTGAATCTAGTTTCGTAAAAAAATATATATGTCAATTTGACAGCGAAAGATGACAAAATACTGAAGATCTGCCAATTTTTTATTGACCAAATGAAACATTTTTTTTTAAATTACGCATTTTTTACCAGGAATACAATACGACGCAATAGTCCTTGGTGGAAAATGATCTGGAAAGTCGATTTTTCTTTTTTTGGAAAATTAATTTTTGCATAAATAATATGGTAATTGTTATACGCGATTCAAAATAAGCGATACGTCATCTACGGTGCCGATTACGAACTACTTTGTGTGAGATGACATGTGAAAACTTTCATTTTTTGCTTGTGTCATAAGTGATTTGCGTTGTTTTTATTGTCGATTGGATTCAATTAAAATTGAAAACAATATGAATCAATATTGTTCAGTTCCTCGGTGTTCGTCTTGGGCAAAAAAAACCCCAACATTTGTTTCCCGAAGCCGGCAAACACCGCGTGAAGATGGATAACAGTTTTGGGGGGAAGGATTTTGTGGACAGACTAAAAGCCTGGATAATAAAATTAAAAATTGGAAAGTACATGAAGGTTTGTGCACTTCATTTCACAGAAGATGATTATTTTTATCAAGGAGGTATTTATTGTATATTGAGGTTAAGGTTAAATAGACATTGTCTTATTTTTAGAACACAGTAAGAAAAATAAAATCTTGAAAAAAACTGCAGTCCCATCAAGAAATTTACTGTAAGTGATAATGATGCCATTCCTGGACCATACAATAGGTCTGAACGATTCCAAAGAAGGCTTGTGTTGGCAGAAACGGTCCCCGAAACGACCATTCGATGATCAGTGTGATTGTGAAGAAAATGAAAATACGCAAGAAGAAGAGAGTTTATTGCAAGTACTACAGGCACAACCTGATTATGTTGGACCAAAAAGTTTTTGTGACTTCCAAGTTCAAGTAAATACTCCGGAAGTACTTACGTTGTGTACTCTATTAACAACAGATAGTAAGCTGAACTGTTTTACTGGACTTAACAGTTTTAAACTCCTGGACACAATAGTGGAGGTTGTGCAGTCTGTTTTTAGAGACAAAAGAGCTCGTAGGTTAACAGTAAAAGAGAGAATTGTCTTACTATTTACTAAACCAAAATGTAATTTGTTTTATGTTACACTAGCTCTTCTTTTTGGTATTTCAGCTGCTTTATGCAAGATTTTTTTTATTATTTATATCGCTATAATAAAATCAATTGCTATACATATATTTTCATTGAAATTTATTTATAAAATACCTTTTAAATTACCGAAAATACAAAGATTTGAATGTAAACAAAACACCTATCACACAGGAATTAGTTCCGATGTCAACCGCATAGGCGCTGCAATCTTAATTTCAGACGCGTATAAAAAAAAATCTAGTTTTTAGATATACTGTAATAGTGATTATAAGCTGCAATTTAATCCATTGCTTGTCAAAATCCACTAATTCCCTAGCTACTTATGGACGTTGAAAGTTAAGGCTTTAAATTGTTGATTGCTCCGAATGTTTAATGAATACCCGTACAAAATTTTAGATGACAATTTTTGACCACACAAGACAACTTTTGGCATATATTTCGAAACGATTTTAGAATTTTGAAAAATTAAAAATTGAATTTGCTTATAACAGATTATATAGGTTGAGATGGACATTGGACAGTCCAGTTGGATACCGAAATTTGTCTATTTTTTCCCTAACTATGTGCAAAAATCTCAAAAAGTTCGAAATCTTGAAAAATCGCGTTTTTCGGCTTTAATTGTTAACAACAAAAAAGTATACACTCTAGAGTTGCGGAAACTGAGATTTATATGTGTGACAATGTTAGTAGATATCAATTGTAAACGCGGCCGTGACTCAAAATTTCATAAAATGTTGTTTTTCCACAAGACGATTGATCTTCCATGACACAACAAATAAACAAGATACGATACTACACGACCCCATTTTCATTCTATTCTACGCATGACGTCACGCGGTTAGTAAACGCCCACTTTATTCAAATGAAGTCTGCTGTAAATGACATAATAATGAATACGTAGGATTCTTTTTTTACTTCACATCGCAAATATTAAAATAAAACACTTTACATAAGAGTGTTAGTACAGTAACTTGGTGATCTCACTTCGAACTAATTCTATAGCAGTTTCAAATTCAAATATTTTTGGATAGTTTGATTCAAAATGGGTCAAATATGAAATATTAAAAAGGCTGCTTTTTCGTTGGGTCTGAGTTTCACCCCAACTCAGGGATTTTGAATAAAAAGTGACTATAGGCGTCTGAAAATAAGGAGTACGCCACCTGGTGGTCTATAGTCAAACTAATTATGGGCTTTTCTGTCATTGTCTCTTTAGTGTACGATGATATCAACAATAAGTAAATGATAAACTGAAATGCTAAGTTATTAAAAATATGATAGCGTTTAAAGGGGCTACAATTTGCTGGAGCCAACCTAGTCGGTATCTTTTGTAGATTGCAGGGACAACTCGTGAAAGTTGAGTTGGCACGACAATGTTCAAAGCATACCCTCTTTGATGTAGACACCTATAACCAGGCATTGAGAGGGAAAAAGCTGGTGCAAATAACCGTGGCCCGGGTAGCAATAATAATGTCCTAGACAATCACACATTGTAAGTGAAATTTTTGAAATAAGTAAATATATGTAATTCCAGTATATTTAAAAGTAATATATACTATTGCACCATGCACTATTATGTTTTAACCCCTGAATATTTCTATTTCATATTTTACAAAATACTGTTTCATTTATTTTACATAAAGAATTAATAAATGTCTTTTTAGTTATATTCAATGCACCACTAATTTCATGGGTATTTGAATCTGAGACACTTGTTTGTAAACATAGAGCATACACATTTATTTATTAAGTTTTGTGTTGAATATGGGTTGTATCACACAAAAAATATGTCCTGCATTTAAATCATATTCCCCTTCATACGCACACTTAGAATTTTTACATTTTTAGTGCTTTACAAATGTTCCATACATTGCAATATGCTTAACCTAAATGTCACTCATGTTTCCTGAAAAAAAAAGTGATTTAAACTACAACTGTACATAAATTTAAAGAAATATTTAAGTTTATTAATATTTAACTAGCCAGACACCGTTTATGTCGAACAAACTGTACTTTTTCAAGGGAGAAACTAGATAACCTAAAAAAATATGAATTTTGCTGAATAATGCCATTAGCGTCTTGCAAATCACTTACAACAAAATCTTGTAAACCTTTAGATCATATATTATTAATGTTATTATTTTTAACGCCAAAAATAACAATAAACAGAAAAAAATCAATATAAGTATTCTCCACATAATCAAACAAAAAGCCTATAATTAGTTCACGAGTTCTCCACTTCGGCGCTGGCATCTTAAATTCAGACGCCTATTGGAATGTGTAGATCGTCGAATTGTACACTGCGCCAGGGCCGTACCGAAGCCTACTACTTTAGAGAGGGGGGGGGGGGTGAAAAACCAACTCATAACTAAAAAAATTAAATCGAATTCAAATTCAAGTCACTAGGTACAATGTACAGGGTGCTCTAACCAAGACGGAACAAGGCCATTTTTCCGACGATAGAAACGTTTATAACAAAAACTAAATTAACCATTTGATGTATTTTTTCCGCCGAATCCAAAAGTTATAATAAAAAAATGAAAATAAAATAAAATGTACTGTTTTTGTGTCACAACTCCTTTCTTTTCAATTTACTTGCTTTTATTTATGATAATTTTTGGTTTCTGCGAAAAAAAAATACATCGAATGGCTTTTTTGGTTTTTGACAAACATTTGTATCGTTTGAAAAATGGCCTTGTTCAATCTTTGTTGAATCATCATGTACCTAAACCTAACACTACTTAAAAAAAAATAAAAAAAATCCTTGGTTTAATAAAATAAAAAAATAGGAACTGTTAAACAAAAATAGGTGTTTGATTACATTAAAAATAAAAAAATGTTTAGCCTAAATAAAGTAAAGAAAAAGAATAAGTGGAAACAGGAAAAAGTTCCTTAAATACCAAGTTAACCTTTGTTGTTTAATATCACAATATCAAAGCACTGTCAAACAAAACTACGGAACAATGGAACAAACGAAACATGTACACCTGGCAATATTATATTAGATCAGTAGAATCATATAGATTCTATTTAAAAATCATTGCTAGTTCTAGTATTTCTAGTAAATGAATTTATGTAAAATTAATATTAAAAATAGGGATTCCGTGTCGTGTAAGGGAGGCTTCCCTAGTTTCCATGAAAAACATGCCACTGATAAAATAAAATATTTACAGGGTTGTCAATCGCCTAATAATTATTATTGTGTTAATTTTGCGATTGTGGGAGTTACAGTGTAAAATTCAAATTATATATTTGTATGTGATGGTTAGGTAGATTTTTCCAACCGCGTTTGGAACTAACTGCCCAAACTTTGGGGGGGGGACGCTCCCCCTGCCTCCCCACCCTGCCCCCCCCCCCTTGGGCCCGGCCCTGCACTGCGCGCCATATTAATGTGGTACACTTCGATTTTATCAAAGCAAAAAAGACTAGACTGGTCACATTTGACAATAATAAGATCTATCACAAATCAGTATTTCAAACAATAATGATGTCTAGACAGTAAGTAATAATCAGAAGCTTGAGAGAACATCACAATCTACCAATAAATTTAATTAATAGTTTTCAGTTCACAAGTGCTGTTTTTTAAAATTTTTATTGTTCAAATTGGTTTATAATGTCACGAAAACGTGATAATTTTTTACAGTTACACAAAATTTAGAATGTCCAAAAACTAACATTATTTACAAGAAAAATGCGAAGAGTATCCTATAGAATGTGTAACAATTATATAAAAAGCTCAGTAAATCGGCGAAGAGTATAATGCTTCCACTAGTTTAATTTTGTATGCCTATGTAATTAAATAAAACTTTTTTAAAACAAGCTTTTATGAAAAATGCAGTACTTAAAAAGTAAAATATAATATTTTGTTAAGTTATCAAAATATCTTTAGGCTTATACGATTAAAAATAAAAACGTGGGGCGCTCATCGTAAAATTTAATTTTTCTCCCAAGTAACTTTTTTCCTTTTATTTTGAAAATAGTATGGTGTCTGATTTTTACTGCATTTTTGATAAGAGCTTGTATGTTTTTTTTTTTATATTTTTATAATGTGAATTTCTCTCAATGGGTTTCTCACTGATAATCTCTTTTGGTAAATTTATAATAGGTTATTTCCCCTGGCCTCATAAATTATGTTCTAAGTGGATATTTTCTTTTCATTCAGCTTATTGTATTCGACGTGGTATTCAAGCCTAAGCAAATATTGGAAGTTTACAAAGGCATAATTTTCATTGTACGAATTTAAATTAACTTCTATGTCCGACAATTTTTTCGAAAACGTTTAGCTCTCAGTAATACGAGCAATACGGTGTCACAGTTAATTTTCTATTATTTAGTATTAAACTATGCATAATTAGGCTGCTTGTATATTCTTATGTCCACATTCATCCAATGAACTATACTACAGTTCAATGCATTCATCATCATCATATACCACTGTCGAATATTTTATTGCCTACTTTCATATTTCTAGATCTACCGAGTTTAAATTTATACGCGTCGATAATCCCCAGAAAAAAGAAACAGCTCCACGCTTTACTTTTCTGCGCCAAAAATTAGTCCCAAGACCAGGGCCGCGCCAAGCCTGTTGAGTCAAGTCGTGCAAATACGAGCTCCAGTAATATAATATCTAGAATTTAACTGAACGGGGGAGGGGGGGGGGCGCTGTGGAAAAAAGAATCTAAAATAAATCACAAAACAATTGAATATGAAAATTCCTATATTTCCCCCTAAATATAAATATTAAATATAAGAATAATTGAAAAGCAAAACGTGACTTTTTGCTTGCGCACTCTGCTAATACTATAAATAGTACAGAAGTAATAAATTCGATAATTCTATCAAAATAAAACAATGAAATACCGGATAATTTCCTGGTACATTTAATTTCCCAACAGATCAATGGTAAACGGTAAACGTCGCCCGAAGTCAGCCGAAGATAAAATTAGTTAGTTTTGAACAATTGGAGCAACCCCTTGCGCATTGCCACCCCTAGATAATTGTCTAGTTTGCCTTTTTGATAATCCGCCCCTGGTTATTGTAACCAAACGTTTTTTTTTTAATTTTAAATTTCAAAACTAGCGGCGCCTTACGGCGCCTTTAGTTACCTGACGCCGTCGTACGCCGCACGACGCCTTATGGAGGGCGCGGCTGCCCAAGATGGTATATTAATTAGTTTGTAATTAGCAGAATGTAATGTACAGGGTGCGCCACTTAAAACTCCCCAGACTTGTAACTTTTTTATTTTGAAGCGATGACCATGTTGTTCACATCAAATTGTAGACATTTTTAAAGCCTTTAAATATGCATACTGAGTGATTAAAAAAAAATTTTTTTGAAAAAATTGTTAAGAAAGGAAACTTAATTTCTTTGAATATTTTGTTACCTCACCCTGTACATGAACTGTGTTAATGTTTTCTTATGAAGGTTTTAATTAGCTTCAATTTATGTTATTAAAATAAAAAAATTTAAAAAATAAAAATTTTGCAATTTCCTATTTAGTACATTTTAATATAAGTTTGTTTTTAAAAATGTTTATTTCTTTTGTTTCTTGTTACTGTTTTGGTACATTGAATATTGTTTGTGATATGTCTTTTACAAATAAAGCATACAATTATTATTTACATTCTTTTCAAAGTTATTTAAAAAAAAAAAAATCAGTTTGGAATCGGAAAGAATGTTTTTAATTTTTTTCTTTAAAACCAAAAAGAATTTCGAATATGACGTAATAACATGAATTGAACTAATTAAAACCTTTATACGAGAACATTAATGCAGTTCATGTACAGAGTGAGGTAAAAAAATATTCAAGGAAATTAAGTTTTCTTTCTTAACAATTTTTTCAAAAAAAAAAAAAAATGATGTGCCCAACATTGTCGTTACAAGCCTGGGGAGTTTTAAGTGGCGCATCCTGTATATCTGTGACCCTCTATTTCTAGATGTTTTTTGTGAGGTGTGCCACTGTTATGACATTATTGTAATCGTTCTCTTTCGTATTATTATTATTTTTTTTTGGGTTGTTCAGAATATCTTTTCCCACTTTCTCGGGCTCGGGTGTTTAATAAATCAGATTAGGTTTGCCTCAAATAGATTTAAATATTCTCAGAAGCCTCCTCTGGGAGTTTTTTTTCATTTTTCCTCTTTTAAATGCCCGTGTTCATTAGCTCCTTGACACAATTTTATGGTGTGCATGTTGTCGATGGTTTTGGAAAAAATAAGCTGTACCAAGCATAGCCCTTGGGTCTATTTTCACCGGAGAGAACCTTCCCTAGCAGCCGTGAGACTAGACAATAAACAGTGGAGCAGGATGTCGAGCGTAGCACGCTTATTTAAGTAGAAAATTTTTTCGGAGTAGAAAGATATGGGACCTAGACCATCTGATAGAAAAAATAAATAACGTATTATATTCCCTGTTGGCGACCTTTTCCCTTGATCGAGACAACATTTGTGAGCATTTAATTTCAGAAATCACAATTTTTCTTATACCGCGCGCCTGCAAGTAAAAAATATATTACTCGGAAACTACTGCACTTAGGTGAATGATTCTAGTTTTGATTGAAAGAGTTTATTCCATATAATAATTTTATACTAGAAAAGTGTCGTAATTCGACTTATTACATTTTAAAAAACAATATATGTTTTGCAATAAGTGATAAAAATGCTAATGTATTGCTTTCACACAGGCAATAACTTTTTATTTCACGATATCGATTTCAAATTTTTTTATATCAACCTCTTCCCTGATGTTTAAGGAACATTTTCTGTCATATAACATATTGTCGCGTTTCACAAATAAAGGCTGTAGAGATATTTGTACACGGCCGTGCCGGCCGTCAAGTAGTGCACTGCGAGTGGGACACAGATCGATAGATACGTGAACTAGCCAGTCGAAAAAGGAGGGACTGACATAATACAATAATAATACTGATGGAGCATAGCAAATAAAACACAGTTAAGAAAAAATAAATTTTAATTACAAATGACTGAATTATTTTAAAACATTTAATCATTTCTATATTTTTGTCCAATAATTTTTACCTCATTTGATGTTTTTTATGTTACTCTTGCACTTTTTATATATTTACCCTTTTAATAAATTACTATTAACTTTTATAATTTACTTTTAATAAATTAATTAATTAATTAAGGGCTCCACTTGGTGGTTTTCCACCTATATATGACGAACCTCATCCGTATCTATGTATAAGGCAAGAAAGGAAATAAAGCATTAGATTTAATTTGACTTGATTTGATTTTTGATGATAAAAAAATTAAATGAAAATGTTCAAAAATCAAGTTCTTCATTAATTGGTTCAATTCGAATGGTAACATTTCATTTCATCAGGTATTGATGCTTTTGTGGAGAGAACTGGTCGGATACCTTCTTCATGTGATTCCCATCCAAGCTGAAAAATATCAAACTCTTCAACATTAGGTTTATGACTGCTACACCGTAGTTTGCTCTGTAATAAACACCTGAAAATCGAAATATTCATTTAATATAAAAAAAAATAAAATTGAACCAACCTGAGCACATGATGCTTGAAAGCATCTTTTGTTGGAATGTGTTCTACTGGCCATTTTAACGACTGTAAATGTTATTAGTTTTCTGAGATCATCCACACCTCAACATGTCGTGTTTATACAATTTCGCAACAAAATTTCTAAACATTCGCAGAACACCTAGATGTGATTGATGGAAATTTAAAAAATTCCTAATATCTTCCTTTATCTTCCAGCTAACCTTGAATGCAGTTTTTTGCCAATTGTGAAAAATGCACTGGTTGTATCACAACCAGGTAATAAATGTATATAGCTGGCGAACAAGAACAGATAGATATCTGATCCCAGTTTCGATAATATAGAAGTTATATCAACGTATCTTAATTTATTAGTCGCCTGATTGGAACGACCCGTTTGAATTTAAATGTTTTTATCTCGAAATATTTCAGAGAATGCTGCAACATAATACAAAACTATATCGAGAATGTCAGGATCATCTGAGTGAATAACAATATTTTTAAAAGATCTCATTACAGTCGTTAAAATGGTCAGCAGAACTTCCTCCAACAGAAGAAGCTTTCAGGCAGCATGTGCTCAGGTTGGATCAATTTTATTTTTATTTATTTTATATTAAATTATTATATCGATTTGCGGGTGTTTATTAGAGAACGAAATATGGAGCAGCAGTCATAAACTTAATATTGAGGAGTTTGATATTTTTCAATTTGGATGAGAATCACACGAAGAAGGTATCCGACCAGTTCTCGCCACAAAAGCACCAATGCCTGACGAAATGAGAGATATGTTAAATATTTCCAGCCGAGATAAAAATTGCATTTCGGTAAAATATTCATGTCGTCTAAAAAATCTAAAATGTGCATCGGCCTGTAGGTGCAAAGAATGCCGTAACGTTACGATTCAGATTGAACCAATTAATGAAGAACTTGATTTTTGAACGTTTTTATTTAATTTATTTATGATAAAAATCAAATCAAATTAAATCAAATAATTTATTTCCTTTTTTGCCTTATACATATAGATACGGATGAGGTTCGTCATATACAGGTGGAAAACCACCAAGTGGAGCCTTTAATTAATTGATTAATTTACTAAAAGTAAATTATAAATGTTAATAGTAATTTATTAAAAGGGTAAACATATAAAAACAGGACAAAAATATAAAAATGATTAAATACTTTAAAATAATTCAGTCATAGGTAATTAAAATTTATTTTTTCTTAACTGTATTTTATTTCATAACAGCAGGTTGGCACCATTATTGTGTTATGTCAGTCCGTCCTTTTCCGACGCGCTAGTTCACGTATCTATCGATCTTTATCGAACTCGCAGTGCACTACTTGACGGCCGGCACGGCCGTGTACAAATATCTCTAAAGCCTTTATTTGTGAAACGCGACAATATGTTATATGACAGAAAATGTTTCTTAAACATCAGGGAAGAGGTTGATATAAAAAATTTGAAATCGATATCGTGAAATAAAAAATTATGCCTGTGTGAAAGCAATACATTAGCTTTTTTATCAAGTTGAATTACGACACTTTTCTAGTATAGAATTGTTATATGGAATAAACTCTTTCAATCAAAACTAGAATTATTTATCTAAGTGCGGTAGTTTTCGAGTAATATGTTTTTTTACTTGCAGGCGCGCGGTATAAGAAAAATTGCGATTTTTGAAATTAAATGCTTACAAATTTTGTCTCGACCAAGGGAAAGGGTCGTCAACCGGGAATATAATACGTTATTTATTTATCTATCAGATGGTCTAGGTCCCATATCTTTCTACTCTGAAAAAATTTTTTGACCGATTTCAACCTGAATCCCGCTCCACTAAAATGCTCGTTGGGAAAGTTGGCAAAGTAATAGAAAACATTACTCTCTACCAGAGCTGTGCAAGTACAAGTACAAATTGTACTTGGTAGCACAAGTAAATACTATTACATGTACATACTTGTACTTAAGTACAATGTTAATTGAAGTACTTGTACTTTGTACTTGTGATTTTTTGTTCTTTGATAAGTACAAGTACTTTTATAAGTATAAGTAGAAAATATTATTTAGGTATTATGCAAATCACAACTTACACACTTTTTATTTATTATGAAAATACCTACTTTCTGTATATTGTTGCCCTAATCTGGGCACGCTAATATACTAGTTAGGTAAATACTTTAAAACACTTATTATTGGAGAACCAATCAAAACAACTACTCTCCTAACTAATACTGACGTAGTATTGAATTACATGATAGGATTCTTAGTTGAGAATCCTATCATGTAATTCAATACTTCGTCAGTATTAGCTAGGAGAGTAGTTGTTTTGATTGGTTCTCCAATAATAAGTGTTTTAAAGTATTTTGTATTTAGTTCTTAGCTAAGAATCCTATCATGTAATTCAATACTTCGTCAGTATTTGCTAGGAGAGTAGTTGTTTTGATTGGTTCTCCAATAATAAGTGTTTTAAAGTATTTACCTATTATATATTATTAGTATATTTAGCTAGTATATTAGCGTGCCCAGATTAGGGTAACAATATACAGAAAGTAGGTATTTTCATAATAAAAAGTGTGTAAGTTGTGATTTGCATAATACCTAAATAATATTCTCTAATCATGATAAAAGCAAATAAATAAAAAATAATTAATTGTAAAAAAAAGTATAAGTACTTATACAAGTACAAGTGCAAATACCTTCAAAGGTTTTGACCAATTAACGACAACTGAAAGTACAACACACCTACGAATATCGAGGACTATCACGTCAGGATTTTTTTTTAAATTAAGGGGAACCTTAAATCTGTAGATGAAAATCGCAGCCAGGCTAAAGGCCTGTTTTTATCGAATAAGCCGTAAGCCCACGTGAAAAAAAACCTATAACTCAACATCGTCAAACCACAAACAAGCCAAATAGTGTAAGGTGAACAAAAATTGGAAACAATTTTGTTTAACCGACTTCATATTACGAGAATAAATATATTCGAAGATTTGGCGGAGTCGCCGGTAATATCAATTAATTCACAGATTATTATTTCCATGTGGTAACATTGACATGATGCCCAACATAAAGAGCATTTCATAATAGTTTCCTTTACTATTAGAAGTTAAATAAATAGAAGAAGCTACTAGAAAGGTTCCATTTTTTTTTTAAATCCGTCTTCAAAAATCTTCAAAAAATATCTCTATCTTTTACTAAAATCTGTCTACCTATTAGTGGAAAGTAGCAAGGAACTGTATCTTATTACAATATCAATTTGAAATCTTCAAATTCTACTTCAACAGTTATATATTCTTCTTCTTCTATTTCTTCTTTGTGTTCTTCTTCTTTTTGCTGGATTTCTGTAGATTACTACAAGAACCAAGATGGATCAGATATCTCTTCATTGATATTATAAGCATCATCATATGTTGTATTTGATGCAACATTGGACCAGGACTGGCCTTGGCAATTACCAGATACTATTGAACAAAATAATCCGACTTTTTTACTGCCACAGTGTAATTACAACCCTTTCAATTACAAAAAGTAGTATTGACTTTTTCTGGTGCAGGCGGGAATAGAGTTTGAATTGGCTTCAAACCGTTATTGTTTAATACCCATCCCCAGTCTTCGGGGCCCAGTTCGAGCCCTAGCCATAAATGTTGGTACGCAGCACCACATGTTGGAGGAAGACAGGATAATTGTACACTTTTATTACTCCGTGGGAGTTTTACAAAACTTAAACATCTATACCTGTCCATAGACTCAATTTTTTTGAGAGCTCTGTACATGGCAAGAAAAAAAAACGAATTCCATTCAGTCAATCAAATTAGCTGGCTCCGATTTGGGATTCGAAGAGGCACACATCTGTACCTTAAAAATATTAAAGAATTGTTGAACTGAATTGAATTGTGCTGTATTTAGATACTGAAGCAACGTGCAGCGCGGTTAGGACTTCGATGAAATCGATCTTGGGAAACAGTGATCTCGTCCTACCTTCTAACGGCTTGTATATCAGTGTGTACGCGGAAGCTGTGTAATTTCAAGACGAGGATTACGTAGTGGATATACCATCCTCGGAGGGGATGTATAGCAGGCGGTCCCTTGTCTATTAAATGTTAGTCAAGTAAAAGAAGAGATTTGGCAAAATTTTCAGGTTGGGGGTAGCTCGTCTCCTGGCGTCGGTGATAGGCCCTGGTAGCGGAAATAGGCCGACGTTAAATAAATAGATTAAAAAAACCTCTCCTAAAACCACGTTGTGACTCCGAAAGGATTTTATATTTTATTGCAAAATTGACAATTCTGTTAGAGAGAACTCTCTCTATAATTTTAGAAATGGTTGATAAGATTGCAACTGGTTGTAGTTTTCAGGTAATAAATTGTCACCTTTTTATATAAAGGAAAAACTGTTGCAGTTTTTAAAACGGTGGGAAAACGACCTTCAGCTAAAAAAAGATTTATCAAAATGTTATAGGAGCTATAATAAAATCTATAGATTTAATTAAATTAGAACTTAAATTATCTACAGCTGAGGAATTACTAGTTTTTAAGATCATTATAATATTGAAAATTTTCGATTCCGTATAAAGTATTTCAAAATAAAATTTAATATTTGTTAGTAAATGTAAATATCAAAAGTTTAGCTATATATAGCCAACTTTGTGGTGGTCACTGTAGATGTGAATACTTGGGATATAATATTTTCAAGATTATATAAAAGAATTCATAGATATATTAAATACAGATTTTTGTTCTTCCACATATATGTCTTTCTGAGATACCATCTAGTATCCATCCAGGACAGTTATTATGAACAACAGTCACCCTTTACCTTTTACCCCGCCGACTGGTTGGTTGGAGTGGGTGGTTCCCATCACCACTCACTATAAACTATTTTATTTGTATTACTGGCAGGTGATTTTATGATGGAATTTTATTATACTATTTCATAGAATTAGCAATTGTACCTACAAAAACTATTTATTGTTTTCCTATCATTTATATTGAGGCCTGGCTCCGGAAATAATGCTTCAGAGTTCACGAACTTATTTTTAACAACCCCTTTCCTCTCTATGACATGATCACGAGGAGTGTGTTTCAACCACAAACTTCAAATTAACTCAAGTGTTGGAAATTTACTTGGCACACATGACCAAGGGGTGCTTAGGACCCTTGTACTATTAAGCTACTTCAGGCTAAAACTGACATAGCGAGAATATTATCACATTGCGGACTCATGTTAACAGATCCTAACGTCATTGTACTGGGTATCAGCAACTTTGTAGTCTGCAAAGTTTTGTTTACCACTTCATTTAAAGTTGTCGAGTCGTTATCCAGTTAAACGCATTTAATTGTAACTATGTAATGATTGCCAGATTTTCGGCAGCGGCGTGCCTTTAAAAGGGATAAAATTGTGCACAACCAGGTTATTCCTCTTATTATACAATGAATGGATCCCATCATTCAGGTCGCAATAGGTGAAACGGAGTTAAATTTGAAAAGTAATTTTGAATAATATTTTTTTATTTTAAATTGTGTAGGCCATGGCGGTTAAACAAAAACGACTTTCTTATGAGATAAAGTACCCTTTTTGTGAAGAAAAAGAAAAATCTAATGTTCAATGCCTTTAATCGGTGGCCCCTTGACTCACACAAAGTCATCTATTTATCTGCTAGAATCCCTGTAATAATCGAACATTAAATTTTTCTAGCAAGAGAATGCCTATGCGTGCTAGTCGGGGAGCCCACCCTAGCTGTAACCCCCCGATCCTAGGGGACAATGTTTTTCATAAAGATTAAAGCCTAAGGAACAATTTTAGACATGTTGAAAAAAAACTGGCTGGTACTTTCAAAATGGCCATATGTTAAAAAAAAACAGTTGCCAATGTTGTTATTGTCATTTAACACAAAAACTAAAAAAAGATGGATAAAAACTTTTTTCACAATTTGCATAAAATTTTCTACAATTTTGTTCCTATGCAATATTTGGATAGGAGTTTTCGAGATAAATGTAATTTTCAGTATGTGGGCAATGATTGTCAATTTGAATTTACAAATATTAGTTCTAAATCACCCCATGTTATTTTACCGCTTTGCTGCTTATATTTGTCATCCATAATGCTCCTAAATAACATTATATACAGTGTGAACCTAAAGAAACGCACAAAATTCATAACTTTATTATGTGTCATTTGTCAAAAAAGTCCTCGAACAGGTCGATTTTAGTTTTGTAAATGCTACATTTTGTCACTATACCAAAATTCATCATAAATTTTTTTTAATGGAAACAGACATTTTTGTTTACTGTTTTTGGTGGTATATTCCTTTAGCTTTCTGGTGATATAAAAAAAATTGATATTACCTAAGCCATTCTTTTGGAAAAAAATATTTTTATTGATTGATACCTTACATAAGTAATTGTGAGAAAAAAATCATCTCCATTGCTCAAATTGCCACCCTCCAACCATTTGGCATTGACCAAGACGGGTGTAAACATTTTGCACGCTGTTCTGAATCATCTCATGGTCAATTCGTCTCATCTCCAAGCCAATTCTGTCTTTCAATTCTTCTATGGTATCCGGTCTGTTAAAATACACCCTTGACTTTAAGTAACCCCAAAGAAAAAAGTCTAAGGGGGTTAAATCCGGTGAACGCGGGGGCCACTCAATCGGACCTCGACGACCTATCCACCTTCCAGTAAAAGTGTCATCTAAAAACTGACGCACTGCTATCTCAAAATGAGGTGGGGTCCCGTCTTACTGAAACCAGACGTTTTCAGCAGGAATATCTTCATCTTCATTGTTCGGAAACATAACTGCTAAGGCTGGCACTAACTCAACTCGCAAAAGCTCCAAATATCTTGCGGCCGTAAGATTTTCTTCAAAAAAAAAAGGTCCCAATAAACGCTCGACCAAGAAAGTAAAGTTAAATCAATTAATTGCTGACAATCAAATTTCAAGATTTGAACTTACGGGGAAAGGTCTTGGTCTGGAGTTTGCAAACTCGAGGTAAATCATAATTATATGTAGGAACATGGGTACAAATAAATAAAAATAAGTAAAACAACGTTTATTACGAATTGAAATATACAACAAAGATATATATGAATCGCTCGTCAGCTGTATAAATGTTGAATATTAATCAAAATGCAATCTTTTTAGTATTCGAATATAGTAAAACTTGTAAAACTTTCTTAAAGCGTGCCAAAAATGAGGGAAATATTACATTTTAAAACGTTGCACTTATTGCTAAGAGAAGATAGATGTTTAGAGAATTATTTGACTTACTTAGTCATGACAAAAATGTAATGGAGCTTCCCATGCTACAATGCATTGTTTAACAATTTGAAAATATTAAAATGTTGAAATTTCACAGCTCAAAGGTAAATCTAATTTAAAATAATATAACTTTCCCTTGAATTATAACAGAAAAGATTAAATGATAACCAGTATTTACCAAATATTACGATATTTCAGATTAGAATCTGCTCAGTTCCTGAACATTTTAGAGGAGACTCCCAACATAATACTTCACAGCATCATCGTTGAGGTATTTGTGACTCACACAAAATATGATTTCTACAGCAGCTTTTTAGACACCAACGTAACTTCAATGGGGACAGGGAAGCCAATGTTTAACGGATCAGCGACAGGCCAACATAAAATATACGCCAAGGTGGTAGACTCGCCTGAAATCACGCCTGCTTAAAACGCCAAGCCCATGAACTCTGCAACGTGGACACCAAAGCAATGAGAAACACATTACCTCCAAATAAGAAAACACTTATCTCAAATGGAGAATTCACACATCAAAAATGAGAATTACCAAAATACCAACATCTAACCTACAAATTACCGTCAGTGCCAACTTCAGATGTTTCTAATATACAAAAATGTAGTTTTCCCATCTGAAGTTTCACCAAGGAAACTCCAGTCGCACCACGTGCACCCAGCCGAATGTAACCCTTTCACCGGAAGTCTTCTCGGTGCTGCTAACTTAAACACCGTTAATAAAATTCCCCTACTACCTTCAGCCAATGAAAATGCGTTAAAGAAAAATTCACAATCAAGAAGAAATTGAACCCACTTGACAAGAAACATTTAATTAACACAACATGAATAAGTAAATTCAAGTTAATTTGTCTGACCATTTATGAATAATTGATGCTTTCCTACGAACGCACACAGGAGCAAGTACAAGTGGTTACATACCCAGCTTCATAACTAGCAAAAGTGACGCATAATAGATATATAGCATGCGACAAGTTAACTAAACTAAAACAAACTAGAGAAATTGCTCTGAATTTCAAATGTAGTACATTAAAATGTTACACTCACACTCAGTTGATAAAATCTTTAAGGAAATATTCTAATAAAGATAAGTTGCAAAGTTCCACAAGGGTCTGTTCTTGGCCTAGTCCTCCTTTTTTTTCTGAGAGCAGCAGTTTCTTGGATTGTATATTGGCAATAAAATAAAGTTACAGGAACATACAAAGAACCTAAATAATATCGATATGTTATACTATTGTACAATTCTATCAACCGACTCAGTAGCGCAGTGCTTACGGTGTTAGGCTTGCGACCAGGAGGTTCCGGGTTCGAATCCTGGCTAGGGTATGGATGTGTAGTGGCGTTTTTCACTTGTTGCCAAGAGGGTAACAGTGGGCTAGACCATGGTTGTTGAATAGATGTTGTGATGTCGTCTGTGTATGCGTGTGTCCTGTGGAATAGCCAGCGTCAGCGATTAAATTCTCCCAGGACATAATATAAATAAGACGATTTAAAAAAACCTCTGCCCAAGGAATCACTACTTCCACATCCAGATTTGCTACCCAAGTCTCTCACAACGAGAAAATTTTGTAGGTGGAACTAATTGTTTATGGAACTTTAATAATATGATATTTGAAATCGTCTACCCCAAAAATCCATAAAACGATATCCCACATCGGTTGTGGTGGGGGTAGTGATAGAGGGGTGGTAGTGGGGATGGATGAAGTAAAAAAAATACTTTGAGCCTTTGGTTCTTGTACACACACTAAATCACATTTTTTTTCACCCCCTTTTATAATGGGGTGGGGGTAGTAATGGGGTGACTAATGCCAACATTTTTTTTGAGACATTAGTTTCTCTGGTATGTAATAAATACCAATTTTATGGGCTCTTACCTGCTTGATTTACCTATTTACCCCCATTCTCCCCAATTTACCTCCCGACCCCTCAACGGAATAAGATGAAAATATAGTTCCAGAACGCGTGAAAATACATACGTGTACCAACTTTCAAGTCAATATCTTAAACAATTCCAGAGTACTCGTGCGCACAAAAAAGTTAGACAGAGAGACCGACACAGACATTTTTTTCGCTCAAACTTAAAATCTCGACGTTTCATGACATTCTAAGCTTATTTGAATAATAAATTTTTTTAAATTTGTTTTTGTCGTTACTATACTTCCACTGGTATGGATGTGGAAGTAAAATTGGCATATTATAAGGCAAAAACAGCTTAGTTTGAATATGCAGAAAATCGTCGAATTACTCGCCAAGCCAATACTAATACCATCTTCCAGTTTTACAAGAAATCTTTAATTGATTATAAGAAAAAAAACTACAGCCATCTCGCAACAACATTTAAAAATATTATCTTCCCGAAAAACAATTTAGGAAGGCCATAAATAAATCCATATCTGATAAACCCTATTGTTACGTTTACACCTTTTGTAAACACCCTGTATCGTGTATCTGGAAATTATAACACCAGGGTGACACTAAACACTAATTTATTAATTTACGTACTAATTACAACAATTAATTACTTTATTAATTTGCTTACTTCTTCACTATCTCCACTATATGAACTGTACTAAACTCCTTCAGAACTATACTCGACTGCTAATTGAACTGTACTCAAACTGTCCACGCTGTGCTTCTCCATGCCTTTATATACCCAAATATTCTCGATTAATCTGTCACTTTTCTAGTAGGCTCTCTACCTTCCAGGCTCTGACACCGCGCGCCATCTCTGGACCGATTGTCAAACTAATTAATAACTAACTAAAATGTTCACTTATCCATATTACTTGTGGGAAACTCACAGATGTCTTTGGGGGTAGGAATGTCACAGTTATAATTTGGAGGAGTACTATGACGATACATGTTTAAATTATTATCATATAGTGTCTAAAACACACATCTTTTGTCATATTTTTTTGTACTCTTTCTAAAATTGACCACATATATTGTTTTGTGTTATATTTAGCAAACTTTGTGAATGAGAATTATTTTTTCGGACAGTAAAGTCTCTCTCTCGCGCGCAACATTTGTCATTGGTGCGAGAATGAGAATAACAAAATCCATTTTAGGGAAACAAAGCAGAAACCAATAATTTCATGGTATTTTTCAGTTTGTTACCGAAATAAATTGGTACTAAGAAAAGATTCCTAGCATCGCGGCAACATTCTTGTACATACCAATAAGCACAAAAGGGAAATTGTATTTGGAACAAAAGTAATTGCGTTTAGCTTCTATGTATGCATCAAACAACAGCGTCATTCAGTAGCGGCATGGTATGGCAATAAGTACTCGGAGTAATACTTAATCAGCGTGAGCAAACTACAAAGCCAGAAATAATTTAGACAAGAAAGTTGGTCAAGTTAAATGTACCATGAGTTTAATGATATAGTTAAGGTTTAAAAATTACTTCAAACAGCTACTTCACGTATAAAATTATGCAGTTATTGTTATAACTGCACTTAGTCTTGCTATCTCTGATAAATAGTAAGAGATATGTCACGAAAAGTAAAAAAAGCAATTTGTTGTTAGTTACTGTGGCAATGAACTCAGCGGAACATACTTTATAGTTTAAAAGTTTCAAAAAGAACAAGGCCACTAGAACAAACGCGCTTTATTTCAATAATTGTCAAATTAAAAGACACCAAAAAGTAACATAAAATCAATAAAAATATAAATTGCGCGAATCGAAAGTTATGTGCATTTGAAATATAGCAGAAATATGTTTTGACGGTCTTAGTTCAGTAGGTGAAAAGTATAAGTGAGTGTATTAGAGTATGCACAAGTTAATTTTCAGCTAAAATAATTATTTAATTGAAAAATGTCGAAATAGTTCAATTATTGTTTATATATTATTTTTTTAAATTGCCTTCAACTCCAACTTGCAGGGTGGTCATATAACAAATTGTTACAGGGCCAAGGCCCACTTATAAAAGGGGGCCCCAAAGGCTGCTAAAGATCGAACAAAATTTTAATGTTTTACATGCAGTACCCCCTCTGCAATACACTGGTGAGAAAGGGGTCTCACACGGCCGACTAGTCAGGTCCTTGGAGGTGGCTTCGATAATTGGGGTGGTGAAGGTAGTCAAATATAAATAGACAACGTCGTTCTAATTATATATTTAATAAAAATAGCAGGGTACGTAGTACCACATATCACAATATTAATCTCAAAAAGTGTACTAATAAGTGGGACCCACACGCATAACCTAATAATACACAAAATATCTTACAAACTAAGAAATCTACGAAAAGGTCATAAACAAGAAGCGTGACAAAAAAATAACTACATGTGACCCAAGGTACGGTAAAACATAAATTAGGTACTTAAAACTATTGAAATCTATTTGTAAAATAAGGCAAAACTATTTATGTAGTGAGATAACGTTACACAAAATATACCAAATATTACTGAAATCTAAAATGTTACTGAAATTTACGTTACAAGCAAAATATTACAAATATTACTTTAAATTTATTTTACTGTCCTGTGGACGTTGTGTTGATATACCTCGTTAAGAGAATATGATTCCGCTTACCTTTGGTAGTGTCTGAATACCTTTTCCCGTCCTACCAAGGTAGCGATATCCTAGTTGATAACAGCCGCAGGTGGTAGACAATCTACGTGGAGTCTAAGGTAACGTGACGAGATCCCCAGTACCATACAAACACAAGATGACAGGCAATACTCCACAATCTAGACACCAAAATCTGAACTAGAAGTTGAAACCAGAGTCAGGCTGGAAGACCCTCGTAAAGTGTAGAACGTGACATAAAAGCTCAAGTAGAATGCAAGTAACAGATCAAAATAAAACGTAGAATAACATATCCAAGTAAAATCATAAGGTAACAATCCAAATAGCCATAAACTAACAAATAGATCCCAATATTCGTAACTTACCCAACAGGTCTCAATACTCGTTACTTAACAAACAAACAGCCCTGAGATGTGATGTGGGCTGAAAGAGGTCCTTGCTGTTAAATGGCACTCCGAAGTCTTGCAATACCCAAAATGGAAATACGACAAATTTTGTCGTGCTGAATACTAAATCCCATAAATGGAGCAAACTTACAATATGCTAAAACGTGTACTCGCTCGACTCAATTTTCAAGGCAGCCAAAAAGTAAAGTGACCAAGAAAATGTCCCCCTATCAAATGTCAAGTTCTTGTAACTTCCGACGGTACGTTCAGAATTTCCACCTTACGGTGTATCCCACAACCATAATAGATTTTCCTAACTTCGTTTATATTCACAAATATTATCCGAAGGCCGTCCTCTCATAAGTCTATACACCAAAAGGAGGTTTAATCAACAATACTGGCCATTGTAGAAGCTTTAAAAAGGCGTTTTTGCAATGCACTCTCTTAATGAATATCTGAACGCACTCAACCAGCTACTTCCTGTACCAAGCGCATTTAATGGCCGAAGTAAAACATCAGATAGCGCTATTATGCAACCAGTTATACTCTATTAAATATCTATACCCACGATAAAATTTGAGAAAATAACTAAATGTGAAAATAGACTGTAACAAAATAACCGTTAATAAAACCAAAAGTGCACATTGACAGATTTCAATTTTCTTTATACTGTTGAACAGCCTATTAAAATACCTCTCTTTTGAGGTATTACAAAGGGTATGTCACTATTTGAAAAAAAAAGATGGGGCGGCTGGGGATGGGGGTGTGTAAAACTAAAAATTATAAATTGCACCAAAAGTTGTGTAATTGGAAATAAAAATCGACTTGTCCAATGGTTTTTTTATACAATCAATATTTCAAATGTTACAGCTATATTTCAATACTTTTTACACACGCCGTATAAGCATTTTTATCTAAATGTTGGTAGTCTTTAAGATAAAATTCTCAAGTCGATTTTCGAAGGGTAGTGGTGAGGGTAGTGATAGTGCGGCGAAACACTCCCATGCAAAAGGCGAAATACCCGGCAAACTCCGTTAAATTTGATAAGGCTTAAGTGAATTGTAGCTCAAAAAATTCCGCATAAATCGGTGTGCCATAATAAGAGAACAAAGTTGAAATAGAATAAATATCTGAAAATTACTAATACAGAGTTATTTAATAGAAATGCTCAGCTATCAGTAAGTGAGCATGTGCGTCCATAAAATAGTGCAATCCAACCCTCGACACTCAAGTGGCTTCAACATCGTATACCTGCAGAAACTCAAGCAAGAACCAAGGGATCAGATAAGTGACTATATTTTTAACTTGTATTAAATAAACACATTTTCTTACAGGTCAATAATTTCCTAATAATTTTTAATTTTTACTTTACTTTATTTACTGGCTGGCTGTAAATATTGAATCTGAACTGAGCCCGAACTGGTCAGTGGCGTACTATTATTTTACTAGTATACCGTGCCAAAACTGATTTTTTTACATTGCATAAACGTATAATGGAAATTCACGTGATACAATTTTCTCTCAAACGAAAAAAGAAAAATGCCCATTGTAATATTAGGAGACTTCAACGCATATATAGGAAAAGACGACCAGATGGAGGAAGAAGAAAGCATCATTGGAAAAACTTTACTCCACATATGGTTTACGAAAATGGAAACGCGCTGAAAAATCAAGCACACCTGTCTGACTTAACAATAACAAACACGTGGAGTAAAAGACAAACCTGTATTGGCACTTGGAGGGATGGAAGCTCAATCTTACAAATAGATCATAGCCTAGTAGGTAGAGAGATAAGAAAAAGGATCAAAAACGTTAAAGCAAAAAAGGACAGTGGAAGTCAATACAGACCTCAAAATCCTATGCGGAAAATTGGAAATAAGAGAAGAGCAAATACGTAAAGGAAACAACAATACACCACAGAGTACCTGAAATAGCTCTCTACTACAGCACGAAGAATCCCAGAAGGAATACTACGAAGAAATCGAAACTGACAGGAGAAGAATTAGATTAGATGTCAATGGGTAATCAAAAATAAAAATTGCGACAAGAGAACCGTTAAAAAAGGGACAGGTCACTTGTGAGACTGACAAGAGAGAAAAAAAACATACAGAATGAGGGCAATCATACCGTTCACTGAGAAAAATAATGGGACCTTACCAAATGTATGTACATAGCCGTCAAACGACCAATGATGACATATGGAGTCAAAAGACGCGGCAACAACAAAAGCCAACAGAAGTTTTTGGGAAGAGTAGAAAGGGACACCGTCCAACTCCTCGCACAAACAACAAGACGTAGACAGCGACATTAGGAGAAAAGACAATTAAAAAAAAAATAGAAATGTACCCAATGAAGAATGAAGTACTTGGGTCATACCTAAGGAAAGGACCCAACACATCTACTGAAGAAAGTACTAGCACTAAACGTCAACAAACTAAAGACAGGGAGACCATGCTACAGCGGAGAACAACTGAGATGATCAATATCAAAAAATGAACATCACAAAGAAATCGCAACGATATCTACTCTACCACAATCGGAAACCGAGGAATCAGAAGACTCAAGAAAAAAAGAAGATTCAAAGAAGCAGAAACACAAAAAGAGGAGCATAAACACTTCATAATACGACATAACGCAGCAACCTATTTCACAAGAAAATTCAGTACCAGTATACCTGGTAGTGGCAGCAATGCCTATCGCACGCTGGTAAATCAGTCAATCAATTAATCAACATTGGTACTCTTTAAAAGCATAAGCATAACATGAGCACGACTTATGCGTGTCCAAAAAGTGCGGAAATTTGTATAAAATTCAAACAATTATAACTAAATTAATTTTTAGATACAGCGACCAGCCAGGTTAAATTAAAGACATTTTTATAAGTTACAAAATTTCATTACTGTTTTTTGTATCTGTTAAAGTTTTCGAGTTATACAATAATTCTTAATTTATCAATTTTCTAATTATTTATTTAAGAAATTAAAAAATTAAAAGCAGATTTTAACTTTTTTAATTTCCATATTTGAGCGAAAACAAAGACGTTACAAAAGGTTTCATTCAAATCCATTCACTATATTTGGATTCCTGCAGTGCACTTCCTTTTTGAGTGTTGCAGACTGGACTAGCAGTAAAGACATGTCGATAAAGATATCATTAAGTGAAGGGATTGAAATTTTATAGTGGCAATTCAAATAACTTTGAATTATTTAAAGTGCTGTAGCGCCAGAACAGCTGGACAAAATGAGACAAATGTGTATTATTTGGAATGCTAATTTGATGTACTTTCCAAAGAATATTCGCAATTCCTGCAGGATGGAGTTCAATTTCAAAATAAGCAATTGACTTATCTCAGGATTTTTTACTAAAATCCAACTGAAAATGAATTTCTGCTCAGTAACTACTGTATTGACTCTATATAAATATTGATATAGTGCATTTCCAAAGATTTAATAAACTGCTACAATAAAAAAATAGAGTTGCTATCGTATGAAATAGAGAAAATTAAATAAATGAAATGGTTATCCTGATATATAGTTAAATAGCATACACTTTGGGTAAGTTATTTTTAAGTTTTGGTGGTAGAGATCAACACGTCTCCCTAAATTATTTCCGTGCACTTGTCATTCCAGGATTACCATAAGCTACTAATTTCAAGGAAGCCTAAAGCTGAACGTACGCAGGAGTCTACATTTATCACGATAATCGTCATGAACTATAATGGGACTTGAATGTAAATGCTTATTTATAACCGTATTTGTACAGGGTGGCAAAGTCATTAACATTCCTCATGTCTTGGCCTTCTGGACTTTAATTCTGCCATTGAGGTTATAAATCATCATTTATTAATTCAGCAACTAAAATGTTGTGGTTAGTATAATATAATGAACAACTGTTAAACTGGTTGAAGCATTACTCCTCTGAGCATTCTCAAAGGATCAAATTTTATATACTTAAGGCTTTAAGAACAAAAAATAAGGTTTGCTAATTTGAGAACACCGATGTAGTGTTTTGGGGACGCATTATTATACACATTTTTCATAGTTGACAACGCTGGCCTAAACAAATAAATGTTGCCGGCGCGGCGCTTTTCATTTTTTATGGTGTATCAACATAATAAACTAAATTCAAATATAATTGCAGTTTTTTTCTATCACGTAGGGTTCTCTTGGAATATTCAAAACTAAACTTGCAAAAATGTTGCAATTATCGCAGCCATATTCGATTCGCCATTTTGAATACGTAACTTTTGGCATGAGATTCGTTATTCGGTACTTCCAAAATATCGAACTACCAATAATTATAATGCAATTCCGACGGAATTTGAATTTTTTATCACAAAATTAAATTTAATGAAGTTAAATCATCACCGGTGACTGCGCCAAATTCTCGACTAAAAGAATAATCTTATTTCCGATTTTTGCTCACCTGGTACTGGAGGTAGGTGGATGAAATTAATATGTGAACACCGCTGACACCGCCTTACAGTTTGAGAAAGATTTATAGAAATTTCTTCAGCCAATTCAGAGTAATATTTGTACACATACAGTGTGTCCCACCGGGAACTGCAATTTTCAATTTTAAAATTGCTAAAAAATTTAATTTATCTACGTACAATCTCTCATATCCTAATTTAACAATTGAAATTAAGGAAAATAAACTAGATAAAATAAGTGAAATCAAATATTTAGGAATAGTTAAATAGAGGGGACATGCCGATTATTATTTTGAGTTGGCCGGTGCCGGGCAGGGCCACCGTGACAAATACTTGAAGGTTGTCAGGCTAGAAGTTTCAGAATTATTGGAAATTTTCAGTTTTTACTATTGAAATTTTCGAATTCAATGTGTCTCGTCCATTTTTTGAGCATATGTTCAGTGTTTTCGAGATTTTGGCAGTACTCCGTTAAAGTATCGCGAGTATTTTTTAAGATTATTCGAATCCGTTAATATTTGTTGAGTAGGCAGATTTTTGTCCCCAAAAAGGTCCAAAAAATAACACTGTGCGGCGATTAGATTACAGTCACTTCCCACGACCTACGGGGATAGTGACTGTAAATTCCCGAATCGTGTGCCCTACGTAGACGAAGTGACCGCAAGATAATCGCCTTCTGGTCCGTTTTCTCTCCTCCTTCAAGGAGATGTATACCGGGCATGCAAAAAGCAATTAAATTGCATCAGCGATTCCTGCGCCTAGGACGCAGTTGATATCAGGGACCTCTACACCCATTACGCGGCTTCGGTAGACTAATGTGTCAATTACGCCATCTAGGCAGATCGCAGTGAATCCTAACTTAAGCCCAGCTGTGCTTAAAAAGGCGAAAGTTTTTGTAGTATACACCGTTCATGGATTCATCGACATGCTGCCTAAACAATTTCTCCTGTTCGGCAGCTTTTATTTGTGCTTTCAGATGATTTGACTGAAGCTCAGTGACTGACTCTGGACCAGTACCGTGCCGCACAGTGGGCCAAAATAGGATCGTAACTCGCCAAAAATAAATATTTGGTTGAAAGGGTAATTTTTCTTTACTAAATCATCATCTAAGTGTATTTAAAGGTATCGATACTTTTACGCCAAATAATAGAATCTGCCTACAAAATCAGAAGGTACATTTATTTTTGTTGAAATTGAATCTGAAAACTAATAACTACCACATTTAATATCAAAATTATACAGTACTAACAATATTTCAAACAACTTTTAAATATACACATCGAGTAATTACTCGCTATCACTGGAAAATGTCCCACTAATATTTATTTCTGGTAATTTGATTAATTCAAGAACTTCCAGAGGAATTGATTTTTTCCTACGTGCACCTACAGCCCTGCTAGAAACTACAGGAACTGACTTACTAACAATATATTTAATAAATCTTCGTTAGTTTTGATTTGAGATATTTTTCTAGTATGATGTTACCTGAAATTCCGGAAATGTTTATTTCTTGCCTCGCTCAGTCTAGATGTACTCGACATATCCATTGGAATCTCTTCACAGATAATAAGCTAAGGTTTAACCATTCTGCATACTTTTTAAAAAATATTTTACGTTTTCCTAATGATTGCTTCCAAAATATTTAAACGATTTGTTAAATAACTCGACTTTCTTTCTTAGTAATGTCTTGAAGTTCAATTTACTTCGGATATATTCTGCTAATTCCGATTGACATTGCACATTTCTAATTCAAAAACGCAAATAGTTCTCTTCGCGCAACAGACATTGTTATTTCTGAAAAAAAGAAGATTTTCACTTATTAGCAATGAGTTGAGAGAAATGTCAAAAAAAAAAATGCTGTTCTTGTTTCTTCTTAATTTAATCTACATTTTTTTACACCCCAAAATAAAATACTTACCTACATCAAAATAATATCAGCAAAAAAGTTTCTTTAAAACTTTACCACACGTATATGATCACAACTTAAAATGAAACTAAACAAGTGGATGCAACTACCTGAGTATTGTTAGTTTGACCACCTCAAGGTACGGTTTTGCTGCGATGCAGTGTAAAAAACTACGCAGTTCAAATGAATTTTCATGTGAATAACTATGCAACCTTAAAAGTAGCGCGTGCAGTTCGGTTGCGTGCAATTTTGCTGCGTACAGCTTCAAAAGTAGCCACGTGTGAATGGAATTTTAAAGAGTAGCGGTGGCTGTAAAAAATATCTATTTGGTTGGAACTTTTGCATCGGTAGCAAAACAGATTAACGTTGGTGTACCTACATTTGTGTACTGAACATTTCGAGGTAGGTAA
Source organism: Rutpela maculata (assembly GCA_936432065.2). Lineage (NCBI taxonomy): Eukaryota > Metazoa > Arthropoda > Insecta > Coleoptera > Cerambycidae > Rutpela > Rutpela maculata. The sequence goes on from OW386286.2 coordinate 217,429,416, forward strand.
ATTGCTTAATTTTAAATAATATATTTGTGAATAAGTTGTGACTTGACAAAACTATTAATGTTTTTAAATGAATCATTTTTGTTTGTTTATAGTTTAAAAAAATAAATATAGAATAAAGCTGCAGCTTGCAGGGTTTTTTTAAAATCTATTCTTCAATAAGATACATGCTTGATCTTGGAGAAATCTTTAATTATTTGATATTTCTAGCTAAGAAACATTGTTTTGACACAAATAAAGGTGAATGAATGAATTTTTTAAAAATCTATTATTTTTGAATAAGATACATGTTTGATCTTCTCCAGACTTGAAGTTTTGAAGGGTAGTTGTCGTAGAAAAAACTGCCCACTGAATGCTACTTTAGGATCAGTGTGAACACGATACGAAATTTTTGCAGCTGCAACCTAAAACTGAGCAGCAAAAGTAACTGTGTCTGACCGTAGGTACCTTCATTATCATCGAAATAATATTTTCTAGTAATTTTTACCCGAAATACCATATACACCGACCATTAGGGGATACAATAGGAGAGATAAAATAATTTGGTATAATTATGTCTATTGTGATTTCTGGCGAGCTACGATCCTATTCTGGACCACTTTGCCTCGGCCACCTCGTCTGACGTCGAATACGAGACCAAGTTCGTTTGTGGCTTTTTTGCTGCCTTGAAAAATCCTGCTCGCACATCATTATTATACTCTTCGCAAAAACGAAGAGTATATTGTATTTGATCGGCACATTTCGAAAATCGTAAATATCGCTCGTAGAGAAAAAATTTTCATATCATTGTGTTAGTGAACGAATTCTGAACAACTTTCAAAAAGTCCGTCTGTCCGTCCGTCCGTCTGTCTGTCCGTCCGTCTGTCCGTCCGTCTGTCCGTCCGTCTGTCCGTCCGTCTGTCCGTCCGTCTGTCCGTCCGTCACGTTTCTTGTAAGCACGATAACTTGAGAAAGAAAAATCCGATTGTATTGAAATTTAGAAAGTAAGTTAGTGTTAGCTAGAGGAAGAACCTTATTGAAGAAAATCGACCAGCAAATAAAAAAGTTATTAATTATTTAATTTAAAAAAAATATTCTCTTAATTTTTCTCGCTTGTACTAAAATGGAAATCTTGCGAAATATTATTTCCATAATATATTTTTTTTGTTTATGAATTTTACTAATATATATTTCATAGAAGTACGAGTTGAAAATGTTGAAATACCTATGTATGATTGTCGAAAGATATATATCACGGACAATCAATTTTTGTAGCGATAGCTGGTGGCGCGGCGGCTAAAGCTTTGCGTTGTAATCCAAAGGTCCCGTGTTCGAACCACACATAGGTTAAATACTTTTTCTCATATAATTTTTTCACAACAAAGATGGTATCACAAAATTTAGGATGTCCAAAAACTAACATTATTTACAAGAAAACTGCGAAGAGTATCCTATAGAATGTGTAACAATTATATATAAAAAGCTCAGTAAATTGGCGAAGAGTACGTTTTTAGCTTGTTATTATTGTAATAATAATTTTAGATGGACATATTTATAAGTACTATATTATCTAATGTTTTCTCAAACTTCGCCAGAGTGCAATACAGTTTTTGCATATTAATGAGCTATATTACAGTATTTATTTGTTACGGCGCACAGTGAGAAATTTATGACTTTCTTTGGACAAAAATCTAGACGCGGCTCATTTTACAATTGATTGCAGTAATTTTACTTCCACATCCAGTGGAAGTATAGTAACGATAAAAAAATTTTTTTAATTTTTTATTGTTCAAATAGGCTTAGAATGTCATGAAACGTCGAGATTTTAAGTTTGAGCGAAAAAAATTTCTGTCTGTCTGTAACTTTTTTTTGTGCGCACGTTTACACATATGTATTTTAATGTGATCTGGAACTAGATTATATTTTCATCTTGTTCCGTCGAAGGGTTGGGGGGGTAAATTGGGGTAAATTTGGGGTAAATACGTAAATCAAGTAGGTAAGAGTCCATAAAATTGGTATTAGTATATACAGGAGAAGCTAAGGTCTCAAAAAATTTTTTGGCATTACCCACCTCCATTACCACCCCCATTATTAAAGGGGATGAAAAAAAAATGTGATTTAGTGAGTGTACAAGAACCAGAAACCTCAAAATGTATTTTTATTTCATCCACTCCCACTACCACCCCCACTACCACCACCTTCACCCCACTACCGATGTGGGGTATCGTTTTATGGGTTTTTGGGGTAGAGGATTTCAAATACTATATTATTAAAGTTCCATAAACAATTATTTCCACATACAAAATTTTTTCGTTGTGAGTGACTTGGATAGAAAATCTGGATGTGGAAGTAGCGAATTCTTGGGCAGCAGTTTTTTTTAAGTAATCGTCAAGAGCTGTAGTTTACTCTACCACTGCTACGATTTGGAAAAAGTCGATTCTTATTTTTGCTTTTGACCATTACATAATAATAATTAAAAAAATTTCTTTCATTAATCGTGTTCAAATACTTCAAAGTAACTTATATTAAAAATTCAAGTATTTACCTCAAAATTTTGATTTGTCGACCTATTTGATTGGACTAATAGTGGAAGTAAGGAGTCGGAAGAGTATGCAAAATAGTACTAAAGTTATGAAACCTATTTCCCCCCTTACCAACCCCCCTGAGGTTGTCACAATTCACTCTTACCATTGTCCTTGATCGGCATCCTTGAAGACGGGAGTAAACTTCTTTAGCAAGAAAAAAAAAAGAAACAATTTTACACCCCGGGGCAGCTGCGGTCTACTACCCGACATCCCTTGTCACCATCTGTTATATCCCCACGAAGAAACAAAAAAAACCCTGCAAAAATAGTGGATGCCAAGCTGTCATATGAGAAATAAGAAAAAGGGGGTGGTTTTTGACCGTTAAAGGGTGTGCTCAAGACTAAAACGTTTTTCACTCTGTTATTCGTATTCAGCATCTTCCAAAACGGAAGAGAATAGGTTTCATAACTTTAGCACGATTTTGCATACTCTTTCGACTCCTTACTTCCACTATAATGGTCAAAAGCAAAAAATAAGAATCGACTTTTTCCAAATTGTAGCAGTGGTAGAGTAAACTACAGTTCTTGACGATTACTTAAAAAAAAACCGCTGCCCAAGGAATCACTACTTCCACATCCAGATTCTCTATCCAAGTCACTCACAACGAAAAAAGTTTGCATGTGGAAATAATTGTTTATGGAACTTTAATACTATAATATTTTAAATCCTCTACCCCAAAAACCCATAAAACGATACCCCACATCGGCAGTGGGGTGGGGGTGGTGATAGAGGGGTGGTAGTGGGGGTGAATGAAGTAAAAAAATATTTTGAGGTTTCTGGTTCTTGTACATACACTAAATCACAATTTTTTTTCATCCCCTTTAATAAGGGGGTGGGGGTGGTAATGGGGGTGGCTAATGCCAAAAATTTTTTTGAGACCCTAGCTTCTCTTGTATATACTAAATACCAATTTTATCGACTCTTACCTGCTTGATTTACCCATTTACCCCAAATTTACCCCAATTTACCCCCCAACCCTTCGTCGGAACAACATGAAAATATAATCTAGTTCCAGATCTCGTTAAAGTACATACGTGTACCAAATTTCAAGTCAATATCTTAAACGGTTCCAGAGTAAACGTGCGCACAAAAAAAAGTTACAGACAGACCGACAGACAGACAGACAGACCTACAGACAGACAGAAATTTTTTTTTCGCTCAAACTTATAATCTCGACGTTTCATGACATTTTAAGCCTATTTGAACAATAAAAATTTTTAAAAATTTTTTTGTCGTTACTATACTTCCACTGGATGTGGAAGTAAAATTACTGCAATCGATTGTGAAATGAGCCGCGTCTAGATTTTTGTCAAAAAAACGCCATAAATTTCCCACTGTGCGGCGATATTACCAATTAGAAGCTACACCACTCTAGACAAAAACTTGTAATTAACGTTAATAATTATTATTGCCAACAACTAAATTTGATCTATTGTTACACACGCCGATGGTTGATAGAAATTTCATTTCGGGGATTATTTATTGAATGAGCGAGGTAGTTCGTAGTTCGAGTAGATTGCTTAACTTGTATGAAGTACTTTAGATTATAATTAACTCCTAGCCGTAACAACAAAACAACAGATGTTCATAAAGCCCTTTAAACACTACGGGTGGTAATTAACTCTGTTGAATATGTGTATATGTCAAGAGGGTGTTTACGTATTTAATTCTCGACATATGTATTTAACGAAAACGGAACTTATACGAATATAAGGCAGTAGTTTACGTTCTAAAATTAGACTAAACATCTTATTTTTCCTTAGATATATAGGATTAGTCCTTCTTATACAGGATTGGCTGAAAAAATCGGTTTTCTTATTAAAATCAAAATAAAAGTGGGATTAAACAATTTTGAATGAAACTCTTTAACAGTAACTTCTTTTTATTGCTTAAATAATCGTTTTCGGTGTGACAAATACGATGAGAAAGTAAAATTTTCTGCTATTTTCGTTATTACAGTAATCGCATCTCAAAAAGCTCAAATTGTTCGCAATAAAATTTCGAATAAAATTAGGCGTGTAAAAATTTCTGATAATTTCTTGACTTACAAAAAACCGCTGCCCAAGGAACCACTACTTCCACATCCAGATTTTCCATCCAAATCTCTCACAACGAAACAATTTTGTATGTGGGAAAAAACTTTTATGGAACTTTAATAATATAATATTTTAAATCGCCTACCTCAAAGACCCATAAAACGATATCCTATATCGGTAGTGGGGTGTGGGTGGATGAAGTAAAAACATATTTTAAGATTTTTGGTTCTTATACACACACTAAATCACAATTTGTTTTCACCCCCTTTTATTAATGGGGTGGAGGTGGTAATGAGGGTGGCTAATGCCAAAAGAATGTTAGAGACTTTATAGATTCTCTTGTATATACTAAATACCAATTTTATGTACTGTTACCTGCTTGATTTATCTATTTACCCCCAATTAGCCCCCAACCCTTCAACGGAATAAGACAAAAATATAATCTAGTTCCAGATCACGTTAAAATACAGACGTGCATCACATTTTAAGTCAATATCTTAAACGATTCCAGAGTAATCGTGCGCACAAAAAAGTTACAGACAGACCGACAGACAGACAAATTTTTTTTCGCTCAAACTTAAAATCTCGACGTTTCATGACATTCTAAGCCTATTTGCATAATAGCTAAATAATATTCTCTAATCACAGTAAAAGCAAATAAATAAAAAATAATTAATTGTAAAAATAAATCAAGAATAGGCTTGTAAATAATGAATGAATGTTTCTATACTCTACTGATGAGAACTAACGAGTTCGAAAAAACTTGCACAACTTTTCTAGAGCTGAAATAGAATGTAAGGTTCAATAATTGTTGTGAATGACTGAATTTCAATAAATGATTTAAGTATTTTCAATATATTTGTTGCCTTAAAATGCCAGGAATCCCATCATGTAATTCAATACTTCGTCAGTATTAGCTAGAAGAGTAGTTGTTTTGGATTGTTTTCCAATAATAAGTGTTTTAAAGTGTTTTCCTAAGTAGTATATTAGCGTGACCTGATTAAGGTACCAATATACAAAAAGTAGTTTCATATTGAATAAAAATGTGTGAATGAGTGAATTTAAATAAATGATTTAAGTATTTTTAATATATATTTTTTTCTTTAAAATGTTAAGAATCCTATCATGTAATTCAGTACTTCGTCAGTATTAGCTAGAAGAGTAGTTGTTTTGATTGGTTCTCCAATAATGAGTGTTTTAAAGTATTTATCTAACTAGTATATTAGTGTGCCCAGATTAGGGCAGCAATATATAGAAAGTAGGTATTTGTAGTAGTAGGTGCAATGTAATTAATGCATAAATGTTAATAGATCAGGCGCAAACCGCTGAGAACATTTACTTTAAAAGCGAATATTATTTTTCTCTTTGAACTTCTTTATAATACCGTTATTAATAATATCCTTCCTTTTTTCTCAAAGGTGGATCTAGAAAGGTTACGAGGGGGGGGGGGGGCACTCAAGGGCTGATCTGGACCTTGACCTTGACCTTGAGCTTGGGGGGGGGGGGGGGGTAACACAGCCGCGTAAAATATTTTTCCTCGAAAATTGAAATTGATGAGCGGGGGGGGCAGTTTTCCCTGGATCCGCTCTTTTTTTTCTTCTGCTTCAATTTTTTTTTAAACAATTACATTTTATCTCTACATATAAAATGTAAACGTTTTTGTGTAAAACATTGGAGTGCGTGTAGGAAACGAACCGCCCCGTTATTGAGTGAAAATATCATGTGTAGAAAACTTCCCTTTTGGAAACAATGAGTAAAATAGAATATAAAATTCAGTAATTCTAGCACGAGTACATCTGATGTGTAGAAAGCAGGAATCTTGCAAATCTCATGTGTAGGATATTTCGAGGCCTGCGTAGGAATTATAAGCCTCACAAAGTGTTTAATACCAAAAATGTGCAGGATTTTCGTGAACAGGAAACGAGCAATGTCGTGCGTAAAATTTTGATGTGTAAAGTTGACTACCCACTTGTTAAGCGTGTAAAAAATTTCGGCGTCTTTGGCGTGCGGTGCGGCGTGTTTGATGGTCAACGGCACCGACATTTTTTGAGTGCTTAGTAGACCTAAAGACAGCTATAGGAAAGAACCCCCTGACATAACATAGTACTGTACGTAGCGTGCATATTGTCTCTTTCATTAACCCAACGTTGATCGTGGTAGATGATAGCCGACAAAGTTGTTATTTAGAAAAATATATGTTCACGTATCTGTGATAAGTTTTTTCGCTTTTTGTAAGAGTGGAGGGTATTCTCATCTTTTTTGTATTTTTACTATTCTGTCGTTCAACCTGTTGAATAGTGTAAATAGGTATCTCTATATATAAAAAAATAAACAAATAATGTATAATGCCTTGTAACAATATTATTAATTCCAACACTAGGATTTTTAAATTGTTTTTCACTTCAGCTTCTGATTATTTGTATCTCTCCACAATCAATCTGGATTTACATTGTATTGTATTTGTCGAAGTACTTTTGTACCCTTTGTCGATTAGCTCATTATACAGCCTGGTTATGTAAATAAACAGAACCCAACAAGAGCCTTTGAAATACGCCAGTATGGTTGTTGGTTGCACGTGCTCAACAACTGCTGTTGAACAAACTATTTAAACCGAACGTCTAGCAGCGTGCAGCAAGTGCACTTAAAATTGTATGCTGAATAACGGGCCTTTCTAATTGGTGTTTACAGTGCTTTTTAACACTCCGAATAATATTACCAGGCTGCTTCATTCCGTTGCTATTCCCACTGCAAATTTACTCGTTCGACCGCAAAAGCTTCTCATTTGCAAAATGGAATTCCAAATTGAAAAAGAGGTTTGTGCCAATTTCAACGCTGCGGTGAATAGTGGAATAATCACATCGTCGCTTCGTAACTAGTTGTGGCCTCCTTATTCAATTAAGAATTGATAGTAATAATAATAATAACTGGATGTAAATATTAAACTATTCGCCGGTTGATTGAAGTTTTTATAGAATTGTTGAACATTTTATGGTACACTCTTCGCATTTTGTTGAAAATAAGTTAAAGGACAATGTTTAAAATAGGCGATTTTTGACCCCTCCGGGCAACGAAAATTCGATTCTGTATGGTTCATAGAAACAGAAAATGCATATTAGACATCCTTGAAAGTATAAAATCCACCCTCAGACCAGCAGTGGTAATGTAATACAAAAATCCAACAAAGGTGGCATTTTAGTGACGACTTATATGTATTTATGTGTAAAATTACAACAATAGGCATCTACAAGTACTTGAAATTACTTGTAGATCATGTACTACCCCCAACTATTCCAACTAGAGGATGTCAAGCAAAAGAGACGTGTAGGAAAGATTGGCACAGGTGGGAAACGACTTTAGACCCACAATAGCGATTGTATATTGTTTATACATATAAGTAGTGCACACTAGAAACTTCCATTAAGCGAGAAAATTGTTAAACTATCCTTATAGGCTATTGTCTATGTACAAAAAAAGAGGGTTGAAAGGAACTAAAACGTTAAAGGGTTTTTATTGTTTGTTATGTTCAATTGACCCTAAGATATGAAAAAACCGCAGAGTGCTACCATTTAAAGTGGTGCGTTTTTGAGATCGAAGTAAAAAGGGCCACTTTTCATAGTTTTTTTGCTCGAAAACTATGAATTTTTTCTATAAACACGTCAATAGAGAAGTGTGTAGAGAATTAAATTTCCAATCGATATGGCACCTTTAGAAGGCAAATTTTTTTTTTAACAAAAATACGTCCAAAAAACAAAACAAAAAAAGCGAAAAAATGCAATTTTTTATTTTTTTTTAATTTTAGCCTGTAACTATTTTTCGGGTACATTTAGGCATATACATTGCTGCATAACACAAAAAGCTGGCGTTTTACCCGTTAAAATGAGATTTTGTAAACAGTTTTACGATTAATAGTGACCGAGATATAGCGTTTCAAAGTTGGCAACTTTTAACTTTTTTTGCTAATTTTTACTATTTTTTTTTCAAATTTCGTCCTGTAACTTTTTTCTGAGTGAATTTAGGTGTAGACATTATTATATTAAAGTGAAAGCTTTACGCCCGTTGAAATGGTGGCTGGTAAAAGTCTCTACGACAAATAGAAACCTAGATCAGCGTTTCGAAGAGTGTTACTTTTATTAACTTTCTTCCAATTTCTACGTTCTTTTTTAAATTTCGGCCTATAACTTATTTGTCAAATGCTTTAAGTACAGATATTGCTACACTGAATGACCTCGCAGCATTCTTGTTTAAATGGTCTGCAATAGAAGTTTAACCCATCTTAAAGTATTGTTTTTTCTCCTTATTATCCTTATTCTTTCCAAAATCCAAGTAGCAAAAGACAATGTTGTCGTTGATGGGGATACACTATTTAGAAGGATGCTGTTATTCAAACCAACTGATTCAGAATTGGAAGAGTATTTTGATTTTGAATTATCTCCATGTCCAACGTCAATCTTTCAAGAGGGAATCATGAGAAAAAATAAAAAATCGGATCTTTATGATTTTTTCGAACCTATAAATGATGTTTCTCTCTCTAACATTTATTACATTATCGATGGTGGATTTTTATTGCACAAACTAGTTTGGAATACCAACGATACATTTGAAGAAATCAGTGAAAAATATATTCAACACTTAAAACATTTTTACACGAATTGCACTGTTGTGTTTGATGGCTACCCTAGTGATTACGATAATACAGGTACGAAATCTGCAGAAAGATTACGCCGAACCAAGCAAGTTGGGCCAGGAGTTCAGATTAACAATTACTCAAAGCCATTATCAAAACCTGAAAAATTTTTGGCAAATGAAAATAATTTAAAAAAAAATTATTTCATATTTAATTCAAAAATTTGAAGAAGATAATATTGAGACTGGGTAAGATGAAGAGGATGCAGACGTACAATTGTAAATACTGCAAAAGATAAGGCATCCCAATCAGAAAATGTTGTTATAGTTGGTCAAGATGTCCTATTATTATTACCAGAAGAAAATGAAAATATATATTTTTTTAAACCTAGTATAGGAAATGTAACTGCCAAATTATATAACCATAATAGTTTCAAATTTAATCATCTACAAAAATATCTTGGCTTCGTCCATGCATTCAGTTGCTGTGATACAACCTCTTCCTTTTTTGGTATTGGTAAAAAGAAATTCTTGAATTTCATTAATAAGAATATTTTGCTTTTGGAAAAGTATTTAAATGAATTTTTGTGTGAAAATGCAAGTCCAGCAGCCATCGGTTCTGCTTCTGAATGTATTGTAACATTACTATACGGTATGAAAATTGATGGCCAAAGCACCTGTCGCTGTAAGTTATTTCAGAAATACTCAACAGGTGCGAAATTCTCATTGTCCCGATTGCCTCCAACAACTGATGCTGCTGAACATCATGGTTTAAGAACTTACTTGCAAATGCAACATTGGAAAAGAAATGTTGTAAATCCTCTCATCTGGGGTTGGAAAAGTTCAGAAAATGGACTAGTACCAATTTTGACAAATAAACCTCCCGCACCACAAGTTTTGCTGGAAAAAATGGCCTGTAAATGCACCAAAGGATGCAGAGGAAAGTGTGGTTGCAGGAAATTTGGAATGAATTGCTCCATTTTTTGCAAAGAATGTATGGGAATGAACTGTGAAAACGCTGATGTACCTCAAATAACCGAAGACGATGTTTACATAGATGCCGATGAAGAAATCGACTTTGATTTTGAAAATATGTTAAATCCAGCATTTGAATAATTTCATAATGTAAGTTATTAATCTAAGTTATTTGAACAAAAAAAAAACACGTGATATAATAAAGTTCAGAAGTGGAAAAATGTAAAAAGTTATTTTTAATAAGTACAATTATCTACTAGATCTAGACTGAATCTTGGTTACTATTGATCACATAAACTTCTATTGCATTTAAACAAGAATGCTGCGAGTACATTCCATGTAGCAATATCTGTATTTGACAAATAAGTTATAGGCCGAAATTTAAAAAAGAACGTAAGAATTGGAAGAAAGTTAATAAAAGTAACACTCTTCGAAACGCTGTATCTAGGTTTCTCTCGTACACACTTTTACAAGCCACCATTTCAACGGGCGTAAAGTTAGCTTTCACGTTAATATAATAATGTCTACACCTAAATTCACTCAGAAAAAAGTTACAGGACGAAATTTGAAAAAAAAATAGTAAAAATTAGCAAAAAAAGTTAAAAGTTGCAAACTTTGAAACGCTATATCTCGGTCACTATTAATCGTAAAACTGTTTACAAATCTCATTTTAACGGGTAAAACGCCAGCTTTTTTTGTTATGCAGCAATGTCTATGCCTAAATGTACCCTAAAAATAGTTACAGGCTAAAATAAAAAAAAATAAAAAATTGCATTTTTTCGTTTTTTTTTGTTTTATTTTTGGGCATATTTTTGTAAAAAAAAAAAAATTTGACTTCTGAAGCTGTCATTTCAATTAGAAATTTAATTCTCTACACACTTTTCTATTGACGTGTTTATAGAAAAAATTCATAGTTTTCGAGAAAAAAAAATATGAAAAGTGAACCTTTTTATTTCGATTTAAAAAACGCACCACTTTAAATGGTAGCACTCCGCGGTTTTTTCATATCTTGAGGTCAATTGAACATAATAAACAATAAAAACCCTTTAACGTTTTAGTTCCTTTCTACAGTACATGGACAATAGACTATTAAAGTAGTACAGAAGTACAGAAACTACCCCAAAACTTGAAACGGAAACGTAAGACTTATAAATATCCAGGAAAAGTAGTAGGAGTACGACGACTTTATTATGTTTGTATGTAAAATAGCAACAATAGGTGACTACAAAGATTCAAAATTGTTTGTGCATAATGTTTTATCCCAACTACCCCATCTAGAGGGTGGCAAGCAAGTGAGATGAGTAGGCGATTTTTGGTAACGTTGAGGTATGAATGCACCTCCAAAATTGCGATTGTAAACTGCAGGAAGAATTGATAAACTACCCTGAAAGTACAAAAACCAACCCCAAACTTCATGAAAGTCAACGCTTCTTCTTTTTTTTTGCGAGTGATTTATTATAAATGTTACAGTTCATTTTAATAATTTCAAATTATCAAATCAAAGAATATGAAAGAAGAATTTTTTGAGAAATGTAAGTTCTGTAAAAATATAGATAATATTTATGAGTATATAATATACAAGATATTCCGGAGGTTTGTAAAAGATTTTGCAAAAAATTAGATTTCGTCGTGAACTATTGATTGAATTCAGACAATTATAATTATAATATAGGTAAAAGAGAGATATGTTATAGGATGAGTAGATTATAAAGATGCAGCATGTAAAAATATTATTCTCCGTGTATTTATTTTTATTGATATTTCAAATTTCTTATATTTTGCAGTGCTGTTGCACTGGTTTTTAAATTAAAATGAATACTTTTTAAAATATATTTTAACAGAAACTTGACAAACATAGATGGTATTAAATAAAAAAGTGCTTCATAGGGAGTATTTTTTTACTATCCTACAGATATTAAAAATCTTAAAAAGGGCTCAAAATGATCACTGTAATGTGAAAATATTGATAATATATGTATACTCCAATGATGATATATTTATTCACTCTCTTAAAAAACAAATTAATAACGGGAGTTTCTAGAGTGCACTACTTATACAGTGCGTGTAATTGCGGGTTAGGCATGTACATCCACTTAGCACGAGAGACATGACAACCCAGCAACAGCAAAGCCCGCCTGTCGGCACTCGACTACTGAAGTATCCCAGCTCCTGTTATTTCATTTTAGTCAACTGGCACACGCGATGTTGCAATTCTTACTTCCCATGTCCAACTTGCCATTACACGTACGGTATGTATAAACAATATATAATCGCTATTATGGGTCTAAAGTCGTTTCCCATCAATGCCAAAAAATCGCCAATCTTTGCTACACTTCTCTTTTGCTTGACACCCTCTAGTTGGGATAGTTGCGGGTAGTACATGGTTTACAAATAATTTCAAGTACTTGTAGATGCCTATTGTTGTAATTTTACACATAAATATATATAAGTCGTCACTACAATGCCACCTTCATTTGATTTTGGTATTATATAACCACTGCTGGTCTGAGGGTGGATTTTATACTTTGAAGGTAGTATACTAATTTTCCCCGGAAAATTAGGGTGTCTAATATGCATTTTCTGTTTCTATAAACCATACAGAATCGAATTTTGATGTCGACATTCGTTACCCGGAGGGGTCAAAAATCGCCTATTTTTAACATTGTCCTTTGTAATTTGAATCGTCTCCTGATGATTCCATCGTGATTGACAAAACGCTTGTTAGTGTACTATGCAGAATTTTTGTTTTTGTAGAATCTTATCGAATATTGCAGCACTCTTCATGAATATATTTTTTCTTAAAATGTCTCATTAGTTCTGGACTTACTGATCTATTATTATTTTTTAAAGCAATGGTTCCGTCCTATCACTAGCAATAACTCACTATCCAAATCTCAATGAATTGTATGTTTCCTTCTGAAGTTATTGTGCTTACAAAAAACTTGACGGACTGACAGACGGACAACATTTTGAAAGTTGTTCAGAATTCGATAGCCAGCACAATATGGAAATATTTGTTCTGCGAGCGATATTTACGATTACAAAAGTGTGTCAATCAAGGGTAATATGATATTCGTTTTCGTATTTTTGAATAGCATTATAATAATGATAATAATATTGTTCTTTCAGTTCTCACAGAAGAAAGACCAAGTGATTTTACGCATTATTCTTACGTATTAATGGACGGCCGTTTTTTAAATCTGTTCTTTTCACACGTGATGTTACCTGTTGAACATTTCGAGCTAATAATCCAACAATCATTTTAAACTCCCCATCCATAAAAATGGAAAGATTACTGCAATTCGTCTAAAATCGAAAACTGAGATAAGACCAGACCTTCCAACCAGCAAATTTATTTTATAATTTAAATATTATACGTCTCTTTTGTTTTACCTATTGTTATTTTATTATTGCTTCTAAAATGCTAATTGATTATAATAGAGTTGCAGAAAACACTATTTGGTTGTCTGCAACTGAACTGTTTTATAAATTTATCATTAAAACGTTTTTACAGCAAAATTATAAAATATCTTATAAAGCAGTTAAGAAATTATTTTAGAAACGTTTCCGTGACTAAGCTATAAAACATTTCCGCTTATAAAACTAAATAATTTTATAGTGCTTTTTTAGTAACGTTCCACAGTATTTTCAGCACCGTTATAAATATATATTAAAATTATTTTATAGTTGTTCCCTATTATCTTATAAAACAATTATATTAAAGCACTATTTGGGACAGTTTAGCTATTGAAAGTAAATTGTTGTTCCAGAGTCTGCTCCATAATTATTATATAGCGTTGCAATCTACTGCAATATGACAACGGCAATAAAGTTGTTACAAAATAAAACTGTTTACGTGAACATAAAAATGCTGCTGCTAACTATGCAATAAAATATATTTGAAGCAACGCACATAGGCATGAAAAACAACAAACAACTCTTTTCTGAGATGAAGTGGGCTGTAACTAAATGGGCAGAACCGTATTGGAAGATTTTACTTTACGCGTATAATTTTTCAAATTTTAAATTTCGTTTTTACCTCTGTAATGTTTAACAGTAAATATATTTGCCTGCCTGGCAGAAAGTGTGCACTACACGAGAAACTTTTTTCGTTAGTGAGTTATCAGAAAATTCTGTCTTTTATAAAATGTTCTGCATGAAGAAAAAGTAATTTCAATATTATAAAAAACCGATCCCAAGGTTATCCGCCATATTGATCAACCATTAATCAAAATTCTACATGCATTTCCGTCGCTTCTTATTTGAACTGTCTTCCTTCCTTACCTCTATATTCAAAGGATCAACCCAACCTTTCTATGTAGTACACAGCCCACTAACTAATATAACCTAATCTAATTAGCTCTCATTCTTATATTATTTATTTATTCATTTAATTTAAGGAGTGAAATTTTCTTACCGAATCCCCAGATGCTTTAATTACTTACCAGAAATTTTTTAAGCACTAGGGAGATTACTACTAAAATTTTAATAAAATGAGCAAGGGTGTTAAAATGAAAACTTAATACGCAGTTTAACGGTAATAGTTATAATAAATTACAGTTTTTAGCAAAATGTTTGTTCCGGTTATTTTTACAGTTATTTTTCTTGGCTTATAAGTTATAACAAAAATGCAAAATAAGACATTTGTGAAAAAAAAAATTGTTATATTTTTCATTTAAGATACGGCCCTATCATAAGACCGTCACCTCTAAAACACATTATATTATAGATGTTTTGTAAGAATCGCCTATAGTGTAATTATCTTAAAATGCTTGTATTTAACACAAAACTATTTTATAGAAGGAAGCCATTTCATGAGGCCAACATTCGAGGTCGCAAATACGACAAGACGTAGAATGTTTAAAAATCACATTTTTATTAATATTTATTTCAATTAATACGTGCTAATTATAAAATTATGATGATTAAAACAAATTGGCATAAAATTTCATTACAAAAAAATTTTTAAATGTGAAATCGATTTTTATAAAATTCCAAAAATTATCAGAAACCTTCAGTAAACATGAGGGGCACTTAAAATTCATCAGAAACACATGGCATAATTCACAGCAAAATTTCCTTGGCATCAAAAATTGCAAGCTGTATAGGTTAACACGTCTCTCTAAAATAATTATTAAGTAAGTTCTTCTCCATTATCCAATAAAATCACTGAAAGATCATCATATTATATATTTGTAAGTATACGTATGCGACTTTTTCAATACATTTAAGACATTGTTTTATTTTATTGGTGTTTTATAGCAATAATAACATTGAAGTATGTGCTTTATAACGCAATTAAATGAAGCTTCAATAAAACTGTTCTATAGTGGCGGTACCGAATTTTCTTAGAGCCTGCGGAATTGTTTATACAATTATTTTGTAATGGTTGCAATAGCTTTTACAAAAATATCAACAATGACTAAACTGTTTTATAAGATGGTGCCAATTTTACATTTATAGCTGTTGTAATAACGTTTTTAAAAGGTTTCTGAGACTAACGTTGTTTTGTAAAATTTGTGTCGGAAACATTTCTGCAGCTTTTATAAAATACCAAATTGCTAATGGGGCTATAGCTTTAGAGATCTCAGGAACACGATAAAATAGTTTTTTAAAAATGCCCGTATGTATGTGTGATTATACACTATCGGAAAATGTTCGCTTTAGCACGGGCAATAAGAGCAAGCGAGAGCGAAGGGGCGTGTTACAGTTTGCTTCTGCTAGAGTACTGGTAGACGTCTCTATTGTGGGCGGTCGGTTAATAGCAGAATGCCAAACCCTCGACTTTCTGATACTGTATGTGTGGACATAATTACTCTAGAAACTAGGAACCGATTTTTATGAAATTTTGTACAAGGGTAATATTGGTACTGTACATGAGCTGGCGAAGTTTGGTATAAATCGGATTTCGTTTAATGACCTCTTGGCGCATGAACTTTCCTATTTTTCATGTTATTCTAATTTCACTCTTAACTCTTTTCCTTTCATTTTGCGTCAAAAAGGAATTGTCCTAGTCTCGCGGTGGTGGTTCGTTAAATATAAGTTCTAGCATCCACGGAACAGACGCCTGCATTGCAATAGATCAGCGGTTATTAGCTAAATTAACGAATTTTCGCAAATACTTGGTGGAGAAGTTCCAGCCGCTCCGAGTAGCTGTTCATTTTTTAAACTGCTTTAAGTCTTATTACGATGACATTTGGACTTAAACAAAATCAAATATGGTGGTCATAAAAATCAACATTTCTCTGATGTTCGCAAATGCTCTTTTGCACAAACTATCTGACTATGAAAGCTGTTAATATGAGGACTAAAAAAATGACAAGTAGAAGGTTTGAATTTTAATGAGGTTTTGTTTTCCGGAGTTAATGGAGCCGCTCAACAAGAATTATTGTTATTATTCGATTTTTCATAATCCAAGATGGCGGCAAAAAATCAACTGTCTCTAACTTCAAATTTCTTCTTATTAGGGTCGAATAACTTGAGTTTGACAAAATATGATTGTTTTATATAATAATGAATCTTTTCTGTTTGAAGAACAGAAACTCGTTTGTGATAAAATATTTGTAACAAATCTGCTTATTAATAAAATCGGCAAAACGACAATCTTTGCGTTATCCAAAGTTTAACTGGGAACGTGTCCTGTTTCTCTGAAAAATAGACGCTTAAGTTTTGTATACTATTGGCTATTTATTTAAAAATTCTGGAAGTACAAATTGTTTTTTTTTATTTCTTGCAAACGTTTATATTATTTACGTTTATATAGTTTTCATATATTATTAAGCTTCCGTCAGCTAAGTGCAGCAGATTGAGACTAATCCCTTGTATAAGAACTCGTATGAAAATAAGTCACTTCTTAACCTATATTCGTGTAATATCATTCATTCTCTTTCAGATATTTCTTAGTGTTCTACATTTTAATAATCATTCTAAATATACAGGGTGTTCCTTAATGGCGTGCTAATATTCCAAGGTGTGATTCCTTAGATCATTTTATGAACAAAAAGTCATATGAACATGTGTTTTAATTGTTATTTTTCAATATCTCAGAAAGCACTAGATACTATTTTTAATTTTGGTATGTGTTAATAGGATATAAAACCACATATTTTAATTTGAAAAGTTATTTTATCGCTCAACCAGCGGCGTCCCTGCAAATAATAATAATGATAATAATGTGTCTTTATTTCTGAGATTAATTAATTAATTAATCTGTCCTTTGATATTTTTTACCAAAAAAGTGATACGCCATCGGCTTTTTTCCATGTGGATATTTTATCTGATTATCTTGGTTAATTCTAAATGAAAGCGGTCTCTTGCGTCTTTCTCGCCAGACGCACAGTTCTTGATTAAAACAATTAAATTCAAATTGAAACTAATTATTATTATTAACATGGATAATGATAAATTTTGTTTTATAAAATTTGTTGGAAATGGTCGTTTTCACCTAATAGGCATGCTTCCGCCCGTCTTCGCATCGAATTGCGCACTCGTTCAAATATTCCCGGCGTACCCCGTATTGTTTCACACGATGCAACTATTCGCTCTTTTAAATCTTCTAAAATACTAAATTTTATACCACACAAAAAGAAATCCAAACTATTGAAATCGGGAATCTTGCTGGCCATTGCCGAGGTCCACCGCGACCTATATAAAGATTAGGAAAAGCCACATGTAAATGGTCGCGAACAATTACCACATTTGATTCCTTAACACAGTTGGTATATCTTCAGGCAACACAGGTAGTTCTTCTTGGAGAAAATGCAGGTAAGATTGTCCGATAAGGCGTCTTGGCAGAAAAAGGCCCTATAAGATTATTACCAATAATTCCTGCCCATACATTCAGGTCCGGGCCTGGGGGGGGGGGGGGGGCGGTGGGGGACCCCCCCCAAAGTTCGGACAGTTGGTTCCAAACGAGGTTGGCAAAATCTACCTAACCATCACATACAAATATATAATTTGAATTTTACACTGTAACTCCTACAATCGCAAAATTAACACATTAATAAAATTACACAGCCCCACAAAAAAAAAGTTCAAAGCAGCGAACCAGACCCATGTATCCTATGTTCGATCGCTGAATCCGAATGCGGGGTCAAAAAAAATCGTACACCCCCGAAATCATTAGCTAGAGCCAAAAAACACCCCTGAAATGGGATAAACAGAAGATTAAGCTACGAGAATAGTTGTTACTTCTTAATCAATCGAATTATACAAATTAAGGTTAAACAGCAGCGTACATACAATAGATATGAAACACACCCCCAGGGAGGGGCGAAAACTAGCCCCCATATATAAAAAAATCGATCCAAAACAGCAATAACTGCTGAAAAAGCTCGAAAACTTTTATTAAAGTGTTAAGAAACTACATTAGGTCCGACGTAATCTTCATAAACTGCCCCTATAGGGTTGAGAACAACCACCCTCAAGTTCAAAGGACACGAGAAAAACAAGAAAAAACCTAAAATCCAACAGGATTTCTATTTTCATGGATGCTATGATTGGCTGAAATTGCGTAGTACTCTAACATAGAACCAGAAACTTACGTAACATCAACATCCTACACTGTCAACCCTCAGAGGGTGTGACTATGATTTGACTATAAAAAGTTACAGTGACTTCTATAAAAATTCGAAACACTGCGTTGTGTGGAAGAGAGAAGAAACCAGACTATGTTCGACGATGTGCTTGAAAACCACCCCCACGGGGTTGCGAGATACTACCCCTCTATCTGTAGGATGCTGGAAAAACAGAGAGAAACTAACCGGATTTACATTTTTATGGATGCATGATTGGCAAAAATCGTGTTACACACTTAGAGTTTGAAACTCATGTCCTATACATGTTATTAAGTAACACCCCCAGAAAGGATGTAAACTACCGCAATTCAAGATGTAACGAAAAAGCTATACTGTTGCTTATTCGTTTCATTTCCGTAGTTTTTTTATAGGGGTGGCGTCTCTCAACCCCCGTGGGGGTGGTTTTCAAGCACAGCGACGAACATAGTCTAGTTTCTTCTCTCTTCCACACAACGCAGGTGTTTCGAATTTTTATAGAAGTCACTGTAACTTTTTATAGTCAAACCTTACATAGAGGGGGTAGTTTTCACACCCTCTGAGGGATGACACTGTAGAATGTTGATGGTACGTAAGTTTCTAGTTCTATTTTAGAGTACTACACAATTTCAACCAATCATAGCATCCATGAAAATAGAAATCCTGTTGCATTTTACGTTTTTTCTTGTTTTTCTCGTGTCCTTTAAACTTGGGGGGTGGTTGTTCTCATCTCTATAGGGGCAGTTTATGAAGATTACGTCGGACCTGATGCAGTTTCTTGTCACTTTAACAAAACTTAGACATTTTGAGCTTTTTCAGCAGTCATTGCTGTTTTGGATCGATTTTTTTATATATGGGGGCTAATTTTCGCCCCTCCCTGGGGGTGTGTTTCATATCTATTGTATGTACGCTGCTGCTTAACCTTAATTTGTATCATTCGATTGATTAAGATGTAACAACTATTCTCGTAGCTTAATATTCTTTTTACTCCATTTCAGGGGTGTTTTTTGGCTCTAGCTAATGATTTAGGGGTGTATGATTTTTTTTGACCCCGGATTCGGATTCAGCGACCGAAAATACATAGGAATACATGGGTCTGGTTCACTGCTTTGATCTTTTTTTTTGTGGAGCTGTGTTATTATTGACAACCCTGTAAATATTTTATTTTATCAGTGGGGTGTTTTTCATGGAAGCTAGGGAAGCACAGCCTCCCTTACACGATACGAATATTAATTTTACATAAATTCATTTCTTAGAAATACTAGAACTAGCAATAATTTTTAAATAGAATCTATATGATTCTGCTGATCTAATATAATATTGCCAGGTCTTTTCGTTTGTGCAATCAAAAAAAAAAAAAAAATATGTTTTTTCGCTGCTAAAGAACGGAAAATTATGAACAAAATATGCATGGAAACATCTGAAATACGAACGAATATCCTTTTTCGAAACTTTTATGATCATTTCGACCCAAATCGGATCAGTAACATTTCTGCTGCACTTTGTAATCAGCTCTGCAATTTCTGCGAGTTAGAACCTCATTGCTCCGCAAAAACAGGGAAGCCGATGGGGCAGAGTAAGTGACTTTTTGGTACGTGTTATCCTGGACCAAAACTGCAATCCTGCAAATTTTCAACTTTTCAATAATTAATTCCGGGTCAAAAACTAAAATTCTTGGACCTCATGTGATATTTTGTCGTATTTGTCGGCCATTTTGGATTTTAGTGCAGTACATGAAAATTTTTAGAAATCCCAGAGGACTCCTAGGCTAATATTTATTAGTATACCCTAAGGTATCTTTATACCAAATTTGGTGCTTTTATCCGCCAGGAACGGTAATTTCAGTAAGCCACCTCACTATTAATCAGGACAAGTAAAAGGTTTATCGGTCCCAGAGATATTTAAATTTTAGGTTATCAGTAACTTAACAGATTGTGCAATTAGACTGTCCGGCCCTAAATACGGACATGGAAACCTAAACAAAAAAAAATATAGCAAATCCCTACTAGACATACACTCATATCTGAAACATTTTTTTGAGGTAGCAGTAAAAAAAACAGAAAATTTTCAATAGCACGAATCAGCCAATTAAAAGTAATGATTAATTATATTCTATGCCATAAAAAAACATACAATTTTTAGTGTTCTCACTTTTTATAATTTAGTAAAACTTTAAACTCTTTATTATGTACAAATTTTGATTGTAAGGATAGAAAAAAAAATGTATTAAAAACGTGTAGACTGTTTACCCTCCTATAATTTGAACTGGCGATGCATCCTCACTGGTTTATCGAGGTGATAAAGTTGCTTTGAACCGCTGTTAAATATATAAAACTTGCAAATCTGTGCTCTGCTGGTTCACAAAGGGCTTTCATAAATTCTTGTATCAATATAAGTTTATAGAAGCAGTACTTGATCTCCGGGAAAGTTTCCTTTATTTATCGCCTAATATACATGTTTAAATACAAAATATGCATACTAAAAGAAGTGTAGAGTCCGTGCTTTGTTTTTATTTGGACCATGCACCTGTAACCGAGACATGTTTTGTTTCTTATTTTCTTTATTTTGTTATAAATTATAAATATAAAATTGTGCATAGTGAACAGGCGAGGGCAATGTAGGCGAATTTTATGTTTTAAATTCCCTCGGCAACAAAATGAGTAATGCTTTTTTCTTCGTAGGATTGTTGTAATTCTCTTCCTAAACAACTCATAAAAAGTTTTCACAGATCCGGCCTTTGCTAAATTCGCCATCTTGGAAAAATGTCGGATATAGGAAAATTTGGCCCATTTTCTCCCACTTATTTCGGAAACGATTAAAAATATCTATAGGACAACATGGGTGGAGCATAAAATTTCCTACGAAACAGCTATTCTAATTTTCCTCCATATTTTTTACCTAAATAACGTAAATTTTTGAAGGAAAAATTATACCAAAGAAATTAATTATGTTTTTAGTGGGGTGTCACATTTGATTGTGATCTGTTACGTGTAAACACCCGGTATCGTGGATCCGGAAATTATAACACCAGGGTAACACCAAACACTAATATATTAACTTTCGTATTAATTACAACAATTAATCACATTGATAATATACCACTAGACACTATAATTCACTACTTCAGTCACTTTTTATCGCTTTATTTACTCCTCGATCTGTTCTCACTAACTATCTGTAATAAACTGTTCATCCTCGGCTTCTCAATGCCTTTATCTAACCAAAGGTGAGGGGTCCAGAATATTCTCAACTATTCTGTAACTTTCTGGTAGGCTCTCTGCAATCTCTAGATCCAGACACCGCACGTCATCTCTGAGCAGATTGCCAAACTAACTAACTAGTTTAGTTTCTGTTACTTATAGAACTTCACATAGATGTCTCTGGGAGTAGAACATGCAACAATATTATAATCGTTAAGTAAATTCATTGCCATATTTGAAAGACCTTTCTCTTTGCGAAATGGACGAGTTCAGACCTTCCTCAAAGAACGTAATAAACAAATATTAGCTGAGCCCGTCGAAATTCGAGGGAATTAGAATGTTAAAAATGTATCCTAAGTTTTATTCTTTGGAGGCACACCTTTGAACTTACTACCAGCACTCATTTCCGAGAAATTCGTGGCCCTGTTTCAACGTAATGATCTCACATTTTCCTAAAGTAGTTCATAAAAACGACTATTCTATAGTATACATTCTTCGTCAAATGTTGACGTCTTTAACCCCTTCAGACCCCACGTACATAGAATAGAATAGAATAGAATGAAGTTTATTTACGAACAGATAATAATAATTACAACTACAAATAATTATACAATGGTGTAAATAAACTTAGTACTTCAAAGAAGTGCCATGCAGGCACTGTACATGAAGAACACAAACAAGTATAGACATATTAACTTAAAACTATAATGTGAAAACTATAAATACCTAAATATATAAATAAAAATATAACGCATCTACTCATATAATATGACACCCATTATATAACTAAGAACATACAGTGCTGAGACTTTGACAGTAATGAATATACAAAATAAACATTTAGATGCACTGGAGGACCATAATATTATTATTAATTTAAAATAATGTATTGAGGTACGGTTTGGGATTTACAACGTAATGAATTTCTTCTCTAGGGACTTCTAAAATGTATTTTTTTATTTCAGTTTTTGCTCTATTAAAAACAGTAGTATGCTTAATCTTATTAGGTATTTTATTATATGCCCGTGTACTAAGGTTATGTGAAGCATCGTTGACCACAAGTAGTGTTTGTTTTTGGGACTCTAATGTGGTTTCTTCGATTTTCTCTTGCTTGTTGCTGTTGTTGCGTGTCTTCGTTTATTTGCGCATTAGATTGCCATTGATATATTGCACACTGTAAGAAGAATAGTAATCTAATATCCATTACCTTGGCCTCTTTAAACAATTCATTTGACGTTTGTTCTTTATTGAGAATAATATTCTCTTTTGCAAAGAGTCTAGATGTTTCAAATGTGAGTCGAGAACTCAACATGGTGATATACATTGAGTTTGTCGTCTCATAATTCTTCTAAAACCCAACCAACACCAGTTCTGACCCATCGTACATGGTCATGTACAGGTTTTGTGTCGAAAACAGGATTTGTGCTGCCATCTGTTAGAAACTTCGCCGATTACAACATCTGAAACCGGCAGTGGTAGGTAAGTCAAATTCTCGTACTGATATTTCCACAATTACAAAGATAAATAGCGTAAATTAAATACTAACATAATGATAAAACTTTAAAAAACACGCCTGAGTCAGTTATTGAAATAGTTGAAAATAATTTAGGCTGATGTACACAGTCATGTACATATGGTATCAAGTGCTGTAACTATGAAAAATATATTGTACATGATGACCTACATCTGGCCTCAAATGGTGCTTGTAATATAATTTTAAAAAATGAGGTATTTTTGTAAAGAACACTAAAATCTTTGAAATGGCAGTCTATAATTATTTTTTAGCACATGATGGACAAAATAGACAAAAAAAGGAGATACTATTTAAGTAATCCTCGGGATATCCAAGAATTAATCGATCTGGTAGAAAGTGGAAATCTCTCAGACATAGAAGAATTAGGTTTTCCTGAGGAAGATGAAGATGGGGATCTGATCGATGATCTGCCTACAACATCTGCTATTTCCATTCGAATTGGTCAAGACACGATTAATCGAACAGAGGCCGAAGCATTAGATGAAATCGATACTGAAGAAAATGAAGAGGAAGACATTATAACTGAGGTAACGGAAAATGAAGATAAGGAGAATAATGAAGTAGAAAACGAAGATGAGGAAAATAATGAAATCGAAAATAAAGATGAGGATTATGAAGATGAAAATAAAGGAAATGAGGGGGAGCTAGAAGTGGAAGAAGAAAACGAAGAACCACCTACAAAGACAAGAAGGACAAAAACCACGAAAAGGGCTGCAAAGACCACAAAAAAGGGGACAGCAAAGAAAAAACCAAAGACAAAAGCACCAAATACAGCCGCACAAAAAAAAGAAGAAGATATTAGAAATAAAATGAAACCAGGATCCTTTCAACCTACCTCCGATGTCAAAATTCACAGAATTAGTCGATAAGAGCAGTGAGTCTCTACCTGCTTTAGAATATTTTTCGAGGTATGTCCCCATCACAATATTTGAAAAGATGACAGAGTGCACAAATATATACGCCTTGCAACAGGGCAAAACATTTAGAAATACCAGTACTTCTGAAATGCAAGTCCTTATTGCATTGCATATCATAATAGGATGCCTGAACAAGTTTCGTCGTGTCAGAATGTATTGGAAAAATATTCTGGGAATACATGTTTATTTGGATAATATGGCAAGGGATAGATTTTTTCCCTACGTACTAATCTTCATTTGGTCAACAATTTAGATAAACCAGAAGAATGTACTGACAAATTTCACAAAGTCCGACCACTAATGGATGCAGTGAGGAAAAGATGCCTTGAATTGGAAGTTAAAGAAATTCTCGCCATTGATGAACAGATGGTACCCTTTACAGACACACTGTCTATAAAACAATATGTAAAGGCTAAACCAACCCCTTGGGGCATCAAAATTTTTGTAATATGTGGAAAAAGTGGCCGGGCTTATGACTTTATTGCCTATCAAAGGAAAACAACAGAGTTTAGCCAGGAAAATTTAACCAGATTTGGATAAGGAAGTTCAGTGGTTCTTCACTTAGTTGAAAGGCTTGTAAAAGAAGGACATAGTGTATTTTTTGACAATTATTTTTCATCATATTTCCTATTCAATGAACCAAAAGCAAGAAATATTTATGCTGCCGGTACTATAAGGATCAATAGATTTTATAACCTCCCGCTATTGGAAGATAAGGAATTTAAGAGAAAAGATAGAGGGTATACATATGAAGCTGTTAGTGAACATAACATTGTTGTTGTAAAATGGTTTGACAATAAACCTGTGACTTTAGCATCAAATTTTGTTGGGAAAGGAAATAAAGATGGGATAAAAAAAACATCAAAATACATAGAAGTAGATAGACCGGAAATAGTAAAATTATACAATCATAGTGTGGGTGGTGTAGACTTATTGGACCAGCTTATTAGTACTTATAGAATATTTATACGATCTAAGAAATGGACCCTCAGGCTAATTATGTATTTTATTGATTTTGCCTTAGCTAATAGCTGGTTGGAATATAGGAAAGACTGTGATTCTGCTGGAATATCAAAAAAAGAAAGAATGGATTTGTTGGCATTTAGAATGAGAGTGGCTGAAAGCGTCATTTACGTGGGAAAAGCCGTTCATTCGAGAATTAAAAGAGGAAGGCCATCCGCTTCATCTTCCCCTTCACATCATCAGCATAAACGGGGTGAAAAACGTCCCTGTATGGATATTCAACGAGACATGACCGACCATATGCCCCAATTCGATGATTCCAAGGAGGCCACTAGATGCAAGAACAAAGGGTGTAAAGGAAGAAGCCACGTTTATTGCGATAAATGCAGAATTCATCTGTTCCTGTTCAAACATAGAAATTGTTTTTCCTCCTTTCATAGATCTTAAGTTAGATTAGTTTGATATATTTCGTATTGTATAGCTTACTATTGTTACTATTATTGAAAATTAAAGCATTTTTTAAGATTTTCTATCAAGTATTGGTTGACACGTTCTTCCCCTATGATCTGACCTTTTACAGCACCTAGGACCTTTTGTACATCACCATATACATTTTGCATAAAAAAAATACTGAATTTTTTTTTTTGCAAAACCGATATGAATCTGCTATATGATCAATAAAAAGTTGATTTTCACAAAAAAAAAATTCAGTTACTCAATTTAATTCGGGTCTGAAGGGATTAATTCAGTTAATTATTTTACCCTTTTAGTGTATATCCGTATATCTTTTTCACTAAAACTAAAATAGGTTTTTTCTTTAGCAGTTGTATTAACTGCATTAGTCGGGGAGCCCTCCCTAGCTGTACGTGCACCCCCCGCCCGATCCTTGGGGACAATGTTTTTCATAAAGATTGAAGCCTAAGGAACAATTTAAGACATATTCTAAAAAAAAGAACTGGCTGTACTTTCAAAATGGCGGCCATATGTTAAAAAAAAACAGTTGCCAATGTTGTTTTTGTCATTTAACACAAAAACTAAAAAAGATGGACAAAAACTTTCTGCACAAAAAACAACGTGCATAAAATTTTCTACAATTTTGTACCTATACAATATTTTGATAGGAGTTACCATTTTCCAGATAAATGAGTCCAAAATTAAGAAAACATGGAAATTCATATATCGGTAAATCACTTAGAGGAAATAACTGTGACAATTATTGTAAGGCGTATAATATAACTTTATATTATTAATATTTAAATAAAATAAACTGAAAAAAAAAAAATAATAATATAATTTGCAGACATTTATCTCGAGAACGGTAACAGTGATATCTGGAAAACGGTAACTCCTATCCAAATATTGTATAGGAACAAAATTGTAGAAAATTTTATGCACTTTGTTTTTTGTGCAGATAGTTTTTCCCCATCTTTTTTAGTTTTTGTGTTAAATGACGAAAACAATATTTGCATTTTTTTTATAAACGGACGCCATTTTAAAAGTACAGCCAGCTTTTTTTTAGGACATGTCTTAAATTGTTCCTTAGGCTTTAATCTTTATGAAAAACATTGTCCCCAAGGATCGGGGGGGCGCACGGACAGTAGAGTGCCCCTTATTTTTGAAGTTTTAATTTTTGAGGAGTGCCGGGCGGAATTTTGTTCCATTATGTTAAAAAAAAATCCCCACCAATTTTTAGCTTAATGGAATATAAGTAACACGTCGCGTCGCGCTGTCGCCTAAAATTTTCAAAAATCAAAAATTAATTTTTGATCGATTTTATTTTAATTTTAGCCCTACATCGTCTTTTAAAATGGTTTACTTTTTGGAAATCATATATAAATGTTAAGTTATTAATTTATTTACTGTTTGATTTGAGAATACAAAGTTTTAAAACTAGTCCATAATCTAAAGTTCTACATTTCGAAAGTTTTCTGCAATACTTTTTTGGTTGTCTGAGGATATTTACGGCGGTAATCTTGGACAGTCCAAAAAGAAAACCAAAGGGACAAATACATTAAGAAAACGAACCTTGTAGAAAGTTTGGAAATATCAATGAAAAAATGACCCACCTGCAATAAAAATTGTTTTTTACCCTCCTAAAATCTTGAATTAATTTTATTCTCCGTTCGACGGAGTCATTTACTAATTTTAATTCTCCAATGACTAGCTGTCCTTGTTTATACTCATTAGAATTTTTCCATTCGGATGGATGCAAATGTAAAAAATTGTCTATTTTAAATCGGTGAAATAAATTTATTGACTTATTACTAAGTAATTTTACTAAAATTTCATCATCAGAGAGTTTTAAGAATTCGAAAATGTCTTCTTTCCTCTTTGGCAATTTCTTAAGATTAGGTATCTTCTGTTTCATCTTCAATTTCATTTTCATCTTCTACATTTACTGCTTCCTCTAAAATTTTGTGTGCCATCTTTACTTTTGTATTTTCTGTAATCGAGTCATCAAGCGACACATTCATTAGTCAAATAATACAAATGGTTCACAAATTTCCCAATAGCTACTTCGATATTTTTATCAATTTCTTTATACTGATCTAATTCTCGCAAGAATTTGATATCCATTACTGAAGCACATATTGCTTGTGACGCATAAATCCAGTATTTTTCGTAGCATTTTACAATGAAGCATGTTGCTTGGCAAAGTGATTTTTCCTCACCTTTTGTTAAATCGAATTCTGTTCGAAATAAAATGATTTTTAAGAAATATATGGCTTTTGCCATCGACCTGGCCATATGGTAAGCACCCGGCTTTCTAAATTCTCCTCTAGCCTCCTAGGAATATTATTACGAGATTCAGGTAGTCTTCTCGTGGAAACTTTTTAGAAATCGTATTATTTATACTTTCTAGAATAGTTTCAGTATGATCGCTAACAATTTGTTTAATTTCAGGGTTTACCACAGCTGGAACGGAATTTTGAACGTTGATTCTAGACCAATAATTTTTAAATCTTTTAAATAATGGAATATCTGGTCCTGAAATAGCAAATTTGCTTTTTTCAAAAACTGTTGCCAAAATAATTTCGAAAACATGGTAGGTGACGGCAACCAAAAAATAATATATTTCTTTCAAGTTTTTGTTCTAACAGCGCACGAGTGCCTTTAATTCTACCCGTATTTGAAGCAGTGGCGTCAAAACTAAATTCTTGTACCTTTTCTATTAAATCCCAAAATGCGCATTGAGGGTAAGTGGGGCAAATATTTCTTTAAATTATTTTTCACAGTGATTATTATTTGTCTAAATCTTACTGAATATAAGTGGGAATAATAATTTTAAAAACCGCTGCCCAAGGAATCACTACTTCCACATCCAGATTCTCTATCCAAGTCACTCACAACGAAAAAACTTTGTATCTGAAAATAATTGTTTATGGAACTTTAATAATATAATATTTGAAATCCTCTACCCCAAAAACCCATAAAACGATACCCCACATCGGCAGTGGGGTGGGGGTGGTGATAGGGTGGTGGTAGTGGGAAGTAAAAAAATATTTTGAGGTTTCTGGTTCCTGTACATACACTAAATCACAATTTTTTTTCATCCCCTTTAATAAGGAGGTGGGGGTGGTAATGGGGGTGGCTAATGCCAAATATTTTTTTGAGACGTTAGCTTCTCTTATATATACTAAATACCAATTTCATGGACTCTTGCCTGCTTGATTTACCCATTTACCCCAAATTTACCCCAATTTACCCCCCAACCCTTCGACGGAACAAGATGAAAATATAATCTAGTTCTAGATCTCGTTAAAGTACGTATGTGTACCAAATTTCAAGTCAATATCTTAAACGGTTCCAGAGTAAACGTGCGCACAAAAAAAGTTACAGACAGACAGACCGACAGACAGACAGAAATTTTTTTTTCGTTTCATGACATTTTAAGCCTATTTGGACAATAAAAATTTTTAAAAATTTTTTTGTCGTTACTATACTTCCACTGGACGTGGAAGTAAAAATACGTAGTCACATGAATGCATACATAATAACCGATGCCATTTATTAATTTCTTGTTTAATTTCAACTAAGAAAATTCTGTAATCGTTTTCTCCAGTCACTCCTAGCTACCCGGGTGATGTCATTTGTCGGGTTTCATTGATAATTTTGTATGCCTCTTTTATTTCTTCGATATACTACAAAATCATAGCTAATTAGAGGGTTCTGTGGATTCTGCGATAGAAAAGCATTACGAATACTTTTGCGCATAGATTCTCATTACGTTAGACGCCAAGCGCGACGGGTTAACAATGTTCGATCGAGCTAAAATTTGGTAAGACTTATTTTTAGATCCATTGGAATAAAATTATGCCCGGCACTCCCCAAAATCTGAGAAAAAAATTTTGGTTATATAATGATAAGGGGCACCCTAACGGACAGTTAGGGTGGGCTTCCGTAGTGTTACGTTTTATATTGAATTTTATATTTTATTTTAAGAGATTAATCATTTATCTGGAAATGGTAACTCCAATGCAAATATTGTATAGGAACAAAATTGTAGAAAATTTTATGCTCTTTCTTTTTTGTACAGAAAGTTTTTCTCCATCTTTTTTAGTTTTTGTGTTAAATGACAAAAACCATATTTGCAAATTTTGTTTTTTTAACGGACGGCATTTTGAAAGTGCAGCCAATTTTTTTTTTTTAGGACATGTCTTAAATTGTTCCTTAGGCTTTAATCTTTATGAAAAACATTGTCCTAAAGGATCGGGGGGGGTGCACGGACACTTAGGGTGGGCTCCCGTAGTACATGTCAAATATTATTTTTTCCTTGATTATTTTTTTGGGGTGTTCAGCTTCTATATTTTTCGACCAAAATATACTAGATTTTTTCCATGGTAATAAGTCTTATTTACCTACCGAGTATTATTTTTCTGTCAAATATTTTTTTAGATATAGAGCCAAGAGACCGACCGACAGACGGATTGAATGACTGAATTGAAATACCTAAATTTACATAATCTAAATCTGAAAATCCGAAGTAATCTGGAATAGTGAGATTTTTTCACGATTACAGTTGTTTATCTCTTCGGTAAGCGAGGAACGTAAAGAACTTGTAAAATTATTTGCAAAAATCTCCCCTCTTCATTTGACAGCCTCTATTCATTAATTATCTTATTCCTTTCAGTGATAATTTTGTATATTTTTTGCCAAAATTGTATCAGATTTTCATCTTTATCAACCACATTCCAGTTATTATTTCCCTGCCATTTTATTTTTAAAATTATCCGTCATGTATATTTTTATTAAGAATTGTCAAGTCTCTTCCTTGGCAGTTCGCGAAAATCACCCACCAATAGGTGGCGCTCTAAATGTCAGATCATAAGAGTGAACAACAAAGTTTTGACATATAATAGGTATTTGTGACGTTAGAAAAACAGTTTAATACAGTGAAAATTGTGTAGTGTTTATAATTCCCTAAAGTATTTTAAAAAACGGACAGTATGAAAAAATGCTTAATATAATTTTATCAAGTGAATTTTCATTTTTCACCTGAAGTTTCGAACGTTCACTTGAACGAATTTCATATGCAAAGGAAAAATTTATAAAAACTACAAATCGACTCAGGCGTACCATTTTTCTGGTAATAATGATACTATCGTTACCAGCAAATATTACCAGAAAAATTGTACGCCTAAGTCGACTAATTTTTCCTTTTTATATGAAATTCGTTTAAGTGAACGTTCGAAACATGAATAATAAAGACAAGGATTGCGGACGCTAATGGGAATTCCGATAAAAACCGATCCGCAAAATGTGAAGAATCCAGGTGGCGCTAGTAACACTAGCACACCACCAAATGTCATTAGCCAATAAGCAACACCTATAACCAACTATAACGTGCGTTTCTTTCTTTCAGTTTCACGGACATGTTGAAAGCACGGGGTCGGTCATCCTTGTCTCTAGTATTCATGGTTCGAAACTTCAGGTACATGAATTTTCTCAGATTTGTTTTGACAATTTCAGCGACAAAGTTAACCTCCCATTAAACGTTAATAGCAAACGGATTTGTTGTTCATTCTTAGACATGGTTTACTGTCAGAATATAGATGTCGCCCACTCTGGGATTTTCGCGAATTGCGTGAACTACCTGTCAAATATTATTTTTCTTCATCAAATAGGTTTTTAAAAGTGACGCCAACGCCAACAGACATACACACGACAGATATATAGGCAGATTACGTACTGACGGAATGGAAAACCCTAATTTTCGTATCTGCATAGTCTGAAACATGATGATATGGAGACATTTCGGAAAGTGAATTTTTCACGATTATAATTAGCTACGAATAATAATATTTTCCGAACTCTAGTCAAAACTTTTATCGTTATTAACGTCTCCATATACCTTAACTAAATAGTTAGAGAATAATTGACTAATCCAATGCAATGCAATTCAACGTGACCAATGTATGCACCATATAACGCTAACAAATTTTCATATTCAGTTAAACTATTAAGGGGCTGTGTATGAGAGGACCACAAACAACAAAACTCCTTCATAAAAACCTCTGCCCAAGGAATCACTAATTCCACATCCAGATTTTCTATCCAAGTCTCTCGCAACACATAAAATTTTGATACTTTATTTGCACTCAACTATGTGGAAAATACTTGTTTATGGAACTTTAATAATATAATACTTGAAATCATCGAGCCCAAAAACCCATAAAACGGTATGCCACATTGGTAGTGGGGGCGGGGGTAGTGGGGGCGGGGGTAGTGATAGTAAGAGTGAATGAAGTAAAAAAAAAACTGTTGAATCCTTTGGTTCTTGTACACTAAATCACAATTTAATTTTTTTCACCCCCTTTACATGAATAATAAAGACAAGGATTACGGACGCTTATGGGAATTCCCTTTAATAATTGGGTGGGGTTGGTAACGGGGATGGCTAATGCCAAAACTTTTTTTGAGACCTTAGCTTCTTTTGTACTAAATACCAATTTTATGGACGCTTACTTGCTTGATTTACCTTTTTACCCCAATTTATCCTCAGCCCTTCAGCGGAATAAGATCAAAATACAATCTAGTTCCAGATCTCGTTAAAATACATACGTGTACGAAATTTCAAGACAATATCTTAAACGGTTCCAAAGTAATCGTGGGCACAAAAAAAGTTACAGACAGGACGACAGACAAACAGAAAATTTTTTTGCTCAAACTTAAAATCTCGACGTTTCATAATATTCTAAGCCTATTTGAACATTAAAAAATTTCATTTTTATTGAATTACAATACTTCGACTAGATGTGGAAGTAAAAATAAACAAATAAACAATTGCCGTCACCTAAACTGGGAATAACATGTCGTTCCACGATGAAAATTGACTGATTTACTTGGATCTCGTCGGTTAACTACGCAGTTTGATATAGGGCCCATCGGTACGTTATAATAGTTCGAGCGCTGATCATCTATTTATTCCAACTTTAGCCGCTGGCGAAGCCAGAAAAGTAAACGGCTTGTGTTTTAAATATATAGATTACACTAACACTGAATAGCGAAATATTTAGAATAACGTACTAATTAGTTCGGAAGAAATTGATTTTAAAAAAGGGAAAATTATGAAGTGAATGAAAATATTAAGAAGCCGATGAGTCCCTAACTCCAAGAGATGCAGAAGGAGGTTTTCTAAAGATTTAAAGGTTAAATGTATTTTTTTAAAATATCTCGAAAGATATCTAAAAAAAAAATCTTTTTCCTTGCTGATAGCTGACTCAAGCACTTTCAAAGGAGGAGGGTCTATAAAGCCGGTCTTCGGCCCTTTTTATTTTTGGTCAAAAAATTTCGAAAACTTTTTTTTATCATAAATATTCAATATCTAATCTATTCCGCCCCAAACAGAACTTCCCCCAACCCATCCCCCTCCATATAACCCCATTAAATTATTATATAACCAATTTACATTAGCACACATGCTTAGATGTTTTTGAACTTGAAAAGGCAATATGCCTTTGAATAAACTGCACCCCAAGCTCCCCCCCTACTACTATATAATTCCCCACCACCCCCACAACAATTTTTTTTCGAAATTTTTTTACCGAAAATAAAAAGGGCCGAAAACCGGCCATAGATCCTCCTCCTTCGTTTTTTTACTTATTTCTGTGCGATGAAAATTTACCGAGATACAAAGAGTTAAAGGTGGAGTACTTTTACATCCCCATTAACATTACATTACATTTCATAAAGTAATAGTTGTGTAATCGTGTTGTTATGTAAATATAAGAATAATTTTATGATTTGTTGTATAAACCTAGTAATAGGAGAGCTAATTTTATTATACAAATATATCATTTATATGAGCATTTATAATGCCCGAATCATGTCCAAAAATAGTACGTATATTATTTATGAGCTGATGAGCAACATGAGATGTCAGCTTTTAATGATATAAAATTAAAATTTAATTAGTTTCAGTGGACGGGGACATGTTTATAACTTGAATGTTATTAGAGATACTATTAACCTTTTCCACAGACTAAGTTCATTATACTAATTAGCATAGAAAATAGAACATTTATTATGAATTATTTTTAATAGTTGTTAGAACGTATGCATATTTAAGACAATAACTTGTTGGACCACCTCTATGCTATAACAGAATATTATTGCTGCAGTTGGTAATTGTGTCTGCTGCAGTTTGTGCTTGGTATTTTGTTGGGTAATTTACCATGCCTAGATACTTAGACGTGAAAACTTTAGTCACATCAGTGAGTTTAATAAGGGCAGAGTCCTGCCTTTGTTTGGGTATGCACTCGGGTCTGCGTGATGGTCGGACACGGGTGAAAAGACGCCTCACATAGGCGAAAAGTCAGAAAAACGTGGCCAAAGAATATTTTTTAATTTTTTCAACAAATTATTGATAAAGTAGTTCCAATATATCAAGCTGTGCACCTCACTCAAAAATTGACGTTTTACTTTGTGTACATGATGACAAAGTTATTACATATAATCTTTAATTATACTGTTCACAATGTTATTTATATCGAAAAAGACACTAACTAAACTTTGTCTAATTATAAAACTCACTAATTAAACCAACAAACTAAAACAACATCTAATAAACGTACAATAAAATGGCAGTAGATGCAAGCTAAGCCGGGTTATTCGAAGCAAAGCGTGGCAATATAACATGTAAACATAGTTGTAAAGCAATACCAGCTTAAATATTCCTTATGTGCATACGGAATTTGCACGCTGATATAATTTTGAGTTGGTACTTGATGATGTCAGAATATCACTAGAAAAGACGTACACCGCTTGATATATTGGAATTACTTTATTAATAACCACAAAATTATTCAAAATTAGTCAAGCAAGAGGTATTGTAGAGGGTCCAGTGGAATAAGGAAGGTTGTCGAGAAGCAGTCAAAGCCTTTAAAAGCGACTGACAAAGGTTACCGCTACACTTCTCGCTCCTTCGTGTTAGTGTATGTATTCCCCTATCTACAGACCAATTAAAATGAGATGAGGACTATTCAGAGCCATTTTAGGTGTCTCTTGGCTTCGGTTTGTCGACCAAGAGGCCTAATTTCTACTTCAATTTTGCTAAGATTTTTGTGTCCTTTTCGTACTGCTTTTTCTTTATTTTCATCTCCTTGAACTTACTACTTCTTGTTTAGATTCGTGTCCATTTTATTTTATTAAATTCTTTTCCATCAATCGTAGTAATCAGTAGTTGTATTAACAAGTTATTAGCATTGAAATTAATATTCAATGGGGTCAAAGAACGTATTTGGTTTTCCACATATTCTATTTCTCTCGAAGTAACATATGTTGTTACATATACAAATTGTATTCCAATAGACTAAGAGCTAGCGACGCATTTACTTTAGTTATATTAGCAGTTATAAGAATGAGTAAGCAGACCCTCCTTAACTCACTAGACATGGAAGGTCTAGCACCTCAACACAGCCAGGTGTAGTAATAGACTACAAGCCCATCGTAATTTTTAAGGGGTCAAGTGATTCAGCACGAATTATATTCAGTACGCGATGCTGGTATATGAAACCATAACTTTAGGCACTATGCCGTCACTTTTGGGCGGTACAGGTGAATTTACCTGTGTACTCACCTGTACCACCCAATAGTGCCTAAAGTTATGGTTTCATATACCAGCTTCGTATTGAATATAATTCATGCTGGGTCACTTGACTCCTTAAAAATTACGACGGGCTTGTAGTCTATAAACCTTAACGGTCAATGGGAGTAAAAAAAAATATGAAATTAATATATTTCAGCAGGTCTGCCTTTTTAATATATTAAATTTAAAAAGATTTCATATAGTTACATAAAAAATATTGCCAGACAATATTCTCCACTCCAAATTGTTGCAAGACGACCATTAAGTTGCATAAAAAATTGTTGCATTTTAGTTACATTAGCACAGCTCAATTTTTAATATGATTAAAAATACATGAAGGAATTAGTTTAAACAGACAAAATTGCGACTCGAACACCCCGACAGATCAGAAGTAAGAGTTCTGGTGAGTACGAGCAAGACAACCTTATGTAGACGAGCGAGTGCGAGAGAGCTCGTATACGGAGTGTCAATACTCATGGAATGTTTTTTACTATTTTCATAACTACTTGCGTTATTTTTGTAAAATTTTTTTAATTGACTAAATCATTTTCAATAATTGCAACTTCCAATTTTTAAGTTTAAAAATGTTGTTCAATGTTGTACATTTGAGAGGTAGAAAAAAAACGATCTCAACAAATTTAATTCTGTATACGAAGTTTTTTATTATATAATTATTAAAAAAAAAACAAGCAACATTTTCCTTAGATATCATCATCATTATCATTGGCTTCATCGTTTTCATCCTCAATTTCCTTTTCATGTTCATCAAGATCAGCATCATTGCTATCTTCGTCAATAATTTTTTCGACTTTATTTATAGCCATGCCGTCATTTCTGTAAATTTAATTAACATACTTTAGAATCATTTACATTTATAAAATACATTTATTACATTTATAAAATATATATATGTGTGAAGCAGCGTGGGTGTACCAGTCATCGACCATGCACTAGTAGTTGACCAATTCAACGATGTAATCTTAGATGATGTCATTTTTTTTCAATAAAAATGCAGCTCGCAATCGCGTCACGAATCCGAACTTCCTCTAAGAACTAACACAAATACACGATGATCGCTGAGTTTTGAGACCTCGTCAAAACAAATACACTGCATTGTTGTCAAACAAATACGTTGTTCACGTGCGCTTAGTTCGCCATTCATGGGTAAAATTATTAAAAATGCATTTACATAGTAATTCGTGAAAATATAAGTTTAAAACAAAACACAATAACAATTATAACAATACGCATTATCACATTCTTAACAATATACAATAACCAATAACTGATATTCGCAAATCGAAGAACATGCAAGTTGCATACAACTGAAGTCGAGATAGTGTTTGCAAAATGGGTACGTCGAATATATATGATATTAAAAACACATTAAAAATTCAGCTCTGCTAATGTAACTAAAATGCAACAATTTTTTATGCAACTTAATGCTCGCCTTGCAACAATTTGCAAGGAAAATTTTGTCTGGCAATCTTTTCTATGCATAGGAAGTCTTTTTAAATTAAATATATTAAAAAGCCAGATATCATTTTCATCATTTTTTTTTACTCCCTTTGACAGTTGAGTTTACTACACCCGACTGTGTCGGGGTGTCATTCTTAATGATTGCTAATATAACTAAAGTAAATGCATCACAAGCTTCTATTTTAGCTAGGTCCTACTATAATAGGTCTATAAAATCTTGAAGATCAGGTGCAAGGGTTTTGCCACAAATAATTATCTTTTTTGAATTTGATTTGGTGAATAGGCACAAGCAATTTTAAAAAGAGACTAGTATCAAATTTTTGCTTGTATCACTCATTCGTCAACTTCCATCGCAGCCCCATTTGGTAATTAGAGTGTCAGTATTAGCTCCTTTTGAATAATTGCAGAAAATACGTCCCGCTTACTTCAAATTTCCATGCAACAGTATGATTTGGTAAACCAGCAGAGAAATTTCTGTCTTTGTTTCGATACTAGTAATATTTTCCAGGTAACATTTTATTTACCTTCAGTTTTCAATTTCGTTATTAGTATACATTTTACATTTGTTCTCTTTTGCACTGTCTCTACTAAGATGATATTTAAAGGACCCCGCACACAATACATGGGTTTTGTGGCTCCGGTCAAATTTCGTGAAACTCTGGGAAATAGTAGTTCTCAGTGAGTAGGAAAAAAGTTTAAATGGGCGCGAAGCTCCAAACCCCCAATTCCACACCACAAGCGGGCTAAACCACCTAACCACCAACCCTCTAACCTACCTAACCCCTAGAAACGACCCCTACCAAACCACCAGTAGGCTAATCCACATGACTCTCGCAATAGTGGTACAAAAGTATAAATGGGCCAAGCTCAAAAATATACTGGTTTTGAGCTAGAGCTGCTTGAACCCTGCGACCAGCAAATATTCTGTTCGCTAAAAATCGCGAATATTTTTATGGTTCAAAATCCGCCTATACTCGTACCAAGAATTTTCGAAGACGCTGATCACGAATCTGGGGTCAGATTATCGATATGGTGACCCATAATTGGTCATTTGTTTCCTAAAATGAATCGAGGATCTCCTAAAATGGATCAATTTTCCGATATCTCTAAGAAACAACCGAAGCTCGTATCAGAGGGTTTTCGAATTACAGTGATCATAAATCTGGAGTCAGATCTCTCCGGACACCCTGGCAGTGGGGTAGTTCGATTGCTCTTGTTATTTTCTTGTGGTTTAGTAGGGGATTAGGTGGGTTAGAGGGTTGGTGGTTAGGTGGGTTATGCCGCTTGTGGTATGGAATTCAATAATTTCAAAAAAATAAGCGACTAAACTCACAGGATTAGGTGGGTTAGCCCGCTTGTGGTTTGGTAGGGGTGGTGTCTAGGACTTCAGCTGGTCTTATCAAGGTTTGGAGCTTCGCGCCCATTTAGACTTTTTTTTCTACTCACTGAGAACTACTATTCCCCAGAGTTTCACGAAATTTGACCGGAGCCGCAAAACCCATGTATTGGGTCCTTTTCTTAATTTCACTTTTACAACTAACGACAATGCTTTAAAGGCAGAATATAGAAAAATAATATGAAAACTTTCATTGTCGGTCTTTTTATATTTCGTAGCCCTCGTAGGCGTTGAAAACACTGTTATTTATAACATTAGCAGTGTTTGATTTACCTTCTGCATAAAGGTGCATCTCTGTGCAGCATAACCTAGGTCTAAAAGGTTACCTTGCGACTGGAGTCAGGATTACCTTGCGACTGGAGTCGCTCAATTACTTCCACATCCAGTGGAAGTACAGTAACGGCAAAAAATTTTTATTGTTCAAATGGGCTTAGAATGTCATGAAACGTCGAGATTTGAAGTTTGAGCGAAAAAAAATTTCTGTGTGACTGTCGGTCTGTAACTTTTTTTTGTGCGCACGTTTACTCTGGAACCGTTTGAGATATAGACTTGAAATTTGGTACACATATGTACTTTAACGAGATCTAGAACTAGATTATATTTTCATCTTGTTCCGTTGAAGGGATGGGGGGTAAATTGGGGTAAATA
Source organism: Rutpela maculata (assembly GCA_936432065.2). Classification (NCBI taxonomy): domain Eukaryota; kingdom Metazoa; phylum Arthropoda; class Insecta; order Coleoptera; family Cerambycidae; genus Rutpela; species Rutpela maculata. The sequence goes on from OW386286.2 coordinate 217,468,387, forward strand.
GGTAAATCAAGTAGGTAAGAGGCCATAAAATTGGTATATAGTATATACAAGAGAAGCTAAGGTCTCAAAAAAAAATTTGGCATTAGCCACCCCATTACCACCCCCACCCTATTATTAAAGGGGATAAAAAAAATTGTGATTTAGTGTGTGTACAAGAACCAGAAACCTCAAAATATTTTTTTACTTCATCTACCCCCACTACCACCCCCTATCACCACCCCCACCCCACTACCGATGTGGGGTATCGTTTTATGGGTTTTTGGGGTAGAGGATTTCAAATATTATATTATTAAAGTTCCATAAACAATTATTTCCACATACAAAATTTTTTCGTTGTGTGTGATTTGGATAGAAAATCAGGATGTGGAAGTAGTGATTTCTTGGGCAGCGGTTTTTTTTGTTCATTTTGATCTTTCACTATTTACAGAAAAATCTATTGTCGGTAGTCGAATTACAGGTGACTCAATATCCAGAAGAAATTGAATATTAGTTTTTAGCCATTATTCGTTATAGCAAGGAACTTTCGCGGTCTGCCATTTGGTTCTAAATTGTAATGTGAAGTGAGCTAAAGTTTGTTTAATTTCTTTTGACAACTCTGACACACTTTCAGTTGCTCTTTTTACGTCTTATAAATGCTCACATTTATCTTTATAATTATCTGAAAAGCAGTTCGTCAGGAATTGAAACAGGTCAAAAAATATGTAAGTCTCCAGCGTAGGATGAACAGAGATCGAGTGATTGCACCAAATTGTGATACCTAATCTGTCATATTTTACTACGCCCCGAATCCTATTTTCCAACAAAATAAGGCCTGTCCACATGTTGTAATAAATATTATACATTACAACGTTCAGAAAACCAATTTTCTTCTGCCGATCTATGGTAAATAGCGAGATCGACCAGAGACAAGAATAGTTTGAATGCCTGTCTGTTAAAAAAATGTGGTTTAAAGGTATCGACCAAGCCGTAAAAGGTATAAGCTTCTTTGCTTGTGCAAGATTAACTTTTGATCATTTACGTAACACCCAGAATATAAAAAACACACCTTTCTCCGCCACAGATTCATATCTCAGATTTCGTCGGCATCGCTAAAGACAATTTTTTGTTGATTGATTGACCAGCGTACGGTAGGCATTACTGTCACTCCCGGAAAACTACTGAAGGAGCGGTTACGTCTACGTAGGGTTGGATTTGGGTCATACTTGTCAGCAGCGAAAGTTACATGCCGCAAGGTACGTGAATAAAGATTGGGAAGTGTAGAATGCTTATACTCCTTTCTCTATTTGTGTTTTTGCTTCTAGAGTTCTTCTTGTGAGGCTTCTGTTTCCCCTATCTCTGATTCCGGAAAAGCATACATCCCAGTACTTCATTGCGTACGTTTCTGTTCTTTTATTTATGTTGACGTTCTATGTAGTTGCTTTATTATTGTTGATTTTGCTGGTAGTTGAATGGTATTCCCTTTAGTCCGTTCTTCTCAGACTTCCGTTGACTTTTGTTGCCTCGTTTTTAACTCCATATGTCATCGTTGGCAGTTTGATAGCTAGGTATGTCCTCTTAATCAGGCTCCATGATAATTTATTTTTCTCGATGAAAGGTAGAATTGCTCTTGTAACTCTGTAACTGTAAACCATTTTATTTCCCTTTTTCACAGTTTCTCTCATTTTCAGTTGGTTTGTCAGACAAGTTCAGGTATTTCAAGGTGTGTTTATGTTTATGTGTTAGTACGATCGAGGTTCTCAATGTTTCTGTGTCTTCGTTAAAATTTGATGTTTCCTTTATTGTGCTTTGTATCGCTTGATTTAGGATCGTGATGAATAGAGGTGGGGATAGGGAACATCCTTGGTTGACTCCTATCTTGTTCTGTTTGGTCTCCGTCATCTGCGTCTGTTCGATCCATGCAATTGCAGCGCTGTCGTGAAGATGGCTTTTATTTTCCTGTTAATTAGGTAGTGTGTAGGGTGTTGATTATGTCCTCGTGACTGATTGATAGTATCAAATTGCTTCCGGAGATCTATTCCAGGACACTTCTGGTCGTGCTGTTTGGTAGTATGTCTAATAGTCTTCCAATGTGTTCGCGCAGAAATTGTGCATAGTATTTGTATCCTATGCTGCAGAGTGTTATTCTTCTGTAATCATCCATACCCTGTGGCGAGATGACTTTGGGGAAGGATACTTATATGGTTGTGTTGTGTTTCGTAGGCAGAGTTATGATGTCCATGCATCCTCAGGTGACAATTTTAGTTTCCCTTAGCCTTTCCGTTCCATAATGATAAAAAAAAGATATTTGTCGTTCGACAGCGCCTCAACGGAACACCTTTAGTTAGAGGTAAGTTCACTAAATCATCCTACTTTGATCTCAGCAATGTGCTAGGCTTTGTACAGACCTTTCTGGTACAGCGTGTACATCATTTAACAATATTAATGAAGACTTTTAAAAAGTTAACTTTTGCTACGCTTTTCTGTTGTGATTTACCGTTTAAAAAATGTACCTGTTATTGATAAATATTTTCTAACTGCGAAAGATTAAATACCTATATAAGGAAAAATGTGCGTGCGTGTGTTCATTGTTGTGTGAAGGTAAACAGTGGCCATTGTAAGCAAAAGCGTTGAATAATATGGAAAAATAAACATTGAAAAAAACCTCTTTGAAATATGAACTACGATTTTCACTCTTGTGGAATTCTGTTTGAATTCATTATCAATAACTTAGTATTTGTATTACACGACTTTGTACTCTTCCTAAGTAAATATTTAATAAGCAATAAAAAATTAACTACATCTATAAAAATACTGAAAGTGAAACTAGACATATTTGAACAGCTTGTATTCTTATGTCAATTAACTTATTTACCAGTGTCACAAGCTACACATTAAAAGAAATGGTGTAAATATAGAAAGAAAATAAACAGACATATTATAAGGTTGCGGAAGTTTTGAATGTATACAACTTTAAACAAAGGATGTATTCAACTGTCCAGGTTAACCTACACCTTCAAAGGATCAGATTGTTATTTATAAACGGTTGCATGTTACCCATCAAAACATTCTTTTGTTACCTCTCTACCTACATAATGTGAAAAACGAGAGCGGTCTGAGCATTACTACTTTTCCTCTTTATTAATATTTCTTAGGGGCGAGCGTAGTCGAGCGCGGTTAGTACTTGGATGGGCTCCCATCTTGGGAAATACAGCGTTCTCGTCCCACCTTCTAGAGGCTTGTATATCAGTGTATACTCGGAAGTTACGTAATTTCAGACGAGGATTACGTAGTGGATATACCATCCTTCGGAGGGGATGTAAAGCAGGCGGTCCCTTGTCTATTAAATGTTAGGCAAGTAAAAGATCCCTACTCTTCTTAAGGGAAGAGGTTCGGCAAAATTTCCAGGTTGGGGGTAGCTCGTCTCCTGGCGTCGGTGATAGGCCCTGGTAGCGGAAATAGGCCGACGTTAAACAGTTTAAAAAAATATATATATATTTCTTAATAATATTTCTAATCCTGTTACTTCAGGTTTGTAAATACAACTTATTATATTGGATTGAACTCATAATGTAATATCTTTATTCTAATGATGGGTCGCTTACCTATTTCACTGAGCCAGCTCTTATCACTCAGCTCACTTAGATGAGTCGTTCATTTGAACAACGCACAATGGTTCAAAGGGATGATTAAGGGAGGGTAAGTTCAAGCCAAAGTCAGCTTGATCCAAGATCAATAGCCAAGGTTACGATTGTTACACTGGTTTTGGTCTTGGATCGAGCTGACTTCGGCTTGAACTTAATTGGTACAACTCGCCCTTAGACGGTCAAAATTCTGAAAATTTGGTTGCATCTTCATTTTGTAGTAGTAATATCGGGAAAAATATTTTTTTCTTCAAACATCAGAAAAACATGACATTTCTTAACTCATTTCATGACAGACGTTGTCATTAACAACGAAGGTAAAAGCACTTTTTCTGACGTTGTGAACTGCAGAAAAAGTAATATCCATAGCAACGCGTATTTTATTTAATACGCCGGCCAAGCGATATTAACACAATGCGTTCTTTGGTGATAAAATTCCAGATTTTTGACCTTTATCTTTTTTATGACTAATCGACGTTTGAAGAAAAAATAACACGTTTTATTCGGAGTAAAAGTCACATTTTCTTTGATTTGTGCCGTGCTGTGTTCTACAAAAAAACCGCTGCCCAAGGAATCACTACTTATAATAATATAATATTTGAAATCCTCTACCCCAAAAACCTATAAAACGATACCCCACATCTGTAGTGGGGTGGGGGTGGTGATAGGGGGGTGGTAGTGGGGGTGGATGAAGTAAAAAAATATTTTGAGGTTTCTGGTTCTTGTACACACACTAAATCACAATTTTTTTTCATCCCCTTTAATAATGGGGTGGGGGTGGTAATGAGGGTGGCTAATGCCAAAAATTTTTTTGAGACCTTAGCTTCTCTTGTATATACTAGATACCAATTTTCTGGATTCTTACCTGCTTGATTTAGCTGTTTACCCCAAATTTACCCCAATTTACCCCCCAACCCTTCGACGGAAGAAGATGAAAATATAATCTAGTTCCAGATCTCGTTAAAGTACATATGTGTACCAAATTTGCCTATTTGAACAAAAAAAATTTTTTTTAATTTTATTGTCGTTACTATACTTCCACTGGATGTGGAAGTAATTATTTTAATTTTGGCTATTTTTTTAGTGTGATTAAATCCAAAAAGTCACTTCTAACCCCGCCAGCTTTGCTGTCAGCCCCAAGTCTAGTAAAGGGGGAGGGGAAGTGATATGGTTGCACCACGTTACGTCAGATTGGTTAAAGTCATAGGTGGCGCATTTCTTCAAAAAATAAGGAAATTTTTTGGGTCATATTTTTTAGTTCTTCATTTTACTTCCACGTCCAGTGGAAGTATAGTAACGACAAAAAAATTTTAAAAATTTTTTATTGTCCAAATAGGCTTAAAATGTCATGAAACGTCGAGATTTTAAGTTTGAGCGAAAAAATTTTCTGTCTGTCTGTCGGTCTGTGTCGGTCTGTCGGTCTGTGTCGGTCTGTCTGTCTGTCTAACTTTTTTTTGTGCGCACGTTTACTCTGGAACCGTTTAAGATATTGACTTGAAATTTGGTACACATATGTACTCTAACGAGATCTAGAACTAGATTATATTTTCATCTTGTTCCGTCAAAGAGTTGGGGTGTAAATTGGGGTAAATTTGGAGTAAATGGGTAAATCAAGCAGGTAAGAGTCCACGAAATTGGTATTTAGTATATACAAGAGAAGCTAAGGTCTCAAAAAAATATTTTGGCATTAGCCACCCCCATTACCACCCCCACCCCCTTATTAAAGGGGATGGAAAAAAATTGTGATTTAGTGTATGTACAGGAACCAGAAACCTCAAAATATTTTTTTACTTCACCCCACTACCACCACCCTTTCACCACCCCCACCCCACTACCGATGTGGGGTATCGTTTTATGGGTTTTTGGGGTACAAGATTTCAAATATTATATTATTAAAGTTCCATAAACAATTATTTTCACATACAAAGTTTTTTCGTTGTGAGTGACTTGGATAGAGAATCTGGATGTGGAAGTAGTGATTCCTTGGGCAGCGGTTTTTTAACTCCTTTCAGTGAGGACAACCTACTGATAAATATTCCGCATGTTGTCGTAAAGCACCCTGTATTTGTGCTAACTATTATGGCGTATTTGGCGGCTAATGTGACTGAGAAACACAAGTTCAGGTATTTTAAAGCATATTTAACAAATTGGCCATATATATATATATCAACCCACCCTCCAGCATTTAAACTACCTTTCGAAATTTTTTCAAAATTCAGTTTTGACGTAATTTGTTATTATGGGGTATTTTCGGTCTCCGGTGACGAGTTAGTCGTCAATTTCCCTTCTATCCCAAACAACCTCTCTTTCAATTTTTCAAGGTTTATTAGAAAAAAGTCGTCAAATGTGTTTCTGGGACTCTAATTACGAATTTTTTTATTTGAATTGCCTTATTATACTCTTCGCAAAAACGAAGAGTATATTGCATTTTATCGGTACATTTCTAAAACCGGAAATATCGATCGTGTTAGTGAACGAATTCTGAACAACTTTCAAAATGTCCGTCCGTCTGTCCACCCGTCACGTTTCTTGTAAGCACGATAACTTAAGAAAGAAAAGTCCTATTGTATTGAAATTTGGAAAGTAAGTTAGTGTTAGCTAGAGGAAGAACCCCATTGTTTTCGAAGAAAATTAATCAGTAAATAAGAAAGTTATTAATCATTTAATTTAAAAAAAATATCTTCTTAATTTTTGTCGCTTGGACTAAAATAGAAATGTTATCTCTATAATATATTTTATATTTATAATAATATATCTAATGCGTTAAAATATGATTCTTGAAAGATATATATTGCAGACAATCAATTTTTGTAGTAATCTGTGATGGTGCAGTGGCTAAACTTTTGTCTTGCAATCCTATAGTAAGTTTCGAGCATGGTACGACATATATTCGGTTTATTTATATCTGTCTGTCCTTATAACGAAGCCTATGGAAGCTGGATTTTTTCATGTCACAGTTTATGATTCATTGCCATTGCTTAGAGAATATTGCATTTTTACGGATTTTTTATCTTGGATAGATATAGCTATACATTTTTCCTTTGGATTTCCTTGCGAGAAACAAGCAGCTGTGGAACTGAGGCAAGTCAATATTGCCAAACATTATGTTTTTAATGCTTCTTTGTTTTGTAACCTACTATCTTCTGTCCCACGCCGTGGTGGGGTGATCGGCTCTAGACTAGACCCAGCTGAGGCGCATTCATGTCTTTAAACTTTGATTTTGATTTGATTCTTGCAATCCAAAGATTCCGTGTTCGAATCCCAGACAGGTTGGATGTTTTTTTTTTTCAATTTTTTTTCATATATTTTTTTTCACAACAAAGTTGGTATCACAAAATTCAGGCTGTCCAAAAACTAACATTATTTACAAGAAAACTGCGAAGAGTATACTATAGAATGTGTAACAATTATATAAAAAGCTCAGTAAATTGACGAAGAGTACCTACGTTTTTAGCTTGTTTATTTTAACGTGATTTCTTTTTTTAACACAAATGGCCAATAACCTTCAAAAATACTCTCCCCCTCTTTCTTACCACAAATAACCTCTCTTTCTGATGTTTAAGATTTATTCTACAAATAATCGTAAAACATGTTTTTATAAGGATATTTTCTGTTATCTACCATTTCAACTTTATGCCGATTTATGAAACATTATTCTTTTTCAGGTCACTCAACATGTGTAAACGTACACTTCGAAAACAAAGATGGCGGATTTTTCATAAAACAGCAGCCCCGACAGCACTATTTGCAATCGAGCTCGGACCTAGGCGGAAGCGGCACGAATTCTGGAGTGCCATTATCGATAGATCGATTCACGGTGTTTCAAAGTTCCCAACCAATTTCCGTTAGAGCCACTTACGGACCTTTCAGCACGAAGCAGACAGTCCCAGCCCGATACGTTGTTCCGGATCCTTTGCCGCTAAACACATCAGGTTGGTTATTACTGAATTTCTACTTTTTATATTACGTTTAACTTCTGGATAGAGATAGAGCGACAGCTAATATTTATACGTTAGTTTGTTTTTCAATTGTCGGTTTTCGAATGTAACTATGAAAAACGTTTGAAAGAAATTGAATCGACTTCAAAAAAGGCATTAAAATCGTATTAAAATTTTACCTCCGACCGCGCGACGTCGTCTCACTGAAACAAAAATGTCCATAAATAAATATGATTAAAAAGTACATTCATTTGATTAATTTGTTCATTAAAATTGAGCCGATGAATGATTTCATTGAGCCAACGTACATCTGTACAGGGTGGTCGCGCGAATGTTAGAACCTTATTTAACTATAAAGGACCCCGCACCAAATAAATGGGAAAATGGGTCTTGGTGAAAAGTTTTGTAACTTTTGGAAAAGGGAGTTCTCTTTGTCCCGATCAAACTTTCAAATGTAACCTGGGTCTGAAAACCCACCGTTTCCGAGTTACGGGCAGTCGAAAAATGTATAAAATAGGGATTTTTGCTTCTCACGGATTGACCGACAGTGGATAATAATAATTATAAGAACAAGATCTACTTTATATAGTATATTCGTAAGGGATGCTTCTCAATTGCTCCTCATTTGGTCCCTCATAGCGATATATATACAGTGTGTCCACGGATGGACTTAACTATACTCGTAAACATTTTTATTTTCTGTTTCTCGAAAAAAAGAATTCTTCATAGTTTCTTTTGCTTGTTTTATAAATACGATTCACACTAAGAAACTTCGATTTTGTTGTACAGAGTGCATAAAAAATATAAAAATATAGATTTTCAAAAATTAATAATTTTTAAATCAAATATTTTGAAGCATTAAAACTAAAGAGCTTAAAAGGTGTAATCGTCTGTTTGTCTGTTTGTTTGAACGCACATCACGCCGAAACTATCGAACCAATTTGAATAAGGTTTTCACAAGCAAAGTAGAAGGCCGGTTTTCGGCCTAATTTATTTCTTGAGGAAAAAACTCGAAGAACATTTTTTGAGTATCTACTAACAATATTTAATCGATTCCACCCCAAACGAAACTTTCCCTCACCTCCCCTATTTATACCTCCCATAAACTATTAAATAATCAGCATTCAGTTGATTTTTTTGCAGGTCAGTGAAACATGTTTAACTGTAACTGAATAAGGATATTTTTGATTTTGTGTGTGTATTTTCATTGTTTCGGAAGAGGTGGGGGGGAGGAGGGGGTTACAGGGAGTAAAAAGGGAGGGTGGGGAAAAGTTTCGTATGGGGTAGAATCGATTAAATATTGTTAGTAGATATTAAAAAAAAAAATTTCGAGTTTTTTCCTCAAGAAATAAATTAGGCCGAAAACCAGCCTTAGAGACCCTTCTCCTTTATCTAAGCTTGGAGTAACATTTAGTTTTTATTTAATCGTAATCGGGCTGCTCTAAGCCAAGTTTTATGAGAACTGGAGATATAGCTTGACGTTAAACGTATTTGCATAAACTTTCATGATTAAACTTCTGTAATTTTCCAGAAAATTCGAGAGTATTCTGTAACATTCCAAAACATTTGAGAGCCTCCTGAAATATTCCAGAATTTTCTGTAATATTCCAGGAAATTCTAGAGCATTCTGGAATATTTCAGACAAATCGAGAGTTCAGAATGTTTTGGAATATTCCAGAGCTGTAGAGCAGAAAGTAAATTATACTCTGTGGTTAACAGTATCGATTTATCTGGAAAATTATAGTTTTTCCGAACGACAGGAAAGCTCCCGAACGAGATCCGTAGTGGAGATGTACATGTCCCTGGTGACTCTAGTCGTTTACAAAGAAGCTTTTTATTTAAAAATTACACGCGAACGTAGTCGCGGGCACAGCTAGTTGATATGTATTTTTTGAACTACCATGACTTAATGGTAATAAAACATAAAATTTAATGTCTAGTGTAGTTTTTAAGAAAAATATATCATTAAAAAGCTTTTTTATGGCCTTTCAGATGGTGCCAAAATATATCGGGTGTACCATTTAAAAAATCAAAGTATAGCTCATATCTCCGAAATCCGACTTTCAATTGTTTTTCTGAAATGATTTTAGGATAATACATGTCATTTCCTATAACTTTTACTGATTTCTATTTATTTATCTAAATTCAGTTCTATAATTTTTTAACGATTTTTTTCTTTGATCTTTGCGACACATGTTTTTTGTTGCAAATTCTTCCCTGTTTCTGATAACATTTCTGAAACAAAATTTATTTTAAATATAAATATGAAGGGTATAATTTTGTAATAGAGAGAAAGATTTACTTCTTTTCTAAAAGAAGGATATAAACTCCGGACAACGCTGTGCAGGAACGCAGAAGGGCAGATAAGTGACCCACAAGAAATAAAATCGATATGGAAAACTTATTTTCAAATCCTGCTAGGAACACAAGAAGACGGAACATGCAGCACCTGGAGGAACGAGAGGAAGTGATAGGACCCCCAACTCTCAACGAGGTAAAACAAAAGAACAACAAGGCGCCAGGATTCGACAACCTCCTCTCAGAATTAAACAAATTAGGTGGCGAACTCCTAACAACACGGGTGCAGGCATTACTAAAATATAGAACGAGGGGAGCATTAGTGGCGAATGGAATTATCTGCCCAACATGTGACTACCGTGGCATAACACTTCTGTGCTCGGCTTACAAAATCTTCACATACATACTTAATAAGCACCTCCAACCCATTACCGAAGATATTGTTGGCGAATACCAAACCGACTGCAGTACAATCTACAATTGACCAGCTATTCACATTGAAGCAAATCCTGAACAAGTCCTGGGAATATGACATAGACGTGTACAATATATTCGTTGGCTTTAAAAACAAGTGTACGATTCAATCAACAGAGACCGACTATACCAGGTACTGTGCAGCTTCAACATCCCCTCTAAGTATATTCAACTAATAAAGACAACAATGGACTCAACAATGGCAACAATACGCATATAAAATGGAACAACGGATATATGCCAAATAAGTAAGGTGTTAAACAGGGCGACTTATTTGCCCCGACACTATTTAACCTGGCTCTTGAATATGTCATACGACAAATAAACGCTAGTAGGTCGAATCTACTAACAAATAAATCGGTACAACTTGCCACCTACGCAGATGATATTAACATCATGTCCCGTAGAGGGGAAGAGGCGGCAGAAATATACACACAATTGAAAAGAGAGGCCAGAAACATCGGACTCGAAATAAATACACATAAGATAAAAACACTAACCCAGTCAAGACCAAGAGGGAACGAAAACTACCTCAGAGTAGAGGTTAATGTGGAGGCTGTTCAAAATTTCACATACTTAGGTGTCGAAGTTAACACGAAAGGTTCAGAGCAATCAGACATACAAAATCGAATAATATTGGTAGCTCGTCTCCTGGCGTCGGTGATAGGCCTTGGTAGCGGAAATAGGCCGACGTTAAATAAATAGTTAAAAAAAATATCGGCAAATTAAAACTTCGCTGTGTCTCATATATTCCGGTCCAAAGCTACACACAGAAAATCAAAAATTAAGGTAAACAAAACCATCATTAGACCAATTATTATGCTATGGGTGCGAGACATGGGTCATGCCAGAGAACTCAAAGAACAAACTGGAGGTGTTTAAAAAAAGACCTCAAACAAGAATTCTATGTAAAAAAAATATAATGGAGAAAAGATTTCGACTTACTACCGTTTCATTTTTCCCATTTTGGAAGGACATATACCTATATTATTACAACTAACTCTAAGACGACGGCTCCAATCAAAATTTAGTTATGAAATTTTTGACACGAATCCGTTTCACCGTTTCAAATGCCTAAAAAAAAAGCCGCTGCCCAAGAAGGAATCACTACTTCCACATGTAGATTTTCTATCCAGGTCTGTCACAAAACAAATTTGATATTATATTTGCATTCCACCATGCGAAAATAATTGCATACGGAACTTTAATCATTAATATTTGAATTCGTCGACCCCAAAATTCCATAAAACGATATGTCAAATCGGTAGTTGGGGTGGTAGTGTGGAGTGTGAAGTAAAAAAAATGAGGCCTTTGATTCTTGTACACACACAATTTTATTTTTTTCACCCCCCCTTTAATAATGGGATGGGGTGGCTATACCCAAATTTTTTTTGAGACAGCTTCTCTTACATATACTAAATACCAATTTTATGGATTCTTACTTGTCTGATTTATCTATTTACCCCCATTTACCCCAATTTACTCTCCTCCCAACCCTTCAACGGAATAAGATCAAAATAATCTAGTTCCAGATCTCGTTAAAATACATAGTGTACCAAATTTCAAGTCAATATCTTAAACGGTTCCAGAGTAATCGTGCCCACAAAACAAAGTTACAGACAGAACGACACACAATTACTTCCACGTCCAGTGGAAGTATAGTAACGACAAAAATTTTTTTAAAAATTTTTATTGTCCAAATAGGCTTAAAATGTCATGAAACGTCGAGATTTTAAGTTTGAGCAAAAAAAAAATTTCTGTCTGTCGGTCTGTCGGTCTGTAACTTTTTTTTTGTGCGCACGTTTACTCTGGAACCGTTTAAGATATTGACTTGAAATTTGGTACACATATGTACTTTAACGAGATCTAGAACTAGATTATATTTTCATCTTGTTCTGTCGAAGGGTTGGGGGGTAAATTGGGGTACATTTGGGGTAAATGGTTAAATCAAGCAGGTAAGAGTTCATGAAATTGGTATTTAGTATATACAAGAGAAGATAAGGTCTCAAAAAAATTTTTGGCATTAGCCACCCCCATTACCACCCCCACCTCCTTATTAAAGGGGATGAAAAAAAATTGTGATTTAGTATATGTACAGGAACCAGAAACCTCAAAATATTTCTTTACTTCATCCTTATGTCAAGTTGTTAGACTAATAAATTATCCTGCATCCTTTTCTACTTTAGATGTTTCTAATTTATTAGCAAACAACACTTAACCTCATTCAAGGGGCTGTAGCTCGTTTATGAATCAATTCATTGCAGATATTTATTGGCGAAATTCGACATATTCTTTTGTTTATCTCTCTCGCGAAAGAATGTACTTAGTCATAAGACACACTGTATAATGAGAAAAATATAGCATCAATTGATAAAGTAGGGTAATTTAGATTTTCAGTGTTTTCAGACTCTTAAAAATATGACTTGGGCGTTTTTCTGAGTGAATTTATGATGCTATATTTCACATTTGATGTTTCATTAAAGACTAAGATAACAAAAATAACCTCCTATTCTTTTACATTTTTTACAAGTGCACTTCGAAAGTCTTAATAGCGGTCTAATTCCTTGACAGCAAACTATCCTAATAATAAATTGTTCTCCCGGTTCTAGGCATTGTCTGTTCAGATTCTGAGAACTCAAAGAGCAGTACGTGCAATGGAAAATATTGTAGATTGTCCATAAAAAAACGATTAAAAAATCAACATACATTTTACACGATCCTAGAAAAGTCAAATACAAAACGCTATTGTATGAGAAGCATAATAATAATAATAATAGGGTATTCTCCGTATATAAAAATCCACTTCAAATAATATTTATTAAAATGCAAATATATAAGCCTAATGTGTGTATATTATCTACATCATCAGATTTAAATAAATATTTTGAATATTTGTCTATTGGTATACCGGGTGTAACAGGATCATTGTAACCCCCCCCCCCCACCTTTTCTCCTTTAGTTTTGAAGATAATTGATTGAAATTTAGGATATCAAATATACATAATAAGCGGCACTTTTTGATATACAAATTTTTTTTTTTCACTTCCGGTTTCGCCGGAAGTGACACTAACTTTCGATTTTTAAACGGAACACCCTGTATATTACATTTTTGAATTCTGCATAGTTTTCTGAATCCAACGATACCAAATAAGTGACATTTCAAACGTCAAAATTTTTTATAATATAATTTTTAGTTTTCCATTTAAGTGTGCCATAACGGTTTCGATTTATTCTAAATGACCCGTGTAATGCTAGAAAAATCGAAATCCCGCCAAAAATACTAAATTGCGTGATTTATGAGCAAATAAAGTTCATCAAAGTTTTTGGGGCAAAACTCAATTTTTTCAAATCGAACCATATTGATACCGTGGTACCATTTATTAGGATTATTAATAAGGAATTTATTCATATGTCGTATTAAAATGTGCCATAAATACAAACAAAATTGCAGCTAAAAGAAAATAAGAAAATACAATTTTGTTCTAATTATCTTGTTATACATATGGTGGCTTTGGAATATAAAAAATGAACACAAAACATTGCAATTGTTCAAAGTGCTGTCCATTAACGTCAATACACTTCGGAACTCGTATAGCTGTTTCTCGAATCTCGGTTGAAGGTAATCAATTACTATCCTTGATTTATGGGGAGGAACGCCATCTTGTTGGAAATATATTCCCTGTCCTAAATCCAAAGGTAACTCATATAAAAAGCCCTCAATCAATTTTGCAGGAATCGCAAGTATCTGGCACCAGTCAAATATTATTGGACCAATGATTCTACTACAGATTATTCCAAGCCAAACACTGAAACCGAACCGCCAAACACTGAAACCAAACCGCACTCCCGTAATAAATGTTGATTTTCTTGTGACCAATATTTTGCATTTTGTCGGTTAAATAATCCCAAATTTGTAAACCTAGATCCGTCCGAAAATAAAATCATTCCCAAAAAATCATTGTTTGGCTCTACGTTATTCTGCAAAATCCAATTGCAAATTCCATTCTACGTTCGTTATCATTTTCGTACAAGTGCCATTGCAATTGGTATTTAAAAGATTTATAGTGGTATTTGTGCAAAATTCGGCTTACTGTTTGGTGACTGATTTCCAATTCAAACCTAATTTGCCTTAAAGAAACAGTCTTATCAACTTCTATTCGAGCCAAAACATTAATTTCCGTTCCTTCTCAAGAATGAAATTTTCTTCGGGATCATTGTTGGGTAGGGTGACCAGATTTTTTTTGCTGGATACTTCTGCTGGGAAAAAAATTGATGAGCGGGGGGAGCAGAAATCCGAAAAATCATTTCTTGATCCCAACATTTTTTGATGACCGAGGGGAAAAATTTTTTTGATCACAGATAGTACTGGACTGTCCAGCGAAATTCCGGACGTATGGTCACCCTGTAATGTTGGGCTCTCTCCGGAATTGATTTTCAAGACTTTTAAAATAATTTCTCTCTGGACAATGTCTATTAGAATATCGTTCGGCATAAAGGTGTCTAGCCGCTACAGCATTTTTTCTACATTCCCCATAGATAATTAATTAATAATAATAATATTAAAATTTGCAGACATTTATCTCGAAAACGGTAACAGTGGTATCTGAAAAACGGTAACTCCTATCCAAATATTGTATAGGAACAAAATTGTAGAAAATTTAATGCACTTTGTTTTTTGTGCAGAAAGTTTTTCTCCATCTTTTTTAGTTTTTGTGTTAAATGACAAAAACAATATTTGCATTGTTTTTTAAACGGACGCCATTTTGAAAGTACAGCCAGTTTTTTTCTTTTTTAGGATATGTCTTAAATTGTTCCTTAGGCTTTAATCTTTATGAAAAACATGGTCCCCAAGGATCGGGGGGGTGCCCGAACAGTTAGGGTGGGCTTCCGTAGTGTTACGTTTTATGTTGAATTTTATATTTTACTTTAAGAGATGAATCATTGATCTGGAAAATGGTAACTCCTATGCAAATATTGTATAGGAACAAAATTGTAGAAAATTTTATGCACTTTGTTTCTTGTATAGAAAGTTTTTCTCCATCTTTTTTAGTTTTTGTGTTAAATGACAAAAACCATATTTGCAAATTTTCTTTTTTTAAACGGACGCCATTTTGAAAGTGCAGCCAATTTTTTTTTTTAGGACATGTCTTAAATTGTTCCTTAGACTTTAATCTTTATGAAAAACATTGTCCTAAAGGATCCGGGGGGGGGGGGGTGCACGGACACTTAGGGTGGGCTCCCGTAGTATAATTACTTAACATTTAATTAGAACAAAAATATATTTTCTTATTTTCTTTTAGCTGTAATTTTGTTTGTATTTATCGCACATTTTAATACCACATATGAATAAATTTCTTATTAATAGTACTAATAAATGGTACCACGGTACCAAGATGGTTCCATTTGAAAAAATTGAGTTTCGCCCCAAAAATCATTTTGATGAACTTTATTTGCTCATAAATCACGTAATTTAGTATTTTTGACAGGATTTCGTTTTTTCTAGCATTACACGGGTCAGTTAGAATAAATCGGAACCCATGACGGTTCAGATTCCGGTTCCGCACACTTAAATGGAAAACTAAAAATTACATAAAAAATATTGACGTTTGAAATGTCACTTATTTGGTATCGTTGGATTCAGAAAATTATGCAGAATCCAAAAGTGCAATAATATACAGGGTGTTTCATTTAAAAATCGAAAATTAGTGAAAAAAAATCACTTGTATGTCAAAAAGTGCCACTTATCATGTATATAGGATGTCCCAAATTTCAATCAATTTTATTCAAAACTAAAGGAGAAAAGGGGGGTGGTGTAGCATGATCCAGTTACACCCGGAATTTCCAAAAGCATTTAAAATATATCATATCAAAATATCATTAAGCCGTTGTACAAGTCTGGTGATAAACTTGATGTGTCAAATTATACACCAACTTGTGTCAACTTTATCAAAAATCTTCGAAAAAGCCCTGAAACAGAGAATTTCAAGTTTTTTGGACAAATTCAACTTACTGTATGATAAACAGTATGGATTTAGGGAGGCCAGATCAACACATGATTAATTGGCCGATTTAACAGCAAAAATATATAGCTCGGTCAATGTTTCTGAACCGGTTATATGTATCTTTGTTGATCTGGCAAAAACATTTGATACTGTCATTCAAATTTGTTAGGATACAATACAGAATACAATGCATTAGGATTGGCAATGCAATAGGCAATATGGAACCATTATCTTGCGGGGTGCCGCAAGGTACCGTATTGGGACCAATAATATTTACATTTTATATTAATGATTTATTTAAATTCCCCCTTACAGGGGAAGTGATCAGTAACTGGCTAAATGGCCACCCAGTAGATCGCACGGTGAAAACTTGCCTTAAGGCTAGTTTACATTAGTAGAGTAACTCGGCCTAGTAAACTGGGTCCAGTAACTCGGACCAGCACTCGACTTCCCTCGTTTTTTTTTTGTTGGTGTTTTACATTGGTAGAGTAACTCGGCCTAGTAAACTGGGCCGAGTAACTCGGGCTAGCTTTGGTCATGTTCCACAAACATTTGTGCTTGTGATACAGCTCGACGAATTTAATAGTATCGTCTTCGGCCCACTTCATTTTCACAGGTATTATATTTCCAAACAATAATACGACACAACATACAAAACACTCATTTCAATCGTTTTAATGCTTGCTACTCAACTAGCCACTGATCACTAATCCGATATTTTACCTGATGGGTGTTTACACTGGGCGAGTAAGTAGTTAAGTTCATTTTAGAGTGGTGGGAAAGAGGGCGAGCTACTATACTGTTCGCTCTACCACTCGACTAATAATAACCTATTTACTTGACTTTTTATTGTACCAACTGTTTACACCGGTCGAGTTGATATACTTTTCTCTACTTGCCTCTTTACTCTACCGTTTACTTGGCAAATGTAAATTAGGCTGTAGCTCGCCCATTCGGCATCCCCCACGACCAAATTTTAACTCTACTGCGCAAAAGACTAACTACTTGTCTTGTGTAAACCATAGATCAGTGGTTACGCATATGGGAGTCGAGTAGAAACTCGCCCTTCTACAGCCTTATTAAAAGTGTTGTGTTCACAGCTACAAAGGAAATGTGGGCGAGTAGAGTAGCAACCCGGGTTACTCTACCGATGTACACTACCAATGTAACTAGGCTTACTAGAACATTTTCTCAAAATTCTCTTTCACCGAAATTGGTTCCACCAATAATCAAGTTTTCCTGGACCATACTATGTAATCAACAAAATAATATAAAAACTAAGATAGTAACCAGTTCATTTTTATTTTAGGTCCTGCGATCGATCTCCAGGACCAAGCAACCCACCATCTAGACATGTCTGCCCACATAGTCCGAAACGAGGTACCGCGCGACTCACCCGTTTTACGAGTTCTCTTCCATACCGGCACAGATCCAGGAGGTCGTCGACAAGTCCTTCTCGCGCGTCATCATCAACGTGTCTGCATCGTTCTGCACGCCACGATGGGTACAAAACCTCCCTTACACGCCGCATGCAGTCCCGACGGGGAATATGGCGTCTGCCTGGCCCAAGTCACCATACCGTCCTCGTGGTGGCCGCCCTTACCATCGCCAGACAAAGATGGCAGACCTGGGAAACTAACGAAGACGCCGCCGCGACTGGTTCAAGTCGCGTATTCCGTTTTAGAACCTTGGCCGGACGAGGGCGAAGGTTGTCACCCTAAAATGCAGGTTTGTAATAAATTTTTGTAAGAAAAATTTTTGTAAAGGATTTAAGGCTTAAGGTAGAAATAAATAATTAAGCCCCTGGTTATTCCTTTTAACCAGTGTTTACCAATGTTAACCAGTGTATGACCTGATATTTTAGAGATCACAAATATCATACCAATCTCAAAAAACCGCTGCCCAAGGAATCACTACTTCCACATCCAAGTCACTCACAACGAAAAAACTTTGTATGTGAAAATAATTGTTTATGGAACTTTAATAATATAATATTTGAAATCCTCTACCCCAAAAACCCATAAAACGATACCCCACATCGGTAGTGGGGTGGGGGGTGGTGATAGGGGGGTGGTAGATGAAGTAAAAAAATACTTTGAGGTTTCTGGTTCCTGTACATACACTAAATCACAATTTTTTTTTATCCCCTTTAATAATGGGGTGGAGGTGGTAATGGGGGTGGCTAATGCCAAAAATTTTTTGGAAACCTTAGCTTCTCTTGTATATACCAAATACCAATTTCATGCTTGATTTACCCATTTACCCCAAATTTACCCCAATATACCCCCCAAACCTTCGACGGAACAAGGTGATCTAGTTCTAGATCTCGTTAAAGTACATACGTGTACCAAATTTCAAGTCAATATTTTAAACGGTTCCAGAGTAAACGTGCACACAAAAAAAAGTTACAGACAGACAGATAGACCGACAGACAGACAGACCGACAGACAGAAATATTTTTTTTCGCTCAAACTTAAAATCTCGACGTTTCATGACATTTTAAGCCTATTTGGACAATAAAAATTTTTAAAAATTTCTTTGTCGTGACTATACTTCCACTGGACGTGGAAGTAAAATGGCGTATCGGTAGATCTCAACAATGTTCTACCAACATCAATAGTTCCAATAATTTACAAAATTTTTGAAACGATATTAAAGAGTCGAATAACAGGTAATTTTGAAGAATATAATTTATTTTACAATAATCAGTTTGGCTTTCGGAACAATAAATCAACAAATGATACAATAATACACCTTTTAAATAAAATTGTTGGCGGTGAAGAAAAGAAAGATTATGTTGGGGTTGTGATTTGCAGGCTTTTGACTGTGTCTCACACCATGTGCTGCTGGAAAAGATAAAGTATCTCAATGTTAAATTAAACAGTTGTGAGCTAATCAAATCGTAAGCAGTATACGAATGTAAACAATATAAATTACGATCTACTCGATGTAAAAAGTGGGGTACCACAAGGACCGGTATTAGGAGCCACTTTATTCCTAATTTACGTAAACGATGTGAAGCATGCTGTAATGGAGGCGGATCTCGTATTATTTGCAGATGACACCACGTTGTTAAGATCTCATGGATCATTAAATACAGTTCAGCAGCACATATCCTTAAACCAAATCAAAACAACAAATATAATTTTTACTCATAGGCCTCTAGAAAACTATGAAAATCTAGAAAAAATAAAATTTCTTTGACTTTGTCTCGACTCAAAGTTAAATTGGAGTCACCATGTGGATTTCCTTCCAAATAAATTGAGGAAAAGTATTTTTATCCTTTACCACGTTTATCCAAGAAATTTTGATATCTTTAGATTATAAATTCTTTTGAGGAAATTAATATGTGCAATTTGATTTATTATTTCAAAAGTTACAATAAAGTTGAAATGAATTTTTTTGTCAGAACGCAATTTAAAGGAATCCATTTTGAAATTTCGGTTTTTATAAAAACGTACTTTTTTAGCAACCAATAGCCTTAACAAGACCAACTTTTTGCGTAGACAGTTGCATTAAGGATCAAATTGTATGGAATTGTATTACCTTTTAACTTTGTAATGAACAGTTTTTGTAAACCCTTAATTTTTCAGTTCATCACGAAATACGCGCGTTGAAATTTGACTTTTAGAAATATGTGAATAAACACTAAACCTTAAAAAAACAATATCTCGGTCAATTTTGGATCAAATAAAATGGGACTAGTCTTAACTCAAGGTAATTTCATAATCTTGAGGATGTACTTTTAATATTTGTTTCACATAATTCTTAATTTTCAAGATATTTACAAGAACCGTTCCTTATCCTTCCTTCTCCCCAAAAGTTTGGCAGCTGATTGTGGTTGACCTTTTTTTACATATTTATGAGACCCGACATTACAGGCGACAAAATTGCAGGTCGCATTGATTTCCAAGTTAAACCTAAGTGCACTTCACTAAAACTAGTGTGATAATCACCAAATATTGAGTACAATTTACTGGCCATAGACATATGTTTGCATTAACAAATTGATTGACACCGATTTAGACTAATTTTACACATGGCTATTGAAATGTATAACTGAGCACCAATCAACTAACACCAAGATGTGACTGTTTAACAACCCAATAAAAATAAATTTGAGGTCAAAAAAGACTGGTTGATTACAAACATATCGAAAGGAATTTTACATAAAATATTTGAACAGCTTCGATAGAGATCTGTTTTAATAAGTTTGTGAGTTATCATCACGCATGGGGAAATAATAAACATAAATGTAATCAGAAAATTATTAATTTTCGCCTAAATATTCTTTGGTACTAAAATAAATATATTTTCTATGGAACATTTCAGTTAAATATATAAATCGTTTACTCGTTTACTAAATTAATAAGTGGATCCTCGATACACAGGCACACACAAAAAAAAATTAAAAATTAAAACTCAAAAGGTCAGACCCATATATCTGTATGAATCCGAATTTCCTATCGGAATTTATTTTGTTTGACTTCGGAATTTCATTAAATTACTATATTAGTCGTAAAGGATTTTCTGAGGTTAGTAGGGACATTAAATTAAAAAATTATCTTTTTTGTATAAAATGCATAGAATCACAACAGAACTGCAATTATTGAACTCCTTACTTTATATCTTCTTGATTGATTGATTGATTGATTTACCAGCGTGCGGTAGGCATTGCTGCCAGGTTATACAGCTGTGCCTGCTACGTCCACGCTGGGTTGGACTAAGGTCATGCTTGTTGCCAGCAGCGAGAGCCACATGGTGCATGGTAAAGGAATGTGGGATGGGAGGTGTAGGTATTTGTGAGATGCGTTACCGCATTGTGTCGTGAGGGAGCGTTTAAGCTCCCTTTTTTTTGTATTTTTGGTTCTGGACTTCTGCCTATTCTGGGTCTTCTTGTGAGATATGTTGCCGCGTTGTGTCGCTGCTGTTTGTGCTCCTATTTTTGTACTTCTGCTTCTACAAGCCTTCTTCTTCTTCTTCTGAGACTTCTGATTCCTCCGTTTCTGATTCTGGTAGAGTATATATCGCTCCAATTTCTTTGTGGAAATTCATTTTTCCCCTCGCTTTTCTTTCCCAGTATGTTTAGTCCTTTCCCAGTTTGTTCATGATCCTCTCGATTGTTGTTTTCCACGCGTAACATGGTCTCCCTATTTTTAGTTTGCTGTTTGATTGATTGATTGATTGATTTACCAGCGTGCGGTAGGCATTTCTGCCACTCCCAAGAATTATATAGCTGGGCCTGCTACGTCCACGCTGGGTTGGACTAGGGTCATGCTTGTTGCCAGCAGCGAGTGCCACATGGTGCACGGTAAAGGAATGTGGGATGGGAGGTGTAGGTATTTGTGAGATACGTTACCGCGTTGTATCGTGAGGGAGCGTTTAAGCTCCCTTTTTTGTGTTTTTGGTTCGCCTTCTTTTCCTGAGTCTTCTGATTCCTCGGTTTAGAATGCTGGGTTGGATTTGGGTCGTGCTTGTTGTCAGCAGCGAGAGCCACATGACGCATGGTACAGGAGTGTGGGGTGGGCAGTGTAGTTGTTTTTGAAATGCGTTGCCGCATTTTGTTCGTGATGTTTATGCTCCTCTTTTTTGTGTTTCTGCTTCTACAGATTGTCTTCTTCTTCTTCTTCTGAGTCTTCTGATTCTTTCATTACTGCTTCTGGTAGGGTATATGTCTGTAGGTATATGTGAAATGCGTGGCCGCATTGTGTCATGCTGTGGAATGTTTGTGCTTTTTGTATTTCTGCTTCTACAAATCTTCTTCTTCTTCTAAGTCTTCTGATTCCTGGGTTTCTGGTTCTGGTAGAGTACATATCACTGCCATTTCTTTGTGGAATTCATTTTATTTTTCTCCTTTGCTTTTCTTTCCCAATAATCTTCTGACACTAAAATACCCCTATAAGCGGGGGCGATATGGACTATCATGGGCAAAACTCGCACGAAATATGTTCATGAAGTCACGAGAAGACTTTTTTGTATAAAATTTGTAAAATTAGGAAATACTGCACCTCTTTTGCCTATTTCGATCCCCGTTATATTTTACGCCCTCTTGTAGGCGTTTCAATGCTATTTTGGACAAAAGTGATGAAAAATGGTTACTATTCTTTTGTTCACTTTGTAATCAAGATAGCATTGAAACGTTTACATTGGGGGTGGTTCCAGGGCGTAAAATATAATAGGGATCGTGCAAAACTCGCACGAAACATGTTCATGGAGTCAATAGAACAGTTTTTTGTATAAAATTTATAAAATTAGGAAATACTGCACTTCTGTTGAATATTTCAATCCCTATTATATTTTACGCCTTGAAACCACCTCTATTTTATGTGTTTCAATGATATTTTGGACAGAAGCGATGAAAAATTGTTACAATTCTTTTGTTCACTTTGTAACCATTTTTCATCTGTTTTGTCTAAAAGAGTATTGAAACGTCTGCACTAAGGGTGGTGCCAGGGTGTAAAATATAATGGGGATCGAAATACTTAACAGAAGTGCAAAACTCGCGGTTATAGCTGGGTGGCAGTGGTGGGTGGATGAAGTAAAAAAAAATTTTGAGGTTCCTGGTTCCTGTACATACATTAAATCACAATTTTTTTTCATCCCCTTTAATAAGGGGGTGGGGGTGGTAATGGGGGTGGCTAATGCCAAAAATTTTTTTGAGACCTTAGCTTCTCTTGTATATACTAAATACCAATTTTATGGACCCTTACCTGCTACTTGATTGACCTATTTACCCCAAATTTACCCCAATTTACTCCCAACCCTTCGACGGAACAAGATGAAAATATAATCTAGTTCTAGATCTCGTTAAAGTACATATGTGTACCAAATTTCAAGTCAATATCTTAAATGGTTCCAGAGTAAACGTGCGCACAAAAAAGTTACAGACAGACAGACAGACCGACAGACAGATAGACCGACAGACAGACAGAAATTTTTTTTTCGCTCAAACTTAAAATCTCGACGTTTCATGACATTTTAAGCCTATTTGGACAATATATCGTTACTATACTTCCACTGGACGTGGAAGTAATTGTTATAATTCTTTTGTTCACTTTGTAAACATTTTTTCATAGCTTTTGTCCAAAATAACATTAGGGGTGGTTCCAGGGCTAAAATATAATAGGGATCGAAATACTCAACAGAAGTGCAAAATTCGCAAGAAACATGTTCATGGCGTCAGGAGAACATTTTTTTGTATAGAATTGATAACATTAGGAAATATTGCACTTCTGAAATATTTTATAGTTTCGATATTACTGTCGATGCTTTCCTGTTTGATGTTATCCATTTCATTCACGATTATTTACACTTTACACTTTCGCTACACTATGGGTGTCCCATGTACTAGTCAACCATCCTGAGTTGGCAGGTAGCCGCGGAGAGAAAGAAGAAATATTATCACTGTTGGATAGAGACAAACAAGCTTCTTCAGCTAACTAGCTAGCTTAAGAAACACTGTACTAATATCTAATAGTTCATTTTAAAACTCAAAACCTGTAAATAAGAAGTATAATGTTTCCAGATATCCGTTATTCAGCCAGAATTTTCAATGTATTCAGAGTCAAACCAATTCATAATCGTCGCGTCGTACCGTTGCACTATGGTCAATTTGCCAATATTAGGAGGAAAGTATTACAAAAACAAAATTTATCCAAAAATTAAAATTAATATATATGTCGATACCTGAATAACCGACCATCAGAAACCAAAAAAATATTTTGATTATGCCGCACCTGTTCAAGGTGGTGACGTTAAATAGTAATTGGGTGGTTCCGCGGCCAATAATTTACCGCTAACATTCATCCAAGCAAGTTGTTTATTGTATCCAATATTATAAAACTGTTGTCGTGTGCTGTTAATACATGCCTTTAACTATCGAAAAAATGTCACGAAGTATGTGTCCTCTTGGGCAAAACCATATTACCGATTTATTTCACGGAAGCCTGCATTTGCGCACTTATATTTGAGTTTTAAAAAAAGTTTCACGAAGTTTCACCGAAATTTCTGTTGTATATCGTAGGTCAGTCTCTGTACTTTGGAACACATAGAGTTTACTTTCTTGTACTTTTATTAGAAGATATTTAATTTTACTGCAGATATTGTCATTTACGTGAAGAGAAATTACCTGTTTGAATTGCTGCTGAATGAAAAATTGTTAAGTGACGGAGCATCCGTAAGGATAGTCCACAGGATGATTGAAAATGAAGAACTTATTCAAATTATTAAGCCATTCTTAGGTATGTAATTTACTTAAACGCTGGCGGTCTTGTAAATTTAATGTGGCTTCATTTAAAAAAAAAATTCTGGTTGGTTAAATGGAGAATTAAAATATGAAACTAATAAAGAAAATATATGTGAGCCTTCTAGGTCGAAAGTAGGTCAACCGTCAGAGTTTTAGTAGTAGTGGACAAAAGTCGAAAAGAAAAAAAGTGCAACCATTATTGGAACATACTCCAGAAGAGTTAAGCTTAGCAACTCAAGCCGCATATCATGCAAGTGGTAAACGTAATGTGGCTTCCGTAATAAAAAACTTGGAAGGAGCTCTCCGCGTACAGTATTCCGGGAGTAAATTTTGAGAAGAAAGTTCCGAAATATAAGTTTGCATACAGCAATAAAAGACGTAAAGAAAAACGGACTTTTTTTTCTTGAAATCGTCAAAAAAAAGTTGTCACTATAAAGTATCAGCATATAGGTGATTAATTGCAGAGGCATATTAAATAAAATTATACAAGGTGTTTGGTTTGAAAAAATTGAATTATGACAGTTTAAATATGTAAAAATTTAAATCATCGTGGAGAACACCCTGTAGAAATGTTTTCAACTCTGAGAGTCCTGTAAATTAGTACATGGTATCGACTAACATTCAAAATGAAATGACGCTCAAATTTACGAAAATGCGTCTTTTGCAGATTTTACTATTGGGTGTTCCATTTAAAAAATTTTGACATTAGCTTGCTACCACTCTGTAAAACACTCTGTAGATTTGAAACTAATTTTTGAATATTACACTCTTCATCTCCCACAATATTTATCTGAGACATTTTTTCTAATTTCAAACGGTTGAGGAGATATTGACTGTCCCCATGCTACTGACTCACCCTGTATATATTTATGTATGTATTTTTGTATGCATCGTATCATAAATTTAACATATTTAAACAAAAATATACTTCTAAACAAAAATATAGCTAGAAATGAAGTGTTAATAATATTTTCCTCCTAAATATGGCAAATTGACCACTGTACGTTGCAGGCACCAGTTGATTGTAAATTGACTTCGTTCGCCATAAGACTCCATTTAATGCGTTGCCTATTTTAAGAAACCTGGTACAATATAATGAAAATATCAGTTAAAAAAAAATGAATGGAACCAGATGGTGCTGTATTTCAATGAAAACAGTACATATTTGTTGGCATGGTTGCGTAGGTTTTCTGGACGAGTAAGACATACTTTTGTACTTTTTGCGCCAAATTGCGTCCAATATTTTTATACTCCAGGCGTTTTAGACTTTTGCTGCCAAATTCGTGCCCTACGAATTTTTTTTTTTTATTGTCTTTATTTGGACATCTTGAATAACGCTTGGTAGTTACGCCACGATACACCTGGAGGAGTTCGTGAAAACCGCGTCGCAAGGTCGCGGAAACCGCGGATTCGCGGTTAACTCAGTTTTTATGGCCCAAACGGGAACAACACCCATTATAAAAGTTGTACATTGTAAATTCTCTACCTTAAAGGTCCTATAAATTTTTTTCGTACGCCTAACCGTTTTGGAGATACGACGCGGACTAAGTGAAAAAGACATTTAGTTCCGCCAAACCTCTTTCGCCCCACATATTTCTCAATTATCTTGCTTTCTGTGTCTGAGAGAAAATTAAATATTGCTGTTATAGAACTCGGTGATCTTTATTCTCTACCAGAATGTCTTATACATTTTATTTACATTTATTTACAGTGAATAAGTCAAAAAAATGTATTTATTTTCGCACCACCTTAGAGTGTTCGGCGCATTTTTTTTTACATGGTTTCCCCAGGAGTCTGATCCATGCTGAATCTTAAATTAGTCAATATTTTCGACTCCTTCGGTATCTGAAACGTTTTCGTTCAATGACAAATCGTAGTCATTACTTTCATTCTGATAAGATTCTACGTCGCCCATTTCGTCATCCATAGCAATTATACGTGCAGTATTCAAGCAGGAGTGACCGTGGAAATGGCCACAAGCTGTTGAACAATTCAGTCCTACTTTCCTACAGCTATATTTTCCTGCACAACCCTTCGTACAGTTAAAAAAAATTGAATTTAACAATATGTCTGGTGCTGGTGGTAACTGCGATGGTACTGGCTGCAAAATATCATTCTTCCTAATCCAGCCCCACTACTCAGGATCAATGTCTTCTCCCAACCAGGTTTGAGCTTGATAATACACTCTACAGAAATGCTGAGACATAGAAAGCAAGATAATTCGTTACACAAAATAACGTCTTTCGCAACTGGTTACATAAATAGCTATTTATGCACTGTTGTAGAAAAACCTTCTTACCCTAAATATATTAAAGTAATTAATTTTTAATCCCACTTCGTTCGCCCATGAGTAATCACATTACTTTTATTTTATGTTTTATTGAAAACTTTGTTATATAACATAAAAAATGATTTCTCTAACTTTCTTTTCTTGTTATACAATGTTTGACAAAATTCCACAATCTTGATAAAACAAAATAAGGATGGCACTGATTACAATATATTTTGAAATAATAATACGAAGTGCTTTACTTACTTTAAATGGGAAAATTTTGAGTTTTGAGAAAGAAAATAGGAAACTATGCAGTAAATCAAAAGAACGTCGCTTTTCCCCCTTACAGCAAAGTATGAGTGCCTTTTTGGTTTAACATACTTTTTGATGTAATTTTTTATGCTCTAAAAATTTGTACTTGTATTTTTTCCATATCTGTCATATTTTTCGAGTTACGAGCATTTTTTTTAATATAGTGCAAAAATTGCAGTCACCTTGAATATCAAGCTTCTAATGCAAAATTCCCTATAGCATCCATGATATTAATAATTGACTAGGTTGAAATAATGAAAAAACAATAGATATCCAATTGTTTCATTTCACGCTCCTAGAATGGGCGGTATTAGTAAATGCACCACCTATAGAGAGTCTAAATTAATACTGGACTTGACAAACAGACATGGTAAAATGTATAATGCTGACAGCGCTAGTATTCGAAGTAAACTGAACAAGTTCCTCTAAGAATAAGTGGAATAATTCAACATCTTTGCATAATGAATAGATCGTTAATTCTGCTAGAATTGCCCCAGTAGAGACTGACACACTTTAATAAAGACGTTACGGAGAAATTAAATGACTGCGGTATAATCAGTTTATAATATGTATGTCGCAGCTTACTTCTAAAATTATAACAAAAAATTGAGCCTTCAAAAAACAGGTATGAAATAAAATTTCCCCCAGTCACCCGGTTAAATGGACTATTGTGCGGCAGCATATTGTCAAAAATAAATGTTCCATATGCTCCTTAGTGTTACAACCAAAAGGCAAATGCCTTTTGATTTAATGAAGGTTTCTTAACAAAAGTATATTTGACAGACCCTTAAAAATGTTGCCGATTGATTCAGCAATGGGTGAAGTAAGAAGACATTTTAAGGCATTTGGTTCTTGTACACACACTAAATCACAATTTTATTTTTTTCACCTCCTTTAAATGGGGTGGGGGGTGGCTAATGCCCAAAAAATTTTTGATACCTTAGCTTCTCTTATATATACTAAATACCAATTTTACGGACTCTTGCTTGATTTACCGATTTACCCCCTGAATGCTAGAAAAATCTCTATAACAGAAATATCTAATATGAATTTGGCTGAGCAACAGAGGCCAATAAATATGCAATATTTAATATTTGCCATGCCTAGAAGATTATGAAGTGTTCTAGAGGTGAACGGCGGTTCTGCACAAGCATTAATTGTTTTGTTATAGCTTTTCTTATTTGAAATTTTAAAAACCATACGAATTGTTTCCCTATAATTAATTGATGAAAAATAAAAGTATAGAAGTGAAAAATGGACATTTATTTTATATATGCTCACAGTGTAATCGAATTGATTTAATTCGATTTTTTTCAGCGACAACATTCCACTAGAAATTTTATTGTTGATCCTTCTGATTACGAAAAAGATATTTGCGTCCAAGATTCCGGGTACGTCAAAATTTATATGCACTTTTTGACGCGCTTTCAGGGATTTTCTACTTATATAGTACACGAAAATTTGATTTAAAAACAGTGAATAGAAGAAATAATTTATAAAGTAATAATATTTGAGATGCGTACTCTAGATAGGGTTACGAATATATACCCGAAAAGTTCCCTCCCCCCCCTTTTTTTTTGCAAAAGAACCACCCCTAACGGGGCCTTAAAGTTGGTTTTTCACTTTTATCTTGTAAACCGTTCGTCGGAAAAGAAAAAAGTATAGAATATAAAAAAATTGTCGTTAAATTCTGCATAAAAAATGTTTTATTAACCTCGTAGCTTATCCTCACCTATCAATCAAAATCAATCCTATTCGAAGTTTTACAGCGAATATCTTAAAACCGGTTACTTTAACGAGGAAAATGCTCAGGAATGAATTTATAGAGCGGAATTCACTCTATATGATGCATGTATATAGCATATAGCAGGTTTTGATGCAAGTGATTTTTATTTATTTTCCCTTTTTTTCACACAGATGCGTTTATAATTAATTATACGTAATAGAGCGGGAGCTAGGTGGCTTTTTCGGCAGCTCATCGTTTTATGAACTTTGAGATATTTTTATGGTTTAATAGATGATAACGATTCATAAAACCGACTTCTTATTGGATTCCACGAATCATAAACAAAAATCATTCGATTCTACAATGTAACTGAATGACATCATTTATTGAATGTTTATAGTTAACAGAATGTAGGACTTTAAAATTGCTGATGTAGAGCTATATAGTTGTTTCAAAATATAATATAACTCAGTAGTATTTTTACTCTTCTTTGTGAAGCATACGAACTTAATAGACTATAATTAAACGGCATCACTTAATCTAGGTGTTTTATTTACCCATACCTTTAGGTTATGGGTCCAGGTAACGCGTAAACTAATTGAATTAAAAATCAAAGTAAACAAATAAAACTAAATAAAAAATAGACTAGTGAAAGTGGCAGACAATTTCAGTAAGTTGCTTTTAAGTGGTTAATTGCATAAGTGACAATAAAATGTAAACACTCAAAACTAAAAACAGTGCCATTTAATGGACAAAGATACAGCATTTGGAAGCGACGAATATGTGCGTTATTAAATGAGTTAAATGTGTTGCAAGTAATTGATGTAGATCCTCCTGAGAGGACGAGTGGGCTAAAGCCGAACGAACGGCAAAAGGTGTCATAATAAAATACCTATGTGATTCATTGCTCAGTTTTGCTGAGGAGCACATTACAGCTAAAGAAATTGTGCAACAACTTGACACTCTTTATGAACGTAAGAGCCTTCCATCTCAACTCACAATAAGAAAACAATTATTGGAGATGAAATTTAAAGGTGACACTCCTTTAATAACCCACTTCACTCTATTTGAAGATTTTATGATTGAGCTTTTATTAGCTGGTGCACAATTAATCGAGAGTGATAAAATTGCTCATTTGTTATTAACCTTGCCAGCTGACTATAATGGCCTAATTACAGCATTGGAGACGTTAGCAGAAGAAAACATAACTCTTACATTTGTTAAAACCCGTCTATTAGACCAGGAAGTTAAGCTAAAAAATACAAATACAAGTTTAAAAGTGCTACACGTCGAGACTCCCAAAACAAACTTTGGACAAAAACCTAACAATCAACAAACCAGAACAAATTGGAGAACCTCATGTAAGCCATGGAATGGAAACTTCAACCAACCACAAAATAGAAGTCGTCAGTAGAAATCGCAAAATTATGGAAATAAACAAAATAAAAGGTTCTCAAACAGAAAATGTAACCACTGTGGCAGAAAGAACAACATGAAAAGCATTGTTTCTACTATAAAGGGATGATACAAAATAAAGGTGATAACCAGGAAGACCACGAACAATTCAAACAGTGCAAACTACTTCAAACAGTGGGAGTAGCTTTGCATTTATGGCAGGAAACTTTGACACTCAACCCACGAGAGCTGAAATAATTTTCTTGCTGGACAGTGCTCCCTCAGATCATCTCGTCAACACACTTGGAATTTTCAAGGAAATGGTGGTTTTAGTGCCCCCGTTAAAATTTCCATTGCAAAAAAATGACGTGTTCATTATGACAACAAAAAGAGGTTGGTTCCATCCCTGTAATCACAAACTTGGGAGAAGGTGTTCTAGAAGATGTTCTGTACAGCCCTGAGGTGCCATATAATCTATTGTCCGTCGGATTCAACAAGCTGGGATGTCAGTAATATTTAATGAAACTGGTGGAATTGAAATACAAAAGGGTGGTAAGACTCTCTTAACAGGTAATGCTTTAAATGACTTAATAGCTGTTACTTTTAAAATTAATAAAAAGGATATTTCGAATCAAAGTCATTTGGTATTTAAAAATATACCATCATCAAAACATAAAATTTGGCACGAACGTTTAGGTCACATTGGAAAAACAAAATTTCTTGAATTAAAAAAAGAAATAATGAAATGACCGACGATGTTAATTTGATTAAACAAATCTATCCCAATAATGATATTTGTGAAAGCTGTATTTATGAAAAATAATCCAAATTACCTTTTCTAAAAGTAAAGACAGGAATTCTATTAAAAGACCGTTATTTATTATTAGCGATGTGTGTGGTCCAATTATGTTAAAGGTTTTAACCTCGGTTTTAACTAATATGACGACAAAAAATTATTTGTCATATTTACTGATTCATACACACATACAGTAACTTATCTTATTACTCTCAAATCTGAAGTTTTTGCAGTTTTCAAAGATTTTGTCGCAAAATAGTTCATTTATATTGTGATAATGGGGGTGAATATCTTTCAAATGAATTTAAAGATTTTTGTGTACAGATGTGGATTAAGAAATATAACAGTACCCCACACTCCAGCACAAAATGGTGTAGCAGAAAGAATGATATGAACGATCACAGAAAAAGGTCGTGCAATGATCAACAGTGCTGATTTAAATAAATCATTTTGGGGTGAGACAGTTTTAGATAGATAGATAGATAGATAGATAGATAGATATTTATTGGTCACTAAAAGTAAATGCATGATTTTGTACATGTGACAAGTCAAATATGTTATTAAAATACATAGAAACATAATATACAACAAAAATAAGCAATCTACAGAAAATGTATAAAACATATAATATCCAACACAGATAAATAATCAACAGAAAATGTATAAAACGACATAAACGAAAACTAACTATCTAAATAATCGTTTACAGAATAGTAAACATTGTCAATTAAAAAAATCTTTAGTTACCCTCTTGAATTTATTTTCATTTTGAATATTTTTTTTATATGGTTTGGTAACCTATTATACATAGTAATACATCTGTGGAGTGGAGAGTGTTGAAAAGAAGTAGTTGTGTGACTTGGAATGTACAGAGTATTACCATGTGGAGTATTATGAGAATGATGCTACATATTTAATCAACAGAACCCTTACAAAATGACTTTACACAGAAGGTATACAGTGTTTATTTAATAACATATAAATCCGATGTCCTCAATAGTTTTAAGGATTTTGTGGTAAGTGAAGCACATTTTAATTCTAAAATTGCTAATCTTTATTGCGACAATGGGGGATAATATTTATCGAACGAATTTAAGGATTTTTGTGCACAACGAGGCATAACATATCATCTTACCGTTAGCTATACACCACAGCAAAATTCAGTAGCTGAACGTATGAAAAGAACAATCACTGAAATGGCCCGAACCCTAATTGTTACAGCAGATTTACCCAAAGTTTTCTGGGGTGAAGCTGTTATAACTGCAGCATATCTCATAAATCGTTCACCTACCAGAGCCTTGTAAACGGACAAAACTCCGTACGAGCTGTGGCATAATAAAAAACCTGTAATAAAATATTTAAAAGTTTTTTGCTCCACCGTGTATATTTATAATCAAACACGGGGCAGTAAATTTGATTCAAAATCATATAAAGGCATTCTTGTTGGCTATGAAGCTAATGGTTAGAAGATATGGGTCGACGAAATCGAGAAATTTATTAAAGCTCGGGATGTAATAATTGACGAAATAAACTATAAAATATCTCGACCGCCTTTAAAATATAAAGAGGTCAATCCAACACAAACAATACAAACTAATAACTCTGCCTCAGCAGAAAACTTAGTAATCCCACAACATATAAATAAAAATTGACCTAACCAAGGCAAATAAAGCTGGGACAATGGAAACCTCTCAGTCACCAGAAATAAATAAAATTCCTAATAAAGCTGACTTAATAAAAGCAGTTAAACTGGTGCCACCACTCAATTAAAAAAAATAAATCTGTCTTAACCAAAGCAGATCAATAAAAATAAATCTGTCTTAACCAAAGCAGATAATGAGTTTGGTAAAAATAAATCTGTCTTAACCAAAGCAGATAATGAATTTGGTAAAAATAAATCTGTCTTAATCAAAGCAGGTAATGAGTTTGGTGAAAATAAATCTGTCTTAACCGAAGCAGATAATAAGCTTGATGTGCAAAATAATGAATCCTTACCTACTAGTAAAAATAACAAACTAGAAATTAGCAAAAGCAAACAGCTTCAAAAACGTCCTAGACCTAATTATAATGATAAACTCAATTATGTTTTTGACGAATGAAGTATGCAATTAATGTATGCTAGTGCAATAAAAATAAATATACCTAACAATTATAATGAAATTAAAGATAGTAGGGATCGTCTTAAGTGGTAATTAAATTCGCTTAAAACTAATAACACTTGGTCTCTAGTACCAAAACCCCCAAATAAAATATAATAGGTTGTAGATGGATGTTTACCGTTAAAAATGAAAAACAGTGTTAACTAAACAATATGATTGACTGTAAACCTGTCGGCGGCACGCCTTTGAATGCGAACTTAAATTCTGAAATAAATTATGAAGCTCCATCAAGGAGACTGATTGGATGTTTAATGTATGCCATGATGTGTACTCGACTAGATTTGTCGACAGCTGTCAATATTTTAAGTAGATATCAAAATAAAAATAATCATGAACTTTGGCAAAATTTAGAAAGAGTTCTTAGAAAAATTTCAGAGCCTATAACAATGTATGTGGATAACACTGGTTGTATAAGTATTGCCAATAATCCTACATGTCACAAAAGGCCGAAACACATCGACATTAAATATCATTTTTTCAAGAGAACAAGTTGAACAAAAAACAGTAATACTTGAATATATTCCAACAGGTGAACAGATTGCCGATGTGTTTACCAAACCACTTCCAGGGCCTCGGTTCCTGGAACTTCGAAGAAAAGTTGGGCTGGATTGACAAAGAATATACAAATGGTCTGAATGGGTTTTTAACTGGGTTTTCCCCATTTCCATGCAGCAAATGTTGGACCATAAACTTCTACCCAGATTTAATGCCGTGAAAACTTTTTACTTTATTTTTTTTAATAATCGATTAATTTTTGAGTGGGAGTATTGGATTCCACGAATCATAAACAAAAATCATTCGATTCTACAATGTAACTGAATGACATCATTTATTGAATG
Source organism: Rutpela maculata (assembly GCA_936432065.2). Classification (NCBI taxonomy): domain Eukaryota; kingdom Metazoa; phylum Arthropoda; class Insecta; order Coleoptera; family Cerambycidae; genus Rutpela; species Rutpela maculata. The sequence continues at coordinate 217,502,463 of OW386286.2, forward strand.
TTTATAGTTAACAGAATGTAGGACTTTAAAATTGCTGATGTAGAGCTATATAGTTGTTTCAAAATATAATATAACTCAGTAGTATTTTTACTCTTCTTTGTGAAGCATACGAACTTAATAGACTATAATTAAACGGCATCACTTAATCTAGGTGTTTTATTTACCCATACCTTTACTTCTGGCGGGGTACCTCCTGTCAGGAGCGTCACGAACACTGTTTAAAAACCGCTGCTCAAGGAATCACTACTTCCACATCCAGATCCTCTATCCAAGTCACTCACAACGAAAAAACTTTATATGTAAACATAATTGTTTATGGAACTTTAATAATATAATATTTGAAATCCTCTACCCCAAAAACCCATAAAACGATACCCCACATCGGTAGTGGGGAGGGGGGTGGTGATAGGGGGGTGATAGTGGGGGTGGATGAAGTAAAAAATATTTTGGGGTTTCTGGTTCCTGTACATACACTAAATCACATTTTTTTCATCCCCTTTAATAAGGGGGTGGTTGTGGTAATGGGGGTGGCTAATGCCAAAAATTTTTTGAGACCTATTTACCCCAAATTTACCCCAATCTACCCCCCAACCCTTCGACGGAACAAGATGAAAATATAATCTAGTTCTATATCTCGTTAAAGTACATATGTGTACCAAATTTCAAGTCAATATCTTAAACGGTTCCAGAGTAAACGTGCGCACAAAAAAAAGTTACAGACAGACAGACAGACCGACGTTTATACAGCCTACGTTCGCTTTATATTCTCAATAAGAAGACGCCACTGACTGAAACGCAAAATAAAATGATAAACAATCTCACAAATAAGGACCGGTTTATTTCGCCATTGGTGGAGAGATTTAAAAACGAGGGTATCAAAACAATTACTGCTGTAGACGACGTTGACGTACTCGAAGTTCAAACTGCCTTAAATGAATCTTATGAAGATGATACAGTGGTCATCGTCGGACAAGATATTGATCTTCTCCCATTCTCGCGCACCTGAAGATAAAGATATCCGTTTCTTAAGAGAGGCTCAGGGAAAAAATATAAAATAAAAGGTGCAGTTGTCGTGACTTGCAGTCCTCGGAAGTTTTAAAAAGCTGTAAGGAGACAGGAAAAGTGCAAACGGTGGAATGCGATAATAAAAGAAAAGATCTCGAAGAGGTTTTCCGTATATTCAACTACCGTAGCTCAATGAAACAAGAAATTACAAGTGCTGGAGAGCAATTCGCGCTTGCATTATACAAAGCCCCAAAAAAGAGACATCTTTGAATCATCAAAGGTTCATTATTTTCAATAAGTTAGTCGGTTGCCGAGATTCTTACAGAGTACTTTTCCAAATTCAATCTTGGCGAGGAGAAAACTTGGAACCAACGGATTGGGATTGGAAGAAAGTAGGCAACATCTTAGCCACCGAGTTACCAGCAATTTCTACCCTGCAGCTAATATCCTACAGCTACAAAAAGGGTTGCGGAAAACGATGCAGCTATGTTAAGGTTGGATGCTCAACAATATGCTCTAGTTGCCATGGGCAAGGGTGTTTAAATTCCGAATTTGAAGAAGAGTTCGTCGATGAAGAACCCCTTAATGAGTAAAATTAGACACAATTTTAGTGGAATAGGCCTACAGGGGAAACCATTTTAAAAAACGCACCGAGAGCTCTACCTCGAAGGTGGTGTGGAAACAAGCTCAAATAAAAAAATACAGCTTTGTGGAAAAAAAGGGAAAATAAATAAAAATCACTTGCGTCAAAACCCGCTATACATGCATCTTATAGAGAGAATCCCGCTCTATAAATTCATTTCTGGGCATTTTTCTCGTTAAAGTAACCGGTTTTAAGATATTCGCTGTGAAACTTCGAATAGGATCGAGTTTTCCCTGTGCGCTCCAAACTCTGTTCGGAGGCTGTTAGTGCGAAATAGGTGAGGATAAGCTACAAGGTTAACAACCCCTTTTTGTATGCAGCATTTAACGACACATTTTTTATTTGCTATACTTTTTTCTCTTTCGACGAACGGTTTGCAAGATAAAAGCGAAAAACCAACTTTAACTCCCCGTTAGAGGTGGTTTTTTGCAAAAAAAAGAGACCTTCCCTAAATGGTGGGGGAACTTTTCTGGTATTTATCTCTAACCCTATCTAGAGTACGCGTCTCAAATATTATTACTTTATAAATTATTTCTTCTAAAATGTCTAATTTGCGTGGATTATTATATGCTTAAAATATCTTGTACTAGTAATCGAATTTTAAAAATACTGGCTTATTTGAAACAAAATTCTTAAAAAATATAGACCTTTCCGATATGTCAATCCGCCATCTTGAAAAAAAATAGAAAACGCCAAAAATGACCTTATGGGCTCTTACTTCTTGATTTACTTATTTACTGCCTATTTACCCCAATTTACCACCAACCCTTCAACGGAATAAGATCAAGATCTAGTTCCATATCTCGTTAAAATACATACGTGTACCTACCAAATTTCAAGTCAATATCTTAAACTGTTCCAGAGTAATCGTGTGCACAAAAAAAGTTAGACAGACCGACGACAGACATAATTACTTCCACGTCCAGTGGAAGTATAGTAATGACAAAAAAATTTTTAAAAATTTTTATTGTCCAAATAGGCTTAAAATGTCATGAAACGTCGAGATTTTAAGTTTGAGCGAAAACAAAATTTCTGTCTGTCTGTCTGTCTGTCTGTCTGTCGGTCTGTGTGTCTGTCTGTCGGTCTGTCTGTCTGTAACTTTTTTTTGTGCGCACGTTTACTCTGGAACCGTTTAAGATATTGACTTGAAATTTGGTACACATATGTACTTTAACGAGATCTAGAACTAGATTATATTTTCATCTTGTTCCGTCGAAGGGTTGGGGGGTAAATTGGGGTAAATTTGGGGTAAATGGGTAAATCAAGCAGGTAAGAGTCCATGAAATTGGTATTTAGTATATATAAGAGAAGCTAAGGTCTCAAAAAAATTTTTGGCATTAGCCACCCCCATTACCACCCCCACCTCCTTATTAAAGGGGATGAAAAAAAAATTGTGATTTAGTGTATGTACAGAAACCAGAAACCTCAAAATATTTTTTTTACTTCATCCACACCCCATCACCACCCCCACCCCACTACCGATGTGGGGTATCGTTTTATGGGTTTTTGGGGTAGAGGATTGCAAATATTATATTATTAAAGTTCCATAAACAATTATTTTCACATACAAAGTTTTTTCGTTGTGAGTGACTTGGATAGAGAATCTGGATGTGGAAGTAGTGATTCCTTGGGCAGCGGTTTTTTTTTGATCAAACTTAAAATCTCGACGTTTCATGACTTTATTCTAAACCTATTTGAACAATAAAAATTTTCAAATTTTTTTTTTTTTTCGTTACCAAGTATACTTCCACTGGATGTGGAAGTAATATATGCATTTAAATTTGATTTATTTGATTAAAAACTTGATACACATAGTAAGTATTAATTAATAACAATCTTGTATACCAATAAAAATAGGGTATTCTACAAATATGGGTAATATCATATTTAAATACATAAGGAAAAAAAACAAAGGACATACTTTTTTTCAAAAACGCAGTAGAAACCTGTGAAAAATGAAAAGAAATTCAAATTTCTAATTTGTACCCAACCAATTGACACCAGTTGATTAGTAAAGATCACTTTGTATTCCGTGATACATTACCCTCTATTTCATAAATTAAGCTCTCATCATATGCAAAACATTGCGTTCCCCACGTCGGTGAGGTTTTTTAAGTTTGTCAAAGATGTGCAACCAATCCCGAGTCGTGAAGCAGAGTAAATAGACACGGAAGTATCTGGTAAAGTGAGCTTGCAATTACGTACTCACGTCCTCTTTATATGTTTTTTATTTATTGCATTCCAATAACAATTTTCTTTAGCTACTTATAGAGTATTGCCTCCCAAACTTTTTGATGATAGAACTTTTACCAATGGGTATATATTTATTAGATGTCCCAGTATTTACTTTTTTTTTCGAATAGGGGGAAACCCACACGGCTGCCCATCACTGGAATGGGTCTGAGTGTCAGACTAACTGACTTAAACCCCTCCTCCTGGGGCTCGTCTGTAAAAGAATACTCCGAGGGTACTGCAGCCTCCTGGGCTTATTGTGCTCTCCCTGTCTTAGTTTACACTGTCCATTTTAATATTCCTGTATCACTGACAAGGTGATACAGGTCTGAAAATGAGTTTTGATGGTTTCCGGGTCTGATTGTGTTTGCCCGTAGATATTATATCTTTTAAGGCCTAACGCCTCTCAGTCATGTATAATATGTTCTACAGTTTCTGGTATCTTACCGCACAGTCTGCAGTTAAGGTCGCCAGCGAACTTTCCGATTAAATGCAGGTACTTCTTAACGGGAAAGTGTCCCGTCAGAATGTTATGGTTCTCAACTGGATCCTGTTCTTTGTGAGCAGTTCTTCAGTTTGTTTTGAACATAGTCCATTAATAAGCGTTTTTCCATGTTGATTTCTGGGAATATCTCTCCAGTAGTGGTTGTGTTTACTCTTGACTCAGTCTTTAATTACCCTTCTGGCTGAGCTTTGGATTGGATGTATTCATTTGGAATAATACTACTCTTTCAAGTTTTATATCGTTTTTTCTTCTATATCTTTCAATTCATCATCTATTAGCTCTGTTTGTGTTCTTCATTTAGAGCTGATAGACCAGAGAAATTATTATCATATAATGATAAAAAATTCCAAAATATGGTAATATTTTTAAATTTCATTGACAAAGTATGCTCATATTGGCCATACCGCTTTTAAGATAATTTGGGATTTCTCTTCAAATGCATCAGGCCCCCACTTCTACCCAACTGGATTAAAATCAGTAAAATTAAAATCCTTATTTAGTAGGTACGTCATAAGCATTATGACACATTTCGTTAGTGACGGGAATTCTTCAATTAAAACTATATCTCAATGATTCTTGGGATTGGAGTGCTGATATTGAGGGTAAGGTACTCTATTTTGAGAACTTCACCATATTCAAAGGATATTGTCAAATTGCCCAGAGTGAGAGTACTCTATTATAATTTCATGTTTTATAAGTCCATATCTATCAAAACTATATGTTTTACTTTCACATCCATCTCTCCAGCTCACATGAAGAGGCAGACACCAAATGCTGATTCATGCTGATGATGCTAAAAATTCCGGAGCTACTCAACAATATCTACTGCAGTTCGGGTATAGTTGACGGCACACTTGTTAGGCGTGTAAAAAATGTAGGTGTCTTTGGCGGTGCGATGTGGCGTGTTTGACGGTCAAAGGCGCCGACATTTTTTTGTGCTTCGTAGACCTGAAGACAACTATACACCATTACCTATGGAATGGCAGAGAGATAAACAGCCTCACACTATGCTTCCAGAACCAACCAATTCCGGTTGGGAAATTTACAAAAATGGCTGGCAATCGCTAATTATGTATTAATTACCTTGTGCTTTCTAGGACTGACGAAGCGATCAAGTAAGCGCTGTATCCCATATAGTCCAGTAGAATTAGTAAAAAAAGACTGAAATTTATTGTAATTCGTTTCAGGGTGCCACGTGGATTAAACGATAGTTTTATTGATTACGAACATGACCCTTAATTTAATCCGCTTTTTGACCGCTGGAACATTGTTTATTTAACGATTTATTGTTGAAAAATTAAAAAAAATCGACTTTTTTAAAGATAACTCAAAGACCTTTGACGGTAGGTTTTTCAATTTGTAGATACTGTTAGAACTTTGAAAAACGGTTAATTTGAGAGATGTTTCGTTTGAAACGCTTGAAAATTTGTTTAAATCATTGCAAAAAACCGCGAAAATTTTAGCAATTTGCAAATATTTTTCATTCTTTAACAAAAGCACTTTCGTGCTTGAAACTTTGAACAAATATGTCTTTTATTACCCCAAAGTTATTCCTAAAATTTCATCAAAAAATTTTAATTAGTTGAAGAGATATTCAATTTGTTTATTAAAAACATAAATAATGTAAAATGCAAATTCACCCAGTTCCCGTTGTCGTAGAGGGTTGATCTGGACATCATTTTTTTTGCTGAGACTTAAACTTTATGTTTTCATTAATGGCAAATCAAATTTGCATTATTTTCAACTTCGAAATGTCGTTTGAAAAAGTGTCACATTTTGAGGTTAGGCTTTTTGTTAATAACTTTTAAACAAATGAAGATTTTGCAATATCGTTCTCATATCTTTGTTGCTGGGGTCTTTTCACACATTTTCAAAAAAAAAAAATTGACTCTGTAGCCTTATTAGAAGCCGAGATGATTTTTTTCTAATAAATTTGTAAAAAAATTTTGACAAAAAATAATTGTTTATAACAAATTATTGTTTAATTAGGAAAAAATCGACATGACAGATATTATTATTTCATCACGCAAATTAAAAAAAAAGTCAAAATCGGAGAAACGGTAAATTTTTGATTGACGGATTTGAACTCGTTTCGATCATTTTATGAACGTGTTACAGATATGACTCATGCTTCTCACTCCTGTTCCGACGCTGATTTAAAATTAATTATTGTTATCGTTGGAAATTGAATTTTTCCCCCAAACTCAGCTCTATTACAAAGATAGACTATTAAACTAGTTTTTTACAATTAATTATTTTTTAATTATTTGCTTTTATCATGATTAGAGAATATTATTTAGGTATTATGCAAATCACAACTTACACACTTTTTTATTTATTATGAAAATACCTACTTTCTGTATATTGTTGCCCTAATCTGGGCACGCTAATATACTAGTTAGGTAAATACTTTAAAACACTTATTATTGGAGAACCAATCAAAACAACTACTCTCCTAGCTAATACTGACGAAGTATTGAATTACATGATAGGATTCTTAGCATTTTAAAGAAAAAAATATTGAAAATATTTAAATCATTTATTTACACTTAGTCATTCACACTTTTTTATTTAATATGAAATTATCTACTTTCTGTATATTGGTACCTTAACCGGGTCACGCTAATATACTACTTAGGAAAACATTTTAAACTAGTTGTTCGCCAAGTTTCATCTGTTAATGTTTATTAATAAACAAATTACGCACTTATTAAAAAAAAAATCATCTCGGTTTCTAGTAAGGCTACAGTCATTTTTTTGGAAAATGTGTGAAAAAACCCCAGCAACAAAAATATCATAACGATATTGCAAAATCTTCATTTGTTTAAAAGTTATTAGCAAAAAACCTAACCTCAAAATGTGACACTTTTTCAAACGCCATTTTGAAGTTGAAAATAATGCAAACTTGATTTACCATTAATGAAAACATAAAGTTTAAGTCTCAACAAAAAAAATGATGTCCAGATCAACCCTCTACGATGACGAGAACTGGGTGAATTTGTATTTTACATTATGCATGTTTTTAATAAACAAATTGAATATCTCTTAAACTAATTAAAATTTTTTGATGAAATTTTAGAGGTAACTTTGGGGTGATAAAAGACATACTTTGTCAAAGCTTAAAGCATTAAAGTGCTTTTGTTAAAGAATGAAAAATATTTGCAAATTGCGAAAATTTTCGCGGTTTTTTGCAATTATTTAAACAAATTTTCAAGCGTTTTAAATGAAACACCTCTCAAATTAACCGTTTTTCAAAGTTCTAACAGTATCTACAAATTGAAAAACCTATCGTCAAAGGTCTTTGAGTTATCTTTAAAAAAGTCGATTTCTTGGAATTCTACAACAATAAATCGTTAAATAAACAAAGTTCCGGCGGTCAAAAAGTGGACCAAATTCAGGATCATGTTCGTAATCAATAAAACTATCGTTTAATCCACGTGGCATCCTGAAACGAATTACAATATGCATATTTGCTAATTCCACTGGCCTAATAAGGCTATTTAATCGTTATGTTCATATTAAAACTTCATTGTATTAAAAAAAAAATCAGCTACTATTTTACTTCCTTGTATTTTTGGTATTAAATATCAGCTAGATTATATGTTAGATCACGGTTTACATGAGTGACTTTTTAAAAAGATTTATTTACTTAAATGGAGCCAACGTTGGCTCTTGTAGAAGGAATATAATAATAATTAGAAGTGTTTCATTCTAAGTGAGTTTAATAACTGATTCAACAAAGCGTGTTTAGTCATATTTATAACATACAGAACCTGAGTAAGCAAAATATATAACAAAGGAATTGCAGTTCTGCAGTCTGCACAAGCTATGAGAAACAAAGATGTAATATGATATCTTGAAGATAAGCAATTAATAAGAGAAGCTGTTATCGTGAAATACGATATACCTGTGAAGGTTTATTATGGCTAAGTCGCAATAAGATAGCGTGTAATATTATATAACAACTTCCCCCTTAATAAAAAAGTTGATGTTATGCAGCAACTTTTGAAAATTGTTAAAACGTTAAATGAATATAATGCAAAAATAAATTGAAACAATGTTGAATGAATACAAAGCAAAATAATAAAATGATGTAAAAGTTAAAATTGGTAAGCGATAATAAAACATTACATAACGTAATAAGGATAAAATACAATAGTCTAAATTAATAGACAAGGGTAAAACTCCACATGAAAGTCTATGTTAACTCGATGTCCTCTTCTTCTTGAGGTCTAATACCGGGTCGCTTTCTTGGAGGGATCAGTCTAGGAAATTTGGTAAATACTCTGCTTCGCTCTGAAGGAGGTGAAGGAGGGTTATCCGTTGAGGGTTGGATTCGCAATGCTCCACATCTTCTTCTGCATTTACAAGTTATGTAAAGTAGAACTAATAGGATGATGAGAGTGATTATGAAGTATGTGAACCAAGATACATGTTTGGTCACAAAAGGTTCGTTTATGAGGTCGTCTAGGTCTTTGGAATATTGCTCTAGTTTGTTTTTAGCAATATCTAAATCTTCTACGTCGAGACTGTTTAATTTAAGCGGTTTTAATTTTGGGATTTCGATTTTGTCGGGCATGTGATTGCAGCATTCAAAAGGAATTTGGATTGGATGTGAATTGTCCTTAATTTCGGAAAAGTCTTTAGCACTGGCTTGTATTCGAGTAATGCCTGCATAGGCGTAACATCCTGGTTGTAGTTTTATGATGGAATTTTTGTTAATTAGCTCTGTTATGGATTCTCTCTTAGGGCAGTTGATGGTAATGTGAAGTGGTTCGGAATTAATTACTAGCCATGTGTTGTCTTCAAGTTCTTGGACGTTGTATCCTTGACTAATGATGAAGGAAGTTTGACAATTTTCTGGGAGTTTCGGCAATGGTTTTAATATTCTAGCTTCACAAATGGCATTTTGGTCGATAGGATAAGCAAACAGGTTCGAACATAGTTTGGTTCCAAAATAAAGTGGTTTGCATTCTTTCAAATTTTGTATAGGTATGTACATTAAAGAATCATCGTCTCTCGCGATAAACTTTTGTGAAATAGATAAAAAGTGATGTAGACCAGTTCTGTTATCAAGTATAGGTATAGGGTACAGACGAAAGGTGTTTTAATTTTGAGGTTCAATGAGAGGTATTGTTAAAACAAATATTAAGTTAGAATCTAGTTGAAAAGCTTTTAGTTCAATAATATCCAGATATTGAGCAACTGCTGATAGTTTAATTGGAAGAGGTAAATTGTTCCTTCGCAAACTCTGTGAAATCTCTTGTAACGCCGTTACTAAGTGATCAGGTGTTATGATTGATGAATGAATAATTCCTAATCTGGCGAATGTTATTGAATTTAAAATATCGTTTAGATTGTCTTCGATGTACAAATAGCTGGCCATTAGTTGTTCGGAAATGTATAAAAATTTTAGTTTTATTTCGGCAGCTTGGATCGTTTGAGTCATAGTTTGAATTGTGTGCTCGATTTCTTTGATATCTTTGTTAAATGTTTCCTCATCAATTTGTAATTTTTGTATAGTTAAGTTGAAATTTTTGATAACAGAAGTTGTAACTGAGATTTGATTTTTGATTAAGTTTTCTAATTGATGTTCGTCATTATTTAATTTATTTATACAGTTAGTGTAGTACTCGCCATCTTCGGCGTCTAAGTTTCCGGTGATTGATTTGAATATCGTTCCAAAACCGTTAAGTATTCCGCGTTTATATCTCTTTGTGTCTGAAAAGACTTCGTCAAATTTCGTTTTTATCGAACTAGCTATTTGCATTAAAAGGTTAAACTCTGTTTTAACTTCGCTTCTAAACAGGATTGATTTTTGATCAGCACCATCGAGGGTGTTCAAGATTCTGTCTAAATTATTTTGATTCTTGTCAAAAGCTAGTTTGAATATTTTTATGCACTAGTAGAGTCCATTTGTCATTTGTCACCACGATGTCCGTGTCTTGGTGATAGTATACACCAACAGTGTTATTGATCGGGGTAATTTTGTATTGACAGAGTGCTGATCCGAACAGCAGGAGAAACCTGAAAATAAATTTAATTTTCAGTATATGGTTTCATTCTATCAAAATTTACTTTAGTCTCTTGTTTTGTTTCGAGATTTAATAGGGTAGCAGAATTTTGAAAAATTTCTTTTATTTTAAAGGGACCGTTAAATTTGTTTTGTAGTTTGTTCTTAATTTGTGATTCTTTTACATAAACTAAGTCACCTATTTTGTATTCAGGTCGTTTTTGGGGAATATTTATGTCGAAGCGAACTTTTGCTTTCTCTTCTTGAGATTGTGTTCGACTACGGGCTATTTTATAGTAGTGGGATATTCTATTGTTTAAATCTCTAACGTATTTAGTTATTAATTCTTTTTGGTTGTACAAAGTTTCGGGTGGTCTGTTAGATGTATGACCAAAGATAAGTTCATATGGGGTAAAACCGTGTGTTTTATTTACCGAATTGTTATAGCATATTACTGCATATGGTAAAATTGTGAAAGGATGTTCGTTCGGATTTTCAGTTTTATGAATTCTTATCATTTCAGCTAGAGTAGCATGAAATCTTTCTATGGATCCGTTCGATTGGGGATGTCCTACGCTTGAATACGTCAGTTTTATGTCGTAGAGGGTGCAGAGATCTTTGAGCAAACGGTTGTCAAATTCGCCACCGTAATCGCAATGGATTCTTAGCGGGGTGCCGTAATGTTGAAAGTATAACAACAAGGTATTTACGACGTATTTTGCGGATTTGTCCGGGACTGCATAGGCTTGTGTAAATTTAGTTAACTCGTCGCGAATAGTTAAAGCGTAGTTTCGAGTTGGGAATTCAAATAAATCGATATTAATTCTTTCGAATGGTGTTCTTGGGGTTTCTGTGACTACTAGAGGGTTGTTAAGGTTTTTCCGGCATACTTTAGTCTTTTGGCAAGTTTCGCAATTTTTTATAAAATTTTCAACGTCTTTAGTTAGACCTTGCCAAGTGTATTTTTCTCTAATTCTTCGAATCGTTTCATTTATTCCGCGGTGTAGATTATTTTTACCAAAATGATTTTGCTCCAATATAATTGGAATTTCATCTTCGTCGGCAGTTCTGACGATATCTTGACAAATTACTACTTTTAAGTCTTTTTCCGCAAAAATGAATGATAGAATTTCGAGTATGGGGAGGTCTAGGTTATTTTCGACAAAGTATGTCTTAGAAAGGTCTAAAACATCTTGATTTTTAAATAATACCAAAAATAGATGTTCAATTACAGATTCGATATCAAAAGGTAGAGGGATGATAAAATATCTCCTATGTCTGACTGTTTTGCTCGATACAATATTGATTTTATCGTTATGAAATTCGGGGTTTTCTTCGAATATGTCTTCGATAATTTTATGATACAGGTCTTGTAGGTTATTTTGTTGGAAGAAAGTTATAATATCTTTGTGTTCTCGATACAAAAGTTGTTTGTTCGAGGCTTTGATTTTCGAATAGTCAATTAGAGATGTTGTCTTATATAAGTTGGCGAAAGTTTCGAATTCTTGGGAAATTTGTTCGTCAGTGATCTCGTTATTGTCTGGGTTTTCGTCGTCGTCTGACTCTTCGTCATTCGCGGCTAGAACCTTTGAATAGAATTTGGAACATTCAGAAAAATGATTAATTTTGATTCTGGAAAGTGCATCCGCGTTCTTATTGATTTTGCCGGGTTTATAAATTATTTCGTAATCGTACTCTTCTAATTTGAGTCGCCAACGAGCAAGTCTACTTCCTGGATCTTTTATAGAGAATAGCCAGGTGAGTGGTCTGTGGTCGGTGACAAGTTTGAACTTTCTACCGTACAGGTATGGTCTAAAGTGCTTTACACTCCATACTATCGATAAAAGCTCGCGTTCAATCGTTGAATATTTAGTTTCTGCACTGCACAAGGTTCTAGAAGCATAGGCAATGGGTAAATCTTTGCCAATAGGCCCCTGGCTCAGCACCGAGCCGACGGCAAATGCGCTCGCATCAGTGGTTAGAACGAAAGGTTCATCAAAGTTGGGGTAGATTAATATCGGAGTTGTCGTTAATGTTTGTTTCAAATTTTGAAAGGAATTTATACAATCATTGTTGAAGAGAAATGGTACGTCTTTTTGTAGTAGTTTTGTTAAAGGCTTGGTTATCTTGGAGAAATTTGGGATAAAGCGCCTGTAAGCGCCGGCTAAGCCTAGAAATGATTTAATTTCTTTTGGATTTTTCGGTTGAGGAAAATTTAAAATAGCGTCAACTTTCGAAGGGTTCGGTTTTACGCCGTCTTTTGTAATGAGATGTCCTAAATAAGCGACTTCCTTGCGGAGAAACTCGCATTTGTCTGGTTGAATTTTGAGGTTGGCTTTTTGAAGGCGTTTAAAGACTTCAGTTAGACGAGAAATGTGTTCGTGAATTGTAGGAGAGTAAATAATGATATCGTCCATGTAGACGAGGCATCGTTCATTTTGAATACCTAACAGGATGTTATCCATAACTCTTTGAAAAGTTGATGGAGCGTTTTTGAGTCCAAATGGCATTCGCACGAATTCATAATGACCGTTCTCAACTGTGAAAGCAGTTTTTTGAATATCTGCGGGATTAATTTCAATTTGGTGGAAACCAGAAGCCAAGTCTAAGGTTGTGAAATATTGGCATTTGCCAAGTTGGTCTAAAAGATCGGAAATGTTGGGCAGAGGATATTTGTCACCAATTGTAACCTCGTTGAGTTTGCGGTAGTCGACTACGACGCGCCATTTCTGTTTACCAGAAGCGTCCAGTTTTTTGGGAACTACCCAGACAGGAGAGGACCAAGGTGAGATTGAGGGTTGAATAATACCTTGACTTAACATTTTCGATACTTGGGACTTAACTTCTTCTTTATGGACCTGAGGATATCGATACGATTTAGTGAATATCGGTCGGGAATTTTCGGTGTCAATAGAATGCTTAATTTCGTTAGTAAAAGTTAAATTGTCTCCTTCCAAATAGAATATATCTTGAAAGTCTAAACAAAGCTGCGTTACTATTTCGGCCTCTTCTTCGTTTAGATGATCCAAGCGCAATTCGTTCCTAATTTCGAAGGATCTGTCTGTCTGTGGATGTTTGTCGGAATTTTGAGTATTTAAATTAAAAATTGATTTGAATTTTTGTACTGGTTCTAGTTTAAGGTTAGAGAAATTTATAGTTTTCGGTATTGCGTTAGCGTTCACGATCGAAGTTAAAAATTCTTCGTTGCTGTCGATTTTTACGAGAGCATTTGGTAGGCGTACTTTTTCAATTTCTTGGGCTAACAGTATAGCCTCGGTATTTTGCAGATTACATTTTAATTTACAGATTTTTTCCATGCGAGGTTCGATAGAAATTAAATTTTTGATGTTGCCTAAATTTGGATTTTGGTTTTTGATGTTAGAGTTACCAGTTGGTTGTACAGGTAAATTTACTGTAGTTTCTTCCGTGACTTTAAATAGTGGTACGGTTTTAAAATTTGTGACTAGTTGTTTATTTTTGAAATCTACTCGGCATTCGTAATGTTCTAAAATGTCTGCGACTAGTAGTCCATCAAAATCTATATCTAGGTTATAGATATAAACCTTGTGTGACTCATCTGAAAAGGGGATGAGAACAGATTCGTTGATATAAATTTTTTGATCAGTAATACCCTGTATAATTACATTTTCAGGGGATCCACGTCTATAATTTTCAGCTGTTTTAGGTTTAAACATTGAAATTCCTGCACCTGTGTCAATCAAAATTTTAAATTTGCCGGTTGCGTCTTTGATGTAATAAAGATTTTTTGAATTTACGGTTAATAGGGTGTGAGAAAGCGTATTTACATGAACGTCTGTTCTGGGAAGTTCAGCATTGGATCGAAACTGTCGTTGAGATTCATTGTTTGTATTTGGTTTGATATTTGGTCGAATTGGTCTATTTGTTGTGTTGGAGTATCCGTGGGGTACTCCGGATCTAAGCGAAAATCCTGAGGATTAGCAGTATAATCCTCCTGTAGTGTTTGAGAATTAGCAGTATAATTCTCGTACTGCTCATAATATTGAGAATTAGCCGTATAATTATCTGAAAAAGTTTGAGCGTTGCCTGAATCGTAATTTTCATAACTATCACTTACGTTTTGATAATCGGGTGAGTAGTCATTATATTGATTATAGTTACATTGATTATCATAATTGTCATGGGGTTCGTAATTCAAATGATGAGCTTTTTGCTGGTTAAAGCGATTAAAATTTGGGTTAGGTTGGATAGCTGATGGTCGCTGTTGCATAAAATTAGGGTTCGGCCTTATGGCTGAGGGCCTGTTTTGCTGTGATTGATTTGGCTGATTATTTTGAGGGAATGTCCTCTGACTAAATTGATTATTACTCGGTTGTGCGAAATTTTGATGAGAAAAATTTTGTGAGTTTGGGTTTCCTTGGAAACTTGGTCTCTGGAAGTTTTGAGACTGTTGCCTTGTGCGGCATTCGCTTATTACATGTCCATTCCGTTTACAGAAGGAACAAAACTTTTGTTGCAAATTGGGACCTTGTGGTCGCTTTTGTTGAATTACTGGATTTTTGACTGGACTATTTTTTGGGAATTTTTGCTGTTCAAAATAAGAGAGTTGTAGCTCTCTACGAATTCTAATAATCGCGTTCATTATAGAAGGAGGGTTACTGGCACGTATTATTCTGCCTGGATTTGGTTCTAGACCCGTTAACAAATTATTTAATGTCATAGTTTCAATCAGGTTTGTTTGCGCGGTTCTTTGCTCTGAAGTTAAATTTTGTTTTTGCACTGCAGCGTGCATTTTCGCATTGTGCGTTTGTAAACGCGAAACGAATGTTAAGGCGGATTCACTAGGTAATTGGTGAATTCGTTGTAGGTCCTGAATTAGGGACGTTAAATCTCGGGAGTCTCCGAAGTGAGTTTCTAGTAGTGCCTTTATTTCTGGCCATGTGCTAGGGTTGCGTGAATTTATAAGTTCGGCGGCTCTGCCTTTTAATTTATTTTTGATGTGCATGGTTAATAGAATTTTTTGGTCATGAATTGCCATACTTTGTGCACAGGAACACGAGTTTAGGAATGTCTGTAAATTTATGGCGTTGCCATCGAATTCTGGTATTAGTGAAAAAATTTCAGAGAGCTTGTAAGGCTCAATTTGTTGTGGTTGTTGTTGTTGTTGTTCGGCTGGTGCCGGTGGCACTGGTTGAACAGTCTCTGGTTGAGCTCTATCAGGCATTTTGCTTTTTTATTTAGAGATTTTTGAACTAAAATTGGTTACGTATCAGCAGTATGATACGGAAATTAAATTAAAATTAGCTTGTTTTGTTACGTCGTAACACAGTCGTTTCGTGAATACGAAAATATATAACTTAAAATTAGAATTGTTGCGTTGTAGCTTGTAAAGGATTTGTTTGATAACAGAATTGGCTTTGTTTGCCGAGTGTATTAGCGGTATAATACACGTAAATAATTGTGAGAAATAATAATTGTAAAAATGAAAAATAAAATAACGAGATGATTCTTAAAAATGACTTACATTAATTTCATCTCCATGAGTAGGTTCTTCGTCCGTCAAGGGATTGGGATCCGCCACCGCCAGTGAGGAAGGTCTCCTTGTTCTAATAGATGTACCCGCACTAGTTAGGCACCTTTTGCAGATGTTCCCCTTGTTCTCTTACGCTTCACTACCAGTTAGGCTTCTTGTTCTGATGATGTTTACGGATCCTACCGACTGCGCCAATGTTAGATCACGGTTTACATGAGTGACTTTTTAAAAAGATTTATTTACTTAAATGGAGCCAACGTTGGCTCTTGTAGAAGGAATATAATAATAATTAGAAGTGTTTCATTCTAAGTGAGTTTAATAACTGATTCAACAAAGCGTGTTTAGTCATATTTATAACATACAGAACCTGAGTAAGCAAAATATATAACAAAAGAATTGCATTTCTGCAGTCTGCACAAGTTATGAGAAACAAAGATGTAATATGATATCTTGAAGATAAGCAATTAATAAGAGAAGCTGTTATCGTGAAATACGATATACCTGTGAAGGTTTATTATGGCTAAGTCGCAATAAGATAGCGTGTAATATTATATAACATATATACTTCAATTTATGTTACTATTTCTAGAGAAAGAGTGGAGGGGGGAATCTGCTGTTATATTTTTATAGAAATTCCAATACTTGCGTATTTGTTCAAGTTTTGACATCCTCCTCCTTCGTCTCTCATCCTTCCCGGCATCCTCTCTGATGGCCATTTCGTGTTTTCTACTGTAGTGTAATTTGAAGACCTTCTATGCCCATTTTATGGGCTATAATCTCCATTACTAGTGTGGTTTTGATGATGAGGCATTCCATTAATTAGTCACTATTTCCAGATATCCGTCAATTTGTTTCACATTCCAGAGGTACCACCAAATAACTATTTGCTTGTAAGACTAAACTGCACACGGTATCACATTAATAAATAATGTAGATGTAAGTGTACAAAAATAACGAAACGTATTTTTAACCGTCTTCAATATCGATATTTAGTCCACTAGCCCAGTCGATGAAAGTATTTACTAACAAAAACTTGCAAAAAATATATTTTTTAATGAGTTCGTGAAAGTGTATAGCATATCCTGAAAAGTTTACATTTCGTTCAGATAAAGAACATAAAAAAAAGTGAAAAAAATCATCAATTTGCTTAAAGTCGATTTCATATTTTCTAATTTTTGAAATACCCTGTATAATTTATCTTAGGTTTGCACAACTGTTTATGACTTCCTAAGACAAGCAAAACTTTTTATAAAGAATGACTTTTTCTCGGCAAATCAAAAATAAGAAAGTTTACAACAGTTGTGTTAGGTACCCCATCCGGGGACACATTGTATATTAATTATAAATAAGAAGATATTAACGAAAAATACCGTGTACCGGGGCTACTTTGCTCTTTTTTTAGTAAAATCGTTTTTCGGAAAAGTGATAACAGTACACTGTCCTCTATGATTCAGTAGATATCTGAAATAGGCGCTAGCAAAATTGCTGACTAGCTCCGGTTGACTGTTTAATAGAAAGAAAAATTAAAGTAGTATTAAAAAATTTGCTCTGTGATATTGTAAGGAGACTCTGCTAGAGGTATGTAGCTCGATACGTATTTAATCCATTGAATTCATTTTGCCGATATGTTATATAGTTTGTTTTAGAAGTTATGCCGTGTTGCTAAAACTTAAAAGAAGTCACGATATCTTTGCTGGTAATGTAATCCCGTATTTTTTTAAATATCTGACTTGCAGTAAAATAATTAAAATTCTACCGGAATCTCGAAGATCAAAGTCGAGGGATGTTTTATTTATTTTTTGTGAATTTTTGTTTTCTATTTTATTGAAAATTCTATCCAAATTTTATTTTATGTAAATGCTTATTACATTTCGTAACATTGTTTCTAATAAACGTTATGAAAACATGCTGTAACATCTTTGTTTTTGAAGATTTTGGGATTTAAATGCGAAGGCAAAGTTTCCCCATTTTACGGATAACTTTGCCAACATTTTGAATTTTTAAAAAGGTATTTATTGACATCTAAGGCCTATAAAAATCCAGCAGTGTATAGGCAAATCCCTAAAATTTCAAATATATAAGTCCCAACTTTTCAGGATTAACTTATTTTGAGATATATCCAAAAAACCTTTAAAAGGCGGCAAAGTAGCCACAGTACCACAGTACACAGTATATTAAAAAGTTAATATAAAAAATATAAAATGTAATAAATGGTATGTAGGTAGAAATAAGGTACCAATAATTTTCTTCTATCTATTATAAATAACTCACTTACATTTGACCTTCGTCCCTTTGCAGCGCTAAAATCCGTTAAAAATATGACTAAAATAGCACGTCAAATTATTTGTTATAAAATACTCTGTAAAAAAAACCTTGATGCATTTTTTTTCAGAGAAGGTCGAGGAAACTTTCCATATTTGATAAAAATCTGTAAAAGTCATGTAATAATATAATTGTATGCACTTATTTGGTATCAAAATGAAGCTTGCATCATCAGGAATCAGATTTCGCCATAAAATAGGCTATCAATATACCCAATGGAAAGTTAGGAGGACAACTTCCTGGAAACTGTCGGAGTCAAAACGAAAAGTTTCCAGGAAGTTTTCCATTTTCTACAGTGTAGGGTATCATCATTTTTTTAAAAACCATTTTTTTTTTTTCGTTTATCTAGACGTTTTCATGTACGCGTAATGCATGTCTACTTAAATAAAGAGCATATTTATTTATTAATTTCTCTTCCAATATGGTGAATTTCAATTGATTGAATGAATGTACGGCATTTATGTGTGGTATTTTCTAGCATTGAATTTTATTCACATTGCTCTTTTACAGGTTCAGCCGTCCGTTGTTTTGGGCAGTGTTCCTCTAGTACCCGCCAAAGGAGCATACAAGGAGTTAAAACTGACTGACGCAATTACAATGTTGGTCCCACATCCGCCGCTATTTCCGATGTCAAGAGTTCAGATCCCTGTGTTTGTTGATAGGCAAAAAGCGAAGCTGTTGACGGCGATTGTTGTTAGGTAAGATTTTACTCAGATTACGATAAATTAGATTAAAGCTGCTAAATAACTATTTATAATCGATATTGGCTTAATATTTGCATCAGATTTGTTGAAACAATATTCAAAATCAGTTTAGTAGCCCAGTAAATTAGAGTATAGACTTAAGAATGGAAATAAAATCTGTTCGCTGATAGAATCCCTGTCGTATAGTGTAAAGAATATCGTCCGGAGCTTTATCCTTCCTTTATTGAAATATTGTTTCTAACCTAACATGTAACGTAAGTTTTAATCTTTGTGGTCAAGTTATGACCGACGTGCGGCATTTCTAGTGTTCGACAGCGTAACGGGTGTCGTCGTCGAATGCGGCTGGCGATTCCAGAAGCGGGTCGATTTTCTCTGAAATCGGGTATAGCAGGTGTAGTGCACTTATTTCAATTAGTGTCTAAGAGGGCAATTTTAATCTTGTTCTATTGTTAAAATACTAAACATGCATGCTGGGGAATTTTTAAATCCGCAATCACAGCAGTTAATTTTGAATTTGTTGGAATATTTTCAAAATGAAAATGAAAATGGTGGACCTATTTTGTCAATAAAAGCTGTTCAAAGGTGAGTGGGTGAGGCTTTAAAAATCGATGAAAAGACTATAAGAAAAATAGCTAAAAACGACAAAGAAAATGTGGAACCTCAAGTTTTGGTTAAACGGAATCGTAAAAAGTCCAAAACAGGTTACACGATGAAATAAAAAATGTTATTTACGATATGGTGTCTGATCATAAACATATTTTCTTGGCTATCCTTTTAGAATAGCTAAAATCTAGAGCAATAGTTGATATTGGCCGTACCAGTTTATATATAAAGTTTTAAAAAATTAGGCCTTTCCTTTAAAAAAGATGACAATATGAAAGTACTGTGTGAAAGACCACAAATTTATCTAAAACGGCTAGAGTTTTTACGCAAATACGTAAAAAAATTGAAAAGTAATGACCAAGATGTAGTGTTCTTAGACGAAATTTGGATCTTTAGCAGAGGAGGATTAAAACTTTCTTGGCAAGATGATTCCAGTAAATCGAAATGGCGTCGTACAGCTACAGAAGGTAAAAGATTTATAGTTGCACATGCAGGATCTATTCGTGGCTTTGCTGAAGATGCGAGTTTAGTTTTCTCCACCAAGAATGAGTCAGCAGATTACCATGATAACATGAACTCTGAAAATTTTGAAAAGTGGCTGCCAGAGAGACTTTTGCCGGGGTTACAAAATCTAAGCATTATTGTTTTAGATAATGCTAAGTACCACTCTCGGATTGAAGAAAGACAACCAACCCGATCTTGGACGAAAGAAAAAATACAAACATTGTTAAAAACCAAAAACATAGATTTCAGTGATACCGCATTTAAAGCCGAATTGCTCCAAATAGCTGGAGCTAACAGAACAGAGAAACACTATGTTGTCGACAATTTAATTAGAGAGCATGAACATGAAGTACCACGGCTTCCACCAAATCACTGTCAGTTCAACCCAATATAACTTGTTTGTTAAATTATTATAAATTTACAATAGATGTATTATATATGCTTATAATTCAATTTCCTTTAAATAAATCTAATTAAATACATCAAGTAAAATATAAAACAAAGCGACGCCACTGTGCATTCGAAAACACCAACGAGCCTACGGCATCTTAGTTAACCCTTTCACTGCTCAAAGCGTGTATACGCGCGAAAAATAAATGGGCCCACTGTGCTCCAAGCGCGTTAACTCGCCTGTCGTTTTTAAATTGGTTCAGACTGCTCAAAGCGATTTAACACGCGTATATGTACTATTAATACATTTTTATATACTTACACAAGTTTCTGTTGTACCTTAATATTTTTGATAAGAATGTTGTTTTGTTTTTATGTTTATGTTTACTTGTACTGTTTTTAACCATTTTTTAAAAATAAATTATTATTATTGAAACTAGAGCACTTGGTTTTTGTTTTTCTTTCAATTTTATATATAATAATAGACTATGCATACAATAAACCAAATCAAATAGTAACGTAAAATCGGATCTGCGTGCTCCAAGCGCGTATACTCGCAAGCGGTCAATTTATTGCGCACTACACGAGAATTACGTGAAACCGCGCTGCGCAGCGAAAGGGTTAAGACGTTCGTGACGTCGCGTGTTAATTCAGAGGTTACCACTTCGAGTCAAAAATGTAAGAACTACACCACCACCTGCCACGTGAAAGCATGTAAATGTTTACGTTATAAGCGACGTGTTGATATTATATTATGAAATGTATATTACTAAAATATATAAATAGATATTAAAAGGAAATAACATTTCACCAGATTTCCTTCTATTCAATTACAAAAACATAAAAATCAAAAAAATATATTTCAAATTAAAATAATTAATAACTTCTTTATTTACTGATCGATTTTGTTCAAAAGCAAGATTTCTTCCTCTAGCTAATACTAACTTACTGTCCAGTTTTTAACCCAATCGGACTTTTCTTTCTTGATGTATCGTGCTTACAAGGAACTGACGGACGGATGGACGAACAGACGAACTTTGAAAGTTGGAAGGAATTAGTAGGGTCAAAAATAAATAAGTAAGGAAATCGCGTCATATACCCTAAAGAGGAAACACCAAGCAGCTACGGACACGTGTTTCGGAATTATTGTTCCTCATCAGCGTAGCGTAGCATCAAAAACGATCTGAAAAAGACAGATAGGAACAATAATTGAAAGTTGAAAGTACAGTACACAGTACTCTTGTATATGCATTTATATCTAGATTGGCCTAATTTTAGGCCTTCACCGACAGTCGGCATGTAGAGCCCTATGTGGACTGCCCATTTCAACCTGGCAGGTTAAATGAAATGGGAAGGAATAGGAACACGTCTCCGTAGTTACTTGGTGTTTCTTCTTTAGGGTATATGACGCGATTTTCCTAACTTATTTTGAAAGTCGGTCAGAATTCGTTCACTAACACAATGATATGAAGATTTTTTCTCCGGTTTTAGAAATGTGTCGATCAAATGCAATACACTTTTTCGTTTTCGTATTTGCAAAGAGTATAATAAACGGAAACACACCTCTTTTCATTAAGATTTCTAACTCTTGTGATATAGTTACGCCAATATAACGGCGCGGCCTCTATTGTCGGTGTTAAAGTAACAGACAGAGCCGTATTTTGAATTTAGTTGTCACTGTCGCGAGGGACGGGCAATGCGTCTACGCATAAGACATTCCTATCTTGACATAAGCAAAACAGAGTAAGATTTTTTTTTATTTGCCGCATTGAGTTTCTATTTGCCGAAAAGTCTATTTTGAAACCTCTAGTATTATTTTGTTCATTCTAATACGCAAAAAATTGAAGTACGACTGTGTAATACTCTTGTCAGCGTGTAATAGCGCCAACCTTGATGATTTTATGGACAGTTTTTGTAGACTTTTTTATTTGCATTATAAGTATGTATGTAGTGAACTATACTTGATGTATTTTTATATAATTTTGTAATAAGGATGCTCAAAACTGAGATTTTAGACAATAATGTTTTAGTATATTTGATTTCTAGAATATATAACTGAAGAACACCGTGTACATTTGTTGATAGTGCCATTAATGAATAGTATGTCTGCTAAGATATATAATGTGCTTTATCATCATTGAATTTCTGCTCAACTAAAGCGCGAATATAATGAAGAGAAAGATAGCTGCGTGTAAAATGTAGCATGATGAGATGAATCGAAAATTGGAGAGAAGGATATAAATGAAATTCCTCCCTTATATATCTATTTGATTTATTGAATAATAGCTCTTCACAAAAACAGAGATTCTCATAAACGATCAATTTAAACCGGAGATTTTGTACATGTTCATATCGATTATACATGAATGGTTAATAGCCAGCCAGAGTTAGCAGAGGATTAATTTTAGTTTGTACAAATTTTAGCAGGCTTTTCCTTCACATGCATTTTAGATTTAATCGTTATCACTCAGTAATCCGTTACGTTAACAACTTGCCAAATTAATTACTAGATTGATTTGATTACAGTTTTAATTTCAAACAAAAATGTTTTTATGCATTTTTTTATATGCTTTGCAAATGCAAACACGAGGAATAAATAAATTGCATAAATATATCGCTCGCACAGAAAAAAATTCGTTGTGTTAGGCTTATAATTCTGAACAACTTCCAAATTGTCCGTCTATCTGTCCATCGGGATAACTTAAAAAGATGTATTGAATCTTGGACTGTACGGTAGTGTTAGCTAGAGAAAGAACCCTAGTATTTTCTTAAAAAGTCGTACATTTTAAGAGAAAAATATACATGACATGATCCAAATATACATGAGGTGAGACGTATCGCCAGTATCAAGATGGCGTCATCGGGAAATGATTAAAATTACAAATATGTCAATTATACTTCACAATGAGCTTATTTTCAAAAATCTGCGACGAGTACTATGGAATGTTCAATGACACAGGCACACAAAAAAAAAAGGTCAACGTACTTTTTTACCGACTATCATATCTATATATATTTTGGGGCGCTGAAACCGAATTCGAGGTCAGAATTGTCACATGTCGCAATATTTTCATGTAAGCTCAAAAACAGATTAGATCAAGCCTGAAATCGGTTAAAAAGTAAATTGAGGGATTAAACGAGTTGACTCATGTTTTGATACGTATATTAGGCTTAGGCTAACCTCTTCCTTTTGTGTTAACTATTTTGTGCACAATAGACGTTTATTTATTTATTTATTTATTTATTTATATTTATTTATATTGGGGAGCTGAAACCGAATCCGAGGTCAGAATTTTCTTATCATGTCAGGATTTTGACATAACCTCAGAAAAATCTTAAGAAATACCTCAAAAATGGTCAAAAATGCATGTACCTACAGGTAAAATAAAAAAAAATTTAATGAGCAAGCCATCATACCAGCACGTATTTTTGGTCATTAAAATTGAATATATGTCAGAATGGAATTCACACGTTAAAACGTTTACATTTTGATTCAGGCTCGAAAAACCTGTGAAGATTAACCCAAATTGCGTTTATAAGATAAATAAAGATCGAGAAAATCTCGACCCTTGAGAATTCGTAAAAAATCGCTCTTTATTTCTTCCTGTGATATCGCACTCTTTTTTATTCAAAAGATCTATGCTGTTGGTCTCTCATCCTTTTCTTGCCACTGTCTGCAGTGTCGGTTTTAGATATAAATTGCCCCTAGGCCCAGGTCAATTTTGCGCCCCCCCACCTCCGGAATAAGAACAAGTTAAATGTCTTGTATTATAATCTCTATGCTTGCTATCACTACAACAAATTATTATCATGGTTTATCCTTTCCTCCAATATCTGTTAAAATCAAATCAAATTACACTAACAATACAGTCTTTTTACATCCAGAAGTGGTATCAAAAAAATAAAATATTGATGGGCTCAGTAATGTCATAAAACTATTCCCCAGTGAAAAAATAAGCGCAGAAATGAAACAAAAAAAATATGAGTACGAACAACTTATCATTAAATTAAGAAAAGAACAAGTAAATAAAGAAATATTAGATTCAAATAACAGACAAAAAACTATTTGGAACATTATCAATAAAAATACCGGTAAAAACAACAATAAAAAGGAAGCAATGTCAATATCTCCTGATGAATACAATGTCTTTTTTACTCAAATTGCGGATAAACTAATAAATCAAGTACCTAATTCAAATTCTACACACATGGAATATTTACATAATAATGCTAAAACAAGTGATTTATCAATTTTTCTTTACCCCGCTGGAGAATTAGAAGTGCAAAATGTTTAAAGAATTCTCAAGCTACCGACCCGTACAATCACACATTTGACATGTACAAAGAATACTTAGTATCTTTATCTACCCCATTAACCCATAGTATTAACCTTATACTTGAGACAGGCGTATTTCCAAAAAAATTAAAAAGAGCAAAAATTATTCCTTTGTTAAAATTAGGAGATATTGAGATTTATCCAATTATAGATCAATAGCGTTACTACCCATTTTAGCTAAAATATATGAAAAAATTGTAGCTATTAAAATATTAAATTATTTTGAATCTTGTAATATTTTTACAAACAGGCAATTTGGGTTCAGGAAAGGTAATAATACGTCAATGGCAGTGCTAGAACTAGTAAATTTTATTAGTGAGAGCTTTGAAAACGGGGACTTCACACTGGCACTTTTTCTAGATCTGAGTAAAGTATTTGATTGCGTTTCTAAACAGATTCTACTTAATAAGCTAGAATTTTACGGTTTCAGAGGTGTAACACTTAAACTTATGAATTCTTACTTATCAGATAGATATCAATGTGTGTTTTGTAAAGATAAACTTAGCAACATGCTGCCAGTACAACATGGTGTTCCGCAAGGTAGTGTATTGGGGCCGCTATTTTTGATCTAAGTAAATGACTTATCTGACGTTATGTCAACGTTTACGGTTCTTTTTGCAGACGATACTACTTTTGCGAGACAGGTAAAGGATGCTGGCAGTAATGTTGCTGACATTGCAAATGACATTATAATTAGAGCCTCTGACTGGTTTAATGCAAACAAGTTATGCTTAAATACAAATAAAACAAACTCATTACTTTTCTCTACGAAGAATAATACATCTGAGACCGTAAAATTTTTAGGTTTGACCTTGGATAATAAGTTGTCTTGGCATTCCCACATCAACAACTTAACTACGAAATTACCTAATGGCTTATCATGCCCTATTCCACAGTGCTATGATATATGGACTTTACCATCAGAAGTAATCTACTGTCACTTAATTCATATAAAGGCACATTTGAGCGAATACGAAAAGAATGGTGAAACGGTGAAAAGTTACAATACCCGTAATCAGGATAAAATACAAACACCGCGACAGAGACTGACTTACACAAAAAGAATTAATTTTGGAATTGAATTATTTAATTCACTTCCAAATACTGTTAAGGAATTGTCCATTAGACAGTTTAAAATAAAATTAAAACTGCATCTTTTAGCCAATGCTTACTATAATCTAACAGATTTTAATTATATGTAAATTTGTGTTATTATATGATATATATTATGTTGTTTGTTATGGTGTTGACTAGATTCACATCATGTCCTAATGTTTGTTATATAGTTGTGTTTTATGTATGTATATG
Source organism: Rutpela maculata (assembly GCA_936432065.2). NCBI lineage: Eukaryota > Metazoa > Arthropoda > Insecta > Coleoptera > Cerambycidae > Rutpela > Rutpela maculata. The sequence goes on from OW386286.2 coordinate 217,528,540, forward strand.
TTAATTATGTATATGTTATGTGCTCTCTTTGACTATATCAGGACTCTATCCTAATGTCATGTTATATTTTAGTCTTATGTGTTTTTTATTGATACTTTTTGTACTATTTTTATTTGACTTGTCAAAACACTACGGTGTTACTGTTTGACTAATAAAATTATTATTATTATCAGTTTATGGGCACTAACCACTGAGATGAAAGGCAAAGGCGCCCCCCGCAGAGTGGCGCCCCTAGGCCCAGGCCTATGAGGCCTAGTCAGAAAACCGGCCCTGACTGTCTGTCAGGTCTCTTTTAAGCATCCAGCAGTAATCGGCCATCATATCTACGTCCCATTTTCCTTGGTAGCTACGCTCCATCTCTCTCATATCTTGGTGGAACCGTTCACCTTGCTACTCGTTATAATCTCCGAGATTTTCTGGGAAGTAATCGACATGATAATCTAGGAAATGTAATTTTAAATTCATTCATTTTTTTTGGTACAAAAGCATTGGTACATTTTTAACCATTTTTGAGATGTTTTATGATGATTTTTTGAGGTTATGTCAAAATTCTGATATGATGGGAGAATTCTGACCTGAGATTCAGTTCCAGCGTCCCAAAATTCATGTAAGTAAAGTGGTTTGGTCGTTTTCAGTTTTTAAATCTACTTTTAAATACCAACACTGAGCTAATGGAGTGAGTGCATTCCCTAGCCATTACCAACACTAAATAAAAAAAAAACTTTTATATACATTTTTGAGGTGTTTCTCGAGATTTTTCTGAGGTTTATGTCAAAATACTGACATGATAAGAAAATTATAACCTCGGATTCGGTTTCAGCGACCCAAAATACGCATAAAAGCATGGGTGAACTCGTTCAATCCTTCAATCTACTTTTTACCCGGTTTCAGGCTTGTTCTATGTATTTTTTGTGCAAAAAATGTAGTACAATATTTATCGTAAAAAACTGCCTGTAACTCGAAAAATTAGCAAGTTACAAAAAAATTCCAAGAGACAAAAAATGTTCAGAAGGCCTCAATGCATACGTATTTTCCTTTTCAATTTTTTAAATTACATATTTCTAAAGCACTACAATTTCAAAAAAGTTTTCGTTTTTCATGTTTTTCCGAAATAACTCGGTGAAAACGCACTTTACAGAAAAAGTTGCAAATAAAAAAGTCTTGTATTTCGATAACACATTCACCTGAATTTTTTCAAATTTTTTTTTTCAACATTTCCCCTCCCCCCACTTTTAGGAATTTTCGAGTAGCCATATCTCCAAAAATATGCATTTTTCGAAAAAATTCACAAGAGTAAAAACATCTTATTTTGGGCCAAAACGGGTAAATTTGTTTGTTTCTCTTTAATTTTTGACCTAATTCTATAAGTTACGGAACCCGTGATAAAAGGGGTGTTTTCTACCTCTTCCGATCATTTCCTACTCTAATCATTTTTTCAGCTTTTTTATTAACGTCATTACAAACACATTGCACAAGGTTTTATCAAAATCCATTCATTAGCACCCCTCGTTGACTGGACTATATGCTAACAGCAAATAAGCAAAGCAAACGACGCTCGTCGATTATTCCTTTATCTAACTGCGCATGCTTTCACATCTGACGTGGCGGCGATGGGCGCGAATTCAAAATTTCTTAATTTAAGTAATTGATTTCACTATTAAAATGACTTTAGATTGCAAAATAAAAAGATACGGGTCAAGTAAAACTTAATGAAGTACTTAATATAAAATTTGAAAAAATGGTCAACGACCCTATTGTCTGAATAATTGAACAGGATACTGTTCAACTGTTTTTGTGTAATTATTGGTATATTTTTAATTTTAATCATCTCCCTATGATGCCAATCCGGTAGACGAAACGCTCGTCTATATATTATGAAGTAATTTTCTTTTTATACAGTCCTATCAAGGTCGCAACCTTCTTCAGGTACACTTTATAATAATAGTAGTATTATTCCTTCAGCTTCCTTAACTTACCATCCAAATTTCAATATGATCCGACTTTCCACTCTTGAGTTGTAGTGTTAAGATTTGCCGTTCGTTTTCGTATTTGCGAAACAAGAAGTAAATTTGAGTTGACTTTAATTTATTCATCACAATATTTCATCATCATCATAGTGGCAACCGTGTTTCAGTTCTAGTGTCCCCCCCCGATGCCCAGACCTCAACATTTTGAATTGTGGATCTTTGGTGACGCAAAAAATGTAAAAAGAACCTTTTCTGTAGAAAATTTTGTTTGAAAACTAGCATCAAATAAAGTTTGTTAACTTATGTGACCATATTAGGCAGGTGACGTGCGAAAAGTTGATTTTTATAATGAACACCATATCGAGCAATATGACTGAAAAAGCGCCGCCCAAGAAATCACTACTTCCACATCCATATTTTCCATCCAAATCTCACAATGAGAAAAATTTGTTTATGGAACTTAATAATATAATATTTGAAATCGTCTACCCCGAAAATCCAAAAAACGATATGCCACATCGGTAATGGGAGTGGGGGGTCGGGGTAGGGGTTGGTAGTGGAGGTGGATGAAGTAAAAAAAAATTGAGGCCTTTGGTTCTTGTACACACACTAAATCACAGTTTTATTTTTTTCACTCCCTTCAATAATGGATGGGGGTGGATGGTAGTGGCTAATGCCAACAAATTTTTTTGAGACTTTAGCTTCTATTATATATACTAAATACCAATTTTATGGACTCTTACTGGCTCGATTTACCTATTTACCCCCATTTACCCCAATTTACTCCCAAACTTAAAATCTCGACGTTTCATGATATTCTAAGCCTATTTGGACAATAAAAATTTTCAAAAATTTGTTTTGCGTTACTAAATTTCCACTGGATGTGGAAATAAAAGTATTAAATGAATTTGAAGTGATCAATGAAACAAATATTTCCGAAACTATATATATTCAAGATACGATTACAGGTATATGCCTTATAATAAAAATTCACCTAGCTATTTCTTTCTTGGTCCTCTTTGATTCCCATAACGGATTAAGTCTCACAATTATCTCATATTCAAAGTCTGCATTGGCTGGAACTATTTTTCATGCCACATCTAAATACCGCTGCCCAAGGAATCACTACTTCCACATTCAGATTTTCTGTCCAAGTCTCTCACAACGAAAAAATTTTGTATGTGGAAATAATTGTTTATGGAACTTTAATAATATAATATTTGAAATCATCTACCCCAAAAACCCATAAAACGATATCCCCCACATCGGTAGTGAGGTGGGGATGGTGATGAGGGTGGGTGGTAGTGGGGGTGGATGAAGTCAAAAATATTTTGAGGTTTTTGGTTCTTGTACACACACTAAATCACAATTTTTTTTCCCTTAAATAATGGGCTAGGGGTGGTAACGGGGATGACTAATGCCAAAAAATGTTTTGAAACCTTAGCTTCTCTTGTATATACTAAATACCGATTTTATGGACTCTTACCTGCTTGATTTACCTATTTACCCCTCGACGGAATAAGATGAAAATATAATCTAGTTCCAGGTCCCGTTAAAGTACATACGTGTACCAAATTTCAAGTCAATATCTTAAACGGTTCCAGAGTAATCGTGTGAACAAAAAAAAAGTTACAGACAGACAGACCGACAGACAGACGCTCAAACTTAAAATCTCGACGTTTCATGACATTCTAAGCCTATTTGAACAATAAAAATATTCAAAAATTTACTTCCACTTATTTTCATTATTTGCTTTTAAGGAGTAGTTCCGTTATTAGGAAATACGTTTAATAAGCACATTACACTTATTTCTTGATAAATTAGCAGCCTCTGAAGTCACCAGTCACAATAACCTAATCTTCGGTTGCCATCATCTTCGTACAAATGCTGGTGCACTTGATATTTAAACGAGCGGTAACCATATTTTTATAGAATCTTTCTTGCTGATTCATGACTAATTTGCACCTCGTGGCCAATTTCTCTAGTACAAGCAGTAGGAATCACTTCTACAAAAGCCAACAAGTTAATTTCTGTCGCTTCATCAACGATAAAAGCAGCAGGGTTGTTATCAATTCCTCTCCTGATTTGTCTCTTCACAATTGGAAGATATTGAAAACATGGATGATGTCTGTTCGGATATCTTTGGGCATACAAATCTGCGGCGTTTCTAGAATGTTTGTGGCGTTCGCCAAAAATTAATAACATGTCCACTTTTTCATCCTTGAATACATGTTAAACAATAATAATAATAACTAACAATACACACGTATTATCATGTCAAACTTTTTTTTTCCACAGCACACTTCTTAATATTTGTTGACAAAATGACTGTCTTCAATCTAGTTTTATTCAATTTCCACGGCATACCCAACTAGCACCAAAGTAACAGTAACTGAGATGGGAACTTCGAATGAGCAACCACTACGAATCCGTCACTAAATTAACGACTTTGATGTGTAAATACCTTGATTTGACATATCCGTAGTCATTGCCTCGTAGTTTTTACCACTAGCGGTTACTTTAGAGTTATGTGACTTCTACGTAGCTTTTCCGGTGCATGGGGACGCCCTAGTTACAGTGGGACGACCCTCGAAGTTGCAACCACTTTCAAGTAGCTTTGATAGTGGCCGCGACGTTCTGGGAACCTTTACTATCCGTTTAAAGTCGTGGATCTTGTTAGTAACATTTATTAGAGTTAATGACGTTACCGCTACCTGCAGAACTGGACTTCACCGTGCACGGCTACTACGAAGTGTGTTATTATATAGCGATAGCGACTCACTCACTGGAAATCGAGAAGTTCCAAAAGCGAGAAGTTTCCATGGAGTCGCTAAGAAACAAAAAGGAAAACTCGATCCATAATGGAGAAGTTTCCATGGAGTCGCTAAGAAAAATAAAAAACATTCGATATAAAAATATAATATCAATATACTAAAAAATACCAAAATCACATAAAATATGAACATGTATTAAAAACAAATATACGTATATTTACTTCGATTTTAATTTTATTTATAGCGATAACGCTATAAATTTGGTGACCCCGACGTGATAAATATATGCCAGAAGTGAAAATTTTATGTCCAACGTGATAAATATATGCCAGAAGTGAAAATTTTATGTCCAACGTCATAAATATATGCCAGAAGTGAAAATTTTATGTCCAACGTGATAAATATATACCAGAAGTGATCGATATATATGTCCGAAGTTATCCTATAACTTACATGAAAATTTATAGCGTTATCGCTATAAATAAAATTAAAATCGAAGTAAATATACGTATATTTGTTTTTAATACATGTTCATATTTTATGTGATTTTGGTATTACTTCCACGTCTAGTGGAAGTATTGTAACGACAAAAAAATTTTTAAAAATTTTTATTGTCCATTAAAATGTCATGAAACGTCGAGATTTTAAGTTTGAGCGAAAAAAAATTTTCTGTCTGTCTGTCGGTCTGTCTGTCTGTCTGTCTGTCTGAAACTTTTTTTTGTGCGCACGTTTACTCTGGAACCGTTTAAGATATTGACTTGAAATTTGGTACACATATGTACTTTAATGAGATCTAGAACTAGATTATATTTTCATCTTGTTCCGTCGAAGAGTTGGGGTGTAAGTTGGGGTAAATTTGGGGTAAATGGGTAAATCAAGCAGGTAAGAGTCCACGAAATTGGTATTTAGTATATACAAGAGAAGCTAAGGTCTCAAAAAAATTTTTGGCATTAGCCACCCCCATTACCACCCCCACCCCCTTATTAAAGGGAATAAAAAAAAATTGTGATTTAGTGTATGTACAGGAACCAGAAACCTCAAAATATTTTTTTACTTCATACACCCCCACTACCACCCCCCTATCACCACCCCCACCCCACTACCGATGTGGGGTATCGTTTTATGGGTTTTTGGGGTAGAGGATTTCAAATATTATATTATTAAAGTTCCATAAACAATTATTTTCACGTACAAAGTTTTTTCGTTGTGAGTGATTTTGATAGAGAATCTGGATGTGGAAGTAGTGATTCCTTGGGCAGCGGTTTTTTTTAGTATATTGATATTATATTTTTATATCGAATGTTTTTTATTTTTCTTAGCGACTCCATGGAAACTTCTCGCTTTTGGAACTTCTCGATTTCCAGTGAGTGAGTCGCTATCGCTATATACACCCCCTCGTTAAAAAAGAAAATAGTCAATCAATCAACGTGTCGATTGCAAAACGTACTTTTTTAATCGGGGTGAGTAGTCAATCAATCAATCAATCACAATCGATTAGTTATGTCAAGACAACCTTCAGACGAGGATTTTCCTCAAACCCATTATGTCACGTCTGTCAAACTACCCCCATTCTGGAAATCAAAACCAGAAATTTGGTTTACCCAGATCGAATCACAGTTTTCTGTTGCAAAAATTGCCAATGACAAGAAAAAGTATGATCAGGTTATAGCTAATTTGCCATTAGATGTGATAGATATTATATCGTATATATATAATATCTAATCCCCCGGAAACGGATCTCTATATAAATTTAAAGAAAGTTTTAATTTCACGTTTATCATCGAGTGAGGAAAAACGTCTGAATGATCTGTTATCAAGTTCCCAAATGGGCGATCTGAAACCTTCAGATTTCTATAGATCCATGCTGAATATGGTTGGAGGATTCAGCATGGTTAGTCAAGATTTATTGATAAAGCTATGGAAAAGACGTTTGCCTCAAACAGTATATATTGCCATTACAGCTTCAGGGAAAACAGACACAAAAGAGATTCTAGATATTGCGGATCGGATCTGGGAGTCCTGTCAAAATTCAATGGTTGCATCGTACTCCAAAAATCCTCTTGACTCTGAGTCAACCCCGTTATCAGATTTAACTACCACTATCAAAAATTTTTCAATCACTTTCCATGATTCAATTAATCAAGTATTACAAAAACAAGAAATTTTTAATTCTCGATTTCCAGTGAGTGAGTCGCTATCGCTATATATTACCTCTCAAATTCTCCATGAAGTAAATTTCACCATCTAGTTCCCATTGTTAACCATATATATGAAAGGAAGGGCGATAACGAGAGAATGAAATACCTATATAGTTTATGCTTGCCTTGTGGACTTTGTCTTTTCCAAATTTGGGTTGTTTACCATTTTAAAGCAATAACATGCTATTTTGCGTTGAATTTCATACATTTATCTTTTCCGTTCAAGACAACTCGTTAAGTGAGGAAAACAACTACGTATTTTTCGGATTGTTTACCTGTTAATGTTTTTCAAAAGATAATAAATGTTCTATATAGGTAATATGTAAGAGTAAAAGTTATTCATAAATTTGTATCTGCATTTATAGATATGTTTCAAAATACCTATAATAATAATCTCTTGGTTGGGATTTGTTTCACTTAACATAATTTGCTAGATGGTTTTCCAATTTCTAAAGCTATTGGCCACTTACTGCGAAGTTTTCTTTCTATTTGGAAAACTGTGCATTGACACGACTTTTAAACTATATGCACTATTACTGAACATTGTCTTTTACACTTACTAATCATTTCAGAAATTTAATTGATGTTGTGAAGTAATTTTGCACTCTTACCTGTGTTGAACTTGTATTGTTTTTTGAGAAACATAAACAGGTAAACAAACACAATAGTACTAAAATAAAACATAATTAAAAAAAATCATTTATTCAAATTTCTCTTCTTTTTCACAATATACATGTAGCATATGGTTAAAATAATTCCTAGTGTGCTTATAATATCCGGATTGGCCTGCTGTACAACTACACATGCATTTTCATTTATCAACATCACCTTCTAAATTCATTCTAACTTCATGGGAGCAAACAAAGAGCTAAGATTTGTTTTTTCACGGCGTCTTTGACTTAGCAGAGAATTACATGTCCAGCTCTAAATACCACTTCACCTTCCTTGATGGGTCTACTTCTGCATGCAATTTGAGTAAAGATATCACACAATCCTAATTCTACCTTCGGCATATTTGAAAACAGTTCACAAACGTAAGAAAATTAATAAAATAACAGACGTAACGTTATGACAACTACATGTTTTCGTCACCATTTCCGATATATTGATAGAAAATATTGAAATTCACTGATACCATCTGCTGATGTGATTTTTCCCTATAGACAAAAGTCAAAATTAGGGGCGCGTTCAGTTTAGCCGTCGCGCGTCAGACGTATGGCAGAAAACCAGGGCGCGGCGTTCAGAATCAATGTTGGAAAAATCGGGAACCTTGCTGCAACTTTAAAGTGACGCTACAGTCCCATTCGGTACTTTGTAATAAATGTAACTTTAAAGTTACATATTATCAGTTCCTGTCACTATCCTCAAGTAACAATTACTTTCAAGTCGCATTTCTTAGTAAACACGACTTCAAAGTGATTCTTTCTGAAATACGCCATCTTGATGGCCAAGACTTATGACGCCATTATTACAAGACATGAACCATAACTTCATAAATAAAAAATTTAATTTACCACTATTTCTGCAACAAATAATATAAATTAATGGATAAAAATTATTTTCAAGTTTCAAAGAACAATAAAAAATAGATTTCAGCATCCAGGTTGACACATTCTCGCATTTTAAAAACAATATTTTAATTAAAAAATGCAAATTATAAAGGCGCGTGCCAGATTTGGACGTTTTATCATTATGTTTGACAATAAACTTGCATTCGTTTTAATTTTGATGATTAGCCATTGGGAAATTGTACAAGTTTTGCCTTCTAATATTATACTATTCTAGTATTCTATTAAGTTTCTGAGTTAGGGAAATGCAATAATCATGTAGGAATGAAACACAAGTATAATAAAATCAGTTGCAAGACACAGCAGGCAACATTCATTTGACAGAGTGGGGCGTGGTAAAGTTCCCCGAAAGTCGCGGTTTACATTCCGCGACGTTACCGCTACATAACCACAACGCCATTGGAACGTAACCCGACTAGTTCCGGGAACGTAGCCGGAACGTGGCGGTAACCGAAAAAATATTCCCCATTTTGGTCGTACTCACGTAATGGGAACGTTCCTGTTATGCTCTTGTGACTAGTGACAGAATACTTTAAAGTATCTACAATAGTCTTTGCTACGTTCCAGCAACTAATTGTGCTAGTTGGTTACTTGATAAGCGTATTTTCTCGATATTTTAATTATTATCCACCAAAGAACTTGTGTATTTGGGATTTTCGATTTGAATGTATCAATAGACTTGTCGTGAAAATTAGTATTTAACTACTGGGTGTCTAAAAGATGTGAAAAAGTTGACATAATTACAAATTAGTGATTTCGGAAATTTTGGTTTGTCGTAGCTACTAAACCAATTCGAAAAATCTCACGTTTACATTTTTCTCTTATTGTTTTGGTCCATTTGATTGATTTGAGTGCATTCACTGTACTCTAGATGCAAAAATAAAAATAGCCCTAAAAAAATTAAGTAGTCAAGAAATGTTTAAAACTACCCAGTCATACTTAAAATCGTCTCCTGAATCAAAAAATGTAAAAATATACAGGGTGTTCTATTTAAAATTTCAAAGTTGGTCATTTCCGGGGAAACCGAAAGTGATGGAAAAGTGTCAAATTATGAGAAATTCGCCTATGGCTCGTCTAATGATTCCGTTGACACCCGGTATATACGTGCTCAATATTTCCGAGTTGTATTATTTTCAGATGACAAAAAAATTTACATTATTAATTCATTATTGTTCCAACGGAAAATGGCAATTCCCAGGTAATGTTGATGTTAACATAAACGACCTACAGAGCTGGCCAGCTTGAATCTTCAAATGTAGATTTATAATGCATAAGGCAAAAATAAAGCTATTTTTAAAGATATTTAGCAGAGAATAGAAGTAATATCTCGTTTTACGAACGGGCGCGCGGCCTAAGCAACCCCACATTACCATCTTAGGTTAACAAAATTCTAACTAATTTTGTTCATCGTTAGCGTTTTGCATTAACCCATGTATTTTTTCGCATTAAGACCAGCTTTGTAATACTGGCATGACTAGCACGGTATATGAAATACCTAGTCAATAACATAAACTACTTAGTTATCAGACCAACGTTAAAGGTCTATTTAACAATAAATGGCCGGTACATACATACCTACCAAACTATTTTCCGAGAGAAAGATCCAGCTGAAAAATAGTAAACGACGCGACGTGACGTGGTGTTTCCGAGGCTATTACATTGTAGAGGCTCTTTCCTCTATTCTTTTGGTTTTAACCTCTACAATTAATGTTTTTACCAAGTTTCCGAGCTCCAACACGAATTAGTTTCAAAGTTTTCTAACTTTACAATAAATTGACACTCGAGTTGAGAATTTTGTCCGTTTCGAAGCTGTTCCCGTAAACTATTCGACCTGAGAGCTGCTAAAATTAATTTTGTAGTTTTCGATTAAATACCTAAAAGTAAATCCATCAGTGACAAAAGTTTTAAATTAGTATTATGGAAATGTAAAATGCGTTAAGCAAACGTTTTGTAACGTTCAAAGCTAACTATACCACATTTTCTCTGTAGCGAATAATTTCGGTTTGATGAGCGTACTTGAGACGACGCTGGAAGATTTCATAGCAGATTATTATTTACTAATTGTTAATTCGATATTACCAAATGGACCACATAATTGTATAAAAATATTATAAAACCTGAAATAAAATACTGTCATTTTATTATAAATAATTGTGCATAAAATTATCAAATGCGTCTGCCATTTTTTTTACAAAAAGTAAAAACCGCACATATTTAAAATTTTATATAAACTGACATTAAAAAAAAATAATAAAACTTTTTTAATGAAACTTGGTGAGAACGTAGTAGTGGAGTCAAATTAGGACTGATAAATTCGCAATGTGAATTGTCTGGTCAGGGCGGTTTTTTTGTTTTAACGTGTTCACTGGGTCAACTATAGTTCACATTTCAGTTTTGCAGTTTCTGCGAGGTCGGCGTATTGTTTATTTAAACAATTTAATTTTTTAGGCCGTGTTTTTCAACGGTTATCTTTGAATATCTCGAAATCTATAAGTCCTATGGAAAACAACAAAGAGAAGGAAAATGTTCGCTATGAGTTGTGGAACAAAAATACATAAACTATAATTCTTTACAATTGTTATTATTATTTAAAAAAAATTGAATATTGCAAAATTATGCGTTTTTAAACGAATTGCTGTTATTTCAAAAATAAAGGATAATTTTCAATGAAATTTTGGAGAAATATAGATCTTACAAAGTACAATCACGGCTTAAAATTTTAAATCTAAATGATTATTAAAACGGGTCAAATATACAATTGTTGCTAAAAGTTTGCACCCTTGTGAAATCCTGCCATAAAATCCGAGAAATGTGTACGATGGCTCAAATTGTAGCTTTTTATAAGTACTTGAAGATCACGAAGGAAAACATTTTTTTTTCAAAATTTAAACCGTTTTTATTGCATTTGTTTATAATTTTCGAAATTTTAATAATAAACAAATTCAAATAACTCTATGGTTTTTTTATGAAATCAAAATCGGAAAACGGCTTATGAAAGTAGATCTTTCAAAAAAAAAAATTAATGATGCTCTGCTTGCATTTGGAGCTGAGATACGTTGGTTTTTGCGTTTCGATCACTTATAAATAAACAAATTGATATTTCATCTTACAATTCGGGCTTATTATTCCCCAGTGCTTATATTTTTGTCCCAGCTGGTTGAAAATAATCTAGAACTACATTTTTCAAAATTGCATCTAATGAAACGTCTTTGAAATCATATCATAATTCGCGGTTGACAGGTAATATTTCCCTCTCCCACTCATCGTATTTCGCAAACTAGGTAACTAAGACAACTAACGCAATATCTCTGTCTATTTTCACCTTACCGAGATATATATTTTTTAATTAATCGTGTCTTTTCGCAAATTTTGATTATTTAATTTAATTTAACGTGAAATAATTTATTTAATTTTTTTTGAAATTGCAGTGAATTTTTAATTTCTTTATTTTTGTTTTATTGGAATGGTCTTTCTTTTAAATGTTGTTTGTTTAGCTTTTGTTTATAAAAGAAAGAGAACAATAACAATTTAATTTATATACCGTGTTTTCCATTAGTTTTCTTCGAATATTTCAAAATCTATAGGTCCTATGGAGATCAGCAAAAGAAAACGTTATACAACAAAAGTACATATTCAAAAAAAAATAAGTAAATAAATAAATATAGCAAAATTAGACGTTTTTAAACCAATGATTGTTCTTTCAAAAATAATGGATGTTCAATGATATTTAAGAAGAATGTGATTTTTATAGAGTAGTCACCATTTAAAATTTTATATCAAAATATTTATTAAAACGGCTAAAAAAAGCAATTGTGGGTATGAAAGTGAGAAAGATTATCTGTTTGATAGTGGTGCGAGTGATGATACACATTCTACACGACGATAATAATTGTTATGAAAATTCACGTAAGAGACAAAAATTGCTAAGATAATTTTGTAATTCATTAAAAATATCTTATTTTTAATATAATTTTTAAGAATTAATACTTACAATGTTAAGTCAAACTAATTATAGAAAATATAATTTGCAAAGACACAAAGATAAATAAAATAAATGCATCTATGGTTCATTGGGCACAAAAATAATCTATAGAAAAAACTAATTAATTTCTCTTACGAGTTATTGTTTGGAGTCAAATTAAGGATAAAAAAAAAAGGTAATTAAAGGATTCTTCTGCTGCAGGAATTGTACTGGTTTAGTTTATTTTTGATGTAATAACATGCAATGAGAAGTTTTGGATTACACCTTATCGTTGCTTCATATGTAATTTAAATAGAATTAATGTTGCAGCATTAAAGTCTTTATATTTTCGGTACTAGTAATCACATCACAAAAAATAAAAATCCAAATCGTTTGCAATAAAATTTAGAATAAAACTAGACTTATGAAACAACATTCAAAATTATTAATAATGGCCCTTTTTGTATAATTTAAGAATTGTAATTTAATATTGCATACATTCTAAAGACAGTGAGTGAAATATGTGCTTTTTATTGAACTAAGACTTGTTGGAAAATTTTACCGCAAAATGTTTATTTAAACGACTAAACAATGTGTAAAACTGTAATATAAGATGTAACACATATCTGATGAGTTTCGGATTTTAACGTAATCGCTAATGGTTTGACTTATTTTGAAAATGTCACAATATTTCTTTGGGTATCAAAAGTTTCAGGAACACCAAATATTTTAAACCCTAAAGTGTGTTGTCTGGCATAACCGCTCGCTTTTGCTGCATTGTTTGGAACAGGTTTTTTTGTTAGTAATTTTCCCGCACGAATCAACCATATATAACTGCGATATTTTATTTATACTAGTGTCTTTTGCATTGTATGTACCAATTATTTTATTTTTTTTCACGTTTTATCTTATAAACTTTTTAGTTCGCCTATCCTGCGAAAGAATATTGTGTTTATAATTTAATTTCCTATTTAATCCGATCTGGCCTCACTCCGTCCAGCCTTTCAATTGGCACGACGATTCGTATCGGGGATGTCTGGGTGGCTCGGAACAAGTGCTCGGGAGGACAATATGTTATATATAATTTAAAATAAATTTATTTTTGATTTGATTCGATTTTTTATTTGATTAGGATTTTTGATTTGATGACTAGCTCAGAATACGAATGTTTCGGATTTAAAGCTAGATGGCAGACATTTTTTATTATTGTATCAGTGATATTAAAAATTTTACAAAAATGTTGTGCATGGACTTAAGGTTAATTCTAGTTAGGTTGGTTTTGTTTTTAATGAGTATACCACTAGATAAAATTATAACTGTTAAGTGACTTTATTAAAGATTCCGACTTGCGAACTTTTAGTGGCTCTATTAATGTTTCAACTTTCGACGTCTAACAACGGCCTCCTTAAAATTCCATTAAACAAAGCCCCTTTGAAGATTTTTAAAACAGTGTGCAACCTACACACAAAAAAAAAACATTTATTGCATTTTTTATGAACAAAAGCTAAACAAATTATTTTGCGTTTAATTAAAGTGAACAATCGAAATCTATGCACAAAGCAGGTGATTAAAAAAGATGACAAAAATTATAGCAATAAAAAATTTATTGCATTTTTTTTATAAACAAAATCTAAACAAATTAGTTTACGTTAAGTTGAAGTAAACTATAAGGAATCTACGCAAAAAAAAAACAAGATTTAAAAAAAAGAACATTCCAATAAAACAAAAATAAAGAAATTAAAAATGCACTGCAATTTCAAAAAAAAATAGACAAATTATTTCACGTGAAATTAAATGAAATAATCAAAAGTTACGAAAAGAGACGATTAATTAAAAAATATATATCTCGGTAAGGTGGAAATCGAGAGAGATTTGCATTAGTTGTAGTTACCTAGTTTGCGAAATACGATGAGTGGGAGAGGGGAATATTACATGTCAACCGCGAATTATGATATGAATTCAAAGACGTTTTATTAGATGCAATTTTGAAAAATGTAGGTCTAGATTATTTTCAACTAGGTGGGACAAAAATATAAGCACTGGGGAATAATCAGCCCGAATTGTAAGATGAAATATCAATTTGTTTATTTATAAGTGATCGAAACGCAAAAACCAACGTATCTCAGCTCCAAATGCAAGCAGAGCATTAAATTTTTTTTTGATTTTCATAAGCCGTTTTCCGATTTTGATTTCATAAAAAAACCATAGAGTTATTTGAATTTGTTTATTATTAAAATTTCGAAAATTATAAACAAATGCAATAAAAACGGTTTAAATTTTGAAAAAAAAATTTTTCCTTCGTGATCTTAAAGTACTTATAAAAAGCTACAATTTGAGCCATCGTACACATTTCTCGGATTTGATGGCAGGATTTCACAATGGTGCAAAGTTTTAGCAACAATTGTATATTTGACCCGTTTTAATAATCATTTAGATTTGAAATTTTAAGCTGTGATTGTACTTTATAAGAACTATATTTTTCCAAAATTTCATTGAAAATTATCCTTTATTTTTGAAATAACAGCAATTCGTTTAAAAACGTATAATTTTGCAATGTTCAGTTTTTTTTAAATAATAATTACAATTGTAAAGAATTATAGTTTATGCATTTTTGTTCCACAACTCATAACGAACATTTTCCTTCTCTTTATTGTCTTCCATAGGATTCATAGATTTCGAGATATTCGAAGAAAACCGATGAAAAACACGGTCTAAAAAATTAAATTGTTTAAATAAACAATACGCCGACCTCGCAGAAACTGCAAAACTGAACTGTGAACTATAGTTGACCCACTGAATATGTTAAAACAAAAAAACCGCCCTGACCAGACAATTCACATTAAAATCCTAATTTGACTCCACTATAGGTCTTATGAATGTAAACTATTATAGAAAATTACAAATAAAAAAATGTATGTTTTCTCTAAAATACAAAATTTTCGAGAAATCTTTGAAGCTTAGAGAATATTATTTATTATGCAAATCACAACTTACACACTTTTTATTTATTATGAAAATACCTACTTTCTGTATATTGTTGCCCTAATCTGGGCAATAAATAACTGCCGTTTGGTCACTCTAAGACTTTCCTATTAATAGGTTTTGGATGAGCTTTACAGTTGTGATAAAAATCTTTTTCTTTCTGTTATTTTAAAGTTGATATTCATGCATTTTTATAGAATGTATTTTTTGTATTGCATTTTTTTATCGAAATAATAATACATCCAATCAAAAACTTTTTTTTTAAAGTGCTTGTATCCGGCACACTGTTGAATAACGAATGAGACTCCTCTTTTATAGAATGTTATGTTGTGAGGCGGTATTCTTAATTGATAGTTAAACCGTGTGTTTAATGCGCGTTTGACTTTTTCACTAGTTTTTCATAAAAATAATATCATTGTTTCTGGGTAAAAATCTCATGTACTAAATAAACTAGGATAATGAAAGTCACAGCGTTGCATTTTCAATCAAGTAAACCTGAAATTTTTCCAGAAATATGGTCGCTCCTTAGACCATATTTGAACCTAGTATAGGACTTTTTGTATGCAATTTTTTGTGCTTATATCCAATCCAAGCACATAGACCCCATTACGATAATTAAAACTGAAAGTACTAAGCTGTTGCATAGCTATTTCTAAGATTTCTGCTTAATAATGATTTATATAAAAACAGTCCAATTTTGACTGTTTCCTCAATGGTCCCTCAATATGATATTTTATTATTGCTATAATTATACAATCTAAGAATATGATGGATATTTTAATAGATCTGGTTAGTGTTAGTGATGGATCCGTTGTAAATAATGTTTGATTAGTTGATAATGACATCAGACCATAAATTTATTTTTTGCAAATGTGTAATAGAAAAGAACAGTTTTTTATTTGCACATATCGTGATTTTAAATATTTTTATAATAATTTTTAGAGTCAAAAACTGATGACCACTTTAGAGGTTGCAAAAATGAGGTGAAAATCAATGAAAACGTCTGAAACCGAGATATATCATTTTTGAACCCAGAACTTATGAGATATTCAAACGTTTTCATCAATTTCAACCTCATTTTACCAACATTTGAAAAACAATTTTTTTTTCAAAATTTTGCAACTTTCAACCCTTGTATTTCAAAATCGGCCCATGGAAAACGACTGAAATTATTTTTCCGACATTATTGACGTTGAATGAATAATTACCCCAAGTTTCGTCCGTAATTACAATTTTTTTTAATTTTTAAAAAATTCCCGCCAAAAAACGTCTCAGTTTTCGTCTGAAATTTTGATATGGGGATGTGGAGTTGATGCACTTTCATAATACCGCAGTTTCGTTCGTAACTGCAAATTTGATTTTTCGACTTTTACCTCCTCCGTATCTCCGTTTCGGATCCAAATCAACTCAGTAAACCAAATAACAAAGGGCATAGCAGGATAAGCATGTGTTAGGTGCCCCCGCACCAATCGGGTCGAAATGTGTTAGATGAAATTTTCCAAAATATTATTTTTGGAAAACCATTTTTACGGGAGTTATGGGGGTAAAAAGAAAAATGGAAAAAAAAAATTTTCTCGAGAACGGATAAACCGATTTTCATGAAAAAATAGTATATTGTGTATTTAGGTGTGAAAGCAATACATTCCCGGACGACGATGCATCGAAGTCCGGGAATGTGCTTTCACACCGAAGTACACATATTATTTTTTCTGAAATCACAATCAATATTATTATAAATTAAGGAATTCGTATCAATGCATCACATTTCTTCATTACAATCCAACTGCTTACTAATAATTGCAATTTTAATATGAGTTGGTTTGTCTGCGTGTATTTATTTACTGTCTAAAATATACATAAGAAACCGTACGGGAATGTTACTTTCCCGGCCTAGGCCGGGAAAGTAACATTCCCGTACGGTTTTGTTGATCGTTGCTTGGCAACGGATCTTTTCCGGTCTGTTTTCTGATAGTTTCTTAGCAACGGACTAAAATACTGGAATTGTGCATTTTTCGATCTGAAATCGCGCCGAAAATGTACACATTGCCGATCGATTTCAGAAAAATATATGTTATGGCTTTTGATGGTGCAAATGTAGGAAAAAATTATTGAACCCATTTGTCGAAAAAAAGTGGTGAAAAAATTTTTTCAAAATAAAAAAAAAAAAATTCTTAGGGGATGTTCCAGAGGCACACCCACCATTTTCTTCCAAATAAATGCTTATATGCTCCTTTAAAACATATCCAATTTTCAAAGCGATCGGAAGGGTACAACATACTCAAAATTGATAATCATTGGCAGACTGCGGGTAGCGCGTAGTCAATGTAATGAAGCATTATAAGACGACTTTTTTGTAAATATTTCGTGCAAAGACGAGATTACCTCCCCCCTTCGTTTTCGAGGGTGCTGAACACGATGCAGGTGATGGGAGAAGTTTTTGACCGCCGCAACCCCCTGAAACGGCCATCCCTCTTATGGATCCCTTTATGTTTTCATATATAAACGGGTTTGGGGAGTGATTTATCAACGGAATATACTTGAAATAATATGGAAGGGGGTTATAGAGCAAGTAGAGTCCAGACAGCAGGCCTAGGGGGTTGATTAAACCCTCCCGAGAGGTGTAGTTTTTTTTTTCAAATGATTCGGTTCAAATACTATACTCCTTTTTTGGGGTTGCTGATCACGGGAAAAATATTTATTTTTAGCTCCAACCCCCTCAAACGGGCAGAAATCACCTCTCACTCACCGTTTGAGAGATGAAGAGGGGTTGGAGCTAAAAATGAATATTTTTCCCATGATCAGCCCAAAAACGGGGGAAATGCGTTTGAACCCGAATTATTTGATAAAAAATGATTTTCCACTCCTCGGAAGGGTTTAATTAACCCCCTAGACCTGCTGTCTGGACTCAACTTACTCAATAACCATCTTCCATTTATTTCAAGTATAACCCGTTGATAAATGACTCTCCAGACCCATATAGAAAACATAAAAAGATCCATAAGAGGAGTGGCCGTTTTAGGAGGTTTTCGGCGGTCAAAAACTTCTCCCACCACTTGCATCGTGTTCAACACCCTCGAAAACGGACGGAGGAAGGTAATTTCGTCTTTGCAAGAAATATTTACACTATTTCTGCCTTTATTACATAGACTAGCGGTTCATTACTACATCTTACTACAACGGTCACTGGCGGCCATTACAACCTTACCATTTAAATCAGTATCAAACTTCAAGAAGTGTGGTGCAAAATTCTCTGACGTCAACTGTGGGGTCAAACAAAATCTAGTTTGAAAATCTGAAGATTTTGCAAGGATGACGTCCGCAGTCAGCCTACGAAAGAACTAGTTTCAAAGTCCACTACGAGGAGGTTACAGTGCCTTTCACTAGTGAACGTGCCTGTTTATTGTGAGTCCCCTTGCCTCTCACGAATCAGGTAACTCTATATTGATGAGACTTTTCTTAGTCTTCATTCTTCGAGAACATCCCATAAAAAAATTTATTTTGAAAAAATTTTTCAAAAAAGTTGCAGGGGGTTGCGGCGGTCAAAAACTTCTCCCACCACTTGCATCGTGTTCAGCACCCTCGAAAACGAGGGGAGGAAGGTAATCTCGTCTTTGCACGAAATATTTCCAAAAAAGTCGTGCTTCATTACATAGACTCCGCGCCGCCCGCAGTCTGCCAATGATTATCAATTTTGAGTATGTTGTACCCTTCCGATCGCTTTGAAAATTGGATATGTTTTAAAGGAGCATATAAGCTTTTATTTGGAAGAAAATGGTGGGTGTGCCTCTAGAACATCCCCTAAGAAAAAATTATTTTTTATTTTGAAAACATTTTTTCACCACTTTTTTTCGACAAATAGACTCAATATTTTTTTCCCACATTTGCACCATCAAAAGCCATAACATATATTTTTTTCATCCGTTCTCGAGAACATTTTTTTTTTCCATTTTTCTTTTTACCCCCATAACTCCCGTAAAAATGGTTTTCCAAAAATAATATTTTGGGAAATTTCATCTAACACTACTATCAACTTGTGCTAAAAATTTCGACCCGATTGGTGCGGGGGCACCTAACACATGCTTATCCTGCTATGCCCTTTTTTCAGACATAACCACAATCGATGAACCCACTACGTGCCATTGCTCTAACTATAGTCTATTTTAGGGACCGAAACAGAAACCGAAATCCGCATCGTACTTACGTCTTTAAAGTTCAAAAAATATGGTTGAAATCAAAGATTCAAATCTTTAAACCATGATGTAGAAATACCAAATTGTACGGTGAAAACCATATCTAAGTCGATTCGTCCATTATAAAGATTATATAAGGTAAAAGGCAAGTAAAAAGCCAGAAACCGAAATCGAAACCGAAAACGGCACCGTAATTACTATTTTTTTCTAACAGAAACCGAATTGCCTTGACAACCGAAACCGTAAATGAAAACCAAATTGTCGCTGCTATGAAAACTGAAAATGGTATACGTTATTTAACCCTAACCGAAATTAATTTCGGTTTCGATCCCTGGTCTATTTATCTTATTAATATAAATTAAATCAATTTAATGTGAATGGTGTGTTTCCAGACGCTTGGAAAGAAGCACTTGTAAAACCGTTCAACAAAGTTAAATCTCCCGCAGATTTTGCTGATATTACCTATAAGTTTGCTACCAATGACGTCCAAAATAATAGAAAAGCATATGTACGATCAAATTATTAAATATATGACAAATCATCAGTTAATTCCAAAAATCAGTCTCACTTTAGAGTTGGTCATTAGGGTGCATCGATTTTCTTTTTTTTTACCTAATCCAAAATGGTGGGCGCCCAAAAGTTGTGTGATAAGGTTGTAAATAATACGTTAAAATTTCAAATTAAAATATTAACCCTCAGGGGTAGCGGGTTGGGGTCAAAGGTAAACGTTTTTGATATTCTATATATTCAAAATGGAGGATGCGCAAAAGTTGTGTTTTAGGGTTATAAGCAACAGGTAGAAATTTTAGTGAAAAATATTTAGGTTTAGGGGTAGCGGGTAAGGGGTAAAAAGTCCAATTTTTTTATTTTGTGCATATCTAAAATGGCGGGCGCCGAAAAGTTTGGTCTTGGAGTTGAAATTGGTTGGTAAAAATTTTAAACCAAAATATTAAGACTCAAGTGTAGCGGGTTAGCATCAAGACCAAAAAGATAGTACATATTATCGATACTTATCAATTAGTAATATTTCTAAACTACGTTTAATTACGATATTAAATTTAAATTACTTATTACTAACTACGTATTTGTTATCTAATGTAAGCATTCCCATAATACAGCATGCGCTGGGTTCTGCATACATGAAAGCTCGGTGAACAGTGAACACTGTCAGTTTTAGCCGAAACTTTAGATAGACGCGGTATTTCCGATAGAGCTGGAGCACTGATTGCTTCTTCAGTACTCCAAGATTTTGGTTTAATTAATGAATCTAACACAACGCATGTAATTGACAAAAAGAAAATTAGAAGAGCTATAAGCAAGAAGAGAGGTGAATTATTATCATGTGGTACGCCAATATCATTACGTGGACTTTATTTCGATGGGCGTAAAGATAAGGCCATGAAATTAATAGATAACCGTCGAAAGATAACAACCGAAGAACATATAGTTTTAATTGGAGAGCCCGGATCATCATATTTGGGACATGTCACACCTTCTGCAGTTTCAGCTGTAAACATCATTAACGCCATTATCAGTTATTTTGAAAACTCTCGAATCCCAACTAACACATTAAAAGTCGTCAGATGTGATGGAACGGCTACAAATACTGGTCCTAAAGGTGGTATTATAGCTCTACTTAAAAAACATTTTGAGAGACCACTTCAGAGGTTCATTTGCCAACTGCATGCAAACGAACTTCTACTAAAACGCACTTGATCGAACATATTGACGGAACTGTATTTCAGGATTTTCAGGTATAATAAGAAAGTCGTTATTCAAATGCGAGCAGATACCAGTAACTGCATTTAAGATTATTAAATCCGAAATTCCTATAGTTAAGGTGAAAGATCTTAACACATATCAGTTATATTTTTTATGAAATATGCCAAGTAGTAATAACGGGATATGTTTCTATTAATCTTTCAGAACGAGAACCTGGCAAAATAGTCCGCTCGCGATGGCTGACGACACAAATAGAATACTTCGCTTATATGTTGCTCTGCAGATTTGGTTATATCAGCAACGTATGTTGTCAAAGTGTTTGCGCCAATGTGGTTCAAAATAGAAGCACATCCATCATGTCTGCAAGGGTCTTCAAATGTATGGAAGACCATACAATTGTCCAGATACTTACCAAAAGAGTTGAAAGGAGTAGGTAGTTGATCCCGTCGTAATACGAAATGGATATTTTGCACACCCTGAGAACATACTACTGGGAATGCTGGGCGATGAAAACCGGTGTATTAGGGAGTTGGCCGTTCGCAGAATATTAATAGAGAAGGCAACAATACCGACTTGCTCCGTTGAAACTAAATGCTACAAATTAGTATGAGATGATTGATTGGCAAGAATGTGAATATAATGAGCCACCATTAACAGTTGATTTATCCGAAGAGGATCTTAATCAAATTATAAATAATCCTGAATTGTCTGATAATTGAAATAAAGAAATTTCCTAATCACACACAAGCTGTGAAAAGGGCAGTAAAGCTTGTAACTGAAGCTTCAGCGCTGGATGGATTAATTAGAACAACGATTAGATCCTGTGACAAAATTCACAAATTCAACACAAAGAAAGATTACTACAAGCAAGTTTTACCATAATGTTTATAGTATTTTTACTTTTTATTCTTTAATAAAATCAAGTTTATTTTCACATATGTACCTTTGTTATCAAACTTCCAATAAAGAAATTAAAGTAAAAATAAAGTTTATTGTTTCACACTATGATGATAAAACAAATAATTTTCCTTAAAAAATGGGACCTTTGAGCTTGTAGGGAATAGAAATGGATCCGATGCAGAACAAAGAAAATATCAAGTTGACTTTTAACCCTAACCCGCTATCCTTAAATCTTAATATTTTTGTCTTAAGTTTTTACCTCTTATATATAACTGTAAAGCACAACTTTTTCACACCCGCCATTTTGACTATATAGAATATCAAAAAGGTTTACCTTTGACCCCAACCCGCTACCCCCAAGGGTTAATATTTTAATTTGAAATTTTAGCGTATTATTTACAACCCTATCACACAACTTTTGGGTGCCCGCCATTTTGTATTAGGTAAAAAAAAAGAAAATCGATGCACCCTATTGGTCATAGCACCGCAAGTGCTCATCTCGAGGTATCTGATGATATAATTAAAGGTTATGATGCAAGAAAAACTACCGTTTACGTTTTGCCTGACTATTCTAAAGCATTTGACAGGATTAATCATTATTTATTGTTAACGAAATTGAAATATTACATTTTGTAATAGTGATTTAAAATGCTTAAATATTGTTTTACTAATTGTTTTACTAATCACAAACAAAAGGTTGACTCAATAATGCTTGAATCTGGCGTACCGCAAGGGTCTATTTTGAGACCGCTGTTATTTGCATTATATACTGCTGATTTTGTTAGTGCCTTAAAAACCTGTAGATCCCACTTCTATGCTGACAATACCCAGATTTATAGCTTTTTTGAGTCATCACAGTTTATGAGGCCATTGAAAGCATAAACCAAGTCATTAAAGAACCTTGTAAATTATTTTTATTGGCGTTGTTAAAAAATGAATGCTGCTAAATCTATTTTGAGACCGCTGTTATTTTTGCATTATATGCTGATTTTGTTAGTGCCTTAAAAACCTGTAGATCGCACTTCTATGCTGACAATACCCAGATTTATACCTTTTTTGAGTCATCACAGTTTATGAGGCCATTGAAAACATAAACTAAGACATTAAAGAACCTTGTAAATTATTTTTATTGGCGTTGTTAAAAAATGAATGCTGCTAAATCTGCTATTATCGTGTTGGAAGAGGAAAATAATAGCCAATTTATCAAGAATAACACCAATATTCTCTTGGAAGATCAGAAAATAGCATTCATGAATAATATAAACCTTGGGCCTATTTTTATACCAAAATTTCAAATTTTAATGACATTAATAACCTTATGAAAATAATCTTAGTGCGCGTTAAAAAAATTATATTCTTTTCGTAGTTTGAATGAAAAATTACGAACTCTTTTAAGTGAATCACTAGTCTTTTCTTTTTTTAACGATGGCAATATTGTATATGGCCCTTGTCTTGACCAAATAATTGCTTATATTCAAATAGTCTAAAGTACATGTATTAGGTTCATATTTAACTTTATAAAAAATGATCATGTATCCCAGAAGTTAAATATGGTCTCAAGACGCAAATTACATTTGCAAATTTTACCCATAAATTGGTAGTCAGCTAATTCCTCATACCTATAAGTACTTTTGATTCCCAGATCAACAATTCACCAAGAAAATCTAAGTAAACTGAGAATTTTACAATTTCTCACCATACAGCAGCTGTTTTGTTTTAAACCTTTCTGTTAGCATTAAGCAAGGTTCAGCATACTCCTTTAAATTCCATGATAAAAGATGCCTTCAAGATCAGTGAAGAATTAGAAACAACAAAGTTCAAAAAATAACTTAACGTAGAAGCATTATTATACTCTTCGCAAAAACGAAGAGTGTATTGTATTCGATCGGTACATTTCTAAATCAGTAAATATCGCTGGTAGAGAAAAAAATTTTCATATCATTATGTTAGTGAACGAATTCTGAACAACTTTCAAAATGTCCGTCTATCCGTCCGTCCGTCACATTTCTTTTAAGCATGATAACTTAAGAAAGAAAAGTCCGATTGTATTGAAATTTGCAAAGTAAGTTAGCGTTAGTTAGAGGAAGAACCCCCAATCAGTAAATAAAAAAGTTATTAATCATTCGAATTAAAAAATATATATTTTCTTAATTTTTATCATTTGTACTTAAATAGAAATTTTATTCTCTATATTTTTTTTGTTTATACATTTTACTAATGTATATAATTTTCGTAGTGATGTCTGATGGTCCAATGGCTTAAGCTTTGTCTGGACATTCACGCGGACGTCCCCCAGGACTGTACAACTTGTACGTCTCCGACTTCCCGGAGTTCCCGAATACTAATCTTCCCAAGTACGCCGACGACACGGCCATGTACGCACATTCACATAACGCTCAAGGCACACATGGCTCGTGCCACGGCGTATTACGACAGGTGGAAGATTCGGATCAACGCCGAAAAGTCCGAGTCGATTTTCTTCACGCGCAGGTTCACAGAGAACCGCATATTAACTCCGATTTCGATCGGGGGACAACAAATTCCAATCAAACGGTGCGTGAAGTATCTGGGGGTTAACTTAGACAAAAGACTGACGTTTAACACCCACATCAACGATACTATACGGAAGGTCTACTCCATGTCTAGGAGTCTGTACCCGCTCCTGGCCAGGGGTAGCGGACTAAACAGACAAAATGAAAAACTGTTGTACACAATGGTAATCAGGCCGGCAATCACATACGCGGCACCAGTATGGTGCAGCATCCCGGTCACGACAATGCGAAAACTTCGAGTTCTCGAACACAAATTTATGCGCCTCATCTCCCTCAGAGATTTATACGCACTATGTCACAACTACGTCCGAGAAATTTCTCAGAAATTCTACGAATTCAAACTAGGCGATCGTCCACTAACCCGCAACATAACCTGAATCAGACAGCATGCAATACTTTTCGATATAAGACACCCCTACCATACCAGGCGTTGCCTATTTTCCTCCAACCTCTGCCCTACTTTATCTTAACTTTATATTCTCCAATTCTCTCTATTCTTTTTGTATATGTTCTATTTGTTATTTTTTTTTTACCTTTGTTCTTTTGTACTTTTTTTGTCTCTAAATTCCATTCAGACCAATGAATGGGCCTTTCCCACGTTTTTTTTTTATTGAATATTTGAAAAGATCTCTTTAAAAAAACTCACCCGTATTTTTTCTTTTTTACGAAATTAGCTTCTTTTCTGCAGAAAAAATTATTATGTTATATGAATTTAAAATTGGCGGCAATATTTCTGCACTGATGACGAAATGGGGGGAATGACCAATCAGTATACTCTAGCACCCTTGGTAGAAGCTACATATGAGCAGATTGTACGTGTAAGAGTTTGTCTCTTTCTATCAAATTGACAGACATGTCATCAAGCTTTGTTAGTTCTAGTTTAGTGAGGTGTGAAACTACAGAAACATTTCTTTGATGTATTTACTATCAAGTTGCCAAAAATGAATGAAGTCTAAATCATATGACATTATTCCAAAGTTAAAACCTCTAATTACTGTACTAATATATAATAATACATTTATAGTTACCAGGTATTTCATACCTGCTGAATTTATAAAACTAAATACCTATGTATGTACAAAAACTGAATAAAAACGTTAAAATACGATTCATTTCACTTTTGTGGTATACAAATTACAGTTAATAAATATAAACAACTAGGTTTAAGTGTTTTATTTTCTTTTACATTTATTGAATAATTTTTAAAATCATTATTAAATCTAAAGATTTATCTGTAACAGTTATTTTATTTAAGTAAACAGGATTGTCATTCACCATTTCACTGTCAATAACAAGGAGATTATCACTTGCTGCCTTCTCAAAATCTGTCTCCATTTTTTTTATGTCTACACAGTACACACACACACACACACACAAACTTTTACATAATTAAGAAACACAGTTATGAAGTCAAAATACTAAATCCGTGCGATCACAACGTAAATCGTAAATAAGAGAACATAACCTATCTATTTATTTTATTTCCATCATTGTTGCCAAGTGTCAGTTATTTGTAGGGAGTCAACATGTCGAAAATGTGTTTCTTCTGTTAATTCTTATCATTTTTATTATAGGAAGTGGTATTATTCCATAGAAATTAATTGTTTTCAAAAACGGAGATAAAAAGTAGACATTCTTTAGTGAAATAATTAAAGCATTTCCTCTAACATTAAACATTCATATACATTAGGCAACATGGAAATAGTCTCATCGGCAGGTTTGTAGACGAGATGTAAAATTCAGAAACATCAAAAGGTTCGGTTAATTTTAGTATACGGCATCTGCATCATAACCTTAAATTTTAAGTTTTTCAAGTTTATTCTCATTTTAAATGTTTGTATACGCATTTTTAGCTTGAAGTCGTACTGGCTCCAAGCAAATATTTAAAAATTCACGTAAATAATTTTTCAATATTGTTGATTAATAAAAATATACTGCTAATTACAGGTTAGACTTCCAACCTACAAAAAGAGTCCTATTTTATTAGGACAAGGTATTTAGAACTTCATAAACATTACATTGAACTAGACTTTAGTTGAAAATACGGGAACCAAGCAGAAATTTTAATAATAGCTGGGGTAATACTCTTAAATCTTAAGAAGTATATATTTTTGAGGTTAGCTGTGACGCCACGTGCAGATGCCCTATGAAGCCAGAAATTGTTAATTTTGATTGGAGAATCCCTTCATGACGTAATTTGAGCGCGTTTATTTGTTTGAAATATGGAGTAAATAAGACAACATTTTTATTTTTAAAATATCCATTTAAAATTGAAATATTATACGATATGACGTGTATATACAGTATTTATTAGGTGTTAATAAATGATTTATGAAAAAATAATCATCAAGTTCCATTACGTGGGAAAGGCCCATTATAAAAATTCCAACTTTTTTAAACTCTAACTTTCACTTCACCACATTTTCCTGGCAGGAAGACCGCCAGGGTGGAACTGCTTCGAAGGGTTTTTTCATTGAGTTTTTCCCCGTGCCAGCAATCAAAATTTTTTAGTGCTTGTGCGCGCGCAAGAACGCAAGTTTCAGTGTTATATTAATTAGTTATAAATATCTTTGTGTATTATGTATAAGTTATTGTTAGTTTTAAGTTTTATTTCTAAACAGGAGCACTAACCGTCCAGTTGAATTACTGTTGAAGCCAAACCGGACCTGCCCTTACCCAGCCCTACATTCGTTGTCTGGCTTTTGCTTTTTTTTGCTTTGTCTGGCAATCCAAAGGTCTTGTGTTCGAATCCCCGGACAGGGTGTTTTTTTTTTCATGTATTTCTTATTTTACAACGAAGTTGGTATCACAAAATTTAGAATGTTCAAAAACTAACATTATTTACAAGAAAACTGCTAAGAGATCCTATAGAATGTGTAACAATTATATAAAAAGCTCAGTAAATCGGCGAAAAGTATAATAATGCTTCCACTACTTTTCTCTGTAATTTAAATTATATTATTTGGTTTAGTTTCATTTCTGTTTAATATACATTTTTATAAATATTTCTTCGGTTCAATTTTATGGTTGAGTATTTGAGCAACCTCTGGATTGGACTCCACGCCATATGTATATTTTCAGTAAGGGTACTTTATTATTGTTATTATTAAGTAGAAAACTCCTACGTTCTGTCCGGATCGTTGATTGGAGAATCTAATCATGATCATTTTTTTGCAGGGCGCGGGTGAAAAGCGGTGTACGCCTGTTGGAAGCAGTCCCGGCGGGGGCACCGGCTTGGAACATCACAGTTGACATCAACCCAAGGCAAATTGGAGCCACCATTACCCTTGTCAGACGAGAGCCCCCTGATGCGGAGACCACTGCAAATGTTGGAGAGTGAGTTACGATTAGTTAATTATTATTGATCTGGTGATTGATTGAATGCGGTCCTATCCCTTATTGTAATTATTCCTCCGCTGAGTTGACGTTTACTATAATGAATAGCGGCCGTTCGTGTGTGTTTCTGATGCATGGGGAAATAGGTAACAGAATGTCACTCGCAATGAATTCATCTAATTGAAAAAATAACCGTCGTGTTTTATTTTTGGGTCTATAGTTAAATGTTTCGAGGGGTTTTACATTTTTTATATTAATTTATTACATTCATCTGTGTTATTTGTTTTAAAGGAAATTTAAACAAAATATTTAAATGTATTCAAATACTGGAGGGGGCTGGAACCTTCGGTGTGACGTTGCCTCTGAAGTATTTTTTACAAATCCAAAACACTTGAACACCACAATCGAATACTATGACTCGACATGCATTTTGTCAACTATGTTAGCATCATCTGAAGAAAAATAAAACTTCAGTTTTAATATTACAGTTTAGTGTTCAAGTGTTATGGTGTTTGTGGAAACTACTTCGAAGATGAGTGCGTTTAAATGAAAAAAGTGCGTTATTACGGAAATACTTTGAACTTAAAGGATTTGAACGAAATCTTTTGCAGCGTATTCTAAAAACGACCAATTTGAAAGTTTACCCATTAGAAAAGTGTGCAAATGTTTTTTTTAAACCAACAAATCTATATCTCTAAACTCTAAAAAATATTTGTCCAGATTCTGGAGACGTTTATCTTTCAGTCATAAGTACCGGTCAGACATACCGCTGAAAACTATCGTGTTCGATGGAAAATTGTCTGCTCAATCCGAATCCGGAGGGCACATAAAAATCGGGGATTGCGTTCAACATTTAATCCGCGAATTTACCCTTAGTTCGGAAATTGTGAAAAATTGAATTTTTATAATATAACTTGCGTTTTCTCCCATAAAATGTAAGCTAAAAATCTATTCTTTTTTTAATTGTAGCTTACAATGCACTTAATATAACAGTGTAGCCAAAACACATCTAATATTTTATAAAAATTTTAGAAAAAAATATCAAGTGAACCTCTACGCAGTCGGCGCATTGAAAAATGTAGCATGCGAGATTTTTTTTTATTTTGAGAAATTGACAAAAACTAGATCGTACGAAATTACAAGAAAATATCAAAATTATTTTTAGTGATTAATTCATACTAATATCTTGAGTGAAACGGAAGATATGATTTTTTTAATTTGGTCGTCCTGTGATCGAGCGCGTTACGTATCGAAACCGACGGATGCGGGCACTCATTTACGTTATATTTAGTTATTTGGTACTAACACAGTAATATTGTACCTACTACTTAGTACAATATTCCCGTGAATTATGTATCGACCCCCCATTTAAATTATAAGGGGACGACTATGTTTCCCAGCATCAGCAGTTGTAACCTGATACTTAGAAGATAAGGCGCTGTGCCTTCTTTCCTATTTTGCATTGTTTTAGATTCAGTCTGTAACTAGCTTTCTTAGATTAAATACATACATTGTACTTAAAACATTTTTATAAAAAATAAATTTTTGAATTTAATAATTTTTTAAAAAGAGACTTTTGGGTGTCGAAATCGTTAGTGGCGCAGTCGGTCTAAGGATTATCGAAATTATCGTGTATCGAACAGATAATTTTCGTTTCAACGATTAATCGATTATCGGACAAAAAAAGTGAAAAATTCGCGAAAGTGCCTAAAACAGAGTGGCTCCTCGAACATTAGGAAACCCAGTTTATCGCAAACCTGTGCAAGACTCTTTCAACAATAATTCACGAGAATTGGAACTACATCGTCCCATTCTGCAAGGAACTCGTAATTTGGAGAAGACAAAATCGCTCATCCATTTGAGGGCTCCTTATAGTTAGTGAAAAACGATGCTCAAAGTCACAATAATATTAATGTAAGTACAGTTTGATGTCACTCGAAAAACTTTTTGAAAACTTAAGCTTATCACCTTTAACTGACTCAGACGAAGAAGATAACAATTCTCTTTTGCCTTCTAGTTCCTCACATAAACCAGAAAATAACATTCAATATTCTAGTGAAATAAGTAATTTAGAAGTTAATTTAACCTTAAATAATACGAAAATGACTCAGTTCAAACCAGAGTATTTAAAATGCGTTCCGCAATTTGACGGAAATCCGAACGAATTAAATAGATATTTAAGTATTTGTGATAGCATTATATCAGAATTTTACGACACAGCTCACCCTGATAGTTTTCATAACGTGTTTTTATTAAACTCGCTAATAGGCAAATTAACAGATAACGCTAAATTAGTTGTTAATATACAGAGTGTTACTACTTGGCAAGAACTAAAAGACACTTTATATAGAAACTTTGCAGATCAACGCGACGAAGCTTGTCTAAATAGAGATTTAGTTTTGCTAAAACAGCTTCCAAGCGAAAAACCGCAACAATTTTACGACCGTTGCTTACAATTATTAAATTTAATATGTTCATATGTAGACATTCATGAAAAAGAAGCAGAAGCCAAAGTATTAAAACGAGCTCTCTATAACAATCTTACTCTAAAAACATTCTTGTCAGGGCTAAAAGAACCTCTAGGCACAACTATTCGTTGCATGCGCCCCAAAGACATGAAAGAGGCGATGCAATTTATTACTCAAGAAGATAATACGCACTATTATCAAAATTTGACTAACAAAAATTTCGTACAACAGGCTCCTGTACAACCAAGACCAATATTCCCAACCATTCATCAACAAAATTCAATGCATAACTTTAATAGACCAGTAAATAATTTCAGCAGACCAATGAACCACTTCCCCAGAAACCCTTTCAATGGCCAAATGCCCTCATTCAATTATCAAACTCAGAGTAATCAATTTCGTCAACAAAATAGTTTCCCATCTCAACCGATTCAATTTCACCCTAGAGTGAACAATCCACAGCAGAGATTTTTCACAAATTCGCAAATATTCAGGAACCAAAACCAAAACGTTTTCAGGCCAAATCCATACAAAAATCTGCCTAACCCCACTCCTATGAGTATATCAACGAGGCAAACTTCGAATAATTTCCGACCTCAACCGGGACCATCGACCTCAAATCAATATCGCCCCCCTCAAAGAAATTTCGCTTCCCATGAACTTCATAACACTGAAGTAAACGAAATTGAACCAACCTCTAGCGGTGTTTACGAGTACGACAACCAAAACCTTCCTGAAACTTACGGAGACGTAAACGAGGCATATTACCAAGATAATATTAATTTTCAGCAAGATAATATAAATTTTCAGCAAGATAATATAAATTTTCAGCAAGATAATATAAATCTTCAGCAAGAAAATGTAAATTTTCAGCAAGACCCACCGGTCGACGATCAAACGTAAACCCTGAAATTATCTCAATCAATGCCACCAATTCTAATGAATTACCCTATATTATACTACCTGAACATAACCTAAAATTTTTAATCGACTCGGGTTCAACGAAATCATTTATCGACCCTAATCTTGCTCATAAATTATACCCTAACTGTATTCAAAATGATCCATTTATAGTCTCTACCGTTTTTCAAAAATCCGCTCACAAAGAAAGTGCATTAATACCATCTTCAAAACTATTTAATTTACCACAACCAACAAGTTTAAAATTCTTTTTATTTAGATTTCATAATAGTTTTCACGGATTAATCGGATTGGATAATTTAAAAATACTTCAGGCTAGCTTAAACTTCGACAAAGGATTATTGATAACGCCGTATACAAAAATTACCTTATCTTACTATAAAACAAAAAACGAATTAAATTTAATATCAATCGCACCTCGCAGTGAACAAGTAATAAAAATAAAAACGTCTCTAGAAAATGGAGAAATAATAATTCCTTATCAAAAAATTCACAATTGTGAGATACCAGAATGTTTAGCCACCGCCAACAATGGCGAAGCTATTACTACAATATTAAATAATACGGTCAATCCCATCACTCTAGACTTTTCCGAACCTATAGTAGTTGAGAGATTCGAAAAAAAATCAATTCATGAAATAAACTTAAACAATTTTGATGAAACACCAAAATCATACTTAAGCCTATCTAACATTCGTACCGACCATCTAAACCCGAAAGAAAAAAGTAAAATTGAAAATTTATGTAAAGAATATTCAGACATTTTCTATCAAGAAAACACTAAATTAACTTTTTCTAATCAAATTAAACATAAAATTAATACGACGGACGAAGTACCGATATATACGAAAACATATCGTTACCCGTTCATCCACAAAAAGGAAGTAGAAAACCAAATGAAAAAAATGTTAGATCAAAATATAATAAGGCCTAGCAATTCACCGTGGTCATCACCTATTTGGGTGGTGCCCAAAAAACCCGATGCTTCGGGAATACAGAAGTGGCGTGTAGTGGTGGACTACCGCAAACTGAATGAAAAGACGGTCGACGACAGATACCCACTTCCCAATATTACCGATTTATTGGACAAGTTAGGTAAATGTCAATACTTTACCACCTTGGATTTGGCTAGTGGTTTTCATCAGATAGAGATGGACGAAAGCGACATAGCCAAAACAGCTTTTAACACAGAAAACGGGCATTACGAGTATTTAAGAATGCCTTTTGGCCTAAAAAACGCGCCCGCGACGTTTCAGCGAATTATGGACAATATTCTTCGTGGTATACAAAACGAAAAATGCTTAGTTTACTTAGACGACATAATAATTTTTTCTACGTCACTTCAGGAACATATAGAAAGGTTAAGATCAGTTTTTGATAGACTTAGACAATCAAATTTCAAAATTCAGTTAGACAAGTCAGAATTTTTACGCAAGGAAGTGGCCTACCTAGGCCACATTGTTACACCGAACGGGGTTAAGCCAAACCCGGATAAAATAAAAGCTATAAAAAATTACCCAGTCCCTAAGACAACTAAACAAATTAAAGGCTTTTTGGGACTATTGGGTTATTATAGGAGATTTATAAATAATTTCGCCAAAATTACCAAACCGATGACGAAATGCTTAAAGAAAAATGCAAAAATCACCCACGACGAAGAATTCTTATCTTGTTTTGAAGTTTGTAAAAATTTGTTGATTAACGAGCCTATCCTGCAATACCCCGATTTCACAAAACCGTTCAATTTAGCCACTGATGCGAGCAATGTGGCCGTTGGCGCCATTTTGTCCCAGGGCCAAATTGGGAAAGACTTACCCGTCGCGTACGCGTCTCGAACTTTGAATGATTCCGAACAAAATTATAGCGTGATAGAAAGGGAACTTTTGGCTATCGTTTGGGCTACTAAATACTTCCGGCCATACCTTTTTGGACGGAAATTTAACATAATAACTGACCATAAACCCCTACAGTGGCTATTCTCGTTAAAAGAGCCAAATTCTAAATTAATAAGATGGCGTTTCAAGTTGAAAGAATTCGACTACAATATCATATATAAAAAGGGTAAATTAAATACGAACGCAGACGCGTTATCCCGCATAGAATTACACGCGAAAGAGACGAGTGATATATTTGAATATATTGACAAGTTTAATGAGCAAATCGGCGCTAGCACTTCAGCTCAACCCTCGGAATCCCCAGAACCCGCGGAACCTCCAGATCCGGAAATCGACAATATTTCCACTCGGGTACTACCAGATGAACACAGATTAGAGACTGATAACCCCGAGGACGATAACGATAATGATAATATTACTGTACACACAAATGCCGAGCACCATCCCATAGCAGAAATTCCCATCGTGGAAACACCCGTTAATTACGGACAAAATCAAATAATTATTAAATCGTTTCTACATTCCCCTGCCAGACCAAAACTGACGATATTATTCAATAAAAAGCAACGCCTAGATTGTCAAATATCTCAAAATCAATTCGAGCAAGATATAATCAACTTTTTCAAAAACTATGTAGTGCCAAAAACACCTTATCATTTATATTTTGAAGACCCTGATATGTATGAACCATTTTGTGAAGTTATACGTAAAAATTTTAAATGGCCGTACCTAAAATTAAAAAATTGTAAACTAAAATTAATCGATGTCAGTAATAAGGACGATGTTCAGGAAATAATAAAAAATTATCACGAAAGCAAAAGCAACCATCGTGGTATAAATGAAACCGAGCAACAAATCAGGAAGCGATATTATTGGCCCGAAATGAAAAATCCAATTCAAACATATATAAACGACTGTGAAATTTGTCAACAAGGAAAATACGAAAGGCATCCTGTAAGAATGAAAATGAATATTACACCAACCCCGGTTCAACCTTTTGAAATTATTCATATAGACGCTTTTACCTTAGAACAAACCAAATTTTTGACTATCATAGATACATTTTCGAAATATGCACAGGCATAGAAATTAATGTCACTATGTTCTACCGAAATCGTAAACAATTTAATAACATTTTTCTCCCATCATGGCGTTCCAAAACAAATTATCGTTGATAACGGTTCAGAATTTAAAAATTCAGTTATTACCGAACTTCTTAACTTGCACAAAATAAAATTGCATTTTTGTTCACCCAATCACCCTCAATCTAATGGTCCCATAGAGAGATTACACTCAACATTAATAGAGCATGTACGGTTACTAAATACTAGAGGATTTTTAAAAACTCCAGTACACATGAAAATGATTTATGCAATACTAGCGTATAACCACTCGATTCATTCGACAACAAAGTTAAAACCAATTGACATCATTAAAGGACACATAAATAATGAAAATCCATTCGATATGGACATTGAAAAGATACTCGTTAACGATTATATTAACGAACATAAAGAAAGGACTAAATTAATGTACTCAAAAATAAATGAAAGCCTTATAGAAAATAAAGAAAAAACTATAGAGAAACTAAATCAAAATCGCGATGATCCAAAATTATTTCCGTCTAAATCAACCACTTATATTAAAAAACATAAAAGGCAAAAGACCGCGAATAAATTTCATAAACCAACGGTAATAAAAACGGTAGACAAAAATTCAAAAACCGTATCGACCGAAAACAAAATCCACATGGATAACTTAAAAAGACCACTAAAGAAAACTTACGATTTTAAATAACTAAACTGTTATATTTCAGATTTCCCCTTGTACTCGGATTACAAGAGAGAATAACAATTAAAAGCTTAGAAAACAACCCCGGATTAATACCACTTAAACTAGGACTGGCAAAGGTACAAGAATATAGTCACACCTTGATCCATTACTATGATTTAAACCCAATTATCACCGAAATTAATAAGCTACATGAACAATCAGAAAATCTTATGCATAGCATTAATTTGAATAAAAATTACTCCCAAGATACATCAAACTATGTTAAAATATTAAAGTTGACGGAAGAAAAGGTCGAAATCAAGTTAAAAGAAATTCTTCCGCATCCCCAAAGAACCAAAAGAGGTTTAATAAACGGTCTAGGTTCTATTTTTAAATCAATATCTGGTAATTTGGATGCCACCGACGGAGAACGGTATGACAATCTCATTAGGCAAATTCAAAATAATCAAAATAAATTGGCTGCAAGCATTACAAAACAAAACTCAATCTCTATAGACATAATTAATAAATTTAATTTAACCATTCAACAAATATCTCATAATGAAAAAGTATTACAATCAGAAATCGAACGGATTGCCGCCATTGCTGAACGAGACTTAAAACGCAAAACTACTAACTTCATGAAAGACATTTTAAATCAAATTATAAATATGTATGAAATAATTAACTCTATTCTCCAAGATATAGAAAATTCAATTACGTTCACCAGATTAAATATCATGCACCCAAGTATAATAAAAACTGCCGATCTGTTCAAAGAACTATTAAAATTGGAAAAAAATATACAACCGGGACAATTGCCCTTTGAAATAACACTAGAAAATACCCTACTAATAGAAAAATTAATAGAAATTGAATGTTATATCCTTAATAATAAAATCACCTACTTACTTCGTTTACCAATCATGTACCCTGAAACCTTTAATTATTATCACCTGTACCCAATTCCTGTGTATAGTCAGAGTCAATTCAAGGCAATAATTCCAAATAATAGATATTTGCTAAAAGACAAATTGTACTTTACATTCGAAAGTGACATATGCACCAAAATGGCACCACAATATTATGCTTGTAAGAAACTTGACATAAAAGAAATCGACGAAGACAGCCCTTGTGAAATACAACTCCTGGATATGAAGAACACCGCAAGCTGTCAAAGAACCCAGATCAAAACTACAAGAGCCGTAATCAAGCAACTAGAAGAATCGACACAATGGATTGGTATATTTCCCAGCAAGCAGGCAATCACCATGAAATGTAAACAACAAGAAGAGGTCCAAAAGTTAATTGGTACCTATTTAATCAACATCCCAATAGGGTGCGAAATAATTAGCACCCGAGAGAAGATCAGCAATAAACAGCAAGCCATAAATCAAAACGAGCCGATATTTTTCCCAGAACTAGACCAAGAGGAAAATCCTACACCAAACCAAAACTTTACCATCCACTTAGAGAATATCAACCTAGACGAACTACAGGATATTCAAAAACAAATAATTGAAAATCAACCCCAAATATCTTATGACGAAATTGGAATTTCCAATATTCCCAGTACATGGACAGTACTCCTCTATGTTATGGTTATTTTAATCATCTCATATTTTTCATATAAAAAATGTATATTAGCCAGACGAAGTAAACATAATGAAGACATCGAGGGAAATCGACCAGAAGCCATCCCACCAAACGTTCAACTTCCTCGCTGCACTCCGTAGTTGAATCTTCGAGGGGAGGAATTATGTATCGACCCCCCATTTAAATTATAAGGGGACGACTATGTTTCCCAGCATCAGCAGTTGTAACCTGATACTTAGAAGATAAGGCGCTGTGCCTTCTTTCCTATTTTGCATTGTTTTAGATTCAGTCTGTAACTAGCTTTCTTAGATTAAATACATACATTGTACTTAAAACATTTTTATAAAAAATAAATTTTTGAATTTAATAATTTTTTAAAAAGAGACTTTTGGGTGTCGAAATCGTTAGTCGTGTCAGGTTTTACCGGCTTTTTTTGTTTAAATTATGTAGTTATTAATAGTTGTTTAAAATGCCTTAGGTTTAATTTCCATCAAAAATTAGACACACTGAAATTATTATTTATGCAGGTATTTAACCTGTATAAATGAAATTGTCTCTAAATATGATAAATATGAATATATTTGTATCAGCTTAGCAAAATACATTACAATTAATAATTAGAAATTACTATAATTAGAATCAGCGTATATCCTGAAAATTGCGAAGATTCATAATAACCATGAGGAAGCCGATATAGTTATATTCTCCATACTAAAATTTTGTGTTTTGGAAGAGCAGCAATAGTGGCAAGTAACAGATATTTTTTCGTTGTCATTGTTTCTGTGCAGAAAAATGAAAGTAAAGTTATGGCTTCAAAAGTTCGATTCGTATTTGTTCTGCAATAAAATAATTGGAGGCGCAGCAACAGGCACTCATACCTCTCCTCCTTACAGCGACCCTTTTTATGTCTACCTATGTACTTAGTGGATGGGATAACATAAGCTACACATTTAGGAAGGGAAAAAAGACAGAATTTAAGACGGCAATTGAAAATTGGGAAACACTTAATCCTCTGGCAAAATATATAAGTGGCATGGACCATTGCAACGTCATGCAATTTATAAACACCTCTGCATATTCTTTAAATGCCTGTATGGTCACTCATATTTCCACGCAAGCCTTAAAGAATTAAGGACACATTTATTTTTGAACTGCTAGAGCGTTTTACCACCTACTAAAGACGCATTTTATGAAGATGTTCTTTAGTATGATTAGACATTTGACAAAAGGTGTACTGATACCTACCATATCTAAGAATAATATTTGCAACAAGAGGTGATTTTGCAAGGGAACTGAAGGACTGGTCTTGCATTATTATTGCGTTTAGGTAAATGTACTGATGAAAACTTATTATTATTATAATAATTTCTAATTATTAATTGTAATGTATTTCGCTTAGCTGGTATAAATACAAACCACTGCCTAAGGAATCACTACTTCCACATCCAGATTTTCTATCCAAGACTCTTCCAAGTCCCCCACTACCACCCCCACCCCATTATTAAGGGAGGTGGTAGTGGGGTTGGCTGAAGTTAAAAAAAAATTGAGGCCTTTGTTATACACAATCTAAATCACATTTTTTTTTTTACCCCATTTAATAATGGTGTGGCGGTGGTAATGAGGGTGGTAGTGGGGTGCCAAAAAATTTTTGAGATCTTGGCTTCATTAAACCCCAATTTTATAAACTCTTGTTTGCTTTACTTGTTTAACCCCATATACATTTACCCCCAACCCTTCAACGGAATAATATCAATGTATAATAATCTAATTATATAACGTGTAGATGTACTGTATGTGTACCAAATTTCAAGACAGTA
Source organism: Rutpela maculata (assembly GCA_936432065.2). Taxonomy (NCBI): domain Eukaryota; kingdom Metazoa; phylum Arthropoda; class Insecta; order Coleoptera; family Cerambycidae; genus Rutpela; species Rutpela maculata. The sequence continues at coordinate 217,567,160 of OW386286.2, forward strand.
TCATAAACCGTTCCAGAGTAATCGTGCGCCCAAAGAAAGTTACAGACAAGACGGACTGATTGATTTTTTAAATTTTGTTTCAACTTAAAATTTCGACGTTTCATGACATCCTAATCCTATTTGAACAAAATAAATCTCATTTTTTTATTGTTACTCTACTTCCATGATGTAGAAGTAATTAAACCTAAGGAATTTTAAACAACTATATTAATAAACAAAATTAAGCCGGTAAAATCTGACACAGGAATATTGTACCTATTCAGTACCAAATAACTAAATATAATGCAAAAGAGTGCCCGCATACGTCGGTTTCGACTCGTAGCGCGCTCGACCGCAGGACGGACAAATTTTAAAAAAATCTTACGTTTCACTCAAAATATCAGTATGAGTCAATCACTAAAAATAATTTTGGTCTTTTTTTGTAATTTCGTACGATCTAGTTTTTGTCAATTTAACAAAATTAAAAAAAAATCTCGCAGGCTACATTTCTCAATGCGCCGGCTGCGTAGAGGTTTACGACATGTTTTTTTCTAAAATTTCTATAAGTATTAGATGTATTTTGACTACACTGTTGCATTAAATGTACTGTGAGCTACAATTTGAAAAAAAGAATAGATTTTTAGCTTATTTTTTGTGGGAGAAAACGGAAGTTATATTTTAAAAATGCAATATTTCACAATTTCCGAAATAAGAGTAAATTCGCGGATTAAGTGTTGAAGGCAATCCTCGGTTTTTACGCGCCCTCCGGATTCGGATTCAGCAGACAATTTTACATCGAGTACGACACTTTTCAGCCGTATGTCTGACTGGTACTTAGGCTTCACAAACTAAGCCTTAAATTGTAGCCCAAATTCCCGACTATATAGTCACTTCTTTGACGATTATGTCATCCCAGAAAAATCGACGCCTTTTCTCTTAATAAATTTAGTTTTACTCCAAAAAGGCATAGTCAAGGTCTTTGATGCCGATCCAAATTTAGTTGAAGTAACTAAGATATGGATAGGGGCCATTAAAATTGGGACACGCGGCAAACACAAAGAAATAAATTGTCTATTGTATAAAACAGATATTTTTGTTTCAAGAAATAATAAGTTGTAATAAATAAATTTATTTTCGACAATATTTTTATTTTTTGAAACATGGAGAATTTATTTCGTTGTCTATATATGGGAAAACATTCTTGATTCAAGACTTATTACTTCCACATTCAGTGGAAGTATAGTAACGACAAAACATTTTTTTAAATTTTTTATTATTTAAATAGCCTTAGAATGTCATGAAACTTCAAGATTTTAAGTTTGAGCAAAAAAAATTTTCTGTCTGTCGTCTGTCTGTAACTTTTTTGTGCCCACGATTACTCTGGAACCGTTTAAGATATTGACTTGAAATTTGGTATACATATTAGGGTGCATCGATTTTCTTTTTTCTACCTAATCCAAAATGGCGGGCGCCCAAAAGTTGTGTGATAGGGTTGTAAATAATACGTTAAAATTTCAAATTAAAATATTAACCCTTAGGGTTGGGGTCAAAGGTAAACATTTTTGATATTCTATATATTCAAAATGGAGGATGCGCAAAAGTTGTGTTTTAGGGTTATAAGCAACAGGTAGAAATTTTAGTGAAAAATATTTAGGTTTAGGGGTAGCGGGTAAGGGGTAAAAAGTCAAATTTTTTTATTTTGTGCATATCTAAAATGGCGGGCGCGGAAAAGTTTGGTCTTGGGGTTGAAATTGGTTGGTAAAAATTTTAAACCAAAATATTAAGACTCAAGGGTAGCGGGTTAGCATCAAAACCAAAAAGATAGTACGTACCCTTATAAATATTATCGATACTTATCAATTAGTAATATTTCTAAACTATGTTTAATTACGATATTAAATTTAAATTACTTATTACTAACTACGTATTTGTTATCTAATGTAAGCATTCCCATAATACAGCATGCGCTGTGTTCTGCATACATGAAAGCTGAACAGTGAACACTGTCAGTTTTAGCCGAAACTTTAGATAGACGCGGTATTTCCGATAGAGCTGGAGCACTGATTGCTTCTTCAGTACTCCAAGATTTTGGTTTAATTAATGAATCTAACACAACACATGTAATTGACAAAAACAAAATTAGGAGAGCTATAAGCAAGAAGAGAGGTGAATTATCATCATGTGGTACGCCAATATCATTACGTGGACTTTATTTCGATGGGCGTAAAGACAAGGCCATGAAATTAATAGATAACCATCGAAAGATAACAACCGAAGAACATATAGCTTTAATTGGAGAGCCCGGATCATCATATTTGGGACATGTCACACCTTCTGCAGTTTCAGCTGTAAACATCATTAACGCCATTATCAGTTATTTTGAAAACTCTCGAATCCCAACTAACACATTAAAAGTCGTCAGATGTGATGGAACGGCTACAAATACTGGTCCTAAAGGTGGTGTTATAGCTCTACTTAAAAAACATTTTGAGAGACCACTTCAGAGGTTCATTTGCCAACTGCATGCAAACGAACTTCTACTAAAACGCACTTGATCGAACATATTGACGGAACTGTATTTCAGGATTTTCAGGTATAATAGGAAAGTCGTTAGTCAAATGCGACCAGATGCCAGTAACTGCATTTAAGATTATTAAATCCGAAATTCCTATAGTTAAGGTGAAAGATCTTAACACATATCAGTTATATTTTTATGAAATATGCCAAGTAGTAATAACGGGATATGTTTCTATTAATCTTTCAAAACGAGAACCTGGCAAAATAGTCCACTCGCGATGGCTGACGACAGCAAATAGAATACTTCGCTTATATGTTGCTCTGCAGATTTGCTTATATCAGCAACGTATGTTGTCAAAGTGTAGCCAATGTGGTTCAAAATAGAAGCACATCCATCATGTCTGCAAGGTGCTTCAAATGTATGGAAGACCATACAATTATGCAGATATTTATCAGAAGAGTTGAAAGGTGTAGGTAGTTGATCCCGTCGTAATACGAAATGGATATTTTGCACACCCTGAGAACATACTACTGGGAATGCTGGGCGATGAAAACCCGTGTATTAGGGAGTTGGACGTTCGCAGAATATTAAAAGCTAGAGAAGGCAACAATACCGACTTAAGAAAGTTTACACTTGCTCCGTTGAAACTAAATGTTACAAATTAGTATGAGATGATTGATTGGCAAGAATGTGAATATAATGAGCCACCATTAACAGTTGATTTATCCGAAGAGGATCTTAATCAAATTATAAATAATCCTGAATTGTCTGATAATTGAAATAAAGAAATTTCCTAATCACACACAAGCTGTGAAAAGGGCAGTAAAGCTTGTAACTGAAGCTTCAGCGCTGGATGGATTAATTAGAACAACGATTAGATCCTGTGACAAAATTCACAAATTCAACACAAAGAAAGATTACTACAAGCAAGTTTTACCATAATGTTTAGTATTTTTATTTTTACTTTTTATTCTTTAATAAAATCAAGTTTATTTTCACATAAGTACTTGTAAGTATTTGTTATCATACTTCCAATAAAGAAATTAAAGTAAAAATAAAGTTTATTGTTTCACACTATGATGATAAAACAAATAATTTTCCAGAAAAAAATGGGACCTTTGAGCTTGTAGGGAATAGAAATGGATCCGATGCAGAACAAAGAAAATATCAAGTTGACTTTTAACCCTAACCCGCTACCCTTAAATCTTAATATTTTTGTCTTAAGTTTTTACCTCTTATATATAACTGTAAAGCACAACTTTTTCACACCCGCCATTTTGACTATATAGAATATCAAAAATGTTTACCTTTGACCCCAACCCGCTACCCCCAAGGGTTAATATTTTAATTTGAAATTTTAACGTATTATTTACAACCCTATCACACAACTTTTGGGTGCCCGCCATTTTGGATTAGGTAAAAAAAAAGAAAATCGATGCACCCTAATACATATGTATTTTAACGAGATCTGGAACAAGGTTATATCTTTATCTTATTCCGTTGAAAGGTTGGGGGGGTAAATTGGGGTTAATGGGGGTAAATAGGTAAATCAAGCAGATAAGAGTCCATAAAATTGGTATTTAGTATATACAAGAGATGTTAATGTCTCAAAAAAATTTTTGGCCGCCCCTATTACTACACCCACCCCATTATAAAAGGGGGTGAAAAAAAATTGTGATTTAGTGTGTGTACAAGAACCGAAGGCATCAAAATATTTTTTTTTACTTCATCCATCCCCACTACGACCCCCCTTATCACTACCCCCGCCCCACACCGATGTGGGATATCGTTTTATAGGTTGTTGAGGTAGACGATTTCAAATATTATATTATAAGCAATTATTTACATTTATATTTTTCGTTGTGAGAGACTTGGGTAGCAAATCTGGATGTGGAAGTAGTGATTCCTTGGCAGCGTTTCTTTTTTCGTGTACTAATATTAATAGTTCTATTTAGGTAGTCTTAGTTTATACGATAATATATGAATAATTATGAAAAAAGTATTGCTAAAAAAATTTTCTTATTGAATATAGTCACCCTGAATTGAAGTGCCGAAATGGAATAAGTAATTCATTCCTCTGTTGCATTTGTCCGAAAGGCGGAAGCGAAGTTTCTAAGCATTGAATAAAGTATTGCTCAGCGACAATTTATAGTTCTCTATCGGAGTGAATTTAGTATTTTAAATAAATGGGTAGTTTTATGACGGCTCGCCAGAAGCATACTTGAAATAATGGCAAATCATATCTCAATGTAAGCGACTTCTATAACAGGACAATGCAGGGAAGACGTGAATGGAATTTCAATAGCCGTAGCTTTAGCAGCATCTGTTCTGTTCTGACACTACACCGGATCTATAACACCCCTCGAGTTTTCTTTTACTCTTAAAACTTCTCTTTTATAGCGCACACACGTTCTCGGAAACATTAAAAAGGGAAAGAAAAATTAAAATTACTAGTTCTAGTTGTACGTGAAGTGTCGGGAATACTGAATATTTCATATTTTGAATAAAAAACAAAAAAGTAGTAGCTGTTATTGTCCTCTAATTAAAAGAGAATGCTTTGAAAATTAGTTTACTCTACTCATTTTCTGTAGAGTTGAACTAATCTTAATAGTGATAGCCAGGGAGGTAGCGACAGATTTTTCGCGTTAATATCTATAGAGCTAGATTTTTTCCCAAGAAAGTTTAGATCTACCAATTCTACCAGTTTTGCAAAAAATGAGTAAAAAGTTAAACAACATGTTGCAAAAAGGGATATCGATTTTCGGAAATGTCACAAAATGCCACTTTTGATTCGTTCGTGCCGAGACGAATTTTCGAATTTCGCCGTGCCATTTACGATCAGGTTTATCTGGAAGACTTCCTCTTTACGTCGCGACATCGTACGGCCATCCCAATGGTGTTTTTCGAAAAATATGAACGTGTCAAAATTGCATGTTTTTGCTATTTTTCGCATATATCTCCAAAACGGTTGGAGTTAGCTCGAAATAAAAAATAAGGTCAAACGAGTATTTTCCTCTACTAATCTTTTGCTATCATCAGAATTTTGATTTTTTTTTTTCGTTACGGAGATAACTAACTGCTGAAATGTGAAATGTACGGCAAAAAATCGCAAATTTTGAGCTTCTACAGTGGACAACTTTTTAATCGTGGCTCCTACGCCAAAAGGCTAATCTAGCTAATTTAAATAGAATTAAATTTGCTAAAACCTTTTTTTCTATTTTTTGAATTCCGACAAAAATGAAGGAATTAGAGAGGGCATTTAGGGCTTTTTTTTTCGGTAAAATTTCTCCATTTTCTCACCGTAATTAATCGGTAATTAACTGAAATCGATCTCATATACGATGCTCAGTTTATATCTTGTACTACTTTGACGCTTCGTTAATCTCGGCCCTTTGAAACAAAGGTTTATGAGAAAAATTATTTTTTTAAAATTTACATGTACTCTATAGGAAAACGTGTAATTTCCTACATTTCCTCGAATATCTCTATAATCATCGTTTTTTTAGAAAAAATTGTAGACAGCTTATGTAAAGAGAATTGATTGAGCTTTCCGACACTTTTTTTTATGTTTTTTCTAACATAAAAAACAAAAGACTTATGACCGAATATTAAATATGTCTGCATTAGTCATTGGTGCTGCTACACAATCATCTGCAGCTCGACCACTAGCAATATTAAAAAGTAAATAAAAGTGATTATTTACACATCTATAAGAAAACTGTCTGTTCTTTAATATTAATGAAGAATATAATCGTCATGATTTGACTATGTATTGCCATTTTGGCATCATCTACCAAAGATTTTCAGCGGAGGTAGAATGTGATTCTTAATCGAAATAGTGAATAAACTGCTTCTAGAGAAAAGATCGGCTTTGTAGATTAATATTCCGCGGCGGAAAATTCAAAACTTCTCCGCGAACTGCAAAAGCCCGGAGCGCAGCGGCCGCGGTCACGCGCTTGTATTCCATTACGTCTACTGAGTCTTTAGCAACATGAGACGATCGGTAGACTGTATTTTTTGGATGACTTATTAAATAAACTATTCCAGAAAAAAATTCAGCTTTGTAGAATACGTAAAAAATGTTTGTTTTTTCCACACTTTGCATGCGTGGTAGACCTGATATGGCAACGCTTCCGACGCAGTAGAATATTGTTTTCCGGTATGTTTTTATGTCATCTGTGAGTATGTAAAATTTCAATCTTGTAGATATAATACATTTATGCAACTTTTTGTAACATGTTTAATTCTTTACTCATTTTTGCAACACCAAAAGTTTCCTTGGATTTGCACTTTCATCATTGATACATTTTATTTTAGAAAAAAAATAAAAAGCAGTGTCGGAAAGCTCAATCAATTCCTTTATTTAAGCTGTCTACAAATTTTTCGAAAAAAACGATAATTATCGAGATATTCGAGGAAATGTAGGAAATTACACGTTTTCCTATAAAGTGTATGTAAATCTTAAAAAAGCAATTTTTCTCAGAAACCTTTGTTTCGAAGTACCGAGATTAACGGAGCGTTAAAGTAGTACATGATATTAAATGAACATCGTATATGAGATCTATTTCAGTTAATTACCGATTAATTACGGCGACAAAATGGAGAAATTTTACCAAAAAAAAAAGTCCCAAATCCCTTTAATTCCTTCATTTTTGTCGGAATTCAAAAAATAGAAAAAAAAAGTTTTAGCAAATTTAATTCTATTTAAATTAGCTGGAGTAGTCTTTTGGCTTAGGAGCCAAGATTAAAAAGTTGCCAACACATTTCAGTAGTTATCTCCGAAACGAAAAAAAAAAATCAAAATTCTAATGATAGCAAAAGATTCGTAGTGGAAAATACTCGTTTGGCCTATTTTTTATTTCGAGCTGACTCGCACCGTTTCGGAGATATCTGCGGAAAATAGCAAAAACATACAATCTTGACACGTTCGTATTTTTCGAAAAACACCATTGGGACGGCCGTACGATATCGCGACGTAAAAATTAAGTCTTCCAGGTAAACCTGATCGTAAATTGTCCGGCGAAATTCGAAAATTCGGCTCGGCACGAACGAATCAAAATTGACATTTTGTGGCATTTCAGAAAATCGATATCTCATTTTGCAAAATATTTAATGTTTTACTTATAGATTGGTAGAATTGCACCTTCATCATAGATACTATCTAAACTTTCTTGGAAAAAAAATCTAGCTTTATAGAAATGATTTTACGAAAACTGTCGCTACCTCCCTGGCTACGAGCCGTTATGAGGGGCGAGAGGAATGGAAACTAGATCTCCCGTTTTTACTTTACTTTTACATTGAGTGAGGGAGAAGATACCGGCCTTTCAATGTCGGCTATCCGACGTGGCCTGTGGGCGTAAACTTATGAGTGTGTTGTTCAATCCAGGACCGCAGTCGAGCTTAAACTGTCGATAATTACTTTTTCTAATTTTGACATATAAAGTGACACTTTTCAAAACTGACGTAAGTGTCAAAACGTCCAACTTTATGTAACCAGTTATGAAAAGTAAAATTTTACGTAACTGGTGAGGAAAAGTTCGTTATGTCATCAATTATGAAAAATAAGCAACTCAAAAAGAAAAAGAAACGATGTTTTTTCAACACAAAATTGAATACTGAGTCAAGTGGAAGCTTTTAAATTCTTCTTTCCTTCAAAATATGCTAACAAAACTTTTTCATTAGCACGATTTACCTTATGCTATCAAATTACGATTTCAAATAATATATAACTTGGTTAAATGACGTTTGTCAATTTTGACATTAAATTTATAATATGTAATAATATCGGCAAAGGTGACTATGAAGAACAGTACTTAATTTTTAAGATCTTTAAATACATCTATTTCATTTATGTTTAAAGGATTTTTAGACTTTTAAAATTAAAAAAAATCATGTATGTAACACGTTTCGAAAGACAATCTACGTAACTCGTGTTATTTTGCGGATCTCTCTTCGCTCGTCCCGCAAATTCGACTCGTTACACAAAATAACGTCTTTCGTAACTGGTTACATAAATAATATTATATTCACGCCTTGCTCTCATGATCACAATTGTAGTTCTACTATCGTCCACTGTGTGGCGCCACGAATAACAAAGCTAAAATGTATTTGTCCCTCCCTGTATTACCTTTCTCTCATCTTCAGCTGTTTTTTATTTTCGTGTACTGTAATGGTCGGCTACGAAATACTCGCCGGAAAATGGTTGAAAATAAACTAAAATACATTTCATCACCGAAGATTCATAATCTTTTAAAGACGTATTCGTCAATGAAAATGAAAAGTTGACGCACCGATGTAAATACATTCCTAAATATGAGTTATCACTAAACGTCCCAACAAATAGGGAAATGGAGGACGTAGCTAGTCCCTAGTCACAGTAAGTTGAAAGCAAAATTCAGAATTTAATTTCAGGTTTTGGTTGAGAATAGGAAATATTATACATAGTGGATTGGATAAAGTGCACTAGAAAATCGTGAATAAAGCAGACTGGTTATATAAATTATAAACCTAGTTGACTTCGTTATAAGTCTTCTAGAAGGTCATGTATATGACAAGCAGCAGACCCCCTTGTAAAAATTAGAAACCTAGTTAACTTATGTAAGTTTTCTAGAAGGTCATGTGTATGACAAGCTGCAGACACTTATAAAAATTATAAGCCTATTTGACTTGACTAAGTCTCTAGAAGGTCATGGTATGACAAATTGTTGGTTGGCCAGGAAATAGAAATTTAAAAACAGGTATGTATTTAACATTTTAGGTAGTATATATCGACATAAGAAAAGTACAGGTGCAAAAGAAATAAGCCCATCAAACTCGGACAAAGCCAACGGGCAATTCAGAAAGAAGAAAGGGGGGGGGGACAAGCTCTCGCATGTAATTGCCAATCAGTAAATGATGCAGTTAGAGGTTGTTGGCAGATCAGATATATACCATGAGCAGTCTCTGTTCAGCCAACGTGGTTAGTGGTAGCCTCGACAAATTTGTCAGGGGAGTTACTGCAGAACACACCCTTGAATGGTTGGTTATTTGGGGACAATTTATCAGAAAGATTTGAATTTAAAAACGCCTCGTATGAATTTACAGGAATTCCTTGGTCTCTGTAATACTCTCTTAGACTTTAACAAACTCTTAATAAGGGTAATAATAAAACATCTGTATTGATGCAAATGCGGCTTTGCAAACAAATTTTGACGTAAATCATTCTTCTTTTGATATTACTTGCCCTATTTTACTCAAGAAAATAGAAATTCAAAGGCAAAAAATTCGATATAACGTAGATAGTGATTAGCAATTAGACAATATAAATAGGGATAATATTAATGTAAGTAAATTTAGAATTTATCACCAAAACATACAATCTATAAAAAATAAAATTGAACAATTAGAAACTGAACTTACCCTACATAACATAGACATAGTATGTCTTACAGAATCCTGGCTCCAACCATGGGAATTGGATAGTATTCACATAGATGGTTACACACGTAAAGCAGGATATTGTAGAAGTGCACAAAAAAACGGAGGCGTTATAATTTTCCACAAATCCTCACTTAATTTGAGCATAGATGAAATTCATGGATTAAATCGAATATCAAAGGAAAAAGATTTAGAAGCTGCAGGTATCGAAATAAAAATAAATATGTCCATTAAAATAAAAATAGTTACCATATACAGATCACCGTCTGGAGATATAAAAATATTTTTTACCTTATTGAGAGAGTTACTAAATAATTTATTAAATGGCAACTCTATGCTTGTATTATGTGGTGATTTTAACATCGACTTATTAACTAAAAGTAGAGCATGTAATCAGCTGTGTGATATTCTTAAATCTTATAATGTGGATTGTCTTATTAAAGAACCCACAAGAATAGGTGTAAATTCAGTTTCAAGTATAGACTATATGTGTAGTAATTTTTTGCAAAATGAAAGCAACTTTAGTTGTCAAATATGTCCAAATGGGCTGTCTGACCATACAGCGCAAGTTCTATGTTGTGACATTCCAATTATTCGTCAAAGATCAAACAAAAAAACTGTAAGATTATTAAATGATAATAATTATCAAACTTTTATTCAGCATGTTAGTAGAGAACACTGGTGTAATGTATACAGCGCGACAACTGTAAGTGATGGATTTAAAGAGTTTATTTCAAATCTTGATTATTATATCGAAGTAAGTTTTCCATATACTACTGTCACAGATAACTGCAACAAAAAATCATGGATTACTAGAGGTATAAAAATTTCTTGTCATAAACTGAAATTGCTGTATGAAATAATGATCCAAACAAAAAGACCTGAAGACAGGAATTATTATAGATCTTATAAAAAAATATATGATAAAGTTATTAAAGCCGCAAAACGTTTATATAACGACAATTTGTATAATAATGCCTCTAATAAATCTAAAGCAGTTTGGTCTATAATACATAAAGATTTAGGAACACATAAAAATAGAACAAACGAAATAAATGAAATTAGAACAACTGAAGAAACAATAAATAATTTAGAAGAAATAGTACAAATATTTAATAATTATTATGTTGACCTACCTACATCATTAGCGAATAAATTTTCAGGTGTGAAATTGAATAATATTGGTACAAAGAAATTATATCCCACCATATTTGTTGAACCTGTAGAAGAAAATGAAATATTTAATATTATCATGCAAATGAAAAAATCAAATTCTTCTGGTATTGACAAAATAAGCACGAACATGTTAAAATCAGTTGTTAATTATATAGTAAAGCCCTTAACATTTTTGGTAAACTGGTCTCTGTCAGAAGGTGTATTTCCCGAAGAATTTAAAATCGCCAAAGTAGTTCCACTATTCAAAAAGGGACAAAAAGAATCTATCGAAAATTACAGGCCTATTTCTTTATTATCATGTGTTTCAAAAATTTTAGAAAGAGTGGTATTCAACAGAATAATTAAATTTTGTACTATTAATAAAATATTAAGTGATGAGCAGCACGGTTTTCGAAAAGGCAGGTCAACTCAGTCGGCAATACTGAGCTTTCTTAGTGAACTATATAATGGCTTAAATAACAACAAGAAATGTCTTAGTGTTTTTATGGATCTGAGTAAAGCATTCGATCTGGTAGATCACGCTTTACTTCTGCAAAAGTTAAATAAATATGGTTTACGTGGAAAGCTTGGTGATTGGTTGAGTTCATATCTGACAAATCGTAAACAACTTGTGGAAATAAATGGCATCAAATCAGACAAACTATGTATATCTAGTGGTGTGCCCCAGGGTTGTGTACTGGGGCCACTTCTGTTTATCCTTTTTGTAAATGATCTGCCTGATATTGTCAATGAATCTTCATTATTTATGTTCGCTGATGATAATTCACTTTTAAATTCAAATAACCACCTGCAAAACTTAATTCAAGATACACAATTCAAATTAGATCAATTTGTATCTAAATTTAAAAGTGAAAAATTGTTACTAAATGAAAATAAAACTGTCTTCATCCAGTTCACTCCAAGACATCAGAGTTATAAAGAATCTCATCTACTGAGAGTAAATGGAAAATCCTTGGAACAAGTTTCCACAACGAAATTTCTAGGTATTTACGTTGATAATGCTTTGAATTGGGAAACTCACATTAGCGAACTTTGTAAAAAGTTGTCTCCTATATGTTTTGCGCTGTATAGACTAAGAAATAGCACAAATAAGAGTGTTTTGTTGTCTTATTATTACGCAAAATTTTTTTCAAGAGTTCGGTATGGCATAATTTTTTGGGGATGTTCTCATCACACAGATAGAGTTTTTAAATTACAAAAGCACGCAATTAGGAATATAGTTGGAATTTCACGGCACACCTCTTGCAGACAGTATTTTAGAGAACTACATATATTACCTATAGCATGTATATATATCTATGAAATAATATTATTCGCTAGATTGAACTTAGATACGTTTTTGCCGAATAACTTTAATCATAGTTATGACACTCGTACACAAAATAATTTATTAATTCCTATACATAATTTGTCGATTTATGAGAGGAGTCCGAAGTATATGGGAATAAAACTGTATAATAAATTACCGAATACTATGCGACAAATTAACAATTTTAATAGATTTAAAAGTTCTTTGCGTACATTTTTAATAGATAATATGTTTTACAGTATAGAGGAATTTTTAGAATATATATTTTAAACTGTTTATAGAACATTTGTCTTTTCTCTATTAATATTTTCTGTACTTAGTATTTTATTTATTTTGATTTTACACTCGTTTGGTTTTAACTTATTTATTTTATCCATATTCCACTTAGAATTAAATATAAGTACTGTATTTGTCTTATATCTATACTTCTAGTATTTTTTTAACATTTACTTTTATGTTTGTACAAAAGAGTTTTTGCTCCATACATGTTTCTATGTTTTATACTGTTACTTATTTACATTTCAGTTATTTTATATCTCGACACATGTAAACTTAAAATTACGAATAATTACTATTATGCTATTTTATATTTATGTAACTATTTGTATAAGGTTTACCATTTTGTCTGCTCTCTGACGAGTCCCATACCATTGTAATTTGGTCTAACGGACAATAAAGATATTATTATTATTATTATTATTATTATTAAAAAAATTATAAAAAAATAATAATAAATATACAGAGTGAAGTTTAGACCCCAAAGGATTACTCTTACACTTAACTCTATGAAGCACTTAAGTTATTACAACAAAGTATCCCATTATTATTTCTCTTAAATAGTATCAAAATTGATGCTCAGTAATAGTGCCTTTTAGCTTACACTTAAATGGTAAAGATTACAGGATTTGGAGAAGTAGGTAAAGAATTATGTTTTTATTGCATTTTAAGAGAACGATTTTAAATAAGGATGTTCTAAATCTGGTATATTGAACATTATCTCATGGAATAAGCAAAGGATAAGAGGTGTAATTTTGTCCTATTATTTACATTTAATCAATGTCATATTTATTCTGGCAGATCTTGGCTTGTCATGTTTACGGAGCCCATATATAAGTCTACAACATGAATTTCTGTAATCTGCTTCAGTTTGTTGTGTTCAAACAGAGTTCATAGGTATATGAAACTACAATAATTTAAGTGTGTTACTTAACACCAACACTTCACAGAGATTTTTAGATGTATTGAAATTTAATATATGTCTGTGGAATGTAAAGGTTTTAAATTCATGTAGATTTTTTGAATTACCTTGTTTACTTGTGAATTGAATTTTAAGGGTTGTCAAATATTACGCCCAAAACTTTTTGCTGATTTAATATGGAAAGAATTTCTCCATTTATTTTATTTGCATCAAACTATTACATCTCTACTTCATTTATGCCACGGAACATCAGTAGCGTATCTGTATGTTTTTTCTGTTGGTCAGTAACCCATGGGGAACGGCTTAATAACGTAAAACAATATTACATGTTATGCTTAAGTTTATCGCAAATTTAAGAAAAGTAACAATATAAGTTTCTAGAAATTTATACAATACTGATTTTATGATGTTGGAAGTTTCCCAGAGAAGCACCTTGAGATACATAATTGACTACGTGTCATTCAAAGATATAAGAACTGGCAAATATTTACTATAGATTGTAGAGAAAATAACTAAAATATGCCCCATCACTGGGTCTAGGTGGCTTTATGTAAAACAATTTTAACAGGCTAAATGCTTGACTTAAAAGCCTATGGGTCATACAAAAATAATATCATAATTGCACGGTATAGGCGCACGTGTGGAATAATTTTTTGACCAGAGATGTAAATATGGTAAATCATTTGAAAATTTATAAAAGATGTAAGTATATAAACATAAAAGTTTAACAACAAAATAAGCAAACTTTTGTTGTTTTTAAGTTAAACTAAAATTTAAAATGATTTTATCATAAACATTCTCAATTAAATGATTATTTATGTCTGACTTGTACCTAATTAGCATTAGCACATTTTGTAAACAAGTTAAAAGATTGCGATGTTTTATTCAGACTTCAAAGGAATAGTGAGTAAGCTTTCCCTGGTCGCAGGACTATTATGGGACAAATCTTGAGTAATAACAGCAATAATATTTATTGGTGTATATAATATACATTTTTTATATTTTACTTTGAAAATAGGATGTTAGAAAATTTAATGCCATGTCATATAAATAATTAAAATATTTACAATCATTGTAAAAGAAATTGTTTAGCAATGCTTATGCTTATTCTTGTAAACGTAGGCGTGTCAAATATATATAAATATGTAAATTAATTACAGTTCTAAATGTACCATGGCAATTCATCTCACAAACACCTAAGTCCTGCAAAAATTTCAAGGCATATTTTGCAAATGAATATACGGTTAATGTGTGCACTGTTTCCCCAATTTATGATGCCATATCTCAAATGGCAGTGAAAATTTACAATGCCTAGACATAAACCTTAGCCCATAGGAGCTAAACTTTAATCTAAAGGGCCTTCCATAGGAGACAATACACATAGTGACGGCATCCAGAAGTGACATCAATGAAAAATAACAGTGGTTGTTTAAAATTATGGTGGAGATATTGCATATAATAATAAATGTTTTATTGCTTCAGGCTGAAATATACAAACAATAAGATAACAATATACGAAATAATTATGCCTGAATGCAAAAGGCAGAGTTCGCACTTATTCGATGTGAACATCGAAAAAGCAGCGCTCTTACACTCAACCTTAGGCCTCGTTGTATATAATATCAACTTATCCCATATACAATTACTTCGTTTATTGAATTCTGCCATTCTTAACAGATTTTTCTGAAAAGGTTTCCTTCCGTAAATTGCTCTCGCTTTGCCTTAGTATTGATGCCTTTTTGATAATTAGAGTATAACAATAAAATTAAGAGATTTTCAAGGTGTACAAACCTTAAGCCTACTGCTTCAAGATATGGTAGTATATTATGGTACCCCACCATAATTGTAAACTACTTAAATACATTTTTGTATACTTTCCTTGAATATTATATGAATTAATCACCCTCATCCTTGTTCTTATAACGATTCGTAAGGCACAAACAATTTCTATGATTGAGCTTAATAACAGTCATCAAATGAAAACAAGTTCTGAGATTTTATCAGCCAGTTTCACAATCGTTATTTAACTAATGGTTATGATTTGACCAATAGTTTTATTATAAAAATCTGTTACATTAATAGCCAGTTTTACAATTGTTGGTTGATTAATAGTTAGGATTTGACCAATGATTTATTACTATAAAGGCAAGGATGTCGGGTAAAGTTGTGCTTACTAATAATTATAACTTTCATAGTACAGGATCCGTACCTATCTTAGACTATCTGGTTCTGGTTTTAGTCAACCAAAAAGATAGCTAGTGATTGTGAGGCTGGCTGTATGACTGATAGGATTTAAAATTTAAGGGCATTATAATGAAATATTTAAACGCCCAACAGGGCAGTACAAATGTTCGGAATAATTTGCAAGGGTTACAACAGGCATATTGTAAAAAAAAAAAAAATTCAAATATGCTCACATTAAACGAAATACAGAACATGTTTAGCGGAACCTTTAAATTAATATTCTTGTTTATGGAAAAGATTTTAATGCAATCTCTCGAAGATCTCAAATCGCTCTGAACATCTACAATTGTGATCATGAGAGCAAGGCGTGAATATAATTATAAGATTAAACGAACTTACCTTAAGTGAAGTTCGATCTTAATTATATGAACGCCTTGCTCGAAATGATCAAACCCTCCCCGCCTACTCAGAGTTACCTTTTGCGGTACTGAACTTAGAGTTGTTAAGATTGCTATTCAAAATAAAACGATTTTATTTTCAAGATCGAATTGTCAACTCCGTTATTTAAATTACCTATTCGTCTTACATGGAGATATCTACAATTTGTTATGCAATCCCAAATATTCCGTAGGTAGTATGTATTTGGCAGATCAAATAATAATACAAAAAATTATTTATTTTGGTAAAGATTAGATTGAATCGAATCTGAATTTTCAAAGACCAAACTTAACAGCTCTAGCTACTCTAAATAAACCCTTGATCATTTGATTTGAGATCATATTAGGTCCGTTCCTTTGCACGGGAAGTGTGACACTAATTTTGAGTGACAGAGATGGCATCAATGCGGATATCATAAGTTAAAGAGAGACAATCTTACACCAGTGCAGCTAAGCGCTACACTTGTAGTGCAAAGGAATGAACCTATCTTGCTCTAAAGAAACTGACAGCTGAAGATGAGAGAAAGGTAATACAGGGAGGGACAAATACATTTTAGCTTTGTTATTCCTGGCGCCACACAGTGGACGATAGTAGAACTACAATTGTGATCATTTCGAGCAAGGCGTTCATATAATTAAGATCGAACTTCACTTAAGGTAAATTCGTTTAATCTTATAATTATATTTCTATTATAATTACTTTATATTTCTTTATTTGGTAATGTGTTTTTGAAAATACTTTTAGTAAGTTTTGTTACCAATTCATAGCAGTGCTTTTGGGGATATTGTAAGTGTAATATTATAAAAAAATTAACGAGGGAACAATATAGTTAAACCTGGCTATGCGATTGCCTCAACTATATCTTGAACGGTTCAAATTCAATACCTATTCTAAAATATCAGGGTTACCAAAAGGAGTGAGACTGAGGATCTCACCACCGTTCATCTGAGGGACACAACGAAATTTATATGTTCAAGGCGCCAGTCGTGTCTTTTGCAACGTTTGACAGTATCGTTCTACTCTCAGGGGGTTCTAATAACTTCTAAGAAATAATTTAGAATCGGAGTCCTGTGATAGACGAAAAGGATAAAAAAATTATATTTACTCTCAATTGCTGCCTGCTGTCTCCAGTATTTGATACTAATAAATCTGCCACAGTCTAGTTAAAAAATGTACCTAATGTAAAATCCTTGAACCGGTAACCTCTATTGAGGTCATAGACTAGTATCTAAAAAGGGTATTTTTTTATTTATGTCCGTCAGTATAATGAACATGGGGCCACGAAGGAGGCTAACCGCCTAAGTACATGTGCGAGCGTTCCGGTCGGAAATCGAGTTTTTTTGAAATCGCACGTTAACAGTTTATTTTTGTCCGTCAGTGAAAAATACGTTCTGTGGGTTCAGTTCAATGCAAAAATACCATTGACACACATTTTGGTGGGAGCCGTTGACTCCCAGGTAAGTGTCAAAAAACTTAAAAATTCGAAAATTTAAAAAATTACTTTTTGACGTTTACCTGGCAGTCAACGGCTCCCACAAATATGACCGTCAATGATATTTTAGTGATAACCCGCAATTTAAAAAAAACTCGACTTCCGACCGAAAACATCCACCCGGAGCGCTCGCACATATACTAGGCGGTTAACCTCCTGCGTGGCCCCACGTTTATTAAACTAACGGACATAAATAAAAAAATACCTTTTTTTTTAGATACTAAAAAGGGAAGCAGTTAATAGCTTAAAAAATTCTAGTTGCAGTAATGTATATGGTATAAGGAGGAGTAGGGTAAGTGGGGACTAAAGAAAAGGTTGACTTTGAAGTCATGTATGAAAAAAAATGAGATAGTGGTGCGCTTTGAACAAGAAATAGTATGTTATATTCACAAAATACCCATACATTATTTCTATTAATTCAACATAGTATTCAAAAGAAAAAAAATCAGTTGTGTAAGTTCACCTGTATTACCCACTTACCCCGGTGGTGGGGCAAGTGGATTTTTCATCTCTACTTTTCATATGAATAGTTATATTCTCAGTTGGGGCAAGTGGATTAATCAGCATGGTTTTAGCTACAAAACGTTTTTTTTCAAATCTAAAATATTCCCTAAATTAAGGGAGTTTCGAAGGATATCTGAAGCACCACTGTTATAATCACTTTTCGAAAGTCTTTACTTCACAAAAGCTACATCTGTAACAAAGACAAAATTTGGTAAAGGGGGACTAATCTGCACTTTCCTTTAAGGACTAGTCCCCACTTGCCCCGCTAACAAAAATAGCGGTGCAAGTGGGAACTATGGGGCTAAACTTGACAAACGTAATAAAAATTTTTAAAAATTACAGGAAGTGACATACAACATCAGCAGTCTTGAAAGTTTGATCCTATAGATCCCAGATTATATGCTTTCATAGATAAAAAAATTTAAAATTTTGGGAGACAACTTGAAAATCTCGATCAAATGTAGACAACGGGCTTGTTACCGATAATTTTCGTTATTTTTTTTTTATAGTATTCAATAGAATTCGATCATCTAGATAATTTCAGCTTCATAAGTATATCCAATCCTTAGATATTCAATGTTAAGGATTGGGTTATTGGGTTTCAGTACAAAGCGCTTCGCCGACTCGTGTCGTCATTTTTCATATACAAAAATTGAAAAAGTACATTGTTTCTGTCATAACTTCTTTATTTTTTATGCTATAGAAATAGAAAAAAAAACATTTGAAAGCCTAATTAATAGTCTTTCATTTTCGTTCTTACCGCTTTCGACGTGAGTGCCATAGCTTCTGAGATATTTAACATTTAAACTAAATACTTCGTCTTATAGACGTTCCTACGGCATCTTTATACTTCCAGACCTCCGAAATTATTAACTCTACAGAAATTAGAAAAAAAACAATATTCGTCCTCAATATAGATAGCACTTTCTTATTTGTCTTTAGCATGTTTTCGCTCAATGTAATACTTTTCGAGTTATGTGACTAATATTGTTTTGAAATACCTTTTTTAAGCTGAAATTCAAATTTTCAAGTCGTTATAACTTAAACACTATCAATTTTTATGAAAAGTTGCATAGAACCTTTTCTTCTTAAAATTATATTTTATTTCAATGTTTTTAATTATTAAATCTTGACTGTCACCTGATTAGCATCTACAAAGTCACGTCACGCGAAGCTTCGCCCCGTTTTCGCGCGGTCCAACTTTGTTAATTTATTTAAGGGCTTAAACGTCCGAATAAAAACCTAAAAATTTGAAAAATGCCTTAAAAAGTGTTCTTCTTTCGATTTCTAAAATAAAAAAATGCTGAACGGGCCTATTTCAAAATGAACAAATTGATGCCTTAAAAATGTTCCAAAATCTATACCCAATACGTTGCAGCTGCATAGAGGTCTGAAAAACAATCTTCTGCGAGTTAAATTTACAAGTAGGATTTTCTTCACAAATTAAAATGAAAATACCTACTTGCGCCAGATCCCCACTTGCCCCACTTAATTCTTAAAAATACCGTTGATATAATTATACACCCACTTTATTATATGATTCCATAGCTTATCAGGTGTTTGTACGTGCCTCTTACATTAAAAAATATATCATATAGATCACCTGTGACATTGCAACATTGGCAAATATCAGAGCTGTGAATTTTAAGTCTAAGCAAATGTGCAAGGTAGCATGCATGACCAAATTCTAAGCGGATAATCGTTGCAACGAATTTCCTTGAGCAATGTTTCCAAGCCAAAACTCACGCGGAAATTCAAAGTGTATCAGTGAATATTTAGTTGGTTTTATGAAAGCTAAGAGAACGTCTCCTGATATGGTTGATAAGCAGTGTAATTTGTAAGGCTCTGTGTCTACTTCCACGCTAACGTGAACGAATTTGACACGTTAACCTTCCATGCGATTACGTCGTTACTATTTTTGATCTAATCTGTAGCCGCAATTTCACGTTAATGAGTACCGACTATTCGATATGTCTCTATGGCCATGTCGGAAGGGAATCTTTATTACATGCTCGTTTAACTTGTCGCGTTTGGTATACTATATACCCATCTTCTAAGTTACGTGAAATGCGAGTTAAATCTGAATTTTTGGATTAAAATGAAAAATGAATATGATACTTACTAGAGTAACATACTCTTCGTCGATTTGTTGAACTGTTTATACAATTGTTATATATTTCATAGAATACTCTTCTCAGTTCTTTTGTAAATAATGCTAATTGATGGGCATTTCAAATATTCTGTGGCTGACTTAGTTAATAAAACAGTAGTTAGTATTAAAAAAAACATCTAAAAATATGTGTGTTTCGAATTACAAGAATAGTTAATACTTACAACTAGTATAGTTTCTCTAGTTGAAAATCATGTTTCGACGTTTGAATATTATACTATGAAATGTATACTAGCAAAACGTATAAATAATGATAGAAAGTAACGTTTTTCGTAACATTTTTTAATCAATTAAAAAAAATAAGAAACATTTTTAAAATTTTTATTTATTGATTGATTTTGTTCATAAACAATACGGTTCTTCCTCTAGCTCACAGTAAATTACTTTCCAAATTTCAATATAATCGGACTTTTCTTTCTTAAGTTAACGTGCTTACAAGAAACGTTCCGGACGGGCAGACGGGCATTTTGAAAGTTGTTCAGAATTCGATCACTAACGCAGTGCTATGAATTTCTTTTCTCTACGAGCGACATTTACGGTTTTAAAAGTGTGCCGATCAAATGCTATATACTCTTCGTTTACCCTTAACCCACGAGGAGAAAATTAATTGCTTTATACGCGAGAACCAGGCCAGACCGCTCAATATCTGTCAAAAATAAATTCTTACAATGGACTGAAATGAATGGCTATAAATGTTTAAATAGTTTCAAATATGTTTTATTTCAGTGGTACAAAATAAAATTATATTCTACATTTTTGTTGGTAACTATAGATAAAATAAAATAATAAACGTCAAGAATTAGTCTGAATCTTGGGGCTTAGCGCAGTTTTTGCAAACTTTCCTTGAGCACATCAAACATATGGGCCCTTCGCAGCGGATACATTTGTAACCTGTTCTGCGCTTTTTTTGGTAGGGGCACAGATGACAAATTTTCCTTTTTTCCAGGCGATCTTCCGGTGCCTCGCCGTCGCGTCTGTGTCGTTATCTTCTATATCCAAAACTTGTTTCAGCAATATTTTCAAGTCCGTTCCTATTTTTGGATTTTGAAAGCGTCGCTCTACATGGCGAATTATCTTGTGACTCAATGTCTAATAAGTTTTCTTCTTCAAAATCCATTTCCTCTTCATTTAGCCATCTCAAAAGGGTTTCTTCAAAACCTGGTTCATCTGGCCTAATTCGATTTTTAGACGCCATTTTCTAAAAATATTTAAGAGAAAATATAATATAAAATTAAAATATACTTACCACAAATACGTTGTCAACGTTACTATTTTAGCAGACAATAAATAAGCGAAATTTTAAACAAAATTTTATCACGTTATTGGCGATGACGGTCTCACAGACTGACACACATTTATACAACCACCCACTAATCGCCGCACAGTGGGGCAAATAGCTCATTTTTTGGACAAACGATAATTCCCAAGCCTGGAATTAATGAATCTTATTATTTTTTTTAAACTACCCGTTATAAAATTGCCTTTAATTCTATTGAGCCCGAATTTTGAAATTTCAAAATTAAAGATGGCTAATCCAATATCGCGGACATAAATTTTGAAAGTACCTAAATTAAAATTTAATCAAATGGTTTAAAATTATAAAAAACTGTTACTTGTGTGGTTTTTTTGGTTTCTAATCTCATTTCTGATCCCCGAATTTTGCGATTCAAAAAACCAAGATAGCGGATCCAATATGGCGGCCATAATATTTTTTAAAATGAAATGTACATGCACAAACTGTTAAAAATTGTTGCTTAGAACTTTTAAAGGTTTCTGATCGAGAATCTGGAATCTAAATTATGTAATATCGTAATCCAAAATGGCGAATCCAATATGGCGGCCATAATATTTTTTTAATTGACATGTAAATGCGCAAATTGTTAAAAATTGTTACTTAGGGGTTTTAGAGATTGCTGATCATGAATATGAAGTCCAAATTACGTAATATCGAAATCCAAGATGTCGGATCCAATATGGCGGTCATAATGTTTTTTTAAATGAGATGTACATGCGCAAATTGATAAAAATTGTTACTTAGGGCTTGAATGAATGAATATGAAGTCTAAATTACGTAATATCGTAATCCAAGATGGCGGATTCAATATGGCGGATCCAATATGGCGGCCATAATATTTTTTTAAATGAAATGTACATACGCAAATTATTAGAAATTGTTATTTAGGATCATGAATCTGAATTCTAAATTACGTCATATCGAAATCCAAGATGGCGGATCCAATATGGTGTCCGTAAGTTAAAATAGGATGATAAATCAAGAATTGAATTATTCAGTGATATAAAATTTGTGAAATGCGCCCATATGCCCGTTTAAGATTTCGCCAACTAGATTTTGTTTACAGTTTATAGTATTAATATCACTGCTCGTTTGTGACTTGACTAATTAGGTTATTTTAAAGGATTTGGTATATGTTATGTTAGGCTTAGAGCCGCTTTCTACTCAAGTTTTATTTTCTACATTAAGTAATAATAAGTTTATAGCCTACCTGCTCCTTTATGATTTGACTCATGAGGTTACATTAGGTTTAAAGATGTCAACATTTTTTATTGGTTATCTCATTTTTTTATAAGATGGCATATTCGAATCTGCCATCTTAGAATTCGAAATTACGAATGCGTTGTCACCAATCTCAAAAACCTGCAGGTAACAATTTTGAACTATTTTCGCATGTATATCATAATTTTTAAAAAATTTATGGCAGCCATATTGAATTTAATTTTCTGGTTTGCAAAATATCTAAATTTTAATATCCGAAACGAGATTAGCAAACTGCGAAACCCCCGAAAAACAAATGTTAACAGTTTCCTTCTTGATTTGTCATTCTTTTTTAACTTACGGACACCATATTGGATCCGCCATCTTGGATTTCGATATTACGTAATTTGGACTTCAGATTCATGATCAGCAATCTCTAAAACCCCTAGTAACAATTTGCGCATTTACATGTCAATTAAAAAATATATTATGGCCGCCATATTGGATTCGTCATTTTGGATTACGCTATTACGTAATTTAGATTTCAGATTCTCGATCAGAAACCCTTAAAAGTCCTAAGTAACAATTTTTAACAGTTTGTGCATGTACATTTCGTTTTCAAAAATATTATGGCCGCCATATTGGATCCGCTATCTTGGTTTTTTGAATCGTAAAATTCGGGGATCAGAAATGAGATTAGATACTAAAAAAACCCCCCCAAGTAACAATTTTTTATAATTTTAAACAATCTTTTGATAAAATTTTAATTTACTTTCAAAATTTATGTCCGCGATATTGGATTAGCCATCTTTAATTTTGAAATTGCAAAATTCCTGCTCGATAGAATTAAAGGCAATTTTATAACGAATAGTTTAAAAAAAAATTTAAGTTTCATTAATTCCAGGCTTGGGAATTATCGTTTATCAAAAATGAGCTATTTGCCCCACTGTGCGCCGTTAGTGAACACTAAAATCTACCAAGTTAATACCATGTGTAGAGCAATGATTGGTTGGAAGGTCGGTGAGGGTTAACAGCGAGTGGCTGAAAAATTCGTAAGTTACATCACTTTATAATTTCCATAGCGGTCTCTCAGACTGTGGTCGCGGGTTAAGTGTTAAAAATAATAATATATTATGTTGAATTAATTATCTTAAAAGTTTGTCGCGCGCGAGAAGTTCACACAGGCATTAATTTTGTTTGACAGAGATTGTAAATACCTAAGTAAGTATTTTTTTTCTATTCACGCATCAAGCTTTTAAGACAATTAATTGAACATAACATATTCTTATTTTTTTCGTTTTAGTACACCTATATAATAGTAGAAGCTTGTTTTTAAAAAGTTTCTTTTACGTATAATTTTATTGTCAAATTTTTAGCTACGTCTTAACCTATGAATTTCTGATAATGCATCGACCACCTTCCAGCTCAATCATTAGACCCTGAATACCACCTAGGGCGAGAGTACTCATCGAGACAAATTCAACTTGACCAAATTCGAAGGAGTTCCATTATATTATGGGTTCTACAGTTATACCAGTTATTAACTAAAGCTGCCTAATAAATTTAGGGGTAGTGAATTTTTTCCTCACTTTGTAATCTTCCTAACCACGTTGAGGCGCTATTTTGTAAGCTTGTCAATCTCGTTGGGGCCATTTTGTAAGATGGCCACTCTCATTGAGGCGCCATTTTGTAAAATGTCCTCGTAGCTAATCACTTTACTAAAAATACCGGAATACCCAGAAAATAATCTTCAAAACAAAATGCTAAACTGCTATAAAATAGAACAACTATAGCACACACGTGACATTTTATAATAAAATTTAATAAAGGCTACTTGGACCAAAAAACTGATCTAATTGGGCCGACCCGAAAGGTACATAGACAAAAACAAGGCCCACCACAAAATAGATTAGGCCACGGCTAGTCAGTATCGTTGGAGGCGAGGGCGTGAATTAGAGTTAAGAGATGGTCGATAGTATGACTAAAAAAACACAAATTTTGGTACATAAAAACTCAAAAGCTTTTTGGGCGCCAGGTCTTTTAGGAAGACCGTGAAATAGGAAAATATAGAGCACAAACAAATATTAAAACAAGAACATAATGACAGTATCACTTTAATATCGAATAAACAATGTATTGCAGTCGAAGTAGATGGACAATGGACAAGATTAAAGTTAGTGTTACGATATATACAAGGCAGGGTTAGTTTAGACAATTCAAGCAACAAACACGATAAGCAAGAAATTAAGTACACGATAAATGTAAAATGTGACTTAATCAAGTTCTAGCAATGGTGGTTCAACCACAAAAATCATCTTACAACAAAAATCAAACTATTCTACGTAATGTCAGAAACTCAGTGTTTCTATTCGTGAAAGAAAAAAACAATACTCAATCACTATTATTTTTCTCCACGACAAAATTTATTAAAGGTTATCGCAATAAAGGACTGATATTTTGAGTTAGTGAGTGAAATAAACACATTTAATCGGTTTCACAGAAAAGCAGATAGTTTACACCACAAAGTGATAATAAAACGTGGCTGAGATATAATCAAAACTTCAAGTACTGAAAATAGTTTCGAATTAGGCAAAGTGTTTGATTACCGTAAAGTCACTGACAAAAAATTACAAAGCTATAGATAAATAGTGCGCTTGATATGGAGCAAACTAACACTACTGTAAAAATAACAATTAAGTAGGTGATTTAATTTAAACGGTTTATTACTTGATACCTTGAAATTTACGCAATAACTATAAATCTACAATAAATTACGCAGTAACTATAAATCTACAATATGTTACGCAATAACTATAAATCGACAATAAATTTATCAATGACAAAACACGTAACAACTAATTAAAATGTATAACTAACGACATTAACTTAATCTACAAGATGAACCACACCGTAAAAATTACGAAATGTGACACCACTGCCATAAAACATAACAGGGTTAAAATTGGTATCAAACAAAAGGATACTAAAAACAGGGAGTGGGCGCAAAAGGCGATAATCCACCCCTTTGGCTTTGTGACAGTACCTGGCACAAACCCCTAACCACACGGTAAATTGATGACGAAAGCCTTCACCAATGGTACTTTATACCACAACTTGATTCTAAACACCCTGTACTCTTAAAATCCAAAAAAATTTACAACAATAAGATTAAGAGATGCATAGGGCTCTCTAAAATTTGCTTTTTGATTAGCGGAGTGGTTTCATAGCTCACAAAACCTTTTTAATAAATAAATCCTGCCTGGGCAGTCAATTCGCTATACTTAAAATTTGCAAAACTTGTTGGAGAGGTAGTATTTGAACATAAAATGTAATAAAAGAACACTTAACTTGGGCAGCTGTGTCTGCCAGACATCAGTAGAAAATCCTCACAAGCTGGATACTGTAAAGGCGACAGATCCAAAAGATTGATAGGGAGACACCATTAAAACTCGGGGTTAGGTTCCATGTTTCGTTCACCAACGTCAATCAGCTGCTGAAATATGACGTAGCGCGTTGCTTCTACAGTTTCACATGACGATAAAATGGCCGCTTCAACTTTAGGCTCCTACTCTCGGAAAATTCCGGCGTGATCCACAAACATTAGTTACAAGTATTGATTAACCATAATCGTAGTCCCAATGAAAATTGCCTCAGCATTAATCAATTGTACATGATCAGAAAACTTCCATATATACGGAGGTACAACACAAATCAGCAAAGAACGCCGTGACTGTTCCCATCATCACGTGATTAAATTACAAGAAAGTAATCATCGAAATTAGTTGACCGTCTTGACTACGTAGATGTAAAAGCAACGTTTTAATCGCAAATTTTAAATGGATGTGTAACACATTTTAGTGACTTATTAACGTATAATGCAAGAGACTAACGTGCTAGGATATGCACCATGTGCTTTATTGTTTAATGTTTTCCTACTTAATGTCGTGATTACTTAATGTTATCACTTAATGTTCAATTAGAAATCCTAAAATAAAATAATACCGCAATTAGCTCTGAAAGTTGAATGGAAAATGATTTACTTACCCTCCATCCAATTAAAAAATTGAACAAAATTTGTATAATTTTAACGAGACGTCATCAAGAAACCGAGCTACTTGTTCAACGCTGCTAATTAAAAAGACCGAAATCGGCCAGCGGAGCATTTAGCGAGCTATGTCTGAGACATCTAGGAGGGAATTACCTTTACTACCCATACGAGCTTACAGACAACCTCTATAATATGCAACCGATTTTATTAAAATTAAGCTGAGTTGTAACAATCCTACTAGGAGACGTTACAACTTGATGACGGCAGCTTTTCGTCGTGTAGAGCAGTCGTGGGTAAGGAGTGATTGGTGATTTTCCAAGAACGGAAGGAGGGCGCCACGTAACTTGTGAAAGAATATATACCGAGTTTTGTTTTATCTAAGTCACGGAAAGCAAAACTGTTTTATATCGGTGTTAACTGAATTAAATAAAAAAATAGAATACTGCTGCAATAATTAATTGTCCACCATAGATAAGTGAAAATATATATATTTAAATAAATAATAAATATATTTAGCCTAAAGGACTGATACATTAGAAAAGCACACTGATTTGGTGTCCAGATAATATGGAAACATATTTAATATATTTTATTATTGTCAATATAAGCAAAATTAAGAGTGCGTCTGCATAGTACTATGTTTCGGCGTAGAGATGGAATATTATTATTTGTATGAATATTATTATGTAGCATATATGGAAAATATATTAAATAAATGTATTAAATATGGCATGTAAAATAAAACAGTAAAATGTATTATCTGGCCTCATCAATGGTTCTGTTCGGTGATGTAAGCTTCGGTGTTGGTTGCTTTATTGGTGATGATTTCGATGATGGTTACGACAAAATGGCGACGAGTCGATGACGTCACGTCTTGCAAGAAGTGGTCCTAACTTTTGTCGTCCAGTATAGACTGATAGTAAAATAGGATATGATGGAACTCTGCAGCCAAAATTGAACCAAACGGAAAAGTACTAATTATCTACCTAGGAACTCCTTATAATATCCCATACAGCTATTTACAATAACTTTCAAAACTTATACTAGTTTTATCAACTTTCCCTAGAACCCCAAAAGTCGAAATTGCACTAAGTAATTGTAGTACAAAAAAGCAAAAAATTAAAATAATTGTACACTAGATAACTCACCTTCGTCAGAAAGGTTGTCGCTACGAGACGGCAACGAAAACTCGAGAAGTCTAGAAGGGTAGTTGAATGGCGGTACTGACAGATGTCAAACTGACAGCTACCCCGACGTAGTCATAAGATTAATAATAATAATGTACTATTCGCCATTCAAATTTTCCACCCAGCTTATGTAACTTGTTAGGAAAGGGGTACTTTCAAGCTCTAAATTATAATTTCCCACGATATTGCCACGATAATCAGTTTTATATATTTGGCTCCAAATCGTCCCTGTTTCATTCGTCTTCACTTTCACATTTAAGCGAGACTGTACACTGCAAATCGAATTTATATTCCTTGTTTCTCATTGTTAGACATTTGCCTATTTTTATTTATTCAAATGCCTCAATTTTTTTAAACATTCATAATATATTTCTTTGGGTGGTAAATACCAATTTCTATGGTACTGTCGTGAGCAAAATTAAATAGGACACTATTTTTTTCTAATGTAAATCTGTCTTTATTTGAACATGTAATGAGTAGCCCAAATAAAACAGTTAACATTTTTATTTTATTTTTTATTGTAATGCTGTAGTTATTGCTAAACCGGAAGATAGATGGTCAATGCGACAAATTGCACTGCATTATAACATTAAGAAAAATTATGTGTTTAACATTTTAAAAAAGTGGAGAATAAACGGTACGAAGGATATCTAACTTAACAAGAAACTAACTATTAATATTTCGTTATTGCACCATTTCTATTCCTAGTCGAGCTTCTCTTACTCGCCGGCGACCAGTACTACTCGATCCAGGAAAATTCGTTTCTTCAGCAGCCTGAATAACTGAGTGAAATGGATTTTCTACTATATTATTTACCAATTGCAAATCTTGTTGTTGAGTTGATATCCTTCGTCGCCCTTGTCCAGGATTTCTACTAATCGTACCGTTTATTCTCCACTTCTTTAAAATGTTAAACACAGAATTTTTGTTCATGTTATAATGCAGTGCAATTTGTCTCATTGACCATCCATCTTCTGATTTAACAATAACTCCAGCTTTAACTAAGTCACTTATATGGGGCATATTAGTTTGGCACACTTCCAATGAATTATGACAACTAGATTTTAGCAAAAATACGTTATAAGACTTGTCCTATTTAATTTTGCTCACAACAGTACTTTTTAATCCGCCATAATGGGTCCGCCATTTTGGATTTAAGAATTTGCGAATTAAGACCCCAGAATTGTGATCAGCGACTCCAAAAACCCCCCGAGTAACAAGTTTCAGCCATAATCTTCAAATTTTGAATGCTTTTCCGATTTTTACATCCGCCATATTGGATACGCCATCTTTAATTCAGGAATTTTCGGATTCGGACTTCAGATTCACAATCAGCGACCCCAAAAACCCGCGGTAACAAAATTTAGACCAAACCATTGAATAGAAAAATATGTGACTCAAAGGGGTAAGAAATACCTGATCTTAGAGGTGGAATTAACCCTCGTCGGGGGCTTATGGATTTAATTTGCATATATTTCTTTCTAATGCTCAAAGTCTTATTTTAAAATGTTTTCTCAAAGTATTTGCAAATTGTTGCATTTCATTATAAAGCTTTACCGTATCACTCTATTTTAGGGGATGTTTTTGCGTTTTACTAAAAAACTACCTGGGTAACCAATACTTTTGGCTGCAGATTCGGATTCAGCATAAAAAAATACACAAAATCTATGTATTCACGTCTCTGGTGGACTCACGGACTCTGAACTTCTATTTTTTTTGTGGGGCTGTGTTATTCGGCTTAAGAAGGTTAGCATTAAAGAATGTATTAGATTTATGACGTAGACCACAGACCCTGATAGTTAAAATAAACAACTTATTTATCTAAGAAATTTATTACGCATTCTTTCAATACTATACGCAAAAAAGATATGACAAAATATGCGTTTGTTAATCAGATAATTAAAACAACATTAAGAAACTTATCTCCTCTGGCACAGCTGTTACTTCTTCCCTTTGATTTATGTAACTAATTAACCACCAACTAATATTTCTTATAGAATTACTGAAAATGTTTCATGCCACTCATTTTTATGTCTATTCTAGATCTGTTTTTGATCTGATCGTTGGATCTGATTCCATAAAAAGTCCTCCCGTATAGGTCCGGCTATTAAGACATGGCCCACAGACGATGTCGACATAGCTTATATGGCTCTCTACAAGCATGGTTTTACTTTTGCTTCTAGGTTATATCCAAGAGACGATAATTGCGAAAAATATGCTTCCTTACATACCTCGCTAACATGCTCATCAAATGTTAACATTCCGTACAGCCACAAACCTAAAGTTTTAACTTTATTGGTTCTAGCACTGCTAAGTTTTGCAATGCTTGAAACATCTTATAATAATAAATGCTATTGTTTCAGAGTTATGGAGCTTTTCACTTGGTTAATAGAAATTACAGAAGATGCGACAGAAGTCTACGATGGAGCTAGAATCGTCTGGACGGCCAGATTCGAACCTCATCAAGATGAAGCTGATAATGTCGAGATGCATAGAACAGAAGGAAGAAAATCCACTTCTCGTTTTGAAATTCAAAAGGACGACATCCAGGCTGTAGTTCCAATAAGCAAGGTAAAGTTTGTATTACATTATTTCATAATTAATAAGTATTGTATCAGTGTCGGGTTTTAATTTGTTTCATGCTTTTTTTATGATCTCTTAGTGCGCAAATAATGGTTTAAATATATACTACAATCGCTAACTGCAATCGCCACGGCGCGCGGCGAGCAAAGGGGAACCTCTATGTATAGGTCCAGCGCACGCACCGCTGCCTTGATTGGTGTTGCACACTGTTAAATTTTTATAGGAAGTGGACGCGCAGTTCTCAGATGGGCCGCTACGTTTCTCTACAGTCGCTCAAGATCCGTTTCGGGTACAGTATATATCTCGCCGGTCTGGAACAAAAGTAATAAGTCCGAAATATCCATTTTAGAAATAAGATTTCCATAACCTACTTGTTAGTATTCTCATTTTTGTAAAACTATAGAGGCCAGTAAATTTTAAAAAAATAATGTGCTTCATGCACATGTGTCTTATGTCCTAAAGTATCTTTTCAATACTAAAGTGACTTTTCTGGACTTAATATGATATTTAAATTCAAATATTAAAAACTTGCAAGTGATACAAAGCTATTAGGTTTATACTTATTGAACCCTATATACGAATAAATAAAAATTTACAGGCTTGTCCTTGCATGTAATTTTTTGTCAAACGAACCAGCGAAGTTTGGTTCTTGTACAGTACGTTTCGAAAAAAGAAACGCGAAATCCTTTTGTATCTGAATATCAACGTAGGCCTACAAGATCCATTTAGTGATACGGGTTGTTGTATTGACTGTGATATTTATTTATATTTCCACTTCATACAAGCAAAAGCCATGTATTTCAAATATCGCCATTGTTACATGCGTCAATTTGGGAAAACTTTAGCAATGTAGAATGCAATAGACGAGAAAATAGATGATAATAAGAGTCGTGTCATTCTTTTAATGGAAACAAAATTATCACGAAGTATCCAGCACTGATATAACAAGGATGAGAAGACGAAAGAGCATAATGCTATATACAGTGGGTCTTGTAATGCTTCCAGGTTCCAACAAAAAAATTGCTATTGTCAGATAAAAAGTTTACCTGATATTAAGGGTTAAATGTAAAGGGGATAGCGATGAATTGAACTGTCAATAGTGTTGTGTTTCAACCCTCTAGAGACATATAAAAAAGTCTAGAATATTACAGACATCCTCTGGAACATTGTAGAATGTGCTGGAATGTAGTAGAAAGATCCAGAACTAATAACCTAGGACTATAAAAGAAGAGTGAGTGGTTGTGCAGCAGCAGTTCAGTACAGACAGTGATTAGAGAAACATTAAGAAGTAAACAAAGTTATCAAAAGTGACTGAATTATTGAATTATATAATACTTAGTGTTGTATTAGAAAAGTAGTTATTTGTTGTAATTAGTAAGTTAATAAATTAGTGTTTAGTGTTACCCTGGTGTTATAATTTCCGAATCCACGATACAGGGTGTTTACAAACAGGGTGTAAACACGTAACAATAGTGTTATTAGTGTAAGCTGCACATGTGATTGAGCGACGTTGATTTGATAAGCCCTTCTAAAAATTATTTTGAATTATACCACCTCCAAATTTAAACGCCAATAGGATCTTGTCGCACGCACTAATAACGTGTTCATACTACAATCTTCCTTTCCCCATATATTCGTTTTTGTTTTTCTTGTAATATATTTTTCCGACAGAATTGAATTTAGAGCTCCTATGACTTTCGTACCTTTATTATTTCTTTCCATAATTTCATCCTTGCTGTTACCTTGTTTGTTAAATATGACCCCTAAATATTTAGATTTTTCCACTCCTTTTATACTTTCATTTTCTAAAATGAGGTTGTCTGTACCTATTGCTAGGTATTCACATTTACGCATATTCATTGATAGGCCGGCTTTCTCGTATTCCTCCTTTAGTGTTCTGACCATATATCCTAAATCCTCTTCATTTTCTGCAACCACAACCTGATCGTCAGCAAAGTACAGACTATAGAGGCTATAGAGTATGTCCTCTCCTACTTTTAATCCCATTCGTTTACATTTTCGTGTCCACTCTGCAATGGCTCTGTCCAAGTAGATTTTTAAAAGAGTAGGAGATAGACAGCATCCCTGTCTGAGGTGGTCTTGAAACTATCCGTTAGTCCTGTTCCTAGCTTTACTCTTGCTGAATTATCTCACTAATAGTTCTGAAGGGCCTGTATCAGGATCGGTGTGACCTCCAATTCCTTCATTTTCTCCCTAAGTTGCGATAGCGGAACGCTATCGTGTGCCTTTTCTAAATCAATCAAGGCTACGTGTGTTTCCCTGTTTCGTTGCATACGTTTCTCCAAGGCTATCTTTAGAGCAAATAAATTTTAATAAATTGTAATAAATTATTGTTGAGCGGCCTGCTCGGAATCCAGATTTTTCTTCGGGTTGCTTCTCTTTAATGTCATCTTCTGTTAAGGATTCAATTATTCGGGAATATATTCTAGCTAACGTAGAGATCACCGCGATTCCCCGGAAGTTATGTGGATCGTCCCTCGCACCTTTTTTGTGTATAGTTGTGATATAAACCGTTCGCCACTCTTTTGATACCTCTTCACCGTTAAAGCAGCGTTCATATAATTTTTTTAGCATAACTATAAGTTTCTTTGGGCCATATCTTATAAATTCCGACTGGATCCCTCCGGGTCCCGGAGATCTTCTCAATTTTGTTGCATTAATAGCTTCCTTTACCAGGGTCATTTCTAGTTGAATTGTTTCACCACCGATGTTATTTGGTTCACCTTCCTTATTCACAACGTCATGACAGACGTTTATTATATGACATGATTATTATATGATTATTCTTCTTGGTATTTTTTACTGAATGGCCCGTCTGACAGCATCCTGCCCTCTGTAGCGGTTACCTGTTAGGCGCACGGCCTTGCCAAATAAATTTATGGTTATTATTATCGTCTACTTTGTTTCGGCTAGCTGATGAACTGGTATGTTCACAGAGTCAGGGAAAAAATTCATCCTACCTGTTCCGTTTAGGACTTTTCTAATTTTATTGAATCAAGAGAATATGGCCTCCAGAGGTCGACAAATAACAGGTTTAAAATGAAACAAAGCTTCCATTAAATGTATTCCGTCCCCCGAAAATTAACATTTATTTAATATTCAGAGGGCGGTTTTATTAATATTTTAGTGTTCTTTGTCAGTTATTTTTTGCAAATAAAATTACGACTTGAGTATCTGAAACCTACGCAATGCTGGAACCCCGTGACATTAAACAAGTTAGTTAAATAAATAAATATAAACGAAATTCTCATTCAAATAAGTACCTGGATTTAAGAAAACATCAATAACTTGTAGAACAATATTAGAGTGAATAAATAAAGCAAAGACACATTTTCATTTTGCTGAAAGGAATACGACTTTATAAAATGACGTGGAAAATACATCTTTCTAAATAACGGTCTCGAAATTTGCCGTCGCTTAGTTGACATTACATCCTCCACTTCGAAATTTGCTGCGTACTATACTTCCAACTTTCAGTAATTCCAAGACTTTTTCCCTCGCCGTAACATCATAAATTCACCTTAAATTGTATTTACTAAGTTTTCTTCGTCTGTTTTTTATCAGACTCTTCGAGTTTCATCAAATAAGATATATTACTTCGGTCCAAAGTTTCTCTGGGATTGTCACTCCGAAACCATTATTATGCTGAATTTCACTTTAATCCAGTTGAAGTGTCTGTCTCTCCCTGCGATCCCTACAAAATCATCGCCTGATTCATTTGCAATTAAGTGGATTGAAAATATTCGTGAATTGGTGTATTTTTCACTAATATTTAACATTAAATATTACCCATGATATTTTACTTTTTTTACTTCCAATAAGGAAATAAATTCTAATTTGTAGACTGTGAAATTTTCCCTATTAGCCCAGTTCAGGGAGGCTTAAAATTGAATGAAATAGGAAATGTTTCTGTGTATTTTCAGGTGTATTTCGACGTAAATAAAATATACGTAGATTTGCAGAAATCAATTAGAGATAGAAAAACATTAAAAATGAAAAACAGGTCCTTTTATTCACTTTTTATGTTATAACTTCGTGAAAGGTGTAGAATGCGTTTTTTCTCTATTGTATGACGAAAAGAAAGTGAATATTTTTTTTTATTCGAATAGACTTAGAATGTCATGAAACGTCGACATTTTAATTTAGACCAAATGAAAAATGTCTGTCTTTCTGTAACTTTTTTTGCGCACACGATTACTCTGGAACGGCTTGTGATATTGAGTTGAAAAAACAATATTTTGGATATTTAGCAGATAACTTTCAAAGAAGCTATTCATTATTTTCATATAGATCCGAGTCGGATCAGGTTAGTATATCAACAAAAAGTCCCCCAGCTATCTTGCCAACTTCTTTCATACAATTAATATCTAACATCCAATGTGAAAAACAAGAAAATCTTTTCTTTCTATATACTAGTAGGTATTCTTTTAGAGGGCATATTTAGTCTAGTGTAATATTTCGTCGAACTCCTCTATACATTTATATGTCAACAACTTCTATATTAGTCTCGGCCAAACAAACAACTACTAACTACCAAAAAGTATATTATTAAAGCCTGCAGCAACATACAAACTGTATAAATTGCAAACAGACAGCTCAAGCCACAGCAAGTTACAGTTTAAATATTCTAATAGTGGAGTGCTCGGTGCCCAGATATACGCATAAAAATAACTTCCGTGGGGGTTTCGTTGTTACAAGCTGAATTTGATATAAAATTAATGATGATATACTGACGTTTCAAAATCTCAAAGCCGTCAAAAAATGTCCTACTCAAAAGGTCATTATAATCAAAAAACGAGTTATTTCTTAGCGAATTACCTAGGTGTTTTGATATTTCTACTTTTGAGTAATAGCAAATCCTTTTAACCATGATAAAACTAGTCAAAATAAGTAGATTTTTGAACAGACCCACCTCGAGAAATCATGCCTGCTCCCTCTGCCCCCCCCCCTCCCCCTCAAAGGGGCTACCTGTATCTGCCTATATATTTTTTTTTTCTCAAAAACGGTAGGAGCTAGAGGAATGATCTTGGCGCCATTCGATATAAAATTTTGCATAAGACCCTCCATTTGCTTTTTGCTATTTTCTTTTTTTAAGGCCCCACAGCAAAAAAAAAAAAAAGGTGAGGAGCCTTCCAACACCGACACATGTTTGGCTATATCTCAAAATTCTACAAGGTATAAAAAATAAAGACCATTATTTTTTCTATCGATTGGTATATTATTTGTATATGTTATTTGTTTATATAAAGCCGTCAGTGGCGTACAAAGAGAAAGATGCACATGTGCATAATGAATTTATTTAAAATAATTTATTTTTGTTGTTAAAAACAGTAATAATGTAATAATTTTGAACAGGTACAATCAATATTTTCGCAGTTTGTAACAACAGTAATAAATTATTTTAAATAAATTCATTATGCACATGCGCATCTTTCTCTGACGGCTTTATATAAACAAATAACATATACAAATAATATACCAATCGATAGAAAAAATAATGGTCTTTATTTTTTATATCTTGTGGAATTTTGATTTATTGGGCCGTTTTAGAGGTATAGCCAAATATGTGTCGTTTCACCCTTTTTTTTGCTGTGGGGCCTTAGAAAAAAGAAAATAGCAAAAAGCAAATGGAGGGTCTTATGCAAAATTTTATACTAAATCGAATGGCGCCAAGATTATTTCTCTAGCTCCTACCGTTTTTGAGAAAAAAAAAATATAGGCAGCCCCTTTGAAGGAGGGGGGGCAGGGGGAGCAGGCATGATTTCTCGAGGTGGGTCTGTTCGAAAATCTACTTATTTTGACTAGTTCTATTCATAATTAAAAGGATTTGCTATTACTTAAAAGTAGAAATATCAAAACATCTAACTCACTAAGAAATAACTCGTTTTTTGATTATAATGACCTTTTGAGTAGGACATTTTTTGACGGCTTTGAGATTTTGAAACATCAGTATATCATCATTAATTTTATATCAAATTCAGCTTGTAACAACGAAACCCCCACGGAAGTCACAATAAGCGTATTAATGCACTCTACTATAAACAACCTATGGTAAGCACAGAGCTGGGAAATACTTTGAAAAAGTATTTAAATATTAAATATTGTCAAAACATAAAAGTATTTAAATAATAAACAACAAAAATAATTACATAGTTTACTTAGTCTTTAAATACGATCAGAATATTTAAATATTTTGATGACATTGAAATATTTTAAAAGCATTGTTAAGTGTAAGAATAGCCTTTAATGGTTAAACTTCCCCAATTTGTATTTTTTATTTTTGCAGAAATCAATAAAGACTTATTATCAGAGACGGGTAAAGGAAACTTTCCATTTGGAAGTTCCAGGAACGAAATTTTGATAAAACTTAAAGTTCTCAATAAAATATTGGAATATTTGAATATTTGAAAGTTTCGAAAATTCCGGGAAAGTTTCCTTTGGGAACTTTCGCAATATTCAAATATTTTTCTGTTTCTTATTGGGATGCTCTGCCACATATATTTTCTTCTAAACAATGTCCGTGAAATCTACAAAGTAATACAATCATCCACTATTTTACTGAAAAATAACCTCTACGCCTGTGAGTGTGTTTTACGTCGACGGAGCAGTTAGAGGGTGTTTTTTGACAAATAATAAATAAGAACAAAAATATAAAAATAACGTATTTTGCTGACGTTTTGGAAACCGAATCTGTTTCCTTTCTCAAAACGTATAATATGTTTGTGTGCTGTATATATTAAATATATAGCTTTAAAAATATATTTGTTATATTCGGTATCCATAGATACTTACTGCTTACACAGAGCTGTTGATATATCTAGTTGATAGATTTATTTTACAATAATGTTCAGTTTGTTAAGTTCTTATTTTAACATCGGCAGCCAGTAGTGGCTTCTGTAAGTCAGACAGACATGTCACCAATTCAGAGCCTAACGAGACTATGCCCCCTCCCCCCTTCCGTTTTCGAGGATGCTGAACACGATGGCGGTGGTTTAAACTCTTTCCGAGTTAACCCCACCCCCCAAACAGCCAAAAACCACCCCCCATAGGGGTTAACGCGGATACGCCGTCTCATACCGACAAAACCTGCGTCACCCCCCCGTTTTCGAGGATGCTGAACACGATGGTGATGCTGGATATTCTGCCCGAAGCAGCGGCCAAAAACTACCCCTTTGATACACGGTTTTATGAAGTGTACCGGATAAGAGAAAATGAATCATATGTTCACAGATCATTGAATACTCACCGGATGATGATTCCAGGTTTCTTGATTGACTGTTCAACTGAAAAATAGGCGCATACTTCGTGTCTAATTTTTAGGTGGGAAAAGGACATATACGAAAGAATTACATTCAAAAGTACGAGTTTGCTTCGGGGAGAAGATCCAGAATCATCATCGTGTTCAGCATCCTCAAAAACGGGGGATGGCGCAGGTTTAGTCGGTATGAGAAGGCGTATCCGCGTTGCACCCTTTTCGGGGGTGGTTGGCCGTTTGGGGTTAACTCGGAAAGAGTTTAAACCACCGCCATCGTGTTCAACATCCTCGAAAACGGGGGGAGACATAGTCTCTTTGGGCTCTGAATTTGTGACAATTTTCGAGGTTTTTCCGATTCACAGAAGCCACTACAGGTTGTGCAAGCATCTACGGAACAATTCGACACGCATTTATCCTCATTCAATAATATTATAGCTGATTCTTTAATTTTTCTTTTCTTGCAATCTGTCTCTTTTGTTAAAATTCTTGCCGAGTCCCAGTTTATTCTATGTTCTCTAGTATTTAAATACTTTTGAGGTATTTGTAAGTACATATTTACCTAGCTCTGGGTAAGCACCAATAGAGATGGAGTCCACTCCAGGGACCATCTACTAATCACGACTTTGGTCTGTCTTCTCCACGTGGACGAGAGCTAAGAAGCTCGAAATCAGTCCGTGGATGACTGACTACACTTCCCAATGTAAGGAGTTCCTAATTTAATATGAAGCCCTCAAACTTATTTTAGTTGTTTTTTTTTTTAAGGTAATAATTGTTTATAGCCGTGTTCGGATATTACGTGTGATTGATGGGACGCGTCACAATCGTTCGTTTAATGCAAATTGAGCTGATCGAGCTAAATCTGAAGCGTTCGAATATTACAAAATAAAGGACTCGGACGAAGCTCGACTTGCTCGGACCTTTTTGATCGTGCAGGAAGATTTTAATTTGACGCATGCGTAGTCTGCTTGAATTATCCATAATGTTATTGACTTTTTGAGGTTAGAGTGTCATTTTGGCTAAATTCTGTGTTGTTATTTTTTTTCGCTATCCAATGTTCTACAAAATCTTCAAAACGTTATCTGTTAATACCCTTATAATATCAGGCAATTGATTGACATGCAACATAAACAAACATGAGAGATTATGTTTTAACAGATTGCTTGTAGTCCACTTCAGTTCGTTCGATTATTATTCATGAAATAAATGGCTCCAAAGTCACGTGTAATTTATCTGTTTGCTTAGTGCTCTGATTTCCGATGTAATATCCAAACACAGCTTATCCACCGTGTGGGGAGGTTCTAGCCGCTTCCAGTAGCTGCCGCTTTTTTTAAGAGCAATTTGGTGTCTAATTTTTTACAATTGATAAAGAATGTTATAGATATTTTTCTGTGAGCATTTGCGTGATATTGAGATCTAGAGTCGATAGAGAATAAATCCCTGCCCCATGCAATGTCACCTCATTTTTGCAAACTAACTTGTTTTATTCATGCTGCTTTATTAGGCGCAAGTATCTTGCAGGAAGCCTACGCGCTACTTCTCAAATATTAACATTCCTGCATATATCCTCCTGTAAAAGTTTGATCCTATATTTTCTGCTTCCTGACTTCCCACTTCTCATTTTCCATATTTTTCTAGCCATTCACAAAATTAGATTTCTGTGGTTTCTCATCGTGGGCCATAATACCCAACATTAAGTCTTAATAACCGAAACGTATTACAATGTACCAAGCTGGGAATTAATTTAAATAATATAGCATAATATAGCTTAACAGATAAATCAACCTGGCCATTTACAGTGTTCCCTTGTGAAAGCTCAATTTCGCACTGTGTACCTCAACGGAATATTAAGTTAACCGTCATCCTCATCCGCCCGCATTAAGACCTAGTTTATATAAGCACCTCAACGAGACCCATATAGTGCGCTCGCTGTTGGCACAGGCAGGCAATCTGCATGTTGCTGTTTCAGGGTTTATTACAGCCGTGTTAGGCTAAAACTTCCAAGGCGCGTGATTAACACGCCTTCCACGGGTCAAAAGCTCTAATGAAATTCTTTGACAACCAGCGTTATGGAGCGTACCAGACCGCACCTCAAATGCCTCGCTAGAAAATAACATAATGCGTTTTCCTATATAGGACTGTAGATGAGAAAATTTTTATATTTTAAGAATATTGTAATTCCTGTGTTTATTGGGATATTGAGAAGCTGTAATAACGGGGGGTTGTAAAATAAACGGTCCAACACAACTCAAGCTAACTTTCCTATATAGAAGCAAGGCATGCCACAGTACACTGTATCTAATAACACAGGCACACAAAAAAAAGTCGAGTGCGAGAAGGCAGACCTATGTACTTCCATGCATTTTGACCCGCTGAACACGAATCCGATGTCCGTTTTGCCCGATTGGCACTTGCATTTTTTCTAAGCTCAAAAAACACCTTAAAAATTCCCGAAAAATCCCAAACAAGTAAATAAAAAGCTTAAATGAGCTGATCACTATGTCTACACGTAATTTGGGGCGCTCAAACTGAATATGAGATCAGAATTAGCCGATCAGTTAGGAATTTTGACATAACCTCAAAGAACACCTAAAAATGACTAAAAATCC
Organism: Rutpela maculata; assembly: GCA_936432065.2. NCBI lineage: Eukaryota > Metazoa > Arthropoda > Insecta > Coleoptera > Cerambycidae > Rutpela > Rutpela maculata. Next base: position 217,607,738 of record OW386286.2, read on the forward strand.
AAAATAAATAAATTAAAAGCTTAAACCAAGAACTTTAAAATTAACATAACCTAAGGCAAGAGCATTACGCCAAGAACTTTGAACCAAGAACTCTAAACCTAACATAACCTCAGGCAAGAGCTTTAAACCTAGAACTTTAAACTAAGAATTCTTAACCCAATATAACCTGAGACAAGAACTTTAAACCAAAAACTTTAACCTATTATAAATTAAGACAAGAACTGTTAAGTTCCTAAGGCAAGAACTATTAAGATTTAGAGTTCTTGGTTTAGAGTTCTTTGTGTAAAGTTTTTGTCTTAGAATATGTTACATTTAGAGTTCTTGGTGCAAAGTTCTTGCCTTAAGTTTTATTAGATATTGCTTGGTTTAAAGTTCTTTGTATAAAATTCGTACCTTGTTTTTAGTAAATTCGATGTTCCGAAATATCGAAAAAAATCAACGATAAAATAAAAAATATTTATCTAAAATGTTATAGTATGGAAATAGTGTATAAAGGTTTTCCATGTTACCTTGCATCATATGTTATAAGATGTTGGACAAGTGGAAAGAACGTGAAAAAGTAAAATATAAAAAATCCAATATGGAAGGAGCCTGGAATCCGCGAATAGTGTTATTTTTTAGCAATACAAATGTTTCCGGAATTAATGTTAAAAAAGAGTTAATGGAAACTGATTGTTCCGAAAGTCAAGAAGATGACAGTGAATATGAAGATAGTGAATGTGAGTGCTCGATAAGAACTAAAACTCCCAATATTTGGTGAAATGATAAACTTAATAATGCTAATAATGTTATCGCTTCTAACCCTCTATGCATTGTAGTGGGAATAGATACGTCTTTCTTTTCCTAATTTACCTATTTCCTTTCTTGGGCTCGTTTATCTCATGGCTCATGTATAAAATACATTTACCGAATCTGTATACAGTGAGTACTAAAATATTAACAAATTATATATTATCCACGATTATGCCCATGTGAGAAGTCATATTAAAGACTAGGGTAATATTATAGATACTTCCTTAGCATCAGCATCATTCGAAATTTTAAGATTGCTGTTTTCTAAACATATATATTTTTAAAACGAGTTGTTTAAGGTACTTTACTTAAATGGCTTATTTTTAGTATTCAACTCAGGTCTGAATATAACGTATGTCAGAGGCAAATTCCAAGGCAACAATCCCTTCTCTAGGTTATTACAGTATTGCATTAGTTTCTGTAACTGCTGTCGTACGTTTAGATTAACTACTTATCTGCGGGATTTCGTATTAAAATAATCCTAAATATATATTTAAAGTTTTGGCGGATGCGCTGGGCTTAAGAAGTTGCGTAAAAAGTATACCTTTGTATTTATCTTCAGGATTATTTTACATAGCAGCAATTAGATCCTAATTATTTCGCCCCTGTTTTATTTGTTTTAAACGGAAGTAATAATAATTATTATGTGAATTTGACTCATTTTGTTCCCATTATGTCAACTTTATATTTTCAACCTTCGTATTATGAATTTAATTTAATTAATTATTTTGAGGTATTTGTTTTGTCATCTTATTTTATTGTCGTCCTGACGGAATTAAACCACTCAACCAGGACACGCACACATAGACAATAGTTTAACACAACAATTCCCTGCGACATTTCCATCTGCCTCAGCTGAGACTCGAACTCAGAATAAATAACAGCGACCAGCCATGTTGCCCCACTCAGCTGTGATCTAACTCACTACTACCATCTTGGTAGCATATTGAATCGCCACTAAACATCTATACCCTAGCCAGAATTCGAACTTGTAACCCCTTAATGACAAACCTAACAATCCATTCCAAAATTAATTTATTAATATTGTTGTTATATGTTGTATTTAATGTGTTATCTGTACTTGTATTAATAACAAGAGCATATTTTGCGGTACTGCATGTTCTTTTGCTTTATAAATATGATAAATATTGAAAAACTAGTTCAGATAACTTTCTTAAGAACATACACAGAGAAGTGTTTATGCCCATTAGTCCCTTGAAAAGTCGGCAGCTGTCAAGATAAATTTATGACAGAGCAATCAATTATTAAAGTATGGGCTTAATGTTCCTATGTAAACCTACAAGTAAATTATTTTCCATAATTATTAAAAATATTCAAACGAATTTAATATAAATTAAACCTGAAATAACACAGGCACACAAAATAAAAAAAGTGGTCTTTTTCTGGTACTCCATTGGGTAACCCACATGTATCTCGACGTGCTGAACACGAATCAGGTGTCCATTTAGCTCCATTGGCCACCATTTTTTTGTAAATCGCGAAAATAACCCAAAAGAAACTCATAATTTAGGTTATTTTTTCGCGATTTACTAAAAATTGGTGGGTAAGGAGCTAAACGGATACCTGACTCGTATTCAGCATGTCGAAATACATAGATAAGGGTTACCCAATGGAGTCCCAGAAACAGTCACTTTTCACTTTTTTTGTGTGTTTGTATTATATTTGCATACGCGATTTTCTAGAAAATGGCGGAGGATCCGGTGATATTCATGTATTACACAGACACACAAAAAAAGGTCTGTTTCTGGGACTCCATTGGGCAAACGGCAACCCCCATGTATTTCGACATTCTCACCAATTTTTAGTAAATCGCTATAGGCGAGAAAATATAGTAGTCAACCTTCAATTTTTTTTGCAGTAAATCGGATTGAGATGTGGTTTTTTGCATTTGCTTCGTTAAGTCGTCTAGAAACTTTGTGCCATATTTTGGTCTTGTACTTTTTTGAAATTGCATTGCTGCATCGAAAAGTGCATTCTTATAAGTGCAAGGAGAAAAAAATTTATATCTTCCAGAAAAAACTCCCGAATCATACGAATTTCAGTACCCGGGGGTTTTTTGAGTCGCTGGATCTGAATGTGATGTCCAAATGAGCTCCCTGTGCACCTGGAGGTCAGGACGACACCAGGAACGTCATCACCTGGAGTTCCCTGTAAACTCATGGAAAATCGATCGAAACTCGTTACCCGGGGGGTTTTCGGGTCGCTCATCTCGAATCTGACATCAACAACCTCCTCCGGAGGACCTGGTGCGCGCGACCTGGCTAATAACGTCATCTCCTGGAGTTTTACTGAAATTACTTATCAAATCGATCGAAACTCGTTACCCGGGGGTTTTTCGGGTCGCTCGTCCCGAATCTGACATCGGCAACATCTTCCGGAGGACCTGGTGCGCGCGACCTGGCTAATAACGTCATCTCCTGGAGTTTTACTGAAATTACTTATCAAATCGACCGAAACTCGTTACCCGGGGGTTTTTCGGGTCGCTCGTCCCGAATCTGACATCGACAACCTCCTCCGGAGGACCTGATGCGCCAGATTCCAAAATTCCGTTGGTTTAACTTTGTTGCGTCATAGATATTTTGGAGAAGAGCATCACCTAGATCCAACAGATTGGGGTTGGAAAAACGAGAACGATAAGCTGATCCCCATAAGGATGACACAACCACCTGGCCCACCGAATATACTGAAGTTGATATTCTGTGGATGTAAAACCGACTGCGATTATTCTTGTGGGTGTAGGAAGAACGGCGTGATTTGCAATATCGCTTGCAAAAATTGTGCCGGCTCAAATTGCACCAACGCAACGTCGAGAAATATTCCACAGAACAATTAATTGCCGCCGAAAATGACACTCTCGATGAAGGAAGTACTAACGTATCCGTTCATGAGGCGGACGATATTTAGAATAAACTGTAAAATTAAGTTTTTTTGATAACTTAATGTATTTGTAAAAAGAAATATAAAGTTCAGATATTTTTGAAATTATACCTGCATATATTTGTACCCATACTTTTCATTTACCCCTCGAATAGTTTCAATTGAATCAACTATTCCAACTCTGGTGATAAAGCAAGTTCATTTAAAAAGAGAGGACATGCCCATTTTGTATAAGTTAAGAGGTTGCCAATGTCAGATTCGGGACGAGCGACCCGAAAAACCTCCGGGTAACGAGTTTCGATCGATTTGATAAGTAATTTCAGTAAAACTCCAGAAGATGGCGTTATTAACCAGGTCGCGCGCACCAATTCAATTCAATTCAATTCAAAAAGATTTATTAACATTTCAATTACAAAAAATGCGCCTGAGTTGGAACCCGGTTCAGAGCCGGCCACACCACCACGGCGCGCAACGCCGTGGTAGATGGGTGGCCGGGTGGGGCAGGTCCAACCTCGGCTAGAACGGTAAGTAAAATGGGTGGAGGTTAGGGCTCCTGTTTTAATAAGAAATAAAACTTAAACCTAACAATTTATTGAAAAATAATCATGAACGATTTTAAAATACTTAGAACTACTTAGAAATAAATAGAAAATGGCGAATTTTGTTTAAGCGCGCACACGCGCACTGGTTTAAGAGGTCGGGTTACTAGTACGGGAAAAACTCAATGAAAAAACCCGTTCGAACAAATGACAACCTTCATCCGATGGTCTACCTGCCTTCGGAAAGGTAGGGTGAAGGGGAAGTTATGATTTAAAAGGTTTTGATTTGTAAGAAGTTATTGGTCGAGAGGGGATTTTAAAAAGAACAAAAAGAAACAAGAGAACAAAAATAAGACTAATAGAGAGAATAGAGAGAATAGAGAAGTGGTACCACCACCACCTTTTACTCCCAGTAAAAGGTGGTGAAAGGTAAAAGATGGTGAAATGGAAATTTTGGTATAGGAAAGATTTGGCTAGGGAGGTTGCCGAAAGATAGGCAACGCCTGGTATGGTAATGGGTGTCTTATATCGAAAAGTATGGCATTATGCTGTCTGATTCGTGTTATGTCTCGAGTTAGCGGACTGTCGCCCAATTTGAATTGGTAGAATTTTTGGGATGTTTCCCGGACGAAGTCTGCTAGTGGGGTTATGTCGTGGCAACGTGCGTAGAGGTCTCTGAGGGAGGTGTACCTACCGGAGTCTGAAATGAGGCGCATAAATTTATGTTCTAAAACTCTAAGTTTCCGCATTGTCGTGGCCGGGATGCTGCACCACACCGGTGCCGCGTATGTGATGGCCGGCCAGGTCCTCCGGAGGAGGTTGCTGATGTCAGATTCGGGTCAAGCGACCCGAAAAAACACCAGGGTAACGAGTTTCGATCGATTTTCCATGAGTTTACAGGGAACTTCAGGTGATGACGTTCCTGGTGCCGTCCTGACCTCCATGTACACAGGGGGCTCATTTAGACATCACATTCAGGTCCAGCGACTCAAAAAACCCCCGGCTACTGAAATTTGTATGATTCGGGAGTTTTTTCTGGAAGATATGAATTCTTTCTTCATCACTTGAAAAGATGCACTTATAAGAATGCACTTTTCGATGCAGCAATGCAATTTCAAAAAAGACCAAATTATGGCACAAAGTTTCTAGACGAATTAACGAAGCGAATGCAAAAAACCCCATCTCAATCCGGCTTACTGCAAAAAAAATTGAAGGTTGGAGCTATTTTTGTGTTATATTTCCTCGCCTACTAAGATAATCTAAATTATGAGGAGATTTTTAGGTTATTTTCGCGATTTACAAAAAAATGGTGCCCAATGGAGATAAACTGACACCTGATGAGTGTTCAGCACGTCGAAATACATAAGGGTTACCCAATGGAGTACCTGAAAAAGACCACTTTTGTTATTTTGTGTGCCTGTGTAATCAACGAGGCATTGTTGATATATCGAACTAAGACTGAATTTTCACAGCACTTCAACAAAGGTACGAAAAACGAGCGAATCTGACAATTCTGACTTCGGATTCGGTTTCAGAAGGTCCAAATACATAAGGATACACTGATATGGTCGGCAGGCCAGACCATTTTTGTTTGTTTTGGTGGTGTTTTTTGGGGGTGAAAAACAAGTAAATCTGACAATTCTGACTTCGTATTCGCTTTCAGAGAGTCAAAATATATAAGGATACACTGGTATGGTCCGCAGGCCAGACCACTTTTTTGGGGGGTATTTTTTTGGGGTTGGGGGTGAAAAACGAGCCAATCTGACAATTCTGACTTCGGATTCGGTTTCAGCGGGTCCAAATACATGATAATACACTGATCTGCTCCACAGGCCAGACCACTTTTTTTGTGTAATCTTCCATAGGTCTTATAAATTTTCTAATGCAACTAAAATGTATTTTAGTGTTTATTACTATTGTAAGAATATTCTGAAAATGTTTTTAGGAAAAATATTGTTTTATAAAATTTGTTTAGTAAAAACTCTTTGTTTTCATAAAATATTAAATATTAAATTATTGAAAATGCTGTAGAGCCAGAAAGGCTGGCGCGAAATAGATCAAATGTGGGTTCTTTCGAATGCTAATTACATGTACTTTCCAAATATCTAGTAAGAAATTTTTTCGTTAAATTGCCCGTTAAAATATGGACCACCTTATAAGTTCAATCTCAAAGAAGACGCAGTTACCTTCATTAAAATAATTAGTTTAGCTGGAAAAGAATTTATGCAGTATTTTATGAGCACTCTGTATATATTTTTACTTACTGACTTGCTACAAATATGTATATAAAGTGTACATGTGTTTGTGCTATTTAATACCCCAACACCTCATTATTTTGGAACGCGTTGGCCGATTTAAATTTTTTGTTTTTTTGAGATATAGTGCTCGATGAGCTTTATTTGACTGTTTTGAAAAATTTGTAATTTTCGAATTTTCAAGCCTACTGTGGGGTTCCACATAATCAAAATAAAAATATAAAACAATTTTTAAGAATGGTTTAATGTAGTTTAAAAGTTGTTGATAAAATTTACATTAAAATCCAATACCCATACATATATATCATTATTATTATTTTTATATATAACCTAAGCACAGAAGACAGGAACTATAGTTCCTGTCTTCTGTGACCTAAGTAACGAACTTCATTTTAATCGTGGGGATCTAGTTTTATGTAAAACAATATAACAAATAATAAGGAAAATAGTTAGGTAACTACACTACACCTACTAAGCTCCCGAAATTTCGAGATCGACTAGGCAATTTTTTATCGACCATTTGGATAGCGTATTCGATTCTCAGTTGCCTCAAATACCTCTATACAAAATTTTAGCTCTATACCTCATATAGGGTGTTTGTTATTCAAAAGCCAAATTTAAAATTTCTCACTTTTCGACTGGCCCTTTATAAAAGTCAGTTAGGTTTACTAAATAAAAAGGTAAAGTGGCATTCGACTTAAGGAACATCAGACACTAAATGAGGAAGAAAAAATAAAAGTTATTCTTTAAATAAATAGTGCTTTTATTCTATACATTATTCGGTTGCTGTGGTGGTGCCTTAATGAAAATTTTTCATACAAATGGATTGGACGGAATTGCTTTATTTTTTCTTCCGCATTTAGTGACATCAACATCAGATACTAAATAAGGAAGAAAAAAGAAAAGCTATTCCGTCTAATCCATTTGTTTAAAGAATTTTCATTAAGGCACCTAAGTGTAGCAACCGAATAATATTTAGAAGCACTATTTATTTGAAGAATTACTCTTCTTAGTCGTAGTGGCACAAATCAAATATAGGAAAAACGTTTCAAATAATGATAGAAGCAAACCACTTGGTATAGGCGGTCTATATGCATAAACAATCGATTTGACCCGCAGCACCTTATTTCAAGTGGCGTCCATTTCAAAATGGCGGCGTATTTTGAAAAGTACTGATTTTAAATGTTTTCTAACTGATTAATTTAATAAATATGCTTTGAAATCAAATAATAATAATAAAAATAATAATAGTACACTACATAAGATTCAAGATGGCGGCATTTAATCCTATTTTAATGGGCTAATGGACAATAACGAAAACGACAGTATTAATAATATAGTACTATAGTATAACTCTTCAAAATGTTGTAAATATAATTTCAAGGTAATTTTACCGACGACTATTATTGGTTTTATTGTAAAATGAATATGCTTAAAATCAGGGTGGATTCAAAACAAAGTTTAAAATAAGGTAGTTTTCCGGATATCTCGTGACCTAATAGCGTAATAACCTCTAAAATAGGGGTATTTTACATTTGACACTAACTAGCTACGCCGCGAGCTACGTTGCCACATTTCTAAAAAAGAATGTGCACTACTGCACTGTCTGAAAAAATTTTAATATTAATTTTTAACACTTTTCAAATACCCAGCAAGTAAATATTTTATATATTTTTAATGCCGATTGATAACTTGCTAATACAGAATTGTAATATTACAGAGGATTCCGTATAGCAGTACAGAATATCTTACATTATTTATCGAAATATGGCACCGTAGCACTCTGTTTCTCTGTTCAAGCACAAATTAGGATCTGGTGATTACGCTATTACGACATAGCCAATAGAATAGCCCAAAAATTGGCAGCAATATCTAAACCTTTTAACATAGTTTAAACTTCATGATTTTTTTACTATAAGGCATTATTTAAAAAATAAAATAGAAAATACTGGTCAACTGTTTTTATGTGTAGATGTTATTAAAATTATTTAAAAAAATTGCATACTTGCCCATTAATAGTTGCGGGCTAATTCTCTATTATTCACGCGCGAAAAATTTATTTCTGTTCGAATCAAAAATATATATCTCAAGACCACCACTACCCACTACACTATGGCTGGCATACCGAAAATATATCGAAGTAAATACTTAACACGTATTTTTAACCTTGGTTGGACTCATACATGATCTGTTCTTCCAAATTTATGGTAGACTTGTCAAGAGCTAGCTAAATGCTCTTGTAAAACGGGATGAAGTGGTAACCTCTGTAAATGCAAAAGAAGTGGCCTTCCATGTACTCTGCAATGCACTGCAAAGACATGTGCACCAACAACATAATTCAAAAGTTGGTACTTTTAAATATTTTCATTTTAAATTATAACAAATTTTTATTCATTTTTATTTTGTTTTTTTTTAATTTTGTAGTTTAGAAGATTTGGAAGACTAAGGAATACTATCCTGCTTTATAGACTTAGTCCCGCCGCCACTTTGAATAGTCACCTAAAATTCTGTATAGATATTGTATTTCAATTCATAGCATAGAACCTATGTTAATAGTTTTGAATACGGTGTATTATATGACATTAAAACTAAAGATAGGGCGAGCGTAGATGCGTCTTCACTGTAGCGGACTTAACAGAAATAATAAAAAACTTTTGTACACTATGGTGATCAGGCCGGCAATCACATACGTGGCGCCGGAATGGTGCAGCATACGGCCACGACAATGCGCAAACTTAAAGTTCTAGAACACAAATTTATGCGCCTCATTTCAGACTCCTCCCTCAGAGAACTCTATGCACGTTGCCACGACATAACTACACTAGCGGACTACGTCCAGAATATCTCCGAAAAATTTTATACCACCAAACTGGGCGATAGTCTGCTAACCCGCAACATAACCCAAATCAGACAGCGTAATGCAATATTATTCAATCTGAGACACCCCCTACCATACCAGGCGTTGCCTATTTTCCGGCAACTCCCTTAGCCAAATCTTCCCTTCTATAATCTTTATAAAACCATATCCTATCATCTTTCCTAGACTTTATCTTTAATCCCCTCTTTCCTTTTCTATTTGTTGGTTTTTATGCTTCTCTTGTTTTTCTTTTTTGTTCTTTTTGTCATTTTGTTCGTAAATTCTTTTTAGGCCGAGAAAATTCTTGAAAACCATAATATTTTAAATGATACTTTTTTACTTCGTCATATCTTCCTGGAGGCGGGGAGACCACCAGGGCTCGTACGGGTTTTTTCGTTTAGCTTTTTACCCGAGTCAACAACCCACTTTGCCAAGTGTTGTGTTACTTTTAATTAGCTTTAGGTCTCTGAGTAGACAGCAATTTTTTAATATTATTATTATAAGGTTTTAAGTTTGTTTATAACAAACAGGAGAGCTAATTCTCCCCCCGTTCATCGTTAAGCCGAACCGGACCTACCCCGTCCAACCTTACATTCGCCAGGACACTACGTGCCGTGGTTGTTTAGTTGGCTCCGGGCCAGGATCCGGCAAGGCACATAGTTGTATTTAAATTAAGAATAAAATCTGTTTTGTTTCTGTTTTTTTGTGTATGTATCTCGATACTCCAGCGAAGCAACGTGCAGCGCGGTTAGCACTTGAATGGGTGACCCATCTTGGAAAACACAGTGATCTCATCCCATCTTCTAGCGGCTTGTATATCAGTGTACACGTGTAGTTTCAAGACGAGGATTACGTAGTGGATATACCATCCTTCGGAGGGGATGTAAAGCAGGCGGTCCTGTGTCTAGGCAAGTAAAAGGTCCCTACTCTTCTAATGAGAAGAGATCCGGCAAAATTTCCAGGTTGTGGGTAGCTAGTCTCCTGGCTTCGGTGATAGGTCCTGATAGCGGAAATAGGCCGACGTTAAATAAATAGATAAAAAAAACTAAAGATCTTAAAATGTTGTGTCTTTTTCTTAAATATGCCATTTTGTGAGAAGCTACGCCAATTTGGATTTTTTTTTTGAAAACGATTTTAAATTATAAAAGTTCAAATTTGGTATTTTATTTGATTTTAATCCCATTAGTCCCATAAGAAAAAAGCTAAGCAGCGCCATTTTGAAAAATTCCGCCATTTTGAATCTGACGCCACTCCTGATAAGGTGCTGCAGGCCAAATCAACCTATTATATGTAAGTAAACCTTCTGCCAAGCGGTTTGCTTCTATCACGATTTGAAAGGTTTTTTTGGGTAGCGCTACGACTATCTTTTGTGTTCCTTATTTAGTATTTGATGTTCCTTAAATCGAATGAGTACTTTACCTTTTTAGTAAACCTAACCGCCTTTTATATAGGGCCAGTTGAAATGTGAGAAACTTTAAATTTGGCTATTGAATAACAAACACCCTATATGAGGTATCAAGCTAACACTTTGTATAGAGGTAACTGAGACAACTGCGAATCGAATACGCTACCCAATTAGCTGATAAAAAATTGCCTAATAGTCGATCTCGAAATTTCGACCCATTTAGAAGAGCTTAATAGGCCTTGAAAATATCAAAATTACTTTCTCAAAAACAGTCAAATAAAACTCATCGAGCACTATGTCTCAAAAAAAAACATTTTAAAATCGACCAACGCGTTCCAAAATAACGAGGTGTTGCGGTATTAAATAGCACACACTATATAAACATAAATCTCTCTATTTATCTATCTATCTATCTATTTATCTAAAGTCTCTCTTGGCAGCCAACGCTTTATCAAAAGTCCAAATTGATTAGATCCACTTTAAATATTTCATGCTCGAGTGCCTTGATTATTGGGTAACTCCTTTTGGCGTCCTAGAATTTCTAAAAGTTTTAATGTCAATTTTAAATGGATTTAAAGTGGCATAGCTCTTAGATCGACATCGTTCAAACTTTTATGTCGAATACTTCTCACATAAACTTACTGCAACACACTTATTAACCATTGATTAATTTTTCTACTGTGGCATTTCGATAAAACTTCTTGACAGGGGAATATGAGCCTTACTGGAAATAACTGTGTTTCTATAACTTCAGAAAGTAGTAATTTAATTAATCTGCAAGCTACCTGGAAAAATATTTAGTAAAGGTATTCAACTTCTGGAAAGTAAAGAAAATCCTATCAGAACTTCTCAGTTGAGGAAAATTAGGAAAAACGTCAAACCAATACCTTAGGAAACAAAATATTATGTGGGAGCAAAGTTGTAAATAATTTATTTTACACGACATGCGAAAAGTTCTCGCCATAAAAATTTACTTTAGTTTTTGCTATAGAAAACCACTTTAATAGTAATAATATTTATTTTCGTTTAAGACAAATACATTTTATATAGGCATAGTCAATATTTTGCTTACTTGCCAATTTTTATAAAATTTACCTAAAGTATAAATGATAATAATATAGTATATTATAGTTTTCCTTTTAATAAATGGGAGTAGTAACTAAACTTACAAACTAAGACATACCTACACAATAAATCTGATATAAAATAAAAACATTTATTTGGCATACATTTTTTAGTTTAATTTTAACCAACAGTTCATACTTGAGGATAGAATTTTGCAGAGTGATAGGGAAATGTGGTTTATTATAAATGATTAAAAAACCAAACATAGTATAATCTTTAAAATTGTTTTAAATAATTACTATTGTTTTAACGAATACGAGTACGGCATTTAACTATATACAAAATTTATGATAAAAACTGTATAAGGTTGTATTCCTTAGAGCAATGCAAGTATCTGAAACTATTTTAAAGATTACACCATTTATGATTTTTTTTAATATATTTATAATAAACCGAAAATAAACGTATATTATTTCCCTCTCACTCTGAAAAATCCTATCTTTAATAATAAATTCTAATTCAAGGAACACGAAAATTATTATTTTTCTCGTATTTACATTATTTGATATAAAATTTTCTTGATTTTTAAAAACATATTTGCACATTTCAAGAATGTATACAACTGGTAAAGTTAAAATCTGCTAATTTTTTATAATTTATTTTTGAGAATGAATAACTGAAACACCAGCAACACACTTTAAAATATGTTTTTGGGCTACACAAATATGAGACGCAAAAGTGGAATTAGCCCAAAAACAAACATCATGTTTTAAACGAGATTCAACTTGTGCGTAATATAAACAAAGAAGTTGTTAGCACCGTTCTTATATTTCCAAATAAATATGTAATGGAGTTTTGGAACAACAGTTTTACATTAAACTTTTCAATTAAGGTTTTTATCTAAATGTAAATCTAAAAATGTAACTTTTTCTAATTCAGTACATAAAAAAGTATCGTTTATATTAAAATTTAAAAGTTTACGCTGTTTTTGAACGTTATCAAGAAATCTTACCACCTGGGTTTATGCGACGTTAAAATATAATTTTTGGGAAAGCTTATCAAACAAACTCGAACTTTCATCTGTTTTATTTGAAACATTTAAAAAAGGTGTCATCGTAAAATGAGTATTAGATGATAAGGAATCTATTTTATTTACGTATAGTATTGTCCCAAAACAAAACTTTGTGGAACTCCTAATGTTAAATAAGACCCCTCAGAAGTAACCTATCAAAACAAAGTTTATTATCATATTTGAGACTAACATATTGTTGAACCCAGTTTATTTATTATTTGATTTAAACGCTAATTTTTGATGGTCAATTTTAGCTATAAATCGCTCTATTTTAACAGTAGCATGTACATTTTTATGGACTTAACTTTATTTCCTTGAAACAAAAAAAATATATAAAAGTAATCGAGTATTTGTACCTTGGATCTTTTAAATGAAAATGCTTTTTTCAGTTTCGCCAGAAAACTTAATAAACTCAATTCCAACCAAGTAAATTGCATTAGATATACACATTATACCTACTTGATTACTTTCCGAGGTCTCCCCCCGTGTTGTCTGAGTTATTGAAATGCCCTGATCGACGAGAAGTGTGTCACCGTAATTTCTTGTCATTCTTCCTCTTATTTAATTTAATTACTTCCACATCCAGTGGAAGTATAGTAATGACAAAATTTTTTTAAAAAATTTGTATTGTTCAAATAGGCTTAGCATATCATGAAACGTCGAGATTTTAGGTTTGACCAAAAAAAATTATGTCGGTTTCTCTGTAACTTTTTTGTGCGCGCGATTGCTCTGGAACCGTTTAAGATATTGACTTGAAATTTGGTACACTTGTGTATTTTAATGAGATCTGGAAGTAGATTATATTTTCATCTTATTTCGTTATTGTTGGGGGTAAATTGGGGTAAGGGTAGGTAAATCAAGCAGGTAAGAGTCCATAAAATTGGTATTTACTATATACAAGAAAAGCTAATGTCATTAGCAGAGCCCGTATTTTGGATGACATTGACGTAAAATGCAGAGTCGGCATGGGAGGGTAGTACAAAATTATAATAATTCTTATCTCTTTTTGTAGTTAACTGCTCATCCACGGCCGACTCGTTACTAGAGTCGGCCGTGGCTCATCCAATTGGAAACATTAAATCAAACTGTTACATTGCAGATTAATACCACGTAATTAACAATAGATAATTAAAATGAGTCTAAATATTCGGCACGAAAAGAACGCCGCGCGCCGTTCCCCTAAGAATATCACTTGTAAATCTCTATTTTCCTGTCGATGGGAGTTAGACGACACATGCCATGTAATTAAAAACTTGCGCGATCATAACGGGGTAATATTGCACCTTTGATAGGTACTTGAGCTTTGCATCATTTAATGTTAACCCGGCGTCTTCACAAATCCACAATTGTACAGTTTGTATTACGGTAATGGACGCGCAATTATTATACTAAACTGCCGAAATAGTCATTGGAAAGTTTCCCTTACCCATATCTGGAAATAGTATATCAGCGGGTAATCGACGCATAGTGAAGCACTGAATTTAATTATAATTGTTTCATGTTAAATTAATAAAGAAATACCAGCATATAAACACGCCAAACACAGCGTATGCAATAACAATATTAGAGATGCAGGTAAACGAAAATATACAGTTGGAGAAGAAAATATAAAAGCTCTGAACATAATTATGATTTAAAAAACAGCTAAAAGTCAGTACATAAAGTGGATGACTCGAGATTTCTACAAAAATATTCAACTCTGGCAGCCCTTCATTTTTAAACTCGGTGTGCGTTAATCGAAAATATACACACGGAGAAGAAAATCAAAAAGATTTGGATATATTATGATTAAAATAACAACTAAAAAGTGTATACATAAAGCCGATGACTCAAGATACCCACAATAATATTCAACTTCAATAATATATTCAACTACATTAGCGGTTGCGTTGTGATTTCATTACCTACTACTGCTGTTTTCTCAATAACAGTTTAACAGCAGTTAGCAAAAACATTTTTACTACGTCGTGTTTATCTGTTGTTTTCTCACCTATTATTTTCGAACAGAAATAACAGTGTGTTAATGCTATTTACAAATAACAGTTATAAAATAACAGGTTGTTAAATAGCAACTCATCTCTAGTTTGGTTTTGGCAGTGTGCGTTGGGTTTCAGCCCCAACACTTCTACTCATACCTTATTGTTAGTGCTTTATCACGGCCGACTCTACTCAAGATTTGTAAAAGAGACAGGTTGCCTGGTAACTCAGGAGCCAATAAAATTCTTGCGCGGGAGTGACGTGTCCAGAGGACCATTTAAAATTAACATGCACAACAAATGATCTACTTAAAATATGAATATCCAAAATAATATTTTCAATAACTGTGTAAGCAGAAATAAAATATATTAAACAAAGTACGACGAGATCAACGAGGTTAGGGATACATTGGTCGACCTTTGCATCTTTTACCTCTGTGAAATGAATTGTAGAAGCGGGTCCTCTGGATGACGCGCAATATGGCGCTCCCTAGTTACCAGGCAACCTGTCCTCTACAAACCTTGGACTCTACTAGAGTCGGCCGTGGCTTTATAACCGATGAGTTAATGTTTATGCATGTAAAATGAATTTGGCAAATTTATTTTAAATACTTTCGAGTCTGTTAACATAATTATTATACTTCAGGCTCCATATCATTGAACAATATTCAATACACCTATAACTACTAATGTTTTATATAATAATATTAAAATCCAATTTATATCTTTAAAATCTAGATATTGTCTAGGTCGACCAAAAAATAATATTTAGAACATGCAATATTTAAGAATAATTACTTTACTGTGTAATGACACCGACTAATAATTTTTTACCTGTCTGGAGGGTCAGGGACTCTTTTTATCTGTAGAGAAATGTAAACATCTCAATAAGCGTTCGCCTGGACTTTCACTAAGGTTTATAAAATAAGAATTTTGTATTTAAAGATTTTTTAGTTTGTGTGGCAATAATACTTATTGTTAGCGACCGATGTTTCTGATTGTAACTTTAGAAAAGTATTAGATAGTATCGTGTAATTCAGAGTCCGTCTCTGGAATGTCATCCGAAATAGGGGCTATGGTCATTAGCCATCTCCATTACTACCCCCACCTCATTATAAAAGGGGTTAAAAAAAATTGTGATTTAGTGTTTGTACAAGAACCAAAGGCCTCAAAATATTTTATTTACTTCATCCATCCTCACTACCACCTCCCTATCACTACCCCCACCCCACTACCGATGGGGGATATCGCTTTATGGGTTTTTGGGGTAGACGAATTCAAATATTATATTATTAAAGTTTCATAAACAATTATTTCCACATACAAAATTTTTTCGTTGTAAGAGACTTGGATGTGGAAGTAGTGGTTGATTGGGCCGCGGTTTTTTTATATATATATATGTTTGAATTTGGTTCATTTAGGTTTAGTTTTAAATCTCGGTGACTGGCTGCATGGTCAACGACCTAAGGCAGAAAGAAGACGGACAAAATTTTTTTAATAAATATCGTAGAAAAAAATATTTATGTATAAATTCGTTTTATAGCACGTTGAACTCAAATATCGAATAATTAATTATGCAAAATAGCATAGTAGAATATTCCCTACTGAAATTGGGCTAAATGCGTCTTACAGGGTAATCGCCAGAGGCGTGTGAACTGTATTGTTTATTATAATTTTACAGCAAAATATTACTGAAATTTTGTATTAAGCGTACAAAAATACGAAGATCTATAAGATATTGAAGCTGCAATATACAGTGGATCTCTCAGGTTCCAACGAACTTTTCATAGATTTGATGATATATCAGTTTTTCTTTAAAATATTATGAGCCTGTTATAGCATTAATGAAAGTTACAGTCGGGTATTTCCTACTACCAATTCCTATTCAAATAATAAAAACCGCTGCCTAAGGAATCACTACTTCCACATCCAGACTTCCTATCCAAGTCTCTTACAACGAAAATACTATATTTGCACTCTACTGAATGTGGAAGTAATACGCAGAAAATGGCATGACAAAGATATAAAAAATCATTGTGTGCCATGGACTACATAATAGAAGTGAAGCTTCTACGTCAAGCATTTTCTCCGAGAAAACCTACTACGCATCCATACTACTCGAGGTAATCCACTGTGCATCCAATTTACTCAAGGGAAACCACTGCACATCTATACTACTTGAGGTAACCTGCTGCGCATCCAAAATACTCGAGGAAACCTACTGCGCATCCAAACTACCCGTGGTAACCTACTGCGCATCAATGGTACTTAAGGTATGCCATTGAAGAAACCCACTGCGCATCCGTACTACTTGAGGTAACCTACTGCGCAACCACAGTACTCGAGAAAAGCCACTGCGCATCCAAAATTCTCGAGGTAACCTACTGCGTATCAATGGTACTCGAGGGAAGCCACTGCCCATCCATAATGCTCGGGGAAACCTACTGCGCATCCTTACTACTTGAAGTAACCCACTGCGCATCCATACTACTCGAGGTAACCTTCTGCGCATCAATGGTACTCAAAGGGTGGTAGTGGGGGTGGATGAATTAAAAAAAAAATTTGAGGTTCTTGTATACACGTTAAATTACATTTTTTTTTCACCCCCTCTAATAATGGAGTGGGGGTAGTAATGGGCGTATTTAATGTCAATTTTTTTTGAGGTATTAGCTTCTCTTGTATATACTAAATACTAATTTCATGGACTCTTATCTGCTTGATTTACCTGTTTACCCTCATTTACCAGAATTTACCCCCCAACCCTTAAACGGAATAAGATGAAAATATAATCTAGTTCCAGATCTCGTTAAAATACAAACGTGTACCAAATTTCAAGTCAATATCAAAAAGTTACAGACCGACAGACAGACAGAATTTTTTTTCGTTCAAACTTAAAATCTCGACGTTTCATGACATTCTAAGCCTATTTGAACAATAAAAATTTTCAAAATTTTTTTTGTCGTTACTATACTTTCACTGGACGTGGAAGTAAAAAACCGCTACCCCAGGAATCACTACTTCCACATCCAGATTTTCTATCCAAGTCTCTCGCAACGAAAAAATTTTGTATGTGGAAATAATTGTTTATGGAACTTTAATAATATAATATTTGAAATCCTCTACCCCAAAAATCCATAAAACGATACCCCACATCGGTAGAGGGGTGGTGACAGGGGTGGATGAAGTAAAAAAATATTTTGAGGTTTTTGGTTCTTGTAAACACACTAAATCACAACTTTTTTTTCATCTCCCTTAATAATTTTTTGAAACCTTAGCTTCTTTTGTATATACTAAATACCGATTTTATGGACTCTTACCTACTTGATTTACCTATTTACCCCCATTTACCCCAGTTTACCCCCCAACCCTTCGACAGAACAAGAGAAAATATAATCTAGTTCCAGATCTCATTAAAGTACATACGTGTACCAAATTTCAAGTTAATATTTTAAACGGTTCCAGAGTAAACGTGCGCACAAAAAAGGTTACAGACAGACCGACAGACAGACAGAATTTTGTTTTCGCTCAAACTTAAAATCTCGACATTTCATGACATTCTAAGTCTATTTGAACAATACAAATTTTTAAATTTTTTTTGTCGTTACTATACTTCCACTGGATGTGGAAGTCATTAAACAAATATTTGCTGTATACATAATTTCAGTGGCACCTCGTGAAGGTGATTTGTGCAGCGTTCGAAAAAAATTTTGATCAAATGGATATTCGTAGTTGGCTACGCCCGACTGCTACTTCTATTCGTCTTTTGAACAGAAAAAGATGATTTAATTTTAATAATCATTTTAATTTTATCGCCCTGGTGGAGTTTAGCTGTCACTCATCCAGGACACGCACACAGACAAAACACAACAACCATTCCCTTCGACATTGCCATGTGCCGCAGCTGAGACTCGAACTCAGGAGATATAATAGCGACTAGCCCACTGCTACTGTCTCGATAACACAAAAGACGCCGCCGGTTACGATCGGTCACCATTAAAAAGGGTGATTTTTGTTTTAAGTATTGAACAGTGTTTATAAAAGGTCGCTAAAAATTATGAAACTAAATTTCCACCCCATTCACCCAATGAATTGAACCTTATTACCTAATATCGATATTGAGGTTGGTGTAAAAATGAACAAATAACGAATTCAAACGTATTATTAACTGACTACAACATTGGTATTAGGTGATAAGTTCAATTAACTGGGTGCCAGTGAAATTTTATTTCATAATTGTTGGCGGCCTTTGTGAAAAGAGTTTTTTATCTTATCTACTCGCAAAACTTCTTGGTTTCAGTACATTTTTCAGAATAAAATCTTTGAGGAAATTTCAAAATATACGTTTCGGATATAAAAGAGGAAAAGTAAGGGAATAATAATTATAAATCAAAACTGGAAAGTTGTAGTATCCAGAAATTTGAAATGAAATAAATTACGAAAGTTTTTGAAAAGTAAATTCCATTTATAATGAAAAGGAGGGTTGTCCTATGTCGAATGTACTGTCCTATAATAACTCCGTAGAAAAGTTAATATTGACAAAGTTTTGTAATAGGTTGAGCTGGAAAGCACCCTAAGGCTTAGAAATGAGCTATGTGCACAAAACACACAACAATACGGTTTCATCTCATTTACGTTTAGCTACACTATAGCGGTATTTCTTCAAAGCGAACGCATGTAAACAGTGTATTTATCGCGACACCACAATAAGCTTTATGAATCCATGCATACATAATACATGCCTATATACAGAATACCTATTAGAGAATATGTATTATCTATGCACATTGAAAAAATATAAATAAAACTCACTTAGTAACCACAACCTAGAAATAATAGGAGTATCAAGTTAGTTGTTCATTGACATTATGAATTTGTCCTACACATAATACTGCTATTCTTTTTACTCAGTGGGATGTAATTAAAAAACACCATTCTTTATCAATTTTAGGACAAAGCCGGGACCTTCCCATGCACTGTTTTTTATCCTATTCTTTATATGAAATACTCTACTTGTATAAAATTGACCACCTTCAAAAAAAAAAAAAGGTCGCTAAAAATTACACAAAAAGTTGTCTTTTTCTGGTACCCCATTGGATAACCCATATGTATTTCGACTTGCTGAACACGAATCGGGTGTCCGTTTAGTTCTATTCGCCACCTTTTTTTTTATATAAATCGCGAAAATAACCTAAAAAAAAACGCACAATTTAGGTTATTTTCGCGATTTACTAAACGGATATCTGATTCATATTCAGCATGTTGAAATACAATGGAGTCCCAGAAACAGATCACTTTTCACTTTTTTTTTGTGTCTGTGCAATATATTTGCATACGCGATATTGTAGAAAATGGTGGAGGATCCGGTGATATTCATATACAGTAGTGGCATGTTAAAATATTGAGTCGATGCCAATGTAAGGTAGAAGAGAAGAGAAATGGACAAATAATATGCTGAAAAGAAAGAGATTTAACCTATGCTGTTGCCACTTTTCTCTCTAGCTACTTTTAGTCGTTAAGATAATCCTTCCTCTTTTACTGAATCTTCTTTGAGATACATTTGCGTCAACTCATTCTGTTTCTGTCATTTCTTCATAATTAGACAAAGATTATGTTTTGAGGACATGGGTGAACTATGGATAAAAAAAACGGCACGCCCATATTTGCCTGCCTGTTTAATTTAGACATCCCAACGGGAGATGCGCACGTGTAGACTGTGTGAGGAGCTTCTGACCTGTTGCCGGCAAAGGATGCCTAGATTTGACATTGGAGGAAATTGGGGAACGTAAATTATTTTACGCCATGTTAAAATACGCAGCATAAATCTAAATAAATTTAACAAATCATGATGTTTCTTTCTATGAGCCACTGTTAATTAAATTATTTTAACAAGAAACCAATTGCAAATAAAGCCGTATTAATCAATAATTGGATTTCATCCGAGTTCGCATTTTCTTTTTACCCCACTTTATCCCATCATTGCAGAGTAGTCGCTTAGACATCCCCACCTAAAATCACTGTGATCTGGAAAGGGGAGAAATCAGAAAGACAAGTAGCTTTCAGATTTTTATTTTATTTAAGTCATTGCGTGTGGGTTAAACAGTACTATCGTAGTCGTAGGTAACTCTTTTAAAATGATGATTTATACAACGGAAGAACGAGTGCAAATTATTAAATGGTATTTTGGAAATAATACGGCTGCAGAAGTTGTCGCCCGATTTGTTTTTACATTTGAGGATCGACCCGTTCCGACGGAACAAACAGTTTTGAACATTGTTCATAAGTTTGAATCGTCTGGATGTGTAAAATCTTGCAGAAAATGTAATAATGAAGGTGGTGACAACGATGTCAGACAGATGAGTGACGAACGGGAACAGAGGGAAATAAATGTGTGTAGTTTTGCGGAGGCACATGCCCCCTGTTCCAGCAGGCAAATCTCTGATGAGCTCGATGGGTTCGGGCAATTTTAAAACGTAACAAATATCATTCTTATAAAGTTGCTGTCACACAAGAAATTTTTCCCGATGACTTTATACGACGTATGGTATTCTGTGAGACCATGATGGAAAAGGCGAACGAAAATGAAACTTTCATTAAAAATATTTTATTTACTGACGAAAGTTCATTTTCGCTGCACGGTCGTCACAATTCATCCATTACTAGATATTGGTCCCGGGAACATAAATATTTAAGTATGCCACACCGAACTCAGTACCCACAGAAAGTCAATGTGTGGGCTGGAATTTTAGGTAATTCAATAGTTGGCCCCTTCTTTATCGACGGCAACCTTACAGCACAAAAATATTTAAATTTGTTACGTGAACAAATTATTCCGGCCGTCCGAACTTTGGGCATTGACCTCGAAGAGATTTGGTACCAGCAGGATGGTTGTCCTGCTCATAACGCGATAGTGATACGTAGATTCCTAGACACTACATTTCACGATCGCGTTATAAGTGGGACAAGCACAATTAAGTGGCCAGCAAGGTCGCCTGACCTAACGCTCAGTGATTTTTTTTATGGGGGTACATGAAAACAAAAATTTATGGACACGGACATCAAAGAATGCGTAACCTTGATGACGTGAGAAAATTGTTATTGCCGCACAAAGTGTGACACCAAATATGTTAACAAACGTCGGGACGGAATTCTATGATCGTTTGGGATATTGTCTAGCACAAGAAGGCGATGTTTTTGAACCAATAATTCGTTAATTTTTAAAAGAGTTACTTTTTTATTTTTCATAGTGTTATTATTTTATTTATTTATTATGTACCTATTTATTTAAAGAATTTTTATTTATTTTATTTATGTACCTACGGAATGCTAGTTTAATTTTCACACCACATGGCTAAACATGTGCAAAAATAAAACATTTTAGTTACTTGAGCATTAAAAAATGCATCAAATAACTACCCTCCAGCAAACTCCAATACGGGTAACATCATTTTTGACAAGAGTAGTATATCCCAACTCATCTTGAAATGTATTAAACAATTTTTAGGAAACTGCTGTTTTCATCATAAACGTCTCAAGCTGTAGGAGGGACCATAAGAGGGGATAGAGGGCGGAACTCTTAACATACACAAGTGCTGGCATCGTTGTTATTATATCGCTCTCTTTCGCGTACATTATTTTGCTCTTTATATTTCACTCTATCTTATTATGGGGATCGACCCAAGAACTTGCCACTACTGTATTACAGAGACACACATACAACAAAAGGTCTGTTTCTGGGACTCCATTGGGCAACATCTGTGTATTTCGTCATGCTGAATACAATTCAGGTATCCGTTTAGCTCCGTTACCCACCAATTTTTAGTAAATCACGAAAATAACCTAAATTATGAGTTTTTTTTAGATTATTTTCGCGATTTACAAAAAAATGGTGGCCAATGGAGCTAAACGGACACCTGATTCACGTTCAACACGTCGAAATACATATGGGTTTCCCAATGGAGTACCAGAAAAGGACCACTTTTTTATTTTGTGCGCCTGTGTTATGAAATAAAATTTCACCACCAGGTTGCCCAGTTAATTGAATCTTATTACCTAAAATTAACAAATAACGAATTCAAACGTATTTTTATAAGCGACTTTAATATCAATATAAAATTCAATTAACTGAGTGATGATGAAATTTAATTTCATAATTTTTAGCGATTTTTTTCGAAGGTAGTCATTTCTTTTTATTGAAATAATTGAAGTTTAGTTGAACACAAACGTGAGACGATCCTGTGAATTTGTGTTTCAATTCGGGTAAAATTTTGCTAATGAAGCACCGCCCAAATAGTTGAAGGCAGAATATGGAGGTTCATTGTCATGAACGTGAGCTAATTGAAATTGCGCGGTTTCTCGCAACTAGACTATACACATCTTTCCCTCGATTACCTGGAATGTCAGTACGAATTTCTCGAAGTTTTCCTTTCACACAGCCTAGTTTTGTGTCGTCAGCAAGAAAGTAGATATTAGGTGATTCAAGTAATAGGTGGTAGCTTTAATTTTACTATTTTAAAGAAAATTCTTTTCACTAATTCTTTAAAATTAATTTCTTTTTATTACAGTTTTTAATTGGTAAATAAAATAAAATGTAGTGGTATTATTATTAAAAATTTTCTATGCACTGTTCTACGAACAGCTTGTAATTTTGCTATTTAATATTTTTTTTCCATGACCTTTCTGTTTGTTTCTGTTTTCTCTCAGCCAATTTTAAATTCCAAAAGAAGATTCTAAAGAAAATTAAATTTCCCATCGGAATCATAAAAAGAAACTTTTCAATTTAAAAAAATTAAAAAGTTGCTACTTTCGTCTAAACCGTAGCATAAAAGGTGTGGTATGTCAGAAGTAGCGCATTTATATACCTAAGTAAACGTACCTACCAAAATTTTAAAATTTTATTTTAAAAAATGAAAAAAAATTAACAGGGCCTTACATGACCTCCGTGTCACGCGGTATAGTAAGTAAAGTGTAGATATATAATAGAGGTGACCTAGTTTTGTTTATTACAGATTCAGTTGACGAAATTATTCATTTGCACTAAAGATTCATTTGGTTATATTTTATGTCAATAATTATCTGTATTAATTTTTTGTCCGTATTCAAATTTTTATATAGATTAGAAAGATTAGATTAGATTGGAACTTTATCTGGTTGGAATTATTAAGTTCTATCAAGTGCACCTTTTTACGTAGAAATGACTCCTGCATGAGATTTTCTAGTTTAAAGTGCCACTACGTTTCGTAAGAAAAAAAGAGAAAATATTCATCATCAGGTATAGTTCATGAGGCGCCCTTCACGGGCGTGATGTAACATAAATTATTGTTTCTTAGCTTAAAAAATGTTTCCTTACCAAATTGGGAGAAGATCGGTCAAGTGGTAGTTCAGATATTGCAAAAAAAAAAATTACAATTTTAACACCCTGTATCTTTTTCCACAACAACAATTTACTAAGGCATGTTTGGTTATATCCTCATATTTTGGTCCAAAGAATCTACCCTTGAACTATGGCCTATTATTAATGGTCCACCCTGTATATCTACTGATAAGTTTTTTAAAATTTTTTCGTATTATTATATGTAAATGATAATTTAATGTATTTTCTTTTTAGCCTGTCGTATATAATGTTGTTTGACCTATTGGATTAATATTATTGATAAAATGGACATATTCTGTTCATATAAACCGCCTCCTACCGCAGTTCTTGGAAGGAAGTGGTAGTGGTAACGTCGTTTAGCGCATGCACCTTTATTATTATTTTTTTAAATATGATAGAAAATTTTAATTTTTTGCACATCTATTAAACAGACGCTCTTTCAAAATTCGCAATGAAAAATATGCTAAATGAACTTATGAATTTCTATCGCAAGATTCATAAAAAAAGTCGGTTCAGCCATTCTGGAGGTATGCGCGCACAAAGATACAAACTAAAACACATACATAGATGTGAAATTGAAAACCTTCCTTTTCTCGATGTCGGTTAAAAATATATAATTTTATTTTTACATGAACGAAATAAGATAACTCAAAGGAGAAGGAACCATAAGGCCGGTTTTCGGCCTAATTTATTTTTGAAAAATCTTTTTTTATTATTTACTGTCAATATCGAATCGATTCCACCCCAAACGAAACTTTCCCCCACCCTCCCTTTTTACCCCTTGTCACCCCCCTCCTCCCCCCCTCCCACCTCTTCCGAAACAACGAAAATACACGTACAAAATCAAAAATATCATTATTCAGCAACAGTCATGTTTCAATGACCTGCAAAAAAATCAACTGACTGCTGATTATTTAATAGTTTAGAGGTTTAGAGGGGTATAAATAGGGGAGGTGAGTGCGGGAAAGTTTCGTTTGGGGTGGAATCGATTCGATATTATGAGTAAATAATAAAAAAATGTTTTTCAGTTTTTTTTATTCAAAAATAAATTAGGCAGAAAACCGGCCTTATGGTCCATAATCCGTCCTCCTTTTTATTTAAAAATTGTGCAACTTTTCTTTGGTTATTAAATCAGATCTAGCTCTTAAATATGCGGGTAAAAAATGAAAACAGAACACCCTGTATAGCAATCATCTTCAATTTGATTGATAAGATGTTTCCTCCTAAATATTTTGTTTTTATTTCTCAAGATTATGTCAGAGGTTGGGGTCACATTCTTGGTAAACAAAAATATATTTAAAAAATAGATTCCGACTTATCATCTCTGAGTATACTACGCGACTAGATTTCTCCTTATAGTGACCGAATTACATACTAGTATTTCCTCCAGTTACTTCAAAACACAGATTAGGATTCGTGTAATGACAAATATAGAACTTATTTTTCATTCATAAATTCCTAATATAATTCAAGGCCATAAATAATAATTTATCTGGTTGAAATATATCAAAATATTTAAAGTTATTATTATCCAGGAGGCGTCTGGATATACAACAATATGTGTAGATTTAGATCCTGTCCAAATATGGGGATTTAATCTAACTTACCTCAATAGCAAGCTACAATCAGGAGGAGATATAGCCTTCCAAAATGGCTTTAAAAATTTCTA
Organism: Rutpela maculata; assembly: GCA_936432065.2. Lineage (NCBI taxonomy): Eukaryota > Metazoa > Arthropoda > Insecta > Coleoptera > Cerambycidae > Rutpela > Rutpela maculata. The sequence continues at coordinate 217,633,636 of OW386286.2, forward strand.
AAAAAATTATATTTTGACTGCTTGACTTACCAAGTTCCATTTGGTACACAATTTAGAGACCTTGCAAACCTCAATTAAAACTAAGTTGAAATTAATTTTAAGTACTACAGCTTGTTTACTGAAATTTCATAAAACTTTTTAAATCGTTTATTTCATTTATTTTTATGCAGAATTTGGTTTTGAAAGTTTTCATATTTTTTGTAATTTTTTTGGAAGTTGATAGTCTTTGAGAGCAACGCAAACCTCAGACAGGTTTTAACTGCTTTATTTATTTTTTGAATGAATAAAACTTGAATAAATTTTTTTAATGGGACCGTGCTATTTTTTTTATTAATCAGAAATAATAATTGATAAACTTGGGTCTTAACGATATCCTTCGTAATAATAAAATTATTTTTAAAAGGTAAACACAAATTAAACAAGAAATAGTTTTAATAAAACGTAACAGCCATGAATAAATAAAATAACAGAATTAGTTAAAACGTAAATTATAATAAACCATCATAAAAGTTGTTCAAACTGTTCACCGTTTTAATTAATACACAGAGTAGCGCGACTTATTGTTGCACGTGTAACATTCTGTAGTTGTTAAGGTGTTATTTGTGCAATTTTGTGTCTAATTCTCTCTTCCAGATCTTGCCTTGCGGTTGGAGCAGTCCGTAGACTCAATTTTTCAAATGCGCCCAAATAACAAAATCGACTGGGGTTGAGTCAGAAGACCTTGCAGGTCATCTGATTGGACCATGGGGCTCAATCCAGCGATCTGGAAACAATCCATTTAGGTAATCCCTAACGGTAATAGCATTGTGTGGTCCAGCCCCGCCTAGTTGGAAGTAAACCTCGTCAATATTGGTATTGGGAATTTGAATAATCTGTGAAATTATTATATTTTGGAGAAATTCTAGATATCTTAGTCCAGCTAGACTTTCGTGAAATATTATTATACCTATGATATGGTCACCCAGTCACCCCATAATATGAGAAATTTCTATTGCACAATATCGAACGCTGTTCCGATGAAATAACCCAAGGGTTGTAAATCTCGATTCATTAAATGTTTTTGATAAAATTCTTATTTCTTAGTTGGCGGAACTGTAACCAATTACAAAAAGTTATTCTTCGTTGATGATCATTCTCATACAAAAAATTGATGCAATAAAATTTTCCTGGCTGATTCTTTGGAAACTGGTAGGTAATTCATGTTCAAATTGTCTTATCGGAATAGTTGGGTTAACATGCACTAAAGCTAATACCTTAATTTCCGTTTCTTCATCCACAATAAATCTTTCTTCAATTTCTATATCAGCTTCAGTTCTAAATTGATGCTCCAACCGGGCAGAATAATTTCTCGGAGGTTATCTTCTTTCTGGATATCTCTGTCCATACAAAGTTTATGCTGTAGTTGCATTACGTTGAGTTTTTCTATAAGTAATCAACATGTCAACTTTTTCATCTCTTGAATATTTTTCAGCCATTTTATATTAATTTACTTGTTTATAACAAATTTAATACACTCACTTCAGATAAATAACACAGCCCAACACACAAAAAAAAAGAAAGTTCAGACCAGCGAACCAAACCCATGTATCCCTATGTATTTTCGGTCGCTGAATCCGAATCCGAGGTCAAAAAAAATCGTACACCCCCAAAATCATTAGATAGAGCCAAAAACACCCCTGGACTGGGGTAAAAAGAATATTAAGCTACGAGAATAGTTGTTACATCTCAATCGATTGAATTATACAAATTAAGGTTAAACAGCAGCGTACATACAGTAGATATGAAACACACCCCCGGTGAGGGGCGAAAACTAGCCCCCCATTGTAATGACTGCTGAAAAAGTTCGAAATGTCTAAGTTTTGTTAAAGTGATAATAAACTGCATCAGGTCCGACGTAATCTTCATAAACTGCTCCTATAGGGTTGAGAACAACCACTCTTCCAACAGGATTTCTATTTTGCGTAGTATTCTAAAATAGAACTAGAAACTTACGTACCATCAACGTCCTACAGTGCCAACCCTCAGATGGTGGGAAAACTACCCTCTATGTAGGATTTATCCATAAAAAGTTACAGTGACTTCTATAAAAATTCGAAACACCTGCGTTGTGTGGAAGTGAGAAGAAACTAGACTATGTTCGATGAGGTGCTTGAAAACCACCCCCATGGGGTTGCGAGATGCCACCCCCATATACGTAGGATGCTGGAAGTGTGCAACACGATTTTTGCCAGTCATAGCATCCATAAAAATGTAAATCCGGTTAGTCTCTCTGTTTTCCAGCATCATACGGATATGGGGATGGCATCTCGCAACCCCGTGGGGGTGGTTTTCAAGCAGAGCGTCGAACATAGTCTAGTTTCTTCTCACTTCCACACATCGCAGGTATTTCGAATTTTTGTAGAAGTAACAGAGCAGTCAAACAAGGATGCCCCCTATCCCCCCAACTATTCACCACGGTCCTAGACCAAGCGATACAAAACACAATAAGGGAAACACCAAATTTTAACACGGAAACACTCGTATTAGCTTACGCCGATGACCTCCTAATCGTCGCAGAAGAAGAGCAACAAATTCTCAACTTCCTAGAAAACATGAAACCGCATCTGGACACATCTGGGCTGAAAATAAATTTCAAGAAAAGTCTAATAATGGAGCGAGACCCATCAACAAAAGAGAGTCGGATCAGTGGAGAAGAATACAAAATAGGTGACTACTCCCTAAGAACCACGAACAAACTGAAATACCTAGGAACATATCTAACGAACCAACTGAAAAGGAGAGAAACAGTAAAGGAGAGAATAAAAACAGCATACAGAGTCTCAAGGGCAATTATACCGTTCATTGAGAAAAACAAACTATCATGGGGCCTGACCAAACGGCTGTACATAGCCATCATACTGCCCACAATGACATATGGAGTTAAAAACGCGGCAACAACAAAAGCCAACAGAAGAAGTTTGAGAAGAGCTGAAAGAGACATCATCCAATTACTCAGAAAAACAATAGGACAAAAACAGCGACATAAAACATCAACACTACTAGAAGGGAAGACAATCACAAAAAGGATAGAAATGTACGCAATGAAGTACTGGGGACACGTCCAAAGAAGGGAACCAACACACCTACTGAAGAAAGCACTAACACTGAACAGCAGCAAACTAAACATTGGGAGACCATGTTACACGTGGAAAACAACAATCGAGAGGATCATGAACAAACTGGGAAAGGACCAAACATATGGGAAAGAAAAGCGAGGAGAAAAATGAATTCCACAAATAAATCGTAGCGATATATACTCTACCAGAATTAGAAACGGAGGAATCAGAAGAAGAAGAAGACTTGTAAAAACAGAAGTACAAAAATAGGAGCACAAACAGCAGCGACACAACGCGGCAACATATCTCACAAGAAGACCTAGAATAGGCAGTACCAAAAAACAAAAAAAAGGGGGCTTAAACGCTCCCTCACGACACAATGCGGTAACGCATCTCACAAATACCTACACCTCCCATTCCACATTCCTTTACCATGCGCCATGTGGCTTTCGCTGCTGGCAACAAGCATGACCTTAGTCCAACCCAGCGTGGACGTAGCAGGAACAGCTGTATAACTTGGTAGTGGCAGCAATGCCTGCCGCACGCTGCTCAATCAATCAATCAAAGTCACTGTAATTTTTATGGTTAAATCTTACATGGGGGATAGTTTTCACACCCACTGAGAGTTGACACTGTAGGACGTTGATAGTACGTAAATTTCTAGTTCTATTTTAGAGTACTACGCAAAATAGAAATCCTGTTGGATTTTACGTTTTTTCTTGTTTTGTGTCCTTTAAATTTAAGGGTGGCTGTTTTCAACCCTATAGGGGCAGTTTATGAAGATTACGTCAGACCCGATGCAGTTTCTTATCACTTCAACAAAATTTTGACATTTCGTTTTTTCAGCAGTCATTGCTGTTTTGGATCGATTTTTATATATGGCTAGTTTTCGCCCCTTCCTGGGGATGTTGTTTCATATCTATTGTATATACGCTGCTGTTTAACCTTTATTTGTATAATTCGATTGATTTTTTTTTTTTATTTTTTAACTGTTTAACGTCGGCCTATTTCCGCTACCAGGGCCTATCACCGACGCCAGGAGACGCGCTACCCCCAACCTGGAAATTTTGCCGAACCTCTTCCCTTAAGAAGAGTAGGGATCTTTTACTTGCCTAACATTTAATAGACAAGGGACCGCCTGCTTTACATCCCCTCCGAAGGATGGTATATCTACTACGTAATCCTCGTCTGAAATTACGTAACTTCCGAGTATGCACTGATATACAAACCTCTAGAAGGTGGGACGAGAACGCTGTATTTCCCAAGATGGGAGCCCATCCAAGTACTAACCGCGCTCGACGTTGCTGCAACGGAATATCGACTGATATTCACATTGAAGTCGCCTCTACGCTCGCCCCAATTCGATTGATTAAGATGTAACAACTATTCTCGTAGCTTAATCCTCTTTTTACCCCATTCCAGGGGTGTTTTTTGGCTTTAGCTAATGATTCTGGGGGTGTACGATTTTTTTTGACCTCGGATTCGGATTGAGCGACCGAAAATACATAGGAATACATGGGTCTGTTTCGCTGGTCTGAACTTTTTTTTTTTTTGGTGGGGCTGTCTAATCAATGTATCATTAAATTAAGAAAAGATCAAGTAAATAAAGAAATATTAGATTCAAATAACAGACAAAAGACTATTTGGAACATTATCAATAAAAATACCGGTAAAAACAACAATAAAAAGGAAGCAATGTCAATATCTCCTGATGAATACAATGTCTTTTTTACCCAAATTGCAGATAAACTAATAAATCAAGTACCTAATTCAAATTCTACACACATGGAATATTTACATAATAATGCTAAAACAAGTGATTTATCAATTTTTATTTACCCCGCTGGAGAATTAGAAATGCAAAATGTTTTAAGATCTCTAAGGAATTCTCAAGCTACCGACCCGTACAATCACACAATTGACATGTACAAAGAAAACTTAGTATCTTTATCTACTCCATTAACTCATATTATTAACCTTATACTTGAGACAGGCGTATTTCCAAAAAAATTAAAACGAGCAAAAATTATTCCTTTGTTAAAATCAGGAGATGATGATTTATCCAATTATAGACCAATAGCGTTACTACCCATTTTAGCGAAAATATATGAAAAAATTATAGCTATTAGAATAATAAATTATTTTGAATCCTGTAATATTTTTACAAACAGGCAATTTGGGTTCAGGAAAGGTAAAAATACGTCAATGGCACTGCTAGAACTAGTAAATTTTATTAGTGAGAGCTTTGAAAACGGGGACTCTACCCTGGCACTTTTTCTAGATCTGAGTTGCGTTTCTAAAGAGATTCTACTTAATAAGCTAGAATTTTACGGTTTCAGAGGTGTAACACTTAAACTTGTGACTTCTTACTTATCAGATAAATATTAGTGTGTGTTTTGTAAAGATAAACTTAGCAACATGCTGTCAGTACAACATGGTGTTCCACAAGGTAGTGTATTGGGGCCGCTACTATTTTTAACTTACCTGACGTTATGTCAACGTTTACGGTTCTTTTTTGCAGACGATACTACTTTTGCTGGCAGTAATGTTGCTGACATTGCAAATGACATTATAATTAGAGCCTCTGACTGGTTTAATGCAAACAAGTTATGCTTAAATACAATTGAAACAAACTCATTACTTTTCTCTACGAAGAATAATACATCCGAGACCGTAAAATTTGTAGGTTTGACCTTGGATAATAAGTTGTCTTGGCATTCCCACATCAACAACTTAACTACGAAATTATCTAAGAAAATATACGCAATTAGACAGATTAAAAACAGGTCAAATCTGGATGCTGCACTCATGGCTTATCATGCCCTATTCCACAATGCTATGATATATGATCAACTGGGGTACATCCAACCAAATTTCAGATGTTTTTATTGTACAAGAAAGAGCCATAACAGTTTTAGCGGGCGTGAATAAACTAGAAAGTTGGTTTATTAATTTTAATATAATGACTTTACCATCAGAAGTAATCTACTGCCACTTAATTCATATAAAGGCACATTTGAGCGAATACGAAAAGAATGGTGAAACTCACAGTTACAATACCCGTAATATTATTTAATTCACTTCCAAATACTGTTAAGGAATTTCCCATTAGACAGTTTAAAATAAAATTAAAACTGCATCTTTTAGCCAATGCTTACTATAATCTAACAGATTTTAATTATATGTAAATTTGTGTTATTATATGATATATATAATGTTGTTTGTTATGGTGTTGACTAGATTCACATCATATGCTAATATTTGTTATATACTTGTGTTTTATGTATGTATGTTAATTATTTATATGTTATCTGCTCTCTTTGACTATATCAGGACTCTATCTTAATGTCATGTTATATTTTAGTCTTATGTGTTTTTTATTTATATTTTTTGTACTATTTTTATTTGACTTGTCAAAACACTACGGTGTTACTGTTTGACTAATAAAATTATTATTATTATTATATTATTAATGAGTAAAATCAAGAATAATTCAGTTGTTGCGAATGTCTTATCATTTTCCTGCAATTTTGGATCTAAATGTAGATAGGTACCTTATTAAAATTATCTGTTGGCGCTTACCTTTTAAAAATAGTTTTATTATTACAAAGGATATCGTTATGAAATGATTAATGGCGAAAAAAATTAAAGTTTATAAATCATTATTTGTGATTAATAAAAGAAATTTAAAAATAATTAATCAATCTTTAAATTGATTTTTTAGTTTTTAGTTGTTTCTGTATCATATCGTATCACTTTTTTTTTAATTATTGCAATTGTCCAGTAATTATTTTTTTTTGGTTTTTGTTTTTTTAATTTTGACTTAATATTCGTACTTACATACTCAAATATTAAATATCTAAATTTAAAATTGGTTTCCACCCCTTGGTGGTAAGAGCAAGTGTCGGGACCATACAGAAATTGAATAGGATACCTTTTACTAAAAAAATTACCCATAAAGAAAAAATATCATTACATATCAGATTATTCTTGAATTTTACATATTTTTGACCTCTAGGAACCGTACTATAATATTACTACAGAAAATTCCTTAAACGTGGTCAATTAATATTTGTCACAAGCTTCAGGTATTTCTTAGGCAATATAAAGTATATATTGCAAATTTGAAACATTTGGAAGACATTCGGAAGACATTGAAACATTTTCAATAATACGACTGAACGATTTCTTCGATTAAATCTGCAGAATCAGTTAACCATAAAATGATGCTGCTACTCTAGTTCTGACAATAATACGCCCGACGATATTGTACTCCATTACCCAGAAATAAATTGCTCAGCAGAATAAAATGTTTATTGTAGTCTAGACTTTTAAACGGACCACTTTGAAACTAACTTGTTCTAAAATAATATTATATACTTATATACTTACCATTTTTTTTTTCCTAAAAATGAATATTCTATTCCGTGCCCTTGAAATACCCACATAAGAACGATATACAGAGTCATAAGTTTCTGAATGAACTAGTTAAAAATTTAATGAATAATAAAAATATAAACAAAAACGTGGCACTATAAACAAATTAAATATTTAAATCTAAATCCGGCCTAGATAAATATCCCAATAGAATAAAAATTGTTGGAAAAACCAAAAGTGCACACCTCGCCAATTATTTCATCCGATAAGTGCTATCCGTATAACATTAGTTCATTGGTCAAATTATTGGTTTGGAATTTGTGGTTAATTTTTTGTTATAAACGATTTACAGTTAAGTAGTGAAAGTAAGGAGTCTGAAGAGTATGTAAAATCGTGCTAAAGTTATGAAACCTGTCCCCACGTTGTCAAGGGTGCTGAATAGGAATAACAGGGTGAGAAAAGTTTTTAGCTTTTTGCTTATTTCTCATATGACAGCTTGGCATTGACTATTTTTTGCAGGGATGCTTTGTTTTTTCATGGGCATATAACAGATGGTGAACGGTGATGTCAGGTAGTAGACCTCAACCGCCCTTAAGGGTGGAATCTGTCAGTGGGTGTAAGATTGTGTCCTTTCTTTTTTTTTTCTTGTTAAAGACGTTTACCCCCCCATTTTCGAGGATGCTGATCGAGGACAATGGTAAGAGTGAATGAAACCCCAGGGGGAAGAAAGTTGTTTTTTTAAATTTTCTAATTTGTATATTGGGTAAGAGTGGTTTCAAAGTCACCATTTGTCCATTTTACATCCTCATAAAAAATCGCAAGGATTTGAAATTCATGTTTCTTAAAACGGGATCCAAGGAAGAGAATACTATTGGCAAAAATGTCTGTTTTTAATAAATATTTTATACAGTATACAGGACACAATTTTGAGTACAATATAATATTTTTTACAAGACATTAATATAACCTAGGGCGATTACAAAGAGAATTACATAGTTCATATTCCTCGAAATGTCACATTCAATGCTATTGCTTCCTTCTTCTAATCATCCGTTACCGATTCATGATCGGGTATAAAATTTAGGAAGTTTACAGCATTATCATAACTATTATCATTGGATTCATTGGTTTCTGTGCTTGGTTCATCATTTTCATCCTCTGCCGAACAATTCTCACAAAATTTACCTTGACAAGTTTTACAAAAAACGCTACATCGTAAACCTAATTTTGTAGATCTGCATCGTTTCGCACATCCGCCCTTACAATTATAGTCTTTAGAAAAGAAGTTAGGAACCAATTGCTCTCTGAAAATATTGGTTCTAAGCAGCCGTTATTTGATATATTCATTCAGCTCGAGGACACAAGATTTACCCAGAAAACAGTAAAGGCGGCTAAAACAAATAAAATGATAGTACGAGTCCTTAATATCAGCGGTATACGCATTGATCGCTCCTAGAGAAATGGATAGACTCCGGGGTTATCAGCACGCTTACCTTATGCCCACGATGTACCTCCAGAGAAATTGATGAACTACGGATACCTCGAGGACACAAGATTTACCCAGAAAACGGTAAAGGTGGCAAAAACAAATAAAACGATAGTACAAGTCCCTAATAACAGCCAAGTCGCTACCTGTTATTATAGATTGGAGACAAGAAAAACGGAGGAATACATACAAAACTTATTTATTGACATGGAAATCTACTTGCATACTTGCATACTGGGCCACCAATCACCAAAGAGAAAATCTTAAATTACCATGCGATTTTTCTCGAATACTGCTAATCCTAGAAAAGGAAGTTTCAAATAAAAAAAATTGGCTGCATCCTTCCGTCTTTATTTCTTTTCAATATATACTTGATATTTTTCATTCTTACTTTTTCGAAAAATAGGAAAGTTCCCGCTTGCGATACTTACCCAGGCAAATTCTTACATTTTATTGACATAGCCTTTGAAGAAAATACATATTTTGTGCGCTTAAATTTGATTTTCATGTTAACAAATATGTAGTGACAAAAATTTGAGACTCAACGTTCCGTTTTTGAGTTAGAGCGAGTTAAACGAAAAAATAATTGTTTTATTATACGTATAATTAAAATAAAAACAAAATATTTACTTAAAAATACAATTACGCACATTAAAATTTAATAAATATAAACTTATATATGAGCAATTCCAGAAAAAGATTTCGTTAGCAGCATAGCCCAAAAACTTGCAAAATGAATAATTTTTTTTAATGAGTTTGTGAAAATATATAGAATAAAATCCTCAAAAGTTTACGTTCGGATGCAGAACATAAAAAAAGTGGAAAAAAATTTTTTTTCATCCATTTTTTCAAAATTTTGAAATTAAGTCAAGCTAGGAAAAATAAATAATACAGATGGATAGATCACGTATTTATGAACAAAAAATGTAACTAAATTTATCGCTGAAGCCATGGTATTCCCGGAAAAAATAGTCAAGTAACATTATAACTCGGGGCGGGATGTATGCTTGCACGCGCTTGAATACGCATGACTGTGACACCGACGCACTGAATTACAATCAGAATTTGTTCAATCTATATGACTCTTGGTTCATTTAAAAGATGGAAATTGTAGCTTTCCGATGCTTTTTTGTTTTAAACAATACAAGCATACAATGGATGGAAAAATATACTTATATATATTATCACGCCCGAACTCAATCGTCGCAATAAAAAATATAGAAAAAACTAAAAGCCTTTCAAAAAAATTATTTCTTCATTGAGAACTGTTAAAAAGTATGTATACTTCATCATGGTTATTATGTTTTATTAAGTTGTAGTAACGTGGATTCAAAAAAAGTACATCTCAAATCATTTTAATTTCCTTGCTTGATGATTTTTTTGGTATTGGAGGCTGTAACTTGTCGAGAAATTGACCCATTAGAAAAAATAAAATATCACTATTTCGGAAACAATGTATACTTTTCGAATGTTCAAACACAAATTCGTTTACTTGTATGCATTTTTTCAAAAATATGATCAATCCCATCATGATCAGAAATAGCGATTTTCACGATCTTATCCTTATAACTCTCTATAGTTTTGAATATAAACTCTGGAACTTTTCCAATACATTAACAAATGTATAAGGAATCCATTGGATATAGTTGACATTTGGATAGGTGTACCTGTAATAAATATATTTTTTCACTTTTTTTTCTGTTCTGCATCCGAGTGGAATGTAAACTTTTCAGGATATTATTCTATACACTTTCACGAACTCATTAAAAAAAAATTATTCATTTTGCAAGTTTTTGGAGATTTCACTATAAAATGATCTCTGTCGTCTAGGCTAGCAAGAAAGTTATTTTTTTTAAGACAATTCTTTTGTTCGTGACTTTTTCATCTGTTTTCACTGCATAAAATGGCTGATGAAAAATGGTTGTACGAGAAAAATGCTTTCTACTACAACCGCCCAAAAAAATTTGTGAAAAAAATTTGGACTAAAAATTTTGAAAATAATCCGTGAACCAAAACGAAACACTTTTGCACTTTATAGTTTTTGTCAAAAATACGTTTGGAAAAAATTGCAAGAGACAAAAAAATATTTGTTTTTGGTCAAAGAATGGGGTATGAAGGTTTTCAGAATTTTTCGACGGAATATTTTCCACCTCTCCTTTTAGACGGAGTAAAACTAACCCAAGAACGTCACAAGGCATTTGTAAAACATTCTTTCAGTGCTAGTTTTAACTGTCGAAAAATCCACGCTTTGCAAAGGGTTTTCTTAACTTTTTGCTATTAAAGCGAAATTTGGAATGGACACAACGAGTAAGAGATTGCATATCAAGTCTAAAATGGGCCTAGTAACATGTTCTGCACTTGAAATTGACAGAATAATTGTTTAAACCCAATTAATGTACCCAAATTTTTTTAACCCATATTGAAACGAACTTATTTTTGATCGAGCCCTTTACATGCTTCTGGAAAACGATTTCTCATTCGTTTTTCTTCTTATAATAATATTTTTGTCCAAAATACACCTCAATTTAACAGCTAATCCAATGGCATACACCATACTTTTACATGTTTAGGGAAGTCTAGAAATAAAAACCATATGGTAAAAAGTATGTCAATAACAACTTTTCATTTAAGGACTTACAATGAGCGACCCCTCCAAGGCGACTCAGATGCAAATTTTTAATGCCATATTCTTGTTCCTGTATAAGTAGTCTAATCTCCAGAGGTTTTGAACTGGGACTAAATATGAACTTTTACATAAAAGTAAGTAGATCTTTGCTAGTGGAAAGATTCTAAAGGATTCTCAAGGTTACTATGGTTTCAACATAACATAAAAAAAATAGCGTTAAACTCCAAAAAATTGTTTTTAATACGCAAAATACAAAAAAATCGTAGAGGTGAAAATTGAGGATCACAAAATTTTAATACAAAATATGTCATTACAAAACATACCATTTTCGCATAACATGTGATTCAGAGTAATGGGATCGTGGGCCAACACGCGAACGCCAAAATTAGCCTTCGGCACAAAAACTTTTCAAGAAATGTCTGATAGTAATTAGAAAAAAAAATGGAACCGCCTTCAAAAAATGAACTTTGACTCAGTTTTACAAATACCTATCTACTTATTAGTGGAAAGTAGCAAGGAACTGTTCGTTATTACCTTATTACCAAATATCAATTTGAAGTCGGTGCAAAACGTGTTTTTGAAATTAGTAATTTTTTTTACACCGACTTGATATTTGGTAATAAGATACAGTTCCTTGCTACTTTCCACTAATGTATTTGTAAAACTGAATGAAATGTTATTTATTACTTATTAGAGATATTTTTTGAAGGCGTTTCGATTTAAAAAAAAACAAAATTTTTTAACCTTTAGTAGCTTCTTTTATTTAACTTCTACAAAGTGAAGGAAACTATTATTATGGAAAAGTCTGTACACTTGTCTTGGTGTGAAATGGAAAACCGCTGCCTAAGGAATCACTATTTTCACATCCAAATTTCCGGTGGGGGTGGTAGTGGAGGTGGCTGATGCCAAAATAAAATTATTAGGCCTTTGGTTCTTGTACACACACTAAATAACAATTTTATTTTTTTCACCTTTTTTAATAATGGGGTGGGGGTGGCTGATGGAGGTGGCAAAAAAAATTGGGACCTTCGGTTCTCGTAACATACACTAAATCCCAATTTTGGACTCTTACTTGCTTGCTTTACCTACTTACCCTCATTTACCCCCCCACCCGTCAACTGAATAAGATCAAAATATAATCTAGCTCTAGATCTCGCTATAATACATTGGTGTAGCAAAGAACAATGTTAAAAAAGGGACTTTTTTTACCCATCCGTGGTAGTCTTTTTTTTACTAATTTTGGGGTGTTGAAAACGAATCAATCATCCGTTTTGACGAAAAATCTCGGGAACACATTGAAAAACAACCTTATTTGGGGGTGACATTGGAATTGATATTAGTCTAAATACTAAGTTTCGGTAACTAAATAGAAAAAGAAGGAAAAAACCAAATTCACCCCTCCAACCTTCCACGCCATTCCCTCACCACCTGGTTGTAAGCTACTGTAACTACTATATAGTTATTTACATATTTTTAAAAAACCAGAACACCTCATTAAGTGGTTGCTATCAGAATATAATAATCTGATTACTTCTGAGTACACTCATACGCTTCCTCACCGGGGTGGGTGTCACCTTCTCAGGGATATTGATCGGTTTTAATTACAAAAAAAATCCTAATACTCAGTTGGATGTTTTTTATCATATTGTAATATGTTGCACCCCTTAAAATTTAAGGTTATGTTACTAAAAAGTAGGCAGACTTCAACAGATCGAATGTCTGAATGAATGTAGTGTATTTGCACCTACTCGAAAAAGAACCTACCAGAAGATTCCAAAGTGACATCTGGAATTCTCTAGAGAATGGTGGCGTCATCACAGAACAATCGAGATCTGTCATTTTTAGGTATAAAAAAGACCAACCGCATTCTCGGCGAGTAGTTCAGAAAGTTCAAAAAGTATAGAAAGTTAGGTTAAGACTTCAAGGATAAACAAAGTGATAAACATTGTGATTTTAGTCAGTAAAGTGTATTTAAATTAATAATAGTATTGTGAAGTATCCAGTAAATATTTAATAAAGTGTGTTAGTGGACAATCTCTTGTTATAATTTTTGGAACCCACGGATTTTGCAAGGGGTAGTTTCCTAAGGGTGGAAACACGTTACAATTGGTGTCAGAAGCGGAATTTTATGACAAAAGGAGCTCTGAAGTTGTGCTGGAGTGTTCGAGAAGGATTCTCGAGGGTTAGTGCTAACACAGGACTAATTTACTGGACATTGTTCGAGGGTTGTTTTCGAACAGGAAAATAGTGTTTAAGTGCATTTTTGAGACATTGTAGAACATTTTATTAGGACATTAGTGTGATAATTAAATCCTTTGAACTGAGAAGTGATAGAGACACTGAAAAAGACTCATTTAGTGCGTGAAAATTTCTAGAACTTTTCTATTTGGACATTAGTGGAGATTATTAAATTCTCTGAACTGGATAGTGACAAGAGACTCTGGATAAGACTTTTTCGTGCTATTTCGAGATTTGTCTGGAAAGTTCTGATATTGACGTGACAGTTAAATTTATTTTATTTTAATTTCATCGTATGCCCGTAACAACAAGAAGTATGGCATCCGATAAACAAATACAGGACTTATTCGAACAATTCCAAAAAATGATGGCGCAGCAACGGCAGGAAGACAAAGAAGAACAGGAGAGAAAACGTCAAGAAGAGCGAGATGAATTAAAGAAAATTATGGAAGACCAGGAAATAAGACGCCAAGAAGAAAAGGAAGAGCGAGAAAAACGACGTCAGGATGAAGAGAGAAGACGCCAAGAAGAAAAGGAAGAGCAAGAAAAACGACGTCAGGATGAAGAGAGAAGACGCCAGGAAGAAAAGGAAGAGCAAGAAAAACGACGTCAGGATGAAGAGAGAAGACGCCAGGAAGAAAAGGAAGAGCAAGAAAGAAGACGTCAAGAAGAAAGAGATGAATTGAAGAAAATGATGGAGGACCTGAAGATACGACAGCAAGAGGAGAAAGAAGAGCAAGAAAGACGACGTCAAGAGGAGAAAGAGGAACAAGAAAGACGCCAAGAAGAATTAAGGAAAATTCTGAATGAACAAATGAAAATACAACAAGACACTATCATTTCTGCCAATGAAGTACTAAAATGTGAAGTTAAAGAAGAGATAAACAAGGTAGAAGAAAAAGTAGATAAGGTAGAAGACAAAGTAGATGTAGTTGAGACCGAAGTCAGTCAGATCAAAGGAAAGATGAGTGAGTTCGAAGGAGAAGTGGAGCGACTTAAACGACAGTTGAGAGATAGAGGAAGCCAGCAGGTGGTATCATCAGGTCACCGGTTAAAACCTCCCTCCTTTGACGGCCAAAGCTCATGGACAACGTACAAGAGGCAGTTTGAGGCAGCAGCATGTGCGAACAACTGGGATAACGAGGAAAAGGCCATGGCATTAGTTCTGGCATTAAGGGGCCAGGCCTCAGAATTACTTCAGACTATCCCGGTGGAGAAACAAAGGGACTTTAAAGTCTTGGAAGCTGCATTAGACTTGAGGTATGGCGATCAACACCTTGCCCAATTATACCAGACTCAGCTGAAATCCCGGATGCAAAAAGCTGGGGAAAGTTTACAAGAATTTGAAGCTGCGATAGAGAGACTGGCACACCTGGCGTATCCGAGTGCACCTAAAGAATTCCAGGAACAATTAGCCGTGGGGGCCTTTTTAGATGGTATAAGGGACGAAGAGGTCAGGCGAGTTCTGAGGCTGACGAGACACCAAAGTAGTAGCGAAGCTTTGGTGCGTGCACTCGAAGTAGAAGCCGCTTACAGGGATACTCCAAGGAGAGTGCGAGCTGTGACTCTTGAAGAATCGCAACCAGAAATGAACCAGAACCCCTTGCTGACTGAGATGCAGAAAATATTCACCAAATTATGCGATAAATTGGATGGCCTCGGAAAGCAGGAAAAACAACAAAATAAAGGAAAGCCGAGTGGTGGTATTAAATGTTACAACTGCGGCAAGGTAGGACACATGAAGCGAGACTGTCGACAGCAGAATTCGGAGAGTCGAGTAAATGCTGTGAATCTTGAAGAGGAGCAGGAAAACAGTACCAGGGGGGTTGTTCTGGCTAGGGAATGCAGTGCCCCCAGAGAAATTAAGATTTCCCAGCTTCGAAGAATCGCAAGCAGTCTGTTGTTGCATGGATATGTGAACGGAAGAAAATGTTTGTTTACCATCGACACAGGTACTACGTCATCAATAGTACGGCCAGGATTTATAGCGGGCATAAAGATTACCAAGAGGCAAAATGAAGAAGTGATCGTCCGGACAGCTACGGGGAACAGGGCTACGGTTCATGGAGAAGTAGACCTGGGTTTGCAGATTGGGCATTTGAGGTTCGACCACAGGGTCATCGTGGCTGACATTACGGATGACTTCATTTTGGGACTGGACATTATGGAACAGTATGGATTTATTGTTGACGTAGGGAAGCGAATGTTAAGGATTGGGAACGAACAATTTAGTTTGTCAAAAGTGAACGACCAATGCGAGAAAACCAGGCTGTTGACAACGCAGGCAGTCAATACTCCTGCATTATACAGAAAAACAGACAAGGAAGATTGCAAGGTGAGAAAATTGCCGAACATGGTTGAAGTCAACACTGTCAAGGTCGATCTTCCAGAGAGTTGGTCAAAGAAAACTCTGAGGCAAGAGCAATTGCGCGATGTAGAAATCGGACCCATGTTGAGAGCAAAAGAAGAGGGAACGCGTCCAGCATGGAAGGATGTTTCCAACAAAGAAGTGGGGCTGAAGGCTTTATGGTCACAATGGGATTCACTTACGGTCGTAGATGGGCTTTTGAGGAGAGCATGGGAAAGCCCAGATGGGAAGCAGGTTGCCATGCGTCTAGTGATTCCCAGGTGTCGTGTACCAGAAGTACTCCAGGAAGCACATAATGAAACATCCAGCAGACACTTCGGCCTAAACAAGACATTGAGTAGAGCACGGGAACAGTTCTATTGGGTTAATAGTCGCCAGGATGTGGAGGCCTGGTGTCGCAAGTGTAAGAATTGTGCTGCCCGTGGGGAACCATTTTCCATGAGCAACTACAGAAATGGAAGTCGAGAACAGCCAAAGAATGATCGAGAGCAGATGAACAGAACTAGTAACCGCTTGAAGGCTCGTTATGATCAGAATGCCAGTACAGGGGGATTCAAGATGGGGAATCTGGTTTGGCTGTACAACCCACAGCGGAAGGAATGGAGATCCCCGAAATTTCAACCTCCTTGGGATGGACCGTATACTGTTATTACCCGAATTAATGATGTCGTCTATCGTATTCAACGAAACAAAAAGTCCAAGATGAAGATCGTACACTTGGATAGACTGGCGAAGTATGTGAAAGAGGCTGAATTGCCTGACCGGGACGTTCAGGCTTAAGGAGGGGGCAGTGTAATATGTTGCACCCCTTAAAATTTAAGGTTATGTTACTAAAAAGTAGGCAGACTTCAACAGATCGAATGTCTGAATGAATGTAGTGTATTTGCACCTACTCGAAAAAGAACCTACCAGAAGATTCCAAAGTGACATCTGGAATTCTCTAGAGAATGGTGGCGTCATCACAGAACAATCGAGATCTGTCATTTTTAGGTATAAAAAAAACCAACCGCATTCTCGGCGAGTAGTTCAGAAAGTTCAAAAAGTATAGAAAGTGAGGTTAAGACTTCAAGGATAAACAAAGTGATAAACATTGTGATTTTAGTCAGTAAAGTGTATTTAAATTAATAATAGTATTGTGAAGTATCCAGTAAATATTTAATAAAGTGTGTTAGTGGACAATCTCTTGTTATAATTTTTGGAACCCACGGATTTTGCAAGGGGTAGTTTCCTAAGGGTGGAAACACGTTACAATATTAAGGTGACTTATCCAATTCAGACCACTCCTGAATATTTCCTTCCCTCCTAGGAAGGAGGTGTGGATGTCAATATCTCCTTTAAAAAATGTTGCTTGGTTTTTATAGAAAAAAAATTATTTAGTTATTTAAATAATTAAAAAAAAATTAATATAAAAAGCGAGTAATATTTTCTGGATAGTGATATGCACACCGTACACCCCAACCCCAAAAGTGTGAGAAATGTTCAAGGGTGAAAAATATTCAAGGGTGAGAAATATTCATCTGAACTGACTAAATCACCTTATTATGATAAAAAAAAAACATCAAACTGGGTGATTTTTTCTGCAATTAAAACCAATAAAAACTCTAAAAAAATAAAATCCACCACCTTAATTGGTGGGGATGGGTGTAAGAGTATTCAGAAGTAATTACATTATAACCTGATAAAAGCCATTTATCGAGGAGTTTTGGTTTTTTAAAAATAAATAAATAACCGTATATTATAGATACTCTAACTTACACCGTTCTTATGGGCGGTGAAGGGTGAGGGAAACGAGAGGGAGAGGGGGTGAATTTAGAATTTTGCTTCTTTTTCTACTTTCTTAACGAAACTGAGTATTTCGAAAGAATTTCCTGTCCTAAAGAATAACTTTGCTGCAAGTTCTAGTATCAGTTTCAATGCCACCCCCAAAGGGTTGTTTTTTACTGTCTTCCCGATGTTTTTAGCCAATGTTGATGACAGATTTCTTATTCAGCACCCCAAAATTAGTAAAAAAAGATAGTTTCCACACTTTACCACGGATGGGCCAAAAAAGTCCTTTTTGTAAATAACTGTATAGTAATTATAGTAGCTTCTATAGTACCTTCTAAGGAGTGGTGAGGGAATGGCGAGGAAGGTTGAAGGGGTGAATTTGGTTTTTTACTTCTTTCTCTACTTAGTTATCGAAACTTAGTATTTAGACTAATATCAATTCCAATGTCACCCCCAAATAAGTGTTGTTTTTCAATGTGTTCCCGAGATTTTTCGCCAAAACGGATGACGGATTCATTTTCAGCACCCCAAAATGGGTAAAAAAAGTTGGCTTCCACACTTTACCACGGGGGTCAAACTGGCTCAAAAAAGATCCTTTTTTAACATTGTTCTTTCAAGTCAATATCATAAACCGCTCCAGAGTAATCGTGCGCACAAAAAGTTACACACAGAGATACCGATGATTTTTAAAAAGAGTGACAAAACGCTCATGTATCAAATTCGACACAAATCTACAAAAATTTTTCAGTAGGAGGAAGGCATAGGTTTAGTAAAATATTTCGCCGCCAGGCGGTTACCGATCGGCTTTGGGTACACTATTCATTGTGTTCTGTGCTTTGTAGTTTTGATGTGTTGAAATAAGTTTGTTTATTTGAAACCTACAGAAAATGGATAGTTTAGGTGAACTAAAAGAAAAGCTTGGCATTTTTAAAGAAGTAGTAAACAAAGATGCACAGAAAATGAGGTTATGTTGCAGTACCCAAACGCGACTCTGGCGCCGCCTACATGCATTCGATCTGAAATGTTTTGAACACACTAGATGGCCTTTTTTGTAATTTGAGAGCAACTATCCACTTTCTTCTAAAACTGCTGCATACTGGAAACTAGTGAAACTTTAAATTTTTATTTTTTCTGTAATAGGAAATGCATTGGGGCACACAACAATTGCTTGGCATTTTTAAAGAAGTAGTAAACAAGGATGCACAGAAAATGAGGTTATGTTGCAGTACCCAAACGCGACTCTGACGCCGCCTACATCCATTCGGTCTATTATGTCTGCCATATTGAATTCGTCGTCATACTAGCTGTCGCCGAACACTGAAATCCCCATGTATAATTGCGGAAACCGAAAAGTAAACGTTTTTTTTGTTTGGTTTCATGCTAGCTTTAAAATTTAAAGTTTCTTATTAAATTAATTTCTTAATATTACTTGCATTATGTGATTTGCTGTAACAACAATTTCACATGGTTACTCCACTGGATGCACACTAAAAAATAAGTCAAATCTGCTCAAATAGTCGTTTACTTTTCGGTTTCCGTCGTTGTACCAGGTTTCCCGTAAATGTACAAAAAATTTGCTGGCATTATTGTATCTCAATTAAAACCATCGTGCAATGAAATCATCATCATTAATAGCATTGAAAACATGAGCGAGAACATGCTGTATTATTTGATTGTAAAAACAAATTATTCAACGGGCGCGTTTCTCAATAAAGGTCTCAGTTCATACTGTTGTTGTAGAAAACATTCTTCAGGTGATTCGCTTCCATGCAAGGCTCTCTTTCGTTGCAAAATGGTATATGACATGATAGGAAGTTATAATAATACTCTGTTGTTTGTGAAATATTATCATTATTAAAAATCGAGAACTAAGTTTTTAATTGATCACCGGCGACTCCGCCAAATCTTCGAATATGCTCGTAATATAAAATATTGTTTCTTATTTTTGTTCGCCTTTTACTAGGCGTAGCTTGATAAATTTAGTGTGAAACCACCGCCGGACCATAGCCTACCTACTTTGCAGCAGGTTTGACAGAAATCGCTTAAACTACGCCTCACTGAACAAATATAAAAAGAAATAAAAAATACATACGGCTCGAATTGAGAACCTCCTCCTTTTTTAAAAGCTTTTATTTAACTTGCAATGTTTGTTTGTCTGTTTGTATGTGTGTTAGTTTGTTTGTTTAGGTCAAATCTTGCAAGCTGAAATTCGACTTGTTCTAATTAAGTTAGACCTTTAAAATTTGGCACACGTGTATAAGTCCAGTGACAATGCAACATAGTATAGCCATTATCGGTCTAAATCCAATATGGCGGACATCCCAAGTTGGCGGATCGGCTTTTTAGTCACAACCCCCTTGATATGGGTATCAAATGAAAGGGTTTGAAGAGCAAAATACTATAAACAACGTGACGTCATTCTAAATTCAATATGGCGGACGTCCCAAGATGGCGAATCGCCTTGATATGGGTTTGACGAGTAAAGTACGATAAACTATGTGACGTCATTCCAAATTCAATATGGTGGACGTGGGAAGAGGTGGGGAAGAGATGGGGAAGAGGTGGGAAAGGGGAGGGGAATGGGCGGGAAGAGGTGGGAAGGGGTGGGAGTAGGTGGGGATGGGGTGGAAAAAGGAGGAAGAAATGGGGAAGGGGTGGGAAGAGGTGGGAAAGGGGTGGGAAGAAGTTGGAAGTAGTGTTGGAGGGGTGAGAAGACGAGAGAGGGAAGGCGGTGGCAAATGAAAGAGTTTTGTCTGTCTGTCTGTAGAATAAGTAGACTAAAAAGTGAGAAATAAAATTATATTAAAAAAATATTTTTAAGAAAAAGCTTTTATTTGAAAAAACTGTACTAAAAAGTAAAAATAATTTTTATAAAATTCATACACCTGGAAACCAAAAGCTTTGGGGGCGGTCAATTGAGCAAAGTAACTATGCAATAGTGCTATATGACCGTCCCCACAGCTTTTGGTTTCCAGGTGTATGAATTTTATAAAAATTATTTTTAGTTTTTCCTACAGTTTTTTCAAATAAAAGCTTTTTCTTAAAAATATTTTTTTTTATAATTTTATTACATTTTATAAAGTCGGTTAAAAACATTTCAAAGGGGAAGAGAGTGGAGCTTTCATTGCCATATAATGAATTTTGAACCGTAACAATTGTTTTTTGCACTGAAGAACAAAGTCAGACTTTTTTGTTTTTATTTTTAGAGTAAATTTTCGGAGAAGTTTTGTATCTGCTCATTTTATGTCACGACTGCTACACAGAATTTCACTGTATGCAATCGAAAATACGAAAATTTATCTTTTAATCGCCGTAGGTCATAATTGAAAAAAATTTCAATACTGAAAATACATTTATTTAAAAAACTGCGCTCTATTGCAAATTCCTGTTGAATGTGAATTATAATGAAAATGTGGGCATTGTCAGTTAAAAGTAGATACCTTTGGCTTCAATTTGCATTTTTTTTAATGTGTCAATGTTCATTTTTCATCATTTGAGAACATTTTGGAATCGAAATTTTGTAAACTATAGAATTCACGAAAATTACAAAAAATGCAGTCAACTCATTATCTGTCCAGAACATTTACACATTTTTTACTACCATGATATCGAAAAGTGATATATAGTGATACCCAAAGAAGTTATTATATTAGCGCTTATGTTCCAAGATATAGATAATTTAATAGAACAGGCAATAAAAATTTAAAAAAAAAAATTAAATTCGTTTTTCTAGGTAAGCAACAAAGGACCTCGCACACCACAAGTGGAAATCCGGTATCCGCAAAATTTCTCCAATTTTTGATATATTATTCTGCTGATATATTAGATCAAAACTCTTAATAAGCACTAGTCCGAAAAACTCACCCTTCTATCTTTTTTATCCTCTATTCTATAAAGAAATATTTGTATATTTCAGCATGGTCAAAAACCTCAGTCGAAGGATCTGACTTAAATTTAGACACCCTTTTCCACTCCTTCCGGGGGATGAAAATCACTTTCATGGCTGCACAGCGATATCTTTGCTACAAAGAAATTATGAAACTGCTCGGTCGAACATAAAACTTTAAAAGACACTGAACGAATCGCTCTGAAGTACCCTCTAACGCTTTTCCACCCTCTTTAGGGGGTGATTCTTAATAAAGCGACTGCATAGCGGTATCTTTGTTCCAAAATAAATTATGAAATCACCCAGATGAGTAGTATATCTCAAAAAAATGTGCAGCAAAAAACTTTATTGAAAAAGTAGCCTTGAACGCGTTTTTCTTTTTTTCCTTGTTCTAGAATAGGTTTATAGGGATCTTTAAAGGAGTTGCCAACTCTCTGAAGATAAAAAACACTACGGAAATATGACATATATTTTACTGTGATTTTGTGACCATTGATTATATACTTACTTATTATTTTTTGAATAAGACAGTCCTGTGTTTTATTAGGCATAGTCAAAAAAATATAAGGATGCTTTGTACTTTTGTATCAGCCGTTTAATTGATTTTCACACTGGGAATGGTTGGAAAATGGTCAGGGATACATCATCAGTGGTTCCATAATTTTTTTTTGGAACAAAGAGTGATTTTCGTTCGTGATTTTTTCGTTCAAAATTAGAGCACTTGTTTCGCAACCTATTGGGATAATTTTTTTTTTAAATACTCGTTATTTAATTTCCAAGAAACGTAAGAGAGCCGATTTTTTAATTATACTAACCAAATTATTGAGCTAGCCATTTTTTATTTAAATCTTAATAAAACTTACAAATAAAAACTTTTTTCTTATCCAATTTACATAAATCTTGTTATTCGGGGGTTTTTGAGGTCGCTGATTGCGAATCTGATATCCAAATTGTCATAAACCAACCTGCAAGATGGCGGAATCAATGGCGACTATAAAATGCTAACAAGTGATGAAAAATTAAATATTTTTGTTAAAGTTTTGAATATTTCTGATAAGTACTTTTAAGTTAAAATAGGCTAAATTTTAAGTTCCAGTAAGAAATTCAAGATGGCGGATCCAATATGGTGGCAATAGGATCATAAAACTAACTCAGAAATAAATTAAATGCGTTAAACTAAATAGGCTATTCCTAAGAATTATTAAAAAATTTAAAAAGGGACACATTTTCTGAAATTTTCAAATATATCCAATATGGCTGCCGTACATCAACTATCAATCATAAATATGCGATTTAGTCCTCCATTAATTTTGAACATAACCTTAAGTAGGTCATATTAATATTTCTTTTTTTTATCTGCTAATAATATTATTTAAATGTATTTAGGATAATCAACAATTAAAAAAATTGTCAACTCTATTTTAGTATTAATATTATTTACAACACAAATTAAACAGAGACATTTAATATTTAAATAATGACGAAAAATTTTTGCACTAAGTTTGGTTTAAAGTTCATGGTGTAAAACTCTTGCCTTAGGTTATGTTAGGTTTAATATTCTTGTTTTAAAGTTCTTGGTGTCAAGTATTTATTATATTATTAGCAGATAAAAAAATAGTAATAGTAATATGACCTACTTAAGGTTATGTTCAAAATTAGTGGAAAACTGAATCGCATATTTCTGATTGATAATTAATGTATGGCAGCCATACTGAATATATTTGAAAATTTCGGAAAATTTGTTCCTTTCTAAATTTTTAAATAATTCTTAGGAATGGCCTATTTAGTTTAATGCATTTAATTTGTTTTTAAGTTAGTTTTACCATCTTATTGCCACCATATTGGATCCACCATCTTGAATTTCTTCCTGGAACTTAAAATTTAGTCTATTTTAACCTAAAAGTACTTATCAGAAATATCCGGAAATTGAATATATTTGAAAATTTCGGCATAAACTTAACAAAAATATTTCATTTTTCATCATTTTTTAGCATTTCATAGCCACCATTGATTCTTGCCATCTTGCAGGTTGGTTTATAACAAGTTAGATACCAAATTCGTAATCGGCGAGCTCAAAAACCTCCGAGTAACAAGATTTATGTAAACTGGATAAGAAAAAAGTTTTTATTCGTAAGTTTTATTAAGATTTAAACAAAGAAATCTCCATTTTGGCTAAGCTCAATAATTTTGGTTAGCATAATTCAAAAATCGGCTCTCTTACGTTTTTTTGGAAATTAAATAACGAGTATTTAAAAAAAAATTGTCCCAATGAGTTGCGAAACAAGTGATCTAGATAATTTTGAACGAAAAAATCACGATTCGTGCCACTGTGTGCTGTGCAGCCGCTTTATTGAGATTCTTAAAGCGGTGGAAAAGCGTTAGGGGGTAATTCAGAGTGATTTCTGCACCGTCTGTTAAAGTTTTCTGCACAACTGAGCAGTTTCATAATGTTTTTGTAACAAAGATACCGCTGTGAAAACGATTTTCACCTCCCAGAAGGGGTAGAAAAGGGCGGAAGGGTGTCTAAATGTAAGTCAGATCCTTCGACTAAGGTTTTTTGCCGAGCTAAAACATACAAATATTTTTCTACAGTTTAGTTGTTAAATGTGTAAGATCGTTTATGATTGATAATAATTAATGTATGGCAGCCATATTGAATATATTTGAAAATTTCAGAAAATTTGTTCCTTTCTAAATAGAGGATAAAAAATTGTGGTGTGCGTTGTTTTTTTTTCGGTTAAAAAGTGTATAATAATGAAAGCTCTATTACTCCCTTCAAAAATCAATTTTTGCAAGTTTGCGCCATTTTGCTTTATGTTGCAACCACGCCTCGTGAACTTTTTTCTTATACTTTTCCGCTACCAAAAACCTACTTCTACGCAATAGTATATTGTGTATTTAGGTATGAAAGCAATACATTCCCGGACGACGATGCAAATTGTTGTGCAAACAAGCATCGAAGTTCGGGAATGTGCTTTCACACCGAAATACACTTACTATTTTTTCTGAAATCACAATCAATATTAGTATAAATTAAGGAATTTGCATTAATGCATAACATTTCTTCATTACAATCTAACTGTTTATTAATAAATGCAATTTTAATGTGAGTTGGTTTGTCTGCGTGTATTTATTTACTCTCTAAAATATACATAAAAAGCCCGTACGGTTTTGTTGATCGTTGCTTGGCAACGGATCTTTTCCGGTCTGTTTTCTGATAGTTTCTTAGCAACGGACTAAAATACTGGAATTGTGCATTTTTCGATCTGAAATCGCGCCGAAAATGTAGACATTGCCGATCAATTTCAGAAAAAATTTCATATAATAATGATTTAATCCCCTCTTTTGCCGTTATTCTTTGTCTGGGGACTGGATTAAATGCGATTAAAAAGTTAACAATTTCTGACACGGGAGAAAATTTAGAAATAATTTATTATTTCAGCTCTTCAACTAGAAGTAAAACAACGCAATTACAACTATTTTTATAATTATTTGATACAGAAGAAATACGCACACAAGTCAAAAAATAAATATGTCTTAAAACTAAATAAAACATGTTTGATTTAATAAACACTTTTAACGTAAGTACAAAAATGGAAACGGGCTACAAGTAACTAACAACCATCGGTACCCAGTGGACAATTATTTTTGCAAGTGGAACTATAGTAAAATCGTAAATCCTCGTAAAAGGTATCACCCAATACCTCATATATTCTTTTTAAACATGAGCAAGTAATTGGATTTTGGTAGAGGTATAGCTCCTTGGTTGTGTTCTTAAGATTTTCCAGAACGTCATCGGGCACACAGTTGATTTGATTATCACTCAGATACAATTTGCCTCCTTTTCGTAACCTGTGAAAGGTATTTGAGAATCGGCTCAATTTATTACCCTCTAAGTGTAGATTCACTGGATTTGGAATGTCGATTTCCAATGCGTCAACATCAACAATTCGGTTTTTGTTCAGTAAAATGGTAATTGCATCTGGATGCTTTGGTGTAATGCCTTCGAAGTCTGCCTTTGTTAGTTTTTCTATAACGTTAAACTTGAAATCTAAAACCCTTATTTGAGGAGAACCACTAAACCAGTTTCCACGTATCCACGCGATTTTATTTCCATCCAGGTGCACATCTTTTAACTTTGGCATGTTAGCAAATGTATATTCTTCTATATATGATATAATGTTCGCGGATAAGTATAATATTTCCAATGAGGGCAGGTTGTTGAAGCTCCCTTTCGGAATTTCCGTTAGCTGGTTCACTGCCAAAGACAATGCTCTCAATTTTGGGACGTTTTGAAATACATCTGGCTTAATGCGTGATATATTTAAACCGGCAAAAGATAGTGTTTCCAGTAGGGGAAAATTTTTGATCATACCTTCGCACAATTCCACCACATTTGCTTGGTACACATCTATGCCTGTGTAATTTTCTAACATGTTAAAATTGTCGGTAACGCGTTGTCCCCTATAATTCCTATGCCAGTGGACTGTTGCATTTACGGAAAAAAGAGCATTTTTGTCAGTACAAACACTATTAGCACCACTAAAATAAAATATTAGCAAAACTGCGAGCGTTCTTAAATTCATCTTGTTCGATACTGACATATTGTTTGTCCATGATGAATATTTAGCGATGTAATCAGTTTTCCAAATTTTTATCGTTAAAATTTGATAATCTTTGGCATTAGAATTATCGTGTTATATATATTTGTAGGTCAATGTTAGGTATATTTTAATGTAATAATAATTATGTTTATGTTGTATATAGGTTAGTAGATAATACAATATATTATTTAATCTTCCATGATGTCTAAAATTATTTTTCGAGTTGTTGAGGTGAATGCAGACCTAAACTAAAAATTTTATTCTAAAAAGACGGACATCTGATTGATTCTTAAAAAATATAACCGAAAAAATTAAATTGTTATAAATACAATTGGACCTGAATGGATTTGTCTAAAAACTTTTTTAATGGCTTTGCATAATTTTAAATAAAGTTTTTTACCATTTTTGTGGAGGTTAGTTTTTTTTAGAACTTCAAAAAATCGATTTTTCTATAAAACAAAATTCAAAATATTTTACTCGATTTCGATTATTTTGACTTAAAAATATTCACCAATGGGTTTTTGAGGCCGTTAATTACGAATACGTTTTTTAAAATGGCAGAATTTGATACCAAATCATACAAAATTTTATAAATATTTTGCATCAACGTTAAAATAATATAGCTTAGGTGTCTTTAATACCTTTAGCAACTAACGTAACGTTAAATAATGAAAATACAAGATGGCGGATTCAAAATGGCCGAGTTTAAGACCAAAATCATGCGATATTCAATAAACTAAGGAAAAAATCTCGCGAAATTTGAAAGTATATATAGATGTTCAGTTATTAATAAATTATAAATATTTAATTAGTAAAATTAAAATATAATATTAGAAAGTAAATTTTATCCATTTACAAAAGTATAACCTAGAATGTACATACTGTACACGGTACATGAATTAACTATAGCTCAATTAAAATAACACAAAATATTTTTTTAATATTTTAACGAGAACTTACACAATCGATTTTTCATATGACACCAATAAAAAAAAAGAAATTTCATTAAAATTATTAACAACTGTTGCCCCGAAATTCCGTTACTCCGAAATTCTCCTGCTTACTTGTTTTGCCTGATCTTTCTTTTCTGAATATTAACAGTTATTAGTATTTAAACGTAGAGTTTCAGAAGACACATACGCATTTTTTTTCTAAAAACGACGATTTTCAATGGACATTATTTTGAAACAGAAAAAATAACAAAATTACACGTCTCAAGTTTTGCAACAGATATCAGAGCCCTACAAAAAGAAATCAGACCAGCGAACCAGACCCTATGTATTTTCGGTCTCTGAATCCGAATCCGAGGTCAAAAAAATCGTTATCTAGAGCCAAAAAACACCCCTGGAATAGGGTAAAAAGGAGATTAAGCTAGAGAATAGTTGTTACATCTTAATCAATCGAATTATACAAATTAAGGTTAAACAGCAGCGAACATACAATAGATATGAAACACACCCCCAGGGAGGGGCGGAAACTACCCCATATATAAAAAAATTGATCCAAAACAGAAATGATTGCTGAAAAAGCTCGAAATGTTTAAGTTTTGTTAAAGTGGTAAGGAACTACATCAGGCCCGACGTAATCTTCATAAACTGCCCCTGATGCCCTGCATCAAGGGTTGACAACAACCCTTGATGCAGTTTATCACTTTAACAAAACTTAAACATTTCGAGCTAGATTGTAGATTTGAAAAAAGGAGCTGGCTGATTGTGGATCTGTTGTGGCACTCCTAATCTAATCTAATAATTTTGCTTAGAGCTCCTTATCCAGCTTTGTCTTTTGTATCAGAATCCCTAGCCTTGATAAGGGCTCTTTGGTATAGCTATCTGCGCTTGGTTTTTCTTGTCTTGGAATCTCAGTTTGGCTAGGCCTTCGCAATGGCACCAGGGCCGGATTATCCATAAGGCTAACTAGGCTATAGCCTAGGGGCGACAGTGCGTGAAGGGTCGCGCGCTAGGGCATGAGAGGCGTCGCGAGCTCTTTGCGCTCTCTGCTTATTAAAGAAATATATTTCGTCAGGCACATCAGACTCATTTATCTATTAAGACTACATTGGCCAGTTAGAAAACCTACCATTATCTTAATGGCCTTTCTATTTTGGCGCAGTAGGGCTTCCGTGAATTTGACCTATCATTCTTTAATAAACTTTTTGGCCTCTCTCTGTCGTGGGAAACTCTTCCAGCACTGTACTACTAGGGCCTTAGATCCGCCTTCCCGGTCGCATATACGTAATCTGCAGACGCATAAGGCATAGCTGACCGCATCGGATTTCTAAGAATAATAGGACCAATGAAAACGAGAGTAAAGTGCAGACTAGTTATCCTAGTACGTCTGCAGTCTACTACATTTGCAGGCAATGGGCTGTGTGTTTATTTTATTTTGCAACAGTTTTAAACACCTCTACATTTTTTACTTTTAGAGATAAAATATGAATTAAATTACTATTCTTATAAAATTTCATGTGTTTTTTATATTGACATAATTGGAAAAAAATAAGCTATAAAACTATCAGTTAACTGCAGACGCTTGAGGCTTTTCTGTGCACATTCAACGACCCCACTTTACCAATAAGCCGGTGACGATTATGTCCGAATATTACCGAATTATTTTGGCTATGCCTTATGCGTCTGCAGATTACGTTTATGCTTCCCGGTCCAGTTCCTCAACTTCTCAGTTCCCTGTGTCCCTCGTGTCCTGGTACCCATACCACGGTCACTTTGTTCTGATTTCTTAATTAGATAAGGGCATTTATACAATCCCATACTAGTCTTGAATCGACCTACATGGAATCGAGTGCCTTTAGCGCTGCTTGGCTATCGGAAAAAATGGCAATTGACTGGTTAATAAATAGCTCCTTGCCTCAATATTTCCTTTGCACACCACTGTATAGCAGCCGCTCCAGCATGAAATTCTGTGGCGTATATTCCTAGACTACTCGAGATTTTCGATTTCGACCTTATCCCGTAAACCCCAGCTTCGACTCCCTGTTGTGTCTTTGAGCCGTCCGTATATCAGACCGTATTGGAGGGCCGTTTTTCCAGTCCTCTCTGTCTAGTATTTTGATTTGAAAATTTTATAGAAGTTATACTTTGGGACCATAGTGTCCTTTTGCATTCCCAGAATGGGATCTCTACTTTCAGCTCTAAGTATAACTTTTGGTGCTCTATTCTGTGTTGTTGCGTTATGGGCGTTGTGCCTTGCATTAGCTTATGTACCACTGAACGAGCTTCCCCTTGGATAAATATGTGTAGTGGTGTCCAAAAGGACTTCCAATGCAGCCGTGGGAGCAGTTTTTATGGCCTCAGTGGCGCACACGCAAGCAAGCCTTTGTACGCCACATAATAGCCTTATTGCTTCCAGTTGCAGTGTCTTTGTCCACCATACCACCGATCCATAGGTTATCATGGGTCTTACAACCCTAGTATATGACCATAGGGTCATTTTGGGATTTAACCCCCAGTTTTTCCTACACATCTGCCTCCATCTTCCTAGGGCAATGTGTGACTTTTTGAATGTGGGAGTTCCATGTCAGCTCTTGGTTGAATATGACTCTTAGGTATTTAACCTCGCTGTCAAATGGAATTTCCACTCCATTGAGCCTTAGGAATCCCATGGCTCTTTCTCGTGTAAAGGTGACGACTGTAGTACTAGATGTAGCTTGATGCAATTAATATGGGATTACCGCCGAGCGATATCTTACAGTTTGAAAAGATTTCATAGAAATCGCTTTAGCAAATCTATAAGTAATGATTGAACAAATAAAAAAAAAACATACATACGGGTCGAATAGAGAACCTCCTTTTTCATAAGTTTTTTGAAGTCTGTTAAGTATCTGTATTAATGGTTAAAAACCGCTGCCCAAGGAATCACTACTTCTACATCCAGATTTTTTATCTAAGTCACTCACAACGAAAAAATTTTGTATGTGGAAATAATTGTTTATGGAACTTTAATAATACAATATTTGAAATCCTCTACCCCAAAAACCCATAAAACGATACCCCACATCAGTAGCGGGGTGGGGGTAGTGATAGAGGGTGGTAGTGGGGGTGGATGAAGTAAGAAAACGTTTTAAGGTTTCTGGTTCTTGTACACACCCTAAATCACAATTTTTTTTCATCCCTTTTAATAATGGGATGGAGGTGGCTAATGCCAAAATTTTTTTTGAGACCTTAGCTTTTCTTGTATATACTAAATACCAATTTTATGGACTCTTACCTGCTT
Organism: Rutpela maculata; assembly: GCA_936432065.2. Lineage (NCBI taxonomy): Eukaryota > Metazoa > Arthropoda > Insecta > Coleoptera > Cerambycidae > Rutpela > Rutpela maculata. Next base: position 217,664,310 of record OW386286.2, read on the forward strand.
GATTTACCTGTTTTCCCCAAATTTACCCTAATTTACCCCCCAACCCTTCGACGGAACAGGATGAAAATATAATCTAGTTCTAGATCTCATTAAAATACATATGTGTACCAAATTTCAATATCTCAAACGGTTCCAAAGTAAACGTGGGCACAAAAAAAAGTTACGTTACAGACAGACGGACAGACAGAATTTTAAAAATTAAAAAAAAATTTTTGTCGTTACTCTACTTCCACTGGATGTGGAAGTAAAATAGGCTATTTGGAGGGGTGGGGAGTGCCGTTTTTTTGTCCAACTTTAAATAGCTGTAATTTCGACTAGAAACATCCTATCGAGACGTACGCAGAAGCAAATTCAAAGTAATTTTATCAGCCTCTAAGTCTTCGTACATTTGAAAGAGAATTGAATAAACTTTTTCTCAACAGAAATTTGTAATATTTTGTTTCTTTAAGGATGATTATTTATAATAAATTGGGATAAAAATGCTTTTTTCTTAATTTAAAATTGTTTAGATATTAAATTATTTTTAAGAAAAATTATATATGTCATTTGATTCATGATTTCAAAATCTACAAAAAAGTTGAAATGAATTATTTTGTCAGAGGGGGACATCTTTTGGGTAGAACAATTTTCCACCTACCTTGATGAGCGGGGGGTGGGGCTAACTTTTGAATTTTTAATGGCAGCCTATGTTTTTTTATCGCGTATTCTGATTCTACGGAAGAATCTAGAAAATTTTGTACTAAACATTTTTTCTCTCCCCTCCCCCTACCTTGATAGGATGGTGGTGTAACTTACGGATTTTCAAAAATCTGCAGGCGAACATCTCTAACTAGGGCATTTTTAGGAAAAATGTTTCAAACAAAAGACATCCTTCTCTGAACTAAACAACTTTGAAACAATTTTCCTAAAAATTCCCTAGTTCAGGGATGTTCCCCTGCAGGTTTTTGAAAATTCCAAAGTTATTCCATCCCCGCTCATCGGGAGAAAAAATGTTTGGTACAAAAGTTATCTCTAATTTCTTCCATAGAATCAGAATCCACGATAAAAAACATAGGGTGCCATTAAAAATTCAAAAGTTAACACCACCCCCCGCTCTTCAAGTGAAACTGTTCTGCTGAAACATTTTTCGCTAGTGTTTCTTCCTGAGGAGATATTACTGTGGAATGATTAAAATGGCCTAACCATATTGTCTAAAAAAATCAATACTTGTTAAGCAAAAAAAAAATTGAGAGCCAAGCTAGAAGTAGTAGTATATTTTTTTGATTATTACCATCCAAATGAGTAGGAATTCAGTGGTCTAGGTCTTCACACTTCAATTTTTTTTGTGTGATTGTGTTGTTGTTCATTACCTAGGTTTATATATTTTTAAGCACCTTCCACCAATCTCACCTTGCAGTAATTTTTACACACGATAATTATGTCAGTGTTAACTAATATAGATTTTTTTTGGTAGGTATCACTCACGGGGTTGATATAAAAACAGCACCCTCAAAAATTAAATTATTTTTTTAATATAATGACGTAATAGGAATGTAAAAAAAAATGTAAAATATAAAGCTATTTTATATCAGCATCTCCTATTAATTTCCTTTAATTATCTTCAATAGTATTGAAAAAAATTAATTTTAAAGTTGAGGGTTGTTACCCTCCATATACTTAACTGGCGTGACCGTTTGCAATTTTGGTTATAAGAACGTGCGTTTTTAACAACAAATTGCCATAACCTCGCCAATTTGTATCGTAGGTGGTTGCACTAAGAACCAAATTATAGAATTGAATTAGGTAGGTACTTTTCAACTTTCTAATGACTATTTTTTCTGTAGAATCCGTAATTTAAAACATCATATTTCAGTCAATTTTTTTCCAAATTAGACGGGACTAGTCTTGAATTCAAGATAATTTCGTAAGCTTCAAGTTGTACGTTTAAAGCTTTTGACAAAATTCTTGGTTTTCTAGATATTTCAAAAAAAAAAAAACGTTTTTAACCCCTCCCCCACATCGGTTTAGCCGGCAGCCAATTTTGGTCGGCTTTTTTAAAAAAATGTTATGAAACTAAACAACAATAATTTCATGAGCTTCAAATTGTACGTTTAATTCTTTTGACAAAATTCGTAGTTTTCAAGATATTTCCAAAAAAAAAACGGTTTTTTTAACCCCTCCCCTCCGCAACGGTTTAGCCTGCAGCCAATTTTGGCCGGCTTTTTTAAAAATGTTTATGAGACTAAACGACAATTTTTTGCAATAAAATTTCATCATTTCCAAAAAAAATTGCATCGATTTCCAAGTCAAAACCTAAATACCCTCCACTAATATTTTTGTGGTTCAATTTATCATCTGCCTGGTTACGAAACGAGGGGATATAAAATATCTATCTCAGGCAATGTATCGCCTTATTTACCCCAACTCACCTAGACTAGCAATAAAATAAATTACAGCTCCGTCGGCGTACCCTCTTCATGTATTGGTCGCCCTCGTGGGGTCGTTACGAGAAATTTATTAACAACTAATCAGGAGTGTATTGGGATAAGGGTGGAAGAGGGTGGGGCATTAAGGAAAACTGTATCTTTTATTAGTTAATCAATTGCAAGGGATTCACGCCGAAGGGGAAGGAAAAGGTGCTATCTACATACTATTTGTCGTCTGTTATTTTTTTTTGTTTTTGTTTATTATGGAAGAAAAGTCGAATTACAAATATATAAAAGTTAAGTCCCGTTTTTATTGGCTGTTTTACTTCCCTCCCTTTCAATGGAAGGGATTGTAATCATGAAAACACCATTGTCTGAGAGGTTATTTCGAATTTTCGTTCGTTCGTTTCCGATTATGTAGATTATGAAAATTAAGGTGTTTTAATGTCGTTTGTCCGTCTGTCTTTCTGTCGTCTGTTAGCGCTATATCTAAAAAACTATGTGACGGAGAAAAATAATATTTGGCAAGTAGTTCCGTTAATTAGAGAATTAGTAACATTTGAGTTATCGCTTCAACAAAATAGTTGAAAACCTTCACGCAACCATGGCAATGACAAAAAATTTCAAATAATTTAAGAACAATAGGGATTGCATTACCGGTTAACCGGTTATTAGGACAAAAAACACATGACGATAATTACCGGTTATTTTAATTTTTTACCGGTTATTTCGGTAAATTCTGAACTTACGATATGTCACGTATTCAACGTTTCTATTTATGTCACTGACTAGTATTCACTAAATACAGAGTGACTGTCCCAACGCCGAGCACTTTTAACAATAAATAAATAATATAAAAAGTAAACTCCAAATACCAAGCCCTAAGAAATACAAGAGAGACATTGACAATATCTTACGACAGAAAATTGAATATGTCACTGCAGCAAATATCCGTGGAATACATTTAGAAGTATGTTATTACCAATTCTTATTAACTTATCGACCCACCAATATCGATTGAGGAAGGGCATCTTCAGCTGGTGGTATTCTATTCACAAATATCAGACGATTAACAGATGTAGCTTTGAAAAACTAACTCTTTTTATTTTATTTTTAAAAAATATTGTATTTTTAGATTAGGTATTCAGTAAATGCCCCATTTGAGTTTATGTTTATAATTTTTGTTATTTAAGTGGATATTTTTGTTATTTACAGAATAATTATTTATTTAAATTTATTTCATTTATATTTTTTCCTTTTGGTAAATTAACTCCTATATAAAAAAGTCTGTTTGACAGTCACATTTTTGTCACTTTGACAGCGATAAAAAAAAGTGCATCGCTTTTTATCACCGATAAAAATGTCTGTTTCTCAAAAGCAGAGTACACCAGTAGTCGCACGTCACTTTGAAATCTGTACTGTCAGCTATAATTTTTAAGTATTGTGGAAACTATACTGTACGATATGAGTCGTTTTGGGAAAATTATAATTATTTTTAATAAATTATTGTTGTTGTTCGTTCACATTCATATTCTGTCGTTAATTTATCTTGCCAAAAAACACTCGAGCTTTTCTTTTATGGATAAATTTCTTTTTAACTGAAAATTTTGCCAATCAGTAATTTTGCTCGAAAAACTGACATTTGACAAAATTGCTCGACCTCTCGCGATTTTTTCATATCAGTTTTTCTTATAAAATCATTGATTGGCAAAATTATTTCGTTACAAAGAGAAATTTATCCGATACAAAAAGCTCTTGTGATTTTACTGTTGATAAAAAACCTTTTGTTTGTTCATTATATCAAATATACGTATATAAAAATGTTTTTTGTTAAATTTAGATAATTTTGTACATGGAAAAAGACAATTGCCATTTTCGCCACCCTAATCATCCATTCTAAAAATTACCGGTAAATACCGGTTAACCGGTCATTTACATTTTTATTTACCGATTTACCGGTTATTAAAACTTCCGGTAAATTGCAATCCCTAAAGAACAATCACATTCATCATCAAATATTCTTTTGATTGAACCAATATTAACAAAGCTGTTGCCACTAAGCAGAATTTACCCTGTACATGGCTAATTTAAAAATGTTTACATTTATTTCCTGCTCACATGGAAATAATTTCAGTGAATAAAACTTTTCCTTGCTGGGTATAGTTTTACAAAAAGGCTAGTGGTAAAGAGAAGCAAATGCAAATAAGAGTAAACATATCCTAAGTGCTCTTTTCTCGGCTAGAGATTTAGAGATAGCGGATCCGAGCTGGAATACACACGGAATTTCTGAAAATTTTAGCAGAAAATCCCTTTGAAGTTTTACATTTGCAGAGGAACCATTGAGGTCTATGTCTCTAGGCGGAACTAATGCCTCTGTATGTTGGTATATTTAAGTTCAATTTCATACATCAAATAATTTAAAATTAAAAATATTTGGGGGAATATATAGACCAGTCGTCCTGCATTTTTTATTATGATGTATTATTGAGATAGAGAAAAATATTATAGATCTCGGTTTGCACAATTCTAGAGTGGGCGTTTTTTTGTTATTAACCACTGAAGTGCAAACCGCGTTTTTTTCAAGGTTTCGACGGATTTAATGTTAACTTTTCGAGATTTTTTGCACATAGCTGGAAAAAAAAATTGGAAAATATCTCGATGTCTCAACTCTATAATTTGTTACAAACAAATTTAGTTTTTTATTTTTAAAAATTTTCAAATGCATCGAATTGTTTCGAAATATATGTTAAAAGGTGTATTGTGTGGTCGAATGTGTTTAACCAAAATTTTATTAGGATATTGTTAAACATTCAGAGCAATAAACAATTTACGGTCGTGATTTTGAACGTCCGTAAGTCATTTGGGAATCAACGAATTTTGACGAGACAAGGCTCATATTTCAAGCTTATTATAAACGTTACAACATATAGTGCTGTCAATGAATGGTTTCTAGAGGGAAATTCCGAGATCACAATTTCTAACTTGTGTTTGGACTATTTAGGAGGTAAACATACCAAAAGTCCCCGAACACAGGAGGTGCAGGGGGGCGCGAAGAATGTCCCGGTTTTTGGTTTTTCGCTCATATCTCGAAAACGGTTAGCCATAATTAAAAAGTGGCTATATGCAAAATTAAAGCTGACTAAATTTTCTACATTAATATTTCTATTAATTCTTGTCGTATCTGTTCGGTAATGGATTGTATATCTTTTAACTGTATTCTAACTTTATTATAAATTTATTAATACATTTTTAAAAAAATTGAAACATTACCGTGGAAAAAAAATTTTTGTACAGATGTCTTTTTCATAGCAGACTGAACTCAAATATCGAATAAAAAATGTCTTTGCATCTGTAAATGTGTGTGTACGTGTGTTTAAACACGATAACTTCTATTAAACTTAAAATATTTAATTACAATTTGGAACATATGTAAAACAGCATAGTACAATAATCCCTATTGAAATTGGGCCATATCTGTAATACATGGTGATAACCATAGGCCTACAAACTCTGACAACATAATAATCTTATTATAAACACCATGTTCCAAATTTTAGGATAACATTGATGTATCATCTAATTTAAATAAAGTTGGTTTGAACTTAACATACACCCGGTATATTGCGGTTTATAAATCTTATAGATCTTCATATTTTTGTATGCTTAATCAAAAAAACGCATTTTGCTCTGAAATTAAAATAAAACCTATTTTACGTGAGTGAGAGTTTGTAGCCTCTGGTTTTGACCATGTATTACAGATATGGCCCAACTTAATTAGGGATTATTGTACTATGCTGTTTTACTTATGTTCCAAATTGTAATTAATTATTTTAAGTCTAACAGAAGTTATCGTGTTTACAAAAAACGGTATACACACATATACCTACATATACACGCGCACACACACTAGCAGACAGACATTTTTTATCTGATATTTGAGCAGTCTGCTATGAAACGGATATCTATACAACAAATTTTGTTCCACGATGATTATTAAAAATTATTTTCAATTTATAATAAATTTATAATAAAGTTGGAATACGGTTAAAAATATACAATCCATTACTGAACGATAACAGATACGACAAAAATTATTAGAAACATTATTGTAGAAAATTTAGTCAGCTTTAATTTTGCATATAGCCATTTTTTGATTATGGCTAACCGTTTTAGAGATATGAGCGAAAACCGAAAACAGGGACCTTCTTCGCGCCCCCTGCTCCCCCCGCACCTCCTATGTTCGGGAACTTTTGGTATGTTTACCTCCTAAATAGTTCAAACACAGCCCTTTAGACCTCAAATCAAAAATTGTGATCTCGACATTTCCCTCTAGACCCCCATATAGTCCCTTTAAATTAGTCAAAAAATCTCTGTGTTATGGAAATTTTTCCCACAGTTATGAGACCTGTAAAAAGTGAAGTATGTGGGTTGTCTAAACATGATTTTCATTCCCCGCAGTTCTAAAAGAGGGTGGTTTTTGAGAAATATATACATGTATATGAATTTTAGCGTTGTTTCGTCTTTTTCTCTATTTTGAGGAAAAATTTGGTGAAAAATATCAAGAGGCCAAAGTTGTAGCATAAAATTTCCTATAAATTTCGTCTCCACCTTTTTTTTTTAGAATTCCGAAAAAAAAACTAGAAAACACCTAAAGATAGTGAATGTTATGCCTACAACTTTGATCTCATGTAATTTTTCATAAAAATGCATAATTTTGGCTCAAAATCTAAAAAAAGGCGCAAAAGTCTATATGTATATTTATTTCTTTCGCGCCCTCTAGCGGCGAAACTATGCTGAATTCGAAAAAAAAAAAAGGTAGAGACAAAGTTGTAGGAAATTTTATGCTCTACAACTTTGCTCTCTTGATATTTTTCACCAAAATGCATAGTTTTTCCTCAATATAGAGAAAAAGACGAAAAAACGCTAAAATTCATATATATATGTATATATTTCTCAAAAACCACCCTTTTTTAGAACTGCGTGGAGTGAAAATCATGTCTAGACAACCCACATACTTCACTTTTTACAGGTCTCATAACTGTGGGAAGAATTTCTTTAATTTTTCCTAATTTGAAGGGACTATTATTGAACGTTCATTGACAGGGCTAATATCTAAAAAATAACATTTATGCAAAAATTAACCTTTAAGTCTAGAAAATTCTCAAAATACATTGTAAGTGTAAAATCTTTTAAATAATGCATCCATCACAGTCAAAAATTTGAGCGTATACGTAATAGTTAGGACTAACAAAAAACACGATTTGGAATTTTTTTTCAATTTGGAATTTACTGGAACCAAAAAACGGGCACTTTTTTGTGTAAAAAATGAAAATTTTGCCTTTTTTTTTTACTTGAATCATTTTTGATTTTGCAGGTATCAAAATTTGTCAAAAGAAAATTTTAAGCCACTGTAAAGCTTTAATTTGGTTCAAGGTACATATTAAAAACTCTTTTTTTACCAAAGTTATGACTGTTTAAAGAGTGTGACCTTTTCAGGGCTACGTTCAAGTACACCTAACATTAACTGTATCTCGGCAACGGTGAGCCTAAACAAATTTTTATTTCATGGTTTATTTTTGTTATTTAATAAGCTAACTTTTTTTGTTATGACAAACTTTTTCGAAAATGTGATCCTCTTTGAGTAATAAGCAAACCTTTGAAAAATCCGTGTTTTTTGCTTAAAAATCAACGTTTTCAACCCCCTGTAACTCACAGAGTATTAAAGCGAAAATAACGTTATAGGAGTTTTTATGAGGAAGAATTCGATAATCTACACGTTCCAATAGTCACTTTTGTTTGAACTGGGGTGAAACTCGAAAAAACACCCTTATTCCTTTTTAATATTTCATATTTGACCCATTTTGAATCAAACTACCCAAAAATATTTAAATATAAAGTGCTATAGAATTAGTCAGAAGTGAGATTACTAAGTTACTGTATTATTGAAAAACCTCATATTTAATTTTCAAACAAATAAAAAATTATTGCCGTTTGATATTCTTCTGTTTTTTTTAGTAACTGACAAAACTTGTTGGTATATATGATAATACCAATAAATGGGGATAAAATAGAAAAGCCTTCAAAATAATCGTAATATCTAGTCGATCTTTTTAAAAAAAAATTATAAAAATTTAAAATTCGATACCATAAATTATAGTCGGGGAGCCCTCCCTCGATCCTTCGGACAATGTTTTTCATAAAGATTAAAGCCTAAGGAACAATTTAAGACATGCCCTAAAAAAAAAAACTGGCTATACTTTCAAAATGGCGGCCATCGGCCATATGTTAAAAAAATCTTTTGCCAATATTGTTTTTGTCATTTAACATAAAAACTAAAAAAGATGGACAAAAACTTTTTTTCACAAAACACAACGTGCATAGTTTTCTACAATTTTGTTCCTATACAATATTTTGATAGGAGTTACCATTTTCCAGATAAATGAGTTTAATATAAATTAAGAAAACATAGAAATTCATATATCGGTAAATCACTTAGAGGAAATAACTGTGACAATTATTGTAAGGCATATAATATTACTTTACATTATTAACATAACAAAAAATAAAATAAACTGAAAAAAATTAATAGTAATAATAATAATATTATAATTTGCAGACATTTATCTCGAAAACGGTAACAATGGTATCTGGAAAATGGTAACTCTTATCCAAATATTGTATAGGAACAAAATTGTAGAAAATTTCATGCTCTTTGTTTTTTGTGCAGAAAGTTTTTCTCCATCTTTTTTAGTTTTTGTGTTAATTGACAAAAACAATATTTGCAATTTTTTTTAAACGGATGCCATTTTGAAAGTCAGCCAGTTTTTTTTGGGGGGGGGGGGGGACATCTCTTAAATTGTTCCTTAGACGGGCACTTAGGGTGGGCTCCCGTAGTATTACCATTACAATTTTTGTCCTATAGATGTATTTTTCTTTTGGAAGTTTATTTGTAAAGAAAAAAATATTTCAGAATGCGAAAAGTTAAACTTAGTGCGTAATAATTACATAAGTAACAAAAAAAATTGAGATGTGAAAAAAAATTACGAAATCGGCATTATAAAAAAAAACGTAGCATTTTTCATATAGGTATATTATTATGTATTTGATCATATAGGTCTACCAAATGACTTCCTAGACCTTCATGTTCAGAGTCGACATCGCTTTACCAAACACCCTGTAGATAGTAACCAGAGAAAATAATTGATCGCAGATTATGATTATTCGAAGTTTACAAAATATAAATAATTTTTGTCTCTCATGTGTTTCTTATGATCATTACACTTATTTCTGGTATATTGTATAATACAAGGTATTCCAAAATTCCGTTACCAAATTTACCTATATATCCAGAAATTTTATTAGTTGTGTAAAGTTTTCTAATGAGATATGATTTAAGTTGTTTATTTGTTCAAAAGATTTGATTATTTCACATTTTAAACATTTTATCCTCTTATTTTTTTTTAAATCTGTGTAAGACAATATATGTAATATTGTTTCAAGATATATATTTTATTTCAGAACTGGGAAGTGTTGAATACAGCGGTATTGACAGGTCAGCAAGTGTCCCAAGCCATGAAGGTTTTCATAGTTTCACAGGCAGGAAAAGCAGCTGATGTGACGTTCCAGGCATCTTGCCATTCGGAAGACGAGAGTGTTTTGAAGGTACATATTTATCCATTATTTGTATCTTTAAGAAAATCGCTATACGAAAGTCAATCTACAAACAATTTAAATTGTTTCTCTACTCATGTGTGGCTTCTCTGACATTTGTTAGAACAAGAAATAGAAAACAATAGTAGCAGGTTGAACTGATATTCTTGAGAAGGGCTAGTTAATAATAAAATAATGTAATAGTTGATTGAGAAGGTGATTTACCATGATATGCGGAAAATAAATTGGTGTACTTGTCTGCAATGTGGGAAAGCCCCTGCAAAATTTTCGAGTGTTCTGAGGTAATTTAGTATATTAAATTATTAGAAAATTTGTGAAGATACACTAGTCTGTTATTGTCTAGGTCAGTAATAAGGCGACGAACTTACTTGTGAAAGAACATATTGGAGATGTTTACATTTCCTTAATTGGCATAAAAAGTGAGGCCGGCGAGTGCGGCCAAAGTGCCGCGTTTTTTGCTTTCGGTCGAACAATCAGGACACCGGCAGGTACTGCCGAAGTTCGTGTTTTTGTGTTATTGACGGGTTTAAGTAAATATCTCATATCTACATGTTGTGTAGAGTTCACTAGCATAGGGTCAATGTCTTTTCGATTTATTTCTCTCTTTTTGTAGTGTGATTTGATTAAAACCAAAAAGTCACTTTTACCCGCTCCAGCTTTGCTGTCAATAGTGTCAAGCCCAAGTCTGATAAAGTGATATAGTTGTACCTCGTTACGTCAGATTGGTTAGTCATTGGCGGCGCATTTCTACAAAAAAAATAAGATCATTTTTTTGGTAATTTTTTTAAAATTTTTCATTTTTTTAACTCCTTTCAGTGGGGACAACCTAGAGTTAAATTTTCCGCATGTCATGGTAGATCACATTGTACATAATTAAATGTAATCAAGTAGAATAAATGAAATTATAGATTAAAGGTAAAGGAGGTACCGTATACATTTTTATCGAAGAGTCCGTTTCATTGGCTTGTAAGTCAGTTATGGTTTATTTAACTTTAACAATATTTTAGGTGTACATATTAAGCTGGTGCCAAAGCGGTTTTTGAAGGCTAAAAAAAAATTATTAACAGGCAAGGACCATCCGGGAAATTTAGTTGAGGTTATAACTAAGAGAAAAAACAAAAATTAAACATGAGGTAAAGTGAAATTGTGAAGGGGTTGAAAGTGGTTATTTGCGATTTTCGGCGAAACGTGACCTCCTGGCGGAAAATGTCCTTTACAAAAGTTGTAGATAATACAAAAATCTAAAACTTTCATATAAGGCATGTTTCAATATGATCTCAAATTTTCCGAGAAAATAGCGGAAAAACGATTTTTCAGTTTTTTATTTTTTTCTCTTGTAAAAATAATTCAATTTACATGACATTTTATGAAAGTATACTTTTTTGCATTGAATAAGCATGATTTTTTTGGAATCTGGGAAACAAGCAGTTTCCGTGATATTTACATGTTTCGAAAAAAAAAAATCTTCTACGGAAAACTTTATTGGTGTTTTTATTGATTTAAATATTCTATTCGGGCTCATGTTAACCGTTGAAATGTCTACTTTAAAATGATCTATATATGTTGATGGTTTATTTTTCATGAAACCGCTTAAATTGAGAAAAACCAAAAAAATTACTTTTCGGATCACGAATTTTTCAATATTATATATTATTTTCAATATTTTTTTTTATTATTTATGTAAATAATGGATTAAATTTCAATGACAGAATTTACTTTAATGTAATATTACTAAAGTTGAATGAATTTAATTAAAGAAAGTGGCGGAAACCATCCTGACACTTTTAAATAAATAACAAATTAATAAAAAATCTTTTAAGCTATGCATATAAACATGGTAGAAAAATTAACAAAATTTTGAATTCGGAAATTCATATTAGAAAGGTACTTATTGCAATAGGTACTTAAAAAAGGTTTAAGCCCGCCTAAATTACCTAAGAAACAAAGATGTGGCTGCCGAATTCCGAAAACACGGCTTAAAATGTGCCAATTTATGCAGTAATTCTCATGAAAACTGCTCAAATAGTAAAGTGATTCGGAAAAGATTATTGAAGAAGAGCCAGCAAAGATCTTGATATTGTAATTGAAGAGTTCGAAGACGTCGGTAATCTCGAAGATCCTTCGGAATTCGAAAAGATCTAAAATTCATTAGAATTTTATAATTTTTCCTAAATTTTTTATTTTTATAAAAAAATGACAAAACAATATTTTTCTGAAGACGAAGCGACTCAAAATTTGTAGAAAAAAATATCAATAAATTAATTGTTCTATGTATTCAAGTTATTTTATTCAAATATACCTAAAACAGATTACTCATCGCGCGTTATACTATTTATTTAGTAAAAAAATAGTAAAATATACGTTAATAAAAATGCACACTGAGCCAGTGGAGTCTTAACTCTTGCTTATGACTTTCAGTATGGTACCTACGGTGCATTGCCATAAAAAACTTTCAGAATGTTTTTTCCTACTTTCTTCAATTAAATTCATTCAACTTTAGTAATATTACATTGAAGTAAATTCTGTCATTCAAATTGAATCCATTATTTACATAAGTAATGAAAAAACATTGAAAATAGTATATAATATTGAAAAATTCGTGATCCGAAGTAATTTTTTTGATTTTGTCAATTTTAAGCGGTTTCATGAAAAATAAACCATCAACCATCATTATTTTTACGAGAGAAAAAAAAAACGGAAAATCGGTTTTCCGCCATTTTCTCGGAAAATTTGAGGTTCTGTTGAAAAATGCCTTATATGAAAGTTTTAGATTTTTGTATTATCTACAACTTCTGTGAAGGACATTTTCCGCTAGGAGGTTACGTTTCGCCGAAAATCGCAAATAACCACTTTCAACCCCTAAACAACACCCCCATTTCACAATTTCACTTTATCTCGTGTTTAATTTTTGTTTTTTCTCTTAGTTATAACCTTAACTAAATTTTCCAGCTGGTCCTTACCTGTTTATAATTTTTTTTTTCACAAAGGTATTGGCACTAGCTTATATAGTATATATTACGATTTTAGTTTGAATTTATTTTAATTCTCAATGATGCCGACCTCATTAGTGGAACCTGAGTATATTTGTAGAAACGATCTTAGTTATTTTCTAGTATCATGTTAAATATTCATAAATATATAATATTTCCTTTTTAATTCTATTATTAACAAAATTTTCAGGTATCCTCTTCATGTGGTTCAGTTTATGTAGATGGTAGCGAAGCACGTGGTTCAGTCAATGGGTCTGTTTTGGTAAAATATGGCACTTACACAGGTCTAGCACAATTTACAGTATGGATGCCGGAATTCCCTTTGGAATTGTCTGTTGCTGATATAAGACTGTCCCAACTTAAATCTTGGCGTGTTCCAGACTATCATCCCAGGTAATAAATTACAAACTTAAAAAGAATAAAACGAATGTTTTAATTTTCTCGAGAATATTTTTATCGAAGATCAACTCAATAGTTAAAAAACCTGTAAAGTTTTACATCTTTTATTATCCTCTTAGGGCAAATTTAGTTTTTAAAATTGTTTATTAAACGTTAACAATATAACTGATTTATAATATATTTAAAGTGTCCATTTGTTTTATTTTTTTTTATATAAATACTGAAGCTTCTAAAATTAAATCATCAATTCCATAACCAAATTTTCAATATGGTACCTTTATACTACACGCATTTTAAGCTCCAACATTATATTGAAATATCTAGAATTGTGCCTTTTTTACAGTACGTCAAAATCCAGAAGAAGGAAACGTTCATACGGTAATGGTTGGAGTGGATCAGGGGCGAATGATATGGGAAATGTTGTGGACAAACCGGTTTGTCGGTTAAGATACCAACAGACATCAGTGGACGTGTATGCTCACTTTTTCGCGACGGATCATGATTCTGGACGTACCACATATTTAATCAACAGGAGAACTTGGCTAAGAGTTACAGATTTAGTGTTGCCATGGTTAAGAGTTAGTGATCCAAGAATAGCTAGTCTTCATGGAAGAGTTTTGCAGGGTAGAAGTATGGGTAGAACAGAAGTTCAGGTAAAATGCATATACAGTATCCCTCAAGATATTTTCAAATCTATCATTACAGTTAAATATAACTTATCCTGTAACTTGACAAGCAAGCATGTTCTAGAAAACTTGTATTGAGCTCGGCAGTAATTGATTGAATCATAGTAATCTAATTACTAATCAGACTACTTTTTTGCATAGAGTACTTGCAATTGAACTACTTTTCACAGGAGAGTAGTTGTAATTGTAATTGTAAAAAATGTTTGTGATAAGAGGTAACTGAAAAAGTTATCAATTACCAGAGTGATCTGATTACATTTGTAATTCAGTTAGGTCTCAGTAGTTAAACCAACTACTCTTCCAGAATGTGATTACATTTTTCTGCCTCAGTCAATTTTTATCAGACAGCAACAAAAAAAATGTTTATAGGTTTTAGAAATCTTCAAAAATTATGTTGCTAAAATCAATATTTTTTGAGATATTAGCAAAAAAATCCATTTGGTCTATATATTAGCCCACTTCTAACTTATAAGGCAATATATATGTTTGCTTAAGACTCATCGACTTCTTGAAGTACCTACTTTAAAACATGCCTGAAGAAGAATTAGTTACGAATTTTCCTCATATAAATATCTAGTTTTACTAAACTTACATTGAAATAGTTTTTACAAACCCAAAAACACTGAACGCTACACGATGCGCATTTCACCAAGCAAATTGGCATCATTTGAGATAATTTTGGTCTTTGTAGGAACTATGTCAGTGTCAGAATCACATCAAAGATTACTTGTATAAAAACTTTATTTTTTTTAGGTATTATCTCCAATAACCAGTCGAGTTTATGGCTCTAAAGAAATAAGAGTAGGAAATGACAAAGTTGGACTCTCAAGACTTTCTGTACAAGTAGTGTCTGGTTTACAACTTAACATATCCCCTGATAGCTCGCTAGAAAATGTGTATGAAGCTGAAACCAGAATTACGAGGAAACTGACAGCTCAGTATCAGGTATAGTTAACTTCGGATTTATTCTGCTAGTAAAAAAATGTCGGCATGTTTGATGGTACGGTAAAGATCAAAGGTGCCGACATTTTTTGAGTGCAGAGTAAATCTGAAGACAACTATAGGTGTTGTGTATATTCTTAAACTTCTATTTGCAATAAACATGTATCAGAATCATATCGCATAACATGATAATAATATTTGGGTGATGGATTGTTGGCAATGGTGATGATTATTATGGAATGTCCTCGTACAGATAAATATATAGTTTATTTTGGTCAATTAAAATACATACAATATATGTGCCTAAGAAACAAAGACAAACATGAAACGAACTACTAATAATTTACAGAATAATAAACATTGTCAATTTCTAGTTACCCTCTTAAATTTATTTTCCTTTTGAATACTTTTTATTCAACTCGATAACTTATTGCAATATTATGATCTAATTGTGGAGTTGAGAATGTTTGAGAAAAGTGACGTGTGAGGTGTTACCATGTCCAGTACTGAGAATAATTATTGTCAAATTTTTCAGTATCACTTTTAATATTATTATACACTTTAATACAAATACCTATGCCAAGGGCGGATCTGGACCTTGAGCTTGGGGGGGTAATGTTGTAGAACTCTCCAAAATCGTCCTAAGTTGAAGACATAATCAAAATTCGACTTAGGCAAAAATTTCATTTAAAGACATTTTTGGGAGTCTGCAGAGGCGCAGATCAGTCCACAAGGACCGTTTTGGGTTCTATAAGGCGTTGGAAATGACCAGGCGAAAATTCGAAGAAACACCGAATTTTCACTTAGGAAAAATGTTTTTGGTTCAGAATATCAGAGTAGAAGTATATAATGACAAAGATTTATGAATAGTATACTTTTTGAAAGGTACCATAAATTGGACTTTGAAAAATAATATTTTTGGAAGGGCGTCAAAATTTGGCCCAGGAATCGATTTATCGAAAGTACGCCAAAGTTTCACTTGCAGACTAATTTTTCAAAACTGCGTTGAAATTTGGCTTGAAGATCGATTTTTCAAAAGTACGCCAAAATTTCACCCGCAGATTAACTTTTCAAAAGTACCTTGAAATTTGGCTTGAAAATCAATTTTTCAAAAGTACGCCAAAATTTCACCCGCGGATTAACTTTTCAAAAGTACCTTGAAATTTGGCTTGAAAATCGATTTTTCAAAAGTACGCCAAAATTTCACCCGCAGATTAGTTTTTCAAAAGTACCTTGAAATTTGGCTCGAAAATCGATTTTTCAAAAGTACGCTAAAATTGGTCTTAAACTGGATTTTTCAAAAGTACCACGAAGTCAGTTTAAAAAGTACCACGAAAATATACTTTAAATTATTTTTTATTTTTTATTCCTCAACCAAAGACATTGACCTTTGAGGTACGATCATTGAAAGCCCAATTCTAAAGTATGAGCATAAAATTTTAACGATGCACTGCATCCAAAAGGCAAAATAGAAGATTTTGTCAAAGCCGGCGTAGTGCCGATAAGCAAAAATTGATAAAAATCAATGCACATGTACAAGGCCGGTTTCTCGCATGGAAAGAGTTTGGATTGACCCAGCGGCTCGCAATTTGGTCGAGCGCGTTGAGTAGTCCAGACAAAGCGATGGTAGAAAAGCCAATAACGGGGCTTTTCAAATGACAAAGTTATAGAGGAAAACGCCTTGTGCATAAAAATCAAAAAATTCAATTTTGCCTAATAGTCGCTCGAAGGTGAGACGCTGCCAAATCGATATTATTAATCGACTGTGATAAGGGTTAGTAAGTCGTGGACTGATCGAACGCCACTCAACTTATGCAGTAATAAGTCCTCTGAATGTGTTTGAGTACGTGAATTTCCACGATACAAGAACTTTAAAGCTAGGTAGTCTCTAGCGAAACTAAATTCATTTAGTAAAACTTTTTTAAGTTAATTTCAGTCAGCCTTAATTATTCATTTACCCAGAGTCTGAAATGATTCTAAAAGCTCGCATTTTGATTCTGAGAAGGTACGTATGAATCTTTTCTACCTAATCGATCGTTAGCGCGAGCGCTCTCGCTTGTATGGTCTGAAAGTCACTACCTTGATTGGGGAAGGCACGATTCTTTCTTGAGAATTTTGTATAACCAATTCTGTTAAATAAACGGATTCTTTGAACTAATGTTTCTTAATTGATCTTGAGGCCTGTTGACGGTCTATAATCCCTGGAACTTTCGTATAGAAAACCGGATGTGTTGAGTTAATTCGCATTAACGTTCGACCTTCTGGTTGTTTTACGGAGGTTCGATAGGGATTTTTTTATGCGTTTTTTGAGAAATATATTCCGTTATTAATGGACCAAAACGCGATTTTCGCGTACCAAAACTAATCCCTCCGCAGAGAAATTCTTCGGTTGGGATTTTTTTATGCAAAAATTCAGGAAATTAAGAGGTGCCTAAACCCCTAACGAGGGAATTCGGGTCCAGAGAGAGCGTAGTTTCCGATCTGTGGTAGTGCAGCCTTGGTCCCGCTTTTCGGCTACCGAAGTCATCTTATCTCGAACCCGCCTGGGAGGTAGAAGAACGGGGTAATACGCGACTGGCGCCCCCTGAGAAATAAATTGGTGTCGCGTCATTTTGACGCCCGGTAGTGCGTTCTTCTACATGGCGCCCAACGTGGGGCGTTGTTAGTCAGCAGGGCTTTCTGGAAAGGATATGGATGAATCAACGCCTTTCCAGTTTTACGACGTGCCGACATCTGTGATGGACAACGTCTCTAGAGGGTTAGAGAGGCCGTGCGCGGAGGATGTACTGGGTAGTTCGGGGGTTGGCCCGAGTACCACTGAAGGAGTCATACAGCCCTCCTCAGAACAAGTGTTTGCCCAAATGGCAGCAGGTCTTGCCAAAGCTCTAAGCGAAGCCACACACGAGCATAAGTATCGGTCGAAGCATCCAAATGCGGAATTTCATGGCTTCGAACACGAAGACCCTGAAACCTTCATTCATCATATGGAGGAATTTTTCGTCCGAGTACGAATTACGCAGGATAACGACCGTCTGTATAAAATATCAGAACAGCTCAAAGACGATGCTAGGAAATGGTTCGAACAATACCGAACCCTAATTACCACGTATCCTCTATTCCTCGAGCGGTTCAGAAGCCGTTACGATTCAGGTGAAGTACTCACCGAAGCAGTAGCTAATTTATATGGCAAGAAACAAGATGCCGAGGAAAATACGTCAGTATTTATTTCCAGGAAGGTATGCCTCTTCAACAGGATCGATCCGTTTAAGCCGGAGGCGATGAAGGCGGCTACCATCTTCAATCAGTTGAGACCTGATATGAAAATGCTCCTAAAGAGTGCCGTCATACTAGATACAAATACACTAGTGACGATGACCGAACAAATGGCCAAAATCATGGATGAGAATAAAGAATTCGAGATTCTGCAAAATGCAAAAAAAAGCAAAGACCGAGAAGCGTCCACCTCTACCGCTTCAGCTCAAGGGAATCAGCAATCGAGCAGTAACTGGAGAACGGAACCCTCCGCATTAGCGAAGCCGTCCTCCAGTTCCTTTGTTGCATCTAGGACACCATTCAATGGATCTCAAAGAAGAGATAATCCGCCAGCACCAAGGGTGCATTTTGCAAATAATATTTCCTCGCTGCCCAGAGGGGATATACCGAGAAGGGGTACTGGAGACGTAAGGAACTCCCGAGTCCCGTATCGCCCTTGCAGATATTGCCCAACGGAGCAGTGGCATTTTCATGCAGAATGCCCAAACAATCCCTATCGTAATATGAATACGGGAAACCAAGCGGGGGTCAGAGGCGATGGCCCAGGCCGAACTGTACCAGCCCCGCCTACCAGGCCCCAGCAGGCTCGAAGCGACCCTCGGGGAAGCTCCGAAGCAAGAAGTTTAAATTAAAAAACTTCGATGACCTTCCTGACCTTAATTACCTGTTTAAGGATCAAGAAGTCAACCTATCTCCCCACCGATTCACTCCATTAGAATCTATCAATCAAACCAACGACGCTTTCCCTCTGCCTCGCATTAAGATTATAATTAATAATCGAGCGGTTAACGCTTTATTGGATACAGGTTCGACAAGGAATATTATCCAACCGAAATTTTTGAACGACATTGATCAACTTACAGCTCCCCAAACTTTTGTTATGGCTTGTGGCGATGGTTTAGTAGAATCCCTCGGGACTACGACCATAAACGTTAATGTACTAGATGTACCCTTTCAGACCACGTTTCAGGTCATTCAAAATTTAAATGAAGAGCTCATTCTGGGAGCCCCGTTTTTATATGCTCACAATGTCGTATTCGATTATCAACGTAAATGTGTCTACGTCGGCACCGAAGAGCGAATAACCGTCTTCTGGAATCAAGCGGCACATCAAGCAAGGAAGCAATGCCGGCTTCCCGAAGAACTGATCATCGGAAACGATAATTTAAAACCTCTATTCGAGGAATTCGCTGAATTGTTCACCGCGGTGCCTACCCAAGCTACCACGGTGACAACGAAACATAAAATAAAAGTTAAAGACGACCGCCCGTTCAATATCAAACCCTACCCCATGTCTCCTTCTAAGAAAAAAGTTATGTACGATCAAATTGAAGAGATGCTGAAAGCCGGGGTCATAGAACCGAGTACCGCTCAGTACAGTTCGCCTCCCATTATAATTGAAAGGCCCGGCAAGAAGCCTCGCTTCTGCATTGATTATCGTCACTTAAATGAAGTAACGGAAGACGAAGCATCCGTCTTACCAAAGATATACGAGAGTATAAAGGATCTAGGAAACGCCAACATATTTACGGTGTTGGACCTCAAGAGCGGATATTGGCAAATCCCTCTTGAGGAGTCGTCAAAAAACTATTCTACGTTTACAACATTAGATGGAGCATCTTACCGATTTAACGTGATGCCTTTCGGATTGAAGACCGCTCCATGTACATTCCAAAAATTTATGGCAAGAGACGTATTGACCGGCTACTTGCATCATTTCTGCAAAGTATATCTCGATGATATTATCATCTACAGTGAAAATATAGAACAGCATGTAAACCATCTGAGAGCCGTCTTTGAACGCCTGCGTTTGCATAATTTAAAGGTGTCACCGGAAAAATGTGTGGTAGCCACGTCAAGCATAACCTATCTCGGGCATCAAATAAATGCCAACACCACTCAACCATTAGAAAAACACATATTACAGATACAAAATTATCCGGCCCCTACGACGAGGCGCCAGCTTCAGAGTTTCCTTGGTCTATGTAATTGGGTACGTGAATATATCCCTAATGTTGCAATAATTACAAAGCCCTTGACCCGACTACTCTCGAAAGACTGGCGCTTCAAGTGGAATCCGGAAGCCCAAGAAGCTTTTATTTTACTAAAAGAAGTATTGAATAAACCTCTAGGACTGCACCGGCCAGATTTCAATAAAATGTTCATACTGCAGACGGACGCATCCTTAATAGGATTATCTGCAGTATTATATCAATTGGGGGATAATGACCAGAAGCACATCGTCTCTTATGCTAGTAATACGTTATCTCCGACGGAGAGAAAATACCATATTAATGAATTGGAATGTTTGAGCGTCGTTAATTATATAAGGAAATACAAAATATATTTGGCAGACCGTCCATTTATAGTCAAAACCGACAATCGAGCTTTACTATGGTTAAATAAGCATAAGGACGAGAAAACGAAATTTACACGTTGGTCATTATTACTTCAGGAATACAGCTTCACCATAGAACATTGTCCCGGCAAGGAAAATATATTGGCTGACTATCTTAGCAGGAATCCTCAAGGCCCAAACGTCGAAGCAGACGACGAAGAGGAGAGAATGTACCCACCAAAATTCTCGTACAAGGAACGAATATCAGTGATTACCACATTGGAATTAAACGATCAGGTCAGAGAAGCGCAAACGCACTCCAGAGATATCCAAGACCAAATTGAACGATGGAATACTCTAGTGCGACAAGCAGATAAAACCGAGGCAGAGGTGAAATTCGTCAATACAAGACAAGTGATAGGCGGCACACTTTGGACGAGAGGCGAAAATGTTATAGAAAAATTATACGTACCAAAACGTATGGTCATGAGAGTAATATCTCATTTTCACGACCGACCGGAAGTAGGTCACCCCGGCCGCGATGAAACTGTTAGAATCATCTCGGGCCGCTATTATTTTAATAATTTGTCGAGACTAGTTAACAAATATTTAAATGAGTGCATTATTTGTAATTCCGTAAAAAGCAGACAGTCACAACCGAAGGCTCCTCTCAGAAGCCATGCTCCATCGCATCCGTTCGAAGTTCTAAGCGTCGATGTAATCGGACCGCTTCAGCGAACCAAAGATGCAGATAACCGATATATATTAATGGTAGAGGATGTATTTAGTAAGTGGGTCGAAGCCAAGGCGTTCACCCAAGTCAGTGGAAAAACAATAGCACAATTTATCGAAGAGGAACTAGTGGCGAGATATGGCGTTCCGAGGGTCATCATTTCCGACCAGGGAGGCCACTTCAATTCCGGCTTTTACGATACGTTCTGTACACGTAACAATATTGAAAGATTCTTCACAGCAGCTTACCACCAACAGGCTAATCCAATAGAAAGGAGGGTGCAAGAAGCTAAGAAGATCTTAAAAACCTTATTATATGGTTCACCCAACGACGAGTGGGATCGACATGTTAGTCAGATGGCATATATCTTGAGAACAAGAAAAAACGCCGCTACGGGGCATACGCCCAGTTTCGTAGTGCTCGGCTATGAATTACCGCAGATTGGTGATTGGAATATGTTCGCTTATAGACAAGAACGTCGTAATCAAGCGGACGTTCCCCGCCTTGAAAGAGTCAAGGAAATTCGTAAAAATCAAACAAATTACCAATGGCGTTACGCGCCCAAAGTGGCGGTAACGCCGGTCGTATATAAAGTGGGAGATATGGTAATGACTAAAAGGATCAGGAAGGATCATACCTTCACACCGTCGTGGAGTGGGCCACACAAGGTTTTAAAGAGATTGTCTAATGAAGTTTACCTCATTCACAAGGGGGTAACTTCGACGAGATTACATGTCGATGCCATCAGGCCGGCACCTAAGGGAGACCCCGATGTTGAATTGGAATTGTCTGAAGAATCAGAAGATAGTCCGGATGAAATTCATCTTAGTGACGACGCTTCCTCATCAGACAATGAGATCGCGCCCAGGTCAGAGCGACGTAGCGATACCACACTAGTTCAAATCAATGTTCCCGCAAGTGCTCAAGATGAGCCGGATGTAATAAGTCGAGATCCCGAAGATGCTCGAGATGAGCCAGATATAGAAGAGTCACCTCTAGATATTTCTGAGGTCGACCACGGCTAATAGCCGTTTTCGCTTTTTTTTATATTTTTTCTCAAAATTCTAAGTGGCGATTTTGACCTGTATGCGGTCGAATCGAAAATTTAAAGTCTACCCCATGAGCAGACATGGAAAGACGGCGAACCCGACGCAAGAGCGCGATCCGGTAAGCCTAGCTTCTCAAGAGCGAGAGCCGCCAAGTTCGAGTAATGGACGTAGGCATAAGTACGAATCAGTACGAGTTTCGGAAGCTGTTTTTCTTATGCAAGAAGACAACTTCAATTTTAATCATTTTAAGTCAACAAAATTAACGTATACCCCAAATGGAAACTACGAGTTTCAGAAGCCGTTCTTCGCTCAAGAAGACGCTTCAATTTTTTTTTTATACTTTTTTCACAAGTCGTGATGACCGCACGAGTATCGTAAGCCGATTTAATCTACCTTACGAAGTAGAAACTACGAGACGAGTTTCAGAAGCCGTTCTTCGCTCAAGAAGACGCTTCAATTTTTTTTTATACTTTTTTTTACAAGTCGTGATGACCGCACGAGTATCGTAAGCCGATTTAATCTACCTTACGAAGTAGAAACTACGAGACGAGTTTCAGAAGCCGTCCTTCGCTCAAGAAGACGCTTCAATTTTTTTTTTATACTTTTTTCACAAGTCGTGATGACCGCACGAGTATCGTAAGCCGATTTAATCTACCTTACGAAGGAGAAACTACGAGACGAGTTTCAGAAGCCGTTCTTCGCTCAAGAAGACGCTTCAATTTTTTTTTATACTTTTTTCACAAGTCGTGATGACCGCACGAGTATCGTAAGCCGATTTAATCTACCTTACGAAGGAGAAACTACGAGACGAGTTTCAGAAGCCGTTCTTCGCTCAAGAAGACGCTTCAATTTTTTTTTATACTTTTTTCACAAAGTAGTGATGACCGCACGAGTATCGTAAGCCGATTCAATCTACCTTACGAAGAACCAATTTCTAACCATTATAAGTTAACAAAATTCATGTTAGAAAAATATTTCATTAAAAACAACACATTGTGTTTGTTAGTCGACGCGTTCCAGTCGACGACTTGCTAAAAAGTCAATCTAGTTGCAGAACTGCATTTTCCATGTGCAGAAATGGAAAGATGACCCAGCCTGTCGCAAGGGCGCGGCATGGTGAAGTCTGGAACTCAAAGGCGAGGACCGTCCAAGCTGCGGCATGGAGATATAGACAGCCTCTTCTAGAAAGGACCGAAGTTAAGCAAGAGCGAGACCAAGGCAAAAAAGCGAGTGCAACGAATTAGTGAGAGTGGACGCTAATCAAAATTGTGCTACGCTTCGCTTCGCTTCGCACCTCGACGCGGGTGTAATTAAGTTGATAAAAATGTTGTATCAACTTGTCGTATTGTTTAAAAAATGTATTTATTTTTAAGTTAGATAGGCGAATCAGCCGTCTGCCCCAATTAAGGCCGTTATTTTTAAAAACATCTGTACCATAGGTCAGACCGTCAAATGAAGGCATACAGACATACAAGTGAATATGGAAATTAAAGGCAATCGATGAGTAGAAAAGATTCAACCAAAGGAGGGGAGTGTTGTAGAACTCTCCAAAATCGTCCTAAGTTGAAGACATAATCAAAATTCGACTTAGGCAAAAATTTCATTTAAAGACATTTTTGGGAGTCTGCAGAGGCGCAGATCAGTCCACAAGGACCGTTTTGGGTTCTATAAGGCGTTGGAAATGACCAGGCGAAAATTCGAAGAAACACCGAATTTTCACTTAGGAAAAATGTTTTTGGTTCAGAATATCAGAGTAGAAGTATATAATGACAAAGATTTATGAATAGTATACTTTTTGAAAGGTACCATAAATTGGACTTTGAAAAATAATATTTTTGGAAGGGCGTCAAAATTTGGCCCAGGAATCGATTTATCGAAAGTACGCCAAAGTTTCACTTGCAGACTAATTTTTCAAAACTGCGTTGAAATTTGGCTTGAAGATCGATTTTTCAAAAGTACGCCAAAATTTCACCCGCAGATTAACTTTTCAAAAGTACCTTGAAATTTGGCTTGAAAATCAATTTTTCAAAAGTACGCCAAAATTTCACCCGCGGATTAACTTTTCAAAAGTACCTTGAAATTTGGCTTGAAAATCGATTTTTCAAAAGTACGCCAAAATTTCACCCGCAGATTAGTTTTTCAAAAGTACCTTGAAATTTGGCTCGAAAATCGATTTTTCAAAAGTACGCTAAAATTGGTCTTAAACTGGATTTTTCAAAAGTACCACGAAGTCAGTTTAAAAAGTACCACGAAAATATACTTTAAATTATTTTTTATTTTTTATTCCTCAACCAAAGACATTGACCTTTGAGGTACGATCATTGAAAGCCCAATTCTAAAGTATGAGCATAAAATTTTAACGATGCACTGCATCCAAAAGGCAAAATAGAAGATTTTGTCAAAGCCGGCGTAGTGCCGATAAGCAAAAATTGATAAAAATCAATGCACATGTACAAGGCCGGTTTCTCGCATGGAAAGAGTTTGGATTGACCCAGCGGCTCGCAATTTGGTCGAGCGCGTTGAGTAGTCCAGACAAAGCGATGGTAGAAAAGCCAATAACGGGGCTTTTCAAATGACAAAGTTATAGAGGAAAACGCCTTGTGCATAAAAATCAAAAAATTCAATTTTGCCTAATAGTCGCTCGAAGGTGAGACGCTGCCAAATCGATATTATTAATCGACTGTGATAAGGGTTAGTAAGTCGTGGACTGATCGAACGCCACTCAACTTATGCAGTAATAAGTCCTCTGAATGTGTTTGAGTACGTGAATTTCCACGATACAAGAACTTTAAAGCTAGGTAGTCTCTAGCGAAACTAAATTCATTTAGTAAAACTTTTTTAAGTTAATTTCAGTCAGCCTTAATTATTCATTTACCCAGAGTCTGAAATGATTCTAAAAGCTCGCATTTTGATTCTGAGAAGGTACGTATGAATCTTTTCTACCTAATCGATCGTTAGCGCGAGCGCTCTCGCTTGTATGGTCTGAAAGTCACTACCTTGATTGGGGAAGGCACGATTCTTTCTTGAGAATTTTGTATAACCAATTCTGTTAAATAAACGGATTCTTTGAACTAATGTTTCTTAATTGATCTTGAGGCCTGTTGACGGTCTATAATCCCTGGAACTTTCGTATAGAAAACCGGATGTGTCGAGTTAATTCGCATTAACGTTCGACCTTCTGGTTGTTTTACGGAGGTTCGATAGGGATTTTTTTATGCGTTTTTTGAGAAATATATTCCGTTATTAATGGACCAAAACGCGATTTTCGCGTACCAAAACTAATCCCTCCGCAGAGAAATTCTTCGGTTGGGATTTTTTTATGCAAAAATTCAGGAAATTAAGAGGTGCCTAAACCCCTAACGAGGGAATTCGGGTCCAGAGAGAGCGTAGTTTCCGATCTGTGGTAGTGCAGCCTTGGTCCCGCTTTTCGGCTACCGAAGTCATCTTATCTCGAACCCGCCTGGGAGGTAGAAGAACGGGGTAATACGCGACTGGCGCCCCCTGAGAAATAAATTGGTGTCGCGTCATTTTGACGCCCGGTAGTGCGTTCTTCTACAGTAACACTGAACCCAAAATTTTTTGATGAGCGGGGGGGATCCGAAACAAAAATTTTTCGTTCCAAAATTTTTTTGAAGAGCAAGGGGCAAAAATCCAAAAAAATTTTTCATCCTAAAAAATAAAATGAAAGTTTCTTGGGGGGGGGGTAATTACCCTGTTAAATTTTTTCCCCAAAATTAACAAAAATCATAACATTTTAAAACAAAAGTTGATGATTTACAGAATTTTGGGGGGGGGGGGTTACCCCCCCCCCCATAAATCCGCGCCTGACCTATGCATGGAACAGTCAATATTTTTTGTCTTTAAACACTCTTCGACAGAACTGGATAGAAAAGATAGATTAAAACTCATTCAGTGTTTAAATCAAACAATATTCCAATTCCAATTCCAGAAACTTATTGCAAAGTGAATTGTTCAGATTTACTTTTTTTTGTTTATAAATGATAAAACTGGAAGTGTGTGAAACACAGTTCTGAATCAGTTAATTTTAAGACTGTCAGTATATAATCTTTTGTTTACCTGCAAGTCATCATCATCATCATCGGTGGCGCTACAACCCTGGCTGGGTCTTGGCCTCTTCAAGGACTCTCTGCCATTCATCTCTCTCTTGGGCTCGGTGCTTCCAATTGAATAATCCTATGTTCCTCAAGTCCTTTTCTACCCCATCTATCCATCGCTGTTTTGGTCTGCCTCTTCCTCGATTTCTATCGGGCTTTGCTCTTAGTATTCGTTTTGTAGACCTTTCATCGTTCATTCTTAGTACATGCCCTGCCCATCTTAATTGTCCTAATTTTATCGTTTTTACTATATCAGCATCTTCATATAATTCGTACAATTCGTACAATTCGTGGTTGTATCTGCTTCTTCATACTTGGTTTTCTTGTATAGGGCCAAATATTTTCCTTAATATTTTTCTTTCAAAGATTCCCAGGCGATTTTCATCTAATTTGCTTAGGGACCACGTTTCGGGGCATACATTAATAATGGTCTTAGTGTCCTGTATATTATACATTTAGATTTTCGTGACAGATTTGGTGATTTTAGTTGTTTTTCAACTCTATAGTAGCATCTATTAGCTATAAGTATTCTTTGCTTTACCTCATCTTCGGTTTTTCTTTCATTATTTGTTTGGGAGCCTAGATATATGAAGTCCCGTACTCCTTCTATATTATAGTCGTTTATGGTAAGATTTTGACCTACTCTATTTCTTCTGCCTGCGTTTCGTGCTACAACTCTTGTCTTTGTTTTTTGTTCGTTTATTTCCAAACCCATTTTTTGAGCTGCTTTTTCTGGTTCATTAAAAGCCAAAAAGCTGGTAAAAGCCAACTGGTAAATGGCAAATGAAAGAGGCACCCAAAATTGGGATTTTACTGAATATCTCAGAAACTCTGAGCTACATTGATGAGTTTCTGTACGGGATCTGATATCAATAAAGGTCATTATTTTATGTTATCTATCAGGAGATAAATTCAGTCATGGGAACACCGAACTCCAAACTTTTTTATGTGTATCTTTTTGTGACTCTTATCGAAATTTGATTCCTGGGTCAAAATACACAAGAAAGCTTGTCCTGTAACACCATAAGATGTTAGATAGGATACAATAATAAATTTTCGTGGCTGGATGGGCGCAGCTCAAAGCCAACTAAATTAGGAAAAAAAAGACCATAAGACCAACCGAAAAATATGAACCTAAAGGAACACATGAACTCCCCAGACTTCAAAACATGAAATAAAGATGTCTCGCTCTCCTGTGTAATTTGGAAAATCTTGTTATTTCAGCACTGATAAACCTTTTATGTAATTTATTTTAATTTTTTTTTTATTGTTGACGTCTAATATCATTAATGACACCCAATTTTGGACGCCTCCTTCAAGAGACCGTAGCTCCCTTAATTGGGATTACCGGATTCATGAGTATAGAACATTTTTTAAATATTTTTTGACATAGAATCATCCCTAAAAATTAATTACTGCATACCTGAATGTAGGTACATAAAACCCTTTGAATATTATGTGAGAAATCAAAAAGTGGTTATGTGAAGATCTCTAAACACCTTCCACAGAGACATAGTTATCGAACACAGTGACTTCACGATATGATGTTCTCTTACAAATGTTTACACAACTTTAGATACATAATCTCTTGTTCAAATAATCGTTTCATGTTTTAGGAGGGACTTTTGGATATCGAACTTGAGTTCACTGATGGCTCGAAAACACCCCTTAGAGATATTTCGGACACAGACTATCACCTGGTGGTTGAAAGTCTTGATCCTGAGGTAGTTGCGTTTGCGCCGATGGTCGCCTCCCATCATCCCAGAGTAATAGCAGTTGGCGAAGGTAATGGTGACCTCCTTCAAGTTACTCTTTTGCTCGCAGAAGAATGCAGAACAAGTGGGAGACCCAAGATGAAAGCTGCTGGCCCATTGGCTACAGCAGCTGCCTCCATCACTGTGGACTTTAGTACTAGTGATCTGTCGCATAGGCCGGATATTTTACAAAATGATGGTGGCAGTTATGGTGGTTCTAAGAGTGGAAGAGAGTTTCCAGATCTGCAGGATATTTTAAAAGGTAAATTTTTTATTGTTTAAATTTTAATACATCATTTTTCTCCCGTTATATATTCTAAGGGTAAAGAGGACTTTTTAGAAGGTAGAAGATCCAAAAATTAATATTTTTTCAAATGGCATTACTAAAATTTAATACCAGGGGGTTCCACAAGGGTCACCTTTGTCATCTCTTTTTTATAATGTTTACTGCTATGATATCGTAGGATATATAAGTCCTGAGCAACGAAACAATATAAACAATTATATTCTTCAAATCAAATCAAAATGTACTTTATTCTCCGGAAGAATACAAATTCTTGTTGATAAAGATTAAAAAATAATAAGCGAGATAAGAGTTATATAAGAAAAACATAGAATACAATATACACATACACATCATTTTCAAACGAACATTTTTACAAACATTTTAACGTTAACATATATTGATATATTAACATTAAGGTACTTATATACTAAAATGAACTTTTACAGTTTTAAATATAATTTGGCATACTAATAAATAAAGAATAGGTATAAAGTGGTTTTACACTTGAATTTTCAATAAAAATAAAATCGTCCCTTTAGTTTCGGAGTACCTAATCGATTCAAAAAGTTTGACAAATATGGCTTACTTGACATAGTAAAGCTCGAATGCTCGCTAGGCTAAGTTAATTTTCGCTCTTAATACCACAATTTTTTAAAAATATGCTTCAAAAACTAGCATAATATTAAATAATAGTTTCTTATTAATACTATGTTAAAATCCTGAAAAAATCGTCCGTCTAGTATAAAAGTTATTAGAAGTTTAATCAATGTTAAGTCCTAAATTTGTATAAATAAAGAAGCTATTGAAATTGATTTGCAACGCTGTATATTTTGAAGGTGGCGCGAATATTTAAATTTTTAAAAAGCACCTATAAAATCAATTGTATCAATATCATCGTGTTGTATTTTTTTCATATTTTTTGGAGTTGCAGAATTTTGTTTATATTCGTTTACTTCATGCACTTTACCTGTACGTACAACCGAAACAAATGAGCAAGTTTTGCAAAAAAAACATTCCAAATTAAAAGTAAACCACAATGTTTTTCACTTTTATGTCTTCCAAAGAAAGAGTTAATGAGCATTCTAAACATTTTAGATTTTTACCAACCTCCTTTACATTAATCATACGACTTTTTTCACAAACATGGTCTTGGCATTCGGTTGAAAAGTTAAAATCGGGTTTATTATTTTTAATGCCTTTTTTAAGTCCTCATTGTTTTTTTAGGGCACTTTATTTTAATAATAGACTATGTTAAAGTAATAATGGATAAATACAATACTTTATATTTTAGTTGTTCTGACATTTTTAAATACGTTGTTCTATTATTTACGGTTGTTAACTATTTCTAGCTTAATCTAAACTGAAAATACATTTTGCAAAAATTAACAAACAGTGACAAGCAGACCCTAAGTATATGACAGTCCTATTTAATACAGTGATGTCAAATCTTTTTACTCTATCTTTCTTGCGTTTTAATTTACTGAATCTACTGCTAGATTTGCTCTTATCAGTATACAAGTACCTTAAAATGTATTGTCAAAATATTCTTCTAAATTATAATAGGATTTGTCAATTCGGTGTTTTCACAAATTTTACAATATCTTTGACTGTGCAGATAATACTTGGTAAAAGAGAAATAGAATTTTCCCAAGCATCAATTAATTCCTTGAAATAAGTCCTTTTAAATTTGAATTTAAATTTTACCATGAAAAACCGCATGTCGCAATATCCGCACTGATGGCGTTAGAGGTTACATTGTTGGTAAACGAACATGGGTTGTGTATTATGAATACACATTATTTTGCAAAACCCTAACGTTTTATAATGGAAAATAAGTGGTGTTTTGTGCCAGAATGCAAAAATACATCCAAGAACGCACCTGAAAAGGTTTTCGTGACAGTACCAAAACAAAAACAACGCAAAATAAAGTGGTTTAAAGCTGCTAGACGTGATCCACCTACAACAGAATCAGTATTTTTCTGCTGTGAGGATCATTTTAAAGTAAGTTGAGTAAGTAAAGTAAGTTTAAAACTTCATTATCATTATCACTGAAGTTGGTGTACAAAAGAAGAAAGACTTTAAATAGAATGTACATATTTTCCCGACTATTCTTTGTTTACATTACAAGTTTATGAGCAACATTTATAGGTTATGTTTATATAGTATCAACCTTGTATGTATATTACATTGAATTACTATATATAATAATCATAATATAGGAATCAATAGACTATGTTAAAGTAATAATGGATAAATACAAAGATAATAAAAAAGTTTAGTACTTACGTTGCAGCTTTAGAGCCCCTCACTTCTGCTATGTTGAAACGTTCATCTTTCTTCATAAATTCCGTGATCATGAACACATCTACTGCCGGTAAATTTCTTGAAGTAGCTCTTATGAATCCTGTATTAGCCATTTCGAATTAAATCACAGGTAAAACATACAAAAAGACTTTAAAATGCTGTGTTTATATACTACGTACATGCGATATTACTGTTTGATGAAATCGATGACGTCACCAGTGTCACCACCAATAATTATAGCTGTTCAAATATTCAAATTTTATGTTATTTATGTGTTGAAATATTAATTTAATAGAAGACGGATTGGTTTTTAAATACAGGAAAATGCTTTAATACACTAAGTACTTCATTTTAATAATATCGAAAAAGCTAATTTGCATATAGTAAAAACACCTAATATATAAGTAATTTTTTTACTGGTACTCTGACATGAATATAATTCACCGAATGATTAAACATTTTAGGGTCATTGCAAACAAGAGAATTCGTGAGAGGTGCCATCATTAAAAGTGGCCAAATTAAAATTACTTCTGTAGTTATAAATTAAACCTATCCAGAATCAAAATTGAGATCGCTGTCAATATCCAAATAATAAAATTGAAATTAACATCATGTTTGTAAATAGCAATGAGAAAGCTGTATGCAAAGTGCACGGGTAGAGCAGATGCAGGTGCCTGACGTGAACTAAAAAAATCATATGGTGTCGGATTTTAAATATCCATTAATGGTTTTGTGACGAAAAGTGTAGTCATTTTCTCAATTACAGGTCCTCCATTAAAAGATGAAAACTCTCAAGAACCAAACGTGCAGGCAAGACAGTATCAAGGCAATAATAAGGGGATATCTCGGCCCCATCAGACTACTAATCATATGACAGCCCTCGAAATCAGCATGTATGTTTTACTTGCTGCGTTCTGTTGCGCAATTGCGGTAAGTGTGTAATAAGTTATAATCCGTGATTTCCCTTGTTAAAGACATATTTAAAAGTCTTAAATAATAGTAAGGTAGCAAATTTGTTCACATGTCCATGTTATTAAAATTGCAGTGATATCAATTATTGTTTCCATTCTGATAAAAGATTTATAAATACCTACCCAATTTTTACTAGGCACAAAATGGTCTCTCAGTTTAACTTATCATTTTGAATATTTGTTTTTTTTTAATTGCGTATATCTTTCTGTATAGTCATATTTAATTGATGATCTATTGCTTTTATGAGAGCTGGAATAGGTCTTCACTGTCAGTGGCGGTCTGGGTGTCTAGGTCTTAGTCGGCATATTACAATAAACATTCAAACTCAGTTCGTCAGCGATTTGACGTCATCCCTCGTTAGACACGGCCCTAGGGCCCAGTCGGCATTTGCCAACTGGCCGACCTGGCCAGACCACCACTGTTCACTGTCCCATGTGGAAGATATTAAAGTATTTTGATCATCCAAAAATTCGATTTTGATTTTTGAAGCAAAAATATTGAGAGATTTAGTAATCTTTCAATATTTTTAAGTCTTTGACCAAAGTCACGAGTTATTTTTAACGAAGCAATTGTCCTGATTGCAGGGTTGGGAAAGGAAACGGTTTTTTATGGAAAAACAAAAACTGTTTTAAAACAGTATTTTTTGTTTTGAAACAGTTTTTTTTAGCTCACACTTTTGAAATTCCTGTAGTTGCAGAACATGTTAAACAGATAATGAAATATTTTAGAAATGCATATGTGCCTGCTGCAAAATATCGTAAAACAAAGCTTAAAATGCTAGTGCTTCCTTCAGAAGTGCACTGAAGTACTCTTGCAAACTGGTATATATACCAAAAATGAGTCGGACAAACCAGACCCCAAATCGCTAAGACCCGTCAGCATCATTTCTGTTGAAAGGCCTGGAAAAGGTGGAAAAGGTGCTGGACGGACATATCAGGGTAAACATCCTGAGCATTCATTCTCTGAATGTTTACCAGTAGGCATACTGGTGAACATTCAGAGAATGAGTCAGAACCAACTAAGAAAATCAACAGAACTAGCACTAAATAACCTAATCGGGAAAATCTCTTGAGGAAACAGAGATTGTGGTGGATTGAAGGAGCATTTAACAATGCAATGCCCAACTTCCTATATACAGCGGTGGCTGTTAGAGCGGTTGAGTTAACTATAACTGGCTGGATTCAAGCTATGCTTGAAAATAGAATCATTACGACTTCTTTACAGGGTGAAACAGTCAGATTTAAGGCCGTAAGAGGGTGTACACAAGATGAGGTTCTTTCCCTCCTTTTTTGGTCACTGCTTGTGGATGACCTGCTGGCCATTCTCTCTCTGTTGGAAGACGAGATTCGAGCATATGCGGACGAACAAGTCATTATGCTTAGAGGAAAATCTGAAGAGGTACTCTCTCATACCCTTCAAGAGGTGCTAGACACAGTCCATATTTGGTGTGAGAGGGAATAGATGACTGTGAACCCCCACAGAACCGTAATAGTACCCTTCGCATAATTTGTGGAAAAACCTGGGGCATAGGTCCCTAATAAACATTTTGGATATATGTTACGGTCATAAGACCAATGGTAGCGTATGACTTCATAGTTTATTGGTTGAAAGGGGTACAACAAACGACCAAAGCCAAACTCTCTGGTTTACAGAGACAAGCATGCCTGGCAATAACTGGTGCAATAAGTACCATACCATCAGCTGCTTTGGAAATCCTCCTGGATCTACTCCCTCTCCATATCTATTTGGAGAGAGAGGCCAGATGAGCAACATACAGACTTCAACAAGCGGTATTTAATATGTCACAGGCTGTCCCATGACATGGAGTATCTTGACATCCCGGGAATGCTTTCAGATGTGATGCCTACTGTGACCAACTATGAACTGCCCTTTAACGTCTTGTTTCCTGAAAGAGACGAATGGGATCTGAACAAAACCAACCTACAAAGAGGGGACATTTGTTGATTTACAGACAGCCCCAAAACCCCTGAGGGAGTTGAAGCTGGAGCATACAGTCGCAACCCAAAGGTAAGAATTACTTCGAGCCTGGGTAATTATGTGATTGTCTTTCAGGCAGAAGTTCATGCCATTGAACTGTGTACAAGGAGGCTTGAACAGATGCATCCTAGACACAGATCAATAAGAATCTTTTCAGACAGCCAAGCAGCTCTCAAAGCTCTTGGCTCACATCGGTGCAATTCTAAATTGGTCTGGAACTGCCAAAAGACTCTAACCCGATTGAGCAGATATAGCAAATTAACTCTGGTCTGGATACTGCAGGCCACTCTGGCATGAAGGGCAACGAAATAGCCGATTCCCTAGCCAGGGAAGGTGCGGTATCAAAATTTAATGGAACCAGTGCTTGGCATATTGGCAAGCACTGCAAAAACAATTATCTTAGCCTAGACCGAGAGGAAAATCCTCCAGTACTGGCAAGAACTACCAGGATTAGTTCATTCAAAGAAGTTTATTACATATCCTCTAGAATCAAGAACTAAAAAATTACTAGAGTTAAATAGGTTACACCTAAGAACTCTGGTTGGCCTATACACTGGGCACTGCAGACTAAATCACCACCTACATAGACTCGGATAGCGGACAATGCTGAATGCCGACTGTGTTTGGAGGAGGTTGAAACGGCAGTGCACGTTCTATGTACCTGTCCTGCTGCAGAAAGAACCAGGTTCTCACTCTTTGGCAAAGGGAAACTGCTGCCAGAGGACCTGGACAACCTCTCACCCAATAAGGTAGTCAGTTTTATTAAAAAGCTGAACCTATTGGGTGAAATATAATTAGGAGTGAGCCACAATAGACCAGATGTTCGCAGTGGAGGGTCTGTTATTAGCCCACTCACATATCAACCTAACCTAATCTAACTCTTGGAAATTGCTCGGAGTCTTACTTGTCCAACTGGTACATTATTAATTAGTATTTGTACTGAAAATGGATTAACTTTTGATAAAACAGTCATTTCAAAAGTTGAAAATTTAGATATAAAGATAAATTCTTAAGATTATCTTGCACAGCTGAAAGTTATTGCAGTAGCTTTGGATAAATGCCATGCAACCTACAGGTTGCAGTAATCAGCAGGAAATTGAGAAGGTAGAAACACGTTTCCAAATGGCTATGACAGATGTGCATTATTTAGCTTATTTGTTAGATCCTCAATACACTAGTCAGAAATTGGCTGACAAGAAGTTTGACAAAGCGATGCTATATATTTCAGATTTTTACCCAAATGTAATGCCGGAAGTTCTGCCATTCCGTACCATAGCACCGTCTTTCAAACAATATTTGTTTGCTAAAATTAGTTCTTTAACTTGGTGGCAATCTTAGAAGCAGTTCATTTTGCCTGAGTTACTATGGTTAAAAAGTCAATTGTTTTCAGCAGTTGCATCCACTCCCGGGGTGGAAAAACTATTTTCTTAATTTGGTTTAGTATACTTAAAATTAAGGAACAGTTTAGGTGGGGAGAAAGCTGCAAAACTTGTGGCAATTCTTCAAGGCAAGTTGAAGTTGTCAAATCATGATATTAATTATATCGTCTGTATTGGTGTCTAGAACTGTTTAAGTTAGTTTTTTCTGGTCTCCTTTTTTATTTTCGTCTCTTTGGTTAAAAAAGGAAACACTTTCTATACTATTTGTTTTGTTTATTATTATTTGTTAGATAACATACCTTGAGTTGTATCTGAAAGATAATACAGTTTTTTTACTATATATATTTGTTTTGGGATTTATTACTCTTAACTTAAAATTAACCGTCCTAGTCTTTTTTTTTTTTAATAAAACAGAAAATAAAAAACAATGTTTTAAAACACAAAAATGTTTTTTTCACTGCTTTAAACATGTTTTAAAGCATTGTTTTGAAGCAAGTGTTTTAAAACAACCCAACCCTGCCTGACTGGTTCCATAGTTTATGTACACTATATTATTTCTACAATTAATTATTTTTTATTTATTTGCTTTCATCATGATTAGAAAATATTGTTAAGTATTAAGCAAATCACAACTAAGTTGTAATTTGCTTAATACACCTAAATAATATTCTCTAATAGTATTTCTACATTGTACACTGAATGTAATAAGTTATGCCAAAGAGTATCAACAAGGTTTATCAACATCAAAACAAAAGGTTATGAATCTTATTCTTCCTTTTCAGGTTTTTGTCGTATCTTGTTTTGTATATGCTTCCAAGTTTAAACGGAAGGAAGGAGCCATTATCGCACGACCATCTCCTGTTAACCCAAGCAGTTTGATAATACATCGGGAACCACGTAAACCAAGAGAATCCACGACGAACGCACACGATTGGGTGTGGCTTGGCAGGGCGACTCTGGACAGCTCGAATCGTAATTCCACAGCAATAAACAACAATTCCACAGATATGAGAATCATTTCCAATCCTTTGAACATGAACTATTGTGAACCTGAGGATTGCCTGGCGACAAGCTTTAGCAATCCTAGCCATATAGAGTTACCGAGCAGGCTCCCAGTGACAAACTCAGCTGATGTGAACTCGAACAAGGCCATAGACACCAGTACATATTGTAAGGGCAAAGTTGGTGGAGGGATAAATAAAGCTAACGATAATAATGATGACCTGCAAGTTTGGTAGGTTACTGTCAGAATTTGAGATTAACGCTGTTTAACTTCTTAGAGTAGATCAGCTGATCTTTTTTAAATATCGAGTTTCCTCACCCAGATTGGAAACATAAATGTTATATTGGGTTGCCTTGAGTAACGATTTTTATATTTTAATAAGCAACTTGAAATAGGAAATGTATATAGCAAGATTTTTAGTTTTTTTTTTGGATTTCTGCTTCTAAAGGTAGAATTTACAAAACAATAGAAGTACTCAGTATATTTCTGAGAAATAAGCTCTGTGTCTGGGACTTTAATGTCAAAAGGAAAATTCATTGCATTAAGTCAATATTTTAGTAGAATCTGTGTTAAACAGTAATAGAGCGGGAGTAGGTGGCTTTTTCGGCACAACATCGTTTTATGTACTTTGAGATATTTTTATGGTTTAATGGATGATAACGATTCATAAAATCGATTTCTGGCGGGGCATCTCCTGTCAGGTGCATCACGAACACTGTTTAAAAATCAGTGAAATTATGTCATTGTTACAAGGCTCATTTTTTTTTCGTGTGTACACATTTTATGTTTAGAATGAATAAAATAAGATCGCCAGAAAATGTGGGCCGTCCGAAAGCACAGCCAGAAAGGTAATAATGATACAATACCTCCGAGGCACGGTAGGAAGTCAAGTTTGCCGAAAATGTTAAATTCTTGTATATTTAAGAGCCTATGGTACTTTTGTTGACACTAAGAACTTTCTGGGGAGGCTATTCTATTGTTGAAGCAGCTTATATTTACGTTTTAAAAAGGAGCCAGAACTTGTAACGATGAGTTTAGAGTTTTGAGATGAAATATGCGAAAAAAATCCAATTTTCTTCAAAAATCCTAAACATTTTCTTTCTGGCTAGCCTTACTGATGGGAGTTTCTTTCTGGGAATTTTTTCTGTGTTCAAAACATTTAAATAAACATGCTCAGCCTAAAAGAAAGCTTGTAACGATCATGTTATATAACTCCGTTTTTTTACATCTTTGACCTTTCTGGCTGCACCCCTGACAACCTACACTTTCTGGCGATCTTATTTCATTCATTCTAAACATAAAATGTGTACACACAAAAAAAAATTAGCCTTGTAATGATGATATAATTTCACTGATTTTTCTTGAACCATAGCCAACTTGACGGGCTGATATGCCAGAAGTCTATTTTGTCGTTATTTAAGTTCGATATAATTAATCAACGCATAGAAAATGCTTGTAACGATGAGTTTCTGAAAAAGCCACTTAGCTCCTGCACCATAGTATTTCTTCTTAGAATATTGTTAGGAACATGAAAAAGTTAAAATAATATTGTATAATCAGGCCTCTCACATCAAATCATGAGCCCCGAAACCAAAGTTAAAATAATATCGTGTAATCAGGTCCCCCACATCAAATCATGAACCCCGAAACCAAATTCACTGAGGGTCCTTGTGTGTGCCTAATAATTGATGAGCGGGGAGGGGGGGGTAAGAAATGTGAAGAAAATTATTTTGGAAACTTTTGGCAGCAGTGGGCCCCCGTGCTCAATAATTGATGAGCGGGGAGGAGGGGCGGCAGAAATTAAAAAAAAATTGTTTTGTTGTCAAGATCTGTTCTACGTGTATTAAACACTATTAGTCAAATGTCAACTTAAATTTTGACAGAAGGTTATTTTGTTTGTTGTCAATTTGTTCGTCCAGCATATAAGTTCAGAGCTAAGTACCCTTATGGCATCACTGCTGTCTTCACGCTACTTTCAATTAGTCGATTTTTAATAATTTTCTAAAATATGTTGCGCTTTGAATTTTGCTTCTAAATTAAATATATTATAACATAAAATTTATAACGTTGCTTTTATAGTTTTACAAAAAAAAAAAAATACTACAGCATTAAGTTTATATTTGTTATGTTCATAGATTATACTTTGTTCATAATTATACTTCTTAGATACTTTTGCAGGATTATTGATATTTTTAATCTTTCCTCATAACATAAGTTGTAGTAAATTGTGCCATTGCTGTCGACTTGGCTGTTTTTGCTAGCTACACTGACCTTTGGAGATATTGCAATGATGTTGTTGCAGCCAAAATGGTACAGCATCTTCTGGTATTTAAAACACTAGTAGCCATAAAGCTGTGTTTGTTAGACACTGTAGGACCAACCAATTTTTATAAAAATGGGTTCAAAATAATTATTGCTGAGTCATTTTGTGGCCCAATTTCAATTGCTAATAATCTAAGTTTAAGTCGTTAATTTAAACTCAAATAATTTAAAAATCGAAACAGTTCAAGTGCACAAAGAATCATCTTAATTCCGAAAAACACTCAAAAAGTTGAGGGATTTAAATTTTATATTATATTAGATAGTAATTGATACTTTCACTGCCAGTGACACAGTAGCATATCTGACTGGTGTTACACATGTGCCATCAACGCACCAGAGCATTCTGTTATTCAGTTACAGCATTTGTAGATAAGATCTAAAATCTACAAGTTAAATTTCCATCTATTCTTCTTCGATATATTCCAACTATAGGCTTGTTTAGAGCAGCTTTTATAAATTCTTAGTATTTATTAAAAACTTGCATGGCACCTAGTAAACATGTATCCGATTACAGAGGCAGCCAACATGTTAATATCAGTAAATATTGAAATTTTATTAGAGGAATATTTAGCCTACAGATAAATTTGTTTACAAACTATTACCCATTTAATTTAATTCCACAGGTCAACACCCTGTACAGCTCTGAAGTTTAATTGAGAAAATAAAAGTATATAATATTTAATTTCCTATGTGTCACATTAGTTTGTGTTATTGTGTAGGAACAAACCAACCGCGCCACCACCGCTACCTCCTCATGGTGTCCCACTTCAGCCTCTCGAACGTACCAAACTTGTCCAGAATGGAGAAGACTACCGACCTCCAGTTCCTCCTCATCGAAATATCGGAGTTACGGCAAGCAGTTCATCATCAGAAGCTACACCGCCAAGAAAACTGCATCACCACCATCACCACAGGAACAGAAGCCAGGAAAAGCATGGTAACCCCAGATTATCGGGTGAAATAAGCAGAGCAAATTCCAGGCCAAGTAGTGGCTTGGCTAGGAATGTGAGGAACAGAGATGAAGTTGATAAAAAGGAGCAACATGTATTCGAATTTGACGATGAACCTCACGAAATTCCAAAGAAAGAGGACAAAATTGAATTTGTTCAGTACCCCAAATCTCCAAATGCAAATTGTAAGTATCATTTCTAATAATATCTGTCATTGTGTTTGTGTGAAAATATTTATTAACCGCTTTTCAGGTCATTTCAATAACCTTCTAAAATCTAAAAGATTCTTAGATTGGCCAGAATAAAGTAGAGGAAATAATGTAGGTCTTGATACATACACATTTGCTCAACGCTTTTGTTATACCAGCATATCACTGTATAACTCTCTGGATTTAAAAGAAATTATTGTGACGTGTTTCCACCCTTAGGAAACTACCCCTTGCAAAATCCGTGGGTTCCAAAAATTATAACAAGAGATGTCCACTAACACACTTTATTAAATATTTACTGGATACTTCACAATACTATTATTAATTTAAATACACTTTACTGACTAAAAATCACAATGTTTATCATTTTGTTTATCTTTGAAGTCTTAACCTCACTTTCTATACTTTCTGAACTTCTGAACTACTCGCTGAGAATGCGGTCGGTCTTTTATACTTAAAAATGACAGATCTCGATTTTTCTGTGATGACGCCACCATTCTCTAGATAATTCCAGATGTCACCAGAACTAACTTCTGGTAGGTTTCTCGAGTAGGTGCAAATACACTACATTCATTCAGACATTCGATCTGTTGAAATCTGCCTACTTTTTAGTAACCAACATAACCTTAAATTTTTAAGGGGTTGCAACATATTACACTGCCCCCTCCTTAAGCCTGAACGTCCCGGTCAGGCAATTCAGCCTCTTTCACATACTTCGCCAGTCTATCCAAGTGTACGATCTTCATCTTGGACTTTTTGTTTCGTTGAATACGATAGACGACATCATTAATTCGGGTAATAACAGTATAAGGTCCATCCCAAGGAGGTTGAAGTTTCGGTGACTTCCCTTTCTTCCGCTGTGGGTTGTACAGCCAAACCAGATCTCCTGCCTTGAATCCTTCTGAACTACCCTTACGGTCGTATCGAGCCTTCATTCGGTCACTGGCTATGGTGATTTGGTCTCTAACCAGCTCATGAACATTTCTTAGCCGTTCACTCAATTCATCCACATAGCTGTTCACAGGAAGCTGTTCTCCGTCTGGTGTTCCGAAAATCAAATCACGCGGCAGTCTGATCTCATGTCCAAATACTACACGGGCTGGTGTTTGTTTCGTAGACTCGTGGATAGCAGCTCTGTATGCCATGAGGAAGAACGGTATGTGGTACGTTGATTCTTATGAACCACTTTAGAGAGATGTTCTTTCATGGTCTTGTTATGTCGTTCCACCATTCCATCTGATTGCGGGTGAAGGGCTGTTGTCCGTGTTTTGTGTATCCCCAATAACTTGCAGATTTGCTGAAACACCCCTGACTCAAAGTTCCTCCCTTGATCTGAGTGCAGCTCCAGGGGTACACCAAACCGACATATCAAATTATCTACCAAGACTTTGGCGACAGTGACTGCTTCTTGGTTTGGAATTGCATAGGCCTCTGGCCATTTACTAAAATAGTCCATGGCAACCAGTATGTACTTGTTCCCATCCTTGGTTACTGGGAATGGGCCGGCTATATCGATCGCGATCCTCTCGAAAGGAGCTCCGACGTTATATTGCTTCATTGCACCCCTACTTCTAGTCTGTGGTCCCTTACTGGCTGCACAAATTTTGCAATTGCGACACCAAGCTTCCACATCTTGACGACTATTTACCCAATAAAATCGTTCCCGTACTTTATTCAGGGTCTTATTAACGCCGAAGTGCCCACCGGATGCTCCATTATGCACTTCCTGAAGTACTTTCGGTACTCGACACCTGGGAATCACTAGACGCATAACAACTTCCCTGCCATCCGGGCTTTCCCAAGCTCTCTTTAGCAGCCCGTTCATGACTTTAAGTGAATCCCATTGGGCCCACAAAGCCTTCAATCCAACTGCCTTATCCGAAACATCCTTCCACGCTGGTCGAATTCCTTTCTCCTTTGCTCTCAATATAGCCCCAATTTCTGTGTCATTCAGTTGTTCTTGTCTCAGGGCTTCGGTTGTCCAATCGTCCGGAACCTCTATTTTAATAGTGTTGACGGCCACCGTACCCTGCAATTTCTCGACATGGCGGCAGTGCTTGCAATCTTCCTTGCATGGTCTTCTAGATAAAGCGTCTGCGTTCTTATGAGATCTTCCAGGTCGATGTTCTATTTTGAGATCATACTGTTGCAACCGTTCTATCCAACGAGCCAGTTGACCTTCAGGGGTTTTCAACTGCAACAGCCATTTTAATGCAGCATGGTCGGTCCGGATCTTGAAATGTCGTCCATAAAGATATTTATGAAAATGGTCCACTGATTTAACGATGGCCAGTAACTCTTTCAGAGTTACACAATAATTTCTTTCCGGTTTGGACAGCACCTTGCTGAAGTACTCGATCACTCTTTCCTGCCCATTCTGGATTTGAGACAGTACACAACCGACCGAAGAATTGCTAGCATCCGTGTCTAAAATAAAAAGTCCTTCCCGTTGTGGGTATGCTAGCACAGGACCAGTACATAAAGCTGCCTTCAATTTTCTCCATGCCGTTTCACATTCCGGTGTCCACTGGTACTGCACTTTCTCTTCTGTCAGCCGGTGTAGTGGCTTCGCAATTTCTGCAAACCCTTCCACGAAGCGCCTATAATAAGTGCAGAGGCCAAGGAAGCTCCGTACTTCATGAACGTTAGATGGTCTTGGCCAATCTCGTACAGCAGAAATTTTGTCGGGGTCTGTTTGTATTCCATCCGAAGACACCACGTGACCAAGAAATTTGACTTCTTTCTGGAATAGCAGGCACTTCTTCGGGTTCAACTTCAGATGGGCATTCCTGACTCGCCCAAATACTTCTTGAAGATTTTTCAAATGTTCTGTAAAGTCCTGTCCCATAACAAGCACGTCATCAAGGTAAACCAGGCACGTCCTCCAGGTTAGCCCTCGCAGTACGAATTCCATCAATCTTTCAAAGGTAGCTGGCGCATTGCAAAGTCCAAAAGGCATCACGGTAAATTGATAAAGACCACTGCCTGCTGAAAACGCTGTCTTTTCCTTATCATCCGGATGAAGCTCCACTTGCCAGTATCCACTCCTAAGGTCTAACGTAGAAAACCAACGTGAGCCTGCCAACGTGCTTAATGTGTCAAACAATTCGTGGTAATGGGTAACTGTCTTTCTTCGTGACATCGTTTAATTTTCGATAATCGACACAAAATCTTAACGTTCCGTCCTTCTTGCCAACCAAAACTACTGGCGATGACCAGGGACTCGTCGACTCCTCAATGACTCCATCTTGTAGCATCTTGTCTATCATTGCCGAGGCATCTTCTTGTTTTGCTAATGGAAGCCTCCTAGATGGTTGTCGAATAGCTGGTGAGTCGCCAGTATTTATCCGATGCTGGACTATGTCTGTTTTTGTAAGGGCATCTGTATTCTTGGCAAATACTGAACTTTCCTTTTCTAGGAACTTGATTGCCTCCCTTCGTT
This sequence comes from Rutpela maculata, assembly GCA_936432065.2. NCBI lineage: Eukaryota > Metazoa > Arthropoda > Insecta > Coleoptera > Cerambycidae > Rutpela > Rutpela maculata. Next base: position 217,707,530 of record OW386286.2, read on the forward strand.
CATCCTCAGATAAATGCTCCAACTGGGTAGTCAGCAAGGTCAAAACTTCCTGGTCTATTTTCTTAGATGAACTTCTTCCCTCTGTTTGTTCCTCGCACCTCGCTACCCATGTGACCGGTTCATAGGAGCCAATCGGTTTGCCTTTCTTAATTTTCACAGAGTGGGAATTTAAATTAACGACTCTAATTGGGATTTTGTCTTTAGTCCGGGTTAAGGTTCTCGTTACAATAATATTGGGTAGGGACTTAATCGATTCGTCATCTTCAACTAGGCCAACACGGTACCCTCCAGGATTTCCTTCTAAAGCAGCATCGATCATTTGTTCTGAATGAGCAGGAATCTTGATCGTCTGTGTTGTTAACAACCTTGCTTTATGGAATTGGTCATCTGCGGTTGCCAGAATAAATTCCTCATTTCCAATTTTTAAGACTCGCTCCCCTACGTCAACAATAAATCCCTGCTCTCCCATGATGTCCAGACCCAAAATGAAATCATCCATAATGTCAGCCACAATGACCTTGTAATTGAACCTCAACCGCCCAACCTGCAGTTCCAAGCTGACCTCTCCATGGACCGCAGCCCTGTCCCCCGTGGCTGTCCGAATGATTACTCCATTTTGCTTCTTGTCAATCTGCAAGCCTGATATAAACCCTGGCCGCACTATTGATGACGTAGCACCGGTGTCAATAGTAAACACGCATTTTCTTCCATTCACATATCCTTGCAACAACAGACTGCTTGGAATTCTTTGAAGCTGGGAAATCTTTATTTCTCTGGGGGCACCGCATTCCCTAGCCAACACAGCCCCCTTGGTGCTGGCTATCTTTAGTTTTCCTGCTTTTCTTCAACATTCACAGCATTTACTCGACTCTCCGAGTTCTGCTGTCGACAGTCTCGTTTCATATGGCCCACCTTGCTGCAGTTGAAACATTTAATACCTCCGCTCGGCTTTCCTCTATTTTGTTGTTTTTCTTGCTTTCCGAGGCCATCCAATTTATCACATAATTTGGTGAACATTTTCTGTATCTCAGTCAACATGGGGTTCTGGTTCATTTCTGGTTGCGATTCTTCGAGAGTCACAGCTCGCACTCTCGACCTTGGAGTATCTCTGTAGGCGGCTTCTACTTCAAGTGCACGCACCAAAGCTTCGCTACTACTTTGGTGTCTTGTCAGCCTCAGAACTCGCCTGACCTCTTCGTCCCTTATGCCATCTAAAAAGGCCCCTACGGCTAATTGTTCCTGAAATTCTCTAGGTGCACTCGGATACGCCAGGTGTGCCAGTCTCTCTATCGCAGCTTCGAATTCCTGTAAACTCTCTCCAGCCTTTTGTGTTCGTGATTTTAGCTGGGCTTGGTATACTTGGGCGAGATGTTGGTCGCCATATCTCAAGTCCAATGCAGCTTCCAAGACTTTGAAGTCCCTTTGTTTATCCACTGGGATAGTCTGAAGCAACTCTGAGGCCTGGCCCCTTAACGCAAGAACTAATGCCATGGCCTTGTCCTCGTTATCCCAGTTGTTCGCACATGCTGCTGCCTCAAACTGCCTCTTGTAAGTCGTCCAGGAACTTTGGCCGTCAAAAGAAGGAGGTTTTAGCCGCTGACCTGATGATACCACCTGCTGGCTTCCTCTGTCTCTCAACTGTCTATTTCTCCTTTGACTTCTTCTTCGAACTTGTTTACTTTTTCTTTAACTTCATTTACCTCCCCTTTGACTTCACTTACTTCCTCCTTGATTTCACTCTTTAGTTCTTCATTGGCAGAAATGATTGCGTCCTGTTGTGTTTTTATTTGATTGCTCAGAATTTTCCGTCGCTTTTCTTGTTCTTCCTTCTCCTCTTGACGTCGTCTTTCTTCCTCTTGACGTCTTTTCTCCTGTCCTTCTTTGTCTTCCTGACGTCTTCTTTCTTCATCCTCTTTTTCTTTCTGACGCTGTTTTTCTTCCTCCTGGCGTTTTCTTTCTTGCTCTTCTTTATCTTCCTGCCGTTGCTGCGCCATCATTTTTTGGAATTGTTCGAATAAGTCCTGTATTTGTTTATCGGATGCCATACTTCTTGTTGTTACAGGCATACGATGAAATTAAAATAAAATAAATTTAACTGTCACGTCAATATCGGTAATGGAACTTTCTAGACAAATCTCGAAATAGCACGAAAGAGTCTTATCCAGAGTCTTTTGTCACTATCCAGTTCAGAGAATTTAATAATCTCCACTAATGTCCAAATAGAAAAGTTCTAGAAATTTTCACGCACTAAACGAGTCTTTTTCAGTGTCTCTATCACTTCTCAGTTCAAAGGATTTAATTATCACACTAATGTCCTAATAAAATGTTCTACAATGTCTCAAAAATGCACTATTTTCCTGTTTGAAAATAATTCTCGAACAAATGTCCAGTAAATGAGTCCTCCGTGTTAGCACTAACCCTCGAGAATACTTCTCGAACACTCCAGCACCACTTCAGAGCTCCTCTTGTCATAAAATTCCGCTTTCTGACACCAATTTGTAACGTGTTTCCACCCTTAGGAAACTACCCCTTGCAAAATCCGTGGGTTCCAAAAATTATAACAAGAGATGTCCACTAACACACTTTATTAAATATTTACTGGATACTTCACAATACTATTATTAATTTAAATACACTTTACTGACTAAAAATCACAATGTTTATCGCTTTGTTTATCTTTGAAGTCTTAACCTCACTTTCTATACTTTCTGAACTTCTGAACTACTCGCTGAGAATGCGGTCAGTCTTTTATACTTAAAAATGACAGATCTCGATTTTTCTGTGATGACGCCACCATTCTCTAGATAATTCCAGATGTCACCAGAACTAACTTCTGGTAGGTTTCTCGAATAGGTGCAAATACACTACATTCATTCAGACATTCGATCTGTTGAAATCTGCCTACTTTTTAGTAACCAACATAACCTTAAATTTTTAAGGGGTTGCAACATATTACATTATGTAGTGTGAAATTCTCATCGGCTGTCTAACAAAAATCAACAGATCGATTAAAAGGCTGATGTCAAATAAATGTCGATGAAATGACCTTTAGTACACAAAGAGTACACCAGGGTAAACCAAGTGTGTGAGTGAAAAAGATTTAAAAAGAAAGTTAAATTTCTACAATTTTTTATGCTCGAAATATTTATTATGTAACTGACACATAATGATATGGTTATATAACTTGTTATTAAAAAAAAAACACGAGTAACACCTGCATTTTTCTAATACAACCAAACAGTTAAAGGAAATAGTATATTGTGTATTGAGGTGTGAAAGCAATACATTCCCGGACGACGATGCAAAGCTGAGGCCAACAAGCATCATCGTCCGGGAATGTGCTTTCACACCGAAGTACGCATACTATTTTTTCTGAAATCACAATCAATATTGTTATAAATTAAGGAATTTGTATTAATGCATAACATTTCTTCATTACAATCTAACTGCTTACTATTAAATGCAATTTTAATGTGAGTTGGTTTGTCTGCGTGTATTTATTTACTGTCTAAAATATACCTAAAAACCGTACGGGAATGTTACTTTCCCGGCCTAGGCCGGTTTTGTTGATCGTTGCATGGCAACGGATCTTTTCCGGTCTGTTTTCTGATAGTTTCTTAGCAACGGACTAAAATACTGGAATTGTGCATTTTTCGATCTGAAATCGTGCCAAAAATATAGACATTGCCGATCGATTTCAGAAAAAACAATTTTTTGTAATTCCCTTGACAGAGCTTGCTAAAAAATATATGCTCCATTATTTCCCAGACTGTTTGTGCTCTTTGTATATATTGTTTTCTAATGGTTGATTTTTTGTTACAGGTAATAGAAATAGCGCAGAAGTAAAAAGGGCTACAATTGTGGGGAATCCCATGTTTAGTACTGACGAAGACAATGGAGAAACCACAAACACAACCTCAGCGGAGCTTCCCAATTTAGATGATCTCCAGTTAGATATGGATTACGATCAAATCATGCACTACTTTGAGAATCTAAAGGTAAGAGCTATAAAAAGCAAGTAGCTTAGTAAGGTTTAATTAAATTAATTGTACCTTAATTATGCTTTATATTGTATATATTTTATGTAGCTCTTTTGTGGAGCAGATAAATATTCGACAATTATTAAATGTATATGTATGGTGTGTAACTAAAGAAAAAAATGAACGAGCTAGAGGTTAGTGTTTAGAGACTGAGTTGCAGAATAACTGAATTTATTGACTGTTCCTGTTCTCAGGAAACAGAAGGATTCGTGATATGATAAGTATTACATCTGACTGATTCAGATTCACACTAGGGAAGTTTCGTAAATAAATTATTTGTTTCCAATTTTTAAATGTGATTTAAATACCTAAAAGCAGAGATGGGCAAAGGAAACTTTCCAATGAAAGTCCCCAGGAAATTTTCGGAAGTTTCCGAAATGAAGTTTTGATAAAAATGAAAGTTTCCAATAAAATATTTGGATATTCCAAAAGGAAACTGTCCTGGAATTTTGGAACCTTTCAAATATTCAAATATTTTATTGGAAATTTCCATTTTTATCAATATTTCGTTCCAGAAACATTCAAATGGAAAGTTTCGTTTACCCATTTCTGCCTAAAAGTAGCATAAAGAGATTTAGATTGTTTAAACATAGTTCATAACGTTCGTTACTTACTACCTTCCTTGGGATTGATCTTAAGGTGAGGTACGGTGCTGGTTTGGCGGCACCGACCGGTGGAGTTAAGACACGCGAGTTGGGTCCGGCACTTGGATGGGAGAGCGTGTCTCATTTCGCCGTCCTGGTTAAGTTTTGGAGTAGCATTAGCTAAACTTCATCAGGACATTAATATAAACAAGGCAAAAAATCTTTCATTACATAATCAGTGACATTTTTTGTTGGGTAATTAACTTTTTGTTTATGGAAGTGTCAAAAAGTATTTGTTCTTCATAATTCCAAAATTTACTTTGTCAGCATTTCTATTGACACGCATAAATTTGCAAAGTTACCAAATATGGTTTGTAATCCCAAAATTCAAATTCCCATCAGACCAGATAGCCCAGTCAATGAACGTTCAATAACATATAGATATACACGCACACACACACTTACAGACGCAAAGACATTTTTTTATTCGATATTTCAGTTCAGTCTGTTGTGAAACGGATATCTGTACAAGAAATTTTTTTCTACGATGTTTATTAAAATTTATTTTCAATTTATAATAAATTTATAATAAGTTAGAATACAGTCAAAAGATATACAATTCATTACTGAACCATAGCAGATACGAAAAAAAATAATAGAAACATTATTGTAGAAAATTTAGTCAGCTTTAGTTTTGCATATAGCCACTTTTTGATTAGGGCGTTTTCCAGATATGAGCGAAAAACCAAAAACCAGAACCTTCTTCGTGCCCCCTGCATCCCTCCCACCTCCTACGTTCGGGGACTTTTGGTATGTTTACCTCCTAAATAGTCCAAACACAGACCTCATGTCAAAAATTGTGATCTCAACATTTCTCTCTAGAAACCATTCATTGACTGGACTAAGAGAACAAATGCTTACAGTTACTTTAGAGAGTGCCCACCACTTGCAACTTCGCAGATGGTCAAATATTTTGATAAATCTGTCTGACTAAATATACCATGTCAATAATATACGTTGACAGAAAGAGTTTTCAAGAAACAAGTAGTTTACTTTATAAATGGGTAATAATAGTTGTATCAAGTAAAACATTTATTAACAATGAACTGTACAGAGGTGTTTCACAAGAACTGCTGTATTGCCGTATATTAGTTAAGCAAGTCAAAATAGGTCAAAAAAAAAGCAGATTTGACTTTTTTTTTGGTAAATTTGTTTAAAAAAAAGAGATTTTCAGTGGATATTCTCGATTAATAGAACAGTTTGGTCCTTGATCATGACATATGGACATAGGATGCTCAGACCGCTTGTCACCACTCGCCTGGGACAGTCTGTTAGATGATAGGACGAAATTAGGTCTTTGAAAGTATAAAAGGTGATTGTTATAATTTTAGTAGAATTATTTTGCAAACTAATAACTTTAACGTTCCTTAAAACTCTAAAATATTTAAAGTCTTGCATCTCCTTCTTATTCACAGAATCTTGGCAGATGTTTTGTGGTTCATGCATTATTCAAGTTGGCCTCCCTTTGCTGCATGGCACGTTTGCTAGCATTAGGCCCTATGTCATTGTTGCCTTACCAAAGGGTGTCTTCTTCACCATTTGCCATCTTGTTTTTCTGGACCTATCACTATTCTATATTGTCTTCTCTTTGGTTGATGTGGCCAAAAATTAGAGGATTCGGAAAAATGTGACGCTGGAGAGTGGTTTTGGGGGGGCTATTTCTTGGAAAATTGAGCTGTTGGCGAGATGAGGTTGTGGAAAAGTGTTTCATAATTAAATAAATATTAATTATGTATTTTTTAAATTATTATATACCAAATAGCTGAACACTTATCGTTTGTTGTTCATTCCCAGTTGCCACCTCGTTGAAGTGGTAGTATTAAGAAACTGTTTTTTTGAATAATAATGAATTGTTTTAATTATAAATTATCAAACTATATGTCTAATGTAGATATTACAACAAAATGAAATAAATTTAACTGAATCACATCAGTTTGGTTCGGATAAGAAAATAAATTTTGATAAAATGGAAATAAGATTCGATCATTAATAGCATTCATTGCTGAATTAATCCCAATAATTCTGAATCTTTCTGTATATTTTGTATATTGAAATCAAACGAAGATTTATACTATGTTTTCATTTTTTCATGCCCTGTTATAGATCAATGCATTCAGTTCAAATTGTTTTGCCTAAAAGTAACAACTAAGATATGATCAACATGAGTGGCAATGGTCAATATGTCGGTTATGCTGCACCTCTCTATGAATGAACCTTGTAAGGTTCACAAGTCTTAAATTGACTTGTTTCAATTATAACCTTAGCCTAATTTTTTTTACCTATCTTTACAATGGGATAGTCGTATTATCTATTACTTTACAATTCAATTAAAATATTGTAATCAGTTACCCATGGTTTACCATCATTGATTACAAGGATATTAATGGCTCTAAATTATGTAACTAGAACTAGGTATTTTCAGACCAGTTTCCAAAATATTCGTCCTTTAATCGTTACATATACACAATGTCCTACGTTTTCTGTTTTGTTACCATAATATACCCTTAGTAATAGTGGAAAATATTACTTTGTTACTTAACTAAACCACATATCAAAAAAATATACAAAATTTATTTTATTCAGACATTCATGTGAAGCTCAGATAAATTCTGATGTCTAATTTTGTATATTAACCCTTTCGGGCATGGTGGTACACCGTTTGAACCATGCAAATTGCGTCGTTCAATGCATGGTGGTACAAATAACGTACCGCATATTGTATATGCATAGTGGACTGTACACACTGTATATACTGTGTATACTGTAGTGTATGCTATGTATCTGGGTATCAAGCCAAAGTATATTTTGTTGCTTAGCAATCCCAATAACGAAAAAAAAGAACAGATGGGGCTTTTTGTGCATGATTTCCCGTGCCGGAAAGGGTTAAGTGGATCATTATGAATAAATATAAACAAGAAATAATTTTTCAATTCATTGAGATATATGGTTAAGTCAAGTTGTACAGAGTCAGAAATTAAAACATTATAATTTATGTACAGACATACCGTCCGATCACTAGTTCCCATTTACATCTTTTAACATTACATTGTTGTATTTTTTTATATAATTTTTTTTTTACTTAAACATAATCGCCATTTCGAACAGTACCTGATACTTAATCTTATTTTTTAAATACAGTTTTTTTTGTGTTGGCATTTCCATTCTATTTACATGAAAAAGACAGCCAAAGATTGCATATTGATGAAAACGTATTGTCATAATAAATGCTTGAGAATTTTTAAGAAAGGTATATTTGTCATGCAGTCAAGCACGTGTTTATATTTGTTAATTTTCAGTTTCTATCATAATGGCAGATACATAATTTTTATATACCTATATTGTATCGATATTTAAAATTAAAAAAAATTAGAAACACCAGTGGTAGGCCACAATCTAATAATTTTCATGGACCACAGTTCGTGAAATTTGTTTTGCTATAATAACTTTATTGCCATTTTGAGATAGGTACATAAAATATATGAGTGGTAAGTCATCAATTAAGTAAAAATAACGAAAAAAAAATTACAGTGTGTACATATTCACTTAGGTAAATATGGACTCTTACCATGATACTATGAAATAGAAGATACACTCGATACGAGTACCAGTTTTGACCTGCTGTGGGCATAGCGTCACTCTTTGGTCACTTTCAAGTTGAACCCGTGGAAGGGCGTGTCCGATGTTTGCCTAAAAATACATCGAAAACCATAAGGCCTAGAAAGCTGTTTGCAGACAGATATTTTACTTTTTAATATCATAAAATTCAAAGACTGCATTTGTCAGCATTTTTTCACTTGGCAATAAGGCCGCTGTGGGTTTAAATGTTGGTGAAAACATCTCCAAAATATTTGATGGAAGCACGTATGATCTTTTGCTCCCGTTGGTTTTTTAACAGGTTAAAAACAACTATTGGTATATTAGTTTCTATTCAATTTGTTTTATTTAGTATCAAATTTTAAGTCATTTAATTAAACACAATAAATAATAGTAGTAAATAACATACCACGTTATTTACTTTATTATTAAACAGTGCATTTGTCTAACGTTATTCAAGAAAATAGACAAACAGTTTATTCAAGAATGAAAAATATTTATTCTATTATTTAGTAATTTCAATCTCTCTTAGTGATACATTGCCCGATTCTTTAATGTTTCTATTAAGAAAATACATTTTGCATCTGTAAAATAGCATTTTCGAGGGACATATCAATGTGTTCTATCATGTAATTGTTACAAATATTTAATGGCTCTCCATTGATTTGCTCAAAATTCCATTCATTTTTTAACGCTGCAAGAAAATCTGAATTCATTTTATTAAACAACAGTCTAGCTCACATAGTTTTTACATCATTCTCTGCGCTGTTTCGTCCGCGAGGGTGTTCCTTATACTTAATTACAATTCTCTCAAAAACTGTTAATCCCAGAAAAAAAGTTTCAAATAAAAAATTAGCTCCATCCTTTATCTTCATATGTACTCGATATACACTTGGTATCTATTTCGAAAGATAAAAAAGTTTCTCGCTTGTTATATTCGCGCCTGTAAATTTTCACGTATCGTCATAGCCATAGAAAAAAAATCATATTTTCTGCACTTATTAAAAGTTGACCTTTATATTAACACATTTTGTTAACAAATATGAAGTCACAACACATTAAAAATTTGAGATTAATTAGTTTTCTCATTTTTGAATGAGTAAAACGAAAAAATAATTATTGTATGTATTATTTTATAATTTTCTCATATTTTTGGCTCTTATAGAGCGGGAGCTACGTGGCTTTTTCGACAGCTCATCGTTTTATGAACTTTGAGATATTTTAATGGTTTAATGGATGATAACGATTCATAAAATCGACTTCTGGCGGGGCACCTCCTGTCAGGAGCGTCACGAACACTGTTAAAAAATCAGTGAAATCATGTCATCGTTACAAGGCTCATTTTTTTGTGTGTACACATTTTATGTTTAGAACGAATAAAATATGATTGCCAGAAAGTGTGGGCCATCAGGAGGCGCAGCCAGAAAGGTAATAATGATACAATACATCTGAGGCATGGTACGGAGTCAAGTTAGCCGAAAGTGTTAAATTCCTGTATATTTAAGAGCCTATGGTACTTTTGTTGATACTAAGAACTTTACGGGGAGGCTATTCTATTGTTGAAGGAGCTTATATTTACGTTTTAAAAAGGAGCCAGAACTTGTAACGATGAGTGTAGAGTTCTGAGATGAAATATGCAAAAAAAAATCCAATTTTCTTCAAAAATCCTAAACATTTTTTTTCTGGCTAGCCTTACTGACGGGAGTTTCTTTCTGGGAATTTTTTTCTGTGTTCAAAACATTTAAATAAACATGCTCAACTTTAAAAAAGTTTGTAACGATGATGTTATACAACTCCCTTTTTTTACCTCTTTGACCTTTCTGGTTGCGCCCCTGATGGCCCACACTTTCTGGTGATCTTATTTTATTCATTCTAAACATAAAATGTGTACATACAAAAAAAATTGGCTTTGTAATGATGATATAATTTCACTGATTTTTATATCTTGAACCATGGCCAACTCGACGGGCTGACATATGCCAGAAGTCTATTTTGTCGTTATTTAAGTTCGATAGAATTAATCAGCGCGTAGAAAATGCTTGTAATGGTGAGTGTCTGAAAAAACCACTTAACTCCCGCACCATTATCGAAGGATAAGCTTCTAAACACTTCCGTTAAGGTTATTTTCGTTTACATCTAAAATAAAAATTGACCGCTGAACTAGTTGACTCTAACGTGACATAACAGCGGAGACTGTGGTAAAGGGAGGTATGCATGAGAGCGTATCTTACTTTCTTAGTATCATGGACTATTACCGTAGGCAGCAAACCTGTTTAACCCTTAATCGGTAAGTTATAAGATAAATAGGTAATATATTCAATAGCAATAAAGAACAAAGTCTTTATTTTGAAATAAACTTGAATCACTCAACTCTTAAATAGTATTTTTCTTGACTGGGGGGTGATAAATCTTGGCTCTATAAACTACACATAAATTACGCCAAAACTATAAAGTTTTTCTCTTGAAGCATGTAATGGTCAATTACATCGGTTTATTTGCGAGGAATTACATATATTTTAGAGTAGGTCTCATTCGACTATTAATAAAAAATTAGTGGCCAAGATTGGGATGCCACATAGACAGATATGTTGTTTAAAAATAATATCTTTTATTTCTGGGTACACAATTTTTGAAAAATATTATTTTGGGTGTTCAGCTGAATACCCAAAATAATATTTTTCATATATCTCATTATTAATAAGAAAGTTGAGGGAAGAAGGAATCTCCAGGTGGCTCCTATGTGACAGCACTGATCACGAAAGAATTATGAAATTTTCAAATATAAACATGAAATTTTTGTACATTCATACGTTTTAAGATTATGTATTTACTTAATTGAACTGAAATTTGTATGGGCGCTTTTCTAAATTCACCGGTGAGTGCACCGATCTCGACCGGTTTCTCACCGAACCGTTCCAAAACCAAGTCACCAAAAATAAGATGTTTCTAAATTTACCGGTGTGATCAGCTGTTTGAACCGGTAAGGTACCATATCTACCAGGTTTTTGAGTTGGAATTTCGGTGAATATATAAAAACAATACACTTCGCATGGCTGTTTCTTTATTGCGCATGATGGGAACTGCCCGCGAAGTTGGAACCAAAACAAACCTACTGGTAAACCGGAAAGCCTCACCGAAGCGTTCCAAAATGTTTAATCAACCGCATGCAACCGAATATTTACCGGGAAAAAATGTTTCTAACCGGTTCCCTCCACCGGTGAATTTACTGGTGAATATTGAAAAGTGCGGTATATGTTGCATAAAAGTTCACATCTAAAGCAAAAAAAAAAATATTTTGAAAAAGAGCCTTTTATACGTTTTTCTATGAATAGAATAAGAAATGCTATGACATTTTAATTTTAAACGAATAAAAAGTAACAAATTAGTAATATTTATTTTGCAATTTTGATTTTAAATAATGTTTTTCTTTCTTTTAAAGGAGTCGAATGCCTGAGTAGAAGAGATCATTGCAAAGATCCGCGACATATTGTTGTCCTTCAGTGAGCAATATCGAGCGAGTGCCCTAAATGGCAACATAACAAGTCCTGATCCTATTCGAAACATCAACCAAAGTTTCGATTACTTTTTCGATCACATCAGTGAGTCGTATGCTTAAAATAATTGTACTTACTACACAATTAGGGTCAATTACAACAAAGGAAAACTTAAACCTTATAATGTATCATCATGTATACCCATTATATAATAAACGCAAGACTGATTAAAAATTGCTTACAATTTATCCTATTTTAACTAATCATATTGTGAGAAATGTTCAGGTTTTAGTTGGCATATTTTGCTGTACAATGTATAAAGGTTATAAAATTGTAGTATTGAGGTACACGTACATTTGAACTTTTGAATTTATTTCGATAAATGTTTATAAAGGGTATAACAACGATATAATGGTCTTTGTTAAGGATTTTTGCAGTGATCAAAAATAATTATCTAGTCAAAAACTAATAAGCTTTATTTACAAATAAAATAAAAATATTTTATAATGTCTATAAAGTATTTGCCATATGTTATTATAAATGCACAAATTATGGTTCCTGAAAAAGAAATATGCTTTATGCTTCGTATCATAACTGTTACTTTTAATTTTTTACTTTGCCAGTAGCGACTATTTCAGCTTTAAGACATGAGTAGGCCCTAATGCACCTCTTTTGGGATATGCTCTTCAATATTTGACAGTTTTTTTGAAATAGTTGCTACTCTTTTTATTTAAATTTTGTACAATTTTGTATAATATAATTGTGTATATAGTATAGAATGTGTATATCTCCCCGACTGATATTATACATGGGAATTATAATTTACTGTTACTTACTATTTACAAAAATATATGAGTATGTTATAATAAATTATTTTGTGCTTAAATATTCTAGATTTTGTGTTTATTGTATATGTTTGGCATGCAAAAATGGTGTATTTTTTGTGTACATAAGGCAAAATAGGCGGACTGCTTGTTGAGTTTATCATAGGCTGCTTCAGCTGAAAATGCGGTATCCCCAATCTAGTCTCCATTATAGTTAAACGCTAACGTATCCAATCGAAAAAAATGTGTATATCTTTTGTGTCTAGGAGCTCTTGGGGAGTTAGTGAGTATCATTAGCACAATTGTGTGGAAGCTTTTAGAATACTCACCTTTCCCTTTTTTTACGGGTCTATAGCACTCATTTCTCCAAAAATCTTCCATACTTTTTGTTATGCACTAGCCAACAAAAATTGTTGAGGCACTGTATAATGGCATTAGTTCAAAAATCCCACATTTAGAAATGGGTAGAGATGTAAAAAATACCGTATTTTTACTTACTTACTTTTATTTTTTGGTGTATAATACCTTTATATATTATCATTTAGAAAATGGTATTTTATTTAAATATAGAAATTTGACAATTTTTAAATAAAAAAATCTTGTTTTCCATTAATCCTCTTCTGCAGTTTTGTAGATAAGTTAAAATGACCATCTGCATTACTTCAAATTAAAGACAGATTGACAGATAATTTTATACTGGTGCTATTGAAACATTTTATACCATACATGAAGTATGTATAATACAGTGGTATTATACAATTATATTTTACGTCTTCACATCTCGAAGAGATAGATATTTCATTGAAAGTAGTTTGATAAATTTTGGTTCTGGTAATATTTAAAGGATATTGTTTTTTTAAAAATGTTCATATATAATTATATTGTAATACTGTAGCGTATTGCTAAGAAATAATGACTAAATCAATATTTAACTCATGTAGAAAGAATCAACCATCAGTATTCAAAGGGTTGTCACTTCTGATTTTTTACATTTCACACGCTTGTATGGATTCGTAAATCATTAAATTTTATACAAAGCTGCTCTAATGGACGCTATACAGACAGGAAAACCTCGACAGACTTGATCTATGGTGTAAAGAAAATAAGTTACCACTTAATATTAATAAATGTAATGTTCTCACATATTCTTGTAAAAAAGATATTTTAATTTTTCCGTATAATATTGACGATGTATTGCTTAGTAGACCGGAATATATCAAGGACTTAGGGATATTTTTTGATTCAAAATTAACTTTTAATTATCACATTGATCAAGTAACTTTAGCTGCCAATAGAAATTTAGAATTTGTTATGCGTAATTCTCGTGAGTTTTGCGATGTATCTACAATTAAATTGTTATACAACTCATATGTCAGATCCCGACTAGAATATAATTCTATCATTTGGTGTCCAAATTACATAAAATATATCGAGGCATTAGAAAGAGTACAACGAAGGTTTTTAAAGTTCTTGTCATATAAAGAGAATAAAGTGTATCCTCCTATAGGTTACCCACATGATTTGTTACTTGAAACATACAACTATAAATCCTTATTGGTTCGTCGTAGCATGCATTCTGTAATGTTCCTGTTTAATATGGTAAATTTTGTTCATGATGCAAGTGAAATATTAAGCAAAATCAATTTCCACGTACCCACATACACAAGGCGTCGTTGGGAAACTTTTTATATAAAGACGGCTAATACTAATATATTGCATTACTCTCCTTTGTACGTGATGTGCCGTAATTATTCCACAGTGCAAGATAGCATTGATATATATAATTCTAGCAATGTACATATAAAAAATACTTTTTTATCGTAATTCTGTTAATTTTGTTTTATATTCATTTTGTTATTCACCTTACTTGTTTTTATACATGTTTGTCCTATTATGTCATGTTATTTGTATTTCTACTGTGCTTTCTTTTTGTTTTAATTTGTATCAAGTTTTTAACATTGTATTGTTGTTGTGTTGTTCCCTATCCTGTAACTGGGATATAATCCCGTTGGATAGTTGTATGTAAATAAATAAATAAATGAGGCTATAAGAGGATGAACTTTTCTATTTTTGGTAAATAAATTATTGTTCATGAGAAATAATTTTAAAAAAATGATTGTGGTGGAAAATGCAAAAATGTATATTACGTCAAATGCATTTCAGTTAACACATTCGCGGACAGTCAATAAATGTTGAGGGCTGCCCATGGTGCACTAAGTAAATATTAAGAAAAAAACAGATGTAAACAGATATAAAACCCACTTTAACGAAGGGCCGCAATTGCAGTCATGTCCTCGGACATTTCGGCTAAAAGAACTGCAATTGCAGTCCTGTCCACGAATGTGTTAAGCTGGTCAACACCTACTCTCTCAAGGATACGATTTCATCCAGCTTAAGTGAAATATCCTATATAGTCAATGTGAAATCGAGAACTTTACTTACTTTTCAGTTTAAAACAGAACATAATTAGAAAAAGTTGTTAAAACGAACATAAATATTTTAAAAATTTAATGAAGTTTAGAGCAAATTTTTCTAATTATATTTTGCTCAAAAGTGAAAATAAAGGTGGTTCTCTTCTCTCTTGGGCTAATTTGTCAGATTGTTTACCATGTGACACATATTTTAACCATGATATATTGCTCTCAAAGATAATATAATTTCTTATGAAGAATGAATTGTTTGCAAAAAATCGATGATAAAAAAGTTCTTCCTCTTGTTCTAATCATCCGTGGACATACTATGTATTTATGGGAGTGGTAATTTCGCTGCAAATACAAAGGACCCCGCACCAAATGCACGGGTAATTTGT
Source organism: Rutpela maculata (assembly GCA_936432065.2). Classification (NCBI taxonomy): domain Eukaryota; kingdom Metazoa; phylum Arthropoda; class Insecta; order Coleoptera; family Cerambycidae; genus Rutpela; species Rutpela maculata. Next base: position 217,722,935 of record OW386286.2, read on the forward strand.
TGTCGACGGAATCGTTGCAAATTCAAGGCATAGAATCCTTAGGTCATTCTCAGTGAAAACTATTATAGATAAAGATCCAAAATATTTTTATTTTAAAAATAAAGCAGGTCGAAGCACCAAAATTCAATATTTTAAAAACACGATTTTACGTATTTTTTATCGAAACGGTAAATACTTTTAATATTTAATTTGCTTTAAGAATATACGGTGTGTGTAGTCGCGGGCTAGGCATGGGGAGTAAGAATTACAACATCGCGTGTGCCAGCTGGCTGAAATGAAATAACAGAGCTGGGATGCTCCACCGACGGACGAATTTACGGCTGCCGGTGTTGTCATATCTCTCGCGCTACGTGAATGTACATGCCTAATGGGAAATTACACGCACGGTAATACTCATGTACAGTGTAACATAGGAAAATACATTATTCTAATATTCATATAAACACAGAATATTCTTATGCAAATAAGAAGAATCCTATTTTTATTCCAATGGAAATCAGCACAACAAACAAAATACAATCGAGATCGGATGATTTGTTTTCCTGATATATTTATAAAAGTTACTAAAAATTAAAAAAGTTTGCGTGCATAATAGAAAAAAGTGTATTTTTGTTGGAACTCAGAAAATAAATATACCTTTTTCCTTCTGTTTTAATGATTCTAGGCCACAAAAGTTCTTTAGCTTAAAAAATGTGATTTCGGCATTTTAAAGTAAAATTGACATTTTTATTGCATAATATTTAAAAACCACAGGACAAATTCACATCATGTTGCTATAGTAATAAAAATAAAGCATAATATTATTTAATTTATATATTTATTTACATAAGTACGCAATATATTATTCATGTAACTGCTTTATATAAATCAATACATAAGTTCATTTCGATAAAAAATAAGTAAAATCGCGTTTTTAAAATTTTGAATTTTGGAGCTTCGACCTGCTGTATTTTTAAAATAAAGACATTTTGGAACTTTAACCATAACAGTTTTTGTTGAAGAAGAAGCTGTATCCGCAGAAGTGAAAGAAAGAATGTGGAGCTGTTGTCAAAGAGAACAAAAGGCTGCAAGATGGAGATCACCCTTGGAGTCACTCCTTTCCATGTCGAAGTGGAATGTAGAATGCGAAAGGACAAGGGTCGGGGCATACAAAGGCTTAGCTCTACCTGTATGAGCCCAGGTCATCGATCAGTCAGAGGATGACTGATACCTCTCCGTTCATAAGTTCACTATTCGCTAGTTGAAACGACTGGAAACATGATAAAATTCATCTTCCCGAAGATCTGAAATGGATGCAAACTAAAGGCTCGTATATCAGCACCACTTGGTAAGTACTCTAGTGTATTCTAGGCCGAGATATGTGCCATTTTGTTGTGTGTAAGAGAAAACCTCAGAGTGTTTCGTCGATAAACACATTTATACATGCAGCAGCAGCCAAGTGGCCTTGGGGGCTTTTGTATCAAGCAAGGTGCTCTAAGCTGGTGCTGAACCATCAAAACAATTTAAGGCAACTGTTAACCTCATATGGGAGCCTGGACACAGTGATATGAAGGGCAACGAAGAAGCCGACCATTTGGCAGGAGAAGGAACAAAATCTCCTTTTCCTGATCCAGAGCCAGCCTTCAGTTTGCCAAGAACGAGATTAGCAAGACTGAGCTATGGCACAGTTTAACAACCATTGGGCTCAGGCTTCCGGAATGAGACAGACAAGGCACTATATAAAGAGACCTTCGACTGACTGTCCTCAATAGCGAACAATTAAGACGGATGGTAGGCCTGATAACAGGACACTGTCCTTTGAACGAGCACCTGTATACAATGAGGTTGAAAGATGATCCTACTTATTGAATGTGTGGAGCGGAGGATAAAACCATCACTCATTCTAATATTCTATGCTATTGCGCACCAATAGGAGCATTCAGGTATAGATATATCTTGGAGAGTAGTTTCAACAGCTGGAGAAACTCATGGTAGTAACTGTTCTATCTATATATCTTTTTATGTTCAGAATAAGATACGGTCATTTGTTTAAGTTCCGACATCTGATCAGGGCATGCTGGTGGTGTGCAGCATTTAGATCTATCAGTTGGCAGACTATTACCTAAGATAATCTTGGAATGCCCAGTAGCTCATTAAGGGCCAGTTTTACAATATCGGATTAAGCGGAGTGCGGATTAAACTACGGCCTTGAAAAAACGTCTGTTTTAGAATGTCGTTAATTTTGTTTTTATATGTAATCGAAATATTTGATTAGTTATTATTTATTTATTATTATTTACTGTTTAATGACGACGAAGAAATTATATTAATGTAATAGAAGGTGTTCGAAGTTCTAAGTTTAAACTCCACAGTTTAATCTAACATTATAATACTGGCCCTAACTAGGCAGTGGGTCGAACCCAAGAGGTAAGTTAAGTTGGCAGCCGAAAACCATGATTGGTAGTCTACATTAAACTGTAAATCCCTAGGTACAATACGCTAATTGTGGCACAGTTGCCTAGGTAGCTGTTATCGTATCTATTTACATTAGAGGAACTAAGGGCCGGTTTTATAGGTACAGTTTAAACCAAAGTTTAACTAGAAGATTCTGTTGAGGTTCGAAATAAAAGTAAATAGCGTATTTAGCAAAGTGTATATTAAGCACATTCATCAAACAGGAAATTAACAAGAACCTTTTAACAAGAACTCAAAAAGACGCTTCTCACAGCAGTTTTTTTACTATAAAAATCATTTGATAACTATCGATAATAATTGTCAATTACAACTATCAATACCACAGAATCTTTATTCAAAATTATTAATAATTTCCTATTTGATCTGCTTAATATACACTTTGCTAAATATGCTATTTACTTTTGTTTCGAACCTCAACAGAATCTTCTAGTTAAACTTTGGTTTAAACTGTACCTATAAAACCGGCCCTTAAACTGTTAAAATAATTTGTACTTTTGATAGATTAGATCCTACAGGACTTTCAATACTCACATGTTGATTTTAGTCTTTAACAGTTTTGTAGGACAAGGAATCAACTTATAGTCTATCATCCGTTTTAAGAATAAAGTACTTACTTTTGAGACTTCTCGTTTTGACCAATGAGAAATGGGGAAGCTACTCCCTATCTAAAACCGATGCTTCGTTCTTAAACTGAATGACTAATATAAAAAAGTTACACCCAAACAAGAAATGTGTGGAATCTATAGCCTCTGCCTTGATGATTTATTTGTTGTTAAATATAAATATAAGTTGCAGACTTCAAATTCTTGAATAAACAATTTATATATAATTTACTTGAGTATACAGAGTGCTTTCCTGATATTAGTGATAAACATTATCTACGTTCAACAGTGTCAATTGTAGAAACTTCTTCGCCAAAAGCGCTCAGAATCATCTTGGCTCAATATGCGTAGCCTTAAAAATTATAGTTGATATTCTGTCTGCTAGATAAATTGTACACTTGTGCATTTTCTCTTAATTCAGTTCAAATAAATATCTACTGATAATGACTTTAAAACCGAATATGCATATTTCCTTACTATATAGCCCTGTAAGTGCGAGACGGGGGATAACTATTGTAATATGAATTTGCAGTGAAACCAGCTGCTCTTGTCAAAAGAAATATATAAAGTTTTGTTGAATTTTATGCCATAGAATTTCAGTCTCATGCAGTTGTTCCATCAGGTTATTCAAAAAATCCGAAGTGGCAACCAAATGTCATTTCGAAGGAGTCTGTTAATTATAGGTATGTAAACATCGATTTTTGCCTTATTTGCATCGTATATTGTCGTCTTTACTTTCACATATTACTGTTGGCTAGTGCATAGAATATTTTAAATACAGTATTATTATTTTACCAGAAGCAATCCTTAATATAAATATAACAATAATTGTTGAAACTAAGGTTTGTAAAATGTATTTTCCATTATTTAATAAGTTATAAAAAACTGATATAAAGAACTTTGCTTATGAATGTATATATAAAATGTTATAATTGTTAATTATATTAGAATTACCCCTATCCTCTCAGATATTCTGCTTGAAAAAGAAGGTTAAATAAACGTTTACACTCTGTAGTTTCGAAATATACTCAATTTAGGGCGTTTTATACATAACATTCCCATTATGCTATGAAGATTTTTTGTAGTATAGTTTTATTTATCATTGACTTTCTGTCAAGACACATTGGTATTGTATGCCTGTTTAAAAGCAGTTAGTAAAGTGTTGTCGATCGCACATATCATTTAAAAGAGAAGTAATAAATAAGTGACAGAAATAAAATTATTTGTTTAATTTACATAAAATCTGTGTAGGTAGTTTGTTTTATTTTTGGTTATATATTTTGATTGTTATTTGAAATTCGTAATTTTGTTACTATTGTTTACTTTTATTTTTTGTAATGTATGTTAAAAGAATTGGTGTAAATTGAGTAAACTGATATATGTACAAGTACAATATTGTAAGTTACCAAACAAATCAGTAAAAATAAAGTATTTGTAATTGGATGAAGTTTTTTTTACTTTTGTGTTAGATGGAAAAATGTCTGCGGAAATGTTAGCTTAATATTGATTAGTATATCTACATACTAATCTTCTGATGGTGTAATTAAAAGCTATGATGCAGTCAAAATTAACGCTCTTGTGTTACTTGATTATTTTAAAAGGGTTTTTTAGATTTATTTATATGAATTGTGATTAATCATAAATTTATGTAAAATATATCTTTTCTAATGGAGCAGGCATGGATCAATCTTGATATACTATCTCGATACGAAATGTTGGGCAATGTTAATCATGGTTAGTACTTCCCCCAGAGAAATGTCTCACTTCTAGTGACTTGTATATCAGCGTAAAAGCAGAAGTTATGCAATATTAGGCAAGAATATGGTAGTGAATATGCCATTATTTGGAGGAGATACAAAGCAGTCAAATCTTTGTTTATTATAGACGTTAGGCAAATAAAAAACCCCTTCTCTTCTTATTAGAAGAGATTCGGCAAAATTTATAGGATGGGATAACTCGTTTCCTGACATCGGTGATTGACCTTAGTCATGGAAATAGGTTAAATAAATGATTAAAAATTAATTATTAATTAAAAATATTTAAATCTTACTTTATAAATCATGTACAAAGAATTGTGGTCAATATTATTAATAATAATATGCAACAACTAATCCTATTATCATAATAAATCAATTGTTTGATATACAGGTGTCCCAGCTCTATTTAGACAAGCATTATCTCGGGAACGGTTAGACATAAAAAGAAATGTTTAATAGGAAAGTTATTCTGCTTTAAAAGACACATTTAACCATTTTATTTTCAAACGTACAGGGCGCCTCAAAAAGACAGCAGCTTATGCAACATTACTTTTTCAAACGAAACACCCTGCATATTTTTGCATTTTTGGATTCTCCTTTTATTTCCGAACAAATTAACTGTGTTCTAGACCTATCATTAACGGTTTACGATATATCAATGGTTTAATCTTGATTCAGTCATGTTCCATATTCTTAAACTAATCAGGCAGCAAGACACAGCACCACCGTATAATTCGAACCTTGCAACCCAAGCAGCATTCAAAGTGATGGGAACTGGCATCTGAGGCATCGGAACTTTAATACAGTAGGAATGACATAACTGTTACTAAATTTGCGGCTTTAAGGTAATATTCACTTTGTGGTATGCATTTGTAGTAACAATTATGTAGATTCTACCGAATTCAGGCATTGTATAGTTATAACACTTTCAAGTAACTGCCGCAGAATCTGCAACGTCGCAGTTACTACTCTGCATTACTTTGAAGCATCCTCAACTGCAAAGTGAAAATTGGTAGTAATGCCGACCGCACAGCGTTACCAAAGGACCACTTCAAAGTAACGATAACTTCAAGTGTTCAATTTTAAGTCCCTGATACGTTGTTGGGAAATTTTCTGGAACCTCATTGTTGTTTAACTTATTAGTGACATCTTGAGTAAAAAAGAGGTTATTTCTACGAACATAGGGTCTTTGAAGTTATTTTTACTACTCCCCACTAATTGAAAATCACTACAAAGTTATATATACCTTAAAACCTACTATAAAGCGATATCAACTTTTAAGACAATTTATATCATTATTGGCATTGAATAAAATGGCGGCATCTGAAATGCTCAGTAAAAACAAAATAAAAAAGTTAAACAGTAGGAGAAATAGTGATTCTTCAGAATATGATGCAAACATGAAAGATTATTTCGCCACAGCAAAACCATCATCTTTGGTAACAAGTGCAAAAGTGTTCCCATCAACACAAGGAGAAGAGTAATCGAAAACTATAACAGTTGTAGTGATTAATGATACTGTGTACTGCTCGAAAATTACAACTTGTCTTTAACACACAGATTGATTGATAGTTCAGTTAGTGATCCACTGAGCATATTAAATGAATTTGCCGATTAAAAACTCCAAATTTAATAAATATTGTGTCGATGGGGAACGGACAATGTCGGTATAACGGCGTAAGACATTATTTATGTATAAATAGTAATAGTATAAATTAGATATTATTTAACAGTTTATTAAAATATTGGACCTCCTCTTCTTATCCACCTTTCAGGAAACTGATTACCAATGGCCTGTCGAACATTTCTACTAAAATGTGGTGGTGCACCTTCAAGTTGTAATCACATATTATTTGTAATGTAATCAGGAATATGCTCGATTATTTGTGGAAACGTATTTTGCGTAAAATCTAAGAAGGATGAATAACATAATCATGTACAATTCCTTCCCTTACATTTAAACTCTGGTTCTGATTTTTCTGTGCAACATGAGGGTTTTCTCTGGCATAATAATGGAAATTGTGCCTATTCACAAATCCGTTGCGATGAAACGTTGATTCATCCGTGAACAATACAAATTTGAAAAATTCTTCATTTTCTCCAATTTGATTTTGAGCCCACTGGCAAAAATTTAATCTAAGATTTAAATCCACATCACAAAGCTCTTGATGCATCTGAGCTCGATAGGGGTGAAACATATTTTTACGAAGACATAGGGGAACACTAGATTCACAGATCTCTAAATCCCTACTTAAATCCCGAACACGTGCCGTAGGATTTTCGATTACCGCTAAAGTTATAGCCAGCTCATTTTCTTCATTACAATACATTTCGTCGTCTCGCCTTCTTTTCATATGCAAAATTTCCAGTACGTTCAAATTTTCTAGAGACCTCACATCAGGACATCTCCTATAGGGATATTTTTGACCATACATTCTTGATGCCAATAAACAGTTTCCATCATATTCACCAATAACATAACATTTACCATAGATATTAAATCTTATTGACAATAATTATAATTCGTATTTTTAAATATTAACAATATTAATTCAACTTAATCACGATAATCTTAAACACATTCGAGAAATGTCATAGAATAGACTGAAAAACAAGCGCAAAACAAAAGACCAAAGCCATACTAGATTTTAATGCTAAAATAAAAAGCACCTCAATTTACGCAAAACTTATTTGAAATAATCATATCTCAAAAACGGTTTGAAATAAAAAAATTAAGTGTATAATATTAGAATGTGGGGAATTTTATGCTTTATTCATCCATGTAAAAAAATATAGGCATTCCATTTAAAAAATTTGAGAAAAATAATAATTAAATAACAAGAAATGTAAACAAATATTTTGGACACTCGGTATAATAATAATTTATTTCAAAAATATTTTTCAGTAAATGCATCATTATCGAATAACACCCTACATTTTTAGAAAAAACAATTAATAAATCACGGAGATATGGTAGTCAAAAAAAGTTTGTAATTTGCCAAAAAAACACGAAAAAAAATTATAACTTGGCAACGCTGCATCCGATTGGCAAAAAATTTCAGGGTGTAATTCAGGACCCTTAGACGCTTAACTGGCGCCAAAAAATTAGAGAGTATTACATTAAAAAAATTATACATTCTTGTGTAACTCCTTTTTGTGACACATTGTATAATTGAAAATAATTTCACGTTATAGTAGAGATGAAACATTGAAAGTTCTGTTAAAAAAGATTTTTTATAAAGTTACCCGTTTTTGCACAATCTTCCGGGGAAGCACTAACTGGACACCTTATGTATTTCCAAGAACTTAAGTCTTATTTTCTTTAGTTATCTTCTATTTTATGCCCAAAGATGTAATATCACTTTCGATTGTACATAAAAAGGGGAAGAGAACAAAAAAAAAGAAATCTAAAATCGGAGCAATGGTTACTGAGATATGTCCTTCTAAAAGAAACGGTTCTGGCGGCCATTTTTTCTAAATGGTGGCTTTAGCTCACATCGGGATTTTTCGGGACTTTAATATCCTCATCATACATGAACACAGCTATCCATTTCGATAAAGAAATAGCTGTCCCCAGATAGTTCATACTCAAATCTGGATTTGCCTGCACTATTTGGAAGAAGCAGCATATTTTCGAATCTTCCAAAAATCCGTTGTATTACCTCGGGTGTGGTGGGGAAATGTACAAATTGTAATCATATTGCAAGTTAATTGTCTTTCAAAATATCAAGCCTCCTCTGCAGACAATATCACGAGCCGCCACTGTTGTTGTTACTTTAAAAGTGGTGACGGCAACTGCAACAATTTCACTGTGTAGTTATATTTACCTAGATGTAGCAAATGGAACCAATGATGCTATAAGATCTTAGTAACTGTTGCTACCAACTTATTTTCATGTTGGTAAAATGGGCAGAATCGATATAGGTAATTTTTTTTTTTTAATTGGCAACGCGGTAATAACTGTTAAAGTGTCACTGTCACTGTGTGCGATGGGAATATGTGGATTAAAAATGACAATTATTATACTTTTTAAGTACTTTTTATTATCTGATATTATTTGGAAAGAGCACATATCGAACAATTTTTGATGGATGCCCCTGACGGTGAGCATCTTATGTCAGAGGTAGGTGTTTATTATGATCTTGCTTTTATGTACCTATTTAAATGTTTGGGTTTTTTAGGTTGCATTGATATTGGGAGTTTGCGGTGCCTGCCGTTGCGGTGAACTGACCTTCTTAAGCGTCGAAGATATGAGATAAAGAATAATATCTATATATATCCATATTCTTTAATGGTGTAAAAGATTACAATGGTTTACCAGAGGAAATTAAACAAGCTAGAAATTTACTTGTTTTCAAGAGGAAGTTAAAGGTTTACCTGGCAAGCTAAATCTAAATGTAAATGTGCAATGTATCTAGTTGTTAAATGTACCTACCAAAGTTATTGTTAGTTTGTTTATTAATATTACCTTCTAGGTTAAGATAATATTTACTATATGTTACTATTATTGTTTGTATTAGCTTTTTTGCTAAATAAAGTTTCTATATATATATATATATATATATATATATATATATTTTAAGACAATTTATATCATTATTGGCATTGAATAAAATGGCGGCATCTGAAATGCTCAGTAAAAACAAAATAAAAAAGTTAAACAGTAGGAGAAATAGTGATTCTTCAGAATATGATGCAAACATGAAAGATTATTTCGCCACAGCAAAACCATCATCTTTGGTAACAAGTGCAAAAGTGTTCCCATCAACACAAGGAGAAGAGTAATCGAAAACTATAACAGTTGTAGTGATTAATGATACTGTGTACTGCTCGAAAATTACAACTTGTCTTTAACACACAGATTGATTGATAGTTCAGTTAGTGATCCACTGAGCATATTAAATGAATTTGCCGATTAAAAACTCCAAATTTAATAAATATTGTGTCGATGGGGAACGGACAATGTCGGTATAACGGCGTAAGACATTATTTATGTACAATAAATTGAATTGAATGAAATTAAATGTAAACTGATCACTAAATAAATATGAAAACTGTTATGTATTTTTCCATTATTACACACCTTACGTTAATAAATATATTTATCCAACACTTTCATATAAAGTTATCTTTATTGATAATATTTTGAAGGTATAAAGTGACTCATAAGTCACTAGTGAGATAAAGTAGTAAGCTAAAGTGAGGTAAAGTGATTTAGTCACTGAAGAATAATTTTAATATAAAATAAAGTCCAAGGAATTTATTTGTCTCCATTATATGGAAAATTAACAAAACAAAGAACCCATGCACTAACACTTATTTATTTATATTTATGTTAACATTTATTGTCATCATATTCGATTTTCCACAAAGAAAACTGCTCTTCTGTACACAATTTTTCTCTATACTAGTAATGACGTCTGTATCTCCTGACTCGTTGTGCTGCTCTCCCTGAATTTTTTTAGCAATAACAATCTTGTTGAGACTGAATCTTCCAAATAACCCTCCGGCACGATGGATGATTTCCACACACCGTGACGTTTAAGGGTGGTAATGTCACCCCCAGCATTGGCCAAGAGTTGATGAAGAACAGCGCATGCTATGGCCAGTATACAAATCTGCATCTGGCAATTGCAAATAATCAGCTACAATTCTTGGAATTTTTGAGAGCTTATTTAATCCAACGCATTGGACAGTGCCTTGATATATATATATATATATATATATATATATATATATATATATATATATATATATATATATATGTATCTATATATATATATATATATATATATATATATATATATATATGTATCTATATATATATATATATATATATATATATCAAGGCACTGTCCAATGCGTTGGATTAAATAAGCTCTCAAAAATTCCAAGAATTGTAGCTGATTATTTGCAATTGCCAGATGCAGATTTGTATACTGGCCATAGCATGCGCTGTTCTTCATCAACTCTTGGCCAATGCTGGGGGTGACATTACCACCCTTAAACGTCACGGTGTGTGGAAATCATCCATCGTGCCGGAGGGTTATTTGGAAGATTCAGTCTCAACAAGATTGTTATTGCTAAAAAAATTCAGGGAGAGCAGCACAACGAGTCAGGAGATACAGACGTCATTACTAGTATAGAGAAAAATTGTGTACAGAAGAGCAGTTTTCTTTGTGGAAAATCGAATATGATGACAATAAATGTTAACATAAATATAAATAAATAAGTGTTAGTGCATGGGTTCTTTGTTTTGTTAATTTTCCATATAATGGAGACAAATAAATTCCTTGGACTTTATTTTATATTAAAATTATTCTTCAGTGACTAAATCACTTTACCTCACTTTAGCTTACTACTTTATCTCACTAGTGACTTATGAGTCACTTTATACCTTCAAAATATTATCAATAAAGATAACTTTATATGAAAGTGTTGGATAAATATATTTATTAACGTAAGGTGTGTAATAATGGAAAAATACATAACAGTTTTCATATTTATTTAGTGATCAGTTTACATTTAATTTCATTCAATTCAATTTATTGTACATAAATAATGTCTTACGCCGTTATACCGACATTGTCCGTTCCCCATCGACACAATATTTATTAAATTTGGAGTTTTTAATCGGCAAATTCATTTAATATGCTCAGTGGATCACTAACTGAACTATCAATCAATCTGTGTGTTAAAGACAAGTTGTAATTTTCGAGCAGTACACAGTATCATTAATCACTACAACTGTTATAGTTTTCGATTACTCTTCTCCTTGTGTTGATGGGAACACTTTTGCACTTGTTACCAAAGATGATGGTTTTGCTGTGGCGAAATAATCTTTCATGTTTGCATCATATTCTGAAGAATCACTATTTCTCCTACTGTTTAACTTTTTTATTTTGTTTTTACTGAGCATTTCAGATGCCGCCATTTTATTCAATGCCAATAATGATATAAATTGTCTTAAAAAAATATATATATATATATATATATATATATAGAAACTTTATTTAGCAAAAAAGCTAATACAAACAATAATAGTAACATATAGTAAATATTATCTTAACCTAGAAGGTAATATTAATAAACAAACTAACAATAACTTTGGTAGGTACATTTAACAACTAGATACATTGCACATTTACATTTAGATTTAGCTTGCCAGGTAAACCTTTAACTTCCTCTTGAAAACAAGTAAATTTCTAGCTTGTTTAATTTCCTCTGGTAAACCATTGTAATCTTTTACACCATTAAAGAATATGGATATATATAGATATTATTCTTTATCTCATATCTTCGACGCTTAAGAAGGTCAGTTCACCGCAACGGCAGGCACCGCAAACTCCCAATATCAATGCAACCTAAAAAACCCAAACATTTAAATAGGTACATAAAAGCAAGATCATAATAAACACCTACCTCTGACATAAGATGCTCACCGTCAGGGGCATCCATCAAAAATTGTTCGATATGTGCTCTTTCCAAATAATATCAGATAATAAAAAGTACTTAAAAAGTATAATAATTGTCATTTTTAATCCACATATTCCCATCGCACACAGTGACAGTGACACTTTAACAGTTATTACCGCGTTGCCAATTAAAAAAAAAAAATTACCTATATCGATTCTGCCCATTTTACCAACATGAAAATAAGTTGGTAGCAACAGTTACTAAGATCTTATAGCATCATTGGTTCCATTTGCTACATCTAGGTAAATATAACTACACAGTGAAATTGTTGCAGTTGCCGTCACCACTTTTAAAGTAACAACAACAGTGGCGGCTCGTGATATTGTCTGCAGAGGAGGCTTGATATTTTGAAAGACAATTAACTTGCAATATGATTACAATTTGTACATTTCCCCACCACACCCGAGGTAATACAACGGATTTTTGGAAGATTCGAAAATATGCTGCTTCTTCCAAATAGTGCAGGCAAATCCAGATTTGAGTATGAACTATCTGGGGACAGCTATTTCTTTATCGAAATGGATAGCTGTGTTCATGTATGATGAGGATATTAAAGTCCCGAAAAATCCCGATGTGAGCTAAAGCCACCATTTAGAAAAAATGGCCGCCAGAACCGTTTCTTTTAGAAGGACATATCTCAGTAACCATTGCTCCGATTTTAGATTTCTTTTTTTTTGTTCTCTTCCCCTTTTTATGTACAATCGAAAGTGATATTACATCTTTGGGCATAAAATAGAAGATAACTAAAGAAAATAAGACTTAAGTTCTTGGAAATACATAAGGTGTCCAGTTAGTGCTTCCCCGGAAGATTGTGCAAAAACGGGTAACTTTATAAAAAATCTTTTTTAACAGAACTTTCAATGTTTCATCTCTACTATAACGTGAAATTATTTTCAATTATACAATGTGTCACAAAAAGGAGTTACACAAGAATGTATAATTTTTTTAATGTAATACTCTCTAATTTTTTGGCGCCAGTTAAGCGTCTAAGGGTCCTGAATTACACCCTGAAATTTTTTGCCAATCGGATGCAGCGTTGCCAAGTTATAATTTTTTTTCGTGTTTTTTTGGCAAATTACAAACTTTTTTTGACTACCATATCTCCGTGATTTATTAATTGTTTTTTCTAAAAATGTAGGGTGTTATTCGATAATGATGCATTTACTGAAAAATATTTTTGAAATAAATTATTATTATACCGGGTGTCCAAAATATTTGTTTACATTTCTTGTTATTTAATTATTATTTTTCTCAAATTTTTTAAATGGAATGCCTATATTTTTTTACATGGATGAATAAAGCATAAAATTCCCCACATTCTAATATTATACACTTAATTTTTTTATTTCAAACCGTTTTTGAGATATGATTATTTCAAATAAGTTTTGCGTAAATTGAGGTGCTTTTTATTTTAGCATTAAAATCTAGTATGGCTTTGGTCTTTTGTTTTGCGCTTGTTTTTCAGTCTATTCTATGACATTTCTCGAATGTGTTTAAGATTATCGTGATTAAGTTGAATTAATATTGTTAATATTTAAAAATACGAATTATAATTATTGTCAATAAGATTTAATATCTATGGTAAATGTTATGTTATTGGTGAATATGATGGAAACTGTTTATTGGCATCAAGAATGTATGGTCAAAAATATCCCTATAGGAGATGTCCTGATGTGAGGTCTCTAGAAAATTTGAACGTACTGGAAATTTTGCATATGAAAAGAAGGCGAGACGACGAAATGTATTGTAATGAAGAAAATGAGCTGGCTATAACTTTAGCGGTAATCGAAAATCCTACGGCACGTGTTCGGGATTTAAGTAGGGATTTAGAGATCTGTGAATCTAGTGTTCCCCTATGTCTTCGTAAAAATATGTTTCACCCCTATCGAGCTCAGATGCATCAAGAGCTTTGTGATGTGGATTTAAATCTTAGATTAAATTTTTGCCAGTGGGCTCAAAATCAAATTGGAGAAAATGAAGAATTTTTCAAATTTGTATTGTTCACGGATGAATCAACGTTTCATCGCAACGGATTTGTGAATAGGCACAATTTCCATTATTATGCCAGAGAAAACCCTCATGTTGCACAGAAAAATCAGAACCAGAGTTTAAATGTAAGGGAAGGAATTGTACATGATTATGTTATTCATCCTTCTTAGATTTTACGCAAAATACGTTTCCACAAATAATCGAGCATATTCCTGATTACATTACAAATAATATGTGATTACAACTTGAAGGTGCACCACCACATTTTAGTAGAAATGTTCGACAGGCCATTGGTAATCAGTTTCCTGAAAGGTGGATAAGAAGAGGAGGTCCAATATTTTAATAAACTGTTAAATAATATCTAATTTATTATTTTATTAAATTATGTTAGGTCTCATTGCATGGCCACCTAAGTCACCCGACCTGACTTCAGTGGGTTTTTTCTTTGGGATTTATGAAGTTAGACGTTTATAAAGTAGAACCAACGACTCGATAAAATATGAAGGAATTTATACGATTGAAACACCGACGAATCCTTTCGTCGGTGTTTCAATCGTATAAATGTTGATATGTTACACTGTGTAATGCCCTCATTTATCAAGAGACCTCAGTGTTACCTGAATCAAAATAGTGGATCTTTTGAGCAGTTGTTAGCTTAGTTTCAATATCGTGAAAAAAAATTATTGCTCAGGAACCGTTCATAAAAGACAGTGTACAATATCAAAATGTGAGAAATTGTAAGCGTTACTCATCCATTTAAAAAATATATAGGCATTCCATTTAAAAAAATTGAAAAAAATGTAAAACAAAATATAGATTTTAATGCTAAAATAAAGAGCACCTTAATTTACGCAAAAATTATTTGATATAATCATATCTCAAAAAACGTTTGAAATAAAAATAAAGAGAATTATATGTTTTATTCATTAATGTAAAAAAAGTATACCTAGGCATTCCATTTAAAAAAAAATGAGAAAAATAATAATTAAATATCAAGAAATGTACGCAAATATTTTGGACACCTGATATACTAAAAATTTATTTCAAAAATGTTTTTTTGTAAATAATCATTATCAAACAACATCCCACATTTTTAGAAATAACGATTAATGAATTGCGGAGATATGCCAGTCAAAAATGTTTGTAAACTGCCCAAAAAAACAGAAAAAAATAACTTGGCAAAATATTTTAGGGTTATTAAATAATACAGGGCCCTTGGAGGCTTAACTGGCGTTAAGGAAATGCAGGCTGTTCTATTTAAAAAAATTATACTTTCTTGTGTGACTCGTTTTTGTGACACCTTGTATAATTGAAAATAATTTTAAGTTGTAGTAGAGACGAATCGTTGAAAGTTTTGTTAAGAAAGTTTTTTTATAAAGTTAGCCGTTTTGCACAATCTTCCAAGAGAACACTGACTGGACATCCTTTATACCTTAATGTACATTATTAAAAATGATTACAATTTTATATATAAATAACTATTTCTCCGTTAATATTTGAGTTAGTAGCATCGGCCAAAAAACAAATGAAACCTAATTGTGTGCTCTAAAACTTTTATTAAAAGTATTTTTTTTAAAAGTGACTGGAAATTTCAGTACAAACGTCTCGAGTCTACAAAAGTTTAAATTTCCGTAATATTTAAATTATTTTTAAATTTCCTAAGTTTATCGTTTAATTTATCGTAAAATATGCAATCATACTTTCTGTAAAATGTGAAGTGAGGAATGGAACAAAAAAAAGAAATCTAAAATCGGAGCAACGGTTACTAAGATATATGATTTTAAAGAAAATGTCTCTGGCGGTCATTTTTTCTAAATGGCGGCTTTAGCTCACGTCGGGATTTTTTGCGGCTTTATGTACTTATCCTACATTAATAGAGCTATCCATTGCAATAAACAAATAACTGTCCCAAAATAGTTCACGCCAAACCCATTTTACATTGAGATTTGCCTGGTCTAAAAGGGAGGCTCAGCCTCCCCTGCCTCCTCTGACGAGCCGCCGCTGAACAACAACTATAACGTTGGTGGCATCTGCTACTTTATAGTAAATGTAACTTGTAGGGAAATAATTTTTGGTTTTTTCAACCTCTAAGTTACTGCAATTAAAATCGTCATTTTTCTGTTGTTGAATGAAGACGCCATATTGACACGGATAAAAATATAATTCAATAAAAAATTTCTTTTTATTAGTCATTTACAAATGTTTTCTAAATAAATTATTACTTTATAATATATAAAATTAAAAAAAAAACGTTTTCCATACAAAATTTTGCAGTTTTGCTTGTACACATAATTTTTGCAAAAAATTTTTTTTCCGAAAAAACCATTTTCTCGAGGGGGCGTCTTTTTTATCGAAGCATCATGATAACATTTTACAGAAAACAAGTGGTGGTTTTAATATCCACACCCAGGGTAAATGCAAAACATCATGATTTATAATATATGGTTATGCATGTTGTATATAATCACCTTAACTTGGACCTTGGACATATCATGTGCTTAAACTCAGTAAGTCATTAATTTGCTATTCGAATAACAGAGAGCCAAATATATAGTTTGTGCTCTCATTTCGGTCAGCTGAGCTGTTCCAAAAGTTAGTCATTTCTACTACTTGGTTACGTCCCGTTTACGTAATAACCTAGTCTTCAACACGGTAATGGTAGAAGTACCGGAATAGTAATTTGCTACGTAATTATTATTCCCCATTTTGGTGAATACTTGGTAGAAGGATGGTTCCCATTACGTAACAGTCCTTAGTTGCGGAAACCTTTAAAGTTCCCCTAATGGCAACTATTACGTAGAAACTACTAAAATTGCTGCTTGGGTATGGTACCCCACCATACTTAAATACATTTTTGTATACTTTCCTTGAATATTATATGAATAATCACCCTCATCTTTGCTCTTATAACGATTCGTAAGGCACAAACAATTTCTATGATTGAGCTTAACAACAGTCATCAAATGAAAACAGGTTCTGAGATTTTATCAGCCAGTTTCACAATCGCTATTTAACTATAATGGTTAGGATTTGACCAATAGTTTTATTATAAAAATCTGTTACATTAACAGCCAGTTTTACAATTGTTGGTAGATTAATAGTTAGGATTTGACCAATGATTTATTACTATAAAGGCAAGGATGTCTGGTAAAGCTGTGTTTAGTAATAATTATAACTTTCATAGTACAGGATCCGTACGTATCTTAGACTATCAGGTTCTGGTTAGTCAACCAAAAAGATAGCCAGTGATTGTGAGGCTCTGGCTGTATGACTGATAGGATTTAAAATTTAAGGGCATTATAATGAAATATTTAAACGCTCAACAGCGCAGTACAAATGTTCGAAATAGTTTGCAAGGGTTACAACAGGCATATTGTAAAAAAAAAAAAAATTCAAATATATTCAAATTAAACGAAATACAGAACATGTTTAGCGGAACCTTTAAATTAATATTCTTGTTTATGGAAAAGATTTTAATGCAATCTCTCGAAGATCTCAAATCACTCTGAACATCTACAATAGTGATCATGAGAGCAAGCCGTCAATATAATTATAAGATTAAACGAACTTACCTTAAGTGAAGTTCGATCTTAATTATATGAACGCCTTGCTCGAAATGATCAAACCCTCCCCGCCCACTCAGAGTTACCTTTTGCGGTACTGAACTTAGAGTTGTTAAGATTGCTATTCAAAATAAAACGATTTTATTTTCAAGATCGAATGTCAACTCCGTTATTTAAATTACCTATTCGTCTTACATGGAAATATCTACAATTTGTTATGCAATCCCAAATATTCCGTAGGTATGCAAATTGGCAGATCAAATAATAATGGACCACAATAGTCGTGACGTCATTCACGAGGAGGTTAATTTAAATTCCTTTCCATCCACTCTTTGAAGCATGCCTTATGTACATGTGCTTTAAGGGTCAAAATAAATTACTTAAAAATGTATCTGAGGATTGGTACGTTATTTTTCATATTTAACTATTGAAACCTAACTACTAGTATAAAAATAGAGCTGGATTATAAGTTTTTTTACATGTGGTAATCAATTTTCTCTACGGAGAATAAATAAAAAAATATTTTCTAAATTGTTGTTTATGCGCATGCGTTCTACAAGTGCCTGGAAAATTATTGAGAACGTAGTTCTTTGATTATTTCTTTGTGCTCTAACCTCAAAGCCTGTTTTATTTATTTTTATTTGAATTGCTTTCCATTATTTTATACTGTTATCATAAATTTTCGTCCTCTAACCAGGCCCCTGTACGAAATTCACTGGCAGGCCCCCGCGCCTAGGAGAAATTTGTCCAGGTCTCTTAAACGAGCGAGAATTGTATTTACTAGCCTAACCGGGCCCAGGGTACCACAGTACCTACTGACCCTCCCTTGTGGGGGCCTTGCCTCTAACCTCGTGTTTAAATGTTTATTTGTAAGTATTTTCACTTAGAAACGCAAATAAATAAAGAAATTACGTATTGTATCGTTTATTCAGAACTTACTTCTATTTGATTAAAATAGTTTAAAATTGAACTGTCTAGTAAATACGACATATTCCATGAGCACGCTTCATTTGTTACAGTACGAACATGCCGAAGTTGCTACGCAGCTAGAAGTTCAGACCGCAAATTCAGTAGCTGCATCGAAGCCATCAATGTGTAAAACAAATCTATACATTTAAATATAACCGCACATACCGTCGATGTTAGAAAGGTGAACTGCTCCTAGTACAAATTCATGGCTTCAATGCATCGCCTAAACTGCGGCCTGAACTTCTATAGCTGCGTAGCACCTTTGGCATGTTCGTACTCTTACAGAAATATTATACTGTGCAAAGAGAGCCAGAGCAGCCATATGATGGCATAACCATAATCCCCTTGGACAAGCACATTCTGCATCGGTTATATTTTTACCGTTATTCAAAAATATCTGAAAACAATTAATTACATTTAAAGTAAAATATATTTATTTTTTTAAAAAAGCACACACCTCTACTTTATAGATTCTATCTCTCATGCTAGCATGAACTTCTCCCTTAACAGTCAGCACTTCAGGATCATAATAATTCCTTTCATGCGGCCCGCTTCGCGCTTCAACAGAACTTTCTACCTTGACCATGAGTGTTTCTTTATCCTTAAATTTCAGACCGCAAATTCAGTAGCTGCATCGAAGCCATCAATGTGTAAAACAAATCTATACATTTAAATATAACCGCACATACCGTCGATGTTAGAAAGGTGAACTGCTCCTAGTACAAATTCATGGCTTCAATGCATCGCCTAAACTGCGGCCTGAACTTCTATAGCTGCGTAGCACCTTTCGCATGTTCGTACTCTTACAGAAATATTATACTGTGCAAAGAGAGCCAGAGCAGCCATATGATGGCATAACCATAATCCCCTTGGACAAGCACATTCTGCATCGGTTATATTTTTACCGTTATTCAAAAATATCTGAAAACAATTAATTACATTTAAAGTAAAATATATTTATTTTTTTAAAAAAGCACACACCTCTACTTTATAGATTCTATCTCTCATGCTAGCATGAATTTCTCCCTTAACAGTCAGCACTTCAGGATCATAATAATTCCTTTCATGCGGCCCGCTTCGCGCTTCAACAGAACTTTCTACCTTGACCATGAGTGTTTCTTTATCCTTAAAAAATTGAGCAATCGCAGAAAAACGTAATTTTTTGACCATTTTTGATATACAAACACTTTAAATACTGTAAAATCCTTGAAAATTATAAAAGAAATAATCCCATCGACCTACTATAAATAGACTGCGCGTCCCAAAAAATTGTGTTGTCAGCATCTTAGGCAACCAGCAATACAGATTAAGGGCATTAAGGGAATGTTTATTATTCACACAACCCTCACAAATAACTTATTTATGTTTAATTTCAGAGACTAACTACAAAATATGCCATAAATTTAAAATTACAATTTGGAATTAGTAGGTATCTTTATTTTATTTTTAAATGTACTTAATTTTTTGTAATTTGAACAATGGTTGTATTTCTTCTATATTTGTGATAAACAATTATAACTAATATTGTTTTCAATTAAAAACCAGTCAAAAATCGTATTTGTAACAATTTGTAGTATTCTCTTTAACAACACCTTATGTTTCTAATGGAATTACGCAGCTTTTTGCCCTTAATGCGTAATGTGGGTTGCCTAAAATGACTCTATTATGTTGACAACATTCCACTTGCATTCTAACATAAGGAACGCGCAGTCCATTGTGTAGTATGTCAATGAATAATCCACTATACATAACCTTAAACTTCAACCAGGAAAACAAATAAAAATAAGAAGATGGAGTTATGCCCGACATACGTATTACGCGTGCGCAATAAACAATTAATTTCTGAAAAAATTTCAAGAGGACTTAAAAATTACAGTATTATTACAAGAAGGCGCAGCTTTTAATGTTAAAACATGAGGATGATAATTCAATAGTTAAATATTCACAGATTTTCTGAAATTTCAAATTCAATTTTAACCATGGTCTTATGTACAGTGGCGATAAGGTCGATGTGAGAAATAGATTGGAATAGTTAGAGTGGGAGTGAAACGTCACACTATTGTGGTCCATTACAAAAAATTATTTATTTTGGTAAAGATTAGATTGAATCGAATCTGAATTTTCAAAGACCAAACTTAACAGCTCTTGGTATTCTAAATAAACAATATAAACCCTTGATCATTTGATTTGAGATCATATTAGGTCCATTCCTTTGCACGGGAAGTGTGACACTAATTTTGAGTGACAGAGATGGCATCAATGCGGATATCATAAGTTAAAGAGAGACAATCTTACACCAGTGCAGTTAAGCGCTACACTTGTAGTGCAAAGGAATGAACCTATTCTTGCTCTAAAGAAACTGACAGCTGAAGATGAGTGAGAAAGGTAATACAGGGAGGGACAAATAAATTTTAGCTTTGTTATTCGTGGCGCCACACAGTGGACGATAGTAGAACTACAATACCCAAGCAGCAATTTTAGTAGTTTCTACGTAATAGTTGCCATTAGGGGAACTTTAAAGGTTTCCGCAACTAAGGACTGTTACGTAATGGGAACCATCCTTCTACCAAGTATTCACCAAAATGGGGAATAATAATTACGTAACAAATTACTATTCCGGTACTTTTACCATTACCGTGTTGAAGACTAGGTTATTACGTAAACGGGACGTAACCAAGTAGTAGAAATGACTAACTTTTGGAACAGCTCAGCTGACCGAAATGAGAGCGCAAACTATATATTTGGCTCTCTGTTATTCGAATAGCAAATTAATGACTTACTGAGTTTAAGCATATGATATGTCCGAGGTCCAAGTTAAGGTGATTATGTACAACATGCATAAGCATATATTATAAATCATGATATTTTGCATTTACCCTGGGTGTGGATATTAAAACCACCACTTGTTTTCTGTAAAATGTTATCATGATGCTTCGATAAAAAAGACGCCCCCTCGAGAAAATGGTTTTTTCGGAAAAAAAATTTTTTGCAAAAATTATGTGTACAAGCAAAACTGCAAAATTTTGTATGGAAAACGTTTTTTTTTTTAAATTTTATATATTATAAAGTAATAATCTATTTAGAAAACATATTTGTAAATTACTATAATAAAAAGAAATTTTTTATTGAATTATATTTTTATCCGTGTCAATATGGCGTCTTCATTCAACAACAGAAAAATGACGATTTTAATTGCAGTAACTTAGAGGTTGAAAAAACCAAAATTATTTCCCTACAAGTTACATTTACTATAAAGTAGCAGATGCCACCAACGTTATAGTTGTTGTTACTTTAAAAGTGGTGACGGCAACTGCAACAATTTCACTGTGTAGTTATATTTACCTAGATGTAGCAAATGGGACCAATAACGCTAAAAGATCTTAGTAACTGTTGCTACCAACTTATTTTCATGTTGTAGAATTGGCAGAATCGATATAGGTAATTTTTTTTTTTTTTTAATTGGCAACGCGGTAATAACTGTTAAAGTGTCACTGTCACTGTCACTGTGCGATGGGAATATGTGGATTATTAAAGATAACAATTATTATACTTTTTAAGTACTTTTTATTATCTAATATTATTTGGAAAGAGCACATATCGAACATTTGATGGATGCCCCTGATGGTGAGCATCTTATGTCAGAGGTAGGTGTTTTTTATGATCTTGCTTTTATATACCTATTTAAATGTTTGGGTTTTTTAGGTTGCATTGATATTGGGAGTTTGCGGTGCCTGCCGTTGCGGTGAACTGACCTTCTTAAGCGTCGAAGATATGAGATAAAGAATAATATCTATATATATCCATACCAGATACCAAGACGAATAAATCAAGAAGTTTCACAGTTTTAAATGAAGGATTTTCGGTGAACCCACTTGATTCGATTAGGAAATATGTCTTTAAGACCGCAAAATGTGTCTCACAAAAGATTTTTCGTAAATTTTCAAAAGGGAAAGTGCACTGTCCAATGAGTCTGATTAAATAAGCTCTCAAAAATTCCAAGAATTGTAGCTGATTATTTGCAATTGCCTGATGCAGATTTGTATACTGGCCATAGCATGCGCCGTTCCTCATCAACTCTTGGCCAATGCTGGGGGTAATATTACCACCCTTAAACGTCACGGTGTGTGGAAATCATCCACCGTGGCGGAGGGTTATTTGGAAGATTCAGTCTCAACAAGATTGTCATTGCTAAAAAAATTCAGGGAGAGCAGCACAACGAGTCAGGCAATACAGACGTCATTACTAGTATAGAGAAAAATTGTGTACAGAAGAGCAGTTTTCTTTGTGAAAAATCGAATATGATGACAATAAATGTTAACATAAATATAAATAAGTGTTAGTGCATGGATTCTTTGTTTTGTTAATTTCCCATATAATGGAGACAATAAATAAATTCCTTGGACTTTATTTTATATTAAAATTACTCTTTAGTGACTAAATCTCTTTACCTCACTTTAGCTTACTACTTTATCTCACTAGTGACTTATGGGTCACTTTATACCTTCAAAGTCTTATCAATAAAGATCACTTTATATGAAAGTGTTGGATAAATATATTTATTAACGTAAGGTGTGTAATAATGGAAAAAATACATAACAGTTTTCATATTTATTTAGTGATCAGTTTACATTTAATTTCATTCAATTCTATTTATTGTACATAAATAATGTCTTATGCCATTATACCGACATTGTCCGTTCCCCATCGACACAATATTTATTAAATTTGGAGTTTTTAATCGGCAAATTCATTTAATATGCTCAGTGGATCACTAACTGAACTATGGGTCAATCTGTGTGTTAAAGATAAGTTGTAATTTTCGAGCAGTACACAGTATCATTAATCACTACAACTGTTATAGTTTTCGATTACTCTTCTTGTGTTGATGGGAGCACTTTTGCACTTGTTGCCAAAGATGATGGTTTTGCTGTGGCGAAATAATCTATGTTTGCATCATATTCTGAAGAATCACTATTTCTCTACTACTGTTTAACTGTTTCTTCAGTTTTCTATAAAACGTGGATGAGTGCTGATAAACTTTATTTTGCTTTCACTGTTGAGGATGCTTCAAAGTAATGCAGAGTAGTATCCGCGACGTTGCAGATTCTCCAGCAGTTACTTGAAAGTGTTATAACTATACAGTGCCTAAATTCAGTAGAATCTACTTAATTGTCACTACAAATGCATACCACAAAGTGAATATTACCCTGAAGTCGCAAAATTAGTAACAGTTATGTTATTCCTACTATATTAAAGTTCCGATGCCTCAGATGCCAGTTCCCATCACTTTGAATGCTGCTTGGGTAGTGATCATTTCGAGCAAGGCGTTCATATAATTAAGATCGAACTTCACTTATGGTAAGTTCGTTTAATCTCATAATTATAGTGTACGTCAGACCATATTTCGGGCCAGTACGAACGGTTCTTCTAGAGTGGGATAACTGCGCCGCTACTGCGCGTTCGAAGAACAAGGATAGTCTGAGTTTTCATCTCCGCACTGACTTCTCGCCAAAAAGCTGTATATTAGGGAACTTCATACTCTAAAAATCTTGATCAACGAGGTCTAAAGTATAGAGGGGCAATCCCAATTCAGTATACATACGGTTTGTTTGGCAATAGAATAAACGCTCGAGGGACGCAGTGGGGGGCCATTTGTTGGCCCTAGTTGCATGATTTGCAGTGGAGTACTGCTTTGAGGGATATAATTAATGAATGAATATTGTTTTTTATCACTGTTCTATTATTAGTTGAGCTCAAATCTATTAATCAAATTGATGTAGAAGTAGTAATAAATTATATCATATTTAAAAACGGAGTAAATGCTGCTCTATACATTTTTAAAATATTCGCAAATTCCATATAACGTTAAGTTGAAGTGACGCCCATGCGGACTAGTTGCTTGAATATGTTCTGGCCATGTGCCACGCCTACTTTTCCAGTCTCTCCTTATAATGTCGCTGATCTTGATGAATACCTAACCTAACTTCTGTTTTGACAGCTGTCAGAAATTAAGAATTTGTGGGTTAAGGTTGCACTACTTTTTTGAAAATGAGTTTATTTGAAGAGTAACCTCCCTTTATTTATATATATTATGGCAAATATATTCATTACACTAGGCGAAAACGCTACTTGTTATAACATACTATATAAAACTTCTTACTTGAACGTAAGTACAACAATGCTATTACGTAATTTTTTAGGTTATATTTGAATAAATCTATTCTAGCTTTTAAAAAGGTGTTATTCCTCTGGAGTACCAGCGACAGTATTTATTGAAAAAAGCTTAGAACAACCTGTTATTGTTATTAACGAAGATGACAATGTAGATATAATTGGCCCTCCAGATCCTGTTTCTAATCTGCGACCAGTAATTCGAAAACGTTTAATCAATGAAAGTGCCTTGCAACAAAGACTGCGTGAAATGCAAGAAGCCACACAGGAGTGGAATCAATGTTTTTGGGCTAAGCATAATACAAAATTTATTAAGGTAAGGATATCGTAGTTGACAAACTTACTTCATTTTAATACTAATATTTTATGATAGGAACGACAGAATTACATTGACACACATCTAGTGAAAAGTGATGAAAAGCAAACTCTTACAGCAGATGAAATGAGTGAATTCTACAAAAAATTTCTAGATGAAAATTGGAAGATCCACGTAAAATATAATTTTGATTGGTATAAAAGAAATTTTATCTTGCTGCTTTTTGCTTTACGAGTTAATGTAGAAAAATATATACATAAGGTTTCATAGTAGGTAAGACATACATATATTGTAAGCTGTAACACTACGATTAGAAAAATAATTAGTTTTCCATTCGGTATCAGAAAGAAAATATATTACACTACTAAGAACTAAGAAGTGAGGAAATGGGTAGTATAAGCATAGAGTACATTTTTTAAATTGACAACAGAACCATGTTTTATACTAAGAAATTTGTTTTTAAAACAACAAAATTGTTTACGATATTTTATCTAAAGTTCTTTTGTTTGATTTTTAGTAATGAGGTAAACCGAGATATTCAATTTTACAGTGTTTTAACCAATAGAAATCATCAAAGAGAATATTGATTAGTGATGAAACGAGTCCTGTTTAGCTGGTTATCATTATGATGTGAAAAAAATAGTTGCGTAGATTTTATAGTTATTCCATAACATGAAAAATTTTATTAATTGATAGAATACCTTAGGAGGGGAAGAAGGATAGTAATAAATGCATGTAATCAGTTTATGCAACAGATCCTATTGGTATTTAAATTTGGAGGAGATGCAGTTCGAAATAATTTTTACGAAGGGTCATCAAATCAGCATCGCTCAATGACATGTGTCGTTTGACACTAGTGACAGTTCATTTCATCACTATCCTCATTTCCCGGCTGAGGTATAGTAAATAAACTGTAATAGTCAAAATTGACAAGTGGTAAATTTTTATTGACTCATTAAATGCCCAACTTGTATTTACGAATTAATTGCGACTACATCTTAAGGTCGGCAATCGACCCATTTCTACAGTGCCGTTTAATCTGCAGGTAACACATTTTATTGCAGGATTGGTTTGATTCAAATCAATTGGTTTTAATTACAATTTAAATCAGTTGATTTTTTAAATTAAAATCATGATTTAACATCATCTAACTCATATCATTTCTAAAACATTTCAAATAATGAAAATAAAATGAACGAACATGAAATGAAAAATAGCCAGCTACTGGAAGTGGCTGGAACCTTCTCACCAAATTTTTTGAAAATTCCTTAATTTAGTTAATAATGGGAATCTTTACCGCCGAGCTATGTGATGCTGGCATTCGTCACATGGCACTAGCACTCGTACACCTCAACGACCCAGTGTCGTGGCACTCAGATCATTTTTTTTTACGGAAAAGAGTGAAGTGTGATATATCGTTGAAATCAGAGTATCATAAACTTTCGAATGGTACGATAAAAGAATGGTTATTAAATCGAAAATAAGAAACTGCATCAAAAGGTTATGTATGGTCATGTACTTGTGCCAAATTTCATCAATATCAGTTCTCTAGTTTCGGCGCTATCGTATCCGCATACATACAGACAAACAAACGCAGACATCCATTTTTATCGGGGACAAGAGATTAAAAAAAGAACTAATTATGTAAGAAAACTAGAAAAATTTCGAATACGTAAGACTTCATTGGATATAACATTGTGATAAATAATTTGCTATGCGTATAACAAGCAGTAAAAAGTAAGTAAAAAAATTAACAAAAAAAAAAGTGTAAAAGTTTAAAAAGGAAAATACTCGAAATATCTTGATTTTTTAAATTACATCAATGATTTTTTATTTTTTTTAATAATATTCAGTTTTTGTCCAACCCTGTTTTAATTCTTTTTCAATGAACTTGTGGTATGGCATTTGTAATAACTTATACAAGTGAAACCATATTTTAGCTGTTCCTTTTTGACCTACCATTTCCCCACCTTTGATCTTTCCTCAACTTTATCTTTCCAGTCATTTCTATTCTGTTTCTTTATGTTGTATTTTTGTTCTCTTTTTTATTCTATTCGTCCTCTTTTTTTTTATCAATAATTTCCTTTTGGCCGATAACCTTTTTAAAAAATTTAAACATTTTAAATCCTATCCTTTTTTCACCACATTTTCCTGACGTCAGGGAGACCACCGGGTCAGCAGTTCTCGTATGGGTTTTTTCGTTTAGTTTTTCACCCGAGTTAACATCCCAAATTTATTCAGTGCTACAACCAGTGATTGGTTTCTAAGTTTTATATGAATTAGTGGATAGCATTTTTTAATATTAGTGTTAATTTTTAAGTCCGCCACAGGCGGATAGGAGTTTTAACATTGTTTTATTAAATACTAAATTCACCACGGCGCTAGGCTCCGTGTTTGTCTGGTTGGCTCTGGGCCAGGTTTCAGGCGAGGCGCATTCTATAAAATTCAGATTTTAAATAAATATTTCTTGCTTGCTTGTTGACTGTTAAAGTTCAGGCTGAAAACTGCCACAAAACTGAACTAACAATATATTTTATTAAAATGTAACATTTTTAGTAAAAAACATCTGGGCCGGGATTTCTAGATTGGACAATAATATTGTTTTTCGAGAATTAGGTTCATAAAATGTGTAGTTAAAGTAATCTTAATAGTGAGCCGTTATGAGGGGCGAGAGGAATGGATAGGCGGCAACTAGATCTCTCGTCTTTCCTTCACTTTTACATTAAGTGAGAGAGAAGATATCGGCCATTCGATGTCAGCTATCTGACGTAGCTGTGGGAGTATACATTATGAGTGTGTTGTTTAATCCAGGACAGCAATTAGAGACACCGCAGTTGACCTTATACTGTCGGGGTGAACATATAATTCGATAATTATTTTATATTTCTTTATTTGGTAATGTGTTTTTGAAAATAATTTTAGTAAGTTTTGTTACCAATTCAAAGCAATGCTTTGGGGGATATTGTAAGTGTAATATTATAAAAAGTAAATGAGCGAACAATATAGTTAAATCTGGCTCTGCGTTCTGCACTCTTTGCCTCTGAACGTCGCTCACAAATGTGATTGCTTCAACTATAATAAATTGTGTTTACAGTAATTTCAACTTGAGAAATCCCATACCTACCTAATCACTGACCATCTATAGATACGTCACAGTCCAAATAATCACACTGATTCTCCAAGTGGGTAGCAAGTGACTCACAGGTTTATTATTATGGATGATGAGACAATGAATGAGAAGGTGTAGCTCAGTGGCCACGTATGAATGATAGCACGTGGGTCGCGTGCAGACAGATTATGTGATATTTAATGTGTTAATAAACAAAATCTTTGTAAATTTAAGGGGCTCAACCCTAGGGCTGTCTAGAACTTTGATTAAGCCCTGCTATTCGAAACAGCCTTTCCAAACAATCAAACAAATGATTAACTATTATTAAATACCTAATAATTCAGTACCATTCCATAAATTAAATGCCATTATTAGTAGTAAAACAGTTAGACCGGCTTTTGACAGAACGCCAACATTCTATTGCTGCTGTAAAACACTACATGCAGTTTTATTGCTGTAAAATGCATTGTAACCATAGGCATATATGTCATGTATTATTTCATGAAATATTTTTCTCAAGTATCACCCATGCTTTTATCCATAGATTTTTGCTCGAACTATATTGTCCAATGTAATAAAATTCATGTGAATTGGACAGTTTATTGTCAAAAATTAAATTGTCCAACTTAAAGCAGATAATATACCGTCGAAAAAAATTCTCCAATAAAATTCTAGCACTATTTTACTTACATACAGTAAATACCCTGTCGTGTTTTGATTTAATTTCCTAATCGAAATACCAAAGGACCCCGCACACTCACCCCTGTAAAATGGCTTTCGGCCAAATTGCTTCAAATTCTAGTATGTTGTATATTTCGAGGTCCCGATCAAAAGTCTCCAGGGACACGGCGCTTCAAATGCCTTACTTTTAGCTCCAGAGCCTTGAGATCGTTGAAGCAGTATCAGATTAAAAGATACCGTTATTTTCATGTTCAAAACTAATAAGGTAGATAACATAAGTAGAATGAAAAAGGCAATAAAAAACGTCTTAAATGTTGGTAAATTTACAAATCTTATTATAATCACTGAATATACAAAAAAGCATAGGATGATTCGAAATCTCATCGACAATCTGGTTCTAAATTTTAAAAAAGTGAACAAAAATTCTTCAGTCAACTATATCTATAGTTTCAAGTCAGAAAGTTTCAATACAAACAAGATTAACTTATGTAAAAATATTTTTAACTACATAAAAGACGATAAGCATATTAAGGTAGGTTCACAAGCCATCCTCAAAACAATTGTTACTACTACTAATAAATATCATTATATGAAAGGCAATTCATTGGGTATGAAAGATATAAGTTCAGATCTAGAAAATAGAGTCAATCAGGCAGGGTTTTTTATAAGAGACACTCACCAGAACAGTTGCGTATAGTACATCAAAATGTTCAGTGCATTAGCAACAAACTCTTAGATCTGGAGGTATTTCTATCAGACACTAAATGTGATATATTTTGTGTATCTGAACACTGGGCCAAAAATGAGCAAATTCAATCAATCAACATCGATGGCTATACACTAAAAAGTTATTACTGTAGAAATACACTTAAAAATGGTGGAGTATGTATTTATGTAAAAAATAATAGACAATGTTCAGAACTGAGCTACATTAAAGATCTCTCTGTCGAGAAACATTTTGAATGTGTAGGGCTAAAATATTTTCTAAATGCAGAGGAATATGTCTTAGTGTTAGCATTATACAGAAGTCCAAATGGTGATATTGGAATCTTCTTGGATAAATTAAATACTGCCATTAGTATGCTAATTGAAAATACTAAAAAGCACAGAATAATCATCTGTGGTGATTTTAACATTAATTTTTTAACTCCATCTAACAATTTAACCGATCTATTGGATATATTAAATTCTTACTGCATTATACCTCTTATTAAAGTACCGACTAGAATACATAACTGTCTAGATAATATATGTGTAAACTTTGACAGCAATTTTAATACTATCACTACAATTAATAACGCCCTCAGTGATCATAACGCCCAGCTTCTATCTGTTTCTTTGGATACTCAAATAAAGGCCTCAAAAACTTTTAAATATCGAGCGCTAAAAAATCCCACAAATATTTCTCACTTTTGTACTCTACTAGCAAATGAAGATTGGAACTTCTTAAATGATCCTACTTTAAATACTAATGAAAAGTATGATCAATTTAGTAATCTTTTTCTATATTACTTTGAGCTAGCTTTTCCTCTCAAAAGTAAAAAAATTAATAGCAATTTATCTGTTCCCAAGAAATGGATGACTAACGGACTCAAAATTTCTTCTCAACATTTAAAAGACCTCTACCATTTGACCCTCAGCAATAATGCTGAAATAAAAACTTTCTACAATAAATATAAGTCGATATATAGGCAATTATTAAAAAAAGCCAAAAAAATGTATAATGATAATATTATATTAAATGCAAAAAATAAGTCTAAGGCAGTTTGGAAAATCATTGACCCTGACAAAGATACTAAGAGTAATAGCAAATCACTTACTTTAAAAATAAATAATGAAATAATCACGTCCCCTGAAAGAGTATGCAATAGTTTTAATATTTACTTTAATAACATTCCCAAAACATTAGTCAATGATGCTCACCAACAATATAATACTACTGATCAAATCAACTACAATGCCTCCTCCTTTTTCTTCTATCCTGTGAATGAGTTAGAAATCGTTGACGTAATAAGAAGCCTAAAAAATTCAAACTCTGCAGGTGATGACAAAATAAGCGTAAATATACTCAAAAAATGTGCACATCTGATAAGTAAACCGTTAATGATTATTTTCAATTTATCTTTGGCTGAGGGTATTTTTCCTGAGAGATTGAAAATTGCAAAAATAATACCTATCTTCAAATCCAACTGCAGAACTGAAATTGAAAATTATCGACCTATATCTATTTTGAGTTCATTTTCCAAGATCCTTGAGAAGTGTATAGCATCGAGATTAATTAGTTTTTTTGTAAAACACAAACTATTTAACGAAAATCAATTTGGTTTCAGAAAGGGACGTTCTACTACTTCTGCAATTACTAAATTCTTAACAACTTTGTATGATAATATAGATAATAAAAACAAATGCATTGGCATTTTCCTTGACTTGAGTAAAGCGTTTGACCTGGTTTGCCATGCGTCTCTAATATTCAAACTGGAGAGGTACGGCGTGCGTGGTCAAACGTTGAATTGGTTTAGGAGTTATCTAAGTGGAAGAAAACACTACACAGAAATTGAACAATGCAAATCAAATCTATTAGAATTGTCAGTGGGAGTTCCGCAAGGATCCGTCTTAGGACCATTACTTTACATCATTTATGTAAATAGTTTTAATATCAATAGCTCGGTTCTGTTTGCAGATGACACATCCATCCTTGTTAGTGCAACTGATACAAAAATGGTAGTTAACATGGCAAATCAGCAATTACGTGAAGCACACACCTGGTTCACTGAAAATAAACTAGTCTTAAACAATAATAAATCTATCTTCATGCGTTTCAATACTGGTAATGTGGACTTTGATCACAGCTTTCTAATTAAATCAAATATAAGTACAATCAGACAAGTTAGGTCAACCAAATTCTTGGGTCTACATTTTACTGACAACTTCTCATGGACTATTCATATTAATGAAATTTGTAAAAAAGTTGCTCCGGTCTGCTATTGCTTAAATCAGTTGAGAGATGTAACAAACCAACAAGTTTTGCGAACATATTACTATGCTCACTTCAATTCAATAATTTCCTATGCAATTATTGCCTGGGGTTCATCACCAGAGGCCGTACGAGTGTTTAAACTACAGAAAAAAGCTGTGCGTTCTATAGTAGGTATAAATAAGAGAACTAGCTGTAGGAACATTTTCAAGCAATTGGGAATTCTACCACTCCCTAGCATATTTCTAATGAATTTATTACTCTATGCAAAGTCAGAATTAAGTAATCTGGACACCCTTAACTATAATCATAACTATAACACCAGAAATTCAACTACCCTAGTAATTCCTACCCATCATTTAACATTATATGAAAAGAGCCCCAAGTACATGGCTATAAAGGCGTTTAATAAATTGCCGAATCTTTACAAAGGACTTAGTGATAAGGAATTTAAAAATAAGATCAAGTCCAGACTGAGGGAAAAATCTTATTATTCTTTGAACGAATATTTTACTGATGACTTTTAACTTAATTTATTATTCAATATTTAAATAGTTACATTTTAATGTTTTTAGACTTATCCTATATCATGTAAAATGATCTATTGGACAAATAAATATTATTATTATTATTATTATAATGAGACATATGTTGAAAACTATATATAAGACTAATATCAGGACCATTTTGTGTGTGTGGGTGAGTGCGTGTTGTCGCGCAAGCGTGTTTATTAACTTTCAATTATTCGTGGATTGTTGAGATCTATCTGCGGTGCTGCATCCATAATTCTATTCAATAGAAAAGATAGGTCTTTTATGTTTTATACTTTTCAGTAATACTGCTGAAATCATATTTCTTAATTATTTTGCCTTTTTACAATATAAAGAAAATTGTTCCTCTGTAGTTAAGTGCTATTCTTTTATGTTGTAACACATGATTAAAAGCGCAGTTCACTAGTCGAACAATTTAAAAATTAGTCCCTCTATCCAGCACTTAGATATTCTTTTTTTTATCATATTTTGATTTTCTTTGTCATCTGTCATTATTAACGGATTAATTACAGTTGACTGCCTTAGGCATTAAAATATTTTTTTTGACCGTCAACTGGCAGAAATATGCCAAATCAGAATATGCGTCCTTGTTTTGTTTGCAATCTTGCTTTACCTCATCGACAGTTAAGTCAGCTCGACGGCGACGCCAACATAAATAAAGGAGAAATCGCCATGGCAAGACGGCATGTAATAGATTTGCCCACTCTCGAGGTGGATGATTTAGCGAGATTGTGCATTAATTGTAATCGATCAATAATCGAAGAGATCAGATCTATTGAATTGGATCCTGCCTGTATGCGTTTGAATGTACTGACACAAACGTCTAGCCATACATGCTTTATTTGTGGTGCTATTGCTGATCTGCGGAGACTGCCTTTAAAAGCAAGAGTGAAAATCTTTGTCGATCGGGATATCTACATTCCTAAGGGAGTGAGATCTTGTCAGCAGCATTTAGATGATGAAGCCTGTGTAACTATTGCTTTACTACCAGGTTTGAGATTTGTAAATAGACCTTATGTCATTAAAGGCGCGGAATTGCAATCCTTTCTGCAAGGTCTCCGTCAGGCATCCACTAAAATTCCTGATTTCTCAGATGAAAGTAACTTGAATGATGCTGATTTCAACTGCTTAACATCGGTGACAAAGGATCAGTTCAATCTATTGTTAACGTACTGTGATCCAGTCCCAGAAAATGGTAAAATGAGACATGTTTATAAGAAAGATCTTCTAAAATTTCTATGTAAAATGCGCCAAGGAATATCAGATGAATTCCTCAAAGTTATATTCCGCTATTCGTCCCGGCAAGTGGTCAGCTTGGCAAATGCCAACGTACGAAAGTCGTTGATGCAGAGATTTGTCACTGAAAATGTAGGACATCAGGCTATAACTAGGGAAGACTATATTGTCAGACATGTTACTTCCTTTGCGAATGAATTATATAATCCCAATCCTGAAGTTCCAAAAGCGATTGCTTGCGTGGATAGTACATATTCTTATATTAACAAGAGTTCAAACTTTCGCACGTTACGACAATCTTTCTCCCTGCATAAAGGTCGTCAGTTGGTAAAGCCAGCCCTAATAGTTGCTCCGGATGGATATATTCTTGCTGTTCACGGACCTTACTTTTCTGACAGCAGGAATAATGATGCTCAAATGTTGATCAATGAATTCGAGAACGATGTGAATGGTATTCGAGCATGGTTTCAAGAAAGAGTCATTCTTATAGTCGATCGCGGTTATCGCGATGCAGGAGATTACCTCGAGGCATTGGACATTTCTTATAGAATGCCGCACGTACTCCTCCGAGGGGAACTCAGTTCACTACTGAAGAAGCAAATGAGACTCGTTTGATCATCGAATCCAGGAACGGTCATATAAAGAGCGTGTTCAAGTTTTTTGATAATGTTATTGAAATGCCACATGTCGAGAATCTCAAAGATTTTTACCTTATAGCGGTAGCGTTATTAAACAGGTTCCATCCCCCAATCCAGATGACAGGTGAGCCGATGTGTACATGGCGAGGAAAATGCTGGATAAATCCCGTGAACCGAACGTTGTCCAAGCCAGGGTCGAAATCGACAACCTTCTGAGAAGACGAGGTCAATGGGCTAGACTAGAAGATAATAATATTGCTTTTCCCCGACTCTCCTTGGATTATTTGAGAAATCTCACATTCGGTATATATCAAATGAAGAGCTAAGTGGATAAAGGTGTTATGTCACAAAAACACGTTATTGAGTAATTTAACTCGAAAGTTTTTAGGCGAGAACTTTTTTGTTATAACGACTATATAGCTTGCATTTTGCGATGATATTGACATTTGATGTACGTTTCAGAGACAAATAACTAAAGTTGTCAGTTTTCATTATTTTCCAAAATTTTAAAAAATCAATGTACATAACACCTTTATCCATTCATAAGTTTCTCTGAAATGAATAAGGAATTAGTGAATAAAAGTGTTAAGAAATTAAACATATTTTATTCTTATTAAAACATTGTACAATTTTTAGGTAGTCGGACAGTTCTACGGTTTTGAGCCACAGTTTGGTCATTTCCAAGTATGTTGTGATAATACGGCCTTACCATTCATTTATGAATGGTAATTGTTCTTTAAGATTGGCCAGTTTTCCTACACTTAGGCTGCCCTTGTTTTCATTAAACACCGTTAGCAGGGATCGAAAATATCATGATATTTATATAAATATCAGACAAACTGATATATATCACAAAAAACGTGAATAATAAATAATAAAGTACTTTATTGGTAAAACCAAATGGCTATCGACCGAAGTCCTTCTGCCAGTTGCATATTTAAACATATTTTACATATAATTTTATAGGAAGTTATAATAAGAAAGTATAATTATCTTGATTTACAAAAAAAAAAAACAAAAAAAGAAAAAAGGGAAACTCTTCTTTGCAATTATTCTTCATTAAGTTCTTTAAGTAGTTCCAATATGGTTTTTTCGGGGTACTTGTGCTTCGAGCGTTGTTGTTCTCGTGTCTTACAAAATGGTTGCATCGTAGTCAGAGTGTGTTCGTTTTTTGCAAATTTAGTGGTGAGGTGCACAAGACGTTGGGCTATGGGTTGGGTATTTGTTGCTTCGTAGAGAAGATTATTTGGAGGGTTATGTAGGGCATTTCTTGGATGACGGATTTTAGTTATTGAGCGTATGGTGGATGTTTCTGCTACTTTAAGGTTATTTATTGCTGGTTTTCTGCAATTTATATATAATGGGTGTGCATATTCAAGAATTGGTCTGCATATGGATTTATATATGTGTGCCGCTGTTTTCTTGTTTATTCCCTTATCTTTGTATGTCAAGTTTCCAAAAAACGTGATATATATCACTTTTTGATATTTATGATATTTATTTTCATTTTTTTAATTCATGTAACTTATTCATGCAAATAAAACCACGATTGAATTTAAAAGAGTGCATATCATATTTTAAATCGTTTTTATTCAATGTTTTTTAAGCTTATTACATCTTGGATCTGAAAATGTAACTAACAAAACATAAATTCTAACAATTTAAAATAAAGTCAGATTCTGTTCAGCTGCCTCGGGTGCCCAAGGCACCCGCCCGAAAGTTCTTCTCAGGCCCAATGATGTATCACTTTACCCGGGTTACCTCCTCTATCCTCCCGGCTGCATTTGGGTATCATTGGGTTCGTACAAACAAGTGGGAAGAGAATCATGAGTTTTGTTACATCAAAATTAAAATGACGATCTTGCCCCGTCCAACTGTAAAGCTAAGCAGCTGAAAAGAATGTGGCTTAAAAAAACATAACAAAATTGCTCTCATAGATGTTCAATATTAGTATTATAAGGACAATAAAGAAGTACCTATAAGTGTTAAAATGAAACTTATTTAAAAAATATACATATATATATTTCACCAATGGCGTAGGTGTTTAATCGCACACCATAGGCGTAGGCGTTTTATTTTTATATTTGCGATATATATCATGATATAAGTTTCTCTGAAATGAATAAGGAATTAGTGAATAAAAGTGTTAAGAAATTAAACATATTTTATTCTTATTAAAACATTGTACAATTTTTAGGTAGTCGGACAGTTCTACGGTTTTGAGCCACAGTTTGGTCATTTCCAAGTATGTTGTGATAATACGGCCTTACCATTCATTTATGAATGGTAATTGTTCTTTAAGATTGGCCAGTTTTCCTACACTTAGGCTGCCCTTGTTTTCATTAAACACCGTTAGCAGGGATCGAAAATATCATGATATTTATATAAATATCAGACAAACTGATATATATCACAAAAAACGTGAATAATAAATAATAAAGTACTTTATTGGTAAAACCAAATGGCTATCGACCGAAGTCCTTCTGCCAGTTGCATATTTAAACATATTTTACATATAATTTTATAGGAAGTTATAATAAGAAAGTATAATTATCTTGATTTACAAAAAAAAAAACAAAAAAAGAAAAAAGGGAAACTCTTCTTTGCAATTATTCTTCATTAAGTTCTTTAAGTAGTTCCAATATGGTTTTTTCGGGGTACTTGTGCTTCGAGCGTTGTTGTTCTCGTGTCTTACAAAATGGTTGCATCGTAGTCAGAGTGTGTTCGTTTTTTGCAAATTTAGTGGTGAGGTGCACAAGACGTTGGGCTATGGGTTGGGTATTTGTTGCTTCGTAGAGAAGATTATTTGGAGGGTTATGTAGGGCATTTCTTGGATGACGGATTTTAGTTATTGAGCGTATGGTGGATGTTTCTGCTACTTTAAGGTTATTTATTGCTGGTTTTCTGCAATTTATATATAATGGGTGTGCATATTCAAGAATTGGTCTGCATATGGATTTATATATGTGTGCCGCTGTTTTCTTGTTTATTCCCTTATCTTTGTATGTCAAGTTTCCAAAAAACGTGATATATATCACTTTTTGATATTTATGATATTTATTTTCATTTTTTTAATTCATGTAACTTATTCATGCAAATAAAACCACGATTGAATTTAAAAGAGTGCATATCATATTTTAAATCGTTTTTATTCAATGTTTTTTAAGCTTATTACATCTTGGATCTGAAAATGTAACTAACAAAACATAAATTCTAACAATTTAAAATAAAGTCAGATTCTGTTCAGCTGCCTCGGGTGCCCAAGGCACCCGCCCGAAAGTTCTTCTCAGGCCCAATGATGTATCACTTTACCCGGGTTACCTCCTCTATCCTCCCGGCTGCATTTGGGTATCATTGGGTTCGTACAAACAAGTGGGAAGAGAATCATGAGTTTTGTTACATCAAAATTAAAATGACGATCTTGCCCCGTCCAACTGTAAAGCTAAGCAGCTGAAAAGAATGTGGCTTAAAAAAACATAACAAAATTGCTCTCATAGATGTTCAATATTAGTATTATAAGGACAATAAAGAAGTACCTATAAGTGTTAAAATGAAACTTATTTAAAAAATATACATATATATATTTCACCAATGGCGTAGGTGTTTAATCGCACACCATAGGCGTAGGCGTTTTATTTTTATATTTGCGATATATATCATGATATTTATGGTGTGATATTTTCCATAAATATCATGATATACCGGGTGGCCCACGAAGTTTTGGCCAGTCGATATCTCGACAACTATTTGAACTACAATTTTGAAATTTGGTGATGTTAAACAGTGGAATGCGGTGTCCATTTTTGGTATAAAAGGACTTTGTTGCAACATCGCATTTCCGATCACATGACATCAACTTCAAATTTTTAAATGGGACACCCTGTATATTACTCCTTTTTTGTGAAGGCCTTTCCAATACAAATTCAACGATACCATATTTGTCAGCGTTTTGTGTGAAACGACGACAATTATGAGCTGTAAAATGAATGGACGGATTTTTAAAAAATTTTTTTAAAGAACACCACAAAATAAGTAGAAAAATCATATTTAGTGCGTGCTGCTCTAATCATTTTTGGTGTAACAGTTTGGCACGCTGCTCTGATTTTGTTTTGCAAATCGTCTAAATCTGTAGGCTATGTAAAATAAACCAAACCTTTTAAATATCCCCAGAGGAAGAAATACAATACATATCTGGGGAACGAGCCGGCCAATGTATTGTACCATTTCGCCCAATCCATCTTTCACGGAAAGTAGTATCAAGATATGTCGTAACTTGTTGGGCATAGTGAGGAGGTGCACCATCCTGCTGCCACCACATCGTCTCTCTCTCGTTTAAGGGAATATCTTTACTGTAGTGCCGAAAAAACCTGACAATTATGGTATCGTTGAATTTGTATTAGAAAGGCCTTCACAAAAATGGAGTAATATACAGGGTGTTCCATTTAAAAATTTGAAGTTGATGTCACGTGGTCGGAAATGCGATGTTGCAATAAAGTCCTTTCATACCAAAAATGGACACCGCATTCCACTGTTTAAAATCACCAAATTTCAAAATTGTAATTCAAATAGTTTTCGAGATATCGACTGGCCAAAACTTCGTGGGCCACCCGGTATATCAAGTGATATATATCCTCGATCCCTGACCGTTAGAGCAATACCGTCGGAAATTATCTTATGCATATTCCTTTTCTTTAAAATATCGACTTTGTAAAATGGAGTCATTTCATCTAGTGATGTAATAGTAG
This sequence comes from Rutpela maculata, assembly GCA_936432065.2. NCBI lineage: Eukaryota > Metazoa > Arthropoda > Insecta > Coleoptera > Cerambycidae > Rutpela > Rutpela maculata. Next base: position 217,762,166 of record OW386286.2, read on the forward strand.
CACCCATAGGTGCAATTTTATACTGTCGCGAAAATAAACCTTTTCATTGTTCAAGTTTTTCTTCCTGTTGTACAAATTCAGTTTTGAGGCAATTCCATCAATATCCTTGAAATGATTCTTCATATCTATGACAACGGCGTCTTTGGGAGTTCTTAAAATTTCTCGATACTGGTCCGGAATGTAGATGTTTTGATGTTTCCTTAAAATTTTCTCGACTCTGCCAAAGTCTCTGTCTGAATCTAAATATGAATGTCCCACCTCCGAAAATTAATGGTCGATAACTTTAAATTCTCTCTTTAAAATCAACAACTGGTAAAGTGTAATGATATTGAAGTTTTTATTTTGTCCACCACAGGAGTCGGGCCATATTATAATGTGATCGATCTTTTCTTGGAAATATTCATTGTAAATTTGTGAAAAGGTATGTAAGCAACTAGCAATTTCTAGGCTTTCACGGCTGGACATATCTTCAGTCCATGTGAAAAATAACGTTTTTTTTTTTCAGTATTCCTCAATGTATGTATGCCAAGGTTGTAAAACCACATTTGACGAAGGTAAAATGGTTTCGATGTACTTAATTTTGGCAGCGGCATGGTTTGCTGAAGATCTAAAGTAAGAAAGCAAATCGTTCTATCTACTGTAACTTTTGCACCGTCACGCTTTTGATGTTTGAAAGCCAGTTTGTAATTTTCTCTGTATTCTTTAGTATTATTTCCAGCATCACATTTGGGAAAAAATGTGAGTCATTTCATGATCTCAATTAAACAATTTTGAATATCATGGACGTAATTTCAACATTTTTATTAGGTAGGCAGGGATTTTTCACAGATAACCCAATAGATGTAAGCATAGCGAACCCTGTAATTCTTAAACGATAACCTTACAAACCCAAATGACCTTTGGCTTGATTGGCGTAATTATCATACTTATTTTTTCCGCAAGAATTTCGGAATTCGCCAGATTTGCCTTAAACAATTTAATGCTCTTTCAAAATATTGGGTGGGCAGAAGCCATACCAGATATCAGTTTTGCTCTTGTCATAAAAATTTCTACGGTCCAGCCCTTTTCTACTTGTCAGCATAAAAATGTTTGTACAAAAATCAACACCGCAAAGCGTCACTTTCCAGTATTTCTGATTCACAGACTAATTTGCTAGAATACTTTGGTAAATTCGTATTTTATTATTGTATTTTATATTGATAATGTTTTGTTTTTAAAACATTATTAAAAGTTGCCTGGGAAGAAATTGCCACTATGTGATTGATTTCTGCTGAATTGCCAAAAGGTATAAATGTGTTTACAGCAATTAGATACTCAAGTACCATCTCGACTCTTGTACCATCTCATACATTTCGAAATTGAACGAAATGAATATATGGATTAAAACACTATAAGCACTATTTCCAAATATCAGCCAATTTATAAACATCTTACATGATTCATGAAATCGTTTATTCATTGCCATTTGTAATATCAGTTTACTACGACTGGCCATTTTCACTATAATAGTAAGAAACACTTAACACAACTTGTCACATTAATGTCATTATAACATAACTTTAAAAGCAAAGTGTTTTGGATTAAAACAATTTAATATCGCACAGTAATGGATAAAGGTGGTATGTGATCATGACACCTTTATCCATTAAATTATATAAAAACCATATGTACATAACACCTTTATCAAACATTAAAACGCATTTAGGAAAGGTTTATTATCCCAAAAACTTATTGAAATGATAGATTATAAGTTAAAATAGTTGTCTGTGTAGAAATCTCAAAATTTTCAAAAATGTCACATAACACCTTTATCCACTTAGCTCTTCAAATATCTTTGGCACCATCGTATGTTCAAGAAAAGTTGCAACGAGAAGAAAATGAAGAATTCCAGATCGATGAATTAATGAATGAAAGAGGATTTTTGAGAATAAGAGTTTACTCTAGATTCAAGAACAGGTCCAAGTACGAAATATACATTTCATACAATGAAAATGTAGCAGAAGGTATGGATGAAATCTCGATAATACCTTTGTTGATGGATATTATTGTACCTGCAAGACTGGAGCCAGGACTGTTAGCACATGCGCTCATGTTGCGAGTGTTCTGTGGTATTGAATAAAATTATGGATGCAGCACACCGACCCCCGCAGATAGATCTCAACAATCCTCGAATAATTGAAGGTTAATAAACATGCTTGTGCGACAACAAGCACTCACCCACACACATACAAACACATACACACAAAATGGTCCTTATATTAGTCTTATATATAGTTTTCAACATATGTCTCATTGATACTGCTGGAAACGCCATGTTCAACGATCTCAAGGCTTTGGAGCTAAAAGTAAGGCATTTGAAGCACCGTGTCCCTGGAGACTTTTGATCAGGACCTCGAAATATACAACATACTAGAATTTGAAGCAATTTGACTGAAAGCCATTTTACAGGGGTGAGTGTGTGGGGTCCTTTCTTTTTCAGCTGATTACTAACTTTACAAACACCTAAATAAATATAGAATCCTTCTGGAATTCTTTACAATTATTTTAAATATTCACTGTTCTATTTATTGAATTGCAAAGCATGAAAATCTACTTTTTCTTTTTCAGATGTGTGTAATTTTACCCTGTAGAAGCTTGTGATCAAGACTATTCCACATAATTTGACTTTAGAATTTATCAGAACAGAATAAAATAATATAATGTTGATTCTATTACTTATCAGTGATTACTTAAGTATAAGTACTTAAAACTACACCAATCATTTGTATTATAATCATGTAATTTTTTTAGTGACTTGTAAGTACCACATATTTATTTTATTTCATACTGTTTAAAAGGTTAAATATGAAAATATAGTTTGTGACTAGAAATTGACCTTTATAATTGGGATAAAGGCTACATTATGTGTAGTCTCATCTCTTTTTACACAAATTTTTAATTCTATTGTATATATTTACATTTCCTTCTTTTCTCATAAGGAAATTAGCTCAACATTCAGGTAATCTATTCCTAATTTATTTTAGAAATAAAAGTTACAAATAAGCATTTTGATTAGTTTTATTTTTATATATGCTTCTATTCTGATAGTTGATGAATAATTTTTGTATTTTATAAACTAAATTCAAAAATACTTGGTGCATTGTATGAATGTTTGTTTGTGACATTCTCTTTATTTTTCCTTTTTGGGATATTCTACTACATGTATCATCTTCTAATGATAGAAACCAAGAAATTTACAAATAGTACAACTACCCAGTATATAATTGGGAAATAACCTCTACAACTGTGAATTTTATATCAAAAATAGATTAGAAATTTTGGTTTTTGATCATAAAAATCTGAACATAACGGTCTGTGATATGTTAACTGTCAGTTTAAAAACTGCTACTAGTTTTGTAGTTATTGTTTTTTGTGAATATTAAATTATTTCATTGTATGTGTTTAACTCAACTTCGTGAAGTGGTGCGATCCTGTTCATTTTATAAAAAGTGTACAGGGGAAATCTTAATTTGTTTCAAATGTATGTAAAGTTGTTCAACAGTTGTTCAGCAGGTTTTGTATTTTGACAACTATCATATCCATCGAATACAACAATTGTATTAGGACTGTAATACCTTCTGACATAATCACAATATTTATCAAAGATGGAGTCGTACGTAGCTGGACAGTCCTATATAATACGATGTAAAAGAAAACCTCCATCGACGATTTATGTAACATTTGTAAAAGGAAATTAGATTACTTGAGGTTAAAAAGAAATATACAAGGAAGAGTTTTTGGTTTTCTGTATTCCTACAACATGAGATAGAGCCAGTGGGAATGGCACTAATTCATATTTTAGGTATTCCTGGAGTTGAGTTTCAAATTTAGGTAGCGTTTTTTATACTTTATGTGGTTACAGACTTGCTCCCCAGTTATAGGGCTTTTTTGTAATTATATTCTCACCTATGACTCATTATATGTTCTAAAATATGCTATATATTTAGACACTGGGGATCTTTCCTTAATATATGTCGATTAACATATACATCAGTAGTGTGAAATATTTTCGGTTGTACTCATCATATAACATGTGCATATAGATATTATCATTTCAACTTCACATGATCATATTTTCGAAACGGTTAGGTACTCCCATGAGACAAAGTAATGGAACCTTTTCTATACTACAAATTTGTTACTATTTTTTCGTGAAACTTATAGTTTCAGAGATATTTGCAAAAAACTGATTATTTTGACCTCTTGAAACAATTAAAGCTCCAGTGATATCGTTAAGGATAGGATTTTGCAGAGCGAGGGGGAATTTTCGTTTATTTTCGGTTTATTACAAATATTTAAGAAATCATAAATGGCATAATCATTAAAATAGTGTCAGGTACTTCCCATTGCCATAAGGAATATAACCATATACAGTTTTTATCATAAATTTGGTTTATAGTTACGGCCTTGCTCTAATAATGAAATTAGGAACTTCATTGACAAACTACAATATTCAAGTACAACAGAAATTTACAATAAAAAATGTATATACCTACTTAGTTGTATTCGTTAGAAAAATGGCAATAGGTATCTAAAACAGTTTTAAAGATTATACTATGTTTGGTTTTAAAATATTTAAAATAAATCGAAAATAAATGCATATTTTCCTCTCACTCTGCAAAATCTTGTCCTTAAGGACTTTCGGCATTTTGTTTAAAATATCAAAAATATGCTTCATAGAAAAATTTTGCTGGGTGGGAATTTTTATTCAGATTAGGCATTCTCTAATCGAATTTGATTGGATTATTAAACAAAAGAAGAAACCTTATCACACATTATATCTAACCCTGATATAAATTACACTTAGAGTAGAGAATTACAGGACACGTTGAGTGTGGAATTCCATCGTAGAACGAGAAAATGTGATATCCGGAAAACTTAAAACTTCTTGTTCCCTCTTTACTTTGCCTGCATAGCAGAGCCAATGATTTTTTTTTTAAATTAATTATTTGTGAATAAATGGAAAAATGTTAGCTTTAATTTTAAGGTTCGAGGTAAAGCAGCAACACTGAACTTAGAATAAAATATACGGGAGCCCACCCTAACTGTACGTGCTCTCCCCCCCTCCATCCTTGGGGACAATGTTTTTCATAAAGTTTAAAGTCTAAGGAACAATTTTGGACATGCCTCACCAAAAAAAACTGGCTGTACTTTCAAAATGGCGTCTAATTTTTGCAAATATTGTTTTTGTCATTTAACACAAAAACTAAAAAAGATGGAGAAAAACTTTCTGCACAAAAAACAAAGTGCATAAAATTTTCTACAATTTTGTTGCTATACAATATTTGAATAGAATTTTCCAGATAAATGATTCATCTCTTAGAATAAAATATAAAATTCAATATAAAACGTAAGTAACACACACCCCATTCTCTTTCAGATTCACTATCGCTGTCTCCCAATACATCGACTATTTCTTCCAAGTCTTCTTCATCTATTGCTTCATTTATGATATCATTATCGTCCTCACTTTCGTCTATTATGATTTGATTTGGAATCATCTGAAGAATTTCAGTAAGTGATTGAGGCAGTATTTTATTTGCTGAACACCAAAGAGGTTCTCCATTTTCTTGTCATCCATAATCATTTCAAGGTTTTGAAATATTGTGTTGTTTTTTTTCTTTTTTTTTTTCGAGAAGGGGAAACCCACACGAGCTGCCCATCCCACTGCGTGCCACCCTCTAACTGACTAAAACCCTTCCTCCTAGGCTTGTCTGTAAAGAATATTCCAAGGGCACTGCATCCTCCTGGGCTTATTGTGCTCTCCCTGTCTTTGTTTACACTGTCCATTTTAATATTAATGTGTCACTGACAAGGTGATACAGGTCTGAAAATGGGCGAGTTTTAATGGTTTCCGGGTCTGTCTGTATTTGCCCATAGATATTATATCTTCTGCGGTCCAATGACTCACAGTCATGTATAATATGTAGGTAAGTAAGCGTTTGGTAAACACTCCTTTTAATATGTTCGATAAGACAAGCTCTTGATAGTGGAATTAAAGAAAAATCAACTTTAGTTGTCAATTGATAAAGACAAATCTTTGTCACCGCATTTCTGTCTAATGGCAGTTAGGCGAAGCTTGTCCACGCTAGTGCATTTCTTTAATCCATATATGGCACATGTAAACTCCTCTAATGATGCGACTAATTTATCATCAATATTCCAGCTGCTCCCCAGATCTTGAAATGTTCGGATATATTTGGTATATGTGGGAGAAAGTAACATTTTTAGGAGTTTTATCTTTTCCCTTAAAGGCGCTGACTGAGTCGCATCCAGTAAATGAATGAAGGAAATGTTTTGTTAGGAGTTACCATTTTCGAGGTAAATGTCTGCAATTATAATATTAATATTATTAACTTTTTTCAGTTTATTTTATTTTTTGTTATGTTAATAATATAAAGTTATATTATACACCTTACAATAATTGTCAGTTATTTCCTCTAAATTATTTACCGATATATGAATTTCCATGTTTTCTTAATTTTGGACTCATTTATCTGTCCATTTTTTTTAGTTTTTGTGTTAAATGATGACAAAAACAACGTTGTAAACAGTTTTTTTTAACATATTGCCGCCATCTTGAAAGTAGCCACGTTTTTTGGGGACACGTCTAAAATTGTTCCTTAGGCTTTAATCTTTATGAAAAACATTGTCGCCAAGGATGGGGGACGTATAGCTAGGGTGGGCTCCCAACTAATAGTTCAGTGAGCCGCAATGGATTCCATTTGAAGTTATGCAACCCACGTAAAACTATTGTGACATACCGGTTGCCTGCCAGCGGTATCACATGGGAACCAAGGAAGTTGATATTTATATTCTACCTCCATGATGGGAACTTGACCTTTAATGTAAGATTTGTAGAGTACAAATCTTGCCCTTAATGCAGGGCCGGTTTTCTGACTAGGCCTCATAGGTCCGGGCCTAGGGGCACTACTCCTGCGGGGGGCGCCTTTGCCTTTCATCTTAGTGGTTAGTGCCCATAAACAGGGACGGCTCAAGGTAAATTTTCCACCCGGGTGGAAGCACTTTTTGGTGCCCCTCCCTGAGATATCACAGAAATTTCACGGACGTACTACGTACTTAAGTGCAAGGATATCCTTTCGGACCCTGCGAACACTACTTTTTAACTTAACACATGGAGTAACATAACCGTGTATACACGGTGGTCCAAAATTGTCTCTGGATATTTATGTGGCTGTGACTACAAGGAAATTATACTCCTTTAAAGGGGGATTATAAATGTCAGTTTTTCGGCAATATCTTTATTCCGATCGCTTTAAAATATATGTCATATTTTAAAAGATATGGTCATCAATTTACATAGTAGTCAAACCCTCTCCTCTGCTTGAGAGGTCGTTTAGGGGGTGGCTATCAATATTTTACCCCTAACTTTTCTATTTTTGCATATTGATAAAAATTTTTGTAAGAAAATATTATCATATCACTGGAAATAAAAAGAAGTTGTTGCATTTCGATAAAACATTCTCAAGTAATTTACGTTTACACATCCATGTGATTTTACAACATATTATTAATAATAATTAATTTGTAATAAGTATTAACTTTTTGTCTACACCATCTGAACACTATTATAATGAGAGGATCCCCGACACAAGTTTACTTAGAGGAAGGTTCCTTTTTATTGTTTTAATAGTTCATACAAAACAAATTGCCATTTATTTATTTATAAACTGTAAATTATGTAAGATATATGAAATACATGCAACTAATATTGGTATAACGATTTTCTGAATATTCTGAATTTTTTCTGAATGAAAAGTGCACATTGCCTTCAATTATGCAAAATCTTTAATGATCAACTCCGTGTGCGTCAGTCAATAATAGGACCGGAAGCTTGAGGTATGAGTATTGAGTAGTGGGGTGTCTCATAGCTAAACAAACATATTTGCGTTACACTTTTGAATTATTTAGACGGTTTTAATGTTATTCGACTGTTCTGCATTATTACAATTTAAACTGATATAGATTCTATTATTTGATCATTCTTTTCCAACGAAAACTATTATTAAATTTACAAAGGTATATTAAAAAAAAATTAAGAGTTTTTGCCCTGTTTGGCGCCCCTGCCTATAAACTGATCCGAACCTCACAAGCAGTATTTGGGCTGGGGCGCAAAATTGACCTGGGCCTAGGGGCAATTTTTATTATATCTAAAACTGGCACTGCCTTAATGCGCATATTTGTAAAGGCGACATTTTCGTGTGTTGGAACAGCAAACAAATTTATTTTGTTTCCTCTCTTCAAAGAAATATTTAAGATTTTCAGTTATTCATGCACATATTTTATTTTGCCGAAATTAAAAAAATCGGTGGCTCTAAGATATGAAGTTTTGCCACCTTGCTTTTCGGGCTATAAACATAAACTACCTTTCAAAAGATATATTTTCGCGTTCTCGGCTTCCTGCCTTTAAAATTTCGCTTCCCGTCAACAGGTGGCAGGACTGAACATTTTGTACGTTGTTAATGACCATAGTCGCCACATGAAGATGCGTATACAAAATAAATTAAAAAAATAATAAAAATTTCACCGAGGCTTAAGCTGGGGGGGGGGGGGGGACATAGTCGCGTGCTGAAAATAACAAAAATGAAATATTTTTCCTCGAAAATTAAAATCGATGAGCGGGGCGGTAGAAAATCTCAAAAAAAAAATTATAAACAACTAAATAGGATATATATATTCAAAAATATAAAATAAAATAATAAAAATTATGAAATTTTAAAACGAAAGTTTATCTTTTACGAAATCTGGTGGGAGGGGGGGGGGTGTAATTACCCCCATTACCCTCCCCCATAAATCCGCCCTTGGGCGTTGCCCAGTTACTTTTGAACTTTTTTACCTAATATCAATACCAAAAGTTAAAAATACGATTGAATTCGCGTTATTTGTTTATTTTTACACCGAGTTTTACACCGACTTCATAGGTACGTTATTTTGATTAAATCAAAAAATCTTGCTATTTCAAAATGTTCCAAAACAATATTAGAAAATATTACAATATAGAATATGTTTAAAAAACATAAAATAAATTCACAAATTTTTTGGCTTGACTGCTTGTGAATTGAGTTGTATTTCAGAAACTAGTCGGGGGATCGGGTTGGGTCTGAGAAAAAATTATAAAAAATACGAAGTCATCATCAGTTTAGTAGCTTTCTTATTTATATCTAGCATGTTTCCGCTGAATGTAAACCTTTCCAGTTATTTCACGAAAATCATTTTGAATCATTTTGAAATACCTTTTTCAAGCTAAAATCACAATTCGCTGTAACTTAACGATGAAAAGTTGAATAGAATATTTTCTTCTCAAAATTTGATTCTTTCAGCTCCAATGCTTTTGTTTTTTTCTTAGGTGCCACTCCCTGAAAAGGGATAGCATCCACCCCCTATAAATTAGCAAGCCCTCGCATAATATAGAAACTTATTCTGCATTTTACTTTTATGCATTTACTATTATTAAGCTGCCAAAAATGACCGAGATCGAGATCTAATTCATATGACATTATTTCGAAAACATTGGAGCTGAGAGAGAATTACATTTTAAGAAGAAATGGCGTTCTATGCAACTTTTCATATAAATTGATAGATTTAAGTTAATTTAATAATAACTACTACAAAATTTGGGATTTTAGCTTGAAAAAGTGGTATTTCAAATACGTTTTTGTCAAATGTTGAGCAAAAACATGCAGGTCTGTAGCAGAGCTGGGTAATTCCTAGTGAAAAAGTAATTAGCAATTACAATTCCTTTTTTTCGTGTAATTGTAATTGTAATTAAGTACTTTTTTTATTACAGTAATTTGGAATTGTAATTGTAGGAAAGTTGTTAAAGGAATTGTAATTTGTAATTATATTATTTGAACTATCTAATTACAATTACTTTTTCCAATTACAATTACTTTAAGAACATGCGTATGTGATTTAACAAATAAGAATACATCAAAGCAGAATTTTACAGTTGCATAGTTTAAAATGAATCTGAAAAGTTCAAAAAAAGTACTGACTAAAAACGAGTTTTCGCCGTGGTCCGCTGCACATTTGTTTTTTTTTTAAGTACACAAACTTTTGTATTTTTGTCCAATAAACTTTTAAAAACTAAATGTGTTTACTGTTTATTATTATCATTCTTATTATTATTAGGCATTGTTATTATAGTGGAGTCGATTTAGTCAATAAAATAGCGAGGTTGGGAAATTTTTAAGATGGATGCAGACCCGGCGGAAATTGTTTGTCATGGCGAGTATAACAAAACCCTAAAATCTTGATTTCCAAATAGGGGCGGAACCGTGTTTTATTGGCCGAAAAGGGTTTTTTTGGACATTTTAAGGGTCAAATTTGCAGTTTTAATTTTTTTTGACCACTTAAACAATTAGTTAAGGAACTAAAATAGTATCCTTTTATTCTTAATAATTAAAGGAACCTCCAGTTTAAATTTGGTAAATATATATATAAAAAATTGAAAAAATTAAATTTTGGCTATCTTGATCAGATCTCAACCGATTTGGAATGGAAGTAGTCTTTATCACACAAAAATTATTTACCAGATTTCAGCCAAAAATATTAAATAGTTTGGCTGAAATTGCAGTTTCGGTCAAATTTTCTGAAATGTTCAAATTGAAATATCTCCGGACCTAAAAGACGGATCGAATGGAAAAAGGTAGGTTATTTTATGTACTTTTACATGACATAAGTCAAGAATCACTTTTTTTTACATTCGGTAGTTTTTTAGTCATTTGCACTATATATATAATATATGTGTACTCAGTGACTATGTGTGCGCGCACTCAGTGGCGGCTGATGAAATTTCAATAATTTTTTTCTCGTCTGTGGCGCATGGGACCCATACGAAATATGGGAACTAACATCTAGAGAAGCACTCCTCTAATGACCTCTAAAACATTTTGAAAAAGCAGTTTGCGAAAAATTTTTTCAAAATTCGGTTGCCCCGCTAGGTCAAGGGACTCCTGTTTAAAATTATTTTTTTTTGTCATATACGTTTTACTTTTCATAAAAATACAACAGGTTTTGGAGTTTATGAAAATATTTTCATTACTAACTGAGATACAACGAATTGAAATTTTATAATTTGTTAAATTATAAATTACAAAATTTCAGTTCATTGTATTTCAATTAATAATGAAAATATTTTCATAAACTCCAAAACCTGTTGTATATTTATGAAAAGTAAAATGTATATGACAAAAAAAAAATAATTTTAAACACGTTAGTTCCCATATTTCGTATGGGTCCCATGCGCCACAGACGAGGAAAAAATTATTGAAATTTCACCAGCCGCCACTGCGCGCACTGGTATGTATAAAGCAGAAAACAATTGTATTTATTGTTTATAAAACTTTAAAAAATATATAAAGTGTGTCCCACTTTGTATTAAGCCACCCCTATAACTTGGCTATTTGTGTTTGGATTTGTATATATTTTTTATAGCACATAATACCCATAATGAACTACCTTTGGAAGGTAGAACTGTTACTCAATCTCTATTTCAAAGCCAACTGTGATGTTTTTAAAATAGGAATTTTGCAAAAGTAACATTAGCGATTGAGATAGAGGAAAAATGTATTTGGAAAAGTCGTTCAGAAAAATTAAGTAAGTTCAAATATAAATTTTCATTTAAAAATATAGATTTTTTTTTTTAAATATTGCAAGTCAGAAAAATTCGAGGTTTGGGTTAGTTTAGAGCATCCAGATTGCTATGAATTCCAGAAAATAGTTGAAAATTTTGAATTTAATAAACCATTTTACATAATGTTGATAATTTATTTAATTAAAGAAAAAATTTTTCTGACTTGCAATATTTTTCAAAAAAAAAAAAATAATATTTTTAAATGAAAATTCATATTTAAACTTACTTAATTTTTCTGAACGACTTTTCCAAATATATTTTTCCTCTATCTCAATCGCTAATGTTACTTTTGCAAAATTCCCATTTTAAAAACATCGCACAGTTGGCTTTGAAATAGAGATTGAGTAACAGTTCTACCTTCCAAAGGTAGTTCATTATGGGTATTATGTGCTATAAAAAATATATACAGTTCGATAGTAGACCTCGTACAAGTCGGAGCGTTTACTAATAAGTGCGTTACATAAGTGAATTAGTGAATTTAGTAGTGTTAAGTTTAATTATTAGTGGTTCAGTTTACTTATTAAACAAAGTGTTTATTAAAAAAAAACTACAGGCATAGACTAAAATAAATTAACTATGAGTGTCTTTAAGGGGGGTAACCCCCCCAATGAAACTAACCAGTTAATAACTATGGAAGTGTGCGAATCTCTGGAAAATATACAAGAAGAGGGCAACACGAGTTCAAAAGATATCCAATATACACAAGAACAGGATAGTAGTCTAAAACAAAAACAAAATCGACATAATGTAGTAAGTAATCTTATTCATAATTTTGGACAAAAGGAAAATAACCGTGAAGTATCCGATGATAATTCAACGATACCTCCGGCACAAAAACGAGCAGAGCGACCAATTTATATATACAGACAAACCGATACCGGACCATTTCATGTTTACGTTGAAAATAATATATCAGATTTTAATGGAAAATTAAATCCAGTGAAGGTAGGTGATATTGTTTTAAAAGTAGTACCAGAAATTGACAATAAAATAAAAACAATTGAATCAATTGGAAAGAATAGAGTACGAATTGTATTTAAAACCTCTGAATCGGCTAATAAATTGATCAAAGCTCAGTCCTTTTTAAGAGTTTATAATTTAGACATTTATGTACCGAAATTTATACTACATAGACAGGGGGTTTTTCGAATAGATGCTGAATATTCTGTTGACTATCTTAAAGAAAAAATCAAACCGTACGATTTACATTGCAAATTTGAAGTAGAATCAATACGACGCATTCATAAAAAAATCATGGAAAATAACGAAGCTAAATATATACCCACGAAAACAGTAGTTGTTACATTTAAAGCACAAGAATTACCTAAATATATTTCGATCAATCATGTCATATTTAATGTTGAACCGTATGTACAAAAAGTCATTTTGTGCCATAATTGTTTTCGATATGGTCACATGGGTAGCCAATGTAAAAGTAAAGCCAGGTGCGTTAAGTGCGGAGACAATCACAACTCTGAAACCTGTACAAAATTTCTAGATGAACCGGAATGTCTTCATTGCAAAGGAAAACATTTTGCTAATCAAATTAAAGAATGTCAAGAATTTAAACGACAGAAAGAGATTAAAAAATATATGTCACACTCAAATTCGTCTTATAAGGATGCTGAGAAAAATGTCCCAAAAATGACATACGCCTCTATTCTTTCCAATGAACACAATCATAACGTAGATATAACCCCTTTATTATATAACAACAGTAATTCACATCAAAGAACAACAAACCGCTTTACACAGATAACAACCACTCCAAGGAAAAAAACACGACCCAATACACCAGATATCACAGAAACACAAAGAAATCTAATAATATCACCACTCAACCTTCCTCAAACTTCTGGTGGAATATTCAACAGTCCCATATATAATTCAAATCTACACAATAAATCAGAACAAACACACACTACCCAAAAAGAAAATGAACTCCCTGTACAAAAAATTTTAGAATTGGTTATTTTCGTAATAGATATTATTAAACAAAATAATTTTAAAGAATTAGAAGAAGCTGAAATATTTAGTATTATAAAAGATCGTCTTAAAACAAATTAATTAATGTTTACATTCACTTAAACATAAATACTTTTATTTGATGTGTTATGGACAAAAAAAATATATATCTCTTTTTTCTCTAAATATAAAAGAAGGCGGTTTAAAAATTTGCCAATGGAATTGTCGCTCTGCAGTAGCAAATAAAGGTAATTTAGAAAATTTACTGTCCACTAATAACATCAACATTGCCTTACTGTCGGAAACATGGTTTAAACCCAATGTATATACCAACTTTCATAATTTTAATAATGTTCACAAGGACCGTGCAGACGGAAAGGGAGGCGTTGCAATCCTCGTCCAAAAACAAATAAAATACTCGGAAATAGTATTACCTACAATCAACAACTGTATGCAAGTCTGCATTACGATAGATCTGGATAAAAATAGTAAGCTGACATTGGTATCATTATATATCCCACCGCAATCAAAAATCAATCCAAATGATTGGAATTCCTTTTTTAACTGTATACCAAAACTTTTTATTGTAGGTGGAGATTTTAACGCCCACCATATTGCGTGGGGTTGTGATTATAGTGATACTTATGGAAAAACATTATTAGATTCATTAGATAATAACAATTTAACAATTCTAAATGACGGTAGTCCAACATATATAGGTAACTATTTTAGACAGAAAAGTGCTATAGATTTAACAATATGTACTCCTCAAGTGTACCACAATTTAGAATGGTCTACCTTATCAGATCCTTGTGGTTCGGATCATCTTCCGATTTTAATTAATTGTCAATTAGTTCCAAACTGGATTGTGTTTAAAAATCAAAGAAAGTGGAATATAAAAAAAGCTAATTGGGACTCTTACTCTCTTGAGTGTTTAGATAATATAAGAAATGATGTAGTAAACTACGAAAATCTTACAAATGTTATCAACCAGTCTGCTGAGAAATCCATACCTCGATATAACAATACAGAAAATACCAAAAAAAATAAAGGAAAACCGTGGTGGAATGACAAATGTGAAAATGCCGTTAAACATAGAAAATATTGCTTTTTACAATATAAGAATAACCCTAATATAGCAAATATAACTACTTATAAAAAATCTGATGCTATCGCTAAAAGAATAATAAAAGAAACCAAAAGAGAAAGCTGGCGTTCTTATTGTTCAAGTTTAAATAAGAATGTCCCAATAAAACACATATGGCAACAACTTAACCGTTTTAAAAATCGACCTCAAAAAAACACCGTACTCATAGATTCCTCAGCAGAATGGTTGGAAAACTTTCACTGTAAATTAGCCCCCCCAACTGTAACTCCACAACGCCCTCTTCTGGACAGCATAGACCAACCAAACGTTTTGTCAAATCCATTCACTCTTAAAGAACTAGACAGAGCTCTAAAACAAAATAACAACACGGCTCCTGGTAAAGATAACATTCACTATTCGATGCTTTCCAATTTACCTAGATCAGCTAAAATCACCCTCCTAAATATATTCAACGACATATATTTGAACGATGTTCAAATCCCAAAAGACTGGTATGAATACATTATTGTACCTATCCTGAAGGCTAACAAACCGGAAGACAGCTGTAACTCATACCGACCAATTGCATTGGCTTCTTGCATATTAAAAACATACGAGAGATTAATAAAGAATCGTTTAGAATATTGGTTAGAAAGTAAGAATATACTTCCGAAATCGCAGTTTGGATTCAGAAAAGGCTGTTCGACTCAAGAAAATTTAGCTAGTTTAATTTCGGACATTCAGTTGGGATTCACAAAGAACGAGTCAACCAGTGTGGTTTTCCTAGATGTCACCGGGGCATATGATAACGTCAACCTTAATATACTCGCAGAAAAAATGAAGCAAATTGGACTACCCAACAAGCTAATTTTGCACATCCATAAGCTCTATTGCACTAGATGTATTTTCATAAAAACCCATGACGAACTGATTGGACCAAGGCAGACATCAACAGGCCTACCTCAAGGAAGTATTTTAAGCCCTTTGTTATACATAATATATTCATATGACTTCGAACTGTTATTTACCAATACCAATATTAAAGTATATCAGTTTGCCGATGATTATGCAATTAGAGCTCAGGGCAATGACATCAACTATTGCAATAGAAATCTAGCAAATGCCATTAGAAAAGCAGAAATATGGTTTGAGAACAATGGATCTCCAATCTCCGAAGAAAAATCATCAATATGTACATTTACAAGAACAAAATTTCAACCGCCCAACACTATCAGAATATCTAATCTCGAAATTAAATATAAAACTTCAGTTAAATATCTAGGAGTCATTTTAGACAAGAAACTGAACTGGAAAGAACATATAAATTATATCTGCAAAAGAAGTGAAAATGCACTTAATATTTTACGAGTATTTAGTCACCAAAAATGGGGAGCTGACCCCAACATATGTCTCACTTTCTATCGTTCTCTAGTAAGATCTATCTTCGATTACGCTTGTGTCTTTTACGGATCAGCAGCAAAAGTTCACCTTCAAAAAATTGAACAAATTAAAAACAAAAGTCTCAGACTGTGTGTCTTCAAAGCACCCCCTTGAACATCCTAGAATCCGAATGCGCTGAACCTCCTTTACACCTCAGAAGGCAAAAATTAAGCGATAACCTACTACTGAAAATCTACAGCAGGAATAAGGATGTTGTTGAAAATATACACAAATTAACCATACTGGGCCACACAGCAAAGTACTGGGAAAAGAAAAAATTGCCGTTATTAGTGGAAAGCTATACATGGATATCTCAATTTAAAGAAGAAATACATCAGTCGGACATTCTTCCTTGTTTCACACCAGAATATTCAAATTATGAAAAATTACCCAGAACATCATTCATAGATCTTCAAGATAACGTACTGTTAAACAACATAATATTTAAATCAAAACTAAACACTAACTGGACCAACTACGAGTATATATTCACCGACGGCTCACTCAAAAACAACAAAACCGGCTGTGCTGTTTACCATGAAAACGAAAATATATCTAAAAAGTACCTCTTACCAACCAACTCGTCTATTTACACAGCAGAACTAGTAGCAATCAAGGAGGCAATTAAATATTGCTCAGAATATGAGAAGAACAATAAATTTGTTATATTCACAGACAGTAAGAGTGCGGCGATGAAAATACAGAATTGTAACCCAAGGTCTGACGCAAACTATATAATAATTGATATTATAAAATATTACAACCAATTAGTACAACGAGACAAGACCCTTGAACTAACATGGATAAAGGGACACGCAGGTATTACACAAAATGAATATGTTGACAAGTTAGCAAAGGAAGCAACTGAAACTGGTAACATCATCCCTAACTTTAAAATTCCCAGCACAGATATTAATAGGCTGATAAAGGAACGACTTAGAGAAAATTGGCAGCAGCACTATCTAAATTACCCAGCAGGAGAAAACTACAAAAAACTTCAGACAAAAATTAAAATCAGACATCCTTGGTTTAATGGTGAAATTAATCGAAATTTCGTAAGAGTAATGTGTCGAATTAGAAGTTCACATTGTCTTTACCCTCAATACAAATACAAACTGAAGCTCAAAGAAGATCCGTACTGCACCTGTGGAGAAGAAGGCAATTTACAACATTGCTTGATGGAATGTCCTTTAAAGTTCCAGGAAATAAGTGAAATGTTTTTTAAACTTGCCCGCAACAATATTTCACTACCTACAAATCTCCCCAACTTATTAGCATTAGAAAACAAATATGTGTATAAAATACTTTATGAATTTATAATAAAAAACAAAATAGAGCTGTAAACCAGTTAGGTAAAAGTATATAAGTAAGTATGTGTATATATGTGAATATATACGTATGTATGTATATAGTGTATATATTATATTTTAGGATAGTAATTGTCGTAGGTGTTTTGAAAAAAAAAAAAAAATAAAATAAAATTAAAAAAAGGGAAATATTAGCATAATAGAAGTATAAAGAAGGCACAAAAAAAACAAAAAAAAAAAACAAAAAAAAAAACAAAAAAAGGGAATATACTAATAGGTAATAACTGTGGCCATGAAGGGTAATTAAAAAATAAAGAAATAAAAATATTAAAAAAAAAAAAAAAGTTTAAACAAAAAAATATTTATATGTGTATATGTATGTAGATTTGTGTATATATATGTATGTATCTGAACAAATATTCTGTAACAAATGTTTGAAAACAATTCAGTTTATACTTGATAATTATTATTTGATTGGAATTTTTAAATGAAAATGTATATTAATTTTTTTTATTACATATTTTAATAGGTGTAATTTTTATTCCACTCTCTCTTGATTATTTTTAACAATCCGTTGAATAGACAACAAATGTCTGGCTATTTGGTTTATGACCAGTGCCATTTAACATAACACACACACAAAAAATATATACAAATCCAAACACAAATAGCCAAGTTATAGGGGTGGCTTAGTACGAAGTGGGACACACTGTATATTTTTTATTTGTATAGTCGTGCCTACTGCTTTGACTAGGTATAGATAAATGTATATTATATTATATATGTGTGTGCGTGCGTGTATTTATTTCTGTAAATATGTGAATGTGTTACAATTTTTATTATTACTTCCACGTCCAGTGGAAGTATAGTAAGGACAAAAAATTTTTTTTAAATTTTTATTGTCCAAATAGGCTTAAAATGTCATGAAACGTCGAGATTTTAAGTTTGAGCGAAAAAAAATTTCTGTCTGTCTGTCGGTCTGTCTGTCTGTCGGTCTGTCGGTCTGTCTGTCTGTAACTTTTTTTGTGCGCACGTTTACTCTGGAACCGTTTAAGATATTGACTTGAAATTTGCTACACATATGTACTTTAACGAGATCTAGAACTAGATTATATTTTCATCTTGTTCCGTCGAAGGGTTGGGGGGTAAATTGGGGTAAATTTGGGGTAAATGGGTAAATCAAGCAGGTAAGAGTTCATGAAATTGGTATTTAGTATATACAAGAGAAGCTAAGGTCTCAAAAAAAATTTTTGGCATTAGTCACCCCCATTACCACCCCCACCTCCTTATTAAAGGGGATGAAAAAAAAATGTGATTTAGTATATGTACAGGAACAAGAAACCTCAAAATATTTTTTTACTTCATCCACAGATAGCCGAAATTTGATTTTCTCAATTTTTTTCGTATATATATATTAATATCAGGAGGGGGATGGTCAGATATCTTCCCCAAATTTAAACTGAAGGTTCCTTTAATCTTGAGAATAAAAGGATACCATTTTCTTTTCTTAACTAGTTGTTTAAGTGATAAAAAAAATTAAAACATCAAATTTGACCCTTAAATGTCCAAAATGTCCTTTTCGGCGAAAAAAGCATTTTTTGGAAATTCAAATTTAGGGTTTTATTATACTCGTCATGACAAACAATTTCCGCAGGGTCTGCATCCATCTTAACAATTTTTCCAATCCTTTCCTAAACCGACTCCACTATTAAGCTGCCCTTTCTATATATTTATTTAATTTTTCCTGGTTACCCTTAAGGTCAAACATTCTAATAACGATTCTAATAAATATTAAAACGCAATATTACACAACACTTTTAATTAAAATTTTTAACTTACCTTTTTGTCTGTTTGGTCACTATAATTTACTTTATCATAAGTAATTAGAAAAGTAATCAGAAAAGTAATTGCTAATTCCTTTTTTAAAGACATGTACTTTGTAATTAATTCCTTTTTTTAAAAAAGTAATTTGTAATTGTAATTAGTTCCTTTTTTAAAAAAGTAATTTGTAATTGTAATTATTTTTAAATTACAAGTAATTACCCAGCTCTGGTCTGTAGCTAGGGGTGGGCCAGGACGGGCCCGTCCTGAAATAATTTTCGCCCGACCTACGGCGACCGCAGAAAATAATAAGGTAGCTATTTTAAAATGGAAAAATTGTTTGCCCACCCTTAAAGCAATCTAGCCGTTGCGTGTTCCAACTATAAAGTCTTTAAGTAAGTACTCTTAGAAAGGTTAGTGGCCGAGTGAGTTAAGGTGTTGTCTTGCAAGTCACGAGGTCGACGGTTCGATACTTCTCATTCAATTTTTTTTTTTTCGTTAAAATAATTACGAAAAAAATTTTAGTTGGTTTTTTAAGGGTAATAATTACTTATAAAACCGATATACGAATATACTTTTTCCAATTTTAGGTCTGTTTTAGATCATTAAATATTGTAGATGACGATATTATATCTTTACCGTTTTTTCTCCAACACGTTTCCCAGGTTTGTATAAGTACCTCAACTATAAAATCTTAAAACAGTTGACTCCTGAATTCCCCACCACCGCTCATCAAATTTGAGATGAGAAAAAATTTTGTTTCGGATTTCAACTATAATTATAGTCTTTAAATAGGTAGTAGCATGTGTAACTTCAGTGGCCGAGTGAGCTAAACCGTTGACTTACAAAAACAAAGAAGGTTGAACGTCGGCGGTTCGATCCCTACCGACGGCAATTGGTAAAGGTAAGTAAATGAAATGCATTAATAATTTAATAAACAATATAATTTGCAGGCAACCTTTGTGAGAAAAAATTGGAGTGATAGTAAACAATATGAGATAATTAGATATGTCAATGTAAATAAAATATACGGATGGCTAACAAACAAATTCATAGGACAATACTTATTTATGCATTGGCCTAGTTTACACCGTGAAATAATTTGGTCTGAGCCGAGGGAACTAATGGAGTGGGGATAGATCGACTCGAATTTATTTAGTTTGTGCCTGTTTACAACACATCACTATACTTGAAAATTTGTGGATTAGTTGAGGAGCACCAGGAGCAAGCAAACCTAACCTATAAACGCTTCGTGTGAAAATGTTTTCTAAAAAGAAAATTACATTTGCGGTTTTATGCTAACAGTTGTAAAACAAATTCAAAGAAATAGATGGAAAGAGTTATTAGAAATGCTTAAGGAAACAATTGGGATCTTTCGTTTTTGTGGCTCCTCTTGACATTACAATTTGTTGGATTACTTAATAATTACAATTATTATTTACTAGTGAAATATTTTGTCGAACTCCTCTATATGTTTCCTTAAACATATAAGGAATAAGAAACCAGACTGCAACCAACAGCTATTCTCCGGACTAATGCCCCGCCGAGCGCTGAATTACGAGTTACAAGCCTGGCCGCGTTAAGTACAATAACTGTGTATTGCCACAAAACGCTAAGTTTCGATTGTAATAGACAACAGCTTGTGGGGGGATTACCGCAAATATAACCTGAAAAAGACGTCAAATCAACGTCTAGCATAAGACGTCATTCATCTGAGACATTAGGAAGTCATTTTTACGTTTCATTTACGTCATCTTGTAACGCCTCCTAGCGGAGTTGTTCCAATGTATAGTACATCCAATAATATGGACCGAACTGTTTAGACGTTTTCTGTAAATTGATGTGGGAAGTAGGACCTCTCGGTAGTCCGTTGAAAGGCCGACGCGGCGCTAAAATCTTTACTTGGGCGATGTGAATGAACGGGACGCGAGCTGGGCTCTTTTTCGTTCTCGCGGTGATAAAGCAAGTAACTAACGGCTTGCCGTTAAATTCAACATAAGTGTTCAAAATCTTTAGTGGAAATGGGATGTAAGTGAATCGTTTTCTACCTCATTTTTCAAAGCTAATTACGTTTTCGTTTATTTTAGGGTTCTCAGATTGAATACTTATACACGTAACAATTTTACCAAGTCATACTTATACACGTTAAATACTTTACAAAGTTGTATTTCACCACGTTATGCTTTGCTATTCTGAGTAATACTTTACTACTTACGAAACACTAAGTACTGCCTTGCTACTTTAATACTATACAAGCTATGAATTATCACTAAGTCAACAAAAATTACGAAGTTATAATGAACTGCCAGTCACGATAATTTAAAAATTATATAGATCATATTAGCAGTACGTCATCGCCATAATTACCATGTATTAACTGAACTTCATCGTTGAATTGCTGAACCACCATGTTGCTTTCACCACTGTAGTCAAGACAGCCGAACTCGTTCAAAGATTGTATAATCTCACTAGTTGGAGGCAGTTAAGACGTTCCATTAATAATTTATTGGGAACTACGTCATAAATGGTTTTGTTGTTTAAATGTCACATGGGTGGATCACGAGGAAATTTTCGTCTTTAAACGTAGGAGCCAAGAGTTTAATTGCAGCCATTTTCTCGGTACGGAACCGTGGAAGCCACGAGGTGTGTCCTTTTCAAGCGACCGACTCCAGTCAGAGGGATTTCTCCGAATGTCTGGCCTAATCTGTTCACAAAGCTAAGTTCATGTTAATAATTTATATATTTCCAAATATCACCTTTCTAACAAATTGCGAGATTTGAATGGCATATGCCAGGTTTAATTATCGATTTAATTAAAATATCACGAGCTACATAATCACTGCGTTAACGTAAAAGCAAAATTTTAGAGTGCCCTATGCATCTGCTAATCTTATTGATGTTAAATTTTATGTAATTTAAGATACAGGGGATATAGGGTGTTTATAATCACGTTGTAGTGGATTGGTCCATTTAATTTACCGCGTGATTGAAGGTTTGTGTTAGACGTCGACACACAGCCAACAAGGGGTGGAATCAGTCGCCTTTTGCGTCCACTTCCCTTTTTTGTAACTTTTGGTTATTACCAATTTTCCTAGTGTAGATTTATTGTTGGTTACATTGTGTATTTTTGCCGTGTGGTTTATCTTGTATTGGTTATTACCAAATTTTATCTTGTATAAAGATGTTGTTGATACATTTTGTAACATTGCCGTGTGGTTTACTTTAGAGATTCTTTTGGTTATTACCAATTTTACCGTGTGTATATATTTTTTGTTACATTTCATAATTCTGTCGTGTGGAATTTTTTATAGTGAGTAAATTAATGTTATTACCTATATATTTTATTAGTTGTTACGTGTTAAGTCAGTGATAAATTTAGGATCGATCTATAATCGTTGCGTAATTAATCGCCAATTTGTGATCATTATGTGTCTTATAATAGATTTCTGATTATTACGTAATTTTTATATTTTCGCTCGTTATTGCTAAAATTTTGGGTATCAAACAACAAACTGTTTAAATTAAATTACCTACTAAATTGTTACTTTTATAGTAGTGTTTGTTTGCTCAGTATTTAGCTGCAGTATCTAAGTGCGGTATCGTTAATTTTTTTGTCAGTGACTATACAGTAAATTAATTTTTTATAATATCGGTCATAACCTTGGTTAAGCGATCTGCCTAGCTTAAGACAATTTTTATGTAAGAGATTTTTTATTATATCTCATATTTCAACCACATTTTATTAGCACGAATCCTAGGACAGATTAAGTCACATTTCTCCATTATCACGCACTCGTTATCATTTTGATCTCGTTTTTTGCTTGAACTACCTTACTAACTTCACTGTACATATTAGAATGCTAACTTGAATCTCTAACCACATTTTTATTTCGATTATACATCGAACCTGTACAATTGTTCCTAAATCGATATTAAATCGATACTATCATTACTCCTTGTTTTAGTTGTGTTGTGTAGTGCTTTCTCTTATTTCACGGTTTCACTAGCAAGCCTGGCGCCCATAAAGTTTTGAGTTTTTTGCGTACCAAAATTTTGTTTTTTGCTCAAATATTAGTCAGTTCCTAACCCTAACTCACGCCCTTGCCTCCAACAACACTGACTAGCCTGGGCCTGGTTTGATTTGAGGCTGGCCTTGTTTACCTGGTAACACACGGCCACTCCAATTAGATCAGCTTTTGTCTGTTTTTTTTTATGTCCAAGTAGCTTGATTAAACTTTATTATTAGAGTCACGTGTGTGCTATAATTTTTCTTATGTTGTAGCTGACTTATATTATGTACTAGAGTGTATCTTTCGAGCATTTTGATATTTTTATCGAGTGTTTAGCTACGAGGACATTTTACTTCATAATAGGAGCCATTTTTATAAAATGGCGCCTCAATGCTAGGGTGAAACGTTACAATCTAACTCGTTTTCTGACAGTCCTGACCATTTTTCATCTCATTTTCACGTGCCTTTACTACCTGGGAAGACGAAGTTTTTAGTTTAAATGTTAAATATCTCAGAAAACGCTAGTAACCAAAATGAAAAATTATTAATTAGGCTTTCAAATGATTTTTTTCCTATTTTTATAGCATAAAAAACAAAGAAGTTATAACAGAAACAACGTGTTTTTTTCACTTTTTTTTTAATAAAAACGTCGCAATTTTGTTAATGTAAGAAGTCAGTAATCTATACAGTGTGGGGGACACACTGTATAGATTACTGACTTCTTACATTAACAAAATTGCGACGTTTTTATTAAAAAAAAAAAGTGAAAAAAACACGTTGTTTCTGTCATAACTTCCCCCGATTGAGTTCGCTATAGGTGAAATGGACAAAAAATTTTCGAATTTTTTTTTCATATTTGGAGGTTCACCTCTGCTTATCTAAAAAGTAATTTTGGGTGTACTTTTGTTTTTTTTTTTAAATCATGTAGGCCATGACAGTTAAGCATAAATGAATTTCATGTTAGATAAAGTACCTTTTCTGTAAAATATAGAGCAAAATGTCATTAAGGAAAGTTATTCAGATTAAAAAGTTATAGTCCTATACAAAATTTCAAGAACATACGCCTACTTTGATAATTTTGATTTTTTCAATATAATTGCATTTTACGAAAAAAAAAAAATAGTACGCCAGTAGATTCTTTGGACCAAAATATGAGGATATAACCAAACATGCTTTAGTAAATTGTTGCTGTGGAAAAAGACACAGGGTGTCAAAATTGTAATTTTTTTTCTTTTTTTGCAATATTTCAACTGCTCTTGACCGATCTTCTCCCACTTTGGTAAGGAAACATTTTTTAAGCTAAGAAACAATAATTTATGTATTACATCACTCTAGCCCGTGGAGAGCGCCTCGTGAGCTATACCTGATGATGAATATTTTCTCTCTCTTTTGTTTTACGAAACGTAGTGGAACTTTCGACTAGAAAATCTCATGCAGAAGTCATTTCTACGTAAAAAAGGTACACTTGATAGAACTTGATAATTCCAACCGTTTTCGAGAAAACTGCCGTATAGATTTTAAACATTCTTTGAAAACAAACCCAATTTGAAAAGGAAAAATTGTATTTATTGAAAAGTGTGCTTTGGTGGCGTCTTAGCTCTGTCAAAATGTCAAACTAATGAAATTGACGTCACCAAAGCACATTTTTCAATAAATTCAATTTTTTCTTTTCAAATTGGGTTTGTTGTCAAAGAATTTTTGAGATCTATGCGACAGTTTTCTCGAAAACGGTTGGAATTATCAAGTTCTATCAAGTGTACCTTTTTTTTTTCGAAGAAATGATTCCTGCATGAGATTCTATAATCAAAAGTGCCACTACGTTTCGTAATAAAAAAAGAGAAAAAATAATCATCATCGGGTATAGCTCATGAGGCGCCCTCCACGGGCTGGCGTGATGTAATACACAAATTATTGTTTCTTAGCCTATCGGTCAAGAGATAGTTGAAACATTGCATAAAAAAAGAAAAAAAAATTACAATTTTGACACCCTGTATCTTTTTCCACAGCAACAATTTACTAAAGCATGTTCGGTTATATCCTCATATTTTGGTCCAAGGAATCTACCCTTGAACTATGGCTTATTATTAATGGTCCACCCTGTATTGAAAAAAATCAAAATCATCAAAGTAGGCGCATGTTTTTGAAATTTTGCATAGGACTCTAACTTTTTAATCCGAATAACTTTCCTTAATGACATTTTCCTGTATTTTTTACAGAAAAGGTACTATGAAATTCGTTTTTGCTTAACTGTCATAGCCTATATGATTTTAAAAAAACAAAGGTACACCCAACATTACTTTTTAGATAAGCAGGGGTGAACCTCCAAATATTAAAAAAAAAATTTTTGCCCATTTCACCTATAGCGAACTCAATCGGGGGACACACTGTATATGTAAAAAAATACACTTACTGACTGACTCCCTTCTTAGTGGTTGCCTACGTCATTCGAGGAACCTCTATGCAAAATTTGAAGTTTCTAGACCCAGCGGTTTTTCGTTAATATAGTGTGATCTAGAAGCTCAAATTTTTTCATCGGCTTACACCGCTTGCTTTAGAAAAAAAAATGCATTTAAAACTGTAAAGGGATTTTAGAAAAAATGTAATATTCTTGTTTCTCTACAAATATCTCAATAAATATTAGTTTTAGAGAAAATTGGTGGAGATAATGTTGAATATCTTAGAAACTGTGACACTTCCATCAAAAGTTCTAAGAAACAAAATTAAAGGTAATTAATCAATCTTTAAAATGATTTTTTGTTTGTTTCTACATCATAAAAAATAAAGAAATTATGGCCGATTTAATGTGCGTTTTCATATTTTTGTTAACAAAATTAGTCCAATAAAGATATCATTTTTCAAAAAAATAATTCCCGGCAAGCTGATTTTTTCAGGGTCGATGGAGGGGTGTCTCCCGAGTATCCGACCAAAAAGTCACAGTCCACATCCCTTGCAGAGCGTTGCAATAGGGGTGGTTTCTTATTTTTTTGTTTTTTTTTAATTTTCTTTTTCCAGGTTGTACACAGTAATATTCTCTACAAATTTGCCTAATAAAATTTTTTTGTAACTTTGATTTTTGACGGTCCAGCGCCCATTATATGGGAAAACATTCACCATATTTATTTATTATGGTTCAGGAAACATACAAACAAAAGGCTGAATAGCTGGTTTTTGCAGGGTTGATTGAGAACTGTCTCCTGATTTTTTTTTGTTGGATACTCAGGAGACAGTTCTCAATCAACCCTGCAATAACCAGCTATTCAGCCTTTTGTTTGTATGTTTCCTGAACCGTAGTAAATAAATATGGTCAATGTTTTCCCATATAATGGGCGCTGGACCGTCAAAAATCAAAGTTACATACAAATTTTATTAGGCAAAGTTGTAGAGAATATTATTATGTACTAGCTGGAAAAAGAAAATTTCAAGAAAAACAAAAATAAGAAACCGCCCCTATTGCAACGCTCTGCAAGGGGTGTGGACTGTGACTTTTTGGTCGGATACTCGGGAGACACCATCGAACCTGAAAAAATCAGCTTGCCGGGAATTATTTGTGAGCACCCCCTATAGAGAAGGTCGACTTTTACTGTATTAAATGTCGACATTTTGTTATTGTAATTGCTCAGTATAATTCTTCTTTCAAAAATGCTGTTTTCGTTAATAGCATCACCTAGATGCTCAATTTATTTTGTCCCTTTAAAACACTTGTTTTAGAAAAAAAATCCATCCGCCATCCCCCCATCGAAGAATAACCGTATTTCGGTTAATCATTGCTATAAAATTAATGTAAAAACACCAAATTAAAGCTAATTTTGCTAGAAACAACTTTTATTTCAATTATTTTTTTTAGCTCAATAACGGGGTACTTTATAGTTACAAGAAACGAGGTAGCAGATTTTTTTTATCTTGTATGTATTGTAGAGAGTATGTAGAAAAGTTTTAGAGCCCCAAATCCTTGGCAAATTTTTGTGTGGACGAAAAAACCACGAATTTTTGGCACTTTTTTCAGTTTGTAGCCTATGACTTAAAAACAATGCATCCAATCGAAAAGTCATCTATTATCAAAAAACCGCTGCCCAAGGAATCACTACTTCCACATCCAAGTCTCTTACAACAAAATACTATATTTGCACACCACCTTTAATAATAGGGTGGGGGTGGTAATATGAATGGCTAATGCCTTTTTTTTGAGGCCTTAGCTCCTCTTACATTTACTAAATACCAATTTCATGGACTCTTAATTGCTTGATTTACCTATTTACCCTCATTTACCCCAATTTACCCTTCAAGTCTGCAACGGAATAAGATATATATATAATCTAGTTCCAGATCTCGTTAAAAAATATACGTGTGCCATATTTTAAATGAATATCTTAAGCGGTTCCAGAGTAATCGTGGGCACCAAAATAACAGACAGACTGACGCAACAGACAAATTCATTTTGCTCAGACTTAAAATATTGACGTTTCCTGATATTCTAAGCCTATTTAAACAATGAAAATTTCCAATTTTTTTTTTTGCGTTAATATACTTCAACTGAATGTCGAACTAATACGCAGAAAATGGCAAGACAAAGATATAAAAAATCGTTGTGTGCCGTAAACTACACGATAGAAGTAAAGCCTCTACTACTTTCTTTGAGGAAACCTACTACGCATTCATACTACTCAAGGTAACCCACCGTGCATCCAATTTACTCGAGTAAAGCCACTGCGTATTCAAACTTCTTGAAGTAACCCACTCGCATTCATTTTACTCGAGGAAACCCACTGCGCATCTATATCACTTGAGGTAACTTACTGCGCATCTATAGCAATCGAGAAAGGCCACTGCGCATCCATACCACTCGTGGTAACCTACTGCGCATCCATTGTACTCGAGGAAAGCCACTGCGCATCCATACTACTTAAAGTAACCCACTGCGCATCCATACTACTTGAGGTAACCTACTGCGATCTATAATACTCGAAAAAAGTCACTGCGCATCCAAAATATTCGAGGAAAGCCACTGCGCATCCATAATACTCGGGGAAACCTACTGCGCATCCATAGTAGTCGAGAAAAGCCACTACGCATCCATGCTACTCGTGGTAACCTACTGCGCATCCATTGTACTCGAGGAAAGCCACTGCGCATCCATACTACTTAAAGTAACCCACTGCGCATCCATACTACTTGAGGTAACCTACTGCGATCTATAATACTCGAAAAAAGTCACTGCGCATCCAAAATATTCGAGGAAAGCCACTGCGCATCCATAATACTCGGGGAAACCTACTGCGCATCCATAGTAGTCGAGAAAAGCCACTGCGCATCCATACTACTCGTGGTAACCTACTGCGCATCCATTGTACTCGAGGAAAGCCACTGCGCATCCATACTACTTAAAGTAACCCACTGCGCATCCATACTACTTGAGGTAACCTACTGCGATCTATAATACTCGAAAAAAGTCACTGCGCATCCAAAATATTCGAGGAAAGCCACTGCGCATCCATAATACTCGGGGAAACCTACTGCGCATCCATGGTAGTCGAGAAAAGCCACTACGCATCCATGCTACTCGTGGTAACCTACTGCGCATCCATTGTACTCGAGGAAAGCCACTGCGCATCCATACTACTTAAAGTAACCCACTGCGCATCCATACTACTTGAGGTAACCTACTGCGATCTATAATACTCGAAAAAAGTCACTGCGCATCCAAAATATTCGAGGAAAGCCACTGCGCATCCATAATACTCGGGGAAACCTACTGCGCATCCATAGTAGTCGAGAAAAGCCACTGCGCATCCATACTACTCGTGGTAACCTACTGCGCATCCATTGTACTCGAGGAAAGCCACTGCGCATCCATACTACTTAAAGTAACCCACTGCGCATCCATACTACTTGAGGTAACCTACTGCGATCTATAATACTCGAAAAAAGTCACTGCGCATCCAAAATATTCGAGGAAAGCCACTGCGCATCCATAATACTCGGGGAAACCTACTGCGCATCCATAGTAGTCGAGAAAAGCCACTGCGCATCCATACTACTCGTGGTAACCTACTGCGCATCCATTGTACTCGAAAAAAGTCACTGCGCATTCAAAATATTCGAGGAACGCCACTGCGCATCCATAATACTCGGGGGAAACCTACTGCGCATCCATAGTAGTCGAGGAAAGCCACTGCGTATCCATACTACTCGAGGTAACTTTAACAACATAATATTTGAAATCGTCTACCCCAAAAACCTATAAAACGATATGCTACATCGGTAGTGGGGGTGGGGGTGGGGGTGGATGAAGTAAAAAAATATTTTGAAGCTTTTGGTTCTTGTACACACACTAAATCACAATTTTTTTTTTTTCATCCCCTTTAATAAGGGGGTGAGGGTGGTAATGGGGGTGGCTAATGCCAAAAAATTTTTTGAGACCTTAGCTTCTCTTTTGTATACTAAATACCAATTTTATGGACTCTTACCTGCTTGATTTACCCATTTTCCCCAAATTTACCCCAATTTACCCCCCAACCCTTCGACGGAACAAGATGAAAATATAATCTAGTTCTAGATCTCGTTAAAGTACATATGTGTACCAAATTTCAAGTCAATATCTCAAACGGTTCCAGAGTAAACGTGCGCACAAAAAAAGTTACAGACAGACAGACCGACAGACAGACCGACAGACAGACCGACAGACAGACCGACAGACAGACCGATAGACAGACCGACAGACAGACCGACAGACAGAATTCTTTTTTTCGTTCAAACTTAAAATCTCGACGTTTCGTGACATTCTAAGCCTATTTGAATAAAAAATTTTAAAAATTTTTTTGTCGTTACTATACTTCCACTGGATGTGGAAGTAATTAAAGAGCATTAAATTTCGCTTCGAATGAATACCTCAAAGTTGATTTTTTTTTTGCTTAATGATCGAAATTGGAAAACCAGGTAATCTATGAACTTGAAATTACATGCTCTACAACTTTCATTCTATGGATTTTTTCGAGTTTTTTTAGATTAGCCGCCTCAGAGCTGAAGACGTTTAAAAAGTTACGCAGTGTGAATTTTTTACAAGTTGATAAAAATTGTAGTTATTCGACTGCCAATTACGCCCATACCACAGAAGACCTATAGGTCTTCTGTGCCCATACCTCTTGATGAAATTTCAATTTTGAGGTACTCATTCGAAGCGAAATTTAATGCTTTTTAATAATAAATGACTTTTCGATTAGATGCATTGTTTTTAAGTTATAGGCCACAAATTGAAAAAAGTGCCAAAAATTCGTGGTTTTTTCGTCCACACAAAAATTTGCAAAGGTCTAAAACTTGGATTATACATATTCTCTACAATACATACAAAATATAAAAAAAATCTACCTCGTTTAAAGTAACTATCACCCCCCTTTCGATGACGCCGTTCCTGAACTATTTGCGAATGCCATATTTCCCGTGAAAATGGAGAAAAATCGATTTTTTTTAAAGTACCCCTTTTTACCCCCTTTTACCGGATCATAAAACTCCTAAACTTTTTTGTTTCATGAACTTTGGCCTTTTTAAAATTATAACCAAAGTTTAAAGTTTGCACACATTTTTTTCGAGTTACAGTCATTTTTTTCAATCTTTCTCTGTCTATCAAAAATGAACGAAATCTAATCCATATGACATATTCCGAAGTTAAAACCTCTAGTTACTGTACTAATAGTGTATCTAGTATTAACATATTTGGTTTATAGAACATACATACGAGTAAAATTGACATCTACTTTTTTAAAATTTTATGAGGTCGGTTAAAAATATGGGTTTCAAACGCACACCCTTCAAAATTACGTAGGTAATCGATATTTTTTAAAGCGACTGTAAACTTAGATAACTCTTTTATTAAAATAGTATATAACAATATTTTACAAAAAATTAACAATATTTATATAAGGCTGCTGTATCCACATAATCCACTTCTGCCCAATATAATTTTAAGGGTAATATTCATCTTGAACTTGTTTCTTGGATGGGTTTGTAAATTGGTTTAAAAAAGTATTTCTAGTGATGGCAGCTTGCAGATTAGTAAGTTGTCATAGTTAGTTACAGCAGTTCAAAACTAAGGTCTCGTTATGGAGAGACTTTCTGAAAAAATAAATGTCAAAATTAGAGTTTGATTTAAAAAATTATTTTCCTAAATTAATTGAATGTCTCAGCAATATCTCAGCCAATTTTCATCGTAGAACCTTTTTTCACGGCTCATTTTAACGAATCTTTACTTTCTCTTCTCTAAAGCAATTCCTATACCTATCTCTGCTCAGAAAAAAGTAAAAATGTAAAAAAAGTTCGCGATTTTTTGATTGGAAATTTAATTTTCTACAAAAAAGTACTATTATAATTCTTTTGAATTTTGCTTAGTTCTCAAAAATGCAGCATTAAATTTAGTAGCATTTTGTGATTTTTTTGACTATAAACGGATGAAACAATAAAAACCCTTTAAGGCAATTGGTCCTTACTAAATCACATGGTCAATATCTTTATAAGGCTCATTATTTGAAACATGTTTTCTCGAAAAATAAATGCGATTAGGGACAAAATATTTTCATATCCATTTCAGCGTAGATGCAAATAGGGTGTGGTCAAAATTTGGAAAACTGATCCTGAGACACTTTTAAACAGGTAGGTATCATCACAATTCTTATTTTTTTTTTTAGGTTTGAAATATACACTTTATTTTTAATAATACTATAAAAGTTAATTTGAATATTTTACTTACCACTGCACTGTTTTGAGAACATCCGTCGCAAAACCACTTAATATTGTCCTTATTAGATTCTAAAAATGCCAATTCGGTAGTATTGTAGGAGCTGCACGTGTAATGGAGCACTTTGTTGCAGTTTCCATTACATTTGAGCATCTTTTCTGAAGAGTCGCCTATTTTCTCGTCACATTTTACACAAAAATTTCTGTTTTCTTCAGCCATTTTTTTGGTGGGTTTGTCAATTTTGTTTACAAAATAATTGAATGGTATTTTTGGCAACATATGAATGATCTGCTGGACGTTACTTGATAATTTTTCCTTTGTTTGTTTGAGGTATCTAGGGAACGACTCCGTCGATACGTAAATATATTAGTGTGGTGGCTTAGAGCAAATACTAGGCAGAATCGTGACCTGCTGGATTAAAACACCAAATTTTGCAGAATTCTTCAATTGAGGGAGGGTGCCCGATTTCAGTGTCCGTCATCTTGAAATACGACACTATCTTTGTTTTCTTTGGACTTTTACTGTAAATTTTCGACATTTATTTGGTTTTTACTAAATATCTCTCCAACTTCTGGGTTTGTAGCAAAAAGGATTTGATTTAAATTGTGCTAAAGTTATGAAATTTATTGGATCAACGCCGAGAAGTCGAAATCGATTCTCTTCACGCGCCGCTTCACAGAAAACCGGATCTAACGCCACTTTCGATCGGGGGTAGAGAAATTCCAATTAAGCGGTGCGTGAAGTATTTGGGGGTGAACCTAGACAAAAGACTGAGGTTTAATACACACATTAACGAGACGATACGCAATGTCTACTTTATGTCCAGGAGTCTGTACCCGCTCCTGGCACGGGGTAGCGGACTCAACAGGACTAATAAAAAGTTGTTGTACACGATGGTAATCAGGCCGGCCATCGCATACGCGGCGCCGGTGTGGTGCAGCATCCCGGCCATGACAATGCGGAAGTTGAGAGTATTAGAACACAAATTTATGCGCCTCATTTCAGACTCTGGTATCTACACCTCCCTCACAGATCTCGATGCACGTTGCCACGACATAACCCCACTAACGGACTACGTCCAAGAAACATCGCAAAAATTCTATCAGTTTAAACTGGACGGTAGTCCGCTAACCCGTAACATTACTCGAATCAGACAGCATAACGCAATACTTTTCGATATAAGACAACCCCTACCATACCAGGCGTTGCCTATCTTCCGACAACTTCCTTAGCCACACTTCCCTCTACGAAAACTTAACCCTACTCTACTATTTATCTTTCCTCAACTTTAACTTTCCAACCCCTTTCTCCTCCTCTTTATGTTTGTACAATTTTGTTCTTTTATTCTTTTTGTTCTTTTTGTCCCCTTTTTGTCTTTCTAGATCCTCTATTAGGCCGATAACATCCTATAAATCCAAACTTTTTAAATTAAATCCTTTTAACTACTCTACCTTCTTTGACGGCGGTCAGACCACACGTTATTTGAAGAAATGACGGAAGAAAAATTAGATTATTATAGCAGTGGAAATATAAGAAAGAGATTAGAAAAGCATTTAAGCAAACAAAGTGTTTTGTGAACACAAAGAAAATACAACAACAGTTCATTCAAGTGATAATAAAGCTAAAAGGATTTTTGTTGTCAGTCACAAGTGAATCAGGCGAAGAAAACTTGGTTCATGAGAATGAATTGACAATTCCTGATAAAGCTGCCGTTATCTTAAGAGAAACTATAGCTGGATGTTTTAAAACTATAAAAAAAACACGACTACTAATCTGAATGAACATAAATGTAAACAAGAAGTTTCAGATTTGTTATAAACATTTATGTCGTGGATACTAAATATGTCAGGACAGACAAATTTGATTTAAACGTTATTTCTATAGTAATGGAATTTATATTAATACTTATGGAAAAAAAAACAATCAGCTTAGGTCATTTTTTTAATCCTTTACATATCACTACATGTATTTCGTGCCGTCGGAAGAAAAAGAACTTAATGATACGCTTTATTCTTTTGGCTATGGTTATTCCTACGATGAAATACGTACATTTTTAACGTCTTTAGCTAGTCACGTATTAGTAAAAACTGGTGACGACATTTTTATACCACCTGGAGTTCCTCCAGTAAGTTCTGAAGAAAACAATTACATTTATCGCAGCGATAATTTTGATCAAAACGAAGACAGGCTAGATGGTAAAAATCCCACTAGGAATAGTATTATTTAAAAAAAAAGAACAGCCTATTTACACAAGCATATTTAGATCGTCTATCCAATTTTAACCGATTTTAACCCTTCCAGTTTACATGAAAACAAAAATATAGTTATGTACAAAAATCCAACTAATCGTTCAGAGCCTCTACGAGTTAGTCAAAGCACGGCAAATAATTGTTTTGATTATGTGGTTACCTCTGACATTTTATGGAAAATATTAAAATATACGAAGCAAAGTAAAAACTTTACTAGCTGGCATGATTTTACTTCCACATCCAGTGGAAGTATAGTAACGACAAAAAAATTGTTAAAAATTTTTATTGTTCAAATAGGCTTAGAATGTCATGAAACGTCGAGATTTCAAGTTTGAGCGAAAAAAAAATTTCTGTCTGTCTGTCGGTCTGTAACTTTTTTTTGTGCGCACGTTTACTCTGGAACCGTTTGAGATATTGACTTGAAATTTGGTACACATATGTACTTTAACAAGATCTAGAACTAGATTATATTTTCATCTTGTTCCGTCGAAGGGTTGGGGGGTAAATTGGGGTAAATTTGGAGTAAGTAGGTAAATCAAGTAGATACGAGTTCATAAAATTGATATTTAGTATAGACAAGAGAAGCTAAGGTCTCAAAAAAAATTTTGTCATTAGCCACCTCCATTACCACCCCCACCCCATTATTAAAGGGGATGAAAAAAAATGTGATTTAGTGTGTGTACAAGAACCAGAAACCTCAAAATATTTTTTTACTTTATCTACCCCCCACTCCCACCCCCTGTCAACACCCCCACCCCACTACCGATGTGGGGTATCGTTTTATGGGTTTTTGGGGTAGAGGATTTAAAATATTATATTATTAAAGTTCCGTAAACAATTATTTCCAGATACAAAATTTTTTCGTTGTGTGACTTGGATAGAAAACCCGGATATGGAAGTAGTGATTCCTTGGGCAGCGGTTTTTACAATGATATATCTGAAAATCAGTTATATCTGTCTGATACCTACCTATTATTTTCACTTTATTAATGCACCACCCGCGTAGTACGACACCATATATAGCAGATTATTACAACTAATATCATATTATTCAATTTGATTTGTTAATTTCATCATCTTACAATAAAGGAAGATAATTCTAAAGCTTTTGTTACGGCCGCTGATTGTAGCCTTGCGCGATTTATGGTGAACGCGGAACGAATGGGGAAGCCTCGCGACTCCGTCGCCGTAGCGCGCTTCGTTGTGTTTAAAAGGCTGTACCGCTTTTATTTACAGAGCTAGACCCAGCATTAATTGAGACAAAATGAAGTCTATGAAATTTGGCAGTTTTTGGTGAATAAAACATTCGAATAGCTCAATACATAAGCGAGTTAACAATGAGTTAGACCTTTCAAAAAAATGGACAATTTGTGTACCATCTAAATCAACGTCAATTTTTTAATGTTAAAGTTATTATTTTTGTAATAAATTATACATCAAATTAAAGAGAATCGTTTGTACTATAAAACTAAAAAAAATATATAATTTTATCTTTTTTCGTTTGAAAGTTATTCGTGGTTGAATTTGAATTTTGTTATTTTCATTTTTTTTTGTTTTTTTCTTGTAACTTCAGTCTCGACCAATGGAGAGTGTCGTCAAAAGTGATTTCCTATGTAAAAAAACCTGCTGAATACAATGAAATAGGTTTTATTTGGTTATACCTCGGTATTGCACAGTGGGTCAGGTTTAACGTTTTTTGGCCAAAACTCTGAAACTCCTGGAAACGCCCCAAAATCAACTGGCGCTGAGAGGAAAAATAATGAAAAAAATCCCATCGATAAATGGGGGTGGGTTTCAGGGGTGGAAATTAAAATAATTGAATAAAATTGTGAAAGTTTGGATTCGAATAGAATATTGCCTCCAAATTTTAGGAAAAATGGTTAAAAAATTCCACCGATATATAAGGCTGGGTTTCATGGGGTGGAAATTGAAATAATTAGATAAAATTGTGAAACTTTGGGTTCGACTAGAATATTGCCTCCAAATTCGATAAAAAATGGTAAAAAAATTCCATTGAACGATTTCATGAATTGAAATAAATCAGTAATTACAATATCACTAATTATTTTACTATTAAAATTGGGTATTTTTAACCAGCATTAACGTATTCAAAACGCCTTAACTCAAAAAACGGCAACTAGGGGCAGCTGCAATTCACAGGTTATATAGAGAACACTATATTCAATATTATAAAAAAAGTTATAAAGGTAAAGCTTGCAAAAGTGAAGTGTAACAAAAATGAAAAGTTTCGTTTTAATCAAAATTTGCGGCTGAAACCGCTCACTCGCTAAAAGGCTATAATTCGGACACCAAATAACAAATAAAGTCAACTGACTGCCTACAATAAAGCTCTTGCCTTGTTCTATGCCAGGCATGGCCGTTTCGTTCAATTGAATGCAAAAAGACCAAAAATTCACAGTCGTGTAAACGCTAAATATTTACTGCACAATTTTAAACTTGAACACGTGTTTCCTTCTCGAGCTGTAGAATGCAAATGCGGCAGGTATAGGGATCAAGGCATTTTGTTTCCCCAAGAATAACTAGCGTCTAAAGACAGGCCATGAGGAACCTCACGTGACCTCGCTCCCCACTCCAAAATTTACCGCGCGCGGTTTAAATTTTGAAATGATTATCAACTGTGCGCGTGCAGAGTTTTAATGAATTATTACAGAAACTTATTTTTAATTTTTATCATTTTTCCTTTTATTATTAATACGGTGTTATATTATTATATTATTAATAATCTCTTTTTCATAAATTACTATACACATGACAAATACAAATTCTTCTTCTAATTTCTTTTTCCTATTTTATATGCTTACATTATTAGTTTTGCTAATTCCTTACTATAATTGGAATTTTGTAATATGTTTGGTTTAGGGACAGGTACCTAATAAAAACAACAAAACTCTGCTATATTATATATAATATAATAATAATCCTTTTTTAGTCCAAGCGAACATACAAAATGATGGGACAAATCACAAAAATATGTATTTAATTGTCAAACAACAATCATGAGAAAAAATTACAAAAAAAAATTAATATAATATAGAATATATTATAGAACATAAAACAAATTAATAATATGATTTACATATTCCAGTAAAGGGTATTAATAATAACCACGGAAAAAATATTTTATGACTAAAGAAATTCATTGACAGAATTGTAAAGTTTTCTTAAATAACATTTATATAATAATAAATAGAAATTTCTTAACACTAGATCTATTTATGTACCTATGTTGTTAATAATATATTTTTTTTATATTTATAAATGCTTATAACATTGTTACTGCTTTTTTTTGTTTTTAATGTTGTACATTCAGGTATTTGTAAGGTAAACAGCTTCAGCTTCAGGCTGAATAAAGAGCATTCACATTCATTCATTATAAATGATATGCACGATTCTCAATATAAGTTTAAGCATAGCACGCATAGCCCATTTTTTGTATTAAAGACACTATATCAGACATTGTGGAAATTTCCCAAAATATAACATATCCTAAACGTAACTCACAATTAGAATAAAAACGATTTTTTACAACATAAATATCGGATATTTGACACAATGTAAAACATTTACTAGCATATTTACTAACTACAAAGTAAATTAATTAACAGTTAAAACAGTTTGTGACATTTATTTATTACATATTATATATTATTGTATGTTTTCTATCAACTAACTATTTTGATTATTTTGCCACACCATTTCTAAAGCCAATTTCTGTTTTTCGCTATTAGACGGATTTCTAATCTTCTTTTTATTAGTTTTATTCTTTTTCTTTGTGGAAAAAAATCTTTGGCTTTTAATTTTTTTATTTGGTGGTTCTGAATTTGGTATTTCTGGTAGTGAAATATCTTTTTTGGAAAGAGCATTGACAATACTTTCCAAGGGAGCTATGTGTTTAGCAACGGCTTGCAGTTGTTCCTCGTTCTCAATAGTATTAAATGTTTTCAAAAATGTTTGTAAAACATCACTCTTTCGTTTATCCCAAGAATCACCTGACTTCTTATTACTTACTTCTTTGAGAATAGCATTATTTTCAGAGGGTAATAAGTATGTTTCTGTCTTAGAGGTTGAGTTGGTGTCTTCATTAAAAATATTTTTGTCTGAAAATGACTCTAAATTTTTCTTTTTCAAAAGCATGCAAATATGATGAATGTGTTTGCACATATTCCACTTTATTGAGGAATCTATGCAACTGCATGTATAGGCATGAATACAAGTTTCACATTCCATACAGCGCAGTAGACATTTGCAGTCAATCTTATTTTTTTCAATTTTATATATATCTTTTTGATCAGAAGATAATACACTCCAAAAATCTTCATTCTCTATTATGGTACAGTCAACAAGGGTTAATGATTTTTTGTGTCTCTTTCTTAAGTCTTGCAATTTATGTGTTACTTTTCCCTTGTTTAAAATGATTAACCTGTCAAACAATCTATCACGAACAAATTTCATTAACATGTAAATCGCCTTATCCATTCGTTTAACTTTTTTTCCATCGAAATAAAAATGCTTTATTATTCTATGCATATTTTCTAAATTCATATTCGTATTAATTCCACATTTTTTACGAAACAAATATGCCCAAGTGGAACAATTATTTTTATATTCTTCAAAATACTTGGCAAAGTCTTTTGAATCTGGATCAGCAATTATCTCATCAAATAATTTATTAATCATTGTATTAAAGGTTTGCATATCTGTCTCAAACATTAATATTTTTAATTTTTTGTATATTAAGGCTTGCTTTTCTTTTGTTTTTATTTTGTTTAGATTTTTTCGCCAGGCTCGATCAACATGCCAACTGCAAAATAACCGATGTTTAACAGGACCCATTACTGCAGACCAAGCATTATAGAAAGTATCATCCATGTCAGACATAAATGTATTTGGAGTAATAGATGTACAATTCAAACAGAGTTGAATATTTTTAAAAAATATTTCCATTGCTAGGGTGTCTCCTCTGTTTGAAAATAAAAAAGCACATGGAAAACCTTGATGCATGTTGTCAAGAACCATTATGGTATATAACTGAAAATCATAAGCGTTTAAGCCATGCGTTCCATCTATACATATACAATCGGAACCAAAGTTTTGTAATATTTCTAACTGGGCATCATTCATAATAATAAGAAAGAAGTCCTGTTCTTTGAGTTGGGGATAGTTAACCAAAGTTTTACCTTGTGGCTTATATAACCTAACTACATTTGAAGAAGACTGCATATGGCAAACCCACGAATCTACACTAGCATAATCATTTTTGTGTAAAACAGCTTCATGATTCAGATTGTAACAGTCCACTATGTTCCACAAATCCTTCCGAGTTAATAAATGAACACGATGTAATTCATTGTTAAAAACAGAATCACGTATGTCGTCTAGTATTTGTTGGAATGGAATTTTTAAAGACAGTTTCTCAGCAATTACAGCTCTTTCGGATTTACTAATATTTAAGCGTCCTAGTTCTGCTTCATGGCCCATGTGTATATCGACATAATCTACTTTAACACATTCATCAGATTCATAAACACATATTTTAGCAGGACAATGACAGTTAATCTTGTTTGAGCCTAACAATTTAATATGTCTTATATTTTTACTTTTAGACTGAAAGTGTCCATCCCTATGACACACGTACTTGGTTAATCGCATACCATTTCTTCTCTGCTTCGTACCACAATTCCTTACAAACTGTGATTGTGTATCCCTTTCAAATTTTTCTTTCCAATTTGTGAACTCCTGTAATGTTTTGAATTCTAAATGTTTATTAGCAAGATCTATTTTATGTTCAGTTTGGTAATGTTCAACAACTATTGCATTATTTGCTGCACTAAAATCGCAAACAGCACATTTACATTTAAAAACAATATTTTGTTCCACGTTTTTATTTGTACAAGTGTTTCAATGTCTATCCAAATTGTACTTTTTAGTAAACATCTTGTTACAAACATCACAACAATGATTTGGATTTTCTGTTCCATGTTTCCATTTGTTGTGGTTCCAAAGGGCAGCCTTACTTAAAAAATTTTCTCCACATTCTTCGCATATGTATATAACAATTTCGGTTTGAGATACACTACAGCTACTTTCACCGATTTCCAGTAGATCCGTTCTTTCTGAAAATGATAATTTAATTTTATACTATTACGAAAAGCTGTACTCAGGATTTTTCTTTGGGGTATGGGGTCGTTTTCTTTCAAAATTTCATTACAATGACATGATTTTCCTGTATGAAGTCTATTCATGCTGATAAAGAATTAAATAGAGTTTTTTATAGGAATTTAAATAGATTCTGGAAGAAACTGCATTCCTATAAAATTATTTCGAACCATTGAAAAATATGTATATCTAGGGATATCAGGAAGAGAATACAGTAGCATAAAGGCAAGTACAATATTATTTTCAGTCAACTTGTTTTTAGAAAAATTAAATATAATGTGATGTAACTTACCAATTTTATGTGACGAAACTTTAATGGTCGATTGATGAAAATTCACTCACTAATTTATTAAAGAATTATAACTTAATACCTACAAAAACTTAACTCTAGAAATGAACAGAGACGATACTTCTCACAACTAGTTTCGAAATATAATGAACGATGAAATAGTATATAACCATATGGTAAAGAACAAGATATAATAATTTTATAATGCTAATGTCTACCTGAGTGGTACATTGCTATTTATAAGACCAATAGTATTAGTAAATAACGGAAAATACGTGAATAACCATAATTCTAGAGTTTGTTCACAATTAAAATTACCAATCTTTATTTACAGTTTATTACATTTTGAGAGAAATACTGGAATAACCCATTATTATATCATAAAAATAATACATTAGACAGAGGATTAGGCTTATTTACATATTTACATATTCCCTACAATTGCAA
The DNA here is from genome assembly GCA_936432065.2 of Rutpela maculata. NCBI lineage: Eukaryota > Metazoa > Arthropoda > Insecta > Coleoptera > Cerambycidae > Rutpela > Rutpela maculata. The sequence continues at coordinate 217,803,378 of OW386286.2, forward strand.
AGAAATTATTTATTACTAGAAACTATTACAAACGGAAAAATTTAATATTATTAGTTTTGTAATGTACAAAATTTGAACAAAATCGTCAGTCATTTTTGAGAAAATTGAGATTCTCGTTTCTGAAAATAAAAAATAAAAATAAGTTTCGATAATAATGATACTCTCAAATTTTAAACGTGCACATGATAATCATTTCAAAATTTAAACCGCGCGCGGTAAGTTTTGGAGTGGGGGTGTGGTCACGTGAGGTTCCTCATGGCCTGTCTTTAGACGCTAGTCCAAGAATAACGTCCACCCTTACCAAAGAGCATGTTTGTTATTCATTTTTCGGAAGTTGATGAAATTTGGTTCATTTTAGTTTTGGCCAGAAATCTCTTAAAATGACCCACTGTGTATTGGGTTAGTGAACGATAGAACCAGCCATTCGACGTACTAATATGGGACCTTTAGAGTTTAAGCGCTCGATCGAGTATGTCGAGCATAATTTTCGAAGAAATTGACCAATATGAAGCCATTCTAGCCCACTTTAAGCATTCGTATTGGCTAGCTTCTCTATCAACAGGGTTAAATTTGCATGTTAGCTAGCCCCAGAATACAGAGTACAGTACCATAGAGGCGAAAGCAAGTCTTTCCGCCAAAACCAAATTTGTATACGCATTGCAATTTTTTAAATGGTATATCAATCAACCTCACTTTTGTGCTGACACTGTTGACGTTTATCGTGTTAAGTTTAGATTTGTGAATTTTTCATTGCATCTATAATAATTACGTTTCGAAAGTCATTATTTGTGGCCCGAAAATTTTCTAGGGCCTAGTGCCCAACTCAATCGAAAATAGGCGCCGATTATAAACAATTCAAATTGTAATATTTTTCAATTCAACTCGAAATACACAGTTTTTTCAGAGTATCCTTAAAGAAATAAATTAACACATTTCTGTCAGTGTAGACGCAATTGGTACACAAGGTCACAGAAATCAAGTAGGTATTCAAAACTTAAAGTGCCGCCAAGGCCTTCGCCTCTGTGTAGTTACTGTACTCTGTGCCCAGGATAACTTTAACCTCGGGTCAAACCACGACCGGCTTTAATGTGAACAGGCCAGTATATGGAAATGTGGCAACGTGTGCTTCAGTCCCCGTTCTTGGCAAAACTAAATTGTTGTGCTGTAATCTGTCACGAATAAATTGGCATTATAATACATAAAAAGTGCCTCTCTGTTGGTGTAATTTCACAAATTGTGTTTACAAAGTAAGTAGTTATCATTTTAATTAATTATATGGGTATCTATCGCACCGCTCGCACCTGAAATCACTTTTTGTGCGTCAAATTACGTTATAACCTTACTTTTTATGCAAGCTATATTTTTAATTCAATTCACTTTTACCACCAAAATCAATAAAATAATTTTAATTAATTCTAGGTCTGGGGTCTGAAAACAATAACAACATGCCGGATAAATGTTGTGTACCTGGCTGTACAAGCAATTACAGTTCTTCACCTGAAGGTTATGTCCGAGCCCTTAGATTTCCCAAAGAACCAGACAGAACTGAGGAAACAGTGGCTAAAGAATATTTATAGGAAAAATTGGCAGCCTACAAAATATTAAGTGGTGTGTATAAAACATTTTTATGATAGTGCAATATCCAAATCTGAACGATACAAAGATGCTTATGGCGTGTGGAAGGAGAGAAATGGAAAAGTTTATGTTAGTGTCTGGTGCAGTGCCGCGTGTAACGGAAACTTACCCTCATCCACGAGTTATCGCTGGGGCGTTGATGAAGGAGAAGAGATCGTGTGCGATGTGCATTTTGAGGAATATGAGGATTGTTATGCTGTTTGTTAACGACCTAGGTTTTTTTAAATTAATTGTAAGCAAATAATTTATGTCATAAAAATATTTTCATGTAATTTTTTGAATAACCCTCTTCCATGTAATTTCAAGTATAACCCGTCGATAAATCACTCCCCAGACCAGTTTATATTCGAAAACATAAAGGGTTAAAACGGATGGTTCTTGGCCGCTTTAGGGGGTTGCGGCGGTCAAAAACTTCTTCCACCACTTCCATCGTGTTCAGCACCCTCGAAAACGGGGGGCGAAGGTAATCTCGTCTTTGCACTAAATATTTACACTATTTTTTCCTTCATTACATAGATTATTAATAGGACTGACAGAGTTTAAGATTGCAGCGTTGCCACGTCGTACACTCCAGCCTGTTCACATTAGTCGGTCGTGGTCAAACGGTCAAAGTGAGTGTTAAACCAGTATCCGTTTATCCACTATATTTGATGCGTGGGTTAGAAAACCTCTTAGTAACCTAAGGTTTTTGGTAACGCTTTCCACAGAGTTACCAGCTCCAGGTTGATTGTGATTGATCGAGAAATGCGTGATTTTCTATTTTCTGTTACTAAGTTAAAAGCATTTGTTTGTTTGTAGTAAATTTTCTGAGATCTCCGCTACACTACAATTCAGTAAATCTCTGCACGTGATAACGCCCTTGGAGTAATTAAGACTATTATGAGGTGTAACAGTGACTTCAAATTCATGGAATTTCTTTAGCCCAAGCAATTTCTTAGTTTGAGCCACTGACTTTGCTTCAATCAAAAGGCCATCGTTTATCTTTTTAGCACTATTTACCTGTCCTGTTTGTCCTGTCAGAATTTTGTCTATTAAAAATGGACTAACGCTAGTAAAGTCTCCTTCCTTCCGTTTAATAACCAAATATCTTGGCAAAATACCTTCACTATCGATATCAACTTTTCCACCACTCGGATTTTCTGGAGATGATTTTTTGGGGAAATCATCACTACCCCTGTCCACAGTTACGGGAGTGGACGTACCCGTGTTTTGAGTATTTGAAGCCATGCAGGTCCCACGAGTCGGGAAGTTCTGGATACAACTGTGGCAGTGCTCCCTTACCGCAGAGGGGGAATGTACTCCGAAGGTCCCCAGATAAAGATAGGGTCAGTGGCCTCAGAGAGGTATTTTCAAAATAACTTGTGTTATGACATCGGTGAGTAATAAAGTTACCATTGACACAAATTCAGCCTCCAATCTTCCTGCATTCTTGAGATAATTGACCATATGTAGGCTAGAGCGGGTATTTTTGAAAATTATTGTATTCAAAAACTATTGCAGCTAAACTAATAAAACGAAATCTCTTTGTTAGATAATACATTGTTCTATATTATACAAGGTGTTTCTAAAGGATTGGGACAACGCTTAGCCGTAGATTCTTGACATCAAAATCAGTCGATTTAACTCAAAAAGTAGTGGTCTGACTCTTTTCGTTTTCAAGATACAGGGTGGCAAAGTAAAAAAAATTGTATTCATAATTTGTCTCTATCTTAGAGACTATTATACGTATCTAGTTCAAAGTTGGTAACGACATGTTTTTCCGGCCGCTAATTACAATGGTGCTATTACCAATGCCATATTTTATAGATGGCGCTAGTTACAGGACTTTTACGTGACACTTTAAGCCATAACTTTTTTGAGGTTAGGTTTTGGACACCGTCTTCTACTATAATCGAAACGCAATTTAGTTTCCTAAAGAAAAGGTGTACTTGTTTAAACGCGATAAAATGCACCCTTTCAGAGAAATACGCGATTTACAACTTTACCATACACTGGTGTGTGACAAAGTGGGTCCTGTGATCAGCGACCCCGAAAACGAGGGGATACGCGTTTGAACCGAATCATTTGAAAAAAAAAAAATGATGTTTAATCAACCCCATAGGCCTGCTGTCTGGATTTCACATATTTTATAACCCCCTTCCACGTTATTTTAAGTATAATCCGTCGATAAATCACTCCCCAGACCCATTTATATATGAAAACATAAAGGAATCCATAACAGGGGTGGCCGTTTCAGGGGGTTGCGGCGGTCAAAATCTTCTCCCACCACTTGCATCGTGTTCAGCACCCTCGAAAACGGGGGAGAAGGTAATCTCGTCGTTGCATGAAATATTTACAAAAAAGTCGTGATATAATGCTTCATTACATAGACTATATATTTGTGGACATCCCAAACTATACTTGCGGGTAAACGACATTTCTCACCAAAAAAACTATTCCTTCTATTTATTATATCGATATCTATTGATGTACTTTTTAAAAGTTGAAATATTTTAATGCGTTTATATTCTGCGTGAAATCGATTATAAATTTCTTTTAAGTTTCATTATTTATATTTTAAATCTTATCAATAAAAACAATTTTTTCCGAAAGTAAATACATGTTTATTATCAACAAATACGTAAAACAATACAAAACAAGGGATAATCAACTTATAAACTTAAATATATTTAATGTGATTTTTGTTCGGGTTCTTCATCAGTACAGGTGAGTAAATAAAAAAGTTTCTTTATGTCAGTTGGTTCAGGCCTATTTCTCATTACAGACTTTGAACAATTAGAACAGGACGAGTAAAATGAGGTCTGGGTCGTTGGATTTGACAGGTCTACTACAGTACTTCTTTTGAAAATTTCCTTCATTGACTCATTAGTTTTTAAATCGCTTGTTATGCTATGAATAGAGGACATCTAAAACAGCAATTTGTAAATAAGGTATGAGTAGGTACTTAAATTAAAATTATAGTTTTTTTTTCCTACGTAAAACCAAAGAATATTTACGTTAATAACGTAAATATTCTTTGGTAAAACTATAATTTGTTAATAAAACCATCATAAATTTATACAGAAATCGCCAGGCAATTCGGCTGTTTGAGAATTACTGAACTTGGTTAAATGGAATTAAATGTAAAAAAACTTTTTCAAAAACAAGCTTTTATTATTTAGGTGTACACTTCCCGACAAATAAAACTAGGACACTTTATTTTAGTTCTGTAAAATAGCCTTTGACAATTCAGTTTTGACAACTGTTGATTTGTCAGAAATTATTATTTTTAATTTCCACAATGCCAAGATCGATTTACATAACTAAAAAATACAGTTTTCAATGAACAAGAGTTGTCCTACTTTTATTTGTCGGGAAGTGTACTAAAACGAAAAAAATAAAAATAAAAAAAAATTGATTGTCTTAAAAGCTTGTCGCTCGCGAGAGGTTCATACAGGCATTAATTTTTTTTGACAGAGATTGTAAGTACCTAAGTAAGTTTCTTTTATTTCTATTCACGCGACAAGCTTTTAAGACAATTAATTTTTTTTTATTTCTTCGTTTTAGTACACCTAAATAATAAAAGCTTGTTTTTAAAAAAGTTTTTTGTACATTTAATTTTATTTTTAAATTTTTAGCTACGCCTTAATTAGTTTTATATATTCATTGCGTCATTCCTATCCGATATAAAACTTATAGTTTAGACCGGATCCTTCATTATTTCTTAGAATGCAACGTATGAGCGAATACACTATATGATCAAATTATAGTGTTAAAACTAAAAAAAATTGTACGCCATCTTGGGGCGTTCGCCAAATTGAATTTAGTGTGATGGCATTTTATTTTCGTATTCTTCTCAGCAAACCCTTTCATTTGATACCCATAATATGGGGGTGCATAAAAAATAACTAGTCCGCCAGCGTCCGCCATATATTGAATTTAGTGTGACGTCATTTTATTTTCGTATTCTTCTCAGCAAACGCTTTCATTTGATACCCATATCATGGGGGTGCATAAAAAATAACTGGTCCGCCATCTTTGGGAGTCCGCCATATTGGATTTAGAATGACGTCACTCAGCTAACCATGCATTGTCATCCAAACTAAACGTGTATGCAAAATTTCAGCTCAATCGGTTGGGGATAACTGTTTTAAAATTGACTTGCAAGATTTGAACTAAACAAACAAACTAACATACAAACATACAAACATTGCAAGTTAAATAAAATCTTGTAAAAATACATTACAATACACGCAGCTAGTTGTTGCTGCATTATTGCAATAGTCTAGAACAGGGATTCCCAACAGGTGGTCCGCGGACGATGTATCAGGGGTCCGCGAAATGTCACTGAGACATTCAATTGTTTTGTATTTTACTTAATTTGCAGTGGTAGATTCTACATAATCTTCATTTTAAGAATTTAAGCTTTCAGTCAGTATAGCGACCGATAAGGAGGTCCTTGAAAAAATCTTGTTGGGAACCACTGGTCTAGAAGATTTAGATTTGTCTGGATAATTATTACTTGAGGTGGTTTAGTAATCCGGTTATTTTAGCCTCAAAAATAACGATTTTTCGAAAAGTTTTGGGACTAGCCAAAAATTAATCTACTCCCCTACAGATTTTTTTAGTGTTGACCACTCAAAACGGCGGCTTTACTTGTTGTTTAACTTTTTGTAAACAAAATGAATTTTGTAACTTAGTTGTTTGCTTATATCTTCGCTTCTAAAGGTCGTAGAAAAACGTTCGACCCGTCAATTTCTTCGTTATGAGCTCTCCTATTAGGTAGGTATACGCAAAAAACGAATCTTTGATTGTTAATAACATTTTATGGCAAAAAACTGAAAAAATGAATTTTTCGATCCGAGAACTTTGAAGTACTGTAGAAACAAATATAAAATCTGTATGTTAGCGATATTATGAGAAATAGCACATATTTTTACCCTTAATAAAATGCACTTTGTCCCGTTGCAAAATATTAATAATTTTTTTTTGCATTTTCAATTTATAAATAAAAAAATTCAAACTGTTATGTAAAAGATCAAATTAATATTTTACAGTTCTGTTTCGGTAAATATATTGTATTTGACGTACATTTACATAATCAAAAGGGATGTTGCAAAAAAAATTTAATTTGCGACGTTTTTAAGCAAATCAATTTTGCAACTTAAACAAATGTAAATATCTCAGTGGATTTTGCATAAAATTTATTGCAACCAACTTCAATTGTCATAAAAAAAAACGAATTAAAAAAAAAATGTGCCCCGATGCTTTGGAGCCGAGATATGAAGAATTCACGTTTTTTGCGATTACGGCGAAATTTGAAAATATTTTTACTTGAAAATTTAACTGAATATTTCTCAGAGTGTGTGTTATCACTTACAAAAAGTGCCAAGTCTATATATATAAATGGGCCGTGGAAAAAAATCGAGAAAATTGCACCTTTGGCTCTCGCGCTGACGCTAGACGCCAGATCCCCCTCCCCCTTCACTGCGAGCGGCGTACTTGGACAGTTTCACCGCGGTGGTAGCTTTATTTCTCTGTTCTCGCCTTCATGAGTGGCTAGATGGATTTTTTTTTAATTCAACTTATTTTTTTCTCAGCTCTGATTATTCGATTATTTTTATTATGTCCTTCATAAAATAAATATTTAAAGATTACATACAATTTATTTGATAATACATTGATGAGTGAATAGTTTTTACTCTGATTGGGGATAAAGAAAGGTATACATTTGTATTTAAAAAAATTAATTTATTGAATATACAAAATAAAGTTTATTTTTCTGTCCTCGTTTTTTTTTAAGTTGATTTCAAAAGATACAATTTTCTCGATTTTTTCCATGGCCCATTTATCATTTATACCCTCAAAACAAAATATATATCCGTAATATTACGCAATGTTAAACTGAAGTAACATATTTAATGTTTTCTTGCAATATGATATTTATATTAAAATAACTAACTTTGGTATAGGTGAGAAATGTTAAATTGCAAAATATTGAAGAAACATTTAGTTAATATTAGCTCGAAAATATTTCCGTAATGTAAAAAAATATATTTAGCAAATGTATGTCACATATTATCGTCAATGTATCTTTAATATTACAAGTAAAATAAGCATGTTATATTACACGAAAATATTTCACATATATAACTGTAAATGTGTTACGAATTAATCTCATACATTATTAATAATATCCATTTGATCATACATTAACATTATCTGCAACGTTTATTCTATGTAACTACCATGAACTTTTGTGAAACTCGCCTATTGACAGGACGCGTCGTTTCCGTATGAACATAACCTTAAAACCTTCGATATGTTGTGAGTAAGTGTGTCGTGCCTTAATCTCAGAAATGGGTGATAAAAGCGAGAATAAGGTAAGTAGATAATTACAGTAACGTAGAAATTCGTGGAAACTTACTGAATTTTCTCAATTTTCCCACACCAATACACAACAAATAATTCACCTAAAAGTCCAGAAACTACTCTACACAAACCACCCATACCTATAGACTTTCAACTTATATGGAAGCAAATGGAATCACTTTGTACGGTCACGTGATGTAAGTGTAGTTGCGCTTCCAACCCAGAGATGTCGCGCTCTAGAGTAATTTTATCAATAGTGTTGGTAGCAAAAAAAATAGTTGGCAGCGACGTGGTGTCACAAACGTCAAAGTTATGGTCAAAGTTGTTTATTGTTTGGAAATGGGATATAAAATGTTGTGTTATTAATTGTGAGGACAGTATGATTCATAAGCATTGGTTCCCTCATCCATCTAAAGACCTCAATAGATTTTAAAAAGTGGTTAAGAGTAATCAACAATCCACTGTTTGTCATCGACATTTTGAAAGCCGGTATTATTTATGCGGAAGGTGCTTTACAATGGTGATCTAATAAAACACTTTTTACTTTGTTTTTTATCGCTAATGTATTGTAAGTAAACTTTACTGCAGTTTCAACATTAAGCGTTCCATTTTGAAACGAGGATCTCTTGTGAAATGTGAAATATTTGAAAATGACACGCTTAGTGTTGAAACTGCAGTAACGTTTAGTTACAATAAATTAGTGATAAAAAATAATGTAAAAAGTGATTTATTAGATCATCATGATTAATTAATTATTTCAAAGAAGGGCTTCCACTATTCAGTTTTAATTAATATATGTTATTCAAACCTCTTGAATCATTAATTTTATTACCCAAAATATTTTGTTTCTGCAGCATAATTTCAGTGTCTTTGAAACTGTGCTAGTCATATTTTGATATTTAATTATCAAATGTGGCATAGTACTGCTTTTAAAAGCATTTAAATGAGATTTAAGATTATTTAAAACTTCCCGCCGGCCGCCAATATAGCTCCGCTTGCGCTTCCAACCACCAGAGGCGCTTCAGTTTTGATCCCATTTGAATGTACGGCAGTAGAACGTCTATAGGTGTGGGTTGTTTGTGCTACTCTATTAATTTAAATATTTCTATTGCGCATGTCCAGTGCAATTCACACCTGCCTTCGACCAGGAGTCATAGGCTATATTCGACTGGGACCACCGTGGGCACGCCCATAGTGGACGAGATCGAACGCTTACACAGTTGTGTCATAAAACGTGACCATGTCGACCAACTTCAGACCGCTGATTAGAACGCTTTTTAGCAGTCCGACCGTGGTCCGCCCGCCAGTCGAACGGGACCATATTCTCCAGCTTAGGAGAAGTGAATCGGGGTATTTTTTCTCTTTTTATTTCATTATATTTCCTATTTCTTTCTCTTTCCTTTCTCACGAAATGACCATTCACGGTCCAGGTGGAGATAAGCTACACCAGTGCTGACCAGTTGACCTTATACTGGGCGAAGCAATGGTAAAATGTAGTGCATGTTACACCATATCCTTGCAAAGAAACGACTTTGGGTAATTCAGTGCTACATTTCGTATGTAAAGGAAAGGACCTACTAAAATATGATTCTTATTTCAATTTGCTTATTTTAGGTCAGTTATTTATTGCTTTACTCACCGGAGGCTAGGGGCTTAACCCCAGATCCGTTGCATATGTGGTCCTAATCACGGAGATAAGAAAAATAAAAATTTGATATTAGGCCACCGATAAGTAAATCAATTTGCCCTGTTTTAAGTTGGCTGCTCGACCAACGTAATAGCTAGGAGCTGGTGGCAGAATTTTTTATATGATTTTATTGTGTGACTGAAATTGAAAAGTGTAAAGACGTCATAATAATAAGCCGGAAAAAACATTTCAGTCATTACAGCCGTTGCTGATTTTTTAATTAAGAGGAAATTAGAAATGCAAAACAAACGCTCCTAGGTATATGATTTTATTGTGTCAGTCACTTGTTTTAAACGTTGCCTGTCAATATGATATTGATATAAATGCAGTTGGCTGAAATCTATGTGTCTGCGTTTCCTTGTAATTTAATTTTTTTTATTTATTTATGATATACTAAAAATTAAGTGATTTTATTGACGCTGTACCCAAAGACGAACCCAGCTATTTTTTTTGGGGGGGGAAGCTACAACTAATTTGCCAACTGCCCTTTTTTTTTACAACTTATATTTCCTTATGTTTTTTTTTATTTCAGACTTAATCTATAAGTTAGCCTAGCGATACAAATATTATCAAAAGAAGTTTAACTAAACATGATGTAGGCGCTAGACCTAAGTTGACCCCGCGCTCTCCGTCTAGAAGCTACTGGATGCACTGAACTCTACTATTATAAATGGAAGGCCAATATAGGTATATGCGCGAGAACAAAATACGGCAATTACGCCACAGATTAAAACTCAAAATATAAAGCCAAACGTCGACGCAGTAGATAAATTGATGTCTGTGCTTGAACCAAACGGCTGTCTACGGAAGTTATGCGCTGACGCGATTCTGTGTTTTATTCGTTTCCCATAGATTCCGTAGCGTAAGTCTTGGATTAGATGTAATTTCCAGAGTCGGTGTCACTCATTTTATTCTTTGTTTATTTCTGTCATTTATGTAAAGTTGTTATAAATTGATTATTTTGTGAAATATATTTTGTGACTGTTATAAACAGTTAATTGAGACAATATGGTGCAATCTTGTATGGTACTGTGTTTCAAGAATCGTTGCAAAGTCCCGGGTTTTAAACAGTGGCAGTAACAATAAGACCGGCTCTGGCGTATTTTGTAGTGCGATTGCGCTCCGCTTTAAGGTCGCCATACTTGCGCGAGGTTCAATTTCACGTAAAAATTGGTATAGATATTGACCTTCCATTTATATAGTAGAGTTCAGTGATTGGATGAGGTTATAGTTTAATGACCGTGGAGAAAAACAAGATACAATACGATTACGCGCAAGTCGGGGCGCAAGCTCGTGAACGTCCGCGCTAGTACGGCTACCGGCCACTTCACATTGTGATACGCAATATGTAACATCAAGGGGTCTACACGCGATCCAGCGGCAGGGAGCCAGCCTTGTCGGCATGCTTTGAACTCATTCGTAAAAGTGAACTGGTCCGCTGAAATTCCAATTATCTTCAAAGCGTACCAGCAATGTCGGGTCCCAGCAGCTGGATCGTCTGTAGACCCCTTCAATAGTCCCAGATTCTGATTCAGTGTCCTCTAAGAATTTCATATTTTAACAATTTCTGACCGACAACAATTTGTTATTATTATTATCTCTCGTTGAGAGGTTGGTAACTGATACTAGTGATACTCAGTAACCAACGACTTTATAGCTAGGACAAAGCATTGTATTGATAAAGGCAAAAAGGAGTAATATTCTAATATTTCTAATGTAAGACAGCCTTTGTGAATTGTATGCTCTGGCCGTCTACTGGGTCGAACGTCGAATTTCCGCGAGTTGACGAGTTTATTTTGTTGGCCCGTCGCGTAGGCCCGTCGGCGTTGTGCGTTGTCCGTCGACTATTCGGTGGCTCTCGCACCAGTCGCATCTAGTCATAAATAATATCAATTAAAATTATTTATAAAAAAATGGTCATAGTAACAGTGTCATTTAATTTTTATCAACTCATTATTCGTTTTCTTTGCAATTATACCCAATAAAGATTTTTTTACATTTTTGGTGATTTTCCCAACTCAATCAACATTGGGGGGGGGGGGGGGGGGGGGGCGTACCCCCCCATAACCCCCCGTGGGTTCGTCTCTGGCTGTACCATATATCAAAAGTTTCGCAAAGCGGTAAGAAACAATAAAACAAACTTCAGTCACCTGTGTACTGCTGCGTTTAAAGGCGGTGAATTTTCAAAAATGCGAAAAAAAAACGCTTCTATATTATTTTATTATTTCAGCCACTTTGCAGGAAGCTCTGTTCGTTAGTAAAGAACATAAAAAAAATAATGGCTGAAATCTACAATGCTGATTTCTCATTGGCTGACGTTTCTTATTAATAATTGAAAAGTGAAAAGAAACATGTTTTTTCAAAATAATTCGGCAACGCTCGATCCTACGAGAAGAATGTTCAAGACAAAGTTGAATAGGACAATATTTCCTACATTTTTTGTATATACATTTTTATTGTAAGTCTAATACGTAACGATATACAGCGGTGGGAAAATGTTTAACGATTTTTTTTTTCAAAAAATGACCAAACTCCAATGTTGCGCGGACGGTGGTCCTGCCTTTAATACGTACAAGTTTAGAGAGCAGTGTTTTTGATTTGATAATAATTACTTACATTTTTGGTATATTGAATGTTTCTAAGGAATGGTGTAAGGATAAAACGTGTGTAAGGATTTTGTAAGGGATTTAAAATTTTGTAGCCAATAGTCGGGACATAAAATTTTATAATTTGAAATTTCTTTAAAAAATGTTGGATTATCTAAATATTATAAAAAGAGTATAAGAGCAAGGTATTCCATGTTTTATTGCCAATTCTGCTGAATACCTGTCATTAAATTTAATAACTTTTGTTTCCTATTTTCGAGAAATGATATAAGCCACTGTAATACTATCCCGTCAATTTAATATTTTTTTTAGTTTCAATACAAGTATTATTATAATAATTTAAAATATGTTATGTTGTAAACATGCATTATATAATAAAAAAAAATTTTTCTTCTTAAATCCATTTGTCTGACGCTGTATCTCTTTAAACATTAGACTTACAATAAAAATGTCTATACAAAAAATGTAGGAAATTCTGTCCTCTTCAACGTTGTCTTCAACATTTTTCTCGTAGGATTGAGCGTTGCCGAATTATTTTGAAAAAAACAATTTTTTGCACCTTTAACTCAAGATGGCGGTTCGCGCCGCCTCCCCAACCCCTAGAGGTTGAAAACTTGTGTTTTTTATCATGGCCTCGACTTAAACAACATATATCAAAATCATTACTACTCCACATTTTGCAGGGCAAAATTCCCGACTGTCTTTGACATTTTTTGGAGTAAATTGAAAATATTTCTGAAAATCAGTAACGTACACGTCAGCCAATGTTTTTCTCTGCTAATGGATATAAAAACTAACAAATTACCAAACACCATTCGAGGTTTCTATTTTGAATAGCATACATTTTTATTTGCACTTAAGCTTGGTTGTCATTTTGATAATATAACTCGATAACTGAAAGACACTCGACCTATGGTCTCGTGTTTTTGTACCATTATAAAGATAATGATTAACTATGTTATGTCAGAAACTACGATAATTCTATACTGTATTCTCGATCAGATATTAATATATTCCATTTTTTAACAGAGGCTGTCAAAATTACCTTCGCAGCCACCACAACAAAACAATTCGAAGATGTGGTAGCTGAATGGCTGCGTTTCGCCAAACAAAGGAAACAGCGAGAGGCATTGAATAATATGGATTTTTTTATAACACTAGTTTTTTTTGTTGTTGAGAATTTGCATTTTTATTTATTTTTATACATTGTATATTTTTATGTATATTTTTAACAAAATATATTTTTAATTAAATGTTTTCTTTTTATTTTAGGTTTACGTGATTATTTATTAAATACTATAGATGCCTCAACTGATGCAAGTTAGTGCTGAAGGATTATGAACAGGTGACTGTCAAATTGTGTCCCCTACTCATAAATTTGTACAGTACATCTAACAATTTCATATAGTAGAAACACATAATTTGACACAATATTTCTGTCCGTAATCCTCTAATGGCACTGGGACAACTATAGTATTCAACCAAGGTTGTTACTTTGGGGCAATATTAATTCAGAACTAAATTAATGTTGCCTTAATATTTACATTTATCTTGATACTACATTGCCCTACTAGTATTCGAATATTAAACATACATTGCAGCAATGATATTCGTAGTGAAATATAAATAAGTATGTAATGTAACACGTTAAATAAGTATGTAATATGACAAGTTATATTGATAAATTATTACGTCAATGTGTTATGAACATTAAGTAATATTTTCACAATGTTACTTTTTTAACAATGTAACAGAGTAACATTTAATAGTATGACAAATTACTTTGTAGTAACATTACGACACTGTTCATGATCTGTTTTACATAACATTACATGTAACTTTGTAATATTGAGGTTCTATTAAAGTAATAATGCATTGTTTAGTGGGTATATATAGACATGGCACTTTTTGCAAGTGATAACACACACTCTGAGGAGCACAATTTTCTCTTAAATTCGTGTTTTTTTATGACAATTGAAATGCCGTTGATTGCAATAAATTTTATGCAAAATCCACTAGATATTTACATTTGTTTAAGTTGCAAAATTGACTTTTTGCGTAAAAAAGTCGCAAATTAAAATTTTTTTGCAATATTATTTTTGATTATGTAAATGTACGTCAAATACAATGTATTTACTGAAACATGACTGTAAAATATTAATTTGATATTTTAATATAACGGTTTGAATTTTTTTATTTATAAATTAATTGCAAAAAAAATAATTAATATTTTGCAACGGGACAAAGTGCATTTTTTTAAGGGTAAAAATATGTACTATCTCTCATAATATCGTTATTTTATATTTGTTTCTACAGTACTTCAAAGTTCGAGGATCTAAAAATTCAATTTTTTTAGTTTTTTGCCATAAAATGTTATTGACAATCAAAGATTCATTCTTTGCGTACCTACCTTATAGAGGAGCTCATGACGAAGAAATTGACGGGTCGAACGTTTTTCTACGACCTTTAGAAGCGAAGATATAAGCAAAAAACTAAGTTGCAAAATTCATTTTGTTTACAAAAAGTTAAACAATTAAAACCGCTGTTTTGAGTGGTCAACACTATTTCTTCCTCCTATTTTTGGCTAGTCCCAAAACTTTCCGAAACATTTTTCTAATATCACCGCACTACTATAGGAGATTTACAAAATGGTTTTAATTAATTGCTGCATCATCTAATATAGTGAAAATGCTGTAGTAGCCTTCACCTTCCTTGATGCAAATAAATTTGTATAAATGGAGCAGCGAAAAAGAGGTAAAATTGTGTCGCTTTTTTTTATCAGCTTAGAACAAGATCAGACACAGTGGATATTACCGACATCATTTTACACATAAAAACACAAAATACATTTTTTAGTGGTCACAGATATTCTTATTTAAAGTGCAAAATTTAATTTTTTTTAAATCATGTTTTTTTGTACATCTATTGCCATATCTCAAAAATGAATTGAGCTATTGATGTGAACTTTTTTTGTTATAAAACACACACTTAAGCGCTTCTTTCTATACATAGGATTGCTAATTAAAAAAATGTGAACATGCCAAAAACGTAGATGACCCTGAAAGTTTAGAGAATACGCCATCAAATTTTCACTAAGCGAGGAACTTTTTTGGTTTTGAAAATTTTGTGTAACATGCTATGAAGAAAATGAAGTCAATAGATTAAAAAAGTTTTTAGAAAAAAAATATTTTCATTATTAGCAATAGTTTGCTAGTTACGAATTTTTTAGTATGGAGGAATTGTCGAAGCGTACGCGCGCGGCAATTAAGAATAATAATGATTATATTGTGTGTAACGGAACTTTTCATTATTATTTTTTTATGTTTAGGACTGTTTTATCACGTTTTAGGATCTGAAAGGATAACTTATTTTTTCCAATGGCGCAATAAGGACTAAGGTTGAAGGCAAAAAGGAATTAAAAATTTTAAATAGAGTATCTGGGATAAAAATGCATTGCATTGAGATCTCGGAAACGGTAAAAAATAATATTATAATAAATGGAAAAAAAAGTTGCGCAACTAGGGGGCTAATAAAATTCCATAAACAGAAGTTTAGGAAAAGTAATAATTTTGGAGTGTTTTGATAAAAAGTAAACTATCGAGTTTTCCTTTTTTTTGCGTTATTATTGAAACTAAATAGAAAAGACAATTTCTTAAAGCACTTTTTTTTGAACGTGGCAATCTTAATATTAGTATCCGACATTTCCTGTGTCAGAGACCCTATCCGAAACTCCCATGCATTGCATTTTTATCCTAGATCCACACAATAATTGAGTAAACGTGTTATTTTCGCCTAAATTAGGTAACAAAAATGAAAAAAAATTTCTAAATTAAGTCTCTTTTAATTTCCGCAGCCCTAATTATAGAAACCCCGTTTCCATGGCTTGTGCACAAGTTTATCGTTCTCCTCTATTACTACGCCACATAAAATCCACTCCATTTTACAATGAAACTTAGTTTGCTTTTTTATCTTAAATATTTTTTTAGCAGATAATCCACGCACAATTCGCACAATGGCCATACGTTTTACAATATAATACAAGTGGTAATAAGGGAAAGAATATTGTTACACATTTTACTTCCACATCCAGTGGAAGTATAGTATCGACAAAAATATTTTTGAAAATTTTTATTGTCCAGATAGGCTTAGAATGTCATGAAACGTCGAAAGTTTGAGCAAAAAAAAAATCTGTCTGTCGGTCTGTCTGTAACTTTTTTTGTGCGCGCGATTACTCAGGAACCGTTTAAGATATTGACTTGAAATTTGGTACACGTATTTTGACGAGATCTGGAACTAGATTATTCCGTTAAAGGGTTGGGGGATAAATGGGGGTAAATAGGCAAATCAAGCAAGTAAGAGTCCATAAAATTGGTATTTAGTATATATAAGAGAAGCTAAGGTCTCAAAATTTTTTGGCATTAACCACCCCCATTACCAACTCCCACCCCATTATTCAAGGAGGCGAAAAAAAATAAAATTGTCATTTAGTGTGTGTACAAGAACCAAAGGCCTCAAAATCTTTTTTACTTTATCTACCACTACTACCACCCCCCTTCCACCACCCTCAGCCCCACTACCGATGTGGCATATCGTTTTATAGGTTTTTGGGGTAGACGATTTCAAATATTTTATTATTAAAGCTCCACAAACAATTATTTCC
This sequence comes from Rutpela maculata, assembly GCA_936432065.2. NCBI lineage: Eukaryota > Metazoa > Arthropoda > Insecta > Coleoptera > Cerambycidae > Rutpela > Rutpela maculata. The sequence goes on from OW386286.2 coordinate 217,820,317, forward strand.
ACATTCAATTTTTTTTCGTTGAGAGAGACTTGGTACACCGCCCTGAGACTAGTTAGTTTTAGAGGACGCGGGCGTATTAATACTCAATTTCTGCAATTCGCGCGCTCCAAAAAAATCACTGTATCTAAACTATCAAAGACACAATAAGAATTATGCTATCAAAAACTTTTTTGGTCTTTTGGTTTTATTTTCTTCGCAGCACGTTAAACAAAATTTCCAAAAACAAAAAAGTTTGTAGCTTAGTGAAAATTTGACTGCGTATTTTCTGAACTTTCAAGGTTATCTGAGTTTTTAACATACTTAAAAATGTTTTAATTAACAATACTATACACAGATAGAAGCGCTTAAGTGTGTGTTTTATAACAAAAAAAAGTTCATGTGGATATCTCCATTCGTTTTTGAGATATGGCATTAGATGTTCAAAAAAACATGATTAAAATAAAAAACAAGATTTCACACCTTTTTAAAAATAACAATGTCCACTAAAAAATGTCGTATTTCATGATTTCTAATGAACATCGACCTACTTAACGAAATGGTAAATGTCTCAGTTTGTTCTAAGATTAAAAAAAAACTAGAGAAGGAAGCGACTTTTCCCCTGTTTTTTACTCCACTAAAAGCACAAGCAGGTTATATTATATATCAATACATTCTTCTTCACAAGTGGTTGGAGTTTAAAAAAAATGTGAAACGCTGTTACGACCTCGAGCTAACCGATATCGATAGTTAAATATCCTTTTTTTTCGTTTAAAAGTCTTCAAGGATAAATTAATAAATAAATAAATTGGGAATACATTAACACTTTCATTATATGAAATTCTCCAAAAGCAGTACGAAAAACGAAAAGAAGCATTGAAAGAAGAAAAAGAGGCGGAGCGAAACTACGATGAAGAAAATATTGTTCTCTATTTATCTCTTTACGATATAAATAGAATATAAAGAAACTTTTATGGGATTCGAGTGGATTCGAGTGTTTTCAACCAGTTCAGCCGCAAGGCTGAATCTGACTTTCTGAAATCACGACTCCGTTGACTATAGAATTTCATTATGTAGTTATAAAATCGTGAATGCATTTGGATTCGAGCACAAGCTTTCGACGACAAAATACTGACAGTATTATTATGGCCACCGTGTTTAATATGCCAAATAATGTTGTAAATTTGACTTCTTGGGTGCTAAAAACCTGATACCTACCTTTAGAATTTGATTATGTAGCTATCATAAGTGAATATGTAAATTTTCCTGTACTTACTGTAGCCAAATGAACATTTATCTTATTTCAATTGTGATAAACTATGAATGGCAGTTTATAAGGGCTATATTCCCTTGATTTTCTTCATACATCATAGTTGTTTACGGTGTCCTGACGACGTCCACCATGTATGCAGTTCTTTAGTTCCACTTGTGTGTGGGTTTGTTGTAACCTTCGTACCTGCTCTCCTTTTGAACAGGTAAAAGAATTTCTTTCGTGAGTGCGTTGTACTCTTCTCTAAAAAACTTTATTTTTTGTAATGTTTTGCCCTGCAGCTTTTCATAAATTATGGCCTTTTTTCAACTATTATCTCATCACATTTTTATAGATTACCTTTTATAATTGTTTTTTGTATCTGTCTCTCGCATTGTACTATGCAATTTTGATAAGTTGAATTCTAGAAATATAATATTGAAAGTACCGTTTTATTTGTCCACCCTGAGATGTCTCATTGCTTTACCTATATATTTATCATTATATAAATTTTGTTATCCTTAGGTAGTGACTTTCATTTAAAAAATCCCTTGATTTATTTACGTATTTTACTTTTTGACATCCCGGGCAGGGATTTACTCTCTTTGATTATAGTAAAATTATTTTATATGACTTTTTTGTCTCTACCAAATAGTAAAAAGGTATGCTATAATAGCTAGAGCTGGAGAAGTACCGCTCTTGGAGTAGACAAGGTAAACAACGAGTTAATACACTATGGACCGGAAATTGTTACATGTCAAAAGCAAGCTTGGCTATTTAATTTTGGTTTTAAGCTATTTTTATCGCCAAAAGTAGGCATAAAGTATTACACGTTGGTGTAAAGAGAGTTGCAGCTACTAAGGTCAAATTTTAACCCGTCGCCGCGCAGGCGCATTCGAAGGCATTCTAGAAAATCAGTTATTACTCAAAAGTGGTTGACCAATCACGTTGGTAATTTCTTTCGTGAATTTTTCTATTTAATTGCCGTTTATAGGCTTTCCATTTAATTTAATTATGGGATCTTAGAAGTTCACTAATTTGTGTGTGCATTTTTGCTTATTTTGGACGCCGCACAATGTTTGTCTTGACTAATTTTTAAGAAATTAAAGCCATTTTGTCGTGATTATATCCAAATGGTTTGATATTTTGGATCACCGATTCGAGCCGCTCTCCATCTTTCAGTAAGTTGGGTTTTAATTTTTTTTATATATGTACTTATATACCTGTATTTTTTTTTCAGGCTCTCAATTTTAATTGCAGTTTTTCCATTCAATTTAAATTTCAAATTTTACATTTTCACGTTTATGTGTTCAACTTCACTTAATTTCCATTTCATTTATACTTCGTTTTATTCGATTTTACGTCGTCTATCCCAACGTTGTTAGTTGGAAGTTTCATTACCTTGGGTATGGACTTACTCTAGTTTTGTTTGACTCAAACCATTTACGTGCAGGAGTAACTCTGGGTTTCAGCACTTGCTCCTGTACACCACTTGTGGTCACCGGATTGATTATAACGACGACGACTTTATGCATCATCTTGGATTGTGAATTGGATTTCTTTTGGGTAACCGGAACATACGTGGAAGTTTCTCTACGAGGGACAAGGATCTCTCCGGAAGGCAGTTTTGCCCTAGGTTTTTATGTAGTATATGAGTGATTATGGACTTGATCGATTCAATGGTCAATGTTTAAATATTAGTACATATTTTGTTTTATTTTCGTTTGGCTATTCAAAAATTCAAAACTCATTTTATTACATTTATTGCGGCAATCATTAAATTATGTAACTCATGTTAAATTTACAAATATAATACCCTTTTCCTTGCTAACGTCAAAGAAATTTGAAGTTGTAGGTATCGTCCAGAATTTTTATTGTAAATAAGATTATTATTATGGGGGCTGTTATTAATAATATCAATTATTAAGATTAGTTTCAAATTTATGAGGCAATTTACGAGTTTTTCCTTTTAGTCGTCAAAATATTCTGTAGTGATTAGATTAACGAGGCCAGTCTTTTATCATTATTTAACTGGTGTGTTACACATATATAGTTTCCTTTTAACTGACAAAATATTTTGTTACGATTAATAAGGCCAGACATTTATCATTATTTAACTGGTTATACATATAGGGTTTGTTTTTTAACTGGCAAAATATTCTGTAGTGATTAACGGGGCCAGTCTTTTACCATTATTTAACTGGGTGATGTGTTAGGCAGGCTAAATGTACATCTACTAATAATTATTATTATATAAGGTCAAAATTTGTGAACCTTCCGTGATATCACGTACGGTAAAGAAAATTAATAAGTACTTAACATTTTGGTATTACTTCGATAGGTAATCTTACGGCTGTCGACTTAATACCTAATTTTTTTTATCACGTGAATATATGTCACCAAATTGAATAAACATATTGCCCATAATTTGATTGAAGAGGTGTGTTTCCTTTTTAATTCACCCCATGATAAAACTTAATTAATACCTCATTTTGGAATTAAAAGATAATGTTTGGGTACCCTTGACAATTTTAGGAGCCTTCTAGCTAGGTTGCAGTTTTTGTTTTGCTAGTGGCGCCCTTTATGCATGTATTTGTGGATCTGATACTTATATGTTATATTTTTTTTGGTAGTGTCATCCTTAAACCTACCTCTCTCACCGACTAGAGCTGAGCTAGCTCTCGAGCCTCTGCAGCTCAAACACTATCACCTTGCTAAAATTTATTAACACATTTTTTTTGTGCTATTTTGTCAATTTTGGCTATTGACCAAAATGCTCATGGCAAAATGCTAAAGAAGCAAATCCTAGAAATTATCATCATAGTATAGATGGATCTACCTACAGAATGGCACACGACCATACAAATACTCCTCCCAAAAACCAATTCCCCAGAGAGTAGATGATTACAGAAGAATAACACTCTGCAGAATACGATACAAACCATATGTACATTGTACACTACCAGATGAATACTAAAATAAAAATGGAGGTAAAGGAGAAAATGGAGAAAACTACACACAGTCGTTTTAGATCTCCAGAAGGCATTTGATACTATCAGTCATGAGGTCATAGTCAGCACCTTACGTAGCAAGGGAGTACCGCACTATCTAATAAATAAATAGTACTGCTGTACAATAGTTCGAACAAATGACAGAAATCTAACAAAAGAACAGAGGAGTCACGCAAGCATGCCCCTGATCGCCCTCGCGGTCCTAGACCAAGTGATACAAAGCACAATAAAGGCATTTTTTTTTAACAAAGACAGAAACATTGAGAACTCCAATCGTACTAGCACACGCCGATGATCTAATCGTCACGGAAGCAAGCCATTCTCAACTTCCTAGGAAACATGGAACCACATCTGGACACATCCGGTCTAAAAATAAACTTCAAGAAAAGTCTAATAATGATGCGAGATCCGTCAACAAAAGGGAGTCGGACTAGCGGAGAAGAATACAAAATAGGCGACTACTCCATAAGGACGAACAAATTGAAATACCTAGGATCGTATCTGACGAAGCAACTGAAAAGGAGAGAAACTGTAAAGGAGAGAATTAAAACGGCAGAGTTATAAGGGCAATTATACTATTCTTCAAGAAAAACAAAACACCATGGGGCCTGATCAAAAGGTTGTACATATCCATCATACTGCCAACGATGACGTAGGTGTAGAGTTAAAACCGCGGCAACGACAAAAGCCAACAAAAGAAGCACGAGAAGAGCTGAAAGGGACATCACCCAACTACTTTCAAAAACAGCAAGACGAAAGCAGCGACATAAAACGTCAACATTGCTAGATGGGAAACTAACTACAAAATGGATACAAATGTACGCAATGGAGTACTGAGGACATGCCCTACACATCTGTTGAATAGAGCACTAATAGAACAGCAACAAACTAAAAATAGGAAGATCATGCTGCACGTAGGGAACAACAATCGAGAGGATTATGAACAAACTAGGAAAGGACCAAGCATATTGAAAAAGCAAAGCGAGGACAAAAAATGACACCACAAAGAAATCGCAACGATATATGATCTGCCAGAATTAGTACAGTCAATCGGTCATTTGACTCATGATGGAATTTTTTGTTTGTATAATGAAGGGGGGTTTCCACAATCATTAACTACTGTTTTACACAAAAATATCGTTGTCGCTACGGCCGCCATGTTGAAAAAATGACTTCTTGATTACGTAAGTAACAGTTTATCTAGTTTAAATCTATGCCTTACATAACATATTTATTTAGTTTGGACAGAGGCAACTTATGATCAACGCAGCCAAATTCCCTGCTGTGGTCACAGAATACCCCAACAGAGCACTCGCCAGCCTCAACCTTGTTAGTAATATTGTTTTCAAAGGAACGAACTGCTAATAAACTACTGTTTTTTTTAATTTGGAAGCCATGTTAATTATCAGTAATTTTATTGCTCCCCAAATAAGTCTATTAAGGTATGCAAACTTAAACATTTTGGAGAATCCCAAGATCTCTGTGATATATTTATTAATTGTTGTAACATTATTTTCAGCCTTGTGTGTAAAGAATTTTTATGAAGAAATGTTGTTACTTAACACAGATTCCTAACCTAACCTATAAAATATTTACTTAGCCCAACAGCCGAATTGCTTGTTGTACGTTTTTAGTTAATGCTGGGTAGTTGCCTATTAGTGAATTGTGTGAGTCGGAAGGAAACCCGAAAAACCCGACTATTGTCTGATGCAACCAAAGTAGTTCTCCGTTATCGATGATGCTGAATGCCTTGGTGGTGACAGAATTTCTCGTTGGGGTGATCCACACCCGAAAGCTGCCAAAAACCACCCTCAGACGGGGTCAAACGCATATTGATAATGTTTCACGGAATCTAACTTATTGATCTCCAGTTTTCGAGCATGCCAATTATGTGGAGGACCCTGGGGCGCGTGCCTGCTTTGCCCGGGGGTATGCTGAGAACGCACTCTCTCCCCTTTGGCCATTTACAGGGGTGGGTCACCCCGGGGAGGAATTCCACCATCAACACGGTGTTTAGCATCCTCGAAAACGGGGATCACCAAGGAAGAGTCTCTCAAACAACCCTGTTTGGGAGTGGTTCTTGGCAGTTTGCGGGGGTGGTTCACCCCAACGGGAAATTCTACCACCACCACGGTGTTCAGCATCTTCGAGAGAAACAGGATTTTAAAACTAAATAATAAAACGTGAGCAATAAATCCCCTCCTACCTTGGACTTGATAACGTTTAGTTCTGCCTCTTTACTGCGCAACATCTTAGTGAGCATAGTCTGAACCTTCTTCTGAGCTTCAACTTGTTTCTGGAAATCAGACACAGTATCTAATAATTTTTGTGTGGCAAACTTTGCCGCACATACAGCCTTTTCTTTTTCTATTGCCAAATTGTCCTTTTGCGCTTCCCACTCACGCTTCTGTACCTCAAGTTGCTTTTGTAAATTCATTAGAGCCATTTGTTGTGTCTCGTCGTATTCCTGCGCGTCGCAGTAGCGTTGGAGAAGACCTTCCAGTTCTTCCATTTCGAATGACAGTTCTGTTTTTTGATGCTCTAGGGTCTTTATATGTAAAAAAAAGTTATTTAAAGTTGGTAACATTGAATAAACAACTATGAAAATAGTATTAATTTTCACAGATTGCCATCGTAAAAATGAAATTGTCTTAATTATGAGGTATGTACTCCTCCTCTTTATTTTTGGGTCAAAGAGTTATTAGCAACGATAGCAACAAAATAACGGAATTTTCTTTATGCCTTCTTGTCAATATATTAAAAACCAAACATTTCTTGCCTCGGCAACAATATATCACTTCACGCTTAAATAAAAAAGTCAGCAATGGTCCTCTAAAAAAGAATTTTTGAAATAAAATTAAACTGCCTTTAAGAAAGATCGCTTAAAATTATGACATAAAATTTCATCGTCACCAAGTTAATTCGATTTTTATTTAATACCCAATATCAATATTGAAATTGGTTAAAAATACGTCTAAATTCGTTTTCTGTTTATTTTTACACCGATCTCAATATCGATATTAGGTAGAAAAGGTCAATTAACTGGGTGACTGAAATTTTTTTTTCATAACACAGACACGCAAAACATTTTTCTTGTCATGTACCAGAACAATCACTAGCAGTGTTGCTAGCGTCGGCACGTTCATGCATTTCCTAGCCCTTTTTTGTAACCTTTAGCACGTTAGCACCACGCTGCGAAATCTAGCCCGTTTTAGCGATCGCCGCAGTGTCTCCCTCCGCTCACCAAAAACGCTCATCAAAAAAATTTGCCGCAGCGTACCCTCCCTTCAATCTAGCCCTAATTTATACTAGGATTTAGCCCGAAATAATGATGGCAGCACTGCTCACTAGTCTACTCGTAAGTAATTTGGTCCTCTGAACCCGAAAATGACATTGGTCTGGCCTGATCAGGTCAAAGTTTTGCCCTATCACCTAAAATAACCCCAAAAATGTTAAAAATTATTTAATTTTGAAAAAAATATACGAAAGTAGACTCCTATATTTTTGACTGCTCAATTAGAAAAAATATGATAAATTCAGATTTTCATGTTCACAGGGCAAAAACTACCTCTAAAAGGGAGTAAAAATATAATTTCAACGTTGAAATTTCAAAAATCGGCAAGATGTCCGAAATCACGTTTCCTCCCCATTTTTTAAAATGCTCTACCCAGTCTACCCAATGGTCTCCTTCCTAAGTTGATGGGAATCATCCTTACTAAGTCAAACAACCTCATTTCGACGGTGTTTTTTTAAGAATAAATGTTTTACCAAGGCGTGTGACCGTTTTCTGGAATTGAAGGTAGTGGATAAAGTCAGTGAAATAGTACATAACCGTTTGAGTCAGGAACGGACCGCTATCCAATCGAAAGTAACTCAACCTAATGTGACAAAATGAGAGTGGGAAAACAACACCTCTAAGCAGCTAGACATACAGAAGGAAATGTAACGGGGGAAACAGATCCTCCGGTTGGTTTCAAATATCGGGTAACAAACCTTTTAGAAAAAAACGATTAAAGAATACTTTTTAGGACCCCAAAGCTGCATTTTTTAGAATCCCATTCGGATTATGTACCTGGTAGTCCAGCAAGGAGGCAGGTGTTCCCGATATATCAAAGAATTAAACTAGTAATATTAAGAGGGATGGGACTGAAAAAATATTTTCGAATTCAAACAACCGCGTTACAACACGATGGCAGATTACTGGAAGCCCCTGAAAGGAGCGACGGAATAAAACGGTGTACGCGTAAGTACAAAAAATTTAAGGCGTTCTAAATTTTACGGGCACTCTAAACTTGAAAGAGATCGTTCCATAAACATTTTCAAAATTTCAACTTATTCAGGGGGTAGTTTCCATCCACTTAGGAAAAAATGAAGGATATTATCGGGTTGAGAATCTTGAAAAACTGATAGGTAACGAGATCTTGCAGGTTTTTGAAATTTTAACATTGAAATTGTACTTTTACTCCCTTTTATAGCACAGTCGAATTTATTTAATATATTTTTTTTCAGCGACAACATTCCACTAGAAATTTAATTGTCGATTCTTATGTACTATGACCTCCTGATCACGAAAAAAAAATTGCGCCCAAAAATTCTTGGTGCGTCAAAAGTTATGTGCACTTTTTGACGTGCTTTCACGGATTTTCTACTTATCTGCTTAATATATCTTGTACAAGTAATCGAATGAGAATTTTAGAAACCCTGGCTTATTTTAAATAAACTTCTTACAAAATATAGACCTGTCCGATATGTATAGATCAATCCGCCATTTTGGAAAAAAACAGAAAACGCCAAAAATGGCCGAAAAAATCAAAATTGAATATTTTGTCGATAAGAAGGAGTAATTTCACCAAAGTTGGCAAAAATAAAACTCATCTGTAGTCAAATATAATGAACCAGACGCTGTAAGTCAAATGGAATAGTCAAAGATGGCGGACGAAATTTTTAAAAAAATTCTTCGTCAAGTGTCAGGGAGGCATATTGTACGTATTTTTTTTTCTTTTCGATTGTTGATTATTTTAGGTACTTTAACGGAATCAAGTTCAATTCGTTTTATTTTAAAAAAAGTGCATATTTACAATTTTCAAAAATGCATTTTCTTTGATCCTTTTTTTTTTCATCGAATTTTCATCGAAACAAAATGAAACACCATAGAATGTCTCGTATAGCTTCAAAAATTTAAAACAAAATGAAATTTCATTAATTTGGAAAAGAAATTTATAGTATATTTCATTTTGTTTGAAAATTCGGTGAAAAGAACGAGGGATAAAGAAAATGCATTTTTGAAAATTGTATAAAATGCACTTTTTTGAAATAAAAAAAAATGAACTTTATCCCCTTAAAAGGGAAAAAATTATAAATGAGAGCGGATATAGTTAAAAGGGAGTTAGTATGGTAGTGTGGTATTTTATCAAGCAAATATAAGTTTGAAAGCGATATATCTCCCCAAGAATTAGCAAGTGATGGCATATAGTCCATACGAAATTTGCAAAAAAAGTATAAAACCCCAAAAGTGCAGGGCTAGCGACCAAACATGACTACCCCCCGTTTTCGAGGACGGCCAACATGATGGTGACAGTCGCGCGATCCTTACCCGCAAAAAACGACCCCCATTTTCGATTTTTCCTCGGATTTTTCGTTGTTAGGCATGCGACTTGTTGAATCGGTTATTTTTGAGGAAACTCAATATGTCCTGTAAAACTTTGCAACCAGACATCCTAACGACCAACGGAGGTTGAAACTACCCCCTCCCTCAATACTGGAACATGCAAAAAGCATCCAACCATGCTAAAAATTGTCTTCTACACGTTTTCAAGACCGGGGAATACGATGCTGATATTATTTAGCCTCCCACCCCTGACCAGCATAATGCCACCCATTTTTCCCATTTTTCGTTATCAAACATGCGAGGACTTGTTGGATCGAGGTTTTCCAATACCTACGTATGCGTACAGTTAGTACTTAATCCATATGTTTTAATTATATTTCTCAATACTGAGGACGTAACAAATGGAAGGTATATGCCGAGAATACACAACCTAATAATAGTAATATATAACGCATGTCTAGAATAAGAATAAAAAATCGGCAGCTACTGGAAGCGACTGAAACCTTCCCACACGGTGGATCCAAATCAGCAGTGTTTGGATATTACATCGGAAATCAGAGCATTGAGCAAACAGATAAATCACACGTGACTTTGAAGCCATTTATTTCATGGACAAATATCGAACGAACTGAAGTGGACTACAAGCAATCTGTTATAACATAACCTCTAATGTTTGTTTATGTTGCATGTTAATCAATTGCCGGATATTATGAGGGTATTAACAGATAACGTTTTGAAGATTTTGTAGAACATTGAATAGCGAATAAAAATAATACAGAATTTAGCCAAAATGACACTCTAACCTCAACAAGTCAATAACATTATGGACAGTTCAAGCGGACTACGTATGCATCAAATTAAAATTTTCCTACACGATCAAAAAGGCTTGAGCAAGTCGAGCTTCGTCTGAATCCTTTATTTTGTAATATTCGAACGTCTCAGATTTAGCTCGGTTAACTCGATTTGCATTAAATGAACGATTGTGACGCGTCCCATCAATATCCGAACACGACTATAAACAATTATTACCTTTAAAAACCAACTAAAATGAGTCTTAACATTGTCAAAAATATTTGAGTTGGTTTGTGACCAGTGCAGCATTTTTTCATGTAGTTTTTGCGTTTTAAAGGTTTTTAATATGAGTTTTTTGTAAAGAATTGTTTAATGTGTTTTTTTAGATTTTTTCGTGATAATATTATTGGCTATAATTGGAAAAAATGCCTGATATGTGCATAGTAGTGGGTTGGGACATCGTGGAAATCATGACACGGTTAGCTTTTACCGTCGTGAATTCTAAATATTTCCCTCATATAAATGATTTGTCAAGAAAACGACGTCAAAGATGGATAGCCGCGATTAAAAGGGATGATCTAACATCTTCCATCGTTTTTACATCTCGATTTTCCATCTTGATTTTCCAACACCAACTTCTTAAAATATTCACTTTGCATAATTAAATAAAATTTATTACTTGAAAACAATCAAAAACGCCTTGCCACAATCCACAAAAAACACTATATTGTTAAAATTTCAAGATACTAAGCCAGGTCGACGGAAAAACACAAACTGTTTTGACAAACGTTTAACTACTGTCAACAAATGTTTGACCGCAACGCAAAGTTGGAAGTCACGTGGTTTGGATTGCCTAATTGTTGATTAATAAAAATAGACAGCTAATTACAGGTTAGATTTCCAACCTACAAAAAGAGTCCTATTTTATTAGAATAAAGTATTTAGAACTTCATAAACATTACACTGTACTAGATTTTAGTTGAAAGTACGGGAACTCGGCAGAAATTCTAATAATAGCTACGTAATATTCTTAAATCTTAAGAAATATATATTTTTTTCAGGTTAGCTGTGACGTTACGTATCATAACCTATAATCAAAATTCACAAAGGTTACCAACCCAAATATTTTTGACAGATGGCAAAATACATTTTCCCCTAACAATAATACTAATAATATTTTTTGGATGCTGTCATGTGTGCACATATAACAAATTTTTTTAAATTTTTTTAACGGAAAAGAAATTTAAAGGGTGCAAGTATGATATATCGTTGACATTGGAATTTTTACTGCTTTTCAATGGTCCGATTACAAATTGTAAGTAATCATAAAATAAACAACTCGTTGTGCTAAAACGGCACTAAACGTAATCCGATCTCAACCAAAATCTTTTCGGATCTGGAGCACTAAAGAAACCCTCATGCAAAGTTTCATCCAAATCCGTTTAGTAGCTTCGCCGCTATCGTGCTAACATACATACACACACACACACACACACACACAGACATTTTTTAAAAACCACTTTTTTTGATTCCTGGGACCTCAAAACGTAAAGATTTGATATTATCTCAATTTTCGATTTTGGACTAAATGTAGTAACCTCCCACAATTTTATTGTGGGGAGGTTAAAATGTACATAATGTGAAAAAAATCATGTACATAATATATAATAAAAAAGTGGACTATGCACATACACGAATATATATACTTGCGCAGAGCCCGCTCTATCAAACTCCTTTTAAGCTGCAATAAAAAAATTTCTCTCCCTAGAAAACCTGATCCATTGGGCGCTTGTGATCTCACAGTTGGTTTTGGGCATGCAAGGGTAGTTTTTGAGGACTAAGAGAGAAACTGATGCAACTATCGTGTTCTCCACTCTTGAAAACGGGGGATACCTTCTTCGCCTTGAGGGATACTTCAGGATTCAGAGAGGGGGTGGTTTCAACCCCCCTGGGGTCGTTAGAATGTCTGGTGGCAAAATTTTACAGGACATATTGAGTTTCTTCAAAAAAAACCCAATCCAACAAGTCCTCGCATGACTGAAAACGAAAAATGGGAAGAAGGGGTGGTTTTATGCATTAGGGGTAGTTGGTTGGGGGTAGAAGGCTAAATAACATTATCATCGTGTTCCCCGCCCTTGAAAATGTGTGGAATGTTTTTTGCGTGTTTCGGCATTGAGGGAGGGGGTGGTTTCAACCCCCGTGGGTCGTTAGGATATCTGGTTGCGAAATTTTACAGGACAACCCGATCCAACAAGTCCTCGCATGCCTGACAACGAAAAATCGAAAAAAGGAATTTAGGAGGTAGTTCGAGGGGATAGGGACCCCGCGACTATCACCATCGTGTTGGCCGTCCTCGAAAACGGGGGGTAGTCATGTTTGGTCGCTACCCCTGCACTTTTGGGGTTTTCGCAACTTTGGCATGGACTAATATTCAGGATTGACGGGGGGGGGCTAGGGGGGATCGTCCGTTTAGGGTAAAATCGACTTATTATTGTTAGTAGACATTAAAAAAATGTTTTCTGATTTTTTCATCCAAAAATACTTTGGGCAAAAACCGCCCAAATCGATCCTCCTCCCTTGAATTATTATCAAATTACTAAACAGCAACAAACTAAAAAGAAAGGCCGTGCTACACGTGGAGAACAATAATGGAGAAAATCATGAACAAACTAGGAAATGACCAAGTACACTGGGAAAGAAAAGCGAGGAAAATCAAAGTGAATATACAACAAAGAAATCGCAATCGCATGTTCTACCAGAATCAGAAGGCTCAGAAGAAAAAGATTTGTAGACCCAGAAACCCAAAAAGAGGAGCGTGAACACTTCATATCACGACACAATGCGGCAACACATTTCTCAAACACCGACAGTGCCCATCCCACACCCTGTAGGTACCATGCGTCATATGGCTCTCGCTGCTAACAACAAGCATGGCGCATCCAGCGTGGACGTAGCAGGCTCAGCGGTGTATCCTAGAAGTGGCAGCAACGCCTATCGCACGCTGATAAATCAATTAATCAATCAACTACCCCATTCAGCATATTCTCGAGTAGAAACTACTTATTTTTAATGCAATTAGGACGAATTTTTTTATCACAAAATTAAATTATCACTAGCGATATTAATATTAATGGTATCAAGTCAGCTGCGCATGATGTTAAATTTGGTGTTCCACAAGGATCTGTACTAGATCCATTATTATTTCTGTTATTTATCAACGACCTTCCGAACCATATCACCTCGGGCTTAGTTACAATGTTCGAATAGTCGAGGAAATATAACACAAAAATAGCCCCAACCTTCAATTTTTTTTGCAGTAAGTTGGATTGAGATGGGGTTTTTTATATTCGCTTCGTTAACTCGTCTTGAAACTTTGTGCCATATTTTGGTCTTGTACTTTTTTGAAATTGCATTGCTGCATCGAAAAGTGCATTCTTATAAGTGCATCTTTTCAAGTGATGAAGAAAAAATTCATATCTTCCTGAAAAAACTCCTGAATCATACGAATTTCAATACCCGGGGGTTTTTTGAGTCGCTGGATCTGAATGTGATGTCCAAATGAGCCACCTGTGCACATTGAGGTCAGGACGGCAACAGGAACGTCATCACCTGGAGTTCCCTGTAAACTCATGGAAAATCGATCAAAACTCGTTACCCGGAGGTTTTTTAGGTCTCTCGTCCCGAATCTGACATCGACAACCTCCTCCGGAGGACCTGGTGTGCGCGACCTGGCTAATAACGTCATCTTCTGGAGTTTTACTGAAATTACTTATCAAATCGATCTAAACTCGTTAGCCGGGGGTTTTTCGGGTCGCTTGTCCCAAATCTGACATCGGCAACCTCTTAACTTATACAAAATGGGCATGTCCTCTTTTTTTCAATGAACTTACTTTATCACCAGAGTTGGAATAGTTGATTCAATTGAAACCATTCGAGGTATGGGTACAAATATATGCAGGCACAATTTCAAAAATATCTGAACTTTATATTTCTTTTTACAAATACATTAAGTTATCAAAAAAACTTTTCTTAATTTTACAGTTTATTCTAAATATCGTCTGCCTCATCAACTGATACTTTCTTCATCGAGAGTGTCATTTTCGGTGGCAATTAATTGTTCTGTGAAATTTTTCTCGACTTTGGTGCAATTTGAGCAGGCACAATTTTTGCAAGCGATATTGCAAGTCAGGCCGTTCTTCCTATACCCACAGGAATAACCGCAGTCGGTTTTACATCCACAGAATATCAACTTCATTATATTCGGTGGACCAGGTGGTTGTGTCACCCTTATGGGGATCAGCTTATCGTTCTCGTTTTTCCAACCCCAATCTGTTGGATCTAGGTGATGCTCTTCTCCAAACAACCAATTTCGTACTTGTAAATAAACCCGTTTAAGATGTTGAGTGAGGGCATCTACCGTAGGAATGATTTTTTTGATATCCATCTTTTTCTTGCTGGCAACGGCCATTATGTAAAAAAAAATTGATAAATTATACACCGGTATACTTAACGAAAATATCAACACTCAACATAGTTAAACCAACGGAATTTTGGAATCTGGTATAAAGAAGGTGCCAATTTGAAATTTTAACTAGTTTTACTTCTATCAAATAATAAATTTTTGTAGTAAAAATAATTATTATTTTTATTTTAAATTAATAATTATTTATAATTTGTTGCGTCATAGATATTTACGTCGCAATGACGAAGAAGGTTGCAGTGGAAGACTTACCATAATAATATATTAACTAGCATTCATTAAAGCAATGTTAGAAAGTTTTACGACAAAATTTCAGTAAAACTCCAAGAGATGACTTTATTAGCCAGGTCGCGCGAACCAGGTCCTCCGGAGGAGGTTGCCGATGTGATATTCGGAACGAGCGACCCAAAAAACCTCCGGGTAACGAGTTTTTATCGATTTTCCATGAGTTTACAGGGAACTCCAGGTGATGACGTTCCTATTGCCGTCCTGATCTCCAGGTGAACAGGGGGCTCATTTGGACATCACATTCAGGTCCAGCGACTCAAAAAACCCCCGGGTATTGAAATTCGTATGATTCGGGAATTTTTTCTGGAAGATATGAATTTTTTCTTCATCACTTGAAAAGATATGCACTTATAAGAATGCACTTTTCGATGCAGCAATGCAATTTCAAAAAAGTACAGAACCAAAATATGGCACAAAGTTTCTAGACGAGTTAACGAAGCAAATACAAAAAACCACATCTCAATCCGACTTACTTAAAAAAAAATTGAAGGTTGACTGCTATATTTCCTCGCCTAGAAACATACTTATTGTTTTGAATAAAGCTAAAACCAAGTGCATTTTTTTAAAAGAAGGAGCTTTACTATTAGTAAAATCCATTTTTAGATTCAAAACATCTAAGCATGTGTATTAATATAAACTGGTTCTTTTATAATTTAAGGGAGATACATGGAGGGGGGAGGGTTGGGAAAAGTACCGTTTGGGATGGAATAGATTAGATATTGAATATATATGATAAAAAAAAATTTGACCAAAAATAAAAAGGCCTTATAGGCTCTCCTCCTTTATTTATTTAAATATGAAAACTGAGGACAGTCATAGAGAAGATATTGTATAAAACTCATACATCAAGTGTCCTCTTTTCACTCATGAGATTGCAACTTCCCATTCGTGAAAAAAAGTACCACTTTATGCACTTGTCGCATAAACTCTTTTTTGTCTATTATATTCAACATTACTCAAATAATTCACATTCATATTATCAATTGAACAGATTTTAATGGAAATCTGGTCTGCCATATATGTGTGCCACATATTCGTTTAGAAAATGCTTTAATCTTTAAAAAAAAATAATATTCAATGATGTAGACGAAATACCGAAAATGTATCTTTGGAGGTCCGATTTGAATACAGTCGTTCGCCTATAATTAGCAATTCTTTACCCGCGTTTTATTAGATGTCCTCCATTGATATTTACAGGCCCATTTTATTTTTATCGACAGTGTCAAACATATTAGAGGTGTATACAACAGAAATGGTTAATTTTCGCTTAAAATCCAAGGTTTTATATGACGAGCAATACGAATTTGGCAAGGGCAAGTCGACTCGGTCATCGATATACTTGAACTACATTAACAGTCTGATTATTTTCTTGAAACTCATTCTCTTTAGAGTCACTATTGATCGTTTGAGAACTGACTCTACTGGACATATAAAAAGTGCCGTAATTTGTATTGTGCGATACTATTCAGATTTCTTTCAAGATATCTTGCAATAATTTACACTCAAATGGCATTAGACGAATGGAAAATAAATTTATATGGCCTTTGACCTTATTCTAAACACGCAACTTTTAGTCATTTTCCTCAAATATGAAATATGCACTTGAACTGCGGATATTAAAAAAACTAATATAAATATTGAAGTGTGCCTTCTATTCATGTATAACTTTAGTTTAATTTAATATATTGACTAAATAGATCAATAAAAACCGCTGCCCAAGGAATGACTACTTCTACATCCAGTTTCGCACAACGAAAAAAAAAATCACAAAAACAAATCTATTAAGTTATTTTGTATATTAAATATTTTATTACACACATCGCACTTAAAAGATTTGTTTTTATGAATATTAACGTGGCGGCTTAGCCCGCAAGACCAAGTGAATGTTGCATTACAAACATTACATGTAAACATATTTACCCTTTCATAGTATGACTACAAATAATATTAATAAGCAGTAGGTTATCCCTATTTATCCGTATTTTAATCTTGTTTTGTCCCCCACCTTGTCACACCTTGTCATCCCCTGTCACACTTTGTCCCACTTCCCCTAATTACCTTTAATTATCCATAATCACCCGCTAATTACCCTTACGTGCTAATTACCCTCACTAATTACCCCCCTCCCCAAGTGGATGAGGTATTGACGTATTACGATAGCCGCCTTACCACTGCGAATTGAACTCCAGTAAGCTAATTTGGGCTGACGAAATGGAAAATGTTGCACGAGAAAATAGAACTTTAAAATTATTTAATGAAATACGAATTAGTATCCATATTCAATATATAAAATAACTAGAGAAGGCATTATACTCTTGGCCGATTGATTGAACTTTTTATATAATTGTTACACATTCTATAGGATACTTATCGCAATTTTTTAGGCAATTTTAATTTTATAATACGAAATTAGTCGTGAAACACCCAGTATAAAATAAAGTAAAAAAAAAACTGCTTCCGAAATCTCTGTGGGTTTCGAACCCGGGACTCTTGATGTATGAATCAAAAGTCAAAGTCAAAAATTAATTTATTTTAAATTAGATACAAAAATGTTTAGACCAGTGCCAAACCGGTTTCCAGAGGCCAAAGGTCTGAAAAATTCTTAGCAGTATATGGATGATAGGAAAATTTAGGATTAATGGTATATAATTGGGGAAAAATCGATTGGACCGCAACAGATAACCGGAAGTGGGGTGGGGTGCGAAAAGGTGTGTGTTTAGGTGTAAAACGTGGTTTTTATGATTTCTGGCAAAAGTAGACCTCCTATCGAAAAAAGTTGTAGATAATTGAGAGATCTACAACTTTTATGTGAACCATTTTTTTACATAACCTCAAAAATTTTGAGAAAAACGCGAAACAAAACGAAAAACCACTTTTTTGTTTTTTTATTTTTATCTTCCACAAAAATAATTTAATTTTGATGAAATTTGGTAAAAATGTACATTGTTATGCGTCAAAAAAGCTGTAATTTTTTTGAGGCGTAATATTCATTTTTTGATTTTTTTGCCAATTTAATTTGAAAAAAGGCCTAATTTTCAATAAAAAAAGTTGATTAACAAAGTTTTGATTTCTGAAAATTTCAAGACGGTATTTTTTTCATTAAAACCTCTACTTTAAGATAGTGTAAAAAAATCATACCGTT
The DNA here is from genome assembly GCA_936432065.2 of Rutpela maculata. Taxonomy (NCBI): domain Eukaryota; kingdom Metazoa; phylum Arthropoda; class Insecta; order Coleoptera; family Cerambycidae; genus Rutpela; species Rutpela maculata. The sequence goes on from OW386286.2 coordinate 217,838,863, forward strand.
ACTCTGGAAAAACATTGTCAAAAATGGAAAAAACCAAAAAAATACCTTTTTCAAGATCGATTTTACCGTAAATGTCACTAATTCTCCATTGTTCATTTATATGAAGTGTTGTAAGTTGTGCAAAACGGTAATTTCGATGTTATACGTAATAAAGGAACTTTAATTAACCGTTTAAAGTTCGGACTGCTGAAAACTGAAATGTTTAAACAATAATTTTACCTAAGAAATTGCTAAAAATGACCATTTTTAAGCAAGAAAAAAAATGTTTATGCTTTATATGTACACGTACATTGAAACAATTTTATTGACATACATATTTCAAAATATTCAAAGTTGAAAAATTGAATTATGGCGGGGCAGTTTTTCTACTAAGTGCTCTCGAGTGCGCGCGCACTTCTTCCTCCAAAAGAGGAGTGTTATAAGTTTGACGCGTATGTTTGTATGTTTGTTTGTCTGTCTGTCTGTCTGTGGCTTCATATCTCTTCAACGGGTGATCTGATTTTAATGTAGTTTTTTTTTATTTGAAAGAGTGTTTTGTCGAGAAGGTTATAGGCCATATTAGATTTTGATGTTTGGTCGCCATCTTGAATTCGCCATGTTGAATTTCTCTAGAAATTGTCCGATTGAGGTAAAATTGAAAATGTGCAGACAGTTATGGTAGTCGAACATGATTTAGGCCTCATTTTGATTCGGTCATATGAAACTGGTACGATTAGATACATTGATTGAAAATTTTCAATTTTACTTGTTCGTTTTTTCTTCCAGTTCACTTTATTTAATATACACAGCCCACAAACATTATAATACGCTTTGAGAAAGGAAACAGATTCATTTTCCGAAACGTCAGCAAAATACGTCATTTTTATATTTTTGTTCTTATTCATTATTTGTCAAAACCACCCTCTAACTGACCCTTTGACGTAAAAGTCACAGGCGTAGAGGTTATTTTCCAGTAAAATACTGGTTAATTGTATTATTTTGTAGATTTCAGACATTGTTTAGAAGAATACATGTGGCAGAGCATCCCAATAAGAATAGAGAAAAAAAAAAAAACTTCTAGTTCTATTGAACCAATTAAATTCAAATAATTCCGATATTTATTTTCACAAACCAGGTTCAGGTAATTCAAAAGATACATTTTACACCTCAAACAGCTTCAAACATGAATCAAAAAAGAACGTTGTTGCGTTCCTCCACTGTTTTTCTGGATGTGACTCGACTTCCAGTTTCGCCGGAAAAGGGAAAAAAACAATTGTAAAATCATTACTGGCTAACCAAAATTTATCAAAGTTCACAGAAATTTTTTATCAGAGAAATGCAGACAAACAAACAATAGCCGAAAATGGATTGAAGCTAATAGCGTCTATTTATAAATGTAAGAAAAAGGATATGTCACTGAACGAATTGAGGTTTGAAATATATCAAACCACTACGGTAAGGACTTCATTTAATTTAGAAAAAACTGAGGGAGTAGCTGAACAACACTGCTACAAGGCTTATTTTCAAATTCAAACTTCGCTTGGTAACAAACTTACAGCTACGGATTGGGGATGGAAACACCATCTAACCAGAATAATACCTAAATTGACAGAAAAAGAATTCATTCCTGAAAGTTTGCTGAAATCTATCTATTGCAGCTGTGAAATGGTTGTGGTAGTGAAAGATGCGGCTGTCGAAAGCATGGAGTAAAATGCTCTATTCTATGCTCGAATTGTCACGGGGCCGAAAACTCTGAAATACAACCATTAGAAGAAATCAGCGATTCGGAGGAGATGTGTGACGAAACAAATGTTCAAAATAATATTGAATATAAAGATCTAGATGAACTTGAGGACCTTGATGAAGTCGAAGACCTTATCGAAGTTCCTGAAGAAATCGAACAATGTGTTGAGTCTGATGATGTAGAGCAGCTTCCCAAGAAAATGAGATTATTATAAATTTTGATTATGTATGTCTACTTTGTTAATTGATTTAATGTAAAGTACGTAATAAACTTATTTTTAATGTGAGAGTTCCCAAAAAGCATAAAACAGTTTTTTTCCTGCCTAAAAATGGTCATTTTTAGCAATTTCTTAGGTAAAACTATTGTTAAACATTTCGGTTTTCGGCAGTCTGAACTTTAAACGGTTAATTAAAGTTCCCTTATTACATATAACATTGAAAGTACCGTTTTGCACAACTTACAACACTTCATTTAAATGAACAATGGAGAATTAGTGACATTTACGGTAAAATCGATCTTGAAAAAAGTATTTTTTTGGTTTTTTCCATTTTTGACAATGTTTTTCCAGAGCAACAGTATGATTTTCTTACACTATCTTAAAGTAGAGGTTTTAATGAAAAAAATACCGTCCTGAAATTTTCAAAAACCAAAACTTTCTTAATCAACTTTTTTGATTGAAAATTAGGCCTTTTTTCAAATTAAATTCGCAAAAAAATCAGAAAATGAATATATTACGCCTCAAAAAAATTACAGCTTTTTGACGCATAACAATGTACATTTTCATCGAATTTCATCAAAATTAATTTATTTTTGTGGATAAAAAAAGTTGTTTTTCGTTTTGTTTCGCATTTTTTTCAAAATTTTTGAGGTTATGTTAAAAAATGGTTCAAATAAAAGTTGTAGATCTCTCAATTATCTACAACTTTTACACTAAACTTTTTTCGATAGGTCTACTTTTGCCAGAAATCGTAAAAAACCACGTTTTACCTCCAAACACACACCTTTTCGCACCCCCACCCCACTTCCGGTTATCTGTTGCGGTCCAATCGATTTTTCCCCAATTATATACCATTAACCCTAAATTTTTCCATCACCCACATATACTGCTAAGAATTTTTTTTTTTATCAAAAACTTGTCTCCCCGAGCATTTTTTTAGAGCAGCCAAACATTTACGATGCAAATCACTGTGGAAATTGAAAGGCTGGGCGGAACTCCAAAACGTCAAAATCGAAAGAACTCCACCACCACCTGAGACACGAAAAAATGAAATTTTTACTTTATAAACGACGAGTTGAAATCTTATTTCCACGGTTTAGCCCAGACATTTTATAGTGAAACCCACAAAAATTTTTAAACTGATTAATTTTTTTTGTTAATGAGTTCATGAAAGTGTACAGAATAATATCCTGAAAAGTTTTTTCAAAATTTTGAAATTAAGTCGGGGTAAGATAAAATAAAAAATACAGGTGGATAGACCACGTGTTTCTGAACAAAAAATACCGTAATAAAATTTATCGCTAAAGCCACGGTATTCCTGGAAAAAAATAGTGAAGTAACTTTGTCACTCTACGCGGCCAGCGCACGGTTAAATGCATACTATGGAACCTCTAAAAATTCTTAGCTGTTCTATCGAGTAAAATAAAGCTTTTTTCTCTTTCTGATTACACGTTTTAAACATTTTTTTTAGTGAATAGGAGGATAAATAGTGAGTATGGAGGGAAAATATATAATTATCAATGCATACACAGACACCACACACAGCCGCTGAATCTCTCGCATGAATTTTTACGTGCCTTTACTGTATTGTATTCATTACAGGTACACCTATCCACATTTCAGATATATCCAATGGATTCCTTATACATTTGTTAATGTATTGGAAAAGTTCCAGAATTTATATTCAAAACAATCAAAGATATTTTCATAGTTATAAGGATGAGATTGTGAAAATCGCAATTTCTTATCATGATCTGATTGATCATATTTTCGAAAAAATACATACAAGTGAACGATTTTGTGTTTGAACATTCGAAAAATATACATTTTTTCCGAAATAGTGATATTTTATTTTTTCCAATGGGTCAATTTTTCGACAAGTTACAGCCTCCAATATATATATATATATATATATATATATATATATATATATATATATATATATATATATATATATATATATATATCAAAAAAAAATCATCAAGCGAGGAAATTAAAATGATTTGAGATGTACTTTTTTTTTAATCCTCGTTACTACAACTTAATAAACCATAATAATCATGAAGTGTACATACTTTTCAACAGTACTCAATGAAGAAAGAATTTTTTTGAAGGGCTTTTATTTTTTTCTATATTGTTTATTGCGACGATTAAGTTCGGGCATGATAATATACCCTAATAGCACAGGACATCCAATGCATGTCCGATTAAGATCCAATTACTGTACAAATGTCCATGGACATTGGATGGACGTCCTATGGATGCTCATTTTATGTACGTACAAGGACGTCCTCTATGGGGTATTGCCATTCAATACCCCATCCTAGGGACGTCCATTTACTGTACATGAATGTACTAATACTTTATGTTCCTGCTTGGACAACTAATGGATGTCCCGCTAAAGTACATTTATTGTACAAACGTTCATGGTGAATAAATTAACGACCCATAATTGTCCCTTTTATGTACATAAAGGACATCTTCTATGGACGTCCATTTATGATGTACATAAAAGAAAGCACATTTTATGTTCCTATTTGAACAACCAGTGAATATGTCCCGTTAAAGTCCATTTATTGTACAAATATGCACCAAAGATAAATGGATGTCGCCTAATTGTCCATTTTATGTACGTAAAACGATATCATCTGTGTATGTTTTATTTGTTCCTACGTGGACGTGGACAGTATAATATCCATTACAGACTATATTTTTTTTTCATTTGGAAGATGCTGGCAAATTTGACTCTGCAAAATCCAAAGCCCTGCCTATTTTAACTTAAATCATGTTGTGCGCACGCGCTTTTCTTTCGGCTTTCTTTCATGGCATAGTAAAGAAGGAGATATTTAATAACTTTTCGAGTTGAAGAAAAAAGTGCGAAGTGAAGTGTAAAATATCTATTTGCTACCGCCAAATTATATATCTTTACTTGATGTCTTTGTGATGGATTTTTAAATATGAAAAATGATAAAGTGAATAAAACGGTAAGTTTGAGGTTAGGTTATATATTTTCGAGGACTAATGAAAAACTTCAAGTATGTTTATTAACCTGTAATTACTACTAAATATTTCTCTAGTTAATCGTAGTATACCCGGACACCAAGTGCATGTCTTTTGCTTTTAAACATAGCCCTCTTCCGCACAAAGTCACTTTAAGCCTTCAGGGATAAAAGTGTTCTATTGCCTGTAGTTTTTTATTTTAAAAATTTGAATTATTATATAGTATATTATTTTACTCATTCCAAAAAATTAAAATAGAATTTCAAACACACCGTTTTAAAATACTTAGTGCACAACAGAGTTAGTGTAATAACGGTAAAATTTTTTAGCCGCAGCATGGGCGTCTCTTTCAAAGTCTGATGATCATTTCGAGGGATTTTCTATGAATTAGTTCCAGTACGCCAAAACCGGGTATATGAGAGGCAAACATTGATTTTTGGTTGAAAAATAGAAGATACCTAATTACCAAATGATATTTTTTATTATTAAATAGGTAGTTCTAATAAGTTAATAAAATAGCCTTCTAGTTTATTATTATTTGATAAATAAATATTTTTTAATACATAAAGCGTTCGTATTTTATTTTATAAATTAGATATGCTACGTACTAAACTTAATATCAATAGGTAAAAATTTAAATATACAGTACTAGGAGTTTGCTATAAAACTGTTTTTTAAAAAAATTGTCGATAAGGTCTCCACTATAGGCCGATCACCATTTTTCCATATATACCAGTGACGTAGCCAGGATTTTTATTCGGGGGGGGGTCCGAACATTTTTTGTAAGTATATTATGTATTGTACACAAAAATTGTGAAAAAATTGCATGATTTCAGATGTACACATTTCATATAATTTGTAAAGTGTGAAAGTTTATAAAAATTTCTCAATTTCGAATCTTCAATTCCTTTTATGTAGCTTTCATAGAAAGGACCTCGCACGGATCATATGGAAATTGACCCTTGGTTAAATTGGCTAAATTTAAAATTAATAAATTAATAAATTTTAATATGTTGTAGATTTCAACTTTCTGATAAAAAATTCTTATAGGCCCAACTCGATCCTATGTCTAGTTTCCGAGATACAGCTCAAGAAATGTACAAGAATCACCTCTTGTAAAAAAATTTCGAATTCATGATTTTTTTTCATACTTTTTATATTGCGATACGTTCTAATAGCTCTTTATAATGTTTTGCACTAAAAAGATTTGTTGCTTTAATTGGAATGGCGTAGAAAACAATGAAAGTTTGAAAAATGATGGCGAAGGCGCCGGGAACTATATAAAAATAATTAGTGAAAAAATATTCAATCAAATTGACTAAAACATTTTTTACGTAAAGTATGTGTCTTCCTGATCAAAAACTTTTAATTGAAAACAGTTTCGGAATTGCTTCTTTGTCAAAAAATTAAAAGATATGGAATTTTACAAGAATTTTTAGCTGTATCTCCGAAACTAGACATAGGATCGAGTTATTAAAAATTCAGCCAATTTAACCGAGGGCCAATGGACTCGTTTAGTGATACTTAATTTACAATTTATTTTTGCATTTTCCGTAAGTATTTAACCTTTTAGGTATATAGTGAAAAAATTAGGCCGCTAGCGTTAATATTAACTGTAATATTTGATTTCCATGCAATTCGTAACATATTTTACACGGTGCGGCGCGGATGACGTCACGGCACTCTCACGACTAGTTTTATGCGCATACGGTTATAACACGTCTGTTGTGCTTGCCATATGAAACTATATGGGACCAGGCGAGCCGTCGACCGCGCGGGTGTCTTTACGTCACACTGCGTTTTCGCGCGCTCTATTTTCTTTATTTATTTTGAGGGAGGAGGAGTTGAAAAAGAAAGTCTAATATTTTGCACATTTACTAACTACAAGGTATACTTTCGAAATATGAATTTAAAAAAATGCTAAATGAGCCCAATTCCATAAAATCCGTGCGAGGTCCGTAAGGTAAACTATTCAAAAACTTATATTTCAAGTAAGGATTAGTAAGGATAATATGGATTTTGCTTGGCTAGTAATTGAAATAAAAATTGAATTTACTTATGATTCAACAAGTTTTGATTCACTTGACTGGACTAATTAAAGCTTCGCCCTATCAATATCGCTACAATAAATTGCAAGAAATTACGATTTTCAACGATGCTGGTTGGAATTAAGATTGTAATCTGCCAAAAAAATGTTCCGACTAAAACCGAAAATAAAATCAGTATAATAATGTTAAATGTCATGTCTATCAATTATATAAATGTCAATTAATTTCGGGGGGGGGGGGTCCGAACCCCCAGGACCCCCCACCTGGCTACGTCACTGTATATACAAATAAGAAACATTACCTATATAATACTTTGAAATAGAAAAGGGGGCAGCCAATAGAACTATTAATGTCCTAAGTTCTTCCATGTTAAACACGTCGGAGACAGAAAAGACTTTATTCTATCCGCTGCCCTTTTTTTCTATCTCATTATGAAGTGACATACATAATAATATAACTGTTTCGATCTGTACATATGGTAAAACAGTGATGATCGTTTCGCATATTTTTTTCAAAGATCATCTTATAGTAAACTTATAGAGAATTTACGAGGAAAAGTTTATACCTCGGTTTATACAGTACACCAAGTCTGCACCATATGAGAAACTCTGTTGTTGACTTTTTGAAAAATTTCACTTTTGATGAAAGTTAGTGAATATTCTCAAACGAAAAAGTGGATGCAAAAATTTGTGTTAGTCCTGGCCCTTATGTCGGAAAATTAATTTTTTGGAAATCGGCCCAAGAGTAAACTACCTTTATTTTTGAAGATATCGAAAAATGTTATTTCAAGAAGTTGCTTACAATACAAAGTTATAGCTAAATATCAAATTTGGCTGGTCTATTTTAAAAATAAAAATTTTCTACTTTTTTACGCATAATTTCTGGATGATATTTTTTATTATCAATAATTCTATCTCTTTAATAGTCTCAGATTAAGTAATGGATCCTTAAAGACATTTTAAGAATACTTTTTACCAAATAGATATTTTGGAAAAAAACGCTGTATTTTGCGGAGTTGTTCTCCCTTTTCCAATTTTAACATTTTCAGGAAATAATCATAAAAGAGTGGACAATTTTTATTTTTAAACTAGAAGAATCTAATGTACATTATAAATAACTTCTTAAAATAAAATTTTTCGATATATTTAAAAATAAGGGTGGTGTATTATTGAACCAATTTCAAAAAAAATAATTTTCCAACTTAAGCACCAGGACTAACACAAATTTTTGCAGTCACTTTTTAACTTGAGGACATGCACTAACTTTTATTAAAAATAAAAAGCTTCAGAAAGTCAATAGCAGCAGAGTTTCCCATACAGATTTTTTGGCAGACACTGTAGGAGTTATATTTGTAACTCGAAGATAAGCTTCATTAGAATATTTCAGTAAGTAAATAATTGAACATTACATGAAAATAAATTATTTGTTCCTGCGATTTGTTCCTTGCGATATGTGACATTGCAATGCAATATTGTCACGTGGACATTAGGGCCATTGCATCGATGTTACAGCAAACTAAATATTGATTCCTAGAATGTCACAGTTTCCAAGATAAGATTATTTATATTAAAATGCTTTATAGATTTCGTGTTTGTTCACTAATATATATTTTTTTCCAAAATGGCTTGAGACTTTAGAGACACCCATTATTGGTCCAAATAAGGACAATTTTTATTGGTTAAAATAATGTCCACCATGAACCATCATTTAAGGTCCAACACTGGAGGGCATTTGAACAGCAAATACATGTTAGTTTAATTGGTTCAAATAATGTCCACCATGGACCACCGTTTAAGGTCCAACATTGGACTTCCATAAATTATCCAAAGTTGTGACATTTGGGCGTCCGTGGGACGTCCATAGGACATTCAACTGTACAAAAATGGATGTCCATAGGACGTCCCGAATGTTCCGTGGGGACGTCCATTGGACATCCATAGGATATCCATGTGCTATTAGGGTATATAAGTATATTTTTCCCATCCATCCTTTGCTTGTATTGTTTAAAACAAAAAAGCATCAGAAAGCTACAATTTCCATCTTTTAAATGAACCAACACTTATATAGATTGAACAAATTCTGATTTAGTGACATGTAATTTAGTGCGTCGGTGTCACAGTCATGCGTATTCAAGCGCGCGCACGCATGGATCTCGCTCCGAGTTATAACGTTACACTTGACTATTTTTTTTCCGGGAAAACCATGGCTTTAACGAAAAATTTTGTTCATAAATACACGATCTATCTATCTGTATTTTTAATTTTTTTCTAGCTTGATTTAATTTCAAAATTTTGAAAAAGTGGACGAACAATTTTTTTTCTTTTTTTTATGTTCTGCATCCGAGCGAAATGTAAACTTTTCAGGATATTGTTCTATACACTTTCACGAACTCTTTAAAAAAAAGTTTACTTAGTTTTGTGGGCAAATACTTTCATGGACTGGGCTAGTTGGATATTAGGTTACCAAATGTATACAATATACAACGTAATTTACCATGATATGCGGAAAATAAATTGGTGTACTAGTCTTCAATGTGGGAAAGCCCCTGCAAAATTTTAGAGTGTTCTGAGGTAATTTAGTATATTAAATTATTAGTAAATTTGCGAAGATACACTACTGTTATTGACTAGGTCAGTAATAGGTCGACGAACTTACTTGAAAGAACGTATGGGAGATGTTTACATTTCCTCAATTGGCATAAAAAGTGAAGTCGGCGAGTGCGGTCAAAGTGCCGCGTTTTTTGCTTTCGGTCGAACAATCAGGACATAGGCGTATTATTGACGAGTTTAAGTAAATATCTTTTATATCTACTCGTTTTTGCAGAGTTCACTAGCACAGGGTCAATGTCTTTTCGATTTATTTCGATTTATTTCGCTATTTTTGTAGTATGATTTGATTAAAATAAAAAGTCACTTCTACCCGCTCCAGCTTTGCTGTCGATAGTGTCAATCCCAAGTCACGTCAGATTGATTAAAGTCATTAGCGACGCATACAAAAAAATAAAATAATTTTTTTGGTCATTTTTTAAAAATTTTTCATTTTGTTAACTCCTTTCGGTGGGGACAACCTACTGTTAAATATTCCGCATGTCATAGTAGATCACGTTGTATATACTAATATTTTATGGGCCACGGCCCATTAAAAGTTGTAAAAAAATAGTTTTTGAAAATATCTCCTAACCTTCATCGTCCATTCAAATATGTTATTATCAATTTTGTGGAGCATTAAATTCTTTACAGTTCAGTGCTCTACAAGCTTGAAATATATGCCACTCAATAGTTGACGAGATGTTTTGAAAAAAATATTTTTTATAACTTTTGCAAAATACAAATCATAGAGGAGCTCTACAATTTTTTTGTTGTTGTTTTAAGCTTGCGACCACGGTGTCCCGGATTCGAATCCTGGCTAGGGTGTAGTGACGTTTTTCACGTGTTGCCGAGACGGTAGCAGTGGGCTAGACCGCGGTTGTGTGAGATACAAACACGGCTAGTCGCTCTTTTCTCCCGAGTTCGAGTCTCAGCTGCGGCAGATGGCAATGTCGCAGGGAATGGATGTAGTGTTGTTGTCTATGTGTACGTGGCCTGATTGAGTGGTGGAATAGCCTGCGGCTAAACTCCGCCAAGACTTACAAATAAATAAGGCGCTAAAATAAAATAAAATAAAAATAATAAATATAAGAAATATCCATCATTCTTTCCCTAATTTCTCCGTTTTCTCTCTTGCACTCTTTTACCTCAGGATAAACAGGGGTCATTCACGGAAAGCGGGTATTAGACGTTTTTTGGGATCTGTCGAGTTTAGAAATTTGAAAATTGGTATGAGGGGGTTTTTAGATATGGCGGATCCAACGAAAATATTTTCATGCTTCTGCTACTTCCGCTTATACCGGATGTAGCACCTAACTTTGTTATTTTAAACGGAACACCCTATATTTTATTGCATATTTCGATTCCTCATAAAATTTTAGCTTAGGTTTATGTACCATAACATACTCTTAAACATTCCGGTTTTCGAGATAATTAATATTTTTGGAGATTTTTGACGGTTCCCACCCTTCGGAAAAAAAAATCAATATCTTCTATCATGTAGCCGATTAGGAAATTTTCTTTTCAAACTTTTACAAGGATTCTATGACCTAACTAAAAGTTCTCTTATGTTTTCACAATATCATACAGAGTATTTTATTTTCACAGTCGAACATTGTTTTAGTTCAAATGTCAAAAAGTCATTTTTTTCAAATGGAATTCCCTGTATATTTTCACAGAATCTAATAGAGGATTGAATTCTGCATCGATTGATATTACCATTCCCTATACCTATCTCTCTTTGTTTTCTTATTATGGACGAATATTTGTAAAACGTACAAACAAAATCAGCACTATTTGTTAGTAGGCAATACAAGTCATAACTCGGTTCCTTTTTTATCATAAACGAGAATAATCATGTAGATAATTGATAATCATTTGTTTTTGATAGCTTCAAAAACGAGAGATTAGATTTATAACAAATACTTTGGCACAAAAATTTACAAAATTAATGAACACTGAATATAAATATTTAATGCAGCAACTGTTCAAAATGCTCTCCATTCTGCTCCAAACAAGCCAATATCCTGGAATTTACGGCACTTACAATGGCTCGGCGAATTTCGTGGGTATTTATTTACTGAAATGCAGTCCGTATTCTCTTCTTTGGATCTTCTTTGGTAGTAGCCGTGGTGGCATAAACAATATTTTTGATAGTATCATATCTACGAGGAGAATTTAAATAGCAATAAATATGCGAAGATTTTGCGAACAGTAACTTTTATTGATAATTTTCCCCTAAATATTTATAATTCTATGTATTTTCAAATGAATGGTTGCGGTCCACGGGAAGTTTATGACGAATTAGTAGCGACGTTCGAAGATAGGTGGTTTTGCTACCGAGGACCTTGGACATGGCCAGCAAGGTCCCCTGATTTGACCCCCTTAGACTTTGGACCTTTGGGGTATTAAAAATATTGTTTATGCCACTCCTGCTACTACCAAAGAAGATCCAAAGAACAGAGAATGGGCTACATTTTAACAAATCCCCATGAATTAGCCAAGCCACTGTAAGTGCAAGTGGAGAGCATTTTGAACAGTTGCTGCATTAAATATTTCAAAGTGTTCATTAATTTTGTAAATTTTTGTCCCAAAGTATTTGTTATAAATCTAATCTCTCGTTTTTGAAGCTGTCATCTTGATAATAAACAAATGATTATCAATTATCTACATGATTATTCTCGTTTATGATAAAAAAGGAACCAAGCTATGACTTGTATTGCCTACTAATAAACAGTGCTGATTTTGTTTGTACGTTTAACAAATATTCGTCCATAATAAGAAAACAAAGAGAGATAGGTATAGGGAATGGTAATATCAATCGATGCAGAATTCAATCCTCTATTAGATTCTGTGAAAATATACAGGGGGTTCCATTTGAAAAAAATGACTTTTTGACATTTGAACTAAAACAATGTTCGACTGTGAAAATAAAATACTCTGTATGATATTGTGAAAACATAAGAGAACTTTTAGTTAGGTCATAGGATACTTGTAAGAGTTTGAAAAGAAAATTTCCTAATCGGCTACATGATAGAAGATATTGATTTTTCTACCGAAGGATGGGAACCGTCAAAAATCTCCAAAAATATTAATTATCTCCAAAACCGGTATGTTTAAGAGTATGTTATGGTACATAAACCTAAGTTAAAATTTTATGAGGAATCGAAATATGCAATAAAATACAGGGTGTTCCATTTAAAATAACAAAGTTAGGTGCTACATCCGGTATAAGCGGAAGTAGCACAAGCATGAAAATATTTTCGTTGGATCCGCCGTATCCAAAAACCCCCTCATACCAATTTTCAAATTTATAAACTCGACAGATCCCAAGAAACGTCTAATACCCGCTTTCTGTGAATGACCCTGTATAAAATTACATGTGCCGAATCTGTATATTGAATGGACTATTAGTAAAGTATGCGACAACTCTGTATATTTGGTCGTTTCTTTTAATAATACAATGATTACCCTCATTTTATCCAAAAGATTTTCCTTTTCATCCAGTTCATTTTCCAAATCCCTGTGCTTTCTTTCTAAATCATCATTAATTCTCATCATTTCTTCCTCGGCCCTGCTAGTGTCTTCGCGCGCCTTGCTTAACTCCGACATTTTTTCTTTAATCTGATGCTGCAAACAACAAATCGTCTGCGACTGGTCTTCTATGATCTTTTGTTTCATCAATTGGTTGTCTCTCTCTTGATTTAAAGCTGCTCTAGAAAATTCTTGGAATTAGTTGTTTAGAATAAAATTATCATCCCATTATCATATTACCAATTAAGCGTTAATTTTTTACCGTACAAGTCACAGAAAAAAATTAGCTGCGAAGTCATGTACAGCAACTTCATGTGTATTTTTTTTTACTTAATTATATTCATATTTAGCGTGAATTAATTTCCTAAAAATAATTTGTTGAATGAGTCATTTAAATTATTAACACACAACTCACAGTTGTTTATTGTTCATAATATATAGCTATATATTTCACGAAAATAACGGATATTATTTAATGGCAGATGAGGGACACCGAAGGTAATCAGAATCGCTCTTATAAAAATCTAGTTGGACCCAGAATATGTAATATACTAGTGATCCTGAATACGTACATGTATGACACAAAAAATTCCAAGTCCGGACTTGAAAAAAATCTTTCTGTGGTTCTTCAAGGAAACAATGGGGTTATTTCATAACTTGTACTTACATTGAATTGGCATTCTAGGACTAGTAATAATTAAGTATATGCAACGGCATTTTTTATGGACGTTAAATAATTTTAAATTCAATTTATATTTTGAAAATGGTAGTTCCCGCTAAAAGCCGTGACGTCAATGGTTACGCATTATGGGCAGTATAGTTCAAACAGTAAATTTGTATGGCAGCTATGAAATACAAACTTCACCATTACCATATTGATATGTGTGACTGACATTTTGTTTTGCCGTTTTCGCTAAATGTCAAAAAATGCCACTTTTGATTCGTTAGTGCCGAGTCGAATTTTCGATTTTCCTTGTGCAATTTACGATGCGGATCAACTAGAACTTTCCTCCTTGCGTCGCGACATCGTACGGCCCTCCGGCAGAAAAAATACCATAAAACGAGTTCGTTTCATTACGAATCTTTTGGTTCTATCAAAATGTTCCTTTTTTTTTTCTTTTCGGAGATATTTACTGAATGTGGCGATGTCCGGCAAAAATCGCACATTTCTTGTTTAAAAAGTTGGTAACTCCTTAACCTTGGCCCCTAGATCAAAAAACTCCTCGGGCGAGTTGTACCAACTAGGTTCAAACCAAGTTCAACTTGATCCGAGATCAAAATTCATGGTTACGATTGTTTATGGAATTTAAATGGAATTAAATTTGCTAAAACCCTTTTTTAAATTTTTTTGTCTTGCGTTAAAAATGCGGGAAATAGAATTAACCGCAGACCGAGACCCTCGAAATATGCAAAATAAAAGTGGCCTATGCAACTCGCGAACACACAAAAACTGAAGTCATATTCTTATGTAAAATGACCTGCCGAATTCGAATATGGAGGTCGCGATTTGATTTAGAATTGCGAAATTGGAGAAAATTGCACTTTTCCACTTTTCTATGAAATTCCGCGAAAATACAATATTTCATGTTTCTCATCCCATAACTTTGTTAATAACAATTAACTCGGCTTGAAAATTAGGACACATATTTTGAAATATAGTGAATCGATTGCCTATTTATAAAATTATACTGAAGATAAAATATCTGGTGGAAAAAATATTTCCACCCGAGTTCACATGAATATTTCAGTAGTGACACTGAAAAAATCTGTATCGAGGAAATTTTTTTATTATTGAAGATAAAGTACTAGTATAAGCGAGTGGAATATAATTTAAGGTCTGAATTAATTTTCGAAAAACATAAAATCGTTGTTTACAGCAGTTTGGTGGTCTTAAAGTGTAATAAGCTTGAGCGTTGTAACGCTGCATTAAATTCTGGGTTCACCATGCACCAGACAGCGTAGAGAACATGTAATGATACGGTACGGCATTTGTTTTGAGATGTATTCATAAAGTAATATTGATAATATTATACTGGGTAATAAAATTCTGCAGTAGTTGTACTAACCATTTTCGTGTTTATCAAATGGTTATCCAGGGCCCCTCAGCGGAAAACAGAAAAGAAAATTTTATGAAAATGAGCAATTTCAAACGTTTTGTTCCTATCTGGCGTCAAGTTAGACTTACGTTTCAAAGAAAACATCCGACAGAAGCTTATCGCCAGACAAATTCCGTGGGCCCTAAGGCCCGAAATTTCAATCCGAAGTTGTAAGAAAAATGGTCCAGAATCAAACGATTTGGTTCTTATCTGGGAATTGTATATATAGGTAAATAGATTATAATTATCGCGACATAACAAACACCAGACAAATTTCGAGGGCCCAACAGTGAAAAAACTATTGTTCAAGTTGTCAACTATTCCGCGAAAATCAAACGATTTACATTCGTCTAGCATTTGTTTTTTTGTTAATAAGTAGTTTCAATTTAAGAATCCCAGACGAATTGGCTGGGTCCCCTGGATAGCCAGACAAAGAGAAAAGAGCGAAAAAATGCCATTTTTCAAACGATTTATTCGTCTGGCATTTGGATTTTAAAAAGATATGTTAATAAATAAGCCTTATTTCTAGTCCTAGTCCCAGATAAAAAGCTTGGGCCCAGACGTAGATATGTTGAGCGAAAGTATTGAAATATCAAAAAACAGTAGTGTAAAAATCGATGCATTTTCAAACGATTTTACACTCGTCTGGGATTTGTTTTTTTAAAAAGATATGTTAATAAATAAACCATATTTTTGACCGAAACTATTGACAAATCGAAAAACAATCGCGCAAAAATCGATGCATTTCCAAACGATTCACACTCGTATGGTATTTGGTTTGTTGAAAATGTATGTTTATAAAAGGCTAATTATAAGCAACATTTTTACATATACAGTGCGTCCCAAAAGTTTTAGGAAAATCGGAAACTGCCAATTCTTGCAAAAATCGCTCGGACAGGTCAATTTTGTTTCCCTGGGACATGAACTTTGATAAAGTTCAGTTCTCAAAAATGTCACAGTGGCGGCAGAAAGGGGCGAAATTGTTTTTTTAAATAGCAACCACCTTTTTTATTGCACCGTATGAAAGATTAGCTCTTTCTGATTTATTTGGTGTGCAACATGTGAGGAGTTGGTGAGGAAAATTTTCAAAGAGAATTTCATAGCAAACGGGTTTTTAGATTTTTTTCGAGCACTTCTTTTAAGATTTAATATATGTTTGGCCCACGCTTTTAGCCCACGTTTTTTGTCTGGGACTTGAAATATGGTTTATATATTACCATATCATTTAAAATCCAAATGCCAGACAGGAATAAATCGTTTGAAAAAATGGCTATTTTTCGTGCACTTCTTTTAAGATTTAAAATATGTTTGGCCCACTAAAAATGTCTGTGAATGATACAATACATTTTCGTTTTGGTTTATTTTTACAAAAAAAAATCATTTCACATGAGAACCAATCGTTTGATTTTCGCGGAATACTTGACAACTTGAACAATAATTTTTTCACTGTTGGGCCTTCGGACTTTGTCTGGCGTTTGTTATATCGCGATAATTATAATCTATTTACCTATACATTTCCCAGATAAGAGCCAAATCTTACAAGTTCGAATTGAAATTTCGGGCCTTAGGGCCCACGGAATTTGTCTGGCGATAAGCTTCCGTCGGATGTTTTTCTTCAAAACGTAAGTCTAACTTGACGCCAGATAGGAACAAAATTGCTCATTTTCATGAAATTTTCTTTTCTGTTTTCCGCTGAGGGGCCCTGGATAACCGTTTGATCAACACGAAAATGGTTAGTACAAATCAGGCACAAAAGCCTCCCAAAAGGCCAGATAGGAACCAAACGTTTCAAAAAATCTGTCACTATTCCACGGTTTATTAGGTTTGGTATTTTTGGCTAAACGAAATAGGCAGTTTTGTAAAAAAAAAAAAAAATTATAACGAATGCGGAATAATTTTAGAAGCATATTCTTTGGTAATTTCTATGTTATCAACTGCAGATTTACATAATCGAATATCTGTTTATAAGACTTTAGCAAGATGGTAAATGTCAAACTATAAACGACATGAAGAATTGGTCTGTCCGGCAACATCCTCCGTATATATCTGATGCTGATGATTGAGATGTGCTCCCTTCTGGCACAATTTTATTATTTTTGCCGTTGAACAAATATAACTAGACAACTTTGAACCCCTTGCAATTATTAGTAATTTATCTCTAAAATGTTACTTTAATTTTTTAGAAATCTCATCTCAACTTGGATATGATTCAGTCCAATAGATGTTGTATTTAGTGGCTTTTGTATGAAGAAGGTGACGAATTTGAGCTATTGGTAAAACTTCAGCATTTACCAATAAATTTTTTTGTAATTTTAATAAGGCTTGCAAAAACAGGTCTTTAAATTGAAGAATATTAATTAGCTTTGTTTTGTTTCTTTGAAGTATTATTAGTTTTTTGAAAAATATATAACATACATAAATTGTGATTTCAAATCATTTGCTGTCATGTCTATGCAACTGTCGCCGAATCTTTGAATTCTATATAGTATTTCCTTGTCATTTAATTTCTTAGCTTTCAGAAAAATTTCATTTTGCCGCTTAAATGACCCTACATACAGTTTCTTTTGGTTTCCTTTAATATCGCGTTCTTTAATGCAAATAAGACATTTTTTTTATCCGTAGATATACTCGATTAGGTTTGTAATTTCGAAGTATTGCCTTTATTGTTGACATTTTTCATATGAACATGTATGTCTTGATAAAAAATCCTCGTATACGATGTTCTACCCTGGGCACAGAAGACCTATACCAGAAACGACTCTCTGGCCTTCCCGCCAATATTGAATTTTATGCGCATATGTCATATGTCGGTGGTATTATTGTCAACCTATAAATCCGCAGGTTTCTAAATTCACCGGTGGAGCGTACCGGTAAGCAATAACATTATATGATTGTCTATTTTGAAAACCAAAGCCAAAATCAGCTTCGAATTTTATCTACCAATGCGTCCAGCGGTGAATTTAGAAAGGTGCGGATTTATAGGTTGACAATATCACCGACAAGATCGCCGAAGGTCACCCCAATTTACCAATGAAAGGGTGCGTTTGCACGCACTCAGTAATTTAGTCGAGTTGCTTAGTAATTTAGTACTCGACCAATGCGGACAGCGTGTTTTAGTCAAGTAATTTAGTGGAAAGCAATAACTAAATTACTGGTACGTCTCTCTACTCGATTAAATTACTGGATGCGTGCAAACGCACCCAAACATCGAACGTGCCTCCGACAGTGACGCTTCTGGTATAGGTCTTCTGTGCCCTGGGCGTGATAAACGGGATTCTTAGAAAAAAAAATTCCTTATTTTCCAAATGCACAGAATCCGAGATATTAAAGGGAAGCGAGACAAAAACACGTTTTTCAAAATTAAAACTTAATTTAGAAAAAACGCTCAACTCCCACATTAGACAAAACTTTACTATAACATCCTGATAACATACAGATTACTTTTCCATAAAAAAATTGCCCACCCAAACAATCATTGAAAAAAGCACAGTTTTATTCGACTACAAACATTTATTTATTAAACGTCTGTAGACTGAAAGTATTTATTCGCAATTTAAAAAAAGAAAACTCACTTAATTTCCTCCAGTTCTCTCGTTAAGGACCGACATGTTTCTTTAGTGCAGGGTCCTCTCAACGTCATTTTCAAGTCCTCAACTTCCCTTTCCATTTCTGTACTTCTCGTTTCCAATATTTCAATTGTGCTTTCCGCCATTCTGATCTTCTCTTCCTGTATGAACATTGAAGAAAATTCAAACTGGGAAATACGTCAAAAGTCATATAGACATGTTTTTTCTTTTTTATACCTTTTGTGACAATAACGAACATTGAGATTCTAACAAGACTTCTTGTTGTTTGTTGATGTTGGATAACTGCAACAGTGTTGCTTTGTTTTGTTTAACAACCGTTGTTAATTCGTCTACCAGTCGTCTCATCTCGTCGCGTTCCTTTTCAAATCGTTTATCCTTTTGCTGTGACGAATCATATTGTCGTCTACATTGCTCTTCCAGGACTTTGCATCTAAATCAATTATTGAATAAAATAGCATTCTCTATGAAACGTGTTTGCTCAAAAGTTAGACCGGGGAGGGAGTCAATATATACATTTGATAACATCATTAGTGTCCGATGTATTATAACACATTTGTTTACTGCTTGGAGATAATGGAGTATTTCACACACCGGACATTCCTATTGCAAGTGACGAAGTATACGTGGAGGATACTTTGCTGGATATCTGAGAGTCATTATTAGACTAAGTACAGTGGTCTGGATCGAGGTAGAATGAAATTGCTTAGAGAAGATAACATCGTCGTAGAATGCGCAGAGACCGATATCGTTATCGCGTGCTCGTTATCTAGGTAACGATCCTATTTTTACAGCTGCATTTTACAGTTACATGCTACCATTGCACCCACTGCCTACTGCTATTAATATTTAAATAAAAAATGGATGGCACGGCACTGATATTATCCTAACTATTATACGCTATGCGCGAAGCCGTGACGTATGTTATCTTCTCTAAGTAATTTCACTCTAAGCCGTTTAAAAAATGACTAGAGAACGCAAGTCTAAACCAAAATCAACCTTATTTTTTTTTAAAATAAAGGTTGAGAAATTTCGAACAAATCGTTAGGAGCTCGTTTTCCGAAAAATAATTTCAATTTGAGTAAACAGCAAATAGGTAATCGAAGAATAGCAGAATGACATTAAGCAAGGTTCGCTAATTTTGGTCATTTATCAATTGCTGCTTATTAAAAAATACCATATTCTAATATTTTAAATTGAGATACATAATAGTTAAAATTATTTTTCGGGAAACGGTTTCGACGATTTGTTCGGAATTTCTTTGCTGAAAAAAGTTTGAATTTGGTTGCTCAAGTTTTTTTGTCCTTTTAAAACACTTGCTTTAGAAAAAATTTCCAACCTCCATATTTTAGCCGCCATTTTGAATTGTTTTATTTTGACTTCAGAAAATCTTTTTTTTGGCAATGGATTTATAATCAGTAACCCCAAAAATCCCCCAGGCATAGTTTTTATTCGAAAACTAAAACTAAATATATAAAAACCTTAAATTCCACAAAATTTTTCAAAAAATTTTAAATTTTATGTTAAAAAAATTGCCTGCCCCATCAACCATGTTTCTGATTTTGAATAATTGAATATAACAAACATTTAAAAAAAATCATCAAAATCGGATCTGCTTTTGAAGCTTTAGAAGATTTAATGATTTTTCCGCTTCATTGACTCGACTGTGCCATTCAAAGTTCAAAAAGTATGGCTGAAGTCAAATATTCAAATCTTTGAACCATGGTGTAGAAATACCAAAAATTTAAGTTCAAATAAAAAAGAATTGATAACAATTAATCGTGAGGATAAAAAAGTAAACAATGAAGAACGAACTGAAAAAGTGTGGAACCAACAAAAAGTTATTAATGATAAACAAGATCTGGTAAATAAAGGGCACCATACACCGCAAGAGCATGAACAGTGGGAATTTCCTAGGAAGAGAAAATGGAGAATAAATAATAGTACACGTTCAATCTATGGAAGAGCCGATGAAGGGTTGTCATTTAAGGGGGTAATAAAATATGTAGACTACCACGTGTACAGATTGCCACCCAACCTCAATGAAAACGATATTAGAGAACATTTATCATCAAAAGACATTACAGAAATTAAATGTACGAAAATGCAGTCGAAATATCCTGAAGAATATTCCTCATTTAAAATATCTGTTTGACTTAAACAGGAGAAATGATTTAGAAACCCGAATATATGGCCTGAATATTGCGTAATAAATCATTTTTTAAACAAGCTGTCCGAGAAAAATCAGATACATTAAAGGGAAGAATACCTTGTAAAAAGTTTGTAATTCTAAATCAAAATGTACAGTCAATTGGGAATAGTGTGGAAAAACTTAATAATTTAGTTAATCAAAATAAGTGTCAGGTAGTTACAGTGACCGAACATTGGAAGTCCTATGAACAAATAGATGCGTATAAATTAGAAGGTTTTAAATTAGTTTCCAGTTTCTGTCGAGGATCAGGACAACATGGAGGAGTTGCAGTTTACTGTCAAGAAAAAATATCTGCCCGGATAAGGACCGATGTTAATGAATTATCTGAATGCTACTCGTTTGAATGTGCGGCTGTGGAAGTAAGTTGTGGAAGTTCGAAATATGTAATTATAGCTCTTTATAAATCACCAGACTCAAATATAGACAGTTTTTTAAGAAAATTTCATATACTTTTAGAATTATTATTTAAAAACAGTGATATATTTTTTGTCGCCGGGGACTTCAATATAGATTTTAAAAATGTAAATAATCAAAACACTAAGAAAATGTTATCACTCTTAGAATCTTATAATGTAAAAGTAGCTATAGACGGTTATACCCGAATAACTGGCACTTCAAAATCATGTATTGACAATATATTAACAAATATAGTAAATTGTGAATTTACTAGTGAAATAATAAACTCACATTTATCTGATCATATGGCACAAAAGATAATTGTACAAGTGCCAAATAAAGACTCACAAGAATATAAATATATACGTTGCTTTAACGAAGCTAATATTCAAACTTTTTCAAATTCTTTGATGCAAATTGATTGGTCACATATTTTAAGTGAAACAGAAAATGATGTAAACTTACAATGGGACACGTTCATGTCATACTTTTCAACTCTTTTTAATAATAGTTTTCCTTTAAAGAAAGTAAACATTAATAACACTAATGACACGTGGAAAGATACTCCCAAAATTGTAGAATGTAAAAAAAGACTTAGTACGATTTCAGTAATATTAAAACATAATCCAAATTATAGAGAATTATACAACCTCGAAAAAGCTAAATTAGAATTATTACTAGTTGAGGCTAGGAAAACATATTATAATAAAAACATTGCAAAGTCAGACAACATATCTAAATCGATTTGGAATATGGTAGATAGTATAACGGGAAATTTAAAAAAAACAAAAAAACATGGCATCTTATTTTTAGAGAACCCCATCACAATGGCTAACAATTTAAATTCTTATTTTATAAACGCGGCAAGCAATTTAGTTGAAAAATTACAGAAAATACCATTTATTAATAATATCCCAAGAAACGAAACTCCCATAATTTTTGAGGAGGTTACAGAAAGTGAAATTTTAGAAATTGTGAGATCTTTAAAAAACAAAAATAGTTCTGGAGATGATGAATTATCGACATCTCTTCTGAAGAAAATAGCAGTTCACATAATCAAACCTCTTTGTTATGTTATTAATAATTCTCTAAAATTTGGAATATTTCCAAACTTGTTAAAATTAGCAATAGTTATACCTGTATATAAAAGTGGTGACGAAAATCAAATGGAAAATTTTAGACCAATCAGTTTGTTGCCAGCTTTCTCAAAAATATTTGAGAAAGTAGTTTGTAACAGATTGATAAAGTTCTTTAATGATCATAACCTCTTTAGTCAAAATCAACATGGATTTTTAAAAGGTAGGAGTATAGAAACAGCCGTATTTGAATATGTAAATGGCATTTTGAATACATTAGAAAATAATGAAATACCCTTGGGAATATTTTTAGACCTATCTAAAGCATATGATTCTATTAATCATGCAAAAACTAGATCAATATGGAATAAGATCAATAGCATTAAAATGGATAGCATCATACTTAGACAATCGACAACAACTTGTAAAAATTAATTCTCAGCATATAATTATTAAATCGGAAATCAGAAATACAAAAATTGAAATCCCCCAAGGTAGTATTATAGGTCCGCTGCTATTTAATATATATATAAATGATTTGTGTTACATTTTAATAAATAGTAAACATTTAATTATAAATTATGCAGATGACACGTCATTATTAATAAGAAAAAAGAAAATAGAAGTATTACTAAACGAGGCAGCTTCAATAGTAAATATTTTAGGCGATTGGTTAAAACGAAACAGGCTAATTCTAAATGAAAAGAAAACATCGTGCATCATATTTTGAACAAATAGATCAAATATTAACTTGTCAGAAAT
This sequence comes from Rutpela maculata, assembly GCA_936432065.2. Lineage (NCBI taxonomy): Eukaryota > Metazoa > Arthropoda > Insecta > Coleoptera > Cerambycidae > Rutpela > Rutpela maculata. The sequence continues at coordinate 217,862,096 of OW386286.2, forward strand.
TAATCTTGTAGTAAATAATGAAAACATCGAATTTGCCGAATCAACAAAATTTTTAGGAATTATTACAGATGCCACATTGAGTTGGTCACACCATAATATAAATTTATCAAAAAAATTGAACAGTGTATGTTATAGTATGAGAGTATTAAGGAAATATGTTAATGATGTGACGATGAGAGCAATTTATTACGCTTCCTTCATTTCAAAATTAAAATTTGGAGTACTATTTTGGGGTAGTGCGGCAGATATAAATAAAATATTTATCTTACAAAAGTAAGTTATTCACGTTATTGATAATAGTTCAGTAAGAGAAACATGTAGAGGTAAATTTAAAAAAATAGAGTATTGACAGTGTTTGCAATATATATTTATGAGTGTTTGGTTTTTAATTTTAAGCATAAAGACAAATATGAAAAACAACAAATTAGTCATAGTTACGGCACTAGAGGTATTAATAATTATAATTTTCCTATTCATAGACTGAGTATGTATGAAAAAGGGCCTCTTTATTCAAGTATGAAATTTTTTTAATACTCTTCCAAATAAAATTAAAAATATAAAAAATTTTAAGTGTTTTAAGAGGGAAATATTTAATTAAGGTGGAACCGTACACAATTACAGAATACATTAATTATAGAAGATCCCATTTATAAAGACCAGTATTGTAAGAAACAGTATGTAAAATAATAGATTGTGTTAGGATATTTAAGAGTTTGTTTTTATTAAACTCTACAAATTTTTGTTAACGTTTTTCAACCCACTGTGTCTATATGTATATATTGTACATTGTGGCTGTTTGAGAATAAAAGTATTATTATTATTATTATTATGGTGAAAACCATATCTAAGTCGATTCGTCCATTATAAAGATTAGATCAGGTAAAAGGCAAGTAAAAACCCAAAAACCGAAATCGAAACCGAAAACCGCACCGTAATTACTAATTTTTTTTAACAGAAGCCGAATTGCCGCGGATCTGTAAACCGAAACCATAACCGAGAACCGAATTGTCGCTGCCTTGACAACCGAAACCGTAAATGAAAACCAAATTGTCGCTGCTATGAAAACTGAAAATGGTATACGTTATTTAACACTAACCGAAATTAATTTCGGTTTCGGTCCCTGATTAATAATCTAAGGGCTAGCAACGTCGGACAAGAAGTGGTTTTAGCAAGGCACATTCTTTTATATCCCCTTCCTTTTTATGGTGTAGTAGGCACGAGGACGGTCTGGCTGGCGGGAGACGTTGCGTTTACCTGTGAGAGTAGCGGCGAAAAACTTTTTTATGACAACAGCATGACTTTTGGTTATATCATTTTTTTTGGTAACTATTCGCGATATTAATTCATTATTGCCAGACCGTTTCGCCGTTGTTAATGTAGAAGAACTCACTACCAAGCGTCTAGGTGACGCGACACCAATTTATTTTTAGGAGGGCGCCAGCCGCGTTCTGCCCCGTTCTTCCACTCCCAAGCGGGTTCGAGATAAGATATACTTCGGTAAACGAGTAATGGGTCGAGGCTGCACTATCTCAGATCATTAACGACGCTCTCTCAAGATGTGATTTCAATTATTCACTCTTTGGATTATTGCGATTTTTGTATAAAAAAAATCCCTATCGAAGATTTCCCTCCGACGGGATTGGAATTTAACGTGATTTGTATCTATTCACCTACTAATAATGGTCTCAACACTTAAAGGATTTCTGGAGAAATCGCATAAAAAAATCCCTATCAAGCTCCCGTAAGGGCGACCAGAACACTGAGTATCAGACTTAAGGAATCACGAGATCCCGATTAACTCAGTTGTTTAGGTCTTCTAAACGAAAACTCCAGGGATTAAGACTAGCAACAAGTCCTTACATCAATAAAATGCAATTAGTTCAAAGAATACCATTTATTTAATAAGTATAAAATAATACAGTGATTTTCTGCAAAATGATATAATGTGAAAGAATCACGCCTCCCCAACTAAGGCAAAGGACCCCGCACGTTTTATATGGAAATCGGTCTTCCGGTGAAATTGACTGAAAATTTGGGAAATGGTTTATTTTGTATCCCTGATCAAAAGTCTCAATGGGGTCAAAGCTTGAAATGCCCATCTTTAGGCAGTACGGCCGTTCTTAAGGGGCAAAAACGACAAAAATTCAATTTTTGTATGTACTATGTTTAATTCTTGAATAGTTTCCTGAGTTGCTATATTATTGAGATACTTTGCATGTGTATGTGTTTTTTTGAGTCTATGTGTGAGTTTGTATTTTTGTATGTGTGCGTGTGCGTGGGAATACATGTATGCACGAATGAATGTTTGTTGCATTTATTAACTGCAATATACATAGATACGATAGTTGCGATTCGTGCATTGCCCATGTGTGAATCACAAATACAACCTGGTACTAACCTAACCTAAAAAGTGTGACATTTCAACCCCCCCTACCCCCCCCCCCTCAAATGTGCCATTACTACATGTATTAAAAAAAGTAAAGCTATATTAACACAAACCAGTAGATCATGGTATTACCGCTGACATTAGAGTCACCCAATATGCACCACAAGGAGGTTGTCAAGTCGGATTTTGCACATTATTTGGCCCTGAAAAGGGCCGATTGTTCATTGTAATTAAAAATGTTTCAGTTTTTTTTTGTAAAATGTAATATAAGTGTTTTTATGTTCTGATTTTTGACAAAGTGTAGTCATATATAAATATAGATTTGCGTCTTTTTAGTAATCAAAGCATTATTATTTTTGTTATTTAGAAATGTTTGTGGGCACGATTTTATTGTGTTTATTATTTGTGTTTGTGTATAATGTTTGACGGAGATAAGGACCCCACGAGTCGTCAGCTTCGCGGTATTTAATGACTCCAACCCCTCTCTGTCTCAACATTTGTGTTATATTCACACTTTTTAGGTTAGGTTAGTCCCAGGTTGTATTTGTGATTCACACATGGGCAATGCTTGAATCGCAACTATCGTATCTATGTATATTGTAGTTAATAAATGAAACAAACATTCATTCGTGCATACATGTATTCCCACGCACACGCACACATACAAAAATACATACACATGCAAAGTATCTCAATAATATAGCAACTCAGGAGACTATACAAGAATTAAACACAGTACACAAAAAAATTGAATTTTTGCCGTTTTTGCCCCTTAAAAACGGCCGTACTGCCTAAAGATGGGCATTTCAAGCTTTGACCCCATTGAGACTTTTGATCAGGGATACAAAATGAACCATTTCCCAAATTTTTAGTCAATTTCACCGAAAGACCGATTTCCATATAAAACGTGCGGGATCCTTACTATTAATCATACAAATGAGAGCGTAACAATCGATTTGTCAGAAAAGATTCAACCTCCTCAGGATTGAATGCAAGCCTTTTAAAAACAATTTAAAAATTTTGCATTTTTGGTAATTATGGTTGACTGAAAATAATATAAAAATATTTTACTTAAATAAATTTGGTTCGCTTATGAATAGCTTAAAGGTCCCAGATCGTGATTTTATCATTCACGGGACGGAGTCAGGGGGGCAAACGGGCAAATGCCCGTCGGGCCGGTGGCTCTGGGGCCGAGCAGGGCCGGTCCGAGGTAAATAAGCATTTGTTCCGGCTGATAGAAACAGCCGAAAAAATTTAAACGGCAGCTCTTTTCCCTCCTTAGTCCTTACTTATAATAGTCCACAGTCCTTTTTTTTTAATGATTACGGGCTGAATTTTCGAGAGTAGTTTCGTTTTGACGAGACGCCCAACTTTTCACTTTGCGAAAATTCTCGGTAGTGGTAGCTAATAGCAAAAATTATTTTTTCTATTTTACACGAATTAGACAAACAAAATTTTCACCTGCGACGCATTTTTTCCCCTTGGGCCTTGGCCAACCAAAAAAAAATTATTCTTCCCTGGCCCACTCAAATTTGAGCTTCTAATTCCGTGCTTGATTAGGCCGTTTCCCTAAAATTGCCAGGGCCTGTTGAACTGACCCCATCCACATCTTTCATTCCGCAGTTATATGGGTGTACAAAGATAGCAAAACACTATGATTGCCATCTGAAAGTGGTAGCTAATAAAAATGATGGCCAATCCAAGATGGCTGATGTAGACGTTTAAAAAAATGACCGTATTTCTATAAGTTATAGTTCGATTTCAGAGTTTAATGACAGCTTAAATTGTGAACTTTTTGTAAGTTCCCATTAATTTTTTCCATATAAGCAACCATTAATTAGTAAATCGCTGATTAGTGAAAAATACCTAATGTATTTTTCACTAATCAGCGATTAACTAATTTACTAATTTATTCCTATCACACAGCATTGTTCCAGTGCACATTGTCCAAACACACAAGTGTGATACACCAAATTAAAGTTAATCGTTTGTGTTACAATATTTGTTGGAAACATATTTTTCTAAAACATCTACGTTGTAAGAAAATTTGTGATAAACAAGCAAATTATCTGTAAGAACTAATATATTTTTCACTAATTCGCGATTTACTAATTGGTTGCTTATATCGAAAAAATTAATGGGAACTTACAAAATTTTCATAATTTAAGCTGTCATTTAAAAAAAGAACACTGAAATCGGACAATACCTTACAGAAATACCGTCGTTTTTTTAAACGTCTACATTCGCCATTGGATTAGCCGCCATTTTTGTTAGCTAACACTTTCAGATGGCAATCATAGTTTTTCACTATCTGTGTACACCCATATAGCTGTGGCTATATATAATACTTTAATTTGGCTAGTGGGTCCATATACTATAAAGTATTAGATAAATAAGCTAAATTGCATCGCCTGAGAAACCATATTGAGTGTGAAGGCAGTTAGTAATCTAAGGTAAGTACAACTTTTACTTTCTCGTTTATCAAACATCTCTTAAATTAGAGAATATTATTTAGGTATTATGCAAATCACAACTTACACACTTTATTATGAGAACACCTACTTTCTGTATATTGTTGCCCTAATCTGGGCATGCTAATATACTAATTAGGTAAATACTTTAAAACACTAATTATTGGAGAACCAATCAAAACTCTTCTAGCTAATACTGACGAAGTATTGAATTACATGATAGGATTCTTAGCATTCTAAAGAAAAAATATATCGTTTATTTAAATTCACTTATTCACACATTTTTATTCAATGTAAAATTATCTACTTTCTGTATATTGGTACCTTAATCAGGTCACGCTAATATACTACTTACACTCAAAGAAAATGATAGGTAAATTCAACCAAAAAGAGCATATGAAATCGCGCCTATCTAGTTTTATAGTTAAATCAATCAGTAAAGAATAGTCATACAACTTTATTTGTTTTCGTAAACAAATAGTAGTTTAATAATCATATCTTCTTGTAACAAATTAAATAGTACAATGACATTTTTTTATGTTCACTAACCATTTTCAATTTGGTCTACAATTAAATAGTACAACGACTTTGTTTTTTGTTCACCAACTAATTTTTAGGTTGATCTACACTTTATTGTATGATGAAGCTTTTTTTGGTTAGCCAAAATCTCAGTATTGAGACATCAGACCACCCAAACCAAAGATTAGAGATCGTTTATAAGATCCATCCAAATATATCGATGATCCTTGAGAGAATTTGAACACTGCAATCATGTTATTAATTTTCTATAAATTCATAAGAGTGCAAGATAATGCATGATGGATTATTGTTAGTGATTTGTATGTGGCGTCATCTGGAAATAATTTCTGTAATAGACTACGTGGTAAGCAAGCAAATTTTATGGTAATTCTTTTAGAACTTCTAGAAGACGACAATAATATTGGTTTGTCTACCAAGTACAATAGTACAGCGAACTAATACTGGGTTAGAATTACAATTCGATAATAGTTAAAAATAAAATATGCTATTATCTAGTTTAATTTGACAGAATTCAACAAAATAATAGTCAGACGAACAAAATAATAGTCTTATTCATCTATTTTTTAAGTTAATGTTTGTTTTGTTGTACGACAACTATTTATTAATTAAAATAACAATCACTTCTTGTTTAAAAATACCATCAATATAGTTTGGTTTAACAAAATTAACGATATTGTTAGTTAACCATTTTTTTTTGTTGAATCTACCCATACTATTTCTTTGAGTGTAGGGAAACACTTTAAAAACGCTCATTATTGGAAAATCAACCAAAACAACTACTCTTCTAGCTAATATCAGAAATATATCGAACATGACTGGGAGTGGAAAACACCACACACAATCAAACGGGGATGCGTGTTGCGCCCATAATATATAAATTAGTGCCGCGTACTTCAGACGCCATGTATAAAGTTCTTCTATATAACAACGGTGTAAACGTCTGAAATGTATGTGTAATTTTTCACCTGTATGGTCGCTACTCTCACAGCTAAACGCAACGTGTCCCGCCAGCCAGATCCTCCTCATGCCTACTGCACCATACAAAGGGAGAGGATATAAAAGAATGAGCCTTGCTAAAATCAAGAGGCAAAAACGTTGCTAGCTCTTATATTATAAAGTCGACTCGATAAAATAATGAGAAGTTTGGTTATTGGTACAGTAATTAGATGAGGTTTTAACTTGGGAATAATGTCATATTGAACAGATTTCGTTCATTTTTGGCAATATGATAGTAAATGGCAAGGAAAGTTTCTACTTATATTGTGCGGAGGCTTGCTAATTTATAGGGGGTGGATGCCACTCCTTCTCAGGGGGTGGTACTTAAAAAAAAATATATTTATTGGAGATGAAAAAGAATCAAATTTTAAGAAGAAAAAGTTCAGCAATTTTTCACATGAATTGATAGTTTTTAAGTTATAACGACTTCAAAATTGCGATTTTAGCTTAAAAAAAGGTATTTCCAAATTAGTCGGGGAGCCCTCCCTAGCTGTACGTGCACCCCCCCGCCCGATCCTTGGGGACAATGTTTTTCATAAAGATTGAAGCCTAAGGAACAATTTAAGACATATTCTAAAAGAAAAACTGGCTGTACTTTCAAAATGGTGGCCATATGTAAAAAAAAATTGTTGCCAATGTTGTTTTTGTCATTTAACACAAAAACTAAAAAAGATGGACAAAAACTTTCTTCACAAGCAGAGGAAATTCATATATCGGTAAATCACTTAAAAGAAATAACTGTGACAATTATTGTAAGGCGTATAATATAACTTTATATTATTAACATAAAAATTAAATAAAATAAACTGAAAAAAATTAATAATAATAATATTATAATTTGCAGACATTTATCTCGAAAACGGTAACAGTGGTATCTGGAAAACGGTAACTCCTATCCAAATATTGTATAGGAACAAAATTGTAGAAAATTTTATGCACTTTGTTTTTTGTGTAGAAAGTTTTTCTCCATCTTTTTTAGTTTTTGTGTTAAATGACAAAAACAATATTTGCATTTTTTTTTAAACGGACGCCATTTTGAAAGTACAGCCAGCTTTTTTTTAGGACATGTCTTAAATTGTTCCTTAGGCTTTAATCTTTATGAAAAACTTTGTCCTAAAGGATCGGGGGGGGGGGGGGGTGCACGAACATTTAGGGTGGGCTCCCGTAGTAAATGGCTTTCGTATCTCGAAAAGTATTACTTTATCGAAAAAACGTTACAGACCAATTACAGAAAGTACAAACTGGGAATTACTTATATTTTTGTCTAATGATGTGGGATTAATCTCGGAGATATTTAGGTTTACATTTGGGATCCAAGTGTTCATAAGATAATTATTTAGAGTGAGAGTTAAATATCTCAGAAAATGTGACATCTACGTCAAAAATGCTAATAGGTAAAATAATTGGTTATTAATTGAGCTTTCAACTTTTTTTTATTTGTTTCTGTGGCATAAAAGACAAAGAAGTTATGTGCGTCTTCGCATTTTAACTTAACCTAACTTTGACAAGTTGTATCTCAAAAAGTGTCCATAGGATTTACTCGATGTGATAAGAACTTTTGATCTCAGCATGGCTTGAACTACAAAATACCAAAATTTCAGCCGATTCCACCGATTGAACATTTTCATGGGTTTTGTTCCGGGGTCCTTTGATGAATTTTTTATATGTTGTAGTTCAACTGATTCTGAACAATAATAATCCAGTCAAATGGTGAACAAAAAGGGCTCGAAGTGGAAAGTTCTGGTGTAATTGTTTCTAGTGGTTTATTTTATGTTTTTTTGGGTGCTGAATACTAATCTGGAGTCGTCCAACAAAAATTATCCCCGCAAATATGAGAAATCACCAAAAAAATAACTAAAAACAATGTTTTTTAGTGGTTTTCAGCTTATAACTTTCAAAACAAGCTATTTACGCAAAAAGTGGTCCTGCAGTAAAATAAAGAGAAAGTTACCTACAATTTGTCTAACATTTTTTTGTACGTCGTGTGGTTTCCACGCAAAAGAGTGTTGAAATATCGAGGAAATCGGCAATTTTTGGAAAATAGCAAAAAAAAATATTGCAATTTTCCCTTCAAGTGAATTATTTCATCTACAGTTCCTTTCCTTTCAACGTGTTTATCTGGCAAATCATAGAAGAAGCCCTTCTTTGTGTCCTTTGTGACCTCGAACTCCCCCTTTACCAAATCACAGGGTGGTCTTCATGCCTAAACGCAGGGCTGGCTCCAGGTATTTTGCCGCCCCGGGCACAGTTTCATTTTGCCGCCCCTCTCTTATATAAGTAACATTAGGGTCAGCCAGGGTAAAAATGAGACAAAATGACATCTTTTAATTTTTAGGTTGCTTAGAGTCGAGTAATATTTAATGAAAGATTGGTATCATATGTAAAAATGACAGGAAAAACTATATTTCTCTGTATTTTTTTTACTAAAAAGTACCGTTAATTGATAAGCAAAAATAAACATTTTTAACCTCCAAGTGGGTAAAAAAAGACAGTGGAGGTCAAATGAAAGACACGTGATTTATTCCCATTCTTATTGACGTCGTACAGTGGGGCAGGAGACTCGAAAATCTGGCAAAAAATCTGAAACTTGGCTAATGATCGAAAAATAGGTTCAGGTTTTTAGAAAAATTATTTAATAAAATCATTTCTCAAAAAGGGTAGGTTATAGGGGGGTTATAGGGGGGTTATAGGGGGGGTTATGTATTCTGTAATGTAGTGATGGGAAAAATATTTTACAAAATCTTATAAAGGTTTTATAAGTATCGAAAAAAATATTCGAATATATAATTACTATATACTTGTTAAAAAACGTTTCATACTAGAAATAATTTCAATTTTAAAAGTGAAGCGCAAAATAAGGGCACAAATCTCAAACGTAATATATTTATTTAATAAATAAAGAATTTAAATTTAAGGCTTGGTCGCACTTGGAACCAAACTAATGTTTCATTATTACTAAGAACAATTAACATTTTACATTGACGACTTTAAATTGGCATTTACAAAAATATTACTGCTTATCACAAAATTATAAGTACTAGAAAATGTAATACACACATGAACTTGAAGCCTACATAGCAAAAAACTCGAATTTTAATATAGTAATAAACAAATAAACGAGCTCAAAGATCTAATAAAACTTTAAAATTCACAACGCACTATCTGCACAACTCGGTTTTGACTGATGTGGGCGCTGAAATGAATCATGTAATGGCCAATTGCGATTCATTTTATTACGTGTAAAGATGTTGGCTACACATAGCTCAAAAGATCGATCGTGTTAACTCCATTACATATTTTGATTTTTGGCCAGATTTTCGGGTCTCCTGCCCCACCGTGTGTCGTACAAATGGAAGTGCAAAAATAAGACAGAGGAGGAGGGCTTTTTCTTTTATATGCAATTTATTCAGATTTTTTACTAAACAAGAAGGGGCTTGCAGAAGGGCTAGCTTCTCCTAAATTAGGAAGCTGAAATGTGCCTGCTTCAGTCTGCCCATTTGGTCTCTTTAGTCTCTTTTTATCCCGCTTTTAATTTTTTCGTTAAAATCAAATTTTTGATGATTTAAAACTAGCAGATTAATAAACTTGATCACAAAATGTGAAGTATGACACTTCTAGTTGACGTCTGCCAAATACGGACAGTGCAAATAGAGAAACTATAAAATCCCCAAAAAGTACTAAGGTGCGTTCAAAATTTTTTTAAAAGTGAATTAAAGAGTTTACGGAATAATATTTTTTCGCGCATTAACAGTAGGCATAGGACCTGATTGGATAACATAAAACAGTTCTCAGTGTACAAAACAGAATAAAAAGTTAAGTTTAATTTATTTCAATCTGGGTTGGATACAGCGTTACCACATTTGGTAGATGTTTATTTCTTTTTAGTAGAATTTTAAGGATTTTTGTAAAGTTTGGTAGGTAAAATTTGCTGGCAGATTTCTGATAATTATTATCAGAAATCTGCCAGCAAATTTTACCTACGAAACTTTACAAAAATCCTTAAAATTCTACTAAAAAGAAATAAAAATCTACCAAATGTGGTAACGCTGGCTGGTTGGATATCACCTTGTCTTTTATTTACCCCGCCTGACCCTATCTTTTCAGTCTATTATTTTTTACAATATTTTAAGAGTCACCTATCGAATATTATTGATGGTTTGTTTGTTAGTTATAAGGTTTACAGCAATTTTTGGAGTTTCAGCAATATGATTACTGTATTTAAAAGGGTAAAATAAAATAATTGAAAAAATTAACCGTATTGAAACTTAAAAAAAATACCACACCACAGAAATTAGACAAAAAATAAAATCACATATAAGAAACAGAATGTATGTATGTAACCTACTTTATATACAAAAAAAACTAACAATAACAAATTATTTATATAAAGTTAATATTACTATTACTATATTAGTGAAACAATTGTTTCCTAGCTTTTTCATATTTTTTGGAATGTGTATTTGAAGAAATTGCCGCCCCTAGAATTTTGCCGCCCCGAGCAGCCGCCCGCTTCGCCCCCCCCCCCCCCCTAGAGCCAGCCCTGCCTAAACGCCTAACGGTCCTGAGTTCCCCAGTTCTTTCACTGCCGTAGTCATGTCATAATTATCTCTCTGCAACGCACTGTGGGAAAATTTCGGATTTTACTGTTCAAAAATCTCTAGAGACCTTAATATCCATCGGATCGGGGCGTACATTCAAATGTATACTTTCTGAAACCGGGCAAAAGGACAGTTTCACAACTATTTTTTTCTCCTGACTGCCAACCAGACCAATCCATCAGTGACAACATATTGTGTTTGCATGCCATGGGAGGATGTGACATAACTTCAGCCTCGTTCAAAGTAGGAAAGATGAGGTTTCTCCAAACCCTCAAGATAAACCCTGTTCTAACCAAGACCATTGAAATTTTTAAAGATCCTACGGCACATGCTGACGCTGTTACTAATGCTGGCCTTACCTTTTTCACTGCATTGTACAAATTGACTGACAAGGAAAGCACGTCCTTGAACAAATTGAGGTATAAATGCTACCTTAGGTCTGCATACAGAACAACAACCCATTTGTCGTCCCTACCTCCTACCGAGGCTGCAGCACAGCAACATTCGTTGAGAGTATACTTTCAAGATCAACAATGGCTTGGAAATGAACAAGATCCTCGGAAATGAGGCGAGAAGAAAACCAAAGGTGGTCTGCAGCTAGTACCAACGCTACAGCCACCACCACCAGAACCAGTTTTAAAACTTATTTCTTGCAAATGCATGAAGACCTGTCAGACCAACTGTGGATGCAAAAATGCAGGCCTCAACTGTTCCAATATGTGCCTGAAATGCGAGAACAGCTGCAATAACATGCCTGTTGCAGAAATTGAAGAAAAAGAGGATTATCCGGAGTTCCCTGAATCACTTGAAGGTAACTATGCATAAATAATTCTATCTCACCTTTATTTCTTCACTCACTATTTATTTGTGTGTTCAAAATATGTTTCTTAATAGGTACTGCCGTCATATCTATTCAATAAATTGTACAAGTATTTGGAATTAAGTCACTGATTATTTGTTTTAGGGGTAGAAGAACTGGAAGGCTGCCCTGAAGAAATTATGGAACCCGTGTCTAAGAGGACTCGTATTAGTACTTAAATACATATAAATTGTACAGAAATTCGCCTCTTTAACATATAGATTAATGCTTACCTACATGAAATAAAAAATATATTGTAATGTGTTACAACCCCTAGAATGATGTATTTGCACCTACTCGAAAAAGAACCTACCAGAAGATTCCAAAGTGACATCTGGAATTATCGAGAGAATGGTGGCGTCATCACAGAACAATCGAGATCTGTCATTTTTAGGTATAAAAGACCGATCGCATTCTCGGCGAGTAGTTCAGAAAGTTCAGAAAGTATAGAAAGTGAGGTTAAGAGTTCAAAGATAAACAAAGTAATAAACATTGTGATTTTAGTCAGTAAAGTGTATTTAAATTAATAATAGTATTGTGAAGTATCCAGTAAATATTTAATAAAGTGTGTTAGTGGACATCTCTTGTTATAATTTTTGGAACCCACGGAATTTGCAAGGGGTAGTTTCCTAAGGGTGGAAACACGTTACAAATTGGTGTCAGAAAGCGGAATTTTATGACAAGAGGGACTCTGAAGTTGTGCAGGAGTGTTCGAGAAGTATTCTCGAGGTTTAGTGCTAACACAGTGGACTAATTTACTGGACATTGTTCGAGGGTTATTTTCGGACAGGAAAATAGTGTTAAGTGCATTTTTGAGACATTGTAGAACATTTTATTAGGACATTAGTGTGATCCTTTGAACTGAGAAGTGATAGAGACACTGAAAAAGACTCATTTAGTGCGTGAAAATTTCTAGAACTTTTCTATTTGGACATTAGTGGAGATTATTAAATTCTCTGAACTGGATAGTGACAAAAGACTCTGGATAAGACTTTTTCGTGCTATTTCGAGATTTGTCTGGAAAGTTCCATTACCGATATTGACGTGACAGTTAAATTTATTTTATTTTAATTTCATCGTATGCCCGTAACAACAAGAAGTATGGCATCCGATAAACAAATACAGGACTTGTTCGAACAATTCAAAAAAATGATGGCGCAGCAACGGCAGGAAGACAAAGAAGAACAGGAGAGAAAACGTCAAGAGGAGGAAAAACGACATCAGGAAAAAAAAGAACAGGAAGAAAGAAGACGTCAAGAGGAGGAAAAACGACGTCAGGAAGAAAAAGAACAGCAAGAAAGACGACGTCAAGAAGAGAAAGAGGAACAAGAAAGACGACGCCAAGAAGAAAAAACCGAACTGCGAAAAATTATAGAAGACCAAGAAAAGCGACGTCAGAAAGAAAAAGAGGATGAAGAAACAAGACGTCAGAAAGAAAAAGAGGATGAAGAAACAAGACGTCAGAAAGAAAAAGAGGATGAAGAAAGAAGACGTCAGAAAGAAAAAGAGGATGAAGAAAGAAGACGTCAAGAAGAGAAAGACGAATTGAGACAAATTATGGAAGACCTGAAGATACGACAGCAAGAGGAGAAAGAAGAACAAGAAAGACGACATCAAGAGGAAAAACAGGAGCAAGAAAGACGCCAGGAAGAATTAAGGAAAATTCTGAATGAACAAATCAAAATACAACAGGACGCTATAATTTCTGCCAATGAAGTACTAAAATGTGAAGTCAAAGAAGAGATAAACAAGGTCGAAGGTAAAGTAGGAGTAGTCGAGACAGAACAAGTCAAGTAAAAGGAGAAGTAACCGAAGTTAAAGAGAAAGTAAACAAGTTCGAAGAAGAAGTCAAAGGAGAAATAGACCGGCTTAAACGACAGTTGAGAGATAGAGGAAGCCAGCAGGTGGTATCATCGGGTCAGCGACTAAAACCTCCTTCTTTTGACGGCCAAAGTTCCTGGACGACGTACAAGAGGCAGTTTGAGGCAGCAGCATGTGCGAACAACTGGGATAACGAGGAAAAGGCCATGGCATTAGTTCTGGCATTAAGGGGCCAGGCCTCAGAGTTGCTTCAGACTATCCCAGTGGATAGACAAAGGGACTTCAAAGTCTTGGAAGCTGCATTGGACTTGAGATATGGCGACCAACATCTCGCCCAAGTATACCAAGCCCAGCTAAAATCACGAACACAAAAGGCTGGAGAGAGTTTACAGGAATTCGAAGCTGCGATAGAGAGACTGGCACACCTGGCATATCCGAGTACACCTAGAGAATTTCAGGAACAATTAGCCGTAGGGGCCTTTTTAGATGGCATAAGGGACGAAGAGGTCAGGCGAGTTCTGAGGCTGACAAGACACCAAAGTAGTAGCGAAGCTTTAGTGCGTGCACTTGAAGTAGAAGCCGCCTACAGAGATACTCCAAGGTCGAGAGTGCGAGCTGTGACTCTCGAAGAATCGCAACCAGAAATGAATCAGAACCCTATGTTGACTGAGATGCAGAAAATGTTTACCAAACTATTCGATAAATTGGATGGCCTAGGAAAGCAGGATAAACAGCAAAATAAAGGAAAGCCGAGTGGTGGTATTAAATGTTATAACTGCGGCAAGGTGGGCCATACGAAACGAGACTGTCGACAGCAGAACTCGGAGAGTCGAGTAAATGCTGTAAATGTTGAAGAAAAGCAGGAAAACTAAAGATAGCCAGCACCAAGGGGGCTGTGTTGGCTAGGGAATGCGGTGCCCCCAGAGAAATAAAGATTTCCCAGCTTCAAAGAATTCCAAGCAGTCTGTTGTTGCAAGGATATGTGAATGGAAGAAAATGCGTGTTTACTATTGACACCGATGCTACGTCATCAATAGTGCGGCCAGGGTTTATATCAGGCTTGCAGATTGACAAGAGGCAAAATGGAGTAATCATTCGGACAGCCACGGGGGACAGGGCTGCGGTCCATGGAGAAGTCGATTTGGAACTGCAGGTTGGACGGTTGAGGTTCAATTACAAGGTCATTGTGGCTGACATTATGGATGATTTCATTTTGGGTCTGGACATCATGGGAGAGCAGGGATTTATTGTTGATGTAGGGGAGCGAGTCTTAAAAATTGGAAATGAGGAATTTATTCTGGCAACCGCAGACGACCAATTCCATAAAGCGAGATTGTCAACAACACAGACGATCAAGATTCCTGCTCATTCAGAACAAATGATCGATGCTGCTGTAGAAGGAAATCCTGGAGGGTACCGTGTTGGCCTAGTTGAAGATGACGAATCGATTAAGTCCCTACCCAATATTATTGTGGCGAGAACTTTAACCCGGACTCAAGACAAAATCCCAATTAGAGTTGTTAATTTAAATTCCCACTCGGTGACAATTAAGGAAGGCAAACCGATTGGCTCCTATGAACCGGTCACATGGGTAGCGAGGTGCGAGGAACAAACAGAGGGAAGTTCGTCTACGAAAATAGACCAGGAAGTTTTGACCTTGCTGAGTACCCAGTTGGAGCATTTATCTGAGGATGAACGAAGGGAGGCAATCAAGTTCCTGGAAAAGGAAAGTTCAGTATTTGCCAAGAATACAGAGGCCCTTACAAAAACAGACATAGTCCAGCATCGGATAAATACTGGCGACTCACCAGCTATTCGACAACCACCTAGGAGGCTTCCATTAGCGAAACAAGAGGATGCCTCGGCAATGATAAACAAGATGCTGCAAGATGGAGTCATTGAGGAGTCAACGAGTCCCTGGTCATCGCCAGTAGTTTTGGTTGCCAAGAAGGACGGAACATTAAGATTTTGTGTCGATTATCGAAAATTAAATGATGTCACGAAGAAAGACAGTTACCCATTACCACGAATTGACGACACGTTAAGCACGTTGGCAGGCTCACGATGGTTTTCTACGTTAGACCTTAGGAGTGGATACTGGCAAGTGGGGCTTCATCCTGATGATAAAGAAAAGACAGCGTTTTTAGCAGGCAGTGGTCTTTATCAATTTACCGTGATGCCTTTTGGACTTTGCAATGCGCCAGCTACCTTTGAAAGACTGATGGAGTTCGTGCTGCGAGGGCTAACCTGGAGGACGTGCCTGGTTTACCTTGACGACGTGCTTGTTATGGGACAGGACTTTACAGAACATTTGAAAAATCTTCAAGAAGTATTTGGGCGAGTCAGGAATGCCCATCTGAAGTTGAACCCGAAGAAGTGCCTGCTATTCCAGAAAGAAGTCAAATTTCTTGGTCACGTGGTGTCTTCGGATGGAATACAAACAGACCCCGACAAAATTTCTGCTGTACGAGATTGGCCAAGACCATCTAACGTTCATGAAGTACGGAGCTTCCTTGGCCTCTGCACTTATTATAGGCGCTTTGTGGAAGGGTTTGCAGAAATTGCGAAGCCATTACACCGGCTGACAGAAGAGAAAGTGCAGTACCAATGGACACCGGAATGTGAAACGGCATGGAGAAAATTGAAGGCAGCTCTATGCACTGGTCCTGTGCTAGCGTACCCACAACGGGAAGGACTTTTTATTTTAGACACGGATGCCAGCAATTCTTCGGTCGGTTGTGTACTGTCCCAAATCCAGAATGGGCAGGAAAGAGTGATCGAATATTTCAGCAAGGTGCTGTCCAAACCGGAAAGAAATTATTGTGTAACCCGGAAAGAGTTACTGGCCATCGTTAAATCAGTGGACCATTTTCATAAATATCTTTATGGAAGACATTTTAAGATTCGCACCGACCATGCTGCATTAAAATGGCTGTTGCAGTTGAAAACCCCTGAAGGTCAACTGGCTCGTTGGATAGAACGGCTGCAACAGTATGATTTCAAAATCGAACATCGACCTGGAAGATCTCATAAGAACGCAGACGCTTTATCTAGAAGACCATGCAAGGAAGATTGCAAGCACTGCCACCACGTTGAGAAATTTCAGGGTACGGTGGCCGTCAACACTATTAAAATAGAGGTTCCGGATGATTGGACAACTGAAGCCCTTAGACAAGAACAACTGAATGACACAGAGATTGGGGTTATATTGAGAGCAAAAGAGAAAGGAATTTGACCAGCGTGGAAGGATGTTTCGGACAAGGCAGTTGGATTGAAGGCTTTGTGGGCCCAATGGGATTCACTCAAAGTTATGAACGGGCTGCTAAAGAGAGCTTGGGAAAGCCCGGATGGCAAGGAAGTTGTTATGCGTCTAGTGATTCCCAGGTGTCGAGTACCGAAAGTACTTCAGGAAGTGCATCCGGTGGACACTTCGGCGTTAATAAGACCCTGAATAAAGTACGAGAACGATTTTATTGGGTAAATAGTCGTCAGGATGTGGAAGCTTGGTGTCGCAATTGCAAAATTTGTGCAGCAAGTAAGGGACCGCAGACTAGAAGTACGGGTGCAATGAAACAATATAACGTCGGAGCTCCTTTCGAGAGGATTGCGATCGATATAGCCGGCCCATTCCCAGTAACCAAGGACGGTAACAAGTATATACTGGTTGCCATGGACTATTTTAGTAAGTGGCCAGAGGCCTATGCAATTCCAAACCAAGAAGCAGTCACTGTTGCCAAAGTCTTGGTAGATAATTTGATATGTCGGTTTGGTGTACCCCTGGAGCTGCACTCAGATCAAGGGAGGAACTTTGAGTCTGGGGTGTTTCAGCAAATCTGCAAGTTATTGGGGATACACAAAACACGGACAACAGCCCTCCACCCGCAATCAGATGGAATGGTGGAACGACATAACAAGACCATGAAAGAACATCTCTCTAAAGTGGTTCATAAGAATCAACGCGATTGGGATCTGCACATACCGTTCTTCCTCATGGCATACAGAGCTGCTATCCACGAGTCTACGAAACAAACACCAGCCCGTGTAGTATTTGGTCATGAGATCAGACTGCCGTGTGATTTGATTTTCGGAACACCAGGCGGAGAACAGCTTCCTGTGAACAGCTATGTGGATGAAATGAGTGAACGGCTAAGAAATGTTCATGAGCTGGTTAGAGACCAAATCACCATAGCCAGTGACCGAATGAAGGCTCGATACGACCGTAAGGGTAGTTCAGAAGGGTTCAAGGCAGGAGATCTGGTTTGGCTGTACAACCCACAGCGAAAGAAAGGGAAGTCACCGAAACTTCAACCTCCTTGGGAAGGACCTTATACTGTTATTACCCGAATTAATGATGTCGTCTATCGGATTCAACGAAACAAAAAGTCCAAGATGAAGATCGTACACTTGGATAGACTGGCGAAGTACGTGAAAGAGGCTGAACTGCCTGACCGGGACGTTCAGGCTTAAGGAGGGGGCAGTGTAATGTGTTACAACCCCTAGAATGATGTATTTGCACCTACTCGAAAAAGAACCTACCAGAAGATTCCAAAGTGACATCTGGAATTATCGAGAGAATGGTGGCGTCATCACAGAACAATCGAGATCTGTCATTTTTAGGTATAAAAGACCGATCGCATTCTCGGCGAGTAGTTCAGAAAGTTCAGAAAGTATAGAAAGTGAGGTTAAGAGTTCAAAGATAAACAAAGTAATAAACATTGTGATTTTAGTCAGTAAAGTGTATTTAAATTAATAATAGTATTGTGAAGTATCCAGTAAATATTTAATAAAGTGTGTTAGTGGACATCTCTTGTTATAATTTTTGGAACCCACGGAATTTGCAAGGGGTAGTTTCCTAAGGGTGGAAACACGTTACAATATATTGTAATGTGTTTCCACCTCTAGGAAACCACCCTCGCAAATTCCGTGGGTTCCAAAAAT
The DNA here is from genome assembly GCA_936432065.2 of Rutpela maculata. NCBI lineage: Eukaryota > Metazoa > Arthropoda > Insecta > Coleoptera > Cerambycidae > Rutpela > Rutpela maculata. The sequence continues at coordinate 217,880,705 of OW386286.2, forward strand.
TATAACAAGAGATTGTCCACTAACACACTTTATTAAATAATTTACTGTATACGTCACAATACTGATTACTAACTAAAAATAACAATGTTTATCACTTTGTATTCTTAACCTCACTTTTCGAAACTTCATAACTTTCTATACTTTCTGAACTACTCGCCGAGAATGCGGTCGGTCTTTTATACCTAAAAATGACAGATCTCGATTGTTTTGTGATGACGCCACCATTCTCTAGATAATTCCAGATGTCATCACTCTAGAACTACTACTAGTAGGTTCTTTCTCGAGTAGGTGCAAATACATCTGAATTAATTGAAGGCACATCACAATACTAATGGTGTTTTTGCTATTTTCCAAAAATTACTGATTTCCCCGATATTTCAACACTCCTTTGAGTGGAAACCATAAGACGTACAAAAAAATGCTATAGTCATAAATCGTGGGTAATTTTCTCCTCTATATTTTATTACATGACCACTTTTTGCGTAAATAGCTTGCTTTGCAAGTTATAAGCTGAAAACCACTAAAAAAAATTATTTTTAGTAGTTTATTGATGATTTCTCATATTTGCGGGGAAAATTTTTGTTGGACGACTCCAGATTCGTGTTCAGCACACCAAGAAACATAAAATAAACTACTAAAAACAATTACATCAGAACTTTCCACTTCAAACTACCATTTGATTGGACTATAAGTTCCTCTGGCAAAACTTCAAATTATGGTCAGTTTCTCTGATAGATGGCTCCAAAGGCTAGACCTAACCCTCGATACCGTATCAACGATTTCTTAAAACGTACTACAGGTATTGAAATGATAACTGCTGGTCATGAATAACTAGACTATTTACGATTATTTGGTCTGCCTGAACTTCCGCTTTTGCCGGAAGTAATGTCAAATCACGTTTTTCGAATGCACAACACCCGTTTACTTCAATATAATACATCATATAAGTCGCTTTATTAAAATTCACTATCTTAGTAAATAAGTAAGTACGTGCATTGATTGATAGAACATTGATGCTAGCTTGATACCGGACTCATAATATCTTGGTACAAAAAAAAGTTTGTTTTATTTTTCAAGATATAAAATTGCAGTTGTGTCTAGTCAACGAAAACTAATCATTTGTGAGTAGAATAGGCAGTTTTTGTTTATTTATAATACATTAAACTTTTAAACCTTATTCATGCAGAAAATAAATCCTACGTGTGGCATGTTAGATTTTATAATAAGAATGACTTACTTTGAAACTTTAAAAAGCAATCGGAACGCATATACATATAGCGGCAGGCAAGTACGTACAGCGGGACGGATTTTAGCATGCGATACCCGTCTCGATGGAGCCCCCACCATTTAAATATCTTTGTATCGTTGTGTATTCAATCTGCTACGTGGACGTACTTGGCTGCCGTTATCTGTATGTAGTGTAAATGTCACTCCTTCTTCAAGCTAGAGTAGAAGCGGAAAGGCTGCAATTTAGACATGGAAGATGGATACTATTGCAGAAGAATCATTTGCCTGATTTTCACTTACTAGATTTAGATTATTTAAGAGATTTCACATTTGGCACATTCCAAATTAAAATGGCTCCATCATACGTTTAGGGCAATCAAAAAGAAGGGGACAATGCTTTCGAATAAGATGAAACTGTGAATGAGCCGGGATTTTTGAGAATTCGTGTTAGGTCTACCCAGGTAGCAAAGGCACGTGAAAATGACGTGAAAAATGGTCGACGAGAAATGACGAGTTAGATGACGTAAATGAAACGTGAAAATGACTTCCTAATGTCTCAGACGAATGACGTCTTTTTCAGGTTATATTTGGTAATCCCCCCACAGGTTTTTAGTAATTGGAACATATAAAACTACATACTAGTTAGTAATCTACTTGATAAAAATAAAATAATTAATGCATAAATAAGTTTTGTCCTAATGAATTTGTTTGTTAGCCATCCGTAATTTTATTTACATTAACATATCTAATATTGTTTACCATCACTCCAACTTTTTCTCACAAAGGTTGCCTGCAAATTATAATGTTTGTTAAGTTATTAAATTCATTTTTACTTACCTTTACCAATTGCGGTCCGTAGGGTTCGAACCAGGCATGTATCTGCTGTCTGCTGTCCGATTACAGTACTAACGCTTCAACCAACTGAGCTAGCTTGGCGACCGCTATTTCGGATGCTAAAAGCAGTATTTATGGTGGTGAATGAAGTCTTTATTATGTGAAATAGAATTTCTTGCCTTATTTAAAATATATGAAAATCTTTCAGGTTCTCGCTTCGAGTTACTAGCATCTTTATTTATTTATAATTATTAAGAAGAACTTATTTAATTTAATTAAACTGTCACCAGTGTCACCTGAGAAGTACCTACGAGTAGTTGTTGAACAATGTAATTATTACATTAATTAGTATTAGTGGCGGTTCGTTAAAAAAAATATATTTTCCCCACATCTCGAAATTGAAGAGCAGAGAGGGAGAAATCCGAAAAAAAAATTTTTCTTATCTCAAATTTGATGAGCGGTGGAGGGGAAGTCAGGAGTCAACTATTTTAAGAATTAAAGTTTTAAGTTGAGGTACTTATACAAACCTGGGAAGTGTGTTGGAGAAAAAACGGTAAAGGTGTAATATCGTCATCTACAACATAAATAGAATATTTAATGGTCTAAAACAGACCTAAAATTGAAAAAACCAATAAGCAATTATTACCTTAAAAAAAAACAACTAAAATTTTTTTCGCAATAAAAAAAAAACGGAATGAGCAGGGGTCGAACCGCCGACCTCATGACTTGGAAGACGATGCCATTTTTTTTTGCCATTTAAGTTCTCTTTATTTATTTTAATGTTTACATTTCAAGTTGTGTATTTTATTTATCTCGATATAGTGTTTACAATACATCTTTAATGCAGAAACGTAACAAACGCCGCGGAGACGTGATGCGTCTCTGCATGGCCTGGTGGTAAGCCCAGAGACAATAAACAACTGTGTTTAAATTAAATTAGATTAAGGCATTTTTGCTATGAGATTAAATGCATTTAAGTACTTACTATTGCCGTAGCTTAAAAACACGAGAATACACGTTAGGAGGTATGGATGTGCTCTGCTACATGCAGGAAGACGACGCATTAAGCACTCGGCTACCAACCTTTCTGAGACTACTTACCTAAAGACTTTATAGTTGGAACACGGATAGATTTTGCTTTTTAATGAATTTTAATCTAATTTTATTATTAAAAGAATAGATAGAAATATAATTTAAACAAATAAACTGCCGAATCTTTGCAAACTCTTTCGAATATAAATTATTTTGGATTATGTTAAAAAACATTATATCCTCGAATAAAAACGCCAATGCTTATCCCTCACGACACGGTTTATTTTTTTTTAACTTTACACTCTGCTTACGATAACAAAATGCCATTAGCGAGTTTTAAACTTTGTAATCCGATAAAATATAAATAAATTTAACACCGAAAAAAGACGACAATATGACGTGATGTGTAGCACGTCATTTTATTGTCATTTATAAGACGTCATTCTGTCGTCGATTTTTAGTATCCTGACGTCTTTTTGACCAGAATCACCAGATTTTGACGTCATTATAACGTACCCTTGCTACCTGGGTAATCATCGCAATGCGATTAAGCATAAATTGTGAGTGCACTATAATTACGACCAACAAATGGGACAAGTAGGAGAAGTTATTGAACGTCAAGAACCAATTGTATCCTATTGTTGTACTTGTAAGACTGGAAGTCGAACAGTAGAAACTTGTTGCCATGTAGCAAGTGTGATTTGGTGTTTAGGATATGCACGACATGAAGCACACGTAAAATATTCTTCCATGAATATCTTAGGGGCTAGAGACCGTGACGCAAATTGCGTCACGCAATGGACGTTATCGAAGTTTTGTGACTAGACTAAATTTAAATTAGTTGCTTATTATAGTTATACGAAACTTTTAGTTTTAATCGTTGTTTTTGTCCTTTTGAATCCCTATAAGGTTTTTTGTTTGATTTTCTATTAATGAACGTCTAAAATAAACATAAAAAAAAATAAAAATAATCAGCTATGCAATTTTTGCTAACAATAATAAAGTTTAGTGTATTAGGCAATCCAAACCACGTGACATCCAATATGGCGTCTGATGAAGTCGAGGGCAAACATTCATTTTAATTTGTTAAACGTTTGTGTTTTTCTGTTGGCTTAGCTACGTTTCCGGAATTTAGTTGGCAAACACGGGTTTATTACCCGTGCTTGCCAATTGTTTGCCAACGACGTTAAATTTTGACAGATCGTTGGATTCCCTAATTATAAATAAACAAAAACTGCCTATTCTACTAAAAGGTTTCACAAGTAATTAGTTTTCATTGACTAGACACAACTGCAATTTTATATCTAAAAGAAAAATAATATCAACTTTGTTTTGTATCAAGATTATGATGTACCCGGTATCAAGCTAGCATCAGTGTTCTATCAATCAGTGCACTTACTTACTTATTTACTAAGATAGTGAATTTTAATAAAGCTACTTATATATAAGATGCATTAAGTTGAAGTAAACGAGTTTTGTAGATTCGAAAAACGTGATTTGACGTCACTTCCGGCAAAACCGGAAGTTCAGGCACATCAATCTAAGATCAACTAATGGTAAATAGTCTGGTTACTTATTTCCAACAGTTATCATTTCAATACCGTTAGTACGTTTTGAAAAATCGTTGTTACAGTACAGGTCCAGTCTTTGGAGCCATCTATTGGAGAAATTGTTCATAATTTGAAGTTTTGTCAAAGGAACTTATTATTCATCAAATTTGATAGGCCACCAAAACGTGCGGTGTTCTTTTCAAAACTTTTCGAGTTGTTTCCGCTAACTTTCCTCATATGACAGAACATAATTAGACAGTGTTTTTGGTATATGTTTTTTCGAATTTATCATCAATTAATATTATGTTCGACGATTTAGGGTATAGTACGGTGGCCTCTCTGCCTAAGAGATTTGTTGTATATGCCATAATGGTACGTTAAGTACGCGGTATTCTTCACGTATTTTTGATGTGCTAGTGCATTTTGATTTTAAAATATTAATTTAAATTGCACTCACTTTGAAACATATTTATCGTTTTCAATGAGTTTTTGTTGTAACTCATCACATCTTTGTTGGAGTTGTTCAATAGTTACATTTTCAGTTTCCATCTCCTTTAGTTTATGACTTAATACTGAAATTTGACTCTTAAGCAAACTCTCACTCGCTTCGTTTTCTTTTACTTGCTTCTCATACCTTTCTTTCTGTTTTTTTACTTTCATCTCCAACTTTGGGCATGTATTGCACTTGAAATCAAATAATTCCTAGAAAACAAACAATTTCTATTATTTACTTCGCTTAAAATTATTTATTGTATAGTTTTTTTCAGAGATATAAGAAATATAAAAAGAGATATAATAGTCGATTAGAGCTGTTTTTTCAACGTTCGTTTGGGACAGGGGGCAATTTTTCAGTGGAAATTAAATCTGTGTGTTGTCAGGATGCTACAGTAAAGTTCTGTCCAATCTGGGAGTGGACCATCTTTTGGAAATTAAGTTTTAATTTTGAAAAACTTGTTTTTACCACGTATTTCTTTAATATCTCGAGATTTCTCCATCGGATCAGGCCAAACAAGAAAAGCGAAATGTTTGTAATAATACAACCGCTGAACATACTTCTGTATGTCATTTATTTACCAGAGATTCACCCATTTGGATATTGTTGGTAATTGTCCAGTGATTAAAAAAAATTAGTCATGGTCTGTGCGAGTGGTCATTTTGGAGAATCGATGCCATCTTTTATTTCTATAGTAAACAGATTTATATTGTTTTATAAAACACGAAGTAACATAAAATGACATAAGTCAATGACATCACTAGTTTAAGTATATGACACGACTAATATATAGCAGACGTAATAATTTACGTTGCAAGATTAGAATACTTGTTACGAGAATCAATAAGGGCTAAACTTCTACAAAATGGCAGTAAATGCAACAAGATATTCCATTTGAAAAACATAAACATCAATCTCTTGCACACTTTAGACATGAGCAACTAGGCACAAGTTCGTTGCTGAGAGGAAACAGTGAAGTTGTACGTGGGGGCTATAGACCATCACCTACATTTTCGTAACCAAACTGTGTAGAATCACGTTGCGTGATTTCATCATTTAAACATGTTATATATAATAATAATAATAATAATAATAATAATAATAATAATAATAATAATAATAACTTTATTGACCATTTTGGGATACAAAATTATGCATATATGGTAAGTCAGAAGTTTCAAAAAAATATATATATATATATGTTATATAATATTACACGCTATCTTATTGCGACTTAGCCATAATAAACCTTCACAGGTATATCGTATTTCACGATAACCGCTTCTCTTATTAATTGCTTATCTTCAAGATATCATATTACACCTTTGTTTCTCATAACTTGTGCAGACTGCAGAACTGCAATTCCTTTGTTATATATTTTGCTTACTCAGGTTCTGTATGTTATAAATATGACTAAACACGCTTTGTTGAATCAGTTATTAAACTCACTTAGAATGAAACACTTCTAATTATTATTATATTCCCTCTCCAAGAGCCAACGTTGGCTCCATTTAAGTAAATAAATCTTTTTAAAAAGTCACTCATGTAAACCGTGATCTAACATTGGCGCAGTCGGTAGGATCCGTAAACATCATCAGAACAAGAAGCCTAACTGGTAGTGAAGCGTAAGAGAACAAGGGGAACATCTGCAGAAGGTGCCTAACTAGTGCGTGTACATCTACGAGAACAAGGAGACCTTCCTCACTGGTGGTGGCGGATCCCAATCCCTTGACGGACGAAGAACCTACCTATGGAGATGAAATTAACGTAAGTCATTTTAAGAATCATCTCGTTATTTTATTTCATTTTTACAAATATTATTTATCACAATTATTTACGTGTATTATACCACTAATACACTCGGCAGACAAAGCCAATTCTCTTATCAAACAAATCCTATACAAGCTACAACGCAACAATTTTAATTTTAAGTTATTTATTTTCGTATTCACGAAACGACTGTGTATTATACAGTTAATACACAATTCATTTACGTACGCAACAAAACAAACTATTTCAATTTAATTTCCGTATCATACTGCTGATACGCAACCAATTTTAGTTCAAAAATTTACAAACAAAAAAGCAAAATGCCAGACAGAGCTCAACCAGAGCCGGTTCAACCAGTTCAACCAGTAGTGCCGACGACAGCCGAGCAACCAGAGCAAGTCGAGCACGAGGTAGAGCCTTACAAACTCTCAGAAATTTTCTCGTTAATTCCGGAGTTCGATGGTAACGCCATCAACCTCCAAACTTTCCTAAACTCATGTCAGTGTGCCCAACGCATGGCAATTCATGACCAAAAAATCTTATTAACTGTTCATATTAAAAATAAATTGAAAGGCAAAGCTGCCGAACTAATCAATTCTCGTAACCCTGCCACATGGCCAGAAATTAAGGCACTCCTAGAAACCCACTTCGGTGACTCTAGAGATTTAACAGCTCTTATCCAAGACCTACAACGAATTCACCAATTGCCTGGTGAATCTGCACTAACATTTGTTTCGCGTCTACAAACGCACAATGCGAAAATGCACGCTGCAGTGCAAAAACAAAATTTAACTTCAGAGTAAAGAACCGCGCAAACAAACTTGATCGAAACTATGACATTAAATAATTTGTTAACGGGTCTAGAACCAAATCTAGGCAGAATAATACGTGCCAGTAACCCTCCAACTATAATGAACGCAATTATTAGAATCCGTAGAGAGCTACAACTCTCTTATTTTGAACAACAAAAATTCCCAAAAAATAGTCCGGTCAAAAACCCAGTAATTCAACAAAAGCGACCCCACAGGGTCCCAATTTGCAACAAAAGTTCTGTTCCTTCTGTAAACGGAATGGACATGTGATAAGCGAATGCCGCACGAGGCAGCAAACTTCCAGAGACCAAGTTTCCAAGGAAACCCAAACTCCCAAAATTTTTCGCATCAAAACTTCGCACAACCGAGTAATCAATTTGGTCAGAGGACATTCCCTCAAAATAATCAGCCAAATCAATCACAGCAAAACAGGCCCTCAGCCATAAGGCCGAACCCTAATTTTATGCAACAGCGACCATCAGCTATCCAACCTAAACCAAATTTTAATCGCTTTAACCAGCAAAAAGCTCATCATTTGAATTACGAACCCTATGACAATTATGACAATCAATGTAACTATAATCAATATAATGACTACTCACCCGATTATCAAAACGTAAGTGATAGTTATGAAAATTACGATTCAGACAACGCTCAAAACTTTTCAGATAATTATACGGCTAATTCTCAATATGAGCAGTACGAGAATTATACTGCTAATTCTCAAATACTACAGGAGGATTATACTGCTAATCCTCAGGATTTTCGCTTAGATCCGGAGTACCCCGCGGATACTCCAACACGACAAATAGACCAATTCGACCAAATATCAAACCAAATACAAACAATGAATCTCAACGACAGTTTCGATCCAATGCTGAACTTCCCAGAACAAACGTTCATGTAAATACGCTTTCTCACACCTTATTAACTGTAAATTCAAAAAATCTTTATTACATCAAAGATGCAACCGGCAAATTTAAAATTCTTATTGATACAGGCGCAGGTATATCAATTTTTAAACCAAAAACAGATGAAAATTATAGACGTAGATCTCCTGAAAATGTAATTATACAGGGTATTACTGATCAAAAAATTTATATCAACGAATCTGTTCTAATCCCATTCTCAGACGAGTCACACAAAGTGTATATCTATAATCTAGATATAGATTTTGATGGACTACTAGGCGCAGACTTTCTAGAACATTACGAATGCCGAGTAGATTTTAAAAATAAACAACTAGTCACAAATTTTAAGACCGTACCATTATTTAAAGTTACGGAAGAAACTACAGTAAATTTACCTTTACAACCAACTATTAATTCTGATACAAAAAATTCAAATTTAAGCAACATCAAAAATTTAATTTCTATCGAACCTCGCATGGAAAAAATCTGTAAATTAAAATGTAATTTGCAAAATACCGAAGCTATACTGTTAGCCCAGGAAAACGAGAAGTACGCTTACCAAATGCTATTGTCAAAATCGATAACAATGGAGAATTTTTAACCTCAATTATAAACGCGAATGCAATACCAAAAACGGTAAATTTTTAAAACATAAAACTAGAGCCAGTACAAAAATTCAAATCAATTTTCAATTTAAACACTCAAAATTCTGACTCACACCTACAGACGGACAGATCCTTCGAAATTAGGAACGAATTGCGCTTGGATCATCTAAACGAAGAAGAGGCCGAAATAGTAACGCAGCTTTGTTTAGACTTTCAAGATATATTCTATTTGGAAGGAGACAATTTAACTTTTACTAACGAAATTAAGCATTCCATTGACACGAACGATTCAAAACCGGTCTTCACAAAGTCATATCGCTACCCTCATATTCATAAAGAGGAAGTCAAAACACAAGTCTCTAATATGCTTGACCAAGGCATCATTAGACCTTCGATTTCTCCCTGGTCCTCTCCGGTTTGGGTTGTACCTAAAAAACTCGACGCCTCCGGTAAACAAAAATGGCGAGTTGTAGTGGACTATAGAAAACTTAACGAACTGACTATTGACGATAAATACCCGCTACCCAATATTTCCGACCTCCTCGATCAATTAGGCAAATGTCAATATTTTACAACTTTGGACTTAGCCTCCGGATTTCACCAAATCGAGATTGATGCGAAAGATATTCAGAAAACTGCTTTCACAGTTGAAAATGGTCATTTTGAATTCGTAAGAATGCCTTTTGGACTTAAGAATGCTCCATCAACATTTCAAAGAGTGATGGATAACATTTTATTAGGTATCCAAAATGAACGATGTCTCGTCCATATGGACGATATTATTGTTTACTCCCCTACTATTCACGAGCATATTTCTCGATTAACGAAAGTTTTCAAACGATTACAGAAAGCCAATCTCAAAATTCAACCCGACAAATGCGAGTTTCTCCGCAAAGAAGTCGCTTATTTAGGACATCTCATTACAAAAGACGGCGTAAAACCGAATCCTTCGAAGGTTGACGCTATTCTAAATTTCCCTCAACCAAAAAATCAAAAAGAAATTAAATCATTTCTAGGCTTAGCCGGATATTATAGGCGCTTTATCCCAAATTTCTCCAAGATTACCAAGCCTTTAACAAAACTACTACAAAAAGACATACCATTTCTCTTCGACAATGATTGTATAAATTCTTTTCAAAATTTGAAACAAACATTAACGACCACTCCGATATTAATCTACCCTAACTTTGATGAACCTTTCGTTCTAAGCACTGATGCGAGCGCATTTGCCGTCGGCTCAGTGCTGAGCCAGGGGCCTATTGGCAAAGATTTACCCATTGCCTATGCTTCTAGAACCTTGTGCAGTGCAGAAACTAAATATTCAACGATTGAACGCGAGCTTTTATCGATAGTATGGAGTGTAAAGCACTTTAGACCATATCTGTATGGTAGAAAGTTCAAGCATGTCACCGACCACAGACCACTCACTTGGCTATTCTCTATAAAAGATCCAGGAAGTAGACTTGCCCGTTGACGACTCAAATTAGAAGAGTACGACTACGAAATAATTTATGAACCTGGCAAAATCAATAAGAACGCGGACGCACTTTCCAGAATCAAAATTAATCATTTTTCCGAATGTTCCAAATTCTATTCAAAGGTTCTAGCCGCGAATGACGAAGAGTCAGACGACGAGTCAGACGACGACGAAAACCCAGACGATAACAACGCAGTCACTAACGAACAAATTTCGCGAGAATTTGAAACTTTCACCAACCTATATAAAACAACATCTTTAATTGACTATTCGAAAATCAAAGCCTCGAACAAACAACTTTTGTATCGAGAACATAAAGATATTATAACCTTTTTCCAACAAAACAACTTACAAGATCTACATCACAAAATTATCGAGGACATATTCGAGGAAAACCCCGAATTTCATAACAATAAAATCAATATTGTATCGAGCAAAACAGTCAGACATAGGAGATATTTTATCATCCCTCTACCTTTTGATATCGAATCTGTAATTGAACATCTATTTTTGGTATTATTTAAAAATCAAGATGTTTTAGACCTTTCTAAGACATACTTTGTCGAAAATAACCTAGACCTCCCCATACTCGAAATTCTATCATTCATTTTTGCAGAAAGAGACTTAAAAGTAGTAATTTGTCAAGATATCGTCAGAACTGCCGACGAAGATGAAATTCCAATTATATTGGAGCAAAATCATTTTGGTAAAAATAATCTACACCGCGGAATAAATGAAACGATTCGAAGAATTAGAGAAAAATACACTTGGCAAGGTCTAACTAAAGACGTTGAAAATTTTATAAAAAATTGCGAAACTTGCCAAAAGACTAAAGTATGCCGGAAAAACCTTAATAACCCTCTAGTAGTCACAGAAACCTCAAGAACACCATTCGAAAGAATTAATATCGATCTGTTTGAATTCCCAACTCGAAATTACGCGTTAACTATTCGTGATGAGTTAACTAAATTCACACAAGCCTATGCAGTCCCGGACAAATCCGCAAAATCCGTAGTAAATACCTTGTTGTTATACTTTCAACATTACGGTACCCCGTTAAGAATCCATTGCGATTACGGTGGCGAATTTGACAAGCGTTTGCTCAAAGATCTCTGCACCCTCTACGACATAAAATTAACTTATTCAAGCGTAGGACATCCCCAATCGAACGGATCAATAGAAAGATTTCATGCTACCTTAGCTGAAATGATAAGAATTCATAAAACTGAAAACCCGAACGAACATCCGTTCACGATTTTACCATATGCAGTAATATGTTATAACAATTCGGTAAATAAAACACACGGTTTCACCCCATATGAACTTATCTTTGGTCATACGTCCAACAGACCACCTGAAACTTTATATAACCAAAAAGAGTTAATAACCAAATACGTTAGAGATTTAAACAACAGAATATCCCACTACTATAAAATAGCCCGTAGTCGAACACAATCTCAAAAAGAGAAAGCAAAAGTTCGTTTCGACAGAAGTGTTCCCCAAAAACGATCTGAGTACAAAATAGGTGACTTAGTTTATGTAAAAGAATCACAAATTAAGAACAAACTACAAAACAAATTTAACGGTCCCTTTAAAATAAAAGAAATTTTTCAAAATTCTGCTACCCTATTAAATCTCGAAACAAAACAAGAAACTAAAGTAAATTTTGATAGAATGAAACCATATACTGAAAATTAAATTTATTTTCAGGTTTCTCCTGCTGTTCGGATCAGCACTTTGTCAATACAAAATTACCCCGATCAATAACACTGTTGGTGTATACTATCACCAAGACACGGACATCGTGGTGACAAATGACAAATGGACTCTGCTAGTGCATAAAAATATTTCATCCCTCAAACTAGCTTTTGACAAAAATCAAAATAATTTAGATAGAATCTTGAACACCCTCGATGGTGCTGACCAAAAATCAATCCTGTTTAGAAGCGAAGTCAAAACAGAGTTTAACCTTTTAATGCAAATAGCTAGTTCAATAAAAACGAAATTTGACGAAGTCTTTTCAGACACAAAGAGATATAAACGCGGAATACTTAACGGTTTCGGAACAATATTCAAATCAATTACCGGAAACTTAGACGCCGAAGATGGCGAGTACTACACTAACTGTATAAATAAATTAAATAATGACGAACATCAATTAGAAAACTTAATCAAAAATCAAATCTCAGTTACAACTTCTGTTATCAAAAATTTCAACTCAACTATACAAAAATTACAAATTGATGAGGAAACATTTAACAAAGATATCAAAGAAATCGAGCACACGATTCAAACCATGACTCAAACGATCCAAGCTGCCGAAATAAAACTAAAATTTCTATACATTTCCGAACAACTAATGGCCAGCTATTTGTATATCGAAGACAATCTAAACGATATTTTAAATTCAATAACATTCGCCGGATTAGGGATTATTCATTCATCAATCATAACACCTGATCACTTAGTAACGGCGTTACAAGAGATTTCACAGAGTTTGCGAAGGAACAATTTACCTCTTCCAATTAAACTATCAGCAGTTGCTCAATATCTGGATATTATTGAACTAAAAGCTTTTCAACTAGATTCTAACTTAATATTTGTTTTAACAATACCTCTCATTGAACCTCAAAATTACAACACCTTTCGTCTGTACCCTATACCTATACTTGATAACAGAACTGGTCTACATCACTTTTTATCTATTTCACAAAAATTTATCGCGAGAGACGATGATTCTTTAATGTACATACCTATACAAAATTTGAAAGAATGCAAACCACTTTATTTTGGAACCAAACTATGTTCGAACCTGTTTGCATATCCTATCGACCAAAATGCCATTTGTGAGGCTAGAATATTAAAACCATTGCCGAAACTCCCAGAAAATTGTCAAACTTCCTTCATCATTAGTCAAGGATACAACGTCCAAGAACTTGAAGACAACACATGGCTAGTAATTAATTCCGAACCACTTCACATTACCATCAACTGCCCGAAGAGAGAATCCATAACAGAGCTAATTAACAAAAATTCCATCATAAAACTACAACCAGGATGTTACGCCTATGCAGGCATTACTCGAATACAAGCCAGTGCTAAAGACTTTTCCGAAATTAAGGACAATTCACATCCAATCCAAATTCCTTTTGAATGCTGCAATCACATGCCCGACAAAATCGAAATTCCAAAATTAAAACCGCTTAAATTAAACAGTCTCGACGTAGAAGATTTAGATATTGCTAAAAACAAACTAGAGCAATATTCCAAAGACCTAGATGACCTCATAAACGAACCTTTTGTGACCAAACATGTATCTTGGTTCACATCATAATCACTCTCATCATCCTATTAGTTCTACTTTACATAACTTGTAAATGCAGAAGAAGAAGATGTGGAGCATTGCGAATCCAACCCTCAACGGATAACCCTCCTTCACCTCCTTCAGAGCGAAGCAGAGTATTTACCAAATTTCCTAGACTGATCCCTCCAAGAAAGCGACCCGGTATTAGACCTCAAGAAGAAGAGGACATCGAGTTAACATAGACTTTCATGTGGAGTTTTACCCTTGTCTATTAATTTAGACTATTGTATTTTATCCTTATTACATTATGTAATGTTTTATTATCGCTTACCAATTTTAACTTTTACATTATTTTATTATTTTGCTTTGTATTCATTCAACATTGTTTCAATTTATTTTTGCATTATATTCATTTAACGTTTTAACAATTTTCAAAAGTTGCTGCATAACATAAACTTTTTTATTAAGGGGGAAGTTGTTATATAATATTACACGCTATCTTATTGCGACTTAGCCATAATAAACCTTCACAGGTATATCGTATTTCACGATAACCGCTTCTCTTATTAATTGCTTATCTTCAAGATATCATATTACACCTTTGTTTCTCATAACTTGTGCAGACTGCAGAACTGCAATTCCTTTGTTATATATTTTGCTTACTCAGGTTCTGTATGTTATAAATATGACTAAACACGCTTTGTTGAATCAGTTATTAAACTCTTAGAATGAAACAATTATTAATTATTATTATATTCCCTCTCCAAGAGCCAACGTTGGCTCCATTTAAGTAAATAAATCTTTTTAAAAAGTCACTCATGTAAACCGTGATCTAACACACACACATATATATATATATATATATATATATATATATATATATATATATATATATATATATATATATATATATATAAAATATAAAAAATATTTAAAATAGGTACAGTGTGTACATATACACTTAAGTAAAAATTACAGTAATATAATAATTAATAAAATAAAATAGAACAAACAAAAATTAAAAAAATCATTACAAATTGTCCTTAAGATATTCTCTTAGAGAGTAATACGATTTTTCTAACAGCAAGCATTTTATAACTATTTCCATTTAGCAACTTGTAACTATTGGGTAATTTGTTGTAAACAGTTATTGCTAGATATTTTGGACTCTTTTTATATATTACTAGATTATGTAAAGGTACTTCTAAGGTTAAATTATTTCTGGTTTTGTAAGAGTGATTTCTATTTAAGGTACTGAAACTACTTAATTCCGACTTGGCATAGAGCAGCAGCTGATAAATTAAAATACATGGAAGAGGTAGCACTCCTAATTCTTTAAACATTTCCCGACAGCTAGTTCTTTTGCTTACTCCCTTGATGTACCTAATTGCATTTTTCTGTAGCCGGAAAACCCTTATACTTTCATGAGAAATGCCCCATGCTATTATTCCATAGGATATCACCGAGTGAAAATGCGCAAAATAATACATTAACAATATCTGTCTATCAATCACTTTTCGCAGCTGATTTATTACATAACATGCTGGTGCAACTCTTTTGCATATTTTCTCGATATGGGAACTCCAAGAACAATTGTCTGATATATGAATTCCTAGGAATTTTGTGACATTTTCTTGTTTAATAGAGCCACTGTTTGTTCTAATTAACAGGCTATGATCGAGTGTTTTTCTGGATAGGTTAAATCTTAAAACTAATGATTTCTTGTTATTTAATATTAGCCTATTTTGTGTAAACCAGGTATCAGCTTCCTGAAGTTGTAAGTTGGCTTTCTTAGCCAGAGAAAACATATTTCCTTCACTCACTAGGATGGTAGTGTCATCAGCATACATGATGGAGTTTTGTACGCAGAAGTCATTTACATAGATAATATATAATAGTGGGCCTAGAATAGATCCCTGTGGTACTCCAATGGAAGATGATAACATTTTGGATTTATGACTGTCTATTTCTACATAATGCCTCCTGTTTTGAAGGTAACTAGTAAACCACATTAGCGGCATTCCACGTACACCGTACTTTTCAAGTTTATTTAAGAGGATTTTATGATCTACAAGGTCAAATGCTTTACTTAAGTCAAGGAAGATACCTACTGTTTTTTTCTTCTCATCCAGATTTTTATATAATGTATTAAGAAGTTCGGTAATAGCATTTATAGTTGACAATCCTCTACGAAAACCAAATTGAAAAGGGCTAAATAATTTATATTTATCAAAATAACTTAAAATACATTGAAATTTTTGAAATGTATAAATGTGTGTTGTAGTAGGCCCTTAAAATGTGTGTTCTAATTGATGCACTGGTTGGTGGGAAGTCTTCCATAGAAATGTTTTCCCATATGTGTAAAAAACATTCGTAATTCATCCGTTGTTTTGCAAACTGATCCCTTTTTTAAAACTTGTACGAGATATTTTTCTGCTAATTGTCTGCTCCATTACTTCACTCGCAAGAATTCCGAAGTTTGTGAGAAATGCTTCGGGTGTACTTGCCATTCCAGCATGTTTTGTACCTTCTTTGCTAGTGCAGTCTGACCTAGTTAGAAAGTATAAAGCAGGAAGTACATGGGATATTGCAATTCGTTCAGCCATTATATGAACGGGAACTTGGTGCGTCGTAGCTCCAACAGCTAGATGAATCCACAGTTCCTTTAATCCACGATTCTTGAAGGTAGTCCAATGATATAATAGAAGAACCATAATATCTGCATCACTCAATAATACCATCACCTCTGTTTCATGTTTAATATGGGGCATAATACAGAGATCTACCTCCTCTAACATGGCAAATTGTAGTTCTTCGTGGAATTTTTTTAAAGTGTTTTGCTGTATGGACGGACATGCATGTGGTTGGGTTAAGAAAAGATGTTGCACTACAGAAGATCTGCATATTTGGCCATATATTGCTGCATTTCTCTAGTAGATACGATTTGAAAGTCTTGAAGTTTGACTTTGTTGGAACTACAAGACCAAAATTTGTCTTTTTGTACAGGAATAGGTGTTGTATTTTTAATGGAGTGAAAGTTGATTGATTCACATGTTCCACGACGAATTCGTTCGAAACTTTTGGCGACTTATCGAAGTAAGAATCAAATATGAAAATTCTTGCTGCTGTATTTGCTATAATATTTTTCATATATGAACAGACACCCACCCAGAAATCTCCAAATGTTTTCAAATCTTTCAGAGAAATCTTTCTAGTGCAAGCCATGAAATTCACAATATTACAATTTGCAAGATTTGATAAGTTTGCTGAACTGCCATCTGTTTCGGTTAATACCTTTTCAAGTTCTGAGGACAGTGTCCTCTTGTTTGTTTTCTGTCTGTTTTCATTGAAAAGGAAAAAATTGTCAACGATCTCATATTTTAACAGTTCATTAATATAGGGTAACCTCTTTCTCTAGCTAGTTGAATAGTGCGTTGAGTCATAGCTTGTTTTTTTAGGTGTCTTGGTTTTTACAGTCTGTTTTTCTGTGAGGATGAATTAATGACTTTATTGATTTGTTAGGATAATACCTAATATACAGTGATATTTTTTTTTACAATTAATATCAAGCAATAATAATTATTCAAATCTTAATTCTAATTATAAACTAAAAAAGAACAGTAAGAAAATATGAATGCTAGTAATAGGTGGCAAATTCGTCCTATGGATATTATCTGAAATATTAGCTTTCTTATTATCAATGAATCTGGCTTTCCTAAATGTTTCATACGCTTCATTTCCTATAGTGAAAACCTGAAGTAACTTATTTTTCACTAATAAATATTTGACATAATAGATATCGTTTCAGTCTTATATATTTCAATTTTTGTTAAAATGTTTATCTAATATCTTCAACGTGTTCAGCATCTTTAAAAACATATAAAATGTCACCTAACATGCTTATGCAGTGCATTTTCAATAAGCATCAAAGATGGCGTCCATGTTCCAAAATGGCCACTCGCACAGACCATCACTTCTTTTCAATCACTACACGATTACCAACAATACCCAAATGGGTGAATCTCCGGTAAATGAATGACATACAGAAGCATTCTCAGCTAATGGACTAAAAATAAATCTCGAAATAAATTATGAATAAAACTACATGGGTCCAAATACAATCTGCCATTTTTTTTCTGCAGTTTATGTTTACGATGAGGTTAAAGCGCCATTCTTGCTTTTTCGATATCGATGTCGTACAGCCTTCCCACTCTTGTTTTAAAGGTGTCTTTATTTTAAGTGAGACACTGTGTATTTAAGGAAATGTACAGATTTCGACAAAATATTACGTTAGTAAATACGTCGAGTGTTGTAAAATAAAGATTTTTTTGTGACTATGATTTATCAGCTCCACGGTAAACCGCTTGTTATATGTCAAAAGCAAGCTTGGTTATTTCATTTCTGGACTTAAGTTATTGTCATTGCCAAAGGTAGGCATCAAGCATTTCACGTTGGTGTAAAGAGGGCAGCTCCTAAGGATGTTTTCCTTCCAATATTTTGGCTTCTTTCTGCGCCACCGGGTAAGCGCGTTAGAAGGCATTCTAAAAGATCAGTTTTACTCAAGATGGTTGACCAAACACGTTGGTAAAGGACCCCGGAACAAAACCCATGAAAATGTTGATTCGGTGGAATCGGCTGACATTTTGATATTTTGTAGTTTAAGTAATGCTGATCAAAAGTTCTTATTGCATCGAGCCAATCCTATGGACAATTTTTGAGATGCAGCTTGTCAAAGTTAGGTAATTTGCGTCATTTTAGACATTCAAGAACTTTTTACTCTTAAACTATTAACTTTAGCAAAAAATTGCAAGGGTTGAAATATTTTTGTTCAAGACCAATAAAGCTCAAGAATTTTTTTCAGAATTCTTTTATCAATTTTTAGGTTAGGTAAAATATATATGTCATATTTTGGCATGCTTCGGTGGGATTGGCTGAAACTTTGCTATTTTGCAGTTGATGTCATGCTGTTCAAAAATTCCTATTGCACTGAGTCGATCCTATGAGTGGTTTTCGCTCCAGGAGTGCTTGAAGGTATTAACAACGAGGTAGCGGGTAATCTATATGTATGTGTTTATGAATGGCTTCCAGCAAGTTTGTGTACTGCGTGCATGCGTTTGTGTATATGTATGTGTCAGTGTATACAGGGTTATCCAGAAATATCGATGACAAACTTCTGGTGCAGATTCTACATGCAAAAATATACCTTGAGCTACGGCCCTTTGAAAATAGCACCCAAAAACTGATAATTATTTTATATTTCAGAAACCTTCTGATTTACAGGGACGTGACTTTACACATATATTAACAATAATACAAGCTTATTTTTACTTCCACATCCAGTGGAAGTATAGTAACGACAAAAAAATTAAAAAAAATTTTTTTTGTTCGAATAGGCTTAGAATGTCATATATGTACTTTAACGAGATCTAGAACTAGATTATATTTTCATCTTGTTCCGTCGAAGGGTTGGGGGGTAAATTGGGGTAAATTTGGAGTAAATAGGTAAATCAAGCAGGTAAGAGTTCATAAAATTGATATTTAGTATAGACAAGAGAAGCTAAGGTCTCAAAAAAAATTTTGGCATTAGCCACCCCCATTACCACCCCCACCCCATTATTAAAGGGGATGAAAAAAAAAAGTGATTTAGTGTGTGTACAAGAACCAGAAACCTCAAAGTATTTTTTTACTTTATCCACCCCCTACTCCCACCCCCTGTCAGCACCCCCACCCCACTACCGATGTGGGGTATCGTTTTATGGGTTTTTGGGGTAGAGGATTTCAAATATTATATTATTAAAGTTCCATAAACAATTCTTTCCAGATTCAAAATTTTTTCGTTGTGTGACTTGGATAGAAAATCCAGATGTGGAAATAGTGATTCCTTGGGCAGCGGTTTACATTATATTACATTACATTTTTTGTGCACGTACACAAACACGCTGGAAGCCATTCATAAATTACCCAATAACTCGTTGTTAGGACCTTCAAGCACTCCTGGAGCGAAAACCACTCATAGGATAGACTCAGTGCAATAGGAATTTTTGATCAGCATGACTTTAGCTACAAAATAGCAAAGTTTCAGCCAATCCCACCGAAGCATGCCGAAATATGACATATACAGTGTGACCCACTTAAGATCGCAACACCCCTGTATACCTGTTAATTGATGCTTGATTAACTTCAAATTTTGGTGGTAAGAAAAGATCGATAAGGTGATTCTTTGAACTTGGTAATATGTGATATATGTCAGTAGCGTGCGATTTTAAGGGGGTTTCAAAAGCCGATTTTTCAAAAAAAGTATTAGGGATTTTTTTAGAAAAAAAATACTAAGGTATTCTTAATCAGCATCTTTAGAAACCCCTTTGTACAAGATTGCATCGTAATGGGTACAAAGGTGTTTGAGATAGTGGCTGTCAAAAATACAATTTTTTCAACCAAAACTAATTTTTATTTGTAAAACGGATTCCCAGATCAAAAAAATCTATTCTTCATTTTTTGTTCAGAATAATGCATTGTACTAGACTAAATTGATTTTATTAACAAAATAAGAAAAAAAAAGTATACAGAGGTGTTGCGATCTTAAGTGGGTCACACCGTATACTTTTTTTTCTTATTTTGTTAACAAAGTCAGTTGAGTCTAGTACAATGTATTAGTCTGAACAAAAAATGAAGAATAGATTTTTTTGATTTGGGAATCCGTTTTACAAATAAAAATTCGTTTTGGTTGAAAAAATTGTATTTTTGACAGCCACTATCTCAAACACCTTTGTACCCACCACGATGTAATCTTGTACAAAGAGGTTTCTAAAGGTGCTGATTAAGAATACCTTAGTATTTTTTTTCTAAAAAAATCCCTAATACTCTTTTTTGAAAAATCGGCTTTTGAAACCCCCTTAAAATCGCACGCTACTGACATATATCACATATTACCAAGTTCAAAGAATCACCTTATCGATCTTTTCTTACCACCAAAATTTGAAGTTAATCAAGCATCAATTAACGGGTATACAGGGGTGTTGCGATCTTAAGTGGGTCACACTGTATATATTTTACCTAACCTAAAAATTGATTAAAAAATTCTGAAAAAAAGTCTTAAGCTTTATTGGACTATAACAAAAATATTTCGACTCTTGCAATTTTTGCTAAAGTTAATAGTTTAAAAGTAAAAAGTTCTTGAATGTCTAAAATAACGCAAATTACCTAACTTTGACAGGCTGTATCTCAAAAACTGTCCATAGGATTGGCTCGATGTGATTAGAACATTTGATCAGCATGAATTGAACTACAAAATACCAAAATTTCAGCCGATTCCACCGAATGAACATTTTCATGGGTTTTGTTCCGGGGTCCTTTCTCTGGTGAAAATTTTCTATTTAATTGCCGTTTATAGGCTTTCCATTTAATTTATTTATATGGGATTTTAGAAGTTCACTAATTTGTGCGTGCATTATGGATATTTTGAATGCCGCACAATGTTCGTTTTGACGGATTTTTAAGAAATTGTAAGTAGCATTTTTTTTTTGTTAACATATGGAGCACGTGTTTCACTAACATATTTTCCTGGTATTGTAGAAAGCTATTTTGTCTTGACTATATTCAAATGGTTTGATATTTTGGATCACCTATTCAACGTATTTTCCTGGTATTATAGAAAGCCATTTTGTCTTGATTATATCCAAATGGTTTGATATTTTGGATCACCGATTCGAACCGCTCTCCAGCCTTGAGTAAGTTAATAAAGTTGATTTTTAACTTTTTATATATGTACTTATATACCTGTATTTTTTCAGGGCTCTCAATTTTAATTGCAGTTTTTCCATTTCGATTTAAATTTCAAATTTTACCTTTTTACGTTTACCTATTCAACTTTACCTTATTTCCATTTCATTTATACCTCATTTTATTCGATTTTACATCGTCTATTCCAACGATGTTAGATGAAAGTTCCATTACCTTCTTGGGTATGGACTTTCTCTAGTTTATGCGTGGCTTCAACCATTTACGTACAGGGTTTCAGCACTTGCTCCTGTACACCACTTGTGGTCCCTGGATTGATAACAACGATGACTTTACGCATTATCTTGGATTATGAATTGGATTTCTTTTGGATAACCGGAACATACGTGGAAGTTTCTCTACGAGGGACAAGGATCTGTCCGAAAAGCAGTTTTGCCATACAGGTTTTTATGTAACATATAAGTGCTTATGGACTTAACCGATTCAACGATCAATATTTAGATATTAGTACATATTTTGTTTTATTTTCGTTTGGCTATTCAAAAATCATTTTAATACATTTATTGCGCCAATCATTAAATTAAGCAACTCTTATTACATTTACAAATTTAAGTACCCTTTTTCTGGCTAACGCCAAAGTAATTTAAAGTTTTATGTATCGTCCAGAATTTATATTGTAAATAAGATTATTATTATGGGGAGGTGTTATTGTTAATATCAATTATTAAGTTTAGAGTCAAATTTATGAGGTAATTTACGGGTTTTTTCTTTTAATCGGCAAGACATTTTGTTTGCGATTAACAGGGCCAGTCTTTTATCATAATTTAACTGGTTTGTTATAAATATAGAGTTTTCTCTTAACTGGCAAAATATTTTGTTGCGATTAACATGGCCAGTCATTTATCATTATTTAACTGGTTAGTTATACATATAAGGTTTCTCTTTTAACTGGCAAAACATTTTGTTGTGATTAACAGGGCCAGTCTTTTATCATTATTAAACTGGGTTGTTATACACACAGGGTGATGTGTTAGGTAGACTAAATGTACATTTACTAATAACACAGGCACACAAAAAAAAATGTCGAGTGCTAGAAGGCAGACCTATGTACTCCCATTCATTTCGACCCGCTGAACAAGAATCCGATGTCCGTTTTGCCGGATTGGCTCTTGCATTTTTCCTAACCTCAAAAAACACCCTGAGACTGCCCGAAAATTCTCAAGCAAGTAAATAAAAAGCTCAAATGAGCTGACCACCATTTCGTACGTATCTTGGGGTGCTGAAACCGAATCTGAGGTCAGAATTGGCCGATCAGTTAAGAATTTTGACGTAACCTCAAAAAACACCTAAAAAATGCTCGAACAATCCCAAACAAGTAAATAAAAAGCTTACATGAACTGATCACTATATCTATACGCAATTTGGGGCACTAAAACCGAATCCAAGGTCAGAATTTATGCGCGTCGATCGAATATCTTGTAAAATCCATATTTAGGATGAAAACGTTCCTAAAAATGACTGAATCATAGCCCGAAATTGACTTTGCTCTATATAATATATGAACATATAATTTCCGACGTATTTTCACGAGCTGAACACAATAGTGAGAATTAAAGCGCAATCTACAAACTTCATAGAGAAATATTATTCCAGCATATATTGTCATCAACCCTAGTGAGCAGAGATGGATAACTTTTAAATTTTTAAGTATCTAAAGGAAAATATTACTGAATAGTGACATTTTTAGGAAAAATTTTTCGCACAAAGTTTGCTTTGTTGAGAGAGGAATATCGTTTGGATTTAACATTTACTTACACCCTCTCTTGATGATTTTTTACTTTTTTTTCTTAGAGAGGAATATCGTTTGGACTAGGTAAAGTCCAAACGATATTCCTCTCTCAACGGAGCAAACTTTGTTGGAAAAATTTTTCCTAAAAATGTCACTGCTCAGTAATATTTTCCTTTAGATACTTGAAAATTTAATTACCCACCTCCGCTTACTAGGGTTGATGAGAATATATGCTGAAATGATATTTCTCTATGAAGTTTGCAGATTGCGTTTTAATTCTGACTACGGTATTGTGTTCAGCTCTTGAAAATCCGCCGGAAATTATATGTTCAGACATTATGTAGAGCAAAGTCAATTTCGGGCTATGATTTAGTCATTATTGGGTACGTTTTCACCCTAAATATGGATTTTACAAGATATTCGATCGGCGCGCATAAATTTTTACCTTGGATTCGGTTTCAATGCCCCAAATTACGTATAGATATAGTGATCAGTTCATGTAAGCTTTTTATTTACTTGTTTGGGATTTTTCGGGTATTTTTTAGGTGTTTTTGAGGTTATGTCCTAACTGATCGGCTAATTTTGACCTCATATTCAGTTTCAGCGCCCCAAATTACCTATGCAAATGGTGGTCAGCTCATTTAAGCTTTCTATTTACTTGTTTGAGATTTTTCGGGCAGTCTTAGGGTGTTTTTTGGGGTTAGGCAACATGCAAGAGCTAATCCGGCAAAACGGACATCGGGTCCGTGTTCAGCGGATCGAAATAAATGGGAAAAATAGGTCTGCCTTCTAGCACTCGACATTTTTTTTCTTTTGTGTCCCTGTGTTATTAGATAAGGTCAGAATTTGTGAACCTTCCGTGATATCACGTACGGTAAAGAAAAGCTAATTAATACTAAACATTTTTGATACTATTATTTTAGTAGGTAATCTTACGGCTGTCTGCTTAATGCATATTTCTATCACCTGAATACATGGCACTAAATATTTGAATAAACCTATTGCCCATAGTTTGATTGAAGAAGTAACACCCCATGATAAAACTTACCCTTGTATTTAATGCCTCATTTTGGAATTTGGGTACCCTTAACAATTTTGGGAGCCTTCTAGCTAGGTTGCAGTTTTGTTTTGCTAGTGGCGCCCTGTATGCATATATTTGTAGTTCTGATACTTGTTATATTTTTTTGGTAGTGTCAACCTTTCGGCACACATGTTGCGAGCCTCTGCAGCTCAAACACTATCACCCTGCTAAAATTTATCATTATTTTTTTTTGTTATTTTGTCAATTTTGGCTATTGACCAAAAGGCTCGTGGCATAGATAGATAGAATTATTCAGGTACCTAATTAATTTATTTATTAATTATCGATTTTGGCTGGGGAATATATTTCGTAAACTACAACACATAGGAAGAAAATGAATATAGACATTCTTGTAGGAAATTTAATAATGTTTAATTTTGCATAGGTTACCTTTTTCCGTACGACGCATCGTTTTCGAGACATAAGCGAAGAATCGAAAAAAAGGAACCTATCCACCCTCCCCCCCTGAAACGGCGAGGCTAGGGGCGGGGACTTTTAGCTCCTAACTACCCCCAATACATTCCTGAAGGGGAAAATTATAGGGAACATGGAGGAGGGGATAATTTTCTCCCCACCTCCATGTTCCCTATAATCCCCTTTTGGGCATTCATTGATTGGACTAAGTGTATTTCATGCTGAGATATATGCCATTTTGCTGCGTGCAAGCGGAAACCTCAGGAGAGGTTTTGTAAATAAACACATTTATGTATGAAGTAACAGTTAGGCAGCTTTGAGGGTTCTTGCATCATACAAGGTGACCTCTAAGCTAGTGCTGAACTGTCGAAACATTCTGACTGAGCTGTGCGAACACAATTCAATTAAACTTATATTGGTGCCCGGACACAGCGGCGTCGAGGGCAACGAAGAAGCAAACCGTTTGGCGGATGAAGGAGCAAAAACTCCGTTCCCTGGCACGGAGCCGGTTTTCGTCTTCCAAGAAGCCTAATTCAATCAGAGCTGCAAGACTGGACTATGGCACAGTTTAAGAACTATTGGGCTCAAGCCCCCGGAATGAGGCAGTCGAGGCTCCATATAAAGGGCCTCTCGACTGACTATACCTTAAAGTGGCTGATCGTTCTCGACAGAGAACGATTGAGATGGGTGGTAAGCCTGATAACTAGACAGTGTCCTCTGAACAAACACCTGCATACAATGAGGTTGAAAGATGATCCTAGTTGTCAGATGTGTGGAGTGGAGGATGAAACCATAACTCATATTCTATGCCATTGTGCACCAATAGGTGCGTCAAGGTATAGGTACTTCGGAAGACAGTTTCTACAGCCGGAGGAACTACGGGATCTATCCTGGAAAGGGCTGCTCACCTTCGTGGGGAGCATCGGTCTTTTTTAGGGGATGCTAAATGTCGCGAATGTACAATGGGTTGATAGGCCTGAGCACTGCGGATCTTCGGATCTGCTCGTGTTTCTAATAATAACAAATAAAAGATATCTCAAGGTATCTATGGAATTCTCATTATGTGGAGCGTTACGTTAATTGCCAAAAACGTTCGAACTGCATTATTAGAAATTGATTCAGACGAACATTCTGGCATTTAAAAAAACTCTGCTGCATTTCTCAAGTCGGCATTTTTCTTCGGTGGAGAATTTGGATATTTGAAAGCAGCAGTTATTTGGCGCCAGGAACTGTAGTCCAGTCAATGAAAGAGTTGTAGAGAACATTTTGGAGGAGAGAATTTTTCTCTTCAGGAATGTGTTGGGAGTAGTCAGAAGGTAAACATACTAAAAGTTCCCGCCCCTAGCCTAGCCGCTTCAGGGGGAGAAGGGGTGGAAAGGTTCCTTTTTTCGATTCTTCGCTTATAACTCGGAAACGATGCGTCGTACGAAAAAAGGTAATCTATGCAAAATTAAACGTAATTAAATTTCCCACAAGAATGTTTATATTCATTTTCTTCCTATGTGTTATATTTTACGAGATATTCGCCAGCGAAAATCGATAATTAATAAAAAAAATCAATTGTATACCTTGAATATTTCTATTAAAGCGGTTTACCGTGGTCTGCTAATAAATCAGTCACAAAGCAATCTTTATTTTACAACACTGGACGTATTTACTAACGTAATATTTTGTCGAAATCTAGACATTTCCTTAAATATACAGTGTGACTCACTTAAAATGAAGATACCCTTATAACTTTTTCATTTTGTTTCCGATTTGAATCAAATTTTACTCAAGTATAGAACAAATTAGGATCTACTTATGACAAGAAAATCATTAATCTGCTATAAATGAAAAGCTACCTGCGGTACCAAAATATGATGAAAAAGATTAAAAATCATATTGATTTCTGATCTTACGAACGACGAATT
This sequence comes from Rutpela maculata, assembly GCA_936432065.2. Taxonomy (NCBI): domain Eukaryota; kingdom Metazoa; phylum Arthropoda; class Insecta; order Coleoptera; family Cerambycidae; genus Rutpela; species Rutpela maculata. Next base: position 217,907,654 of record OW386286.2, read on the forward strand.
TTACGGAGCCACCACAAATTGCGGAAACTGAGGACCCCCTTTGCTTATCTATGAGATATCCCCCATCAATAACCAAATCAAATTTTGGTGTATGTACATTTGTGGCGCCGATCGGATGCATTTTTTAGAATTTCTAACATTCAAAATCTTTTATTTTTTTCAGCATATTTTGGTACCGCAGGTGGCTTTGCCTTTATAGCAGATGAATTATTTTCTGGTCATAAGTAGATCCTAATTTGTTCTATACTTGAGTAAAATTGTATTCAAATCGGAAACAAAATGAACAAGTTATAAGGGTATCTTCATTTTAAGTGAGTCACACTGTATATTTAAGGAAATGTATAGATTTCGACAAAATATTACGTTAGTGAATACGTCCAGTGTTGTAAAATAAAGATAGTTTTGTGACTGTGATTTATTATCAGACCACGGTAAACCGCTGTGATAGAAATATACAAGGTACATAATTGATTTTTTTTTATTAATTATCGATTTTCGCTGGCGAACATCTCGTAAACTATAGCACATAGGAAGAAAATTAACATTCTTGTGGAAAATTTAATTACGTTTAATTTTGCATAGATTACCTTTTCCCATACGACGCATCGTTTCCGAGTTATAAGCGAAGAATCGAAAAAAGGAACCTTTCCACCCCCTCCCCCACTGAAGAGGCGGGGCTAGGGGCCAGGGCTTTTAGGATGTTTACCTCCTGACTACCTCCAACACATCCCTGAAGAGAAAAATTCTTCTCTCGAAAATGTTCTCTACAATCCCCTTTTATAGTTGCCGCGGTACGTGAAACGATGCTTCATTTAATAACACGCGATGCCACTTGGCATGGTGTTAGATTAGATGTTGGAAAATAAATTCCGAAGGGGAGCCACCCAAAATTTCCCTTAGGATTCAAAATGGCGGCCGATTTAAAAAATAACAGTCTTAAAATATAATAAATTTTATGGTACCGTATTATTTCGAGTTTGGTATCGTTTTTGACTATTTTTGAGTTGAGGATCAAGATACCTAAATTTGATTTGCCATATTACAAAAAAACAGGGACGGTTCCAGTGAATTTATCTAAATTTTATATAATTTATTCACATGAATATTACGTTATTTTCTCGTATCAGATTTGTTATTTTAATTGAGTAAACTTAACGCGTATATAAAATATAAACTTAATGCTTGTCATTCAGCAACAGTTACAATTTTTTGTGAAGATTACAGGTACGGTACATGTATTTTGCGACGTTTCTTATTTAGTTCATTTGTCATCAGGATTATTTCGAAAAGGATTTCCAGCCCTATTTGTCAAGAGATATCTCCCGGCTTTCCTGTAGCCGAGTAGATCTAGTTTGGGATATGTATGCTGCTGATAGTTTAAATAGCACGCGGCAAACGAAGAGGTAATGGCATACGACGGTAGGTAACACCTAGTGCCAAATTACCACGTAATTGGCCAGACTTTCTCAGAAATGCCAGAAAAAAGAAGAACTTTTTCATCTTCTTGCTAATTACGCTCTAAAGAATTTCGGTACAGTTCAAGTTTTGACAAACGTCAACAGTAAAATTGTATGGTCTATGACTGAAGGAACATCTATAGCTGATGCATCATGTGAGAAAATGGAAGAGACTGATGGTCGTCTGATCTTGCATGTACATGATATGGCACGCCACAGGGCTAAAAGGGTCCTTTTGTGTACAACAGACTCATACGTAGTTGGGCTAGCCATTTCATTTTTTCATACATTGAAGTCTCGCGGGTTAACCGAACTATGGATCCAATTCGGCGTCGGAAAAAACATGAGACATCTTGCAATACATCGTATTGCCGGGGAACTGAGGGACGGGAAGGCAGTCGCCCTTCGTGGATTTCATGCTTTTACCGGTTGCGACACAGTGTCGGCATTCAATATGAAAGGCAAGCGGTCAGCTTGGAATATATGGAAAACTTTTCTCGAGGTCACTTCTGCCTTTACTGCAATTTCTAAACCTCTACCAGCATTAGAAGAGAATGTGACTATGATTATGTACGGTGCAGATATTCACCTAGGCACTATAAATGAGGCAAGAAAAGTATTATTTACAATCAAGAGTAGACCACTGCCTTCTCTGCCGCCTACTGCAGATGCACTAAAGCTGCATACACTTTGTGCGGCTTATCAAGCCGCGACCATATATGGGGTCAAGCAGCCAATGTTATTGAAGAATTACCATCTCCAGTTAACTGGAAGACAAAGTGTGGACTCCACAATGGACTAGTCAACCTGACATATTATGGGAAGCCTGTAGGGAACTATTAAAGTGCGGGTGTAAGCAGGGCTGCACTAATAGATGCAATTGCGCTTCGGTAGGCATTCTTTGCACATTAATGTGCACTACATGCCGTGGTCAGTGCATTAATTCTAAGTAAGATAATTAAATACTGTGTCAGGACATGATATTACATTTACAATTTAACTTAACGTAAATGATGAAAAAGTTTTGAATTTATTTTCAATATTAAAAAAAAATGAATAAATAATTTATTTATTATTCCTACAATTTATGTCTTTCATTTATTTTGACTTCATGTCGTGTTCCACAAGCCGAAAATATTCGAAAATGATACCAAACGCGAAAAAATGCGGTAATATATAAGATGTATGTGTTTCGGGGTACTATTATTTAAAAGAGCGCCATTTTGATTTCTAAGGGAAATTTTTTGTGGCTCCCCATCGGAAATCATTCTCGTATGTTATAACTATAGATTGTGCCAAGCGGCATCGCGTGTTCACAAAATGCAGTATAATTTTCGTCGTGTACCGCACCCACTATTGGGCATTCATTGATTGGACTACTGTGACGTTTTCCGTTATGATTTGTCCATCGAAATTAATAACTAACTGAAAGGTGCACTCGACTAGAGAAAGTGACACAGAGAGAGAAACTTGGTACACTATTCCATCCTTTTTTTCGGCATGTGTACAGACGGTTAAACCAATCAGAGGTTTCCTTCAACCAATCAGATCTTGTCAGAAAAAAACAGAATAGTGTACGCAAGTTTCTCTTTGCATAAAAATATGCTTCAGTGGTTTCGTATACCTAAAGCATTGAGTGCACTTTCCAACATGTTACTAATTTCGATGGATTTGTCAAATGTCAGTTTACTGCTTATTGTTTACAAGGTCTCAGTTACCAGTTATCAGTTATAAATTTCAAGTTTACCTTTTTGGAGTATATTCCTCACCTATGAGTTATGGGCTTTAAAGTATGCTACAGTATATTTAGACACCGAGTTTCTTTTATTTATATATCGATGAACATATAATCAATAGTTTTAAATATTTTCAGTTGTACTTTTAATATAACATGTATGTATCTACATATTATCATTTCAACTTCGTACGATCATATCTTCGAAACAGTTACTCCTACGAGAAAAAGTAATAGAAATAGAACTTTTTATGCAGCAATGGAGGATCAAACCATCACTCATATTATATGTGATTGTGCACCAATAGGAGCATCAAGAGAGAGCATCTGTCTTTTCTAGGGGATCTTAAATATCGCGTACAATGGGTCTATAGCAGAGATGGGTCAAGGAAACTTTCCATATTTGATAAAAGTCTGTAAAAGTCATGTAAATAATATAATTGTATGCATTTATTTGGTATCAGAATGAAACCTGCATCATCAGGAATCAGATTTCGTCATAAAATAGGCTATCAATATACCCAATGTTAGGTTAGAAGGAAAACTTCCTGGAAGCTTTTAGAGTTTTCAAAACGGAACGTTTCCAGGAAGTTTTCCATCTAACTTTTCATTGGGCATATTTATAGGCTATTTTATGGTGAAATCTGATTCGTGATGACGCAAGCTTCATTGTGATACCAAATAAGTGCATGCAATTATATTATTTACATGACTTACAAACTTTTATCAAATGTGGGAAATTTCCTCGACCTATCATCTCTGGTACTGCGGATCTTCGGATCTGCTCATGTTTCTAATAATAGCAAATACAAGATATCTCAAGGTATCATTATGTGGAGCGCTATGTTCATTGCCAAAAGCATTCAAACTCCATCATTAAAAATTGATTCAGACGAACATTCTATTATTTTAAAAAACTCTGCTGCATTTCTCAAGTCGACATTTTTCTTCAATAATTTTAATGCTTTATACTTATCTTTATAAAGCAAAGATGATGTATCACATCCAATAATTACGGGAAAAAATAAAATGTGATATTTACTTAATTTGTGAGAATCAAAACTTTTGAGGAATAATTTTTTGTTTCCATGTTTGCTTTTCCATGTTTTAGATAATAAATCTTTCTATCAGAAGGAGTTCGTGCAACTAACAGTACTCCTCTAGTGCAGTTTCAATAATGAGAATGTCAGCAACGCTTTGTGATTGTTTTACATTGATATTAACAGCTTGAAACTGTCTACACAACATGGAAATAAATCGACTTTTATCTTTTTTTATTAGAAAGAAAGTCTTTTTTATCTGCTAGAAATTTCGTCGATGTGAAATAAATTTTTTTTCAATTTAAGGTGTTTCAAAGTTTGTCGCCACTCGTCTACTTTGACAATTATCATCAAGCAAGTAAGAATTCATAAAATTGGGACATAGTATATTATGTACGAGGAGCCAATGTCTAAAATTGTTATTGGCATTAGCCACCCCCACTATCCGATTACTATCCCGATCCCATTATTAAAGGAGGTAAAAAATTAAAATTGTGATTTAGTGTGTGTATAAAACCAAAGCCTCCAAATTTTTTTTGGCATCAGCCACTTCCACTCCCGTTAAAACATGCTTCAGTGGTTTCGTACACCTAAAGCATTAAGTGAACGTTCCAGTATGTTGCTAATTTCGATGGATTTGTCAAATGTCAGTTTACTGTTTATTGTTTACAAGGTCTCAAGTTTATCAGTTATCAGTTTGAAGTATATTTCCTACCTATGACTTATTTATTCTACGCTCTAAAATATGCTACAGTATATTTAGACACCGAGTTTCTTTCCTTTATATATGTCGATGAACATATTATTATAATCAATAATTTTAAATATTTTCAGCTGTACTTTTCATATAACATGTATATATATGTACATATTATCATTTCAACTTCGCACTATATTAATTATTTTTTCGTAAAGCTAATAATTTCCGAGACATTTGCAAAAAACTATTTTTTTTACCTTTGACCTCTTGTAACATTTAAAGCTACAGTGAAATCTATGAAAACTTTTGATATTTTATTTAAAATGTCGAAAGCATGCTTCATACAAAAATTCGACTGGGTGGAAATTTTATTCACATTGGGAATTTTCTAATCTAATTTGACTGGATTATTAATACAACGTGACCCAAAAGTTTTTAAATGTCGTATATCTCTGAAATGTACTGTACCTGTTCGAGTTTTTTAATGTTTTCCTGGTATTTCTCAGTTTCACACTGCGCAGATTCTAATTTTTGTTGTAACATTTCAATGAATTCTGCACAGTGTTGATTGTTGTCTGACAGAATGGCGAATTTTCCATCTTTTTCATCATACGCTTCTTTTAACTTTTTATACAAATCATTTAATTCTCTATACTTCAGCGCTTGTTGTCTGAGGCCATATTTCAAAGTCTCGTTGTTTTTCTGCAACTCTTTTATAATATCTTCCTTGTCCTGAAGACACTTGCAAAATTTCTCTTTGCTTTGTTTCATCACTTTTGAAGATTTAATGGCTTGTTCGTGCAACAGTCCAACTTTCTTTTCGTAATCGCTCATGATATCTTTTGCTTTTTCAACATTTTTTGCCGATGCTTGTTGTAATTTCCTCTTTTGTATCAGCTCTCTCTTAAGCTGTTTATTTTCTGCCTTTAACTGCGTAATCATTTTTTGGGGATCATTTACATCATAGAAAATAGTCGTTTTCAGCCCATCCGTCTTACTGCCATGTATTCGACGTAGTTGACATTTTACCTTTTCTATTTCATCTTTCAGTTCTGTTACAGCTCCATCAGTACAGACAATGTGTTGGGCGATCTGAAAAATTTTTTCTAAAATTTGCAGGAAAATTTGGTGGATAACATGATTAGTTTAGTCAATAAAGGAGGTGTAGAGTGTGTGAGCAGGGACCCAGGGCGATTCCTTTAGAAAGTTGTTCAGGGTGCTTAGGGAGTGAATATACTGAAAGTCCTGACGTCTAGGAGGTGAGCCGGAGTGGGGGGCACAAAGAAAGTCCCACTTTTAGTTTTTTCGCTTATATCTCGCAGGGAAAAATTTTCTATACAATATGAAAGCTCATGAAATTCTTTACAACTTCCATTTTATTTATTTTTTTCGAATTCGCAGCCGTTTTCGAGTTACACGCTCCGGAAAAGTGAAAATTTTCGAAAAACAGATTTTTACCTGAAAAATAGAAAATTGTATTTTAAAGGTGATAAAAAAAAGTGACATATAAGGTAAGTAATTTTATTCGATTTCAATAATTCTCATTGTTCTCACTCTCAAGAACTTCTCATTGTTAAACTCTCAACTTTCTCTGGATTCATGTTTTCATCCTCTTTGGCCGTGAGGCTCCTGGCAAGGATGCCATGGACTCTCGTCCTCATCCTCAGTGTTGGGTGGTTCTTGCTGAAGGTGCTCTACGTCGTCTTCATCGTCATCCTCGTAGTAAACAGGCACACCGTTGAGGCATTTCCCTTGGCAGTGAAGGCACGTCGCAGAACAGTTCAGCATTGCTTTCCGGCATCTACATTTGCCACTATCACAATCCTTGGTGCAGCGGCAAAATATCGTTTTCAGTTGGACCTCCGATGCTGGTGGATCGTCTGTTGTAATTGGCACCAGAGTGTCTCCTACATGTTTTCACCCCCACTCTTGAGGGGGCAGCTCATTCCCGAGCCACTGCTGCACTTGGTGGTAGGTGCGCCGGGAATACTGTTTAGCTGCGCTCTCAGTTGGTGGGAGGGAGCTGATGTTAGGCTTAATATTTGCCACTGACCTCATGAACGACCGGAAGCGGTACTGGTTGAGGGAAGTCTGTCTTGCTGGTGCCCCATATCATTTGAGGAAGCAAATCTTCCTAGCCTCTTCAACCTCACCTTGAGTAGAGGAGGGGTTGTAAAAGATCACTGCCGCTTCCTTGATGATTTCTGACTTTAAGTACAATTTTGAGAAGTCCGCCTTGTTTTTCCTTAAAGTTGAAGAGGTAATAATCTGTTTTTCGAACATTTTCACTTTTCGGAGCGTGTAGCTCGAAAACGGTTGTGAATTCGAAAAAGTATATAAAATGAATGTTGTAGAGAATTTCATGAGCTTTCATTTGGAATATTTTTCCTACGACGCACCATTTTAGAGATATAAGCGAAAAAACCAAAAGTGGGACTTTCTTTGTGCCTCTCCCCCCTCCGGCTCACCTCCTAGACGTCAGGATTTTCAGTATGTTCACTCCCTAAGCACCCTGAACAACTTTCTAAAGGAATCGCTTAGGTTCCTGCTCACGCACTCTACACCACCCTTTGGGCCATTCGTTGACTGGACTAGATAACATTTATCTTGTATAAATATATTGGAGTCAAATTAAGTATCAAAATAGATGAATATGGAATTCACTGACTGTAGCAAGTTTATTGTTTTAATTTGTTGTAGGTACAATAAAAAATGTTATGATAAGTTTTGGATTAAATCGGTCCATTGTTTCTTGTACAATTTTTGTTTCTATATTAAGATTTTCTGCCATTTTCCTAATTATTTTCGGTCCTAGTAATCACATCGCAAAAATTAAAATTATTCGTAAAAAAATTGAATAAAACTCATTGAGTTAGAATATAAAACTAGACCCCCGTCAAAAGAATTTTTGATATAATGTTAATTTGTAAAAAAATAAAAACCACTAAAAATAGCCTTTTTTTGGATAATTTAAAAAATATAATGTAAAAATGCATCAGTTTTAACGACAGTTGTTGAAACTATGCCCTTTATTGAACAGGTCATTCCTGCCAAATTAAAAATAAAATAGATTTCCAATTTCATTTGCTTATTGTTTAAGTGCACCGACTCGTGGATTTTTTATCAAACCAAAAAACAGCAAACGAATTATGAAAATAGATAAAATATCTAACATTTTCATTTAGGGCCGAGAAACGTCAGTTTTTGCGCCTCAGTTGCATATAAATAAGCAAATTCATATCTCTTTTTACAACTTGAAATGATTTTCCTTCAATACTCATATTTTTATATCAGTTAACTGAAAACAATTCAGAAGCACAACCGTGAAGTGCAGCATTGATACGAGATGAACGAATCCCGAGAGAAATGGGACTGATAGAGAACCAAGGATGATGGACTTCTAGTCAAAAATACAAAAGAGCTCTCTCCGCTTTACGAAGTATACGTAGACGAAGCTGGGGAGTCATTACCGTGCGATGATAATGACCTTCAATCCACGGAACCAAACGGAAAGTCATTAAATAATACTAACGAATCTGGGCCATCGAAGCGATGTAAACGAATATAAATTGAATATGACCGGCTGTTTTTTGTGGATTAGACCTACTGGGATATCACGATAAAAAAAAAATCTAGGTGGTCTGGAAATGAATTTAAAAAACGAGAAAAAGTTGAATATTATAGAATAATTTATGAATGTTAATCAGATAATAGTATTATTAACAAATAATTGATGGTCATTCGTTTTCGCAAAACACTTGAAATCTTGTTCAAAACATTTCCGGAATAAACAGATTGTTAAATTTTGACAACGCTATAATTTTTAAACTATTAATCTTACAAAAATGATACTTTTCGGTATAGTCCACGAAAATTAGACATTTTAGAAGAAATAATTTATAAAGTAATAATATTTGAGATACGTACTCTATTATAGTCCAATCAAATAGGTCGAAAATTCAAAATTTTGAGGTAAATACTTGAATTTTTGATATAAGTTACTTTGAAGTATTTGAACACGATTAATGAAATAAATTTTTTTTTTCAACCCCCGAGAAGGGGTGAAAAAAATACAATAAAGTGTTTTTTCAAAATTACTCAAAATGTGTAAAAGCTAGTAAAAAAGGTTTCAAATAAAAAAACCGCTGCCCAAGAAATCACTACTTCCACATCCAGATTTTCTATCCAAGTCATTCACAACGAAAAAAATTTGTATGTGGAAATAATTGTTTATGGAACTTTAATAATATAATATTTGAAATCCTCTACCCCAAAAACCCATAAAACAATACCAACAATAAAGTAAAAAAATATTTTGAGGTTTCTGGTTCTTGTACACACACTAAATCACATTTTTTCTTCATCCCCTTTAATAATGGGGTGGGGGTAGTAATGGGGGTGGCTAATGCCAATTTTTTTTTTGAGACCTCAGCTTCTCTTGTCTATACAAAATATCAATTTTATGAACTCTTACCTGCTTGATTTACTTATTTACTCCAAATTTACCCCAATTTACCCCCCAACCCTTCGACGGAACAAGATGAAAATATAATCTAATTCTAGATCTCGTTAAAGTACATATGTGTACCAAATTTCAAGTCAATATCTCAAACGGTTCCAGATTAAACGTGCGCACAGAAAAAGTTACAGACCGACAGACAGACAAAAAATTTTTTTTCGCTCAAACTTGAAATCTCTACGTTTCATGACATTCTAAACCTATTTGAACAATAAAAATTTAAAAAAAATTTTTTGTCGTTACTATACTTCCACTGGATGTGGAAGTAATTGTAAAGCATGAAATTTTACATAAAAATGATCTTTTGACATTTTTGATATTATTAAAATTAACAGAACTAGAGTGCTTAGAAGTGAAGGTACAACTTTAAAAAAAAATATGTACAACTTTGTGCTGAAAAGTTAATGAATTTAATTTTTTTTTCCTATTTACTCAGAAAAATATAAACATTCGATTTTAAAAATTGTTAATAAAAAAGTTATAACAATTTTATTTTTTTATTTTCAATTAAAACCACTTTAAACGGTGAAGCGAATTTTTTTTATACCTACAATTAATTATTTTTTATTTATTTGCTTTTATCATGATTAGAGAATATTATTTAGGTATTATGCAAATCACAACTTACACACTTTTTTATTTATTATGAAAATACCTACTTTCTGTATATTGTTGCCCTAATCTGGGCACGCTAATATACTAGTTAGGTAAATACTTTAAAACACTTATTATTGGAGAACCAATCAAAACAACTACTCTCCTAGCTAATACTGACGAAGTATTGAATTACATGATAGGATTCCTGGCATTTTAAGGCAAAAAAATATATTGAAAATACTTAAATTATTTATTGAAATTCAGTCATTCACAACAATTATTATTGAACCTTACATTCTATTTCAACTCTAGAAAAGTTGTACAAGTTTTTTCGAACTCGTTAGTTCTCATCAGTAGAGTATAGAAACATTCATTCATTATTTACAAGCCTATTCTTGATTTATTTTTACAATTAATTATTTTTTATTTATTTGCTTTTATCATGATTAGAGAATATTATTTAGGTATTATGCAAATCACAACTTACACACTTTTTTATTTATTATGAAAATACCTACTTTCTGTATATTGTTGCCCTAATCTCCAATAATAAGTGTTTTAAAGTATTTACCTAACTAGTATATTAGCGTGCCCAGATTAGGGCAACAATATACAGAAAGTAGGTATTTTCATAATAAATAAAAAAGTGTGTAAGTTGTGATTTGCATAATACCTAAATAATATTCTCTAATCATGATAAAAGCAAATAAATAAAAAATAATTAATTGTAAAAATAAATCAAGAATAGGCTTGTAAATAATGAATGAATGTTTCTATACTCTACTGATGAGAACTAACGAGTTCGAAAAAACTTGTACAACTTTTCTAGAGTTGAAATAGAATGTAAGGTTCAATAATAATTGTTGTGAATGACTGAATTTCAATAAATAATTTAAGTATTTTCAATATATTTTTTTGCCTTAAAATGCCAGGAATCCTATCATGTAATTCAATACTTCGTCAGTATTAGCTAGGAGAGTAGTTGTTTTGATTGGTTCTCCAATAATAAGTGTTTTAAAGTATTTACCTAACTAGTATATTAGCGTGCCCAGATTAGGGCAACAATATACAGAAAGTAGGTATTTTCATAATAAATAAAAAAGTGTGTAAGTTGTGATTTGCATAATACCTAAATAATATTCTCTAATTTTTTTTATACCATTCTGTTCATCATTTAATATACTTTCCATTTGCTTTTGAAATTTTTTTCTACCCAGGCAGGTATGAATTTATTTACCTGTTTAAATTTTTTCCAAACCTACGACATAGCTCTTGTGATGTCACGATAACTGAAAAGAAATAAAGAATCCGTACGACAAAGATAAAATTGCTTCAGTTATCGTGACGTCACAAAAGCAGTGTCGTGGGTTTGGAAAAAATTTAAACAGGTAAATAAATTCATACCTGCCTGAAAATGATGGGTAAAAAAAAATTTCAAAAGCAAATGTTAATGATGAACAAAATGGTATATAAAAAAAAACGTTTCACCGTTTAAAGTGGTTTTAATTGAAAATAAAAAAATTAAAATTGTTATAAGTTTTTTGTTAACAATTTAAAAAAAATTCCATTTCTCTTAAACGAGAGTTTATATTTTTCTGAGTAAATGGAATTTTTTTTTTAATTCAGTAACTTTTCAGCACGCTATGATTTTTTAAAGTTGCACATATCATCCCTTAACTTCTAACCGCCTTAACTTTGTTAATTTTAATAATACCAAGAAAAGTCAAGAGATCATTTTTATGTAAAATTTCATGCTTTACAATTTTTATTTGAAACTTTTTTTACTAGCTTTTACACATTTTGAGATGCTCAGGATTGAATTTATAGAGCGGAATTCACTCTGTAAGATGCATGTATAGCGGGTTTTGACGCAAGTGATTTTTATTTGTTTCCCTTTTTTTTCCACAAGCTGTATTTTTCAATTTGAGCTCGCTTCCACACCACCACTCGGTGTGTTTTTAAGTGGTTTCCCCTGTAGGCATATTCCACTAAAATCGTGTCCAATTTTACTCATTATAGACGAACTCTTCTTCAAATTCGGAATTTAAACATCCTTGCCCATAGCAATTAGAGCACATTGTTGAGCAGCGCAATCCAATCCTAACACAGCTGCATCATTTTCCGCAACCCTTTTTGCAGCTGCAGGATATTAGCTGTATGGTGGAAATTGGTGCTGGTAACTCGGTGGTATCAATGGGTTGCCTACTTTCTTCCAACCCCAGTCCGTTGATTACAAGTTTTCTCCTCGCCAAGATTGAATTTGGAGAAATACTCTGTAAGAATGTTGACATAATGCCTCAGATGTTGGTGGCAGTCTTGGTAGAATCCCGGCAGTACTAGATTGACCGACCAACTTATTGAAAATAATGTAATGTGTTACAACCCTTAGAATGAATGTAGTGTATTTGCACCTACTCGAGAAACCTACCAGAAGTTAGTTCTGGTGACATCTGGAATGATCTAGAGAATGGTGGCGTCATCACAGAACAATCGAGATCTGTCATTTTTGGGTATAAAAGACCGACCGCATTCTCGGCGAGTAGTTCAGAAAGTTCAGAAAGTATAGAAAGTGAGGTTAAGACTTCCAAGATAAACAAAGTGATAAACATTGTGATTTTAGTCAGTAAAGTGTATTTAAATTAATAATAGTATTGTGAAGTATCCAGTAAATATTTAATAAAGTGTGTTAGTGGACATCTCTTGTTATAATTTTTGGAACCCACGGATTTGCAAGGGGTAGTTTCCTAAGGGTGGAAACACGCGACAAATTGGTGTCAGAAGCGGAATTTTATGACAAGAGGAGCTCTGAAGTTGTGTTGGAGTGTTCGAGAAGTATTCTCGAGGTTTAGTGCTAACACAGGACTAATTTACTGGACATTGTTCAAGGGTTATTTGTGGACAGAAAAATAGTGTTAAGTATTAAACCCTTTAAACTGAGTAGTGATAGAGACACTGAAAAAGACTCATTTTTTGTGTTAGTGCGTGGAAATTACTAGAACTTTTCTATTTGGACATTAGTGGAGATTATTAAATTCTCTGAACTGGATAGTGACAAAAGACTCTGGATAAGACTTTTTCGTGCTATTTTGAGATTTGTCTGGGAAGTTCCATTACCGATATTGACGTGACAGTTAAATTTATTTTATTTTAATTTCATCGTATGCCCGTAACAACAAGAAGTATGGCATCCGATAAACAAATACAGGACTTATTCGAACAATTCAAAAAAATGATGGCTCAGCAACGGCAGGAAGACAAAGAAGAACAGGAGAGAAAACGTCAAGAGGAGGAAAAACGGCGTCAGGAAGAAAAAGAACAGGAAGAAAGAAGACGTCAAGAGGAGGAAAAATGACGTCAGGAAGAAAAAGAACAGCAAGAAAGACGACGTCAAGAAGAGAAAGAGGAACAAGAAAGACGACGCCAAGAAGAAAAAACCGAACTGCGAAAAATTATAGAAGACCAAGAAAAGCGACGTCAGAAAGAAAAAGAAGAACAAGAAAAGCGACGTCAAGAAGAAAAAGAAGAGCAAGAAACAAGACGTCAAGAAGAAAGAGATGAATTAAAGAAAATGATGGAAAATCTGGAAATAAGACACCAACAAGAAAAAGAAGAACAAGAAAGACGGCGTCAAGAAGAAAAAGAGGAACAAGAAAGACGCCAAGAAGAATTAAGGAAAATTCTGAATGAACAAATGAAAATACAGCAGGACGCTATCATTTCTGCCAACGAAGGATTAAAGAGTGAAGTCAAAGAAGAGATAAACAAGGTAGAAGAAAAAGTAGGTGAAGTCGAGACAGAAGCCAGTCAAGTTAAAGAGAAAGTAAACAAGTTCGAAGAAGAAGTTAAAGGAGAAATAGACCGGCTTAAACGACAGTTGAGAGATAGAGGAAGCCAGCAGGTGGTATCATCAGGTCAGCGACTAAAACCTCCTTCTTTTGATGGCCAAAGTTCCTGGACGACGTACAAGAGGCAGTTTGAGGCAGCAGCGTGTGCGAACAACTGGGATAATGAGGAAAAGGCCATGGCATTAGTTCTGGCGTTAAGGGGCCAGGCCTCAGAGTTGCTTCAAACTATCCCAGTGGATAAACAAAGGGACTTCAAAGTCTTGGAAGCTGCATTAGACTTGAGGTATGGCGATCAACACCTTGCCCAATTATACCAGGCTCAGATGAAATCCCGGATGCAAAAAGCTGGGGAAAGTTTACAAGAATTTGAAGCTGCGATAGAGAGACTGGCACACCTGGCTTATCCGAGTGCACCTAAAGAATTCCAGGAACAATTAGCCGTGGGGGCCTTTTTAGATGGTATAAGGGACGAAGAGGTCAGGCGAGTTCTGAGGCTGACGAGACACCAAAGTAGTAGCGAAGCTTTGGTGCGTGCACTCGAAGTAGAAGCCGCTTACAGGGATACTCCAAGGTCAAGAGTGCGAGCTGTGACTCTCGAAGAATCGCAACCAGAAATGAACCAGAACTCCATGTTGACAGAAATACAGAAAATGTTCACCAAATTATGTGATAAATTGGATGGCCTCGGGAAGCAAGAAAGACAACAAAATAAAGGAAAGCCGAGCGGAGGTATTAAATGTTTCAACTGCGGCAAGGTAGGACACATGAAGCGAGACTGTCGACAGCAGAACTCGGAGAGTCGAGTAAATGCTGTGAATGTTGAAGAGAAGCAGGAAAACAGTACCAGGGGGATTATGCTGGCTAGGGAATGCGGTGCCCCCAGAGAAATAAAGATTTCCCAGCTTCGAAGAATTGCAAGCAGTCTGTTGTTGCATGGATATGTGAATGGAAGAAAATGTTTGTTTACCATCGACACAGGTACTACGTCATCAATAGTACGGCCAGGATTTATATCGGGCATAAAGATTACCAAGAGGCAAAATGAAGAAGTGATCGCCCGGACAGCTACGGGGGACAGGGCTACGGTTCATGGAGAAGTAGACCTGGGTTTACAGATTGGACAATTAAGGTTCGACCACAGGGTCATCGTGGCTGACATCACGGATGACTTCATTTTGGGACTGGACATTATGGAACAGTATGGATTTATTGTTGACGTAGGAAAGCGAGTCTTAAGGATTGGGAACGAACAATTTATTCTGTCAAAAGTGAACGACCAATGCGAGAAAACCAGGCTGTTGACAACGCAGGCAGTCAAGACTCCTGCATTATCCAGAAAACTAGATAAAGAAGATTGCAAGCGCTACCCTCAGGTGGAAAGATTGTCGAACATGGTTGAAGTCAACACTGTCAAGGTCGATCTTCCAGAGAGTTGGTCAAAGAAAACTCTGAGGCAAGAGCAATTGCGCGATGTAGAAATGGGACCCATGTTGAGAGCAAAAGAAGGCGGAACGCGTCCAGCATGGAAGGATGTTTCCAACAAAGAAGTGGGGCTGAAGGCTTTATGGTCACAATGGGATTCACTTACGGTCGTAGATGGGCTTTTGAGGAGAGCATGGGAAAGCCCAGATGGGAAGCAGGTTGCCATGCGTCTAGTGATTCCCAGGTGTCGTGTACCAGAAGTACTCCAGGAAGCACATAGTGAAACATCCAGCAGACACTTCGGCATAAACAAGACATTGAGTAGAGCACGGGAACAGTTCTATTGGGTTAATAGTCGCCAGGATGTGGAGGCCTGGTGTCGCAAGTGTAAAAATTGTGCTGCCCGTGGAGAACCATTTTCGATGAGCAACTACAGAAATGGAAGCCGAGAACAGCCGAAGAATGATCGAGAGCAGATGAACAGAACTAGTAACCGCTTGAAGGCTCGTTATGATCAGAATGCCAGTACAGGGGGATTCAAGGTGGGGGATCTGGTTTGGCTGTACAACCCACAGCGGAAGGAATGGAGATCCCCGAAACTTCAACCTCCTTGGGATGGACCGTATACTGTTATTACCCGAATTAATGATGTCGTCTATCGTATTCAACGAAACAAAAAGTCCAAGATGAAGATCGTACACTTGGATAGACTGGCGAAGTATGTGAAAGAGGCTGAATTGCCTGACCGGGACGTTCAGGCTTAAGGAGGGGGCAGTGTAATGTGTTACAACCCTTAGAATGAATGTAGTGTATTTGCACCTACTCGAGAAACCTACCAGAAGTTAGTTCTGGTGACATCTGGAATGATCTAGAGAATGGTGGCGTCATCACAGAACAATCGAGATCTGTCATTTTTGGGTATAAAAGACCGACCGCATTCTCGGCGAGTAGTTCAGAAAGTTCAGAAAGTATAGAAAGTGAGGTTAAGACTTCCAAGATAAACAAAGTGATAAACATTGTGATTTTAGTCAGTAAAGTGTATTTAAATTAATAATAGTATTGTGAAGTATCCAGTAAATATTTAATAAAGTGTGTTAGTGGACATCTCTTGTTATAATTTTTGGAACCCACGGATTTGCAAGGGGTAGTTTCCTAAGGGTGAAAACACGCGACAATAATGAACCTTTGATGATTCAAAGGTGTTTCATTTTTTGGGGGTTCCTATAATGCAAGCGCGAATTACTCTCCAGCACTTGTAATTTCTTGTCTCGTTGAGCTACGGTTGTTGAATCTACGGACAACATCTTCGAGATCTTTTCTTTTATTGATGCATTCCACCGTTTGCAGTTTTCCTTTACCAAAGAAAGTTGAAGTGGTATCGCATCTCAACGCGTGGAGAAACAAAACTGTCTCCTTACAGCTTTTTAGAACTTCCGAAGATTGTAAGTCACGAGAACTGTACGCTTTATTTTCTATTTTTCCCTGAGCCTCTCTTAAGAAACGGATATCTTTATCTTCAGATGCGCGAACGTTAATCAATGTGAGAAGATCAATATCTTGTCCGACGATGACCACTGTATAATTTCCATGAGATTCATCTAAGGCAGTTTGAACTATGAGTACGTCAGCGTCGTCTATAGCAGTAATTGTTTTGATTCCCTCGTTTTTAAATCTCTCCACCAATGGCGAAATAAACCTGTTCTTATTTTGCGTTTCAGCCAGTGGCGTGTTTTCACTGAAAATAATTTCCGGTGAAATGTGTTTCAAAAGTCGTTACTATCTTTCGATGCTCTTCGTACTACAGACATTGTCAACATACCCGTCAAACACTATAGACACTTTTTTGCCGTAATGATTACTAATAAGGCGAACGTAGGCTGTATAAACGTCGTCATACTACTCGATGCATCAAATTGCCGACATCAACAATGAACTGGCAATCAGAAAAATCTATTGGCCTCTCTCGTACAGCATTGAAAATATCATACAGACGAATTCTTGGTTTTTCTCATTAACCCTTTCTCATCGAAGAGAGAAAGGGAAATTGAAGCAAGCTAAAAGTTGAAACATGACTCCAAAAATTATAAATACCTGACTGTTTATTTACTTATATTTAATTTTCAGAGTATCCCCAACTAGCACCAAAGTAACAGTAACTGAGATGGGAACTTCGAATGCGTAACCACTACGAATCCGTCACTAAATATACGACTTTGATGTGTAAATAACTTCATTTGACATATCCGTAGTCACTGCCTCGTAGTTTTTACCATTAGCGGTTACTTTAGAGTTATGTGACTTCTACGTAGTTTTTTCGGTGCATGGGGACGCCCTAGTTACCAGTGGGACAACCTTCGAAGTTGCAACCACTTTCAAGTAGCTTTGATAGTGGCCGCGACGTTTTGGGAACCTTTACTATCCGTTTAAAGTCGTGGATCTTGTTAGTAACATTTATTAGTGTTAATGACGTTACCGCTACCTGCTTTTACCGTGCACGGCTACTACGAAGTGCATATTACCTTTTAAATTCACCATGAAGTAAATTTCACTATCTAGTTCCCATTGTTACCATATATAGGAAAGGATAAGGAAATGGAAATGCGATAACGAGAGAATGAA
The DNA here is from genome assembly GCA_936432065.2 of Rutpela maculata. NCBI lineage: Eukaryota > Metazoa > Arthropoda > Insecta > Coleoptera > Cerambycidae > Rutpela > Rutpela maculata. The sequence goes on from OW386286.2 coordinate 217,925,588, forward strand.
ATACCTAACCTATACAGTTTATGCTTGTCTTGTGGCCTTTATCTTTTCCAAATTTGGGTTGTTTACCATTTTAAGTAATAACATGCTATTTGGTGTTGAATTTCATTTATCTTTTCCGTTCAAGACAACTCGTTAAGTGAAGAAAACAACTACGTACTTTTCGGATTGTTTACCTGTTAATGTTTTTCAAAATATAGTAAATGTTCTATATAGGTAATATGTAAGAGTAAAAGTTATTATTAAGTATCTAAAGGCAAAAAAACTTCGCAGTAAGTGGATAATAGCTTTAAGAAATTGGAAAACCACCTAGCAAATGTATGTGTGTATATAGTCAACATTTTCTACATGATGATTTTTTCACTAAAGTAAGTTATTCATATTTGTATCTGCATTTATAGATATGTTTCAAAATACCTATAATAATAATCTCTTGGGTTGGAATTTATTTCACTTAACATAATTTGCCAGATGGTTTTCCAATTTTTAAAGCTATTGGCCACTTACTGCGAAGTTTTCTATCTATTTGGAAAACTGTGCATTGACACGACTTTTAAACTATATGCACTGTTCTGAATATTGTCTTTTTACTCACTAGTCATTTCAGAAATTTAATTGATGTGAAGTAATTTTGCACTCTTACCTGTGTTGAACTTGTATTGTTTTTTGAGAAACATAAACAGGTAAACAAATACAATAGTACTGAAATAAAACATAATTAAAAAAATCGTTTATTCAAATTTTTCTTCTTTTTCACAATATACATGTAGCATATGGTTAAAATAATTCCTAGTGTGCTTATAATATCCGGATTGGCCTGCTGTACAACTACACATGCATGTTCATTTATCAACATCACATTCTAAATTCATTCTAACTTCATGGGAGCAAACAAAGGGCAAAGATTTGTTTTTTCACGGCGTCTTCGACTTAGCAGAGAATTACATGTCCAGCTCTAAATACCACTTCACCTTCCTTGATGGGTCTACTTCTGCATGCAATTTGAGTAAAGATATCACACAATTCTAATTCTACCTTCGGCATATTTGAAAACAGTTCACAAACGTAAGAAAGTTAATAAAATAACAGACGTAACGTTATGACAACTACATGTTTTCGTCACCATTTCCGATATATTGATTGAAAATATTGAAATTCACTGATACCATCTGCTGATGTGATTTTCCCCTATAGACAAAAGTCAAAATTAGGGGCGCGTTCAGTTTAAATGTCGCGCGTCGGACGCATGGCAGCACACCAGGGCGCGGCGTTCAGAATCAATGTTGGAAAAAAGGTAACTGTGAAATGGCAGCGGGAACCTTGCTGCAACTTTAAAGTGACGATACAGTCCCATTCGGTACTTTGTAATAAATGTAACTTTAAAGTTACTTATTTTCGGTTCCTGTCACTATCCTCAAGTAACAATTACTTTCAAGTCGCATTTCTTAGTAAACACGACTTCAAAGTGATTCTTTCTGAAATACGCCATCTTGATGGCCAAGACTTATGACGCCATTATTACAAGTCATAACTTCATAAATAACTTAAAAATTTAATTTATCACTATTTCTGCACCTAGCAAATATTAATGGATAAAAATTATTGTCAAGTTTCAAAGAACAATCAAAAATAAATTTCAGCATCCAGGTTGACACATTCTCGCATGACGTTAAATATTTTAAATACAATATTTTAATTAAAAAATGCAAATTATAAAGGCGCGTGCCAGATTCGGACGTTTTATCATTATGTTTGACAATAAACTTGCATTCGTTTTAATTTTGATGCTTAGCCATTGGGAAATTGTACAAGTTTTGCCTTCTAATATTATACTATTCTAGTATTCTATTAAGTTTCTGAGTTAGGGAAATGGATAGCAATAAACATGTAGGAATGAAACACAAGTATAATAAAATCAGTTGCAAGACAAAGCAGGCAACATTCATTTGACAGAGTGGGGCGTGGTAAAATTCCCCGAAAGTCGCGGTTTACATTCCGCGACGTTACCGCTACATAACCACAACGCATTTGGAACGTAACCGTACTAGTTCCGGGAACGTAGCTGGAACGTTGCGGTAACCGAAAAAATATTCCCCATTTTGGTCGTACTCACGTAATGGGAACGTTCCTGTTATGCTCTTGTAACTAGTGACAGAACACTTTAAAGTACCTCCAATAGTCGTTGCTACGTTTCAGCAACTAATTGTGCTAGTTGGGTCAGGATCTGAGAAAGAAGTAAATAAAATGATACAGAAAATGCAATATAATTTTAAGTATACTGTATATACGTTAAGGTAATTATTCATGTCTGAAGTTTTTATTGCCGTAATCCTTCCGGGTATAGTCTGAGGCCGTCCTTATATCTGCGTCGGTATTATACATATTTTACGTATAATTATAAACGCATCTGTGTGAAACAAGGGGAAAATAAATACAAATCACTTGCGTCAAAACCCGCTATACATGCATCTTATAGAGTGAATTCCGCTCTACAAATTCATTCCTTAGCATCTTTCTCGTTAAAGTAACCGGTTTTAAGATATTCACTGTGAAACTTCGGATAGGATCGACTTTTATCTGATCGCTCCAAACTACCCTTCTGTTCGGAGGCTGTTAACGCGAAATAGGTGAGGATCAGCTACAAAGTTAATAGGACATTTTTTATGCAGAATTTTACGACAAATTTTTTACTTCCTATGCTGTTTTCTCTTCCAACAGACGATTTACAAGATAAGAACCAGCTTTAAGTCCCCGTTAGGGATGGTTTTTTGCAAAAAAAGGACGTTCCACCCCTAAATGGGTGGTGAACTTTTCGGGTATCTATTTCTAATCCCATCTAGAGTACGCATCTTAAATATTATTACTTTATAAATTATTTCTTCTATTCACTATTTTTTAATCTAATTTGCGGGTACTAGTAGCCTCAACAGGAAACGAGTTATTCCAATAAAACTGATTTTACCACCTTTCACGGCAAGGTGGCGGCTAATTAGCCCCCCAGATCGAAAACTTGGATTCTTATTGAGAGCCCTCCACTTACTACTAAATAGTAAACAATTCTCCTATATTTAATGGTTTTCCAAATTTATATATTGACTGGAGTAAAACTGATTTCTTGTAAATAAATGAATACTACGGAATTGTCGAAGAAAATTTTTAGCAAAATTTGTTTATTAGGAAGATGTCACTTCATGTGGTGCATTACTTCCCGCTCTGCACTGACTTAAGTCATATTGCTTAGTCTTCATAATGGATTTCTTAATAATATTTTTTATATACATTTTACCAATAATATATCTATTTAAAATGATTTTACCTACCTGGGAATTAATTTCCCCAACTGCACCACCATGTGACTGGATGAATTTACGATCTGTTGCTTTTGAAGCAGATTTGGTTGAAAACTTTGACACACACGAACAGGTTCTCTCAGGACAGCTATTCACTTTTTCAAGATGCACAGAACTAGAAGTCGGTGGAACAGGATGCCGACACACTTGGATCGGACATTGCCGGGACGGACAATTTGGGGACGGACAGGTTACAGTTAGACAGTCAGAGTGTTCATTTTGCTCCACTAGAATTAAGTTAGTATTAGACCAAGAGTCCATAACAATTGAAATGCAGCCTAATAGCGCCAAGTTCAGTAGGAAGTAAACCTTCGTATACGCCAGCAAACACAAATTAATGGCTTCATACTGAAAACATTGGTAGAATTATGGCAGTGATAAGCCAGTATCGTACCAGATTTGGTAGAATATTATCTCACCACCATATATCTGTTAATCAATGAACTTGACTAAGTCTGTGCTCTTTTGCTTTGTTGGTATCACTAAGGAAGTTATTTTGCTGGCAATTTTTCGTTAGCTGGCAAGACATTGGGGATCTTCAACACACGGTAAAAAGAAACTTTACCTTCAATGATACTTGACTTTACCGTGTTTATTCCCATATTACTTCAATGTAGTTTAGTTCTTTAGTTAGATTCTTTACAATTTTTACATTGTGTAATAAACTTTTTGCTTTTATAAGAGTAACTGTAAAAACAGTATTTGAGAATTATTGTTATAACTAGTTCACAGCCGTGTTAATTCTTGATAAAGATCGTAAAAATATGAGTGAGGAATGATTCGGAATGACGTCTAGAAAAATGTGCAAAAGTTTCAAACCCGCACATAAACAATTGCAAAAGTTATAAACAAATTCAAATTGAAAAAATAACAAGTTTTGTTTTTTGCAAATAACTCGAATACTATTAATATTTAAGAAATTTTAAAGAGAGATTCTTAAAGAGGAAGAAATTTCCAATAAAAAAGTCCCAATTCCCGAAACTCTATCTATCTCTATTTTATATAATTTTAATTTAATATTGAAAATAGAGCTCCGCGAGGTGAATTCTAAGCCGTTACGATGCTCTGAAACCGGCCGTTACAATTAAAAACATTTTTTTACGTTATTAAATATTAATTTAATTTTTTTTTTAAATTATGGTATTATTTAGATATTTAAAGGAAGATTATCCCGTTAGAAAAAATGTTTTCACCAATTTTTCATAAAATGAGCCTATTGTTAATTAACAAATTTTTTTAGAGTCTGCGTTTATATTTCAAGTCGGATAATTGTTAAACAAAATCCACTAAAATTATTTCGCTTCGTGGAGACCTTATGTCAACTGTACTTTATGGGATTATTACATTGCGATGTCTTTAATTGTTATAGTCTATTAGTTATTAATTATTTAAGCTAACAAAAAACTACATCTTTTAGTTTTTTTGTTAGCTTAAATAATTAATAACTAATAGACTATAACAATTAAAGACATTGCGCAATGTAATAATCCCGTAAAGTATAGTTGAGATAGTCTCCACGAAGCGAAATCATTTTAGTGGGTTTTGTTTAACAATTGAAGAGCTAAGTGGATAAAGGTGTTATGTCACAAAAACACGTTATTGAGTAATTTAACTCGAAAGTTTTTAGGTGAGAACTTTTTTGTTATAACGACTATATAGCTTGCATTTTGCGATGATATTGACATTTGATGTACTTTTCAGAGACAAATAACTAAAGTTGTCAGTTGTCATTATTTTCGAAAATTTTAAAAAATTAATGTACATAACACCTTTATCCGTTCATAAATTTCTCTGAAATGAATAAGGAATTAGTGAATAAAAGTGTTAAGAAATTAAACATATTTTATTATTATTAAAACATTGTACAATTTTTAGGTAGTCGGACAGTTCTACGGTTTTGAGCTACAGTTTGGTCATTTCCAAGTATGTTGTGATAATACGCCCTTACCATTCATTTATGAATGGTAATTGTTCTTTAAGATTGGCCAGTTTTCCTACACTTAGGCTGCCCTTGTTTTCATTAAACACCGTTAGAGCAATACAGTCGGAATTTATCTTATGCATATTCCTTTTCTTTAAAATATCGACTTTGTAAAATGGAGCCATTTCATCTAGTGATGTAATAGTAGCACCCATAGGTGCCATTTTATACCGTCGTGAAAATAAACCTTTTCATTGTTCAAGTTTTTCTTCCTATTGTACAAATTGAGTTTTGAGGCAATTCCATCAATATCCTTGAAATGATTCTTCATATTTATGACAACGGCGTCTTTGGGAGTTCTTAAAATTTCTCGATACTGGTCCGGAACGTAGATGTTTTGATGTTTCCTTAAAATATTCTCGACTCTGCCAAAGTCTCTGTCTGAATCTTAATATGAATGTCCCACCTCCGAAAATTTATGGTCGATAACTTTAAATTCTCTCTTTAAAATCAACAACTGGTAAAGTGTAATGATATTGAAGTTTTTATTTTGTCCACCACAGGAGTCGGGCCATATTATAATGTGATCGATCTTTTCTTGGAAATATTCATTGTAAATTTGTGAAAAGGTATGCAAGCAACTAGCAATTTCTAGGCTTTCACGGCTGGCCATATCTTCAGTCCATGTGAAAAATAACGTTTTTTTTTCAGTATTCCTCAATGTATGTATGCCAAGGTTGTAAAACCACATTTGACGAAGGTAAAATGCTTTCGATGTACTTAATTTTGGCAGCTGAAGATCTAAAGTAAGAAAGCAAATCGTTCTATCTACTGTAACTTTTGCTCCGTCACGATTTTGTTGTTCGAAAGCTAGTTTGTAATTTTCTCCGTATTCTTTAGTATTATCTATTTTATTTTATTTTTTTTTTAACCCAATAGATGTAAGCATAGCGAACCCTGTAATTCTTAAGCGATAACCTTACAAACCCAAATGACCTTTGACTTGATTGGCGTAATTATCATACTTATTATTTTTTCCGCAAGAATTTCGGAATTCGCCAGATTTGCCTTAAACAATTTAATGCTCTTTCAAAATATTGGGTGGCAGAAACCATACCAGATATCAGTTTTGCTCTTGTCATAAAAATTTCTACGGTCCAGCCCTCTTCTACTTGTCAGCATAAAAATGTTTGTACAAAAATCAACACCGCAAAGCGTCACTTTCCAGTATTTCTGATTTACAGACTAATTTGCTAGAATACTTTGGTAAATTCGTATTTTATTATTGCATTTTAGATTGATAATGTTATGTTTTTAAAACATTATTAAAACTTGCCTGGGAAGAAATTGCCACTATGTGACTGATTTCTGCTGAATTGCCAAAAGGTATAATAGTGTTTACAGCAATTAGATATTCAAGTACCATCTCGACTCTTGTACCATCTCATACCATTTCAAAATTGAACGAAATGAATACATGGATTAAAACACTATTAAGCACTATTTTCAAATATCAGCCAATTTATAAACATCTTACATGATTCATGAAATCGTTTATTCATTGCCATTTGTAATATCAGTTTACTACGACTGGCCATTTTCACTATAATAGTAAGAAACACTTAACACAACTTGTCACATTACTGTTAATATAACATAACTTTAAAAGCAAAGTGGTTTGGATTAAAACAATTTAATATCGCACAGTAATGGATAAAGGTAGTATGTGATCATCACACCTTTATACATTAAATTATATAAAAACCATATGTACATAACACCTTTATTAAACATTAAAACGCATTTAGGAAAGGTTTATTATCCCAAAAACTTATTAAAATGATAGATTATAAGTTAAAATAGTTGTCTGTGTAGAAATCTCAAAATTTTCAAAAATGTCACATAACACCTTTATCCACTCAGCTCTTCAATTAACTTATTTGAAATATAAACGCAAACTCTAAGAAAATTTGTCAATTAACAATAGGCTCATTTTATGAAAAAACGGTGAAAATGTTTTTTTTCCAGCGGGATATTATTGTTCCTTTAAGTGTCTAAATAATAATTTTAAAAAATTTTTAAATCAATATTTAATAACATAAAAAAATGTTTTTACTTGTAACGGACGGTCTCAGAGCATCATAACGGCTTAGTGTTCGCCTCGCGGAGCTCTATTTTCAACATTAAATTAAAATTATTAATAATAAAGATAGAGTTTCGGGAGTTGGGACTTTTTTATTGGAAGTTTCTTCCTCTTTAAGAACCCTTCTTTAAAATTTCTTAAATATTAATAGTTTTCGAGTTATTGCAAAAAACGAAACTCATTATTTTTTCAATCTTAATTTGTTTATAACTATTGCAAATGTTTATGTGGGAGTTTGAAACTTTTGCACATTTTTCTAGACGTCATTCCGAATCCATATCACTCATATTTTTACGAACTTTATCAAGAATTAACACGGCTTTGAATTTGTGAACTAGTCTTATTATTCGTTACTGACTAATTACAATAACAAATTGACGACATAGGTATTATTCAAAAAAAGAGACGTGAATAAGACGCACCTTAAAAAAAATATCTCCGAAACTATTTAATCCTAAATAAATGAAAAAAAAAATCATCCCCAATTTATAAGACTTCTTTTTGGTGCCCATCATTTTTTCAGTGAAACTAATATCTGCAAGAAACAAAAAAAATTACGTTTATAATTTAAAATGCGCAATTTCTAAGGCAAATGCCAGAATATAAATCTGGGCAACTAGGTAATGGTAATTAACGAAAAACAGTATTTCAGAATGATATTCTTTATTACTGGCTAATTATAAGTTCTGAGACATTTAAGCAAAGTACTTCATCTTATAAACGTTCGGGAGCCAGATGGCGACTTCCATATCTCCGCATCTATTAATCCTCCATAAATAAAAAAGATGTCATCATCTTATAGCCTTACTTTTTGGTCTAGCGCATATTTTCGCTAAATATGAAATTTTTGAATTACTCGATGAACATCGTTTTGAGATATCTATTCTCTCAAGCTAAAATCGCAATTTTCAAGTCGTTAAAGAAGTTTTTCGCTTGTTATATTCGCACCTGTAAATTTTCACAGTTTATCGACATGGCCTTAGAAAAAAAAATCATATTTTTTACACTTATTAAAATTTAATCATCATATTAACATATTTTGTTAACAAATATGGTAAACAATCGAGATTAATTGGTTGTCCCGTTTTTAAGTTAAGGCAAGTTAAACGAAAAAATAATTGTATCTATTTTACAATATTCTCACATTTGTGACTCTGATCTTTTATCTCGACTAACCAAAAGAGCCGTAATTTATTATTTCAACGAAAGATCAGCTTCCAAACACTTAGGTTAAGGTAATTTTAGTTTACATCTAAAATAAAAATTGATAGCTGAACTAGTTCTCTTACGTGACGTAACAGCGGAGACCGCGGTAAGGGGAGATATGCGTGAAAGCGTATTTCTCTTTCTTAGTATCATGCATGTTATATGGATTTTTTCGAAAAGAACTTTTTAAAAAACTTTTATTTTATTTCAGATTATTATTTACACAACTCACTCTATAAATAGAAAAAAACAAATAACCTCGCTGCTTTGATTATTTTAGCCCCCAATCTGATACAATTTTGATTGATATTATTGGAACTTAGGCCAATGAAAAATGGCAGTTCTCGATTAATTCATGTCTTGTTCATCATTTTTAACGAGAATAAATTGAGAACTGCCTCGCCGCGGTATAAAAATTACGACATTTTTTTCGACAGACGCACAGTGGCACGAATCGTGATTTTTTCGTTCAAAATTATCTAGAGCACTTATTTCGCAACCGATTGGGATAATTTTTTTTTAAATATTCTTTATTTAATTTCCAAAAAACGTAAGAGAGCCGATTTCGGCATAAACTTTAACAAAAATATTTCATTTTTCATAATTTTTTAACATTTTACAACCGCCATTGATTCCGCCATCTTGCAGGTTGGTTTATGACAATTTAAATATCAGATTCGTAATCAGCGACCTCAAAAACCCCCGAGTACCAAGATTTATGTAAATTGAATAAGAAAAAAAAATTTATTTCTAAGTTTTATTAAGATTTAAATTAAAAATGATCATTCTGGCTAAGCTCAATAATTTTGGTTAGCACAATTCAAAAATCGTCTCTTACGTTTTTTGGAAATTAAATAACGAGTATTAAAAAAAAAATTATCCCAATCTGTTGAGAAACAAGTGCTCTAGATAATTTTGAATGAAAAAATCACGATTCGTGTCACTGTGAGACGGAAAGTCGTTTGCCAGCCGCCCGTATCGTTTTTCGAACTTTTGTCGTATGAAAAAGTATCTTAGAATTATATAATTTATAGTTTCCCTGCGATACAGCTTGCCGTTATAACGGGGGTTTTTGGTAACGGGCTGCCGTACTATAAGATTTTCCAACGGGATTCTCTTTATATTTGCGTAAAAAATTTCTCAAATGTCCATAAAGCCAACTGAACGGCTACAAAAGTTACAGAAGGTCAAAAGTCACTAAAATCAGTTTTTTTCAAATATCTCGTAAATTATCGGTTGTACTGTCGTGCGCAAAAAAATGGGACAAGTCTTATAACGTATTTTTGCTAAAATTTAGTTGTGTACATCTAACTTTAATTTTTGTGACATTGCCAGTTATTTGTCAAAATTCATTCAAATAGAGACAGATTTACATTAGAAAAAAATAGTTGTCCTATTATTTTTTTTACTCACACAGTACGTTAAATTATAAAAGGGGGAGGGTCAATAAGGCCGGTTTTCGGCCCCCCTCAAATTTGGCAAAAAGAAAAAAGAAAATGTTTTTTAACAGTCTAGGGTCAATTTAGAGTCGATTCGACCACAAACGGAACTAACCCCACCCCCCCTCTTAGGGCATTTCAAGGTCAAATTATGAAAAAGCCGTGAAATAAACTCGCCTTTTCGGAATGAGTAGGCTTACTCTGGGACTTCGATTTAATATATATATATATATATATATATATATATATATATATATATACATATATACATATATATATATATATATATATATATATATATATATATATATATATATATATATAGACATATGAAGCCTCAATACGAAGCCCAAAACAGTACATTCTGCCGCTTACTCGAAGCCCACAACACACATACGAAGCCCGCCTTCGGGCTTCGTAAAAATAAGCGTGTATAAAACCTAGACTATGTTATTCTCAACAAATCCCGCCAATTGGCAAAATTTCGCCCGGGCATCAAATTGCACCTCCTTTCTCTCAAAACATACGCGATGTAGTTCAACGAGTTGATGTTCAGATGGCGCTACAGTTGTCGGTGTATAAGCGATATATACAGTGAATATATTTGACGCATTTTGCAATGCCCTATTTTATTCGATGCATTATACGAATCCCTAAGTCTTGGCAACACTGTACATCTGCTTGGTAAATATTATGCAGCCAACTAATATGCCTGTATCTGCAATATTTTTGCTGTGGCAATGATAATTTTTGGCTATGATAATTAAATATTTTATGTTAATTGTGTTTATCTAATGGCTGGCTTAGAACCGGACTCGTAACTAAATAATATTTATATCTGCTATAAGATGACAAAAAAACTGTTGTTATTTAACAAAAAATCTATTGATACATTTTACTTTTTTACTTCACTAAGATTATATAGACTGTCTTTCTTTTCCGTGCGTTCAGCAGCAAAAATCGTAATTATAAATATAATTAATTTGTGATTTTAAGTACACCTATACAGGGTATTAACTAAAATGTTGAGGATATTTCTAAGTAGATTCCTTGGCAAAAATTAAGGAAAGTTTCTAGTATTAACTTTTCCAAAATTAACCCTCCCTGGAAAGCTACCCCCTTTTAAAGGGGCGAGTCCAAATCTCCTCTACTTTATATTTGTTAAATATTTCCCACCTTCTTTGTTATTTCCGTTCATTTAGTTTACATTACTTTTAATCTGAATAATTTTGAGAGAAGGGTATTAAATACATATGGAAGAAAACGGCTTATTACTTCCACGTCCAGTGGAAGTATAGTAACGACAAAAAAATTTTTAAAAATTTTTATTGTCCAAATAGGCTTAAAATGTCATGAAACGTCGAGATTTTAAATTTGAGCGAAAAAAAAATTTCTGTCTGTCTGTCGGTCTGTCTGTCGGTCTGTCTGTCGGTCTGTCTGTCGGTCTGTCTGTCTGTCTGTCTGTAACTTTTTTTTGTGCGCACGTTTACTCTGGAACCGTTTATGATATTGACTTGAAATTTGGAACACATATGTACTTTAACGAGATCTAGAACTAGATTATATTTTCATCTTGTTACGTCGAAGGGTTGGGGGGTAAACTGGGGTAAATTTGGGATAAATCAAGCAGGTAAGAGTCCATGAAATTGGTATTTAGTATATACAAGAGAAGCTGAGGTCTCAAAAAAATTTTTGGCATTAACCACCCCCATTACCACCCCCACCTCCTAATTAAAGGGGATGAAAAAAAAATGTGATTTAGTGCATGTACAGGAACCAGAAACCTCAAAATATTTTTTTACTTGATCCACCCCCCACTACCAACCCCTATCACCACCCCCACCCCACTACCGATGTGGGGTATCGTTTTATGGGTTTTTGGGATAAAGGATTTCAAATATTATATTATTAAAGTTCCATAAACAATTATTTCCACATACAAAGTTTTTTCGTTGTGAGTGACTTGGAAAGAGAATCTGGATGTGGAAGTAGTGATTTCTTGGGCAGCGGTTTTTTTATGCATGTCAGGGTATTTTATTTTTTTTTTTTAAGCAAGAAGCAAAAAGTTTTAAAATTTTCTGATGAAGTTATAAGCTAAGTTTCAACCGTTAATAACTGTTGAAAAGTCATAAAGGGTGGTTTATTTGATACATTTAAGGGATGCCACGGAGGATGAAAAGACTTTTGCATAAATATCATATTGAGTAAAAACTATTGATAAAAGCTTGCACTATAATGAGTCTGAAAAAAATATTTCAAACATTATTTTAATGCACGCTTTACAGAAGGGCGTAATTATTCAGGAAAAGCTAATTTTAAAAAACTTCATATGAAAGATCCGACTTTATTTTTGTCAAGTAATCTAGTTACTTACTTAATATATGGTAGATATATATTATTCCGTAGTGTGGAAATATTAGTATATTAAGTATCATCAGAACGGAACGGACGTTTACCGCCGGAGATTATAAGGTTCGCGATGCTTATACTGTTTTTGTACAATCGTATTAAATTGCACTTCAATTAAAATAATTTAATTTCTACTAAATAAACGAAAAGTCAAAAGTCACGTTTATATTTCGTGGCAAGTACAACTTGTCAAATAAGATATTTGTATTTTGACATTTCGTTTATTTACTAGAAATTAAATTATTTTAATGTCCTACAAGTCTGTTATTTTACAATAACCACCCTATTTTGAGATACGTTAAATGAAAAATAACGCCCTAGGGCGTTATGAATATCTATAACGCCCTAGGGCATTATAAAATTATAATACAACCCAAAACAAGCAAATTATGATAGCGTTATTGACAAACAAAATGCGTTGCTATGCAACGGCGGCGTTTACAAACAATTTTGATTTTTACTCTCTTTTAAATCAAATCGTTCTGAACATAATAGATGTCAAAATAATAAATCGTAAATGTCAAAAAAAAAAATTTGAATTAAATAACAGACTTGCAGGACATTAAACGTTGAAGGCACCACGGGCGTTATAGGATAATGACGCCCTCGGTCGACGTACACTCCCTCGGGCCAGAGGCCCTCGGGATTGTACACTGCCGACCTCGGTGCGTTATTATCCTTATAACACCATTGGTACCTTAATAACTATAATTGAAGTGTAATTAAAAACAATCGTGCAGAAAATAATGTTATTTTTTTTTAATACATAGAAATGACCTTATCTTTTGTACTTATTTTTGTGAAATATCGGTAATATATATTATATTAATTTCACTTACCGGTAAGGAAATTACTTACCGACTTAGCAATCAGTAAATATAACCTGACGTCTTGGCAACAGATATTGTAAATAAACAAATAAGCCCGATCGTACAAAAAATAGATTTTTTTGAAATCGGAAAAACCTCAAAATTGTCATTGAAGTGTTAGAGATAGTCACTAAAGTAATCAAACATTGTACGATTTCTTGTAGTTGGAGGAGGTGACAGGTAAACGTCAACATAAATTGTCCATTGCTTGTGACATAATTACATTACAAAAAATTATTGAGATTTGAAATTTAAATAATTGACATTTCTTAATGTCACTTAAAATTATTCATTAAATAGAGTTGATTAACCTTAATTTCACAATTTCAAGAAAAACTTAGTTATGCACCTTGGCACTAAAGTTTCTTTTTATCATTTATGTGGTTTATTTAACTAAATTCTACATCGTGATAAAATGTTTAACTTTAGTGCTTAGTTACATAAACAATTATTATCGCATGTTTCCAAATAATTAATAAATTATACCTACCTATTTTATTTATTACTTTTTCCGTTCATCGTGTATCTGTAGCTTTGATAAATATATAAAAAATCGTTCATTAATAACCCCTATTAATAAATGATTTTCTATTAATATACGATTTTAGTTTAGGTAACTAAGGACATAATTAAAAACAGTTAATATGACAATTAATGTCAAAACTCTAATTGTCAAACGTATAAAGCGCGTATGAAACTTTTATAATTAATAAAAGAGAAGCAGGTATCGCGCTATTCGGAATCGGTGCTATTGGCATATTTCTCCGATGTTACAAAAAGAGGCCTAATGAATTTGTAATTGTATTTTTGATATTTTTTAAATTCCATATGTGTTACCATAATTAAATAAATAAAGTAACACTTAGAATTCAATTTTGTGTCATAAAATAAAATTAGATTTTTTTCCTATTACTTCCACATCCAGTGAAAGTATAGTAACGACAAAAATTTAAAAAAAAATTTTTGTTGTTCAATAGGCTTAGAATGTCGAGATTTTAAGTTTGAGCGAAAAAAAAATTTCTGTCTGTCTGTCGGTCTGTCTGTCTGTCTGTCTGTAACTTTTTTTTGTGCACACGTTTACTCAGGGACCGTTTGAGATATTGACTTGAAATTTGGTACACATATGTACTTTAACGAGATCTAGAACCAGATTATATTTTCATCTTGTTCCGTCGAAGGATTGGGGGGTAAATTGGGGTAAATTTGGGGTAAATAGGTAAATCAAGCAGGCAGGAGTCCATAAAATTGGTATTTGGTATATATATAAGAGAAGCTAAGGTCTCAAAAAAAAATTTGACATTAGCCGCCCCCATTACCACCCCCACCCCATTATTAAAGAAGTTGAAAAAAATTGTGATTTAGTGTGTGTACAAGAACCAGAAACCTCAAAATATTTTTTTACTTCATCCACCCCCCACTACCACCCCCTATCGCCACCCCCGCCCCACTACCGATGTGGGGTATCGTTTTATGGGTTTTTCGGGTAGAGGATTTCAAATATTATATTATTAAAGTACCATAAATAATTATTTCCACATACAAAATTTTTTCGTTGTGAGTGACTTGGATAGAAAATCTGGATGTGGAAGTAGTGATTCCTTGGGCAGCGGTTTTTTTTCCTAGATACAATCAACGGAAAATTTTTGTAACTTACTCGTGTGTTAATCGGCGATTAATAATCTCGACAAATAATGCGCTCGCTAGCGCTCGCACGTTAAAATGTCTCAATTTATCAATCGCTCTCATTAACATACTTGTTTGTTAAATAACTATTATCTTATAGGTGTGTATTGTCTCTAGATATATGGTGGAGTGAGGTGAGAACAAATAGCAAAATAGAACATGTACTTATTTTATTTTTAAATTTTTAATTAAGTTTATTTGAAAAAAAATTCTATTTGAAAGGAAATTGACAATATTTATTTTATATTTATTGCGGACATGGAAAAGTGGTAGAAAACTTCATATTTGATTCTAGAAAGCCATTAAAAAAGTTTTCAGGGAAATTCATTCAAATCCAATCGATTTTCTAATAACTTTTTTCCACTATTAGTGGAGTGAAAATAAATTTTGAATGAAACTGTTTGGCTGCAGTAATTTTTGTTTTATGAATAATAACAAGTGCTATGAGCTGTTTTGGATTAAATCGGTCCATTGCTTCTTGTAATATTTTAACAATTTACCTATTTTTAAACACTGAAATTTGCTGTTATTTTCATTAGTATCTCCGGTCCTAGTAATCGTATCGTAAAAATAAAAATAGCGAATTATTCGCAATAAAATCTTGAATAAGACTAGGCCTATGCAAAAACTAGATGATAGTTTGTTAATTAGTAAAAAAAATAAAAAACACCAAAAATTGCCTTTTTTGATAATAATTTAATAAAAATATAACATAATAATGCATCAATTTTAACGAAAGTCCGTGGAACTAAGCTTTTTATTGAACTAAACCTGTGCTAAATTTTAGCGCAAAATAAATATTTTTGAACAAAACTCAAACGGCTAAAAACCAATAATAATTTCGAAATTTTTATCGCTTGTTGTTTAAGTGCAGTGACTCGTGTGCGGTAAATTTTTGTTGAAAATGTAGGTTTTTACATGTATTTTCCAACAGTGTTAAGAAAAAAGAATACTCACTTAAACGGTTTTTGCTTGAAATTTATTTATTATTTTCAAAGTTACAGTTGTAAACAAATTCAAATAACTCTGGATTTTTATGAAACCAAAAGCGGGAAACGAATTATGAAAATAGATGAAATATCTAACATTTTTCTAAAGAAATTAATGATCTATTTGCATTTGGGGCCGTGAAACGTCAATTTTTGTGTTTAGGTCACTTATAAATAAACAAGTCGATATTTTTTCTAGAAATTTGGACTGATTGTTTTTCGATGCTTATATTTTTGTCTCCGCTGTTTGAAAATGAGTCAAAACTACAATTACTTCCACATCCAGTGGATTGTTGAAATGGGCTTAGAATGTTATGAAATGTCGAGATTTTAAGTTTGAGCGGAAAAAAAATTTCTGTCTGTCGGTCTGTAACTTTTTTTTGTGCGCACGTTTACTCTGGAACCGTTTGAGATATTGACTTGAAGTTTGGTACACATATGTACTTTAACGAGATCTAGAACTAGATTATATTTTCATCTTGTTCCGTCGAAGGGTTGGGGGGTAAATTGGGGTAAATTTGGGGTAAATAGGTAAATCAAGCAGGTAAGAGCTCATAAAATTGTTATTTAGTATATACAAGAGAAGCTAAGGTCTCAAAAAAAACTTTGGCGTTAGCCACCCCCATTACCACCCCCACCCCATTATTAAAGGGGATGAAAAAAAAATTGCGATTTAGTGTGTGTACAAGAACCAGAAACCTCAAAATATTTTCGTACTTTATCCACCCCCACTACTACCCCCTATCACCACCCCCACCCCACTACCGATGTGGGGTATCGTTTTATGGGTTTTTGGGGTAGAGGATTTCAAATATTATATTATCAGAGTTCCATAAACAATTATTTCCACATACAAAATTTTTCGTTGTGAGTGACTTGGATAGAAAATCTGGATGTGGAAGTAGTGATTCCTTGGGCAGCGGTTTTTTAAAATTACATCGAATAAAGCGGCTTTGAGATTATAACACACTTAGTCAATTTTTGTTTACTTTCTTATTCATTTTTGTCGCGGAAGGGAAAACAAACCTAACTTGAACAGTTATTCTTATGTCTATGTACACAGCTTTGTAACTTTTAATTTTACTGATACAATAAAAAAAAATCGTAGTTAGGATTTGAACCAGAGACGTTGCATCCAAAAAAAAGTGTTGGTCGCCTTACACACTGAATTATCTTACGATCTGTAAAACCATAATATCACATTTAGACTATTTGGCGATTTTTGGATCTCTAACATAATCGCTAAAAGCCCGACTATCGGGCCTCTATCTTTTTTAACAATTGTGCTTCTGGATTGTTCTCAACTAGGTGAGACTAATATTATTGAAGAATAACCAGTCCAAATTTTAAGAACATATATCAATTTGCTTATTTATAAGCGACTGAGGCGCAAACACTGACGGATCTCGGCCCCAAATGCAAATAGATCATTATTTTTTTAAGAAATATTTCATCTATTTTCATAATTCGTTACCTGTTCTTGGTTTGATAAAAAAATCCAGTTATCTGAATATGTTTATACCTATAATTTTGAAAATTATAAACATATTTAAAAAAGGTTTAAATGAAGATAATATCATTGTAAAATAGATGTAAAAAACCTACATTTTGAAAAAAAAAATGTTCTACGAATCGATGCACTTAAACAATAAGCGATTAAAATTTCGAAATCTTTTTTTATTTTTAGCCGTTTGAATAAATATTTTATGCTAAAATTTGGCACGAAGGTTTAGTTCAATAAAGTGCACAGTTTCTCCAACTTTCGTTAAAATGGATGCATTATTACGTTATATTTCTTAAATTGTCAAAAAAGGCAATTTTTGGTGGTTTTTATTTTCTTACAAATTAACAAATTATCAGAAAGTATTTTCATAGCCACTCGCTATTTTTATTTTTGCGATACGATTATTAGGACCGAAGATAATAGGAAAAGAGCAGAAAATTTCAGCGTTGAAAAATAAATTGTTAAAAAATTTTTACGCTGGACCGATTTAATTAAAAACTTCTCGGTGGCACTTATTATATCTACGACAAATTAAAATAATAAAATTGCTGCAGCCAGAGAATTCCTTATTCACCTATTTTCTTACTTAATTTGACTTCACTTTATGTGATTTAAAATGTTAACATATTTAAAAACTAAATTAAATAACTAAAAAGTCAGAACGTGAAAAATTTATAATACTGTACATTACAGCAAATTGAGAAAGTATAAGTCACATATTTAAAATTACTAACTATAACAGCCCATTGTTGTGTCTGACCCACAGATGTTAGGGTAGGTCTCTATCCATTTCCCGCTAAATTTAGGTACCTGTAAATGGTCAGTGCCACTTGTTTACGGAATGTTAAAATCCACTATTAAAGCATTTAGAAATATTGCCATATGGATCAAATTTCGTTTTTTACTTCCCTCGCTAACCGAAGGGAAGTAGGGTATTGTAATCGCAAAAAAATTACCCTCCGAGATTTCTTCGGATTTTCGCATTTCAGACTATGCAGATTACGAAAATTAAAGCCATTTAATTCCATCAGTCTCTCTGTCTGTCGGTCTGGTGTCTGTCTGTTGGCGCTATATCTACAACTATATCTACAAGAGCCAGAAGTACTTATCTATTTCTAACAATACATGTGTACACATAACAATTATTGTAGTTTATAAGATATGTATTGTGGGGAAAATATTACAAAACCATTTGACGCAGAAGAAAAATATTTGGTCGTTAATTGACGCTACTGTCAAAGAAGAACAGTGGACACCTGAAAAAAATAATGAGGAAAAAATGTGACAAAAGACAGTTATATTTTGTGTGTAGTTAACACAACTGTCAGGGGAAAAATATGAAAAATGTACAGGGTGTTCACTCTAAGAAAATAATGAAAAAATGAATTGCGGACAATAATGTTTCTCATATAGTTAACACAACTGTCAAAGAAAAATATGAAAAAATATATAGGGTGGTCGCCCCAAAAATAATAATAAAAAATGAGATGAAGGACGATATTATTTCGCATGCAGATATCACAACACAACTGCCAAGTAAGAAAAATATGAAAATATACAGGGTTGTCACCTAAAAAAAATAATGAAAGAAGATGTGGCGGAGATTTCGCATGTAGGTAACATAACTGTCAAAGAAGAAAAATATGAAAAATTTACAGGGTGGCTACTTTAAAAAATAAGAAACGACACAGTAAAATGATATTTGAAATGTAGTTGTCAGTCGCTATTGCCAGGAAAAAATCTGATATAGTTTTTATAAGAAAAATATGCAGGGTCGTCATCCAACAGAAAAAAATAATTCATAAATAAAGGATGTCAATCAAAGGGGGAAGAAAATTTTAGTCCGTTCCAATATGGTAAAAAATTGACCGAGAAGTGATTTTTTTTAAGGTTTAGTGTTTTTTTGCTGCCCTTCAAAAGTCAAATTTCGACGCTCGTTTTTCGCGATTAACTCAAAAAAACCGTTGCCCAAGGAGTCAATACTTCCACATCCAGATTTTCTAACCAAGTTTCTCACAACGAAAAAATTTTGTATGTGGGAATAATTGTTTATGGAACTTTAATAATATAATATTTGAAATTGTCTACCCCAAAAACCCATAAAACGATATCCCACATCGGTAGTGGGATGGGGGTGGTGATAGGGGAATGATAATAGAGGTGGATGAAGTAAAAAATATTTTGAGATTTTTGGTTCTTGTACACACACTAAATCACAAATTTTTTATCCTCTTTAATAATGGGTTGGGGGTGGTAATGGGGGTGACTAATGCCAAAAAGTTTTTAGAGACCTTAGCTTCTCTTACATATACTAAATATAAATTTTATGGACTCTTACCTGTTCGATTTACCTATTTATCCCCCATTTACCCCAATTTACCACCCAACCCTTCGACGGAAGAGGATAAAAATATAATTTATTTCCAGATCTCGTTAAAATACATACGTGTACCAAATTCTAAGTCAATATCTTATTCCCAGTGCAAGTCTCGTAGGAAACGGACGGTGTGACTGAGTGCGGAAAATATAAGGTTATAAGTGCCTACGAATACGAATACAAAAATGAATAAGGATAAACCCCCAGACCGGGGGAAAAACATAGACCCAGGAATAAATGAGGACATGGAAATAGAGATAGTATCGGTAGAAAAAGGTATTGCGAGTAAGGTTACAAAAAAAATAGTAAATAAAGAAAAACTACAATCCTCGCTTCCATCTAGGAAGCGAGGTAAGTGGCTCAAGTTATAATTATATAGAGGTTAATAAGAATAGAAATAATTCGAGTGAAACATTAATAAACAATTTGGACAATAATGTAAGTAATATATTAAGCGTAAATAATTCGGGGAAAAAACACGAAACAGATTTATCTAGTGCAAAAAATATGTCAACACGAACTCCAATGTTTTATCAAAGTAACGATCCAGGGCCGTACGTTGTTTATGTACAAAATGATAATGGTAATATAGGCAAATGGCATAGAATATCTACAGCGAAACTAATAATAAATTCAGAACCAGAAATAAAAAATAATATTAATAGAATTACACCCATTGGTATTAACAGAGTCAAAGTAGAATTATCCACAGCAGAAAGTGCAAACAAATTAATAAATTCAAAAACCCTATTGGAAAAAGAATATACTGTTTTTATTCCACAATTTTTAAAACGAAGGTTAGGTATTATAAAAGGCGTCGATAGAGACCTATCAGAGGAAGAATTAATGAATATAATTAAGCCAACTTTACTAAACAATTTTGAAATATTACAAGTGAAAAGGTTCAAAAAAAAAATTATGCAAGGGGATACTCCAGTTTATATTCCTAAACAAATTATTCTAGTTGGTTTTAAAGGCCAAATATTACCAAAACAAGTGGTAATCGAAAAAATAGTTTTTAACGTTGAACCATACGTACAGCGAGTAGTACAGTGCTTAAAGTGCCTTAGATACGGACATCTGAGCACGCAATGCAGGGGCGTGGAAAGGTGTAGAAACTGCGGCAAAAATCATGAAAGTAATAGTTGCGAACTGACAGAGACGCCTCTCTGTGTATTATGTAAAGGAGATCATGCGGCAACCAATCGGAACATCTGTCCAGAATTTGCAAAACAGAAATACATTAAAAACGTAATGGGTACGGAAAATATATCATACGGAGATGCCTTATCAAAATACAAAAATAGTTATTCACATTCAGTACAATCAAATTTAAATTTAGTTCAACCCAACAGAAAAAGTCAAAATAGTATTAATGCGGAAAACCAACAGACAATCAACAATGTTTCCATAAATAAAAACAGATTCATACAACCCACGAAAAGAAGACGATCAGATATAAATGCGACCCCAAATAATTCACTTCTAGAAGCACACAAACAAATAGTTACCCCATTTCAATTTTCGTCACAACCTATAACAAACAAATATCCCCCGCAATATCATAATATAAAATCAGGTAACAGCAGTAAAAATATCACAGACACACTTTCAAAATCAATTAAAGAAACATTTCAAAGTTATAACATTTCAGACGATAGTTTAATTAATAATATATCAGAAGTTATTTTAAAAACTTTACAACAACAATGCATAATTTAAAAATAATGCAGTGGAATTGTCGTTCGATAATTCCAAAAAAAGATTACACTGAAAAATTTTTATTTGATAATGAAATAAGCGTAGCCTTGTTAAGCGAAACATGGCTAAGCGAAACAAAAAAGTTTAAAGTTTCTGGCTTTACAATAATTAGGCAAGATAGGGATGATGGATACGCTGGCGTGGCGATTCTCATAAAAACAAACTTATCCAGTTATCAAATAAGCAATTATCACAAAATACAAGACGTAATGTGTGTGGCAACTAGTATATCCTTCGAAAACAAACAAAAAATTAACTTATATTCCGTATATGTTAAACCAAAGTTAAAAATAAAATCAGACGAATGGAACAAATTTTTTCAAAGCCTATGTAAACCATTCATTGTGGGAGGAGATTTTAATATGCATAATATGGCCTGGGGGTGTAGCTACTCCGATGCGAGTGGAGGCGAATTATTAACGTCTATAGAAGACTGCGGTTTAACTATTCTCAATAACGGTACAGAGACAATGATTAGCAGGCCTCAAGGTCAACATAAATCAGCAATAGATTTAACTATCTGTTCATCGGATATTTCACACATTTTTAACTGGGAGGTAAGTGAAGACCTATTAGGTTCCGATCATTTAGCAATTATAGTTAGCACAAATGATTACGTAATTAAAGAAATAAAACCATATACAAAATGGAACATTAAGAAAGCAGATTGGCTCTTGTTTTCCTCTCTTGTGGATCACAAAAATACAGAATTAACACAAAACGAAAATGTTACATATAAGAAATTTATAGAAAATGTTAATGAAGCTAATTACTCTGCAATACCAGAGAGGAAAACAGGAATCAATAAAAACTTTAATAAAGTATGGTGGAACCAGGACTGTGATCAGGCAATATCGAACCAAAAGACTGCATACGAAAACTATAAGAAACAATCTAGCTCTGAAAACTTTTTTATCTACCAAAAGATGGCAGCTATTAGCAAAAGGGTAATTCTACAGAGTAAGCGAACATCTTGGAAGAACTTCTGTAACAAACTAAATAGAGACACTCCGATTTCAGACATATGGGCTCAAATTAAAAAAATAAATAATTGCTACCAGGAACCCCGAATACCAATACATCAAGAAGTATGGATAGAAGAATTTTTTAAAAAATTGACACCGGATTGGGTCAACGAAGTAAACTTTCAGAATATTGAAAACAATTCCCAACATTATTTATTAAACGAATTTACACTTAAAGAATTGGAATTTGTTCTTGAAAATTATAATAACACATCACCCGGAACAGACAATATTCACTATGCAATGCTAGCAAACCTAACACCAACATCGAAAATAATTCTATTAAATATTCTAAACGATATATGGAAATATGAAAATATACCAGAGGAATGGAAGGAGTACTTAATTATCCCAATACTGAAACCTCAAAAAAATCCAGTTTTATCTACTTCCTACAGAGGTATTTCTCTAGCTTCGTGTGTTTTAAAAACATACGAACGTCTTATAAAAAATAGACTCGAAACCTGGCTGGAAAATAATAAAAAAATATCTTCAACTCAATTTGGGTTTAGAAAAAACTGTTCCACAATAGAAAATGTGTCATACCTCGTAACAGATATAAATACCTCGTTTTCTCTCTCCAAATCAACGACAGCTATATTTATCGATATAGAAGGAGCATACGATAATGTCTCAATAAAAATACTTTTTGAGAAAATGTGTGCTATAGGACTGCCCTCCAATTTTTGTAAGAAAATAATAAAACTTTACGAAAATAGAACACTATATTTAAAAGTCAATGAAAACATCTTAGGACCAAGGACAACAAGTATAGGATTACCTCAAGGAAGCACTTTAAGTCCAACTCTTTATCTTATTTACACCTTTGATCTAGAAAAATGTGTAACAGAGAGCAAAATTTTACAATTTGCGGACGATATATGTATTTATGCAGATGATAAAGATCTAAACAAGTCAATAACAAAAATAGAGAAGGCATTTATAGAAATAAAAAACTGGACTTCTCATAATGGATTAACAATTTCAAGAAGTAAGTCACAAATATGTACTTTTAGTAGAAAAAGAAAAAATATTCCGTCTCAAATTGTAATTGATGAAACAACTTTTCCCAATCAGAACACAGTGAAATATTTAGGAATCGTTTTAGACAGAAAATTGCTATGGAAAAATCACATAGAACAGATAGTTTCTAAAGTGGAGAAAGGGATAAACGTTTTACGAACGGTTTCACATACTAGTTGGGGTGCAGATAGCGAAACATGCTTAATGATATATAAATCATATATCAGATCAATTATAGATTATGGATCAATATTATATGATCAAGCAGCCCAATGCCACTTAAATAAAATAACAATAATACAAAATAAATGTTTACGACTATGTATAGGAGCCCTAAGAAGCACACCAATAAACAATTTGCTTGCTGAATGCGGAGAAACTCCAATAGAAACGAGAAGAAAGGTCCTCTGTTCCAAATTTATACTAAAAATGCATTCAAAAGACAGCAAGTTAATACAGAGTATCCACAACCTATTCATATTGGATTTGACAGAACCATATTGGGCAAAAAAGAAAACCATACCGTTAGTAGACATATATAAGGAAATACTACCCTACAAAGACCAAATCAATAAGAACGACATTGCCCCAATATATGAAATATATAACTTAATAATCAGTGTAAACATAGCAGTTACATTCTTACAAGATTATAGTATATACCCTAACAGCATTAGAAATACATTATTTAAATACGATATAGGACAGCTGTCACCTAATCCTTACTGTTTATATACAGATGGCTCTAAAGACGATAAGTATACCGGGTGTGCCATATTCGATCCACAAAATAATTATAGCAAAAAAGTTAAATTAAATCCGAATTTTAGTATTTTTTCCGCAGAAATGATTGCAATAATAGAAGCATTACAATATAGCTTAACTCTAAATGAACAGGAAATATTAATAATCTCCGACAGTAAAAGCAGTTTAGAAAAAATAAAAAATTTAAACCCTAAGTCTAGTACCAATTTCTTAATAAACAATGTTGTTAAGTTAATAAAAAGTTTACAGGATGCCTCAAAAAATGTGAATCTAGTATGGGTAAAAGGACACTGCAGTATTGTCAACAATGAACAAGTTGATATGCTAGCAAAAGAAGCCCTATCAAATGAAACCACCGTAGATTATCTATACCCTCATGAAGATATATTCCCCACTGTAAAAAGAATATTTACCAACGAATGGAAAAACGCTTATGGACAACAAGTAAAAGGAATATACTACAAAAACATCCAACCAACCATACCCAAAACGCCATGGTTCAAAAACAGCAAATTTAATAAAAACAGCATAAAAAATATTTGTAGATTAAGATTCAATCACGTTCTGGTTCCAACGTACTTACACAAAATTAAATTTAAAGATAGCCCACATTGTGATTGTGGTAAATTAGGAGATGCTGAGCACGTACTTCTTAACTGCGAATTAAAATCGGAAAAAACTAACAAATTTGTCGAAAAAATATGCAAAACCCAAATATGCCTGCCTTTTAATTTATCACAACTACTGAGCTCTAGGAACCTAGAAATATATAAATTGCTATGTGAGCATATAAAAAATCTAGGAATAAAATTGTAATATAGCACAAACTAGGTAATAAATCACATGTAATATAGTTCTAAGTTATCCTCCTGTCTTTCCTAATGTAACCCGACTCATTCCGAGGTCCTTCTTGTATGTGTGTAAGACTAGACAGACCCCTAGTCGAAATAGTGTCCTCGTTTATATCCCGAAATTTTTATTAAAAAAAAAAAAAAAAAAAAAAAAAAAATCATAGAGGAGAAAACAAAGAAAAAAAAAAACAAAAACAAAAAAAAAAGAAATTAATGCAAACAACAATAAAAACAAAAAGATATCTAGGTTAAGCCCT
Source organism: Rutpela maculata (assembly GCA_936432065.2). Lineage (NCBI taxonomy): Eukaryota > Metazoa > Arthropoda > Insecta > Coleoptera > Cerambycidae > Rutpela > Rutpela maculata. The sequence goes on from OW386286.2 coordinate 217,951,157, forward strand.
AATAGTTTAATAATACATACTTGTTAAAAAAAAAAAAAAAAAATTAAAAATCGAAAAACCAAAACAAAATAGTAAGCTTACCTCTAGGGGGAAAAATGTGTGTTTAGGACAGTACACAAAAAAAAAATAATGATAATAATAATAAAAAGAATAAATGGATAAATAGTCGGCAACACTGAGCTAATGGAGTGAGTGCATTCCCTAGCCATTACCAACACTAAATTAAAAAAAAAAAAAAAGTCAATATCTTAAACAGTTCCAGAGTAATCGTGCGCACAAAAAAAGTTACAGACGAACCGACAGACAGAAATTTTTTTCGCTCAAACTTAAAATCTCGACGTTTCATGACATTCTAAGCCTATTTGAACAATAAAAATTTTCAAATTTTTTTTGTCGTTACTATACTTATGTGGAAGTAATTAACGCTTGAGGAGAAGAACGTTGACCACAATGTTGAAAGATATTTTAATTCTCTACAATTTCTATAAGTTATCTTTGTCCAAAAATTTGTTTACATGAAAATCGAATTTTGCGAAAATGTTTTCCTCTCGGTTCTCCTTTAAATTGCGTTCTAATAAAAAAGTTCATTTAAAGTTTTTTTTTTTTAGCTTTTTAAATGATTAATTAAATAGTATAGATGCCTACATTATTTTCCTTAAAAATAATTTATAACCTAAAAAATCCAACCTTATTGTAAAACAACATTTTATCCATTTATAATGAAACAAAATATTAGAAATTTTTGTTGGAAAATAAAGTTTATTCAATTACCTTTCAACTGGGACCAACCGATTTCATTTACCCTAATTACAGCGTCTTCTGTCAACACCACCTATAGACAAGGCCGACGCACAAAATCGATGAGTCATCAACACAAGACTGCAGTTTTGGTTGCTTCATAAAAATTTAAACAATTTATGTAGCAATATTAAATTTCTGCTATATTTCTTATTATGGTCTTAGTCTTCATATCGCAAATAATAAAAAAACTAATTTTGAATAAAAATAGACATTAAAAATTGCCCTCTTTGTATAACTGGGGTAAATTTATGCCATTTATTGATTTATTTTTCAAGTTATGTTTACTTACTTTTTTTTGATAAAATAATAAAGTTAAAAATATCGTGCGTCTATTCAAATAATAAAGAAAATAAAAATTGAAGATAACTGTATCATCTACAAACAATTTTTTTCGTAAAGTATGTATTTTTACGTAATTGAGAATTACTTTTTCTGCTCTAAAACATTCTTATAAACAATGACTTTCATGTTATTTTAAGTTTCCAGCTGATCAGGTAATTTGTTGTAATACGCAGTATTATGTATTTCTCATATCCTAATGTTTTGGTTATTAATTTTAACGAATTATAAAATAATTTTTCTGCTCTATTTATACATTTTTTTCGTCATAATAATAGGACAATTAATTTTTTAGATAGATTTATGACTAAGTACTGCCTTGCTTCAAAGAGGTGTAGCTTTACCATTGCCAACAGTTCTTTTGACATTTACTGGACTATTTACGAAACCACCATATGCTTTGTAAGCACGATAACTGAAGGACCAAGAGTCCGATCGTATTTAAATTTGGACAATAAGTTAAAATTAGCTAGAGGAAGAGCCACGTTGTTATTAAAAAAATTCCAATCTGCAAATACAACAGTTAAGACATCTTAAGCAAAAAATGCAAATATAAACTGTTGTAACTCTTGATAAGGTCTGACAATAACAAAAATTCTATAGAATTTAGCTAGAAGCTCTTTGCCAACCAAGCTGGCATCATCGGGAGACGATTAGAATTACAAATATAGCAATTATATCTAGAAAAATCAACTTATTTTCAACAAACTGTAGAAGGTCATATATAATGTTTAACAGTTATATAAAAACTTCAGTAAACTGGCGAACAATATTTACATTCAGTTATTTATTTTTGCTTTCTATTGACTTTGACTTTTATCATGTGGGTAGTTCCAATAGAAAAAAGAACAGTTACATTAATTCTTCAACGTTTTATATAACATTGTTCTATTTTCAAACTTCTCAAACAGTCTAGTTCACAAGTTCAAACCCGTGTTAATTCTTGATAAAGCTCGTAAAAATATGAGTGAGGGTTCATTGAATTCGGAATGACGTCTAGAAAAATGTGCAAAAGTTTCAAACCCGCACATAAACAATTGCAAAAGTTTTAAACAAATTAAGATTGAAAAAATAACGAGATTCGTTTTTTGCAAATAACTCGAAAACTATTAATATTTAAGAAATTAAAAAAAAAGATTCTTAAAGAGGAAGAAATTTCCAATAAAAACTCCTGACACCCGGAACACTATCTCTATTATTAATAATTTTAATTTAATGTTGAAAATAGAGCTCCAATGCTCTGAAACCGACCGTAGCAAGTAGACACATTTTTTTATATTTTTAAATATTAATTTAGAAATTAAAAAAAATTATGGTATTATTTAGACACTCGTTGGAAAAAAATTTTTCGCCGATTTTTCATAAAATGAGCATATTGTTAATTAATACAATTTTTTAGAGTTTGCGTTTATATTTCAAGTCGGATAATTGTTAAACAAAAGCCACTAAAACTTTATGAGATTATGACATTGCGATGATTTTAATTGTTATGGTTTATTAGTTATTCATTATTTAAGGTAACAAAAAACTAAAAAATGAAAAAGAGAGGAGTTTTTATTAATTTTAATTATTATTACTGTTATTAAATTCAAAAACCGCTGCCCAAGGAATCACTACTTCCACATCCAGATTCTCTATCCAAGTCACTCACAACGAAAAAACTTTGTATGTGAAAATAATTGTTTATGGAACTTTAATAATATAATATTTGAAATCCTCTTCCCCAAAAACCCATAAAACGATACCCCACATCGGTAGTGGGGTGGGGGTGGTGATAGGGTGGTGGTAGTGGGGGGTGGACGAAGTAAAAAAGTATTTTGAGGTTTCTGGTTCCTGTACATACACTAAATCACAATTTTTTTTCATCCCCTTTAATAAGGAGGTGGGGGTGGTAATGGGGGTGGCTAATGCCAAATATTTTTTTGAGACCTTAGCTTCTCTTGTATATACTAAATACCAATTTCATGGACTCTTATCTGCTTGATTTACCCATTTACCCCAAATTTACCCCAATTTACCCCCCAACCCTTCGACGGAACAAGATGAAAATATAATCTAGTTCTAGATCTCGTTAAAGTACATATGTGTACCAAATTTCAAGTCAATATCTTCAACAGTTCCAGTGCAAACGTGCGCACAAAAAAAAGTTACAGACAGACAGACCGACAGACAGACCGACAGACAGACCGACAGACAGAGAGACAGACAGAAATTTTTTTCGCTCAAACTTAAAATCTCGACGTTTCATGACATTTTAAGCCTATTTGGACAATAAAAATTTTTAAAAATTTTTTTGTCGTTACTATACTTCCACTGGACGTGGAAGTAAAATACTATAAGATTACATAAACTTTAAATTTTTAGTGCTATTTGCTTAAACAAATTTTATAGACAAATAGATAAATTACGTATTTTTGAAAAACATTTTTTGCCATTTTATTTGTTATAAAATATTAGGTGATTTAAAATTTTTTTTAACTGTTTGTAATCAATTTTTTCCTTTTTTCATTATTTAAACATATAAAAAAAATGATTCTTAAAATTTATTATTTGCAATTCTCTACAAGGGAAAAAATTTTTTCGTTGTTAATTTATTTGTTTATTTATTAATAAACAATTTGTTATTAACAATCGCTGAACGTGTTTATATGTTTTTTGATAGAAAAAAAAAAAACAAAAACAACCTTATACATAAACATGTAAAAAAAATATATTTAATAACATAAAAAAATGTTTTTACTTGCCAAGGTCGGTTTCAGAGCATCACAACGGCTTTGCGTTCTCCGCGCGGAGCCCTATTTTCAACATCAAATTAAAATTATTAATAATAGAGATAGAGTTCCGGGAGTCAGGAGTTCTCTATTGGAAATTTCTTCCTCTTTAAGAATCTTTTTTTTTAATTTCTTATATATTAATAGTATTCGAGTTATTTGCAAAAAAACAATTTTTCAATTTGAATTTGTTTATAAATTTTGCAATGGTTTATGTGCGGGTTTGAAACTTTTGCACATTTTTCTAGACGTCATTCTAAATCCAATGAGACCTCACTCATATTTTTAAGAGCTTTATCAAGAATTAACATGTGTTTGAACGTGTGAACTTGTCTAAAAGAACAAGTACATAAAATAATTAATTTAATAATCCTCATAAAATGAAAAATGTTTATAGACAAGCTAAAAACTACATTTTGATATGCTTTTTATCCCTGTTGGGATGATTCAGTACCTTTTTAGCAGAGGGTCGTAGGATGACTCAGTACATTTTGACATGTTTCATTTTTCTTTTTTTTTTTTTTCTTTTTGTATTGACTAAAGTAAAGGCTAACTACATTTTGAAATACAGAAAGGACATCGTTTATATTGTTATTTAGTAAATGAAAATCGGTCAAATATTTATAAAGATAGAATTTCCCCCGTTATGATCTTTATTTTTTTTTGGTTTGGACACCTATAGATAATTTCGTGTATTATCAAAATAGAGACTTTTTCGAGAAGGGAGTGATTTCGGACTTACAATTTTATTTTCGGGCGGACTGCTACTCTGATATACCGGGCGTGAACATGCCCATCTTTGTAAATAACTCGTTTATTTTTAATTTTTCGAAAAAACTCCATTTCAAATTTTTTGTACAAAAAGATCCATGCCTTATACTGGTTATAGAGATTGATCGACGGAATATTTAATTTTCGATTTTTATTAGGAAACTGTTCGGTATTTGTAGATTCGCTTTTGTCTTGTCAAATTTCTCACAAACGTCACCTAATAGACTTCGAGCCCTACAATCGCCATTTTTGAAAATCAAAATCGGACCTTCGTTTCGGGAGTTATTAATTTCTTTGGAAAATCATACTCGGCCTTGGAAAAAATACTTACGGTCAACGGATTCGAGCCTCAAGCAATAGGCTTCATTTGTGGCTGTGTACCTTCGATCCCACCAAGTCTTATCGAAATCAATCAATATCCTGGACAGTTATCGTGCTTCCTAGCCCGATTTCGAGAAAACCAGTTTTTTGCAAAAAAATTCAATTTCCATTTATTTTTCGATATAGTCTCCGGTATACTTATCTGTAGACCGTTGCCAGCGGCACCATTTTGAAATATCTCGATCTGACTGCCCATTACAGAGTTATTCAATTTTTCCCGAAAAACTTGAAACGTCTATATCGGGTATTTCCGGTTTCCGAATTGAGCCAAGCTTCCAGCGTTAAGGTCTTCTGAAGGCCTCCTATCAACCACCCAAGTTTCATCGAAATCCGACGGACGGAATTTTCTAAATTCGCTCTCAAGTCGATAGATATGACTTTCATTTCGATCCGACGTTTTTTTCGGGTTTCGATGGTCCACCGGAAAAATGCAAAACCCATCTTTTTTTCAAAATGTAGTAACAAGCATAGGCAGGGTGTGGACTTCAAGTAAGCGAGGAATATGCTACTTTGGGCTTTATTTTGAGGCTTCATGTTTGTACAAAAAAACCTATCTTAGTCAAACGTCAATAATGGAATGAATACCTTATATCTGTTACCTATTTTGCATTATAATAAATATGAATTATATCAATGGAAATACTTTTAATATGCATACCCTAAACATAATTATTTATATTATAAATTATATCAATGAAAATACTTTTAACATGCATACCCTAAACATAATTATTTATAATAGGGCGGCCCCTTTGGTGCCATGCGGTCGTGACCTACAACAAAGCAATTATATTATTAACACATCGACTACGCAATTATATTGTCGCACACAGTTATATCATTTAGTTAAAGAATTAGAAGAGAAGTGGCAACTATGTATGGCTTCGTGTAATCTGAAACATCTATACATTTTATACAACGGGCTTCGTAATGTACCATAATTATAAAAGGCTTCGTATGACATGTCGTGTTGTTTTTAATTTGTATGTCCAAAAAAGTTCCCCCCTCTCATGTTGCTCGCGTTATTATTCCCACTTAAAACATTATTAACAGTTGTACACACTATTTAAATTACAAATAAGGCTGGGCTTCTGGTACCCTGTAGTGTGTGGTGGGCTTCGTTTCATGCGTACCGTACGTATATATATATATATATATATATATATATATATATATATATAGGTATAGACGGTATATTGTGTAGCCCGATATATCGACAGGTCGTTCATAAGCCCGGCATTTCCCGAGTGTATAAATGAACAAATTTATTAAATATGGCGATTATTATGAATCTTTTCTAATAGGAAGCCACTAGGGGTAGCTAATTATTATTTTTCTTTCAATTATATATACATGGCATATTTCAGAGCCCGGATATATTTACTGATCCTTTCAAAGCCCGCTGTATATAAGAATATAGCTAGCGTTCGTTCTCCGTCCCAGCGATGTTGCCAATGTAATCGGGCCTCAGTAGGTTATATTTTTATAATATATATTTCTTTGATGCATGCATCGTCACGAAGCACAATATAATAGGAGTACTTGCTATACTGCGCCACTACTATTACTGTTTACAGTAGAGACGCTAATGGAGGGCCAGTTATTAAAGGAAATATATTCATTCTTTGAACGCCAAAATAATATAACAGTTACGTTTTTTATTATTCATTGTTACGAATTTGAAGATATATTAGAAGAACCTAATAAAATATTAGGTTATTTTTTTATGCAAATAGACATTAATTATTAATAACTGATAATGTAATTACTCCGTGGTAGGCCTATAAGTATTTAAATATTTTGAATTTGTCCTCATTTTTTGTTTTCCACTTTTAAAGTATTGCCTTATTAACAGTAAAATAAAAATATGCAGGGGTAGAAATTAAATTACGTTTATTTACCTAACATAGATATATAAAACGAATTGTTTTAATAGTACAGTAACATCAGGTATAATAGTAAAAGGATCCCTTGATGCAATTTTTCTTTTGAAAATATACTTATTTTGAGATAGCAAGTGACCTTTGTGTTTCCGAGTATATGGATCAAATATGAGCAAAAAATAATTGCCATCAAATAACAACAAAGCATGAAGTTCTCTTTGACGTATTTATAAGTTTTTATTTAATTTTATTTCACTGTCACTATAATACTTATAGGCTTAATTTTGAAAAAGTTATTACAATGACCTTTACTACGTACCAGCTGTCCCAAGTTAACATCAATTGAAAGTTGCATTATATGAAATAAGATTTCAGATTCAGTTTGTCCCACTGTGCAAACAATTTCTTCAAAAATTAAAAAATATATGTTTACAGTGTACAGATAAACGTATAGGGACAAAAAAGTGTCTTCTTTACAAGAGCTTTCAAACAAAAAAAAAGAAAATAGAAATCGAACCATTAGGAGCTGAGATAAAAAAACATTCATTGTGGCTAATGGCAGCCATCTTTAATGGTCGCCATTTTGGTGTTGCACGGATTTTAAAGTGGCTCCCTATCTGGAAAGTTACCTTTTGGCATCAACTATGACCACAGAAAGTGGAACATCCCAATCAAAAAGTGCAGATTTTTGGCTTATATAGCCATGTACCCGACGTACTATAAAGCATAAAGTTCCCTTTTAAGTATGGCAAGCAAAAATTTAATATTTTCTTTTATTGATTATATGTTATATGCTTGCACTAATAAAAATAATAATTATTATTATAGTACAGTAGCTAGAGCTAAAAATATGCAAAACTTCGGAATAATGTCATATTGAATGGATTTCGTTCATTTTGGAAGTATAAGCTTCACAGAAAAGTTTCTATATTGTGCGGGGGCTTGCTAATTTATAGGGGGTAGATGCCACCCCCTCTCAGGGGGTGGCACTTAAAAAATATATATATTTATTGGAGCTGAAGTAGAATCAAATTTTAAGAAGAAAAGGTTCTATGCAATTTTTCACACAAATTTATAGTTTTTAAGTTATAACAACTTCAAAATTGCGATTTTAGCTTAAAAAAAACGGCTTTCGTCAGGTATCTCGAAAAGTATTACTTTATCGAAAAAATGTTACAGACCAATTACATAAAGTACAAACTGGGAATTAATTATATTTTTTGTTTATTGATGTAGGATTAATAATTTCGGAGATATTTAAGTTTACATTTGGCGTCCAAATGTTCATAAGATAATTATTTAGAGTGAGAGTTAAATATCTCAGAAACTGTGACACATACGTCAAGGATGCTAGTAAGTAGAATTGGTTATTGATTAAGCTTTCAACTGTTTTTTTATTTGTTTCTATAGCATAAAAAACAAAGAAGTTATGACCGAAGCAATGTGCGTCTACACATTTTTTTTTAAACAACGTCGCCATTTTGTTACTGTAATTAGCCAGTAATTAAAAAAAGGAATTTCAAACACTGTTTCTCATTAATATATAGCATGACGTAGATGTCAAATTTTTTAGTTTGTATACAGCACTTGCCTTAGAAAAAAATACAGTTTAAACTATAAAGGTATTTTCGATAAAAAGATATTTTATTTTCCTTTTCCAAATAGGTATCTCAATAAATATTAGTTTTATTGAAAAATGGGTAGAGACCAAAAATAAAGCTCATAAACTGCTAATGAATTTAGCTTGTTTATTTATTTACATAGATTTAATAGTTTCGGAGATATGAAAGTTTACAAATGGCGTCCGAAAGTTTATAAGTCGTAAAATGCAGTTTAAATGTTAAATATCTCAGAAATTGAGACACCTATGTCACGCATACTAAGAAATGAAATTAAAGACAATTAATTGCGCTTTCAAATTATTTTTTACTCGTTCCTGTAGCATAAGAAGTAAAGAAGTTATGATGTAAAAATGAGCGTATTTATATTCTTTTATATAAAAAGGTCGCCATTTTGTTACTCTAATTAGCCAGTAATTTAAAGAAATTATCTCAAATACAGTTTTTCGTTAGGATGTAGCATTACCTAGATGTTCAAATATTTTTGCTCATTTAATGCACTTGCTTTAGAAAAAAATGCATTTTAAACATTAAAGGTAATTTCGAAACACTTGGATACCAAATATAAACTTAAATATCTCCGAAATTATTAATCCTACATCAATAAACAAAAAAATATAATTATTTCCCAGTTTGTACTTTCTGTAATTGGTCTGCAACATTTTTTTTTAATAAAGTTATACTTTTCGAGATACTTGACGAAAGCCGTTTGGAAATACCTTTTTTTAAGCTAAAATCGCAATTTTGAAGTCGTTATAATTTAAAAACTATCAATTTATGTGAAAATTTGCATAGAACCTTTTCTTCTTAAAGTTTGATTCTATTTCAGCTCCAATAAATATATACAGTGTGTCTCACTTTTCATCGCTACACCAATATCTCGGCCATTTGTTGGTCGATTTAGATCAAATTTGGTATACTTCTTTTGCTTCAGATTGTAATTAAAAAGTTATTTAAAAATTTTTTTTTCGAAATTAAATACGCCTACTATGATCAAAAAAATTTGGCAAAAATTAGGAATTTATATCAAGAAAATCATATCTAAGATTTCAATAATAATCACCCTACTATTCGAGTTATTTATTGTCGGATATTTACATAACTTGGTAGTGGTGTAATAATGACGTTAATTAAGCATTAGGACACATTTTTTATCCAAAACACTATTATGAAATGAATATTTGAAAAATGGTGGCTATTTTTTAAAATACTTAGAACTCGGCATACCAATATCTTTGTTAACATGGAGTGCTTTGGAATGATTTGATAATTCTTATTATTTCAATTTTATCAGCAATAGTTAATTGTTGTGCATGTTTAAGTTTAATTTGACATTCGATGCAATTGTCAAATCTATTCCAAAGCACTCCATGTTAACAAAGATATTGGTATGCTGAGTTCTAAGTATTTTAAAAACCGCTGCCCAAGGAATCACTACTTCCACATTCGGATTTTCTATCCAAGTCACACAACGAAAAAATTTTGTATCTGGAAATAATTGTTTATGGAATTTTAATAATATAATATTTGAAATCCTCTACCCCAAAAACCCATAAAACGATACCCCACATCGGTAGTGGGGTGAGGGTGGTGACAGGGGGTGGGAGTGGGGAGGTGGATAAAGTAAAAAATATTTTGAGGTTTCTGGTTCTTATACATACACTAAATCAATTTTTTTTTTCATTCCCTTTAATAATGGGGTGGGGGTGGTAATGGGGGTGGCTAATGCCAAAATTTTTTTTGAGACCTTAGCTTCTTTTGTCTATACTAAATATCAATTTCATGAACTCTTACCTACTTGATTTACCTATTTACTCCAAATTTACCCCAATTTACCCCCCAACCCTTCGACGGAACAAGATGAAAATATAATCTAGTTCTAGATCTCGTTAAAGTACATATGTGTACCAAATTTCAAGTCAATATCTCAAACGGTTCCAGAGTAAACGTGCGCACAAAAAAGTTACAGACCGACAGACCGACAGACAGATAGACAGAAATTTTTTTTCGCTCAAACTTGAAATCTCGACGTTTCATGACATTCTAAGCCTATTTGAACAATAAAAATTTTTAAAAATTTTTTTGTCGTTACTATACTTCCACTGGATGTGGAAGTAAAATAGCTACAATTTTTCAAATATTCATTTCATAATAGTGTTTTGGATAAAAAATGTGTCCTAATGCTTAATTAGCGTCTTTATTACACGACTGCCAAGTTATGTAAATATCCGACAATAAATAACTCGAATAGTAGGGTGATATTTATTGAAACCTTAGATATGATTTTTACTTCCACATCCAGTGGAAGTACAGTAACGACAAAAAAATTTAAAAAATTTTTTATTGTTCAAATAGGCTTAGAATGTCACGAAACGTCGAGATTTTAAGTTTGAGCGAAAAAAAATTTCTGTCTGTCGGTCTGTCTGTAACTTTTTTTGTGCGCACGTTTACTCTGAAACCGTTTGAGATATTGACTTGAAATTTGGTACACATATGTACTTTAACGAAATCTAGAACTAGATTATATTTTCATCTTGTTCCGTAAATTGGGGTAAATTTGGGGAAAATAGGTAAATCAAGCAGATAAGAGTCCATAAAATTGGTATTTAGTATATACAAGAGAAGCTAAGGTCCAAAAAAAAATTTTGGCATTAGCCACCCCCATTACCACCCCCCACCCCGCTACCGATGTGGGGTATCGTTTTATGGGTTTTTGGGGTAGAGAATTTCAAATATTATATTATTAAAGTTCCATAAACAATTATTTTCACATACAAAATTTTTTCGTTGTGAGTGACTTGGATAAAAAATCTGGATGTGGAAGTAGTGATTCCTTGGGCAGCGGTTCTTTTTAAAGGAATGAATATTTTTTAACGAAATTTGGTATACAAGGGTTTTAGGTCATGCCGAACAAGATTCTGTAAAAACAAAAACCCCATCTCAATCGCTAATATAAATTCCCAATTTTTGCCAATTTCTTTTGATCATAGTAGGCGTAATTAATTTCGAAAAAAAAAATTTTAAATAATTTTTTAATCACAATCTGAAGCAAAAGAAGTACACCAAATTTGATCTAAATCGATCAACAAATGCCCGAGATATTGGGGTGTAGTGGTGAAAAGTGAGACACACTGTATATATATATTTTTTAAGTGCCACCCCCTGAGAGGGGGTGGCATTCACTCTCTATAAATTAGCAAGCCCCCGCACAATATAGAAACTTTTCTGTCAAGCATTTACTATTATACCTCCAAAAATGAACTAAATCCGTTCAATATGACATTATTCCGAAGTTAAAACCTCTAGTAACTGTACTATTAGTGCAAGCATATAAAATACTTGTGCCCGACATTAATTAGTCTTGGCAGATCATGCTCTTAAAAAGGAATTTGTGTGATATTCTTTTCTTTTCTTTCTTTTCGGGTTCAAAAGTTACTAACAGTAATTGCAACAAAATATGCTTTTTCCTTTGAAAATTAAGCAAGATAGGGCAAAACAATATACGTAACTTTTCGGTAGAGCATAAAATTCTCTCGTATAATGATTATAATAAAAAACGGTACATTTGATAGTTAAATTATCGTTATTAAAGGTAATATAATATTTATATTTTATTTTATATAATTATATATAATTGTATAAAAATTTTGTTTAATAGTTTTCTCATTCTAATGTAATACTGCGTACAGTCATAATATGTTTTCTTAATGTATATGGGGAAGCTAGTTTAGGGTGACCTCTTCCTTTTGTGTGTAAACTCTTTTGTGCACCTTTTTTTCTTACATTCTTCTACCTACATTCAACTTAAATCTGGTGACAGTTGCTTTCTTGCACAGAGCAATAAAACAATTAAAGCGTCTCAAATGCCAAAAGAACTGTTGCCAATGGTATACAAAAGCTACACAACGCCTGTTTAAAACAAGATAGAGTTATATTACAGTATTTAGCCATAAATCGAACTAAAAAATTATGTCCTAAATTACTATGACGAAAATAAAATGTATAAATGAAGTATAAAGAATTATTTTAGAATTTGTTAAAATTAATTAATCAAAACATTAGAATACATTAAAACAAATTAACTGAGCAGTTGGAAATTTAAAATAAAATGAAAGTCATTGTTTATAAGAAATGCTCTAGTACAGAAAAAATAATTTTCAATTCCGTAAAAATACATGGCGAAAACTGCAGTCCTAGAGATAATGACGTATACTTCACGAAAAGAATTATTTGTAAATGGTACAAATTTTGTTCTTTATTTTTTGAATAGACACGTGATATTTTTAACATCAATATTTTATAAACAACTCGAAAAATAAAGCAATAAAAGATATAGTTTCACTCACTTTCGTTACAGATTTATGCATTATTACACTATATTTCTTAAATTATACAGACAGTAATTTTTATTGGTTTTTATTTTCTTGCTAGTTAACAAATTATCAGAAAGTTTTTTGTCTATTTTTATTCAATGCTTAGATTTAGTTCAGGACTTCTTATTGCACTTGTTACCACACCAAAATCAAAAACAAACTAAAATAATAAAATCGCGGCAGAAAGAATTCCTTAATCACCTTTTTTGATGCTGTCATAAAGTTGTTTAGGGCAAACGCTCTGCTCTTTTCCCACTAATATTTTCGTTAGTATTTTCTAACTGTGATTAAAATATACCTTTTTTTATCTAAATATGTAGGTATATTATTTGCCTACATGTAATAAAACAAGAATAGCAGTAGGCTATGTTTTGATTCTAACATGTGTTAAATAAAATGGACATTTCGGACAGAACGCTTTGGTTATGCAGACAAAATTAATGTTTTGAATCTAGTTTTTGTCAATTTCCACGGTATACTTGATACGAGTATTTTCTCGATTTTTAAATTATTATTCACAAAAGAATTTTCATGTTTACGTATACGGTTGTTTTTGTTATTTTTTTCTATCTAAAAAAAAATATAAACACATTCGGCGATTGTTAATAACAAATTGTTTATTAAATAAACAAATAAATTCACAACAAAAAAAATATTTTTTCCACCTTTTGAATAATTGCAAATAATAAATTTAGGAATAAATTTTTTTCTTAATAACATGTTTAAATAATGAAAAAAGACAAAAGTGATTATAAACAATTAAAAACAATTTTTAAGAATTTTTTTAAATCTAATATTCTATAACAAATAAAATGGCAGAAAAATATTTTTCAAAAATACGTAATTTATCTATTTGTTTGTAAAATTTGTTTAAACAAATAGCAATAAAAATTTTAAGTTTACGTAATCTTATAGTATTTTTGAATATTAAAAAAGTAAGAGTAATTAAAATTAATAAAAAAAATTTTTTTCCTTTAAGTTTTTAAATAATAACATAACTTTTATGAATTTTAAAATTAATATCTAATAACAAAAAATATTTTTACTTGTTCCGGACGGTTTCAGAGCATCGTAACGCCTTAGTGTTCGCTGCGCGGAGCTCTATTTTCAACATTAAATTAATATTATTAATAATCTCGTTAATAATAGATGTAGAGTTTCGGGAGTCGGGACTTTTTTATTGGAAATTTCTTCCTCTTTAAGAATCTTTCTTTCTTTAAAATTTTTAATAGTTTTCGAGTTATTTGCAAAAAACGGAACTCGTTATTTTTTCAATTTTCATTAGTTTATAACTTTTGCAATTGTTTATGTGCGGGTTTGAAACTTTTGCACATTTTTCTAGACGTCATTCCGAATCTAATGCAATCAAGGTAGGTGCATGACGTCAGATGCATCATGCAGGGAGACCGACTACAAATATAAATTCAAATAACCATCATAAAAATATGTGTGTTTATTAATAAAAAAAACCGCTGCCTAAAAAATCACTACTTCCACATCTAGATTTTCCTGCCCAAACCTTTTACAGCAAAAAAATGTCGATACTATATTTGCAATCCACTGTGTAAAAATAATTGTTCATAGAACTTTGATAATATAATATTTGAAATGGTAGTGGAGGTAGTAGAGGGGGAAGCTGTTGGCAAAAAATTTAGAGGCTCTTGTACACATAAATCACAATTTTATTTTTTTATTCCCGTTAATAATGTGGTAGAGGTGGTGGCGAGTGCCAAAAAAGTATTCAGGCCTTTTGTTCCTTTATACACACTAAATCACAATTTTATCTTTTTATTCCCTTCCATAATCAAATTCAATAATTTGAGCAAAAAAATTTTTTTTACGATTACTATACTTCAACTCCACTACGTGGAATAGAATAGAATAAAACGATTCAAGTTAGCCCATCAAAATTGTGTTTTTTTAGAGACCAGGTAGGCTTAACAGGGAACCAAGACAGATTACGTCATACAGTTAGGTGCACCATACAGTAAAGGGAACCTGACTTAAAAAACCGCTGCCTAAAGAATAACTATTTCAACATCCAAGTCTCTTACAAAGAAAAAAAGGTTGATACTGTATTTGCAGTCCATTATGTGGAAATAACTGATCATAGAACTTTAATAATATAATATTTGCAATCGTCTACCACAAAAGCCCATGAAACAATATGCCATATCGACAGGGGGATGGTAGTGGAAGGTATAGCTGATGCAAAAAAAATTTAGGCCTTTGGTACTTATACACACACAAAATCACAATTTTATTTTTTTTCGTCCTTTAATAATGGGGTAGGGATGGTAATGGTGGTGATAGTGGAAGTGGCTGATGTCAAAAAAATTTTGAGTAGGTACTACTACTTCTCGTACATACACTAAATCCCAATTTTATAAACTCTCACTTGCTTGCTTTGCCTATTTATCCCCCATCCCAAACTTCAACGGAATAAGATCAAAACATAATCTATTTCCAGATCTCTCTATAATACACAGGTGTCCCTTTTGAGTTAACATCATAAACGGTTCCAGAGTAATCGTGCGCACAAAAAAAAATTTCACACAGATTTTTTTTTGCTCAAACTTAAAATATCGACCTTTCGTGGCATTCTAAGGCTGTTTAAAACATTTCTTTTACCTTTATTATACGTTCACTCCACTATGTGGATGTGGAAGTAGTACCAGCTTATAGTGATTATGGACAATGCCTATCTATCCTTATAATATGTAAAACATCATTCTGCATAATAATAATTATTGTTTAATGACCGATATTTCTCCATGAAAATTTTAGTACTAAAATTATAATAATTAAATATAGTATTATTGAATACTGAATGCAAAAAAACACAATCCTAATTTAGGAACATTTATTTGAATTTCTGTATTACACTTCAAAAGACATTTTAAGATGTTTAAGATGCTAACAATTATTCTTCTTTCATAACACTGTACCATGTATTTTATAATTCTTAGTAGGCATATGAATTTTTGAATTTAGATAAATTGTTCGAATATGATACAATACTTGTGTGTAAATTCTTTTGTACACAATAAATGTTCATTTATTTATTTATTTTATTTACTTAAAACTGTACCGGCCGCCAAATCATAAAAAATGAGGTACAGAGACGCTTGTAATTTTTTTAATACTCTTCTCAGTCATTTAAAATGCAATTAAAAATCTGAAAAAGCACATCATCTGTAGGTTCCAGAAAACATTTTTCAAAACACAATGGATTTTTTAAAATTTATGTTGCTATTTAAATAAAAATGAAATGTTTCCTATTGTCACCGCATTTTGCGGTTTTCGGGTCTTGATATAATCTTATAGAAATATATTTCTAACCATCATCCATCAATTTATAAAAACAAATATGTTTACTCACGTAACGGGGTCATAAAATTATGAACAATCCAAAAAAAAATCCGCGAATTTACTAGCCGATGAGTTTATGCATTCATCAATTAACAAATAGAGCTTTTGATATGAAATTGGAACTGGCAGAATTTTTATTTTCACATGAAAAATAGTTACAATGATGTTAAAAAATTGTTTATATTTCGGTGAGCACGTGGTCATACGCTACAAGCGACCTGTTTTATATTTATTGCCGTACGCCCCGCTGAGTTAAGCGGGTGCCTTTTCTCTGGTACCTTTCTACATTCAACTTAAATACATCTTACAATGTCTGACACATGATGCTTTCTTGAATACAGCCCAATAAAACAATCAAAGCGTCTCAAGTGTCAAAAGAATTATTGAAATTATTGGCCTGTTTGAAGCACGATGGAGTTATATGACAGTATAGTACCTAACGGTAGGAAGAATCATGCCAATATGCACCAAAAAATTATATTTTGTAAACTAGTGCCTAAAGATTTATAAAGGAAACTACGGAAATAGCAACAAGAAAATATGGGGACAAAATAAATTGAGAAATATAAATATATCATATTTTTGATGATGTATCTATTTTATTGATTCCAAAAAATATATGTTGTGATAATATGATATAGTAGTTAAAGATTGTACTAAAGACATGCAGTGAGTGTGTCAGAACAATGTGATGTGAAAAGAGAAAAATATATTAATTTTTTATTTTAAATGTTCCCATTATCAAATGTCTTTTTTAATTATCTATATCTATTGAGCATTTTTTCGAATTTAAATCGGCCCAGCCGTTCAAAAGATATAAATTATTTTCGAAATATTGGTATTTTTGATTACCCCTAATGGTGGAGTCACATTAAGCATCAAAATAGGTGAATAAGGAATTATCTGGCTGCAGCAGTCTTATTGTTTGAATTTGTTGCCAGTATATATAACAGCAAGTGTATGAGAAGTTTTACATTAAATCGGTCCATTGCTTGTAAAATTTTAACAATTTATTTTTAAACAGTGAAATTTTCTGCTATTTTCTTTATTATCTCCGGTCCTAGCAATCGTATCGCAATAATAAAAAGAGCCATTTGTTCGCAATAAAATTTTAAATAAGACTAGGCCTATGAAAAACTTTCTGATAATTTGTTAATTTATAAAAAGTAATAATCACCAAAAAATTGCCTTTTTTGGTTATTTAAGAAATATAACATAATAATGAATCAATTTTAACGAAAGTTGGTTTAACTATGCCCATTACTGAAGTAAACCCTCGTGCCACAATATTTATTCAAACGGTTAAAAACCAATAATAATTTCGAAATTTTCATCGCGTTTAAATGCATCGATTTGTAGGACAATTTATTTTTAAAAATGTAGGTTTTTAAATGTATTTTACAATGGTATTAAGAAAAAAAATCTTCATTTAAACTATTTTTTTGAAATTTGTTTATGATTTTCAAAATTATAGTTATAAACAAATTCAAATAATCCTGTGGATTTTTTATAAAACTAAAAACGCAAAAGAATTACGAAAATAGATGAAACATTTAACATTTTTCTAAAAAAAAAATTATCTACTTGCATTTGGGGTCAGGATACGTCAGTTTTTGTAACTAAGTCGCTTATAAATAAACAAATTAATATTTCTCCTTAAAATTGGGACCTGTTATTCTTCAATACCTGTATTTTTGTCTCATTTAGTTGAAAACAAACCAGAAGCACAATTTTTAAAAGATAATGTATAGAGGCCCGAAAGTCGGGCCTTTGGAAATTATGTTAGAGATCCGATAATTGCCAATTAGCTCTAAACGTTATATTACTGTTTTACAAATTAGACTTTAGTATTTTAGACGATAGCACGTTTTTACCAAGATGCCGACGTTTAAGGTTCAACTCCTAACCGCGAATATTGTTTTTTTTTTTATTGTATCAGTGATATTAAAAGTTTTACAAAGCTGTGTCCACGGACATAAGAATATTCGTTCAGATTAGATTGGTTCCTCCTTTTCGCGACAAAAATTAAGAAAATTATAAAAAATAAATGTGGTTTATGTTTTCATAACCACTCTATTCAATATTATTTCAAAAATTGCAATTTTAGATTATTTTCAAATATCAGAGACAACGATGTAAGCTTTGAAAAACAACCACTCCAAATTTCAAAAAGAAATATTTTTTGGTTTATTTATAAGTGATTTTAACGCAAAAACTGACGTATCTCGACTCTCGACCTCAAATGCAAGCAGACCATTATTTTTTTTTAAAGAAATGCTATATATTTCATGTATTTTCATAATTCGTTTGCCGCTTTTAGTTTTATAAAAAAGATCACAGGGTTATTTGAATTTGTTTACAACTACAATTTTGAAAATTATAAACAAATTTCAAATAAACGGTTTAAATGAAGATATAATTTTTTTCTTAATACCATTGCAAAAAACATACAAACATCTACATTTTGAAAAAAAAACATTTTCTCCTACGAGTCGATGCCCTTAAGCAGTAAGCGATGGAAATTTCGAATTTATTATTGGCTTTTAGCCGTTTGAAAAAATATTTTGGGTTAAAATTTCGCAAGAGAGTTTAGTTCAATAAAGGACTTTCATTAAAATTGATTCATTATTACGTTGTTTTTTAAATAGCCAAAAAAGTACTTTTTGTGATTTTTATATATTTATTTTTAAATTAACAAATTATCAGAAACATTTTTTATACACCTAGTCCTATTCAAAACTCATTGCCAACAATTCCCTATTTTTATTTTTGTGACACGATTACTAGGATCAGAGATAATAAGGATAATAGCAGAAAATTTCACTGTTGAAAAATAAATTTTTAAAATTATACAAGAAACAAAACTGCCTATAGCACTTATACACAAAACAAATTAAAACAATAGAATAGCTACAGCCAAACAGTCCATTCAAAATTTATAAGCGATTTAATACTAAAGACTAATATTTTATGAAATTGTAAGCAGTCAAAAAAAAATTTTTGAGAACTTGACTTCTCGTACATACCCTAAAACCCAATTTTATCGACTCTTGCTTGCTTTACCTATCTACCTCCTTGTACCCCCCAAAGCTACGGAATAAGATCAACACATAATCTATTTCCAGATCTCGTTGTAATACACAAGCATACCAAATTTTGAGTCAACATCATGAACGGTTCGAATTGTTTGCACAAAAACAAATTGCAGACGAAATTTTTTTCGATCAAGCTGAAAATATCGATGTTTCATGACATTCTAAGCCTATTTAAAAAAAAATATTTTTTTTACCGTTACTATCCACTAAACTACGTGGATGTGGAAGTAATACCAGCAGTCGTCATGAACAATGCCTATCTATCCTCACAATACGGTAAAACGTCATTCTGCGTAATTATTGTTTAATGTCCCGATATTTCTCCATGAAAATTTTAGCACCAAAATTAATAAAAATGAGGAATATTATTGAATCATGAATGCAAAAAACCACAAACCTAATTTAGGGACATGGAAACATTAATTTAGTACAACAAATGGACAAAGCCAATGTATTTTATACTCGATTTTATATTTTGTTCTTATTATAATTTTTCTCTTTTGATATAAATGCTACCTACTTCTTTTATCGCTCTATTTGAAATTATGTATTACAATTCAAAAAACATTTTAAGATGTTTAAGATGCTAACAACTATTTTGCTTTCATAGCACTGTACCACATAATTTATAATTATTAGAACGTATATACCAATTTTTGAATTTAGAAAAATTATTCGAATATGAAGAAAGAACTTTCATTCAACGATTGTGACTTCATAAAGAAAGTATTTAAGAGGAAATAACAATCGAAGGTTATCGAGCCACTGCAACGATGCCAAATATCGGGCTATATAACGAGCGATGGATATCAACTGTATAAGAGTCTTGGATATACAGGAACAGCGCCGCCTGACTCAATAATGCTGAACTAAAAGTGTATCTCGGAACATGAAAATATGACTTTTTGAAGCCCACTTCAAAATTTTGTAGGGAGGAAACAAACATGATGTCTGACCATTTAGTGATGATATACACGGGGGTACGTTGATGAGCCCGACCCCGGGCTTCACAGGGTCAAATCGGGCTGCACTACAACCGCTCAGTGTATGAAACGGGCCTGTATATGACCGTGCATATCTCTATATATATATATATATATATATATATATATATATATATATATATATATATATATATATATATATATATATATATATATATATATATATATATATATATATATATATATATATATATATATATATATATATATATATATATATATATATATATATATATATATATATATATATATATATATATATATATATATATATATATATATATATATATATATATATATATATATATATATATATATATATATAGAGATATGCATGGTCATATACAGGCCCGTTTCATACACTGAGCGGTTGTAGTGCAGCCCGATTTGACGCTGTGAAGCCCGGGGACGGGCTCATCAACGTACCCCCGTGTATATCATCACTAAATGGCCACAAATCATGTTAGTTTCCTTCCTACAAAATTTTGGGGTGGGCTTCAAAAAGTCATATTTTCATGTTCCGAGATACACTTTTAGTTCAGCACTACTGGGTCAGGCGGCGCTGTTCCTGTATATCCAAGACTCTTATACAGCTGATATCTATCGCACGTTATATAGCCCGATATTTGGCATCGTTGCAATGGCTCGATAACGTTCGATTCTTATTTCCTCTTAAATACTTTCTTCGTGAAGTCACAATCGATGAATGAAAGCTCTTTATTCGAATCAATTTTTTAACCTCACAAGTATCGTATCATGTTCGAATAATTTTTCTAAATTCAAAAATTTATATGTCTACTAAGAATTATAAAATACATGGTACAGTGTTATGAAAGAAGAATAGTTGTTAGTTGTTAGCATCTTAAACATCTTAAAATGTGTTTTGAATTGTAATACAGAAATTCAAATAAAAGGATAAAAGATATATCATAAGAGGAAGAATTTAGAATAAGAACAAAATATAAAATACATTGTCTTTGTTTATTGTTGTACTAAATTGATGTTTCCATGTCCCTAAATTAGGATTGTGTTTTTTTTTTCATTCAGTATTCAATAATACCATACTTAATTTTTATAATTCTGGTGCTAAAATTTTCATCGGGACATACATACAATACATACAACAATTATTATTATGCAGAATGATGATTTATGTATTATAAGGATAAATAGGCACTGTCCATAATAACTATAAGCTCTCCACATAGTGGAGTGGATGTATAATAAAGGTAAAAAAATCTTTTTTAAACAGTCTTAGAATGTCACGAAAGGTCGATATTTTAACTTTCAGCAAATAAAATCTCTGTAATTTTTTTTTGTGCACACGATTACTCTGGAACCGTTCATGATGTTAACTCAAAATTTGTATTATAATGAGATCTGGAAATAGATTATGTTTTGATCTTATTCCGTTGAAGTTTTGGGGGGGGGGGGGGGGATTGGATTGCAAATATATTATCGACATTTTTTGCTGTAAAAGGCTTGGATAGGAAAATCTAGATGTGGAAGTAGTGATTTCTTAGGCAGCGTTTTTTTTTTATTAATGAACACATGTTTTTATGATGGTTATTTGAATTGATATTTGTAGTCGGTCTCTCTGCATGGTGCATCTGACAATATCATGCACCTACCTTGATTACATTGGATTCGGAGTGACGCACACTGGCGAAATTAATTAAAAACCGGGATAAAAGTTTAAAATATAATAATCACATGACAACATGAAATCGACCCTGATAGGTTAGAGAAAAGACCGACAAACGCAACCAATTGTAAAAATACCTTAGCTGTCTCATACCGCTTCTGATAGTCACTCCAAAGTTCGACTTGTTGAGAGACAAATGTATATTATTTAATCGGAGACAGTAGACGATTACTTTTCAGACTATACTATTCAGTTTTTTGTGTTTTGTAAATTAATTATTTTCAATGGATGTTCTTCCTGGAGGTAAACCAAAGACTTTGTACTATGTAATATTTGTTAAATACGTATTTCTCTTCTTTGTAAATAAGATTTATAAATGCCTGTTCAAAAATAATAATTTTTAATAGTTATTTAAATTTATATAGTGTTATTGTTTCGTATTCCACCAGATTCTAGTAGTTAAGCTAGACTCCGCCTGAAATAAAGTCATATTATTATTATTATTATATTATTATCATTACGGCTGTTTTAACACAACAACTAAATTAAAATTAAATTTTTACTTAATACGTAATTAATCAAGACCAAAAGAAAAGTAATTTACATAGTTACAAGTTTTGTCCAGGTTTTGACTTATTTTCGCCTGTGTGTGACGTCTAGAAAAATCTGCAAAAGTTTCAAACCCGTACATAAACAATTGCAAAAGTTATAAACTAATAAAGATTGGAAAAATAACGAGTTCCGTTTTTTGCAAATAACTCGAGAACTATTAATATTTAAGAAATTTTAAAGAATTATTCTTAAAGAGGAAGAAATTTCCAATAAAAAAGTCCGGAGTCCGAAACATCTATTATTAATAATTTTAATTTAATGTTGAAAATAGAGCTCCGCGCAGCGAACACCAAGCCGTTACGATGCTCTGAAACCATCCGTAACAAGTAAAAAGATTTTTTTGTTATTATATATTAATTTAAAAATTTATAAAAATTATGGTATTATTTAAACACTTAAAGGAACAATATCCCGTTGGAGAACAAAATTTTTCACCAATTACTTCCACATCCAGTGGAAGTATAGTAAAACAAAAAAATTTAAAAAAATTTTTATTGTTCAAATAGGCTTAGACTGTCACGAAACGTCGAGATTTTAAGTTTGAGCGAAAAAAAAATTCTGTCTGTCGGTCTGTCGGTCTGTAACTTTTTTTTGTGCGCACGTTTACTCTGGAACCGTCTGAGATATTGACTTGAAAATTGGTACACATATGTACTTTAACGAGATCTAGAACTAGATTATATTTTTATCTTGTTCCGTCGAAGGGTGGGGGGTAAATTGGGGTAAATTTGGGGTAAATAGGTAAATCAAGCAGGTAGGAGTCCATAAAATTGGTATTTAGTATTTACAAAAGAAGCTAAGGTCTCAAAAAAAATTTTGGTATTAGCCACCCCCATTACCACCCCCATTATTAAAGGGAATGAAAAAAATGTGATTTAGTGTGTGTACAAGAACCAGAAACCTCAAAATATTTTTTACTTCATCCACTCCCACTACCACCCCCTATCACCACCCCCACCACACTACCGATGTGGGGTATCGTTTTATGGGTTTTTGGGGTAGAGGATTTCAAATATTATATTATTAAAGTTCCATAAACAATTATTTCCACATACAAAATTTTTTCATTGTGAGTGACTTGGATAGAAAATCTGGATGTGGAAGTAGGGATTCCTTGGGCAGCGGTTTTTTTCATAAAATGAGCCTATTGTTAACAAATTTTTTTTTAGAGTTTGCGTTTATATTTTAAGTCGGATAATTATTAAACAAAAGTCACTAAAATTATTTCGCTTCGTGGCGACCTTATGTCAACTACACTTTATGGGATTATGACATTGCTATGTTTTTGATTGTTATAGTCTATTAGTTATTAATTATTTAACCTAACAAAAAAGTAAAAAATAAAATAGAGAAGTCGAAAATTTTTTAAATTTATTATTACTGTTTTTATATTCAAAAATACTATTAGTCCAGTCAATGAAAGAGTTGTAGAGAACATTGAGGAGGCGAGAATTTTTCTCTTCAGGAATGTGTTGGGGGTAGTTAGGAGGTAAACATACTAAAAGTCCTCGCCCCCTAGCTCCGTCGCTTATAACTCGGAAAAGATGCGTCGTATGGAAAAAGGTGATCTATACAAAATTAAACGTAATTAAATTTCCCACAAGAATGTTTATATTAGTTTTCTTCCTATGTGTTATAGTTTATGAGATATTCGCCAGCGAAAATCGATAATTAATAATAAAAAAAATCAATTACGTACTTTGAATATTTCTATCAAAGCGGTTTACCGTGGTCTGCTAATAAATCACAGTCACAAAACAATTTTTATTTTACAACACTACTATTTACTAACGTAATATATTGTCGAAATCTATACATTTCCTTAAATACACAGTGTGACTCACTTAAAATGAGTGAATCAAATTTTACTTAAGTATAGAACAAATTAGGATCTACTTATGACCAGAAAATCATTCACCTACGGTAGCAAAATATGAGAAAAAATATTAAAAATCATATTGATGGGTCTTGACGAATTTCACGTAGCCACCACAAATTGCGGAAACTGAGGATCCCCTTTGCCAGATGAGCTTATGTATGAGAAATCCCCCATCAATAGCCAAATCAAATTTTGGTGTATGTACGTTTGTGGCGCCGATCGGATGCATTTTTTAGAATGTCTAACATTCAAAATGTTTTATTTTTTTCAGCATATTTTCGTAAACTATAACAAATAGGAAGAAAATGAATATAAACATTCTTGTGGAAAATATAATTCCGTTTAATTTTGTATAGATTATTTTTTTCCCTAAGCGACACATCGTTTCCGAGTTATAAACGAAGAATCGAAAAAAGGAACCTTTCCACCCCCCTCCGCCCTGATGCGACGGGGCTAAGGGCAGCGACTTTTAGTATTTTTACCTCCTAACTGCCCCCAACACATCCCTGAAGAGGAAAATTCTCCTCTCCAAAATGTTCTCTACAATCCGCTTTTGGGCATTCGTTGATTGGACTATAGATTACATAAAGTTTAAATTTTTATTGCTATTTGTTTAAACAAATTTTATAAACAAATAGATAAATTACGTATTTTGAAAAATATTTTTTTGCCATTTTATTTGTTATAAAATATTATGATTAAAAAAAATCTCTTAAACATTGTTTTTAATTGTTTATAATCACTTTTTTTCTTTTTTCATTATTTAAACAAATTATTGAGAAAAAAATTATTCTTAAATTTATTATTTGCATTTCTCCACAAGGTGGAAAACAGATTTTTTTTGTTGTTAATTTATTTGTTTATCTAATAAACAATTTGTTATTAACAATCGCCGAATGTGTTTATATTTTTTTAGATTTTTTTTAGATAAAAAAAAATAACAAAAACAACTGTAGGTATACATAAGCATGAAAATTATTTTGTGAATAATAATTTAAAAATCGAGAAAATACTCTTATCAAGTATGCCGTGGAAATTGACAAAAGCTAGATTCAAAACATTAATTTTGTCTGCATAACCAAAGCGTTCTGTCCGAAATGTCCATTTTATTTAATACAAGTTAGAATCAAAACATGGACTACTGCTATTCTTGTTTTATTATATGTAGGCAAATATACCTACATTTTTAGATAAAAAAAGGTATATATTAATCACAGTTAGAAAACACTAACGCAAATATTAGTGGTAAAAGAGCAGAGCGTTTGCCCTAAACAACTTTATGACAGCATCAAGAAAGGTAATTATGGAATTCTTTCTGCCGCGATTTTATTATTTTAATTTGCTTGGGTGTCGTAACAAGTGCAATGAGAAGTCCTGAACTAAATCTAAGCATTGCTTCAAAAAATATAAACAATGTATGTGTCAATATTAGAATTTTCTGCTATTTTTCTTATTATCTCCGGTCTTAGTAATCGCAAAAAATAAAAAGACAAATTTTGAATAAAAAAACTTTCTGATAATTTGTTAACTTGCAAGAAAATAAAAAAAAATTTAAATATTACTATCTATCTATATATAATTTAAGAAATATAGTGTAATAATGCATAAATCTATAACGAAAGTGAGTGAAACTATATCTTTTATTGCTTTATTTTTCGAGTTGTTTATAAAATAATAAAGTTAAAAATATCACGTGTCTGTCTATTAAAAAAATAAAGAAATTTCGTGAAGTATACGTCATTACCTCTAGGACTGCAGTTTTAGCCATGTATTTTTACGGAATTGAAAATTATTTTTTCTGTAGAAAAGCATTTCTTATAAACAATGACTTTCATTTCATTTTAAATTTCCAATTGCTCAGTTAATTTGTTGTAATGTATTCTAATGTTTTGATCATTTAATTTTAACGAATTCTAAAATAATTTTGTATGCTCTATTTATACATTTAATTTTCGTCATAGTAATATAGGACTAATAATTTTTTAGTTAGATTTATGGCTAAATACTGTAATATAACTCTATCTTGCTTTAAACAGGCGTTGTGTTGCTTTGTATACCATTGGCAACAGTTCTTTTGAAATTTGAGACGCTTTAATTGTTTTATTGCTCTGTGCAAGAAAGCAACATGTCACCAAATTTAAGTTGAATGTAGGTAGAAGAATGTAAGAAAAAAGGTACTCTCAACGAGGCATAATGCAACACCACAGGAGGGAGAGAGAAAGAAAGATCACGCGTTTGCCGAAATATAAAGTGTTCTAACAACGTTTAACATAATTGTAATAATTTTTCATGTGTAAATAAAAATTCAACCAATTCAAATTTCATGTCAAAAGGTCTATTTGTTAACTAAAAAATGCACAAATTTCTCATTTAGTAAATTCGCAGAATTTTGATTGGATTATTTATAATTTTACATAGTAAAAGTTTTTATTTTTATGTTTCTATAAGATCATAGAATTATCTAAGACCCGAAAATCGCAAAATGTGGTGACAATACGAAGAAATCAATTTTTATTTAAATGGAAACAACATGAATTTAAAAATCCGTTGTCTCTTGAAAAGTGTTTTCTGGAATCTACAGATGACGTAAGCTTTTTCAGATATTTAATTGCATTTTAAATGACCTACAAAAAAATTAAAAAATGATGACAGGCAAGCGTTTCGGTACCTCATTTTTGATAGTTTGGTGACCGGTACAAATTTAATTAAGTAAAATAAATAAGCGTTCATTGTGCACAACAGAGTTTATACACAAAAGGAAGAGGTTAGCCTAAACTAGCCATATACATTAAGAAAACATATTATGACTGTACACAATATTAGTCCACAGTACATCGCCCTTTTTTTTAATGATTAGTAACAGGCTGAATTTTCGTGAGTAGCTTCGTTTTGACGAGACGCCCAACTTTTCTCTCTGCGAAAATTCTGGGTAGTGGTAGCTAACAGCAAAAATTATTTTTTCTATTTTACACGAATTAGACAATTCGACAACCTGTCAAATTAGTTTGGCAATATATTTTTTCGACGATTGTGCTGAAAGTCAAATTTTCTAACTTCAAAATGATCAATTAATATCAATTTGCCACACGCGTTGATTATATCTTCACACACCGGAATAAAATAGTGTGTTTACCCTGAAGAATTTTATATCACTTACTGGTAATAACAATTAAATTCTATTAAATGTACATTAATTACACATGAATTGCAATTACAATGTCAAATTTTCTAACTTCAGAATGACTGCGGAAAATGTCACTTTAAATAAAATCTGACCGGCAGCAAATTTAAAATTTTGGAAAGACTTTAAAAAAGGGAAATAACTTCACAATCGTAGAAAAAACACACATGTGGCAAGTTTCATTGCAAAACTCGTATGATACTCCTACTTTCATACTTCGTTTTGCAATGAAACCCTTGCCACACTTGTACTACAATGTATTATTTTCTACGCTGAAAGTCAAATTTTCTAACTTCAAAATAACTGCAGAAAATATCACTTTGCCGCACGCCGTGCGGCAAAGAATTTGCCACACGCCTTGATTATATCTTCACATACCGGAATAAAATAGTGCGTTTACCACATGAATTGCAATTACAAAGTCAAATTTTTTAACTTCAGAATGACTGCGGAAAATGTCACTTTAAATAAAATCTGATCGCAGAGAGAAAAGTTGGGCGAAAAGTTGGGCGTCTCGTCAAAACGAAGCTATTCACGAAAATTCAGCCTGTTACTAATCATTAAAAAAAAAAAAGGGCGATATACTGTGGACTATTTAAATTGAGAAAACTATTAAACTAAATTTTCATATAATTATAAATAATTATATAAAATAAAATATAAATATTGTATTACTTTTAATAACGATAACTTAACTATCAATATACCGTTTTTTATTATAACCATTATACTAGAGAATTTTATGCTCTACCGAAAAGGTATGTATAGTGTTTTGCCCTATCTTGTTTAATTTTCAAAATATTGGGGAAAAAGCACATTTTGTTACAATTATTGTTAGTAACTTTTGAACCCGAAAAGAAAGAAAAGAAAAGAATACCACACAAATTTCTTTTTAAGACCTGCGAAGACTAATTAATATCGGGCA
The DNA here is from genome assembly GCA_936432065.2 of Rutpela maculata. Classification (NCBI taxonomy): domain Eukaryota; kingdom Metazoa; phylum Arthropoda; class Insecta; order Coleoptera; family Cerambycidae; genus Rutpela; species Rutpela maculata. Next base: position 217,979,808 of record OW386286.2, read on the forward strand.
CAAATATTTTATATGATTGCACTAATAATAATAATTATTTTTATTAGTGCAAGCATATAAAATATAATCAATAAAAGAAAATAATAAATTTTTGCTTGCCATACCTAAAAGGAAACTTTGTGCTTTATAGTACGTCGGGTACATAAGCCAGAAAGCTGCACTTTTTGATTGGGATGTGCCACTTTCTGTGGTCATAGTTCCAAAAGGTAACTTTCCCTATAGGGAGCCACTTTAAAATCCGTGCAGAACACCAAAATGGCGGCGATTAAAGATGTCCGCCATTAGCCACACTAAATGTTTTTGTATCTCAGCTCCTAATGGTTCGATTTCTATTTCCTTTTTTTTTGTTTGAAAGCTGTTGTAAAGAGGACACTTTTGTTCCTATACATTTATCTCTACACCTTAAGGGTTCCGCGCAATTTAAAAGAATATATATATTTTTTATTTTTAAAGAAGTATCCGTCTTTGCACAGTGGGACAAACTGAATCTGAAAACTTATTTCATATAATGCAACTTTCAATTGATGTTAACTTGGGACAGCCGGTACGTAGTAGAGGCCATTGTAATAACTTTTTTAAAATTAAGCCTATAAGTATAGTGACAGTGAAATAAAATTAGATAAAAAAGTTATAAATACTTCAAAGAGAACTTCATGCTTTGTTGTTATTCGATGGCAATCAATTTTTGCTCATATTTGACCCATATACTCGGAAACACAAACTTGCTGTCTCAAAATAAGTACAGTTTCAAAAGAAAAATTGCATCAAGGGATTATTTTGCTATTATACCTAATGTTACTGTACTATTAAAACAATTTGTTTTATATATCTCTGTTAGGTAAATAAACGTAATTCATGCATCTTTTTATTCTAATGTGAATGAGGCAATACTTTAAAAGTGGAAAACAAAAAATGAGGACAAATTCAAAATATTTAAATACTTATAGGCCTAGCACGGAGTAATTACATTATCAGTTATTAATAATTAATGTCTATTTGCATAAAAAAATAACCTAATATTTTATTAGGTTCTTTTAATATATCTTCAAATTCATAACAATGAATAATAAAAAACGTAACTGTTATATTATTTTGGAGTTCAAAGAACGATATATTTCCTTTATTAGCTGGCCCTCCAATAGCGTCTCTACTGTAAACAGTAATGATAGTGGCGCAGTATAGCAAGTACTCCTAACCATATAATATTGTGCTTCGTGCCATGCACGCATTAAAGAAATATATATTATAAAAATATAACCTGCTGAGGCACTATTATACTGGCAACATCGCTGGGTCGGAGAACGAACGCTAACTATATTCTTATATACAGCGGGCTTTGAAACGATCAGTAAATATATCCGGGCTCTGAAATATGCCATGTTTATATAATTAAAAGAAAAATAATAATTAGCTACCTCTAGTGGCTTCCTGTTAGAAAAGATGCATAACAATCGCCATATTTAATATATTTGTTAATTTATACACTCGGGAAATGCCGGGCTTATGAGCGACCTATCGATATATCGGGCTACACAATGTACCGTCTATACCTATATATATATATATATATATATATATATATATATATATATATATATATATATATATATATATATACATATATATATATATATATATATATTAAATCGAAGTCCCAGAGTAAGCCTACTCATTCCGAAAAGGCGAGTTTATTTCACGGCTTTTTCATAATTTGACCTTGAAATGCCCTAAGAGGGGGGGGTGGGGTTAGTTCCGTTTGTGGTCGAATCGACTCTAAATTGACCCATATTAACATATTTTGTTAACAAATATGGTAAACAATCGAGATTAATTGGTTGTCCCGTTTTTAAGTTAAGGCAAGTTAAACGAAAAAATAATTGTATCTATTTTACAATATTCTCACATTTGTGACTCTGATCTTTTATCTCGACTAACCAAAAGAGCCGTAATTTATTATTTCAACGAAAGATCAGCTTCCAAACACTTAGGTTAAGGTAATTTTAGTTTACATCTAAAATAAAAATTGATAGCTGAACTAGTTGACTCTTACGTGACGTAACAGCGGAGACCGCGGTAAGGGGAGATATGCGTGAAAGCGTATTTCTCTTTCTTAGTATCATGCATGTTATATGGATTTTTTCGAAAAGAACTTTTTAAAAAACTTTTATTTTATTTCAGATTATTATTTACACAACTCACTCTATAAATAGAAAAAAACAAATAACCTCGCTGCTTTGATTATTTTAGCCCCCAATTTGATACAATTTTGATTGATATTATTGGAACTTAGGCCAATGAAAAATGGCAGTTCTCGATTAATTCATGTCTTGTTCATCATTTTTAACGAGAATAAATTGAGAACTGCCTCGCCGCGGTATAAAAATTACGACATTTTTTTCGACAGACGCACAGTGGCAAGAGGAAAATTCTCCTCTCCAAAATGTTCTCTACAATCCGCTTTTGGGCATTCGTTGATTGGACTATAGATTACATAAAGTTTAAATTTTTATTGCTATTTGTTTAAACAAATTTTATAAACAAATAGATAAATTACGTATTTTGAAAAATATTTTTTTGCCATTTTATTTGTTATAAAATATTATGATTAAAAAAAATCTCTTAAACATTGTTTTTAATTGTTTATAATCACTTTTTTTCTTTTTTCATTATTTAAACAAATTATTGAGAAAAAAATTATTCTTAAATTTATTATTTGCATTTCTCCACAAGGTGGAAAACAGATTTTTTTTGTTGTTAATTTATTTGTTTATCTAATAAACAATTTGTTATTAACAATCGCCGAATGTGTTTATATTTTTTTAGATTTTTTTTAGATAAAAAAAAATAACAAAAACAACTGTAGGTATACATAAGCATGAAAATTATTTTGTGAATAATAATTTAAAAATCGAGAAAATACTCTTATCAAGTATGCCGTGGAAATTGACAAAAGCTAGATTCAAAACATTAATTTTGTCTGCATAACCAAAGCGTTCTGTCCGAAATGTCCATTTTATTTAATACAAGTTAGAATCAAAACATGGACTACTGCTATTCTTGTTTTATTATATGTAGGCAAATATACCTACATTTTTAGATAAAAAAAGGTATATATTAATCACAGTTAGAAAACACTAACGCAAATATTAGTGGTAAAAGAGCAGAGCGTTTGCCCTAAACAACTTTATGACAGCATCAAGAAAGGTAATTATGGAATTCTTTCTGCCGCGATTTTATTATTTTAATTTGCTTGGGTGTCGTAACAAGTGCAATGAGAAGTCCTGAACTAAATCTAAGCATTGCTTCAAAAAATATAAACAATGTATGTGTCAATATTAGAATTTTCTGCTATTTTTCTTATTATCTCCGGTCTTAGTAATCGCAAAAAATAAAAAGACAAATTTTGAATAAAAAAACTTTCTGATAATTTGTTAACTTGCAAGAAAATAAAAAAAAATTTAAATATTACTATCTATCTATATATAATTTAAGAAATATAGTGTAATAATGCATAAATCTATAACGAAAGTGAGTGAAACTATATCTTTTATTGCTTTATTTTTCGAGTTGTTTATAAAATAATAAAGTTAAAAATATCACGTGTCTGTCTATTAAAAAAATAAAGAAATTTCGTGAAGTATACGTCATTACCTCTAGGACTGCAGTTTTAGCCATGTATTTTTACGGAATTGAAAAATTATTTTTTCTGTAGAAAAGCATTTCTTATAAACAATGACTTTCATTTCATTTTAAATTTCCAATTGCTCAGTTAATTTGTTGTAATGTATTCTAATGTTTTGATCATTTAATTTTAACGAATTCTAAAATAATTTTGTATGCTCTATTTATACATTTAATTTTCGTCATAGTAATATAGGACTAATAATTTTTTAGTTAGATTTATGGCTAAATACTGTAATATAACTCTATCTTGCTTTAAACAGGCGTTGTGTTGCTTTGTATACCATTGGCAACAGTTCTTTTGAAATTTGAGACGCTTTAATTGTTTTATTGCTCTGTGCAAGAAAGCAACATGTCACCAAATTTAAGTTGAATGTAGGTAGAAGAATGTAAGAAAAAAGGTACTCTCAACGAGGCATAATGCAACACCACAGGAGGGAGAGAGAAAGAAAGATCACGCGTTTGCCGAAATATAAAGTGTTCTAACAACGTTTAACATAATTGTAATAATTTTTCATGTGTAAATAAAAATTCAACCAATTCAAATTTCATGTCAAAAGGTCTATTTGTTAACTAAAAAATGCACAAATTTCTCATTTAGTAAATTCGCAGAATTTTGATTGGATTATTTATAATTTTACATAGTAAAAGTTTTTATTTTTATGTTTCTATAAGATCATAGAATTATCTAAGACCCGAAAATCGCAAAATGTGGTGACAATACGAAGAAATCAATTTTTATTTAAATGGAAACAACATGAATTTAAAAATCCGTTGTCTCTTGAAAAGTGTTTTCTGGAATCTACAGATGACGTAAGCTTTTTCAGATATTTAATTGCATTTTAAATGACCTACAAAAAAATTAAAAAATGATGACAGGCAAGCGTTTCGGTACCTCATTTTTGATAGTTTGGTGACCGGTACAAATTTAATTAAGTAAAATAAATAAGCGTTCATTGTGCACAACAGAGTTTATACACAAAAGGAAGAGGTTAGCCTAAACTAGCCATATACATTAAGAAAACATATTATGACTGTACACAATATTAGTCCACAGTACATCGCCCTTTTTTTTAATGATTAGTAACAGGCTGAATTTTCGTGAGTAGCTTCGTTTTGACGAGACGCCCAACTTTTCTCTCTGCGAAAATTCTGGGTAGTGGTAGCTAACAGCAAAAATTATTTTTTCTATTTTACACGAATTAGACAATTCGACAACCTGTCAAATTAGTTTGGCAATATATTTTTTCGACGATTGTGCTGAAAGTCAAATTTTCTAACTTCAAAATGATCAATTAATATCAATTTGCCACACGCGTTGATTATATCTTCACACACCGGAATAAAATAGTGTGTTTACCCTGAAGAATTTTATATCACTTACTGGTAATAACAATTAAATTCTATTAAATGTACATTAATTACACATGAATTGCAATTACAATGTCAAATTTTCTAACTTCAGAATGACTGCGGAAAATGTCACTTTAAATAAAATCTGACCGGCAGCAAATTTAAAATTTTGGAAAGACTTTAAAAAAGGGAAATAACTTCACAATCGTAGAAAAAACACACATGTGGCAAGTTTCATTGCAAAACTCGTATGATACTCCTACTTTCATACTTCGTTTTGCAATGAAACCCTTGCCACACTTGTACTACAATGTATTATTTTCTACGCTGAAAGTCAAATTTTCTAACTTCAAAATAACTGCAGAAAATATCACTTTGCCGCACGCCGTGCGGCAAAGAATTTGCCACACGCCTTGATTATATCTTCACATACCGGAATAAAATAGTGCGTTTACCACATGAATTGCAATTACAAAGTCAAATTTTTTAACTTCAGAATGACTGCGGAAAATGTCACTTTAAATAAAATCTGATCGCAGAGAGAAAAGTTGGGCGAAAAGTTGGGCGTCTCGTCAAAACGAAGCTATTCACGAAAATTCAGCCTGTTACTAATCATTAAAAAAAAAAAAGGGCGATATACTGTGGACTATTTAAATTGAGAAAACTATTAAACTAAATTTTCATATAATTATAAATAATTATATAAAATAAAATATAAATATTGTATTACTTTTAATAACGATAACTTAACTATCAATATACCGTTTTTTATTATAACCATTATACTAGAGAATTTTATGCTCTACCGAAAAGGTATGTATAGTGTTTTGCCCTATCTTGTTTAATTTTCAAAATATTGGGGAAAAAGCACATTTTGTTACAATTATTGTTAGTAACTTTTGAACCCGAAAAGAAAGAAAAGAAAAGAATACCACACAAATTTCTTTTTAAGACCTGCGAAGACTAATTAATATCGGGCACAAATATTTTATATGATTGCACTAATAATAATAATTATTTTTATTAGTGCAAGCATATAAAATATAATCAATAAAAGAAAATAATAAATTTTTGCTTGCCATACCTAAAAGGAAACTTTGTGCTTTATAGTACGTCGGGTACATAAGCCAGAAAGCTGCACTTTTTGATTGGGATGTGCCACTTTCTGTGGTCATAGTTCCAAAAGGTAACTTTCCCTATAGGGAGCCACTTTAAAATCCGTGCAGAACACCAAAATGGCGGCGATTAAAGATGTCCGCCATTAGCCACACTAAATGTTTTTGTATCTCAGCTCCTAATGGTTCGATTTCTATTTCCTTTTTTTTGTTTGAAAGCTGTTGTAAAGAGGACACTTTTGTTCCTATACATTTATCTCTACACCTTAAGGGTTCCGCGCAATTTAAAAGAATATATATATTTTTTATTTTTAAAGAAGTATCCGTCTTTGCACAGTGGGACAAACTGAATCTGAAAACTTATTTCATATAATGCAACTTTCAATTGATGTTAACTTGGGACAGCCGGTACGTAGTAGAGGCCATTGTAATAACTTTTTTAAAATTAAGCCTATAAGTATAGTGACAGTGAAATAAAATTAGATAAAAAAGTTATAAATACTTCAAAGAGAACTTCATGCTTTGTTGTTATTCGATGGCAATCAATTTTTGCTCATATTTGACCCATATACTCGGAAACACAAACTTGCTGTCTCAAAATAAGTACAGTTTCAAAAGAAAAATTGCATCAAGGGATTATTTTGCTATTATACCTAATGTTACTGTACTATTAAAACAATTTGTTTTATATATCTCTGTTAGGTAAATAAACGTAATTCATGCATCTTTTTATTCTAATGTGAATGAGGCAATACTTTAAAAGTGGAAAACAAAAAATGAGGACAAATTCAAAATATTTAAATACTTATAGGCCTAGCACGGAGTAATTACATTATCAGTTATTAATAATTAATGTCTATTTGCATAAAAAAATAACCTAATATTTTATTAGGTTCTTTTAATATATCTTCAAATTCATAACAATGAATAATAAAAAACGTAACTGTTATATTATTTTGGAGTTCAAAGAACGATATATTTCCTTTATTAGCTGGCCCTCCAATAGCGTCTCTACTGTAAACAGTAATGATAGTGGCGCAGTATAGCAAGTACTCCTAACCATATAATATTGTGCTTCGTGCCATGCACGCATTAAAGAAATATATATTATAAAAATATAACCTGCTGAGGCACTATTATACTGGCAACATCGCTGGGTCGGAGAACGAACGCTAACTATATTCTTATATACAGCGGGCTTTGAAACGATCAGTAAATATATCCGGGCTCTGAAATATGCCATGTTTATATAATTAAAAGAAAAATAATAATTAGCTACCTCTAGTGGCTTCCTGTTAGAAAAGATGCATAACAATCGCCATATTTAATATATTTGTTAATTTATACACTCGGGAAATGCCGGGCTTATGAGCGACCTATCGATATATCGGGCTACACAATGTACCGTCTATACCTATATATATATATATATATATATATATATATATATATATATATATATATATATATATATATATATATATATATATATATATATATATATATATATATATATATATATATATATATATATATATATATATATATATATATATATATATATATATATATATATATATATATATATATATATATATATATATATATATATATATATATATATATATATATATAGTTATAAACACTACGTTGTCGCCTCAAGAATAGATATACTAAATACGCTGTGACCTCATATATGACGTTGTGACCTCATAAAGCTGAGGCGACAACGTTTGGCCTTAATTTCGATGTAAAATGAATCCAGATGTCATCCTAAGTTACTTAGCGAAAAATAGTTCTGAGGTCACTTCACTTCACTGGTACCTACAATTTTGAGTTTTAGTTCGAGTGTATATCACCAGCGCTAGTGTCGCCGTATCAAGTAGGAATGGTCAACACGAAGTCACCTCTAACTAGTATAAGGCGGACTACAGATATTACGTATTCGCCGTCCCCTCAGATTACTGGCAACGTTGCATCAATTTGCGTATAGCGTTAGCGGCCAGTGACCAACAAAAATATTTATAGTTCTTGAACCGCTGGCGCTGGCTAATTGAAAGGGACCAAGCAAATTTTTAGGTTGAATTTAAATCCACATTTTTTGAGAAAGAGAATAGATATCGATATGCGGTTTTCAGAATTTAAGAGGTTATTTATTTGTGAAACAGCCGGTTTTGTTCATTTCTTTTATTTTGAAGCACGTTACTGTTTACAGGGTGTGAAAGAAAAGCGTGCTTTTTTAACCAAACTTTATAACTACCGAGATTCAAAAAACATTATTTAATATTATTTTGATGGCATTTTTTTGGTCACTAGTTTAAAAAAATATAAATATTTTTTTGCCATTAGGCCTCATTGGTTTTCATAACAGCCGATCATTGTAGATTATTATAATACCTTATGCCGTTCCTTTAAAATAATAAGTGCATTTTCTTGTACTTTCAGTTCATGGTTAATACATATATATCATTTTTCTCGCTAATATACATTTAACTATTATTGCTACATTAACCGCTGGCGCTGGCTAATTGAAAGGGACCAAGCAAATTTTTAGGTTGAATTTAAATCCACATTTTTTGAGAAAGAGAATAGATATCGATATGCGGTTTTTAGAATTTAAGAGATTATTTATTTGTGAAACAGCCGGTTTTGTTCATTTCTTTTATTTTGAAGCACGTTACTGTTTACAGGGTGTGAAAGAAAAGCGTGTTTTTTTAACCAAACTTTATAACTACCGAGATTCAACAAACATTATTTAATATTATTTTGATGGCATTTTTTTGGTCACTAGTTTTAAAAAAAAATAAATATCTTTTTGCCATTAGGCCTCATTGGTTTTCATAACAGCCGATCATTGTAAATTATTATAATACCTTATGCCGTTCCTTTAAAATAATAAGTGAATTTTCTTGTACTTTCAGTTCATGGTTAATACATATATATCATTTTTCTCGCTAATATACATTTAACTATTATTGCTCTATTAATAATAAAAAGTATGGTTCTTCCCTTTTTCTTTAGTTGACATTTTATATAATAATAGTGCTTATAAAAATGAATAAATAAATATTTAGATTATATTTAATTGTATTAAATAGACATACAATTTTTCGTACACTTTTGTATTTTTGGTGTGAAAATTAAATCAACAAAATTTGGCAAAAAATGTATCTACAGGTAAAGCCATTTTAGTTAGTCCCTTAATAGATGTGCCAAATTATAGCTTGATATCTGTAATTGTTTCGGAGATAAATGGGTTCCTGTTTTTTATATTTTAATGTCAAAACCCAAAAGAGATTCCCCAATCTGTAAACATATACCAATTTTGGATACTCCAGTGATTACCATGCAAAGATTTACTTTTTATTATGATTTTAAAGGAGCTATCATACGGTATTATAATAATCTACAATGATCGGCTCTTACAAAGCACAATAAGACATAACGTTAAAAAAATTAAAAAATTACAGGTTTTTAGAAACAAAATCGGCATCTTACAAAATAAGTGAGATATAAAAAATTTGAGAAATCGTTTCTTACAACATACCAGTGACTAAAAAAAAATCGCATCAAAAAAATACAAAACATTTTTTGTGGAATCTCTACGAATCTCGGTCGTTATAAAGTTTGTCAAAAAAAAACACGCTTCAAAATAAAAGAATTAGACAAAACTCGCCTTTTCACAACTGAATTATCCCTTAAATCCTGAAAATCACATATTGATGTCTATTCGCTTGGTCCGTTTCAATTAGCCAGTAGTTTAGTTAAAAAAAAGGTTGCTTTAAAAGAACGATCTGCAACATCGTTTGGCAATAGATTTAAACTATGTGCAGAACATTGTACTTAACATGCTCTAGGATTTATTTCTAAGATTTTCTCTCACTGTGCTCACTACTCATATTTGTTCCGTTGTCATAATCTTGCAAATCGTATATATTTAAATTTATACTACAAAACACATTTTGAACAAATCCAGATCATTCTAATTCAGTTTGATCGATCCGTTGCTTTTTATAAAATGTTGCCTAATTTCAATTTTCTTTGTAACATTATTTAAGTTGACAAATCTGAAAACAATTATTAGAGCTGCTCAATGTGACTATCATCGGGAGTGTAATCCAGAATATTAGAAAAATATTTGTAGTTTATAATTTTTTTACTAGTTGGTAATAAACCAAATTGTGTTTAATATTTATCGGTTCTTAAATCTTATCCTTACTAAATATCATTCAAACAATACAAGGGATGGTCCACTTGTTTAACAATTATCCGACTTGAAACATAAACGCAAACTCTAAAAAAATTTGTTAATTAACAATAGGCTCATTTTATGAAAAATCGGTGAAAAATTTTTTTCCAACGGGATATTGCTCCTTTTTTAAGTGTCTAAATAATACCATAAATTATTAAAAATTTTAAATTAATATTTAATAACATAAAAAAATATTTTTACTTGTTATGGCCGGTTTCAGAGCATCGTAACGGCTTAGTGTTCACCGCGCGGAGCTCTATTTTCAACATTCAATTAAAATTATTGATAATAGAGATAGAGTTTCGGTAGTCTTGACTTTTTTATTGGAAATTTCTTCCCCTTTAAGAATCTTTCTTTATATTTTCTTAAATATTAATAGTTTTCGAGTTATTTGCAAAAAACGAAACTCGTTATTTTTTCAATGTTCATTTGTTTTCAACTTTTGCAGTTGTTTATAATAAAATTAGACAAATTTAGACCACATAATCTTATTCAGCGACCTAAAAAACGTAAGTATATGGATTTTCGTGAATTTATTTGTAACATTAGAAGAATTATTAATTATTCAGTATTTACGGGTGATTTCAACCCTTAATATTTCCGTCTTTCCTATGTTTTGACCTCATAATCATATTCGATGACCTCAAAAACATGAGTATATAAATTTTCGTCATCTTATTCGTAAAATTAGAACACATTAATTTTTCAGTATTTAAGGGTGATTTCTACCCTTAATATTTTCGTCTCATAAGTTTTGACCTCACAGTCATATTCAGCGACCTCAAAAACACAAATATATTGATTTTCGTTTATTTATTTAAAAATTAGAAGAATTATTAATTTTTCAGTTTTTAGAATTAGTTTCCACCCTTAAAAATAAAAAGCAGGTAATGCGACAATATAGTATTTTATAAAGCATATTGCAAAAAGAAATTAAGGAAATTCCTTTCATCGTTTTCGGGTCGGGAATTTTACCATTTTTACCGCTTCACTGACTGTACTATCAGTTAATAATAAAAAGTTTGGTTCTTCTCTTTTTCTTTAGTTGACATTTTATGTAATAATAGTGCTTATAAAAATAAATAAATAGATATTTAAATTCTATTTAATGCCATTAAAACGACATTCAATTTTTCGCATATTTTTGTATTTTTGGTTTGAAAAATACATCAACAAAATTTGGGAAAAAAAATTTGTATCTACAGATTTAGTGATAAATTTCAATTTGATATTTTTAACCGTTCCGGAGATAAAGTGTTAATATTTTGATGTAGAAAACACAAAAACGGTCCCCCAATCCGTAAACGTGTACCGATTTTAGGTACACCACTGATTATCATGCAAAAAATTTACTTATTATTCTAATTTTAACGGAGCTGTCACAAGGTATTAAAATAACCTACCACGGTCGGCTCTTACAAAGCACAATAAGGCACAACGTCAAAAAAATTGAAATATTACAGGTTTTAGAAAAAATCGGTATTTACAAAATAAGAGAGATAAAAAATTTGAGAAATAGCTTTTTGTCCTATAAACCAGTGACTAAAAAAATGCGGTTCAAAAAAGTATAAACCATTTTTTGTGGAATTTCGGTAGTTATAAAGATTGTCAAAAAACACGTTTTTCTTTTACGTTCTTGTAGATTGAAAAATCCCAAAAAACCCGCCGTGAAGAAATGAAGAAAAAAAGCGCCGCCATGTTGAAATTAGACACTTTTCTACTTTAATCGGTAATAGCTCACACGGATAACACATTATGAAAAAAAGTAAAGAGGCAACATTTTGAGAGAAAGAGTTTAAGCTTCAGTATACCATAAATCGGTTAAATATTAACAAAGGTATGGTTGTCAAAATGACAGATTCTTATAAAAAATGATATTTTTTTTTCGTATTTTAACACCATAAAAATGTAACAATACTCAACAAAAACTTTTGTCGGTAATACTAATTAAACATGGTTAGAGATATCTCAAAACGGATTTTTAGCATCAGCATTAAATAAAGATCAAATTTTTCCCAAAACAATACCACAGTCGAATGTACGGATTCAGATGCTGATTATTTAATTGTAAAAACTGCTATTGATTGCTCAACTGTTATAGTTGTGGGTCAATATACAGACTTAATAACGTTACTCATTGAACATTGCAAAACAAAAAAATTTGTACATGATGAGACCCGATGATGGAGGTAAATCTGATAAAATAACGAATATGTGTAAGTTACGTTCAGAACTAAGTGAAAATGTAGTAAAAAATATTCTATTTACACATGCCGGATGCGATACCACCTCTGCATTTTATAAAAAGGGCAAAAAAAACAGTATTTTCAGTTTTAGAAAATAATATTGAACTAAGTAACGGCCTATTAATTTTCAAAAGTTTTGCTGAAGCAAATCAGCTTGCGGTAACTGGGGAAGAATTTATTTTAAGATGGTATGGCAGTAAAAAAAAAACTAATGGTTTAAATGATTAGGTACAGGTTCGTTGGTATAATCAGATTTCTGCTGGGCAAAATATTTTTCAACACTTCGATCTAGCAGTTCTTCCACCAACATCCGATGCCACTAAATATCATATTTATAGAGTGTATTGGCAAATTCAAGTCTGGTTAGGCAACAATCCTAATTCAGAGAATTGGATATTAAAAAACAAAAAGTAATCTTTTTTTATATAAATCTGTCATTTTGACAACCGTAACTTTGCTAATATTTAAACGATTGCAAAAAAATTTATACCACATTAAAACTTCGCTCTTTCTCTCAATATTTTACGTCTTTACTTTTTTCTTAAAGTGTCATCCGTATGGGCTATTACCGATCAAAGGAAAAAAGTGCCTAATTTCAACATGGCGGCGCATTTTTTCTTCATTTCTGCAAGGCGGATTATTTGAGATTTTCAGTTAGAGTTCTGAATAGCCGTAGAATACAATCCCTAAGAAATCAGATTGTTACAAATTTGTTCTGGGTCAACTATTAATTTTACTGTCTTAATAGTAATGTGCTCAAATTAAAAGAGGCGGGCAAAACTCGCTGTTTCACAAATAAATTATCTCTTAGATCCTCAAAACCGCATATTGATATATATTCTCTTTCTCAAGAAATGTGGACTTAAATTCAAGTTTAGTTAAAAAAAAGGTTATTTTAAAAGAACGATCTGCAGTATTGTTTGGCACTAAATTTAAATTATGCGCACAGCATAGTACATGAAACGCACTAGGATTTATTCCCGAGATATTCTGTCACAGCCCAGTGTATTCATTACGCATATTTGCTTCGTTGTCATAATCTTGTCCCCGCAAATCGTATATTTTTTTAGATTACAAAACACATATTTTAACAGATAATTCTAACTCAGTTTGATAAGTTGCAGAACACAATTTTATAAAATGTTGCCTGATTTCAACTTTCTTTGTGACATTGTTTAAGTTGACAAATCTGAAAACAATTGTTAGAGCTGTTCAATGTGACTAACATCTGGAGTGCAATCCAGAACAATAGAAAAATATTTTGAGAAGTTTAAAGGTTTTTTACTGGTTATAATAAACCCATTTGTGTTTGATATTTATTGGTTGTTAAACCTCATTCTTACTTAATGTCATTCAAACAATGCAAGTGACAGTCAGCTTGGAATTCGTATATATTTTACAAATAAATAACGAAATAAAGGAAAAGCATAAATCTAGATAACCAAAACTAAACGCTTAAAAAATATGAAATCGCTAATTCACTTTTGAAGATGAAATACTGGAATTCAATAACTTGTAACTATAATTCCGTATTTGCGTTGGCCTCTACTTAGACGAATTTTCAGAAAGAAAATAAAAAAGTCTTTCCTAGTAATCGTAAATGCATTGAATCTGCAATACAACTCAATTCAAGAGATGCAGAAATTTTATTTCTGATGTGATTATTTTATTTATCCATTTAATTATTGGTAGGACTAGATTCGAATTTATATGTTGATTTTAATGGGTAAAAGTTGCTATCGTGCGTGGCCGACTGCGAAAACCTATTTAATTCATATTTTGTACCAACATGGTACAATTCACTTTTAAAAGTTGCCACTGAAATTAAGTACACAGTCAATATATATATTTTTTATTAATAAATCAGTCGGCAACGACAGACTGCAACTTTAATTCGATTGTAATAGGTACTCTTATTAAATATACACAATTTATACCTTTTAAAGTAACATTGATATGTAATATATATATCTACGTAAACTTTGTTAAAACTTGAGTGACCCAGTGTATGTTAGAGTTTCGACTTTTTATGCATCTTAGCATTTTTTGTGCTTAATTAAAATCCTTAGTAACATTTCGATCTAAAATTCTAATACAGCAGCAGTGTCTATATACAAGGTGATCATATCGTTTGTGTTTAAGTTTTGGGAGTATGCAGTGGGCTTGGTTTTGGGATTAAAAACCACAAAGGTGGCAGGTCAATTTTTATTTTTTTCAGTTACTGGTTACATTCCCATTGAATTTGTGAACAGTAAATAAACATAATTAAATTCGTAAACTAAATAAGAACTTATTTTGTTTAACCATTCTCTGTTCTCTATTTCATTTTTTTTTTGAATTTTTTTTAATGTCTTTTTTTATTTTTTTTTAAATTATGAATAAGATAAGTTTTTGTTTATTTTTTACTGCTCACAATTTTAATAGACTTCTCTGTTACAATTGAGGCCGCTTTGCGCTCCCAACTTCAACTTTCGTTTCGTAATAGTATTATTAAAAATACCTCAATAACACTTTAGGGTAAAACTGATATATCTAACTCACGTAATGTTCGCACGAACCTGGAGGACTCATTGTATATTGTAGTATAGATATCTTGTATATTTTTGCATTTTTTATGTTCTTAATCAAAAACGTTTGAAAGACATTGCTCTAAAATCGTAATAAAACAAATTATATAAAAGATGACACATATGATTCCTCTGTACGACGGATATGATCCAATTTAAATAGGAAATATGTTATCGCGTACTTCATATATTTATTCACATTCGGCAACACCCAACAACAACTTTCATTCATTTTAAAACAGTTTTATTAAAAATACTTTAATGATATTTTAAGGTTTTTAAGGTAAGGTTTGATATGTCCTCTAATATATATAGAGTTGTTCAAACCTGAGAGACACCCTGTGTATTGCGGTTTAGATGCCTTGTACACCTTCATATTTTTGTTTGTTTAATAAAAAACCTTTGTAATATTTTGCTCCAAAATTACAATAAAACATAGTTTTTACATATAATAGATCAGAGTTTACACGCCTATGACGATCGCTGTGTATGT
Organism: Rutpela maculata; assembly: GCA_936432065.2. NCBI lineage: Eukaryota > Metazoa > Arthropoda > Insecta > Coleoptera > Cerambycidae > Rutpela > Rutpela maculata. The sequence continues at coordinate 217,995,515 of OW386286.2, forward strand.
CGGATAAGATTCAATTTCAATAAAAACTATTCTACTGTGCTATTTTATAGATGTTTACAATTTGAAATAAGAATTTTCCAACAGACAAGTCCAACAGACGTTATCATGTTTACTTAATAGATATTCGCAGTTGGCAACGCCTGTCCGCAACTTTGATTCATTTCATAATAGTCTTATACTTATAATCCACACAAGGAAGTTCAAAAAGGCCGATTGGGGGAAATAATTCTTGTAGTTAGAAATCATAAATTGCAAACTTTTGTTTACACAGCACATTTTTTTATTTTTAAATCATAATTTTAATAAATAAGATTATATTTCTATCACCTTTTTTCTCTTCCTACCCATGAAGTTTATGTCCTAGTATCATTTCTTGAAAAGTTCAGAAAGAAATAAATTCTACATAAAGTACTTAATAGTACTAACGAAATAGATTATTCCCTGCTGTATATACCGCAGGTATAATCAGTACGGACACACCTCAAAAATGCTGGCAACACTGTATGAGGCGACATGGAATTGCAACTCTCGTGCGGTAATATATATAACTGAGGTCTCTTCGCATTTGTAATATCTAAACATATATACAAAATTTTAAATTAAGAAATCACTTATTTTTTTTTGAGAAACCTATTCCTGTTACTCCCCTTAGAGGATATATGTATAAATAGGTCAATTATTACCACCAGAAAAGGGTGAGGTCAGGCCGCCCAGTCAACGACCCTGAGGTGACAACGTATTACTTATCAATATATATATATATATATATATATATATATATATATTTATATATATATATATATTAAATCGAAGTCCCAGAGTATATATATATATATATATATATATATATATATATATATATATATATATATATATATATATATATATATATATATATATATATATATATATATATATATATATATATATATATATATATATATATATATATATATATATATATATATATATATATATATATATATATATATATATATATATATATATATATATATATATATATATATATATATATATATATATATATATATAGTTTTTTGGGTCGCTGATTCCGGATCCAAGGTCAGTTCGTCTACAGTGTGTCCCAGGATAGATGTAACAAGAGGTGTAATGGACCAAAAATTTTGGAATTTTGGAATGGTATTTGGGGATTGAGTTCTGCTTGTTGTAAAACTAAAGTATACCAAAAATGACTTGATTTGGTGTTCTACAGGGTGTTTATAAGCAAAGTTGTAAAAATCACCACTAATAAAGTACCTCTATTTTTCAAAATACGAAAAAGTTCCACGAAGAAAAGTTATTTAGAATGCAATTTTATACCTCTATACCTTTCAGGAATATAAAATTATTTTTTTGAAACTTCCCATTTTTTTCAATAAAGTATTTTATTTTGAACCATTCAATTAAAACTGCATAGAAATTATTTTTTGCGAATTAGTATTTAAAGTAGGCTATGAGAAAAGCAGATGATTAACATTTGCTCCTACACAGCTTTAAATATGAATTCAACTCTTAATTCGCAAAAAGTGGGAAGTATCAAAAAAATAATTTTATATTCCTGAAAGGTATAGGGATATAAAATTGCATTCTAAATAACTTTTCTTAGTGGAATTTTTTCATATTTTGAAAAATAAAGGTACTTTATTAGTGGTGATTTTTACAACTTTGCTTATAAACACCCTGTAGAACACCAAATCAAGTCATTTTTGGCATACTTTAGTTTTACAATAAGCAGGACTCAATCCCCAAATACCACTCCAAAATTCCAAAATTTTTGGTCCATTATACCTCTTGTTACATCTATCCTGGGACACACTGTAGACAAACTGACCTTGGATCCGGAATCAGCGACCCAAAAAACCTTTTTATATATTAAATCGAAGTCTCAGAATAAGCCTACTCATTCCGAAAAGGCGAGTTTATTTCACGGCTTTTTCATAATTTGACCTTGAAATGACCCTAAGAGGGGGGTGGGGTTGGTTCCGTTTGTGGTCAAATCGACTCTAAATTGACCCTAGAGTGTTAAAAAACATTTTCTTATTTCTTTTTGCCAAATTTGAGGGGGGCCGAAAACCGGCCTTATTGACCCTCCCCCTTTGTTTGTGGGATAAATCTGCATAAAAAAGGTTCTATACGAAATTTACGTAGAACCAATAGTTTTCGAGATATAGATTTTTTTAAATGGTGTCCTAATTCATGGGTTACAAGTTATATTATAATTTTGTTGATTAATGTTCATCTTTGCTGACTTCTTATTCTTCATCTCGGTCTATCTCTTCTATTTTCATTTCTTCAATATTTTCATCTTCATCAACAATCATCTCAGCGGAAAATAACGAAATGAGGTCGGCTTCATCATCGTTGAATTCAGATTCAACGATTGTATCCTCGGACATCGTATTGAGACACGACTGGCCCCGACAACACACTACGGAACATGGCAATCCTATTTTTCTGCATTCACAATTGTAGCCCAGACGACAGAGATCATTTTATAGTGAAACCCACAAAAAGTTGCAAACTTTTTTCAAAATTTATAAATTAAGTCAGGCTAGAAAAAAACAAAAAATACAGGTGGATATACCACATTTTTAATATTTTTCTTAGTGACTAAGAGGATAAATAGTGAGTCTGGAGGGAAAATATATAATTATGAACGCATACACAGACACCACACATAGCCGCTGAATCGCACGCATGAATTTTTACGTGCTTTACTGTATTGTATTTATTACCCAGACAGCACCGTATATTCTAAGAATATTCTGTAATTATGCAAAAAAGAATGAATATATTCTGATTAATTCTGAAATAATCCTGGAATATATACAAGATAACGGATTATTCTGGTAATATAATTTTAAATATATACCTGGAATATTCAGCATGAATATGATAGTAATATTCATTTTGGAATATATATATTCCCTCCTGGGTCAAGAATATTCTAACACTTTGAGAATGAAAGAATAATATTACCTAATTGTTACTCAACCAAATCAACGTTTTATAAAAGCTTTTGATTTTTTCTGTAAAATGTAACTTAAATATATTCGTGTTATTATTTATTTCAATTAATAAAAAATATTTAATATGATTATAATGATTATATTATACAATGATGTTATTCCCAGTTTTAAACAAAAGCTCAATCCATATTTTTGTTATCAGGTTATCAGGTTTGAGCAGTGCAGCCAATGCTAGACTTCAGAAATAAAGCCATGCACATGTATATAGTATTTCAAACTACCCGCGATTTTTTCCTATTTACGTATCTCATAACATAACCTCAATATCAGAATTTACGTGCTTCTTTAATCGTTTGTTATTGTTGAGATACTTAAGTGTTTTTTTATGTGTAGTATAAGTGATAAGTGACCGATGAACAATAAGTAAGTACATTAATCTTTTTTATAGGGAAAATTTAACAGGGCACACGTCACTCGTATATTTTCTTAAATGAAAAGAAAAGGGGATAGAAATACTACTGGTACTGGCGCAGCTTCATAGATAACTTAATAGAACTCTAAAACTCTATTAGACCATAATACTGATGATATAAATCAGAGGCAGTTATTACAGTTGAACCAAAGCTTACCAACAAATTCTTCACATTTACAAGAATGTTAGTACTTATGATTGCATCAGTCAAAATAATTCCCAAACTTTTAATCATAGTACTGCAGGCACCAAGAACTTAATTAGTGTTCATTTAGAGAATATTGTTAGAAGTAATGTTTCAAATAGTGGCAGTGAAAGTAATTTATTGGAAAGCGATTCTGGCGAAAATTTTAATTGTAGCGCTAGTTTTGATGAGCAGAGCTGTCGCACAGAAAATTACTATACTTCCATGTACCTGAAGTTTCGAACGTTCACTTGAACGAATTTCATTTGAAAAGGAAAGATTAATAAAAATTATAAATCGACTTAGGCGTACCACTTTTACTTTACTTTGTTGGCAACGATAGTATCGTTGCCATCAAATATTACCAGAAAAATTGTACGTCCAAGTCGATTAACTTCAAATTTTCAATTTAAATTCGTTCAACTGAACGTTCGAAACTTCAGGTACATATACTTTCTGGAATATGTGACTAGCAAATGATAACCCTCTGTGCTTAGAGGCAATGGACAAATAATTTGTAGTAACTTTTATTACAAGTTTTCATTTTGTTCAATCTTTTCTATTATTTTTTGTAAAAAGATATTAATTACCTGTTTGTATTTTTTTTTCTAGATTGATAGTATGTGTAGATTGGGTGGCGATAATTACAAGGAATGTTCATGCCCCTTTATGTGAAAAGTAATGTGTGATGACTTGGCCAAGCTTTACAGTTTACACGGACACAAAGACAAAAAAGTGTTTTCCAAAACAGCACTTTTCGCAACAGTTGCAGGTAATTATTCAACATAATATATTTGTTTGCGGTTCGGATATATACTTGCTTAAATGAGAAACAAGCCTGTAACTCTTTTTTTTGCACGATTTGAATATATTTTTTTTTATGTAGAGTGACAATATTTCCATGTGTAGGTGACATTAATTTGGTTTTAATTTACATACACGGCCTCCTGCGAAGCGTTTTTTCACCAAAAACAGTAAATCATATTAGCAATTTTTTTTTAAACAGATGATATAATATCCTTCTATTTTGATTTTTTAGGAGGTGGAGGATAAAGTAAAAACAAATTTTGAATCCTTTGGTTCTTGTACACACGATAAATCATGGGGGCGGCTAATGCCAAAAAATGTTTTGAAATATTAGCTTCTCTTATATGTACTAAATACCAATTTTATGGGCTCTTGATTGATTTACCTATGTACTCCTATTTACCCAATTTACCCCTCAACCCTTGAACGGAATAAGATCAGAATATAATCCTCGTTGAAATACATAATTCAAGTCAATATGTTAAACGGTTCCAGAGTAATGGTGCGCATAAAAAAAAGTTACAGACCGACGTACATTTTTTTTTGCTCAAACTTAAAATCTCGACGTTTCATGACATTCTAAGTCTATTTGAGCAATAAAATTTTTCAAATTTTTTTTTGCGCTACTATACTTCCAAGTAATTACAAAATACAAAAATGTGAGTTGATTCTTGGTTTTACCATTAGCTTTCTTCAATACACAAGTTTAAATTCTAAATAAAAATCCTATAAAATGTTTTCTTTTGTTTTAGAAACAATGAAACGGACAAAGAAGATTAGTCTTAAGATAGATTCAAAATATAAATATATTTATTTAAATACTTAATAAATAATTCTGCAATATTATATTTTCAATATTTTATTTTCCCATATTTTTAGAATTTTTAGGAAGAAGGCACTAATATGCAAGGAGTGAACAGTTTTCAGGTGATTACTGTTATTTTTTTACATTTTAATTTTTATATAATTATTTAAATCGAAAAGTAAGATAATCAGATATCATGCTGAAGGAGCTGCTGTAAACAATTGCGAGTGTCTTTCCTCATACGTTTGATGATGTATTAGTTTTATTTCTGCTTTTACTAAAAGTGACCCACGTATACCAGAGGACCTGTATACATTCTCACGGGAATATTCCTGAAACCAGCCTGAGGGAATATCCTATATAAACCTAGATTATTCCAGGAATATAAATATATATTCCAGGCAAAAGCTGTGAATATGTTTGAAACATATAAATATTCCTGGATTATTCCTGGAATAATTTGATAATATTCTTAAAGGAATAATCTAGGTTTATGTAGGATATTCCCATTGGCCGATTCTAAGAATATACCCTGGAGAATTTATATATTCACGACCCATTCTAAGAATGATTCTTTATTCTCAAGAGAATATTCCAGGAATATTCTAAGATTATATTGTGCTGTCTGGGTACAGATACATTCTGTCCACATTTCAGCTGTATCCATTGAATTCCTTATACATTTGTTAATGTATTGGAAAAGTTCCAGAATTTATATTCAAAACAATCAAAGATATTTTCATAGTTATAAGGATAAAATCGTGACATTCGCAATTTCTTATCATGGTATGATTAATCATATTTTCGAAAAAATGCATAAAAGTAAACGAATTTGTGTTTGAACATTCGAAAAGTATACATTTTTTCCGAAATAGTGATATTTTATTTTTTCCATTGTCAATTTCTCGGCAAGTTACAGCCTCCATTATATATATATATATATATATATATATATATATATATATATATATATATATATATATATATATATATATATATATATATTGTAACGTGTTTCCACCCTTAGGAAACCACCCTCGCAAATTCCGTGGGTTCCAAAAATTATAACAAGAGATGTCCACTAACACACTTTATTAAATATTTACTGGATACTTCACAATACTATTATTAATTTAAATACACTTTTACTGACTAAAATCACAATATTTATCACTTTGTTTCTCCTTGAAGTCTTAACCTCACTTTCTATACTTTTTGAACTTTCTGAACTCCCCGCCGAGAATGCGGTCGGTCTTTTATACTTAAAAATGACAGATCTCGATTGTTCTGTGATGACGCCACCATTCTCTAGATAATTCCACTTTGGAATCTTCTGGTAGGTTCTTTTTCGAGTAGATGCAAATACATCATTCTAGGGGTTGTAACATATTACACTGCCCCCTCCTTAAGCCTGAACGTCCCGGTCAGGTAATTCAGCCTCTTTCACATACTTCGCCAGTCTATCCAAGTGTACGATCTTCATCTTGGACTTTTTGTTTCGTTGAATACGATAGACGACATCATTAATTCGGGTAATAACAGTATAAGGTCCTTCCCAAGGAGGTTGAAGTTTCGGTGACTTCCCTTTCTTCCGCTGTGGGTTGTACAGCCAAACCAGATTTCCTGCCTTGAACCCTTCTGAACTACCCTTACGGTCGTATCGAGCCTTCATTCGGTCACTGGATACGGTAATTTGGTCTCTAACCAGCTCATGAACATTTCTTAGCCGTTCACTCATTTCATCCACATAGCTGTTCACAGGAAGCTGTTCTCCGCTTGGTGTTCCGAAAATCAAATCACACGGCAGTCTGATCTCGTGTCCAAATACTACACGGGCTGGTGTTTGTTTCGTAGACTCGTGGATAGTAGCTCTGTATGCCATGAGGAAGAACGGTATGTGGAGATCCCAATCGCGTTGATTCTTATGAACCACTTTAGAAAGATGTTCTTTCATGGTCTTGTTATGTCGTTCCACCATTCCATCTGATTGCGGGTGAAGGGCTGTTGTCCGTGTTTTGTGTATCCCCAATAACTTGCAAATTTGCTGAAACACCCCTGACTCAAAGTTCCTCCCTTGATCTGAGTGCAGCTCCAGGGGTACACCAAACCGACATATCAAATTATCTACCAAGACTTTGGCGACAGTGACTGCTTCTTGGTTTGGAATTGCATAGGCCTCTGGCCACTTACTAAAATAGTCCATGGCAACCAGTATGTACTTGTTCCCATCCTTGGTTACTGGGAATGGGCCGGCTATATCGATCGCGATCCTCTCGAAAGGAGCTCCGACGTTATATTGCTTCATTGCACCCCTACTTCTAGTCTGTGGTCCCTTACTGGCTGCACAAATTTTGCAATTGCGACACCAAGCTTCCACATCTTGACGACTATTTACCCAATAAAATCGTTCTCGTACTTTATTCAGGGTCTTATTAACGCCGAAGTGCCCACCGGATGCTCCATTATGCACTTCCTGAAGTACTTTCGGTACTCGACACCTGGGAATCACTAGACGCATAACAACTTCCCTGCCATCCGGGCTTTCCCAAGCTCTCTTTAGCAGCCCGTTCATGACTTTAAGTGAATCCCATTGGGCCCACAAAGCCTTCAATTCAACTGCCTTATCCGAAACATCCTTCCACGCTGGTCGAATTCCTTTCTCCTTTGCTCTCAATATAGCCCCAATTTCTGTGTCATTCAGTTGTTCTTGTCTCGGGGCTTCGGTCGTCCAATCGTCCGAAACCTCTATTTTAATAGTGTTGACGGCCACCGTACCCTGCAATTTCTCAACGTGGCGGCAGTGCTTGCAATCTTCCTTGCACGGTCTTCTAGATAAAGCGTCTGCGTTCTTATGAGATCTTCCAGGTCGATGTTCGATTTTGAAATCATACTGTTGCAGCCGTTCTATCCAACGAGCCAGTTGACCTTCAGGGGTTTTCAACTGCAACAGCCATTTTAATGCAGCATGGTCGGTCCGAATCTTGAAATGTCGTCCATAAAGATATTTATGAAAATGGTCCCCTGATTTAACGATGGCCAGTAACTCTTTCCGGGTTACACAATAATTTCTTTCCGGTTTGGACAGCACCTTGCTGAAGTACTCGATCACTCTTTCCTGCCCATTCTGCATTTGAGACAGTACACAACCGACCGAAGAATTGCTGGCATCCGTGTCTAAAATAAAAAGTCCTTCCCGTTGTGGGTACGCTAGCACAGGACCAGTGCATAGAGCTGCCTTCAATCTTCTCCATGCCGTTTCACATTCCGGTGTCCATTGGTACTGCACTTTCTCTTCTGTCAGCCGGTGTAATGGCTTCGCAATTTCTGCAAACCCTTCCACAAAGCGCCTATAATAAGTGCAGAGGCCAAGGAAGCTCCGTACTTCATGAACGTTAGATGATCTTGGCCAATCTCGTACAGCAGAAATTTTGTCGGGGTCTGTTTGTATTCCATCCGAAGACACCATGTGACCAAGAAATTTGACTTCTTTCTGGAACAGCAGGCACTTCTTCGGGTTCAACTTCAGATGGGCATTCCTGACTCGCCCAAATACTTCTTGAAGATTTTTCAAATGTTCTGTCAAATCCTGTCCCATAACAAGCACGTCGTCAAGGTAAACCAGGCACGTCCTCCAGGTTAGCCCTCGCAGTACGAATTCCATCAATCTTTCAAAGGTAGCTGGCGCATTGCAAAGTCCAAAAGGCATCACAGTAAATTGATAAAGACCACTGCCTGCTGAAAACGCTGTCTTCTCCTTATCATCAGGATGAAGCCCCACTTGCCAGTATCCACTCCTAAGGTCTAACGTAGAAAACCATCGTGAGCCTGCCAACATGCTTAACGTGTCGTCAATTCGTGGTAATGGGTAACTGTCTTTCTTCGTGACATCATTTAATTTTCGATAATCGACACAAAATCTTAATGTTCCGTCCTTCTTGGCAACCAAAACGACTGGCGATGACCAGGGACTCGTTGACTCCTCAATGACTCCATCTTGCAGCATCTTGTTTATCATTGCCGAGGCATCCTCTTGTTTCGCTAATGGAAGCCTCCTAGGTGGTTGTCGAATAGCTGGTGAGTCGCCAGTATTTATCCGATGCTGGACTATGTCTGTTTTTGTAAGGGCCTCTGTATTCTTGGCAAATACTGAACTTTCCTTTTCTAGGAACTTGATTGCCTCCCTTCGCTCATCCTCAGATAAATGCTCCAACTGGGTACTCAGCAAGGTCAAAACTTCCTGGTCTATTTTCGTAGATGAACTTCCCTCTGTTTGTTCCTCGCACCTCGCTACCCATGTGACCGGTTCATAGGAGCCAATCGGTTTGCCTTCCTTAATTGTCACCGAGTGGGAATTTAAATTAACAACTCTAATTGGGATTTTGTCTTTAGTCCGGGTTAAAGTTCTCGCCACAATAATATTGGATAGGGACTTAATCGATTCGTCATCTTCAACTAGGCCAACACGGTACCCTCCAGGATTTCCTTCTAAGGCAACATCAATCATTTGTTCTGAATGAGCAGGAATCTTGATTGTTTGTGTTGTTAACAACCTTGCTTTATGGAATTGGTCGTCTGCGGTTGCCAGAATAAATTCCTCATTTCCAATTTTTAAGACTCGCTCCCCTACGTCAACAATAAATCCCTGCTCTCCCATGATGTCCAGACCCAAAATGAAATCATCCATAATGTCAGCCACAATGACCTTGTAATTGAACCTCAACCGTCCAACCTGCAGTTCCAAGTTGATTTCTCCATGGACCGCAGCCCTGTCCCCCGTGACTGTCCGAATGATTACTCCATTTTGCTTCTTGTCAATCTGCAAGCCTGATATAAACCCTGGCCGCACTATTGATGACGTAGCACCGGTGTCAATAGTAAACACGCATTTTCTTCCATTCACATATCCTTGCAACAACAGACTGCTTGGATTTCTTTGGAGCTGGGAAATCTTTATTTCTCTGGGGGCACCGCATTCCCTAGCCAGCACAGCCCCCTTGGTGCTGGCTATCTTTAGTTTTCCTGCTTCTCTTCAACATTCACAGCATTTACTCGACTCTCCGAGTTCTGCTGTCGACAGTCTCGTTTCATATGTCCCACCTTGCCGCAGTTGAAACATTTAATACCTCCGCTCGGCTTTCCTTTATTTTGTTGTTTCTCCTGCTTTCCGAGGCCATCCAATTTATCGCATAATTTGGTGAATATTTTCTGCATCTCAGTCAGCAAGGGGTTCTGGTTCATTTCTGGTTGCGATTCTTCGAGAGTCACAGCTCGAACTCTCGACCTTGGAGTATCCCTGTAAGCGGCTTCTACTTCGAGTGCACGCACCAAAGCTTCGCTACTACTTTGGTGTCTCGTCAGCCTCAGAACTCGCCTGACCTCTTCGTCCCTTATACCATCTAAAAAGGCCCCCACGGCTAATTGTTCCTGGAATTCTTTAGGTGCATTTGGATACGCCAGGTGTGCCAGTCTTTCTATCGCAGCTTCAAATTCTTGTAAACTTTCCCCAGCTTTTTGCATCCGGGATTTCAGCTGAGCCTGGTATAATTCGGCAAGGTGTTGATCGCCATACCTCAAGTCTAATGCAGCTTCCAAGACTTTGAAGTCCCTTTGTTTATCCACTGGGATAGTTTGAAGCAACTCTGAGGCCTGGCCCCTTAACGCCAGAACTAATGCCATGGCCTTTTCCTCATTATTCCAGTTGTTCGCACACGCTGCTGCCTCAAACTGCCTCTTGTACGTTGTCCAGGAACTTTGGCCATCAAAAGAAGGAGGTTTTAGTCGCTGACCTGATGATACCACCTGCTGGCTTCCTCTATCTCTCAACTGTCGTTTAAGCCGGTCTATTTCTCCTTTAACTTCTTCTTCGAACTTGTTTACTTTCTCTTTAACTTGACTGACTTCTGTCTCGACTTCACCTACTTTTTCTTCTACCTTGTTTATCTCTTCTTTGACTTCACTCTTTAATCCTTCGTTGGCAGAAATGATAGCGTCCCGCTGTATTTTCATTTGTTCATTCAGAATTTTCCTTAATTCTTCTTGGCGTCTTTCTTGTTCCTCTTTTTCTTCTTGACGCTGTCTTTCTTGTTCTTCTTTTTCTTGTTGGTGTCTTATTTCCAGATTTTTCATCATTTTCTTTAATTCATCTCTTTCTTCTTGACGTCTTGTTTCTTGCTCTTCTTTTTCTTCTTGACGTCGCTTTTCTTGTTCTTCTTTTTCTTTCTGACGTCTTGTTTCTTCATCCTCTTTTTCTTTCTGACGTCGTCTTTCTTGTTCTTGACGTCTTCTTTCTTCATCCTCTTTTTCTTTCTTACGTCTTGTTTCTTCATCCTCTTTTTCTTTCTGACGTTTTATTTCCTGATCTTCCATAATTTTCTTTAATTCGTCCCTTTCCTCTTGACGCCGTTTTTCCTCCTCCTGGCGCTGCTGTGCCATCATTTTTTGGAATTGTTCGAATAAGTCCTGTATTTGTTTATCGGATGCCATACTTCTTGTTGTTACGGGCATACGATGAAATTAAAATAAAATAAATTTAACTGTCACGTCAATATCGGTAATGGAACTTTCCAGAAAAATCTCGAAACAGCACGAAAAAGTCTTATCCAGAGTCTTGTCACTATCCAGTTCGCCTTTTCGCGCACTAACGCAAATGAGTTTTTTTTTTTTTTAGTGTCTCTATCACTTCTCAGTTTATCGCACTAATGTCCTAATAAAATGTTCTACAATGTCTCAAAAATGCACTTAACACTATTTTTCTGACCGAAAATAACCCTCGAACAATGTCCAGTAATTTAGTCCACTGTGTTAGCACTAAACCTCGAGAATACTTCTCGAACACTCCAGCACAACTTCAGAGCCCCTCTTGTCATAAAATTCCGCTTCTGACACCAATTTGTAACGTGTTTCCACCCTTAGGAAACTACCCCTTGCAAATTCCGTGGGTTCCAAAAATTATAACAAGAGATGTCCACTATTATCCACTTTCCACTTTCCACTGTCCACTTTATTAAATATTTACTGGATACTTCACAATACTATTATTAATTTAAATACAGATTACTGACTAAAATCACAATGTTTATCACTTTGTTTATCTTTGAAGTCTTAACCTCACTTTCTATACTATCTGAACTTTCTGAACTACTCGCTGAGAATGCGGTCGGTCTTTTATACCTAAAAATGACAGATCTCGATTGTTCTGTGATGACGCCACCATTCTCTAGATAATTCCACTTTGGAATCTTCTGGTAGGTTCTTTTTCGAGTAGATGCAAATACATCATTCTAGGGGTTGTAACATATTACAATATATATATATATATATATATATATATATATATATATATATATATATATATATATATATATATATATATATATATATATATATATATATATATATATATATATATATATATATATATATATATATATATATATATATATATATATATATATATATATATATATATATATATATATATATATATATATATATATATATATAGATATAGACGGTATATTGTGTAGCCCGATATATCGACAGGTCGTTCATAAGCCCGGCATTTCCCGAGTGTATAAATTAACAAATTTATTAAATATGGCGATTGCTATGAATCTTTTCTAATAGGAAGCCACTAGGGGTAGCTAATTATTATTTTTCTTTCAATTATATAAACATGGCATATTTCAGAGCCCGGATATATTTACTGATCCTTTCAAAGCCCGCTGTATATAAGAATATAGCTAGCGTTCGTTCTCCGTCCCAGCGATGTTGCCAATGTAATCGGGCCTCAGTAGGTTATATTTTTATAATATATATTTCTTTGATGCATGCATCGTCACGAAGCACAATATAATAGGAGTACTTGCTATACTGCGCCACTACCATTACCGTTTACAGTAGAGACGCTAATGGAGGGCCAGTTATTAAAGGAAATATATTCATTCTTTGAACGCCAAAATAATATAACAGTTACGTTTTTTATTATTCATTGTTACGAATTTGAAGATATATTAGAAGAACCTAATAAAATATTAGGTTATTTTTTTATGCAAATAGACATTAATTATTAATAACTGATAATGTAATTACTCCGTGGTAGGCCTATAATAAGTATTTAAATATTTTGAATTTGTCCTCATTTTTTGTTTTCCACTTTTAAAGTATTACTTTATTAACAGTAGAATAAAAATATGCAAAGGGGTAGAAATTAAATTACGTTTATTTACCTAACATAGATATATAAAACGAATTGTTTTAATAGTACAGTAACATCAGGTATAATAGTAAAAGGATCCCTTGATGCAATTTTTCTTTTGAAAATGTACTTATTTTGAGACAGCAAGTGACCTTTGTGTTTCCGAGTATATGGATCAAATATGAGCAAAAAATAATTGCCATCAAATAATAACAAAGCATGAAGTTCTCTTTGAAGTATTTATAAGTTTTTATTTAATTTTATTTCACTGTCACTATAATACTTATAGGCTTAATTTTGAAAAAGTTATTACAATGACCTTTACTACGTACCAGCTGTCCCAAGTTAACATCAATTGAAAGTTGCATTATATGAAATAAGATTTCAGATTCAGTTTGTCCCACTGTGCAAAGAAAGATCTTTAAAAATTAAAAAATATATATTTTTTTAAATTGCGCAGAACCCTTAAAGTGTACAGATAAACGTATAGGGACAAAAAAGTGTCTTCTTTACAAGAGCTTTCAAACAAAAAAAAAAAAGAAAATAGAAATCGAACCATTAGGAGCTGAGATAAAAAAACATTCATTGTGGCTAATGGCAGCCATCTTTAATGGTCGCCATTTTGGTGTTGCACGGATTTTAAAGTGGCTCCCTATCTGGAAAATTACCTTTTGGCATCAACTATGACCACAGAAAGTGGCACATCCCAATCAAAAAGTGCAGATGTTTGGCTTATATAGCCATGTACCCGACGTACTATAAAGCACATAGTTCCGTTTTAAGTATGGCAAGCAAAAATTTAATATTTTCTTTTATTGATTATATGTTATATGTTTGCACTAATAAAAATAATTATTATTATTATAGTACAGTACCTAGAGGTAAAAATATGCAAAACTTCGGAATAATGTCATATTGAATGGATTTCGTTCATTTTGGAAGTATAAGCTTCACAGAAAAGTTTCTATATTGTGCGGGGGCTTGCTAATTTATATGGGGTAGATGCCACCCCTTCTCTGAACCCCCGGGAAGGGGGTTCAGAAATTAATTAAAATGTGTAAAAACTAGTAAAAAATTGTAAAGCATGAAATTCTATATAAAAATGATCTCTAGACTTTTTTTGGTATTACTAAAATTAACGGAGTTTGGCTGGTTAGAAATTAAGGGATGATATGTACAACTTTAAATCATAGCGTGCTGAAAAGTTAATTTAAAAATTTTTTTCTTCTATTTACTCAGAAAAATATAAACATTCGTTTCAGAGAAATGGATTTTTTTTTAAATTGTTAATAAAAAAGTTATAAAAATTTCCATTTTTTTATTTTCAATTAAAACCACTTTGAAGGGTGAAACGAATTTTTTTTACACCATTCTGTTCATCGTTTAATATATTGAACATTTGCTTTTGAAATTTTTTTTTACCCATCATTTTCTAGCAGGTATGAATTTATTTACCTGTTTAATTTTTTTCCAAACGTAAGACACTGCTCTTGTGACGTCACGATAACTGAAAAGAAATAAAGAATGCGTACGACAAAGATAAAATGGTTTCGTAGCTGCTGCGTTTCCTACAAGACGCGTATACGTCACATCTATACCCTGATCTATACTGCCGTCATAAGTCATAAGGAGAATAGCCCATCTGCAAATTGTCGGTTGGCGAGGAAAGTAACAAAGGCGTTTGTTTTTTTCCCAACTAGTAAATATTAATTAAGGAAATCATGTAGCTGCTTTTTATCCACTTATGTTTTTGTACTTTATAATTTTTTAATAATATTTTTAACTGCAGAACTCTTGGGTGCTCATATATTAGTAGGATCTCATTTATGACAAATATCTAGATGCGGCTTTTCACCTTAAGACGGCAGTAACAGCATCCGCGCGTGACGTCACAACTAACCTCAAAAATATGTGTTTCTTAAGATTTAAGAGTATTACGCAACTGTTATTAAAATTTCTGCCTGGTTCCCATATTTTCAACTAAAATCTAGTTCAGGGTAATGTTTATGAAGTTCTAAATACTTTGTCCCAATAAAATAGAACTCTTTTTGTAGGTTGGAAATCTAACCTGTAATTAGCAGTCTATTTCTATTAATCAACAATATTGAAAAATTATTTACGCGAATTTTTAAATATTTGCTTAGAGCCAGTACCGGCTCCAAGCTAAAAATGCGTATACAAACATTAAAAATGAGAATAAACTTAAAAAACTTAAAATTTAAGGTTATGTTGGTTACATGATGCAGATGCCCGATATCTCAATGCAGCGGTTGTGAATGTTTTGGTGAAGAAATGCTCCTACAAATTGTTAACAAAATTTTTAATTGTGGTCAAGTATAATAAGAGTGTTTTGCGAAATCTACATACTTATACATGCTTCGTTTTATGTACATTTTGGTTATAGGTATTAGACACGTGGAATTTTGTTTACGTGATCTAAATATTTTTTAAATTAATCTTGAATTGTAATGAAAGAAATTATTATTACTGTTAATACTTGCTGATTTCTACTAAATTTAGAATTATTTGTTTGACATTATTGATATAAATTAAAAATAAAGTACACAATATAATTTTTTTTTGCGAGAAAATTTTACAGACGAATTATTGGAGCATTGGAAATAATTGTTTGAAACATCGTTTTAAATTAGTCGAAATTCGCGTATTTTAACCAAGGTTGCAAAAAATGGTTTTTTTGATGCATTTTAGATTAAATTAATAAACTAATTCGTAATGTAGAAGTAAAAATTAATTGCAAAAATGAATATTTGCTATAATGAAAATTATTTTTTTTCCACATTAACAACTGAAATAATTTTTCTTCTTAATTTCAAAAAAATTGACAATTACAAATATTTACATTACTTATTTTTTTAAATTACAAAATTTCAACTATTTTAATTTATTATTTTTTAAGACCATAAGAAATTATTATAAAAATTATTATAATTGTATATATATTTTAAAAATTGTGTATACAGAAATATATTAATCAACAAATTTTTTTTTTGGATCATTAATTTCAATTTTGAATGAGAACAAAATGACATTTAAAAAAAAATGATCGATACATTTCCATTAAAATAGATCATTGATATTATTCTATTCCTAATCTAAATAATAATAAAATTGGATAAATTAAATAATAATAATTGAACCATTTTTTGGATGGATGGATAATAACAATTAGAAGAAAATAATTCATTCTTAAAACAAAATGTATGATCCATTCTATATTAAATTAATCTTATAAAAACTTAAAATAAGAATTATTAAAAACAAATTTGTTAACAATTTTTAGGAGCATTTGTTCACCAAAACATACACCACCGCTGCATTGGGATATATAAACTAGTTCACAAGTTCAAAGCCGTGTTAATGCTCAATAAAGCTCGTGAAAATATGAGTGAGGGCTCGTTGGATTCGGAATGACACCTAGAAAAATGTGCAAAAGTTTCAAACCCGCATATAAACAATTGCAAAAGTTATAAACAAATGAAGATTGGAAAAATAACGAGTTTCGTTTTTTGCAAATAACTCGAAAACTATTAATTTTTAAGAAAATTTAAAGGAACATTTTTAAAGAGGAATGAATTCGAAATAAAAAAGTAAGATGACTAATTGTAAATAAATGATTGAAATATTTTCAATATATTTTTTTCTTTAAAATGCTAAGAATCCTATCATGTAATTCAATACTTCGTCAGTATTAGCTAGAAGAGTAGTTGTTTTGATTGGTTCTCCAATAATGAGTGTTTTAAAGTATTTACCTAACTAGTATATTAGCGTGCCCAGATTAGGGCAACAATATACAGAAAGTAGGTATTTTCATAATAAATAAAAAAGTGTGTAAGTTGTGATTTGCATAATACCTAAATAATATTCTCTAAACAAGATAAAAGCAAATAAATAAAAAATAATTAATTGTAAAAAATAAATCAAGAATAGGCTTGTAAATAATGAATGAATGTTTCTATACTCTACTGATGAGAACTAACGAGTTCGAAAAAACTTGTACAACTTTTCTAGAGTTGATATAGAATGTAAGGTTCAATAATTGTTGTGAATTACTGAATTTTAATAAATAATTTAAGTAGTTTAAATATTTTTTCTTTAAAATGCCAGGAATCCTATCATGTAATTCAATACTTCGTCAGTATTAGCTAGAAGAGTAGTTGTTTTGATTGGTTTTCCAATAATGAGTGTTTTAAAGTGTTTTCCTAAGTAGTATATTAGCGTGACCCGATTAAGGTACCAATATACAGAAAGTAAATAATTTCATATTAAATAAAAAAGTGTGATGACTAATTGTAAATAAATGATTGAAATATTTTCAATATATTTTTTTCTTTAAAATGCTAAGAATCCTATCGTGTAATTCAATACTTCGTCAGTATTAGCTAGAAGAGTAGTTGTTTTGATTGGTTCTCCAATAATGAGTGTTTTAAAGTATTTACCTAACTAGTATATTAGCGTGCCCAGATTAGGGCAACAATATACAGAAAGTAGGTATTTTCATAATAGATAAAAAAGTGTGTAAGTTGTGATTTGCATAATACCTAAATAATATTCTCTAAACATGATAAAAGCAAATAAATAAAAAATAATTAATTGTAAAAAAGTAAGAACTCCCGAAACTCTACGTCTATTAATGTTGAAAATGGAGCTCTGCGCGGCGAACACTAAGCCGTTACGATGCTCTGAAACCGGCCGTAATAAGTCAAAATATTTTTTATGTTATTAAATATTAATTTAAAAATTTTAAAAAATTATGGTATTATTTAGACGTTGGAAAAAAATTGTTTCACCGATTTTTCATAAAATGGGCCTATTGTTGTTTTGAGTTTTGCTCGAAAACTATGCATTTTTCCTATAAACACGTCAATAGAAAAGTTCTTGAGAATTAAATTTCCAATCGAAATGGCACCTTCAGAAGTCAATTTTTTTTTTACAAAAATACGCCCAGAAAACAAAACAAAAAAACGAAAAAATGCAATTTTTTATTTTTTTAAATTCTAGCCTGTAACTTTTTTCGGCTACATTTAGGCATAGACATTGCTGCATAAAAAAAGCTGGCGTTTTACCGTTAAAATGATTATTAACGGTAAAACGTCAGCTTTTTTTTATGCAGAATACACAGCCCCACAAAAAAAAAAATAAAAGTTCAAAGTAACGAACCAGACCCATGCATCCTTATGTATTTTCGGTCGCTGAATCCGAATCCGGGGTTAAAAAAAATCTTACACCCCCAAAAGGAAGATTAAGCTACCAGAATAGTTGTTACTTCTTAATCAATCGAATTATACAAATTAAGGTTATACAGCAGCGTACATACAATAGATATGAAACACACCCCCAGGGAGGGGCGAAAACTAGCCCCCATATATAAAAAAATCGATCCAAAACAACAATGACCGCTGAAAAATCTCGAAATATCTAAGTTTTGTTAAAGTGTTAAGAAACTACATCAGGTCCAACGTAATCTTCATAAACTGCCCCTATGGGGTTGAGAACAACCACCAAGTTCAAAGGACACGAGAAAAACAAGAAAAAACGTAAAATCCAACAGGATTTCTATTTTCATGGATGCTATAATAATTGGCTGAAATTGCGTAGTACTCTAAAATAGAACCAAAAACTTACGTACCATCAACATCCTACACTGTCAACCCTCAGAGGGTGTGAAAACCCTGTAAGATTTAACTATAAAAATTCGAAACACCTGCGATGTGTGGAAGAGAGAAGAAACTAGACTATGTTCGACGACGTGCTTGAAAACCAGCCCCATGGGGTTGCGAGATACTACCGCTATATCTGTAGGATACTGGAAAAACAGAGAGAAACTAACTGGATTTACATTTTCACCGATGCTATGATTGGCAAAAATCGTGTTGTACACTAAGAGTTTGAAACTCATGTCCTATAAATGTTATTAAGTAACACCCCCAGAAAGGATGTAAACTACCGTAATTCAAGATGTAACGAAAAAGCTATACTGTTGCTTATTCGTTTCATTTCCATAGTTTTTTTTATAGGGGTGGCGTCTCTCAACCCCGTGGGGGTGGTGCTTTGAACTTTTTTTTTGTGGGGCTGTGATATCTATGCCTAAATGTACCCGAAAAAAAGTTACAGGCTTAAATTAAAAAAAAAATGCATTTTTCCGTTTCTTTTTGTTTTGTTTTCTGGGCGTATTTTTGTAAAAAAAAATTGACTTCTGAAGGTACCATTTCGATTGGAAATTTAGTTCTCTACAACTTTTCTATTGACGTGTTTATAGGAAAAATGCATAGTTTTCCAGTAAAACTCAAAAATGTGAAAAGTGGACCTTTTTCCTTCGATCTCAAAAACGCACCTCTTTAAATGGTAGCACTCAGCGGTTTTCTCATATTTTGGGGTCAATTGAACATAAGAAACAATAAAAATCCTTTAACGTTTTAGTTCCTTTCAACCCCCTTTTTTTGGACATAGACAATAGCCTAAAAATATTGTGATTAAAAATTAAAAACATCGCAATGTCGTAATCCCATAAAGTATAGTTGACATAAGTTCTCCACAAAGCGAAATAATTTTAGTGGCTTTTGTTTAACAATTATCCGACTTGAAATATAAACGTAAACTCTAAAAAAATTGGTTAATTAACAATAGGCTCATTTTATGAAAAATCGGTGAAACAATTTTTTTTCAACGAGACATTGTTCCGTTGTCTCTAAATAATACCATAATTTTTAAAAAATTTTAAATTAATATTTAATAACATAAAAAATATTTTTACTTATTACGGCCGATTTCAGAGCCTCGTAACGGCTTAGTGTTCGCCGCGCAGAGCGCTGAGAGATAGAGTTTCGGGAGTTCGACTTTTTTATTGGAAATTCATTCCTCTTTAAGAATCGTTCTTTCAATTTTCTTAAATATTAATAGTTTTCGAGTTATTTGCAAAAGACGAAACTCGTTATATTTTCAATCTTCATTTGTTTATAACTTTTGCAACTGTTTATGTGCGGGTGTGAAACTTTTACACTTTTTCTAGACGTCATTCCGAATTCAATGAGCCCTCACTAATATTTTTACGAGCTTTATGAAGCACTAACACGGCCTTGAACTTGTAAACTAGTCTGCATCTGCATCATGTACCTAACATAACCTTAAATTTTAAGTTCTTCAAGTTTATTCTCATTTCTAATGTTTGTGTACGCATTTTTAGCTTGAAGCCGGTACCTGCTCCAAGCAAATATTTAAAAATTCACGTAAATAATTTTTCAATATTCTTGATTAATAGAAATAGACTGCTATTTAGATTACCAACCTACAGAAAGAGACCTATTTTATTAGGACAAAGTGTGTAGAACTTCATAAACATTACACTGAACTAGATTTTAGTTGAAAATACGGGAACCAGGCAGAAATTTTAATAATAGCTGCGTAATACTCTTAAATCTTAAGAAACACATATTTTTGAGATTAGCTGTGACGTCACTTGCAGATGCCCTATAGATGTGACGCATGCGCGTCTTGTAGGCAACGCAGCAGCTACGAAACAATTTTATCTTTGTCGTATGCATTCTTTATTTCTTTTCAGTTATCATGACGTCACAAGAGCAGTGTCTTACGTTTGGAAAAAAACTAAGCAAGTAAATAAATTTATACCTTCTTGAAAATGAAGGGTAAAAAAAAATTTTAAAAGCAAATGTTCAATATATTAAATAATGAACAGAATGGTATAAAAGAAAATTCATTTCACCGTTCAAAGTGGTTTTAATTGAAAATAAAAAAATTAAAATTTTTATAACTTTTTTATTAACAATTTAAAAAAAATCCATTTCTCTGAAACGAACGTTTATATTTTTCTGAGTAAACAGAAAATTTTTTTTTTTTAATTTTTTAGCTTTTCAGCACGCTATGATTTTTTAAAGTTGTACATATCATCCCTTAATTTCTAACCAGCCTAACTCCGTTAATTCTAGTAATACCAAAAAAAGTCTAGAGATCATTTTTATATAAAATTTCATGCTTTACAATTTTTGTTTGAAACTTTTTTTTACTAGCCTTTACACATTTTGAGTAATTTTGAAAAAACACTTTATTGTATTTCTTTTCACCCCTTCCCGGGGGTTCAGAAAAAAATTTCTTTCTTTAATCGTGTTCTAATACATCAAAGTAAGTTATATCAAAAATTCAAGTATTTACCTCAAAATTCTGATTTGCCGACTTATTTAATTGGACTACACTGTTTCTCATTAATATACGGCATGACGTAGATGTCAAATTTTTTGGTTTGTATACAGCACTTGCTTTAGAAAAAAATACAGTTTAAACATAAATGTATTTTCGATAAAACGATATTTTGTTTTCCTTTTCCAAATAGGTATCTCAATAAATATTAGTTTTATTGAAAAAATAAAGCTCATAAACTGATGAATTTAGCTTGTTTATTTATTTACATAGATTTAATAATTTCGGAGATATGAAAGTTTACAAATGGCGTCCGAACGTTTATAAGTCGTAAAATGCAGTTTAAATGTTAAATATCTCAGAAATTGAGACACCTACGTCACGCATACTAGAAATGAAATTAAAGACAATTAATTGCTCTTTCAAATTATTTTTTACTCGTTCCTGTAGCATAAGAAGTAAAGAAGTTATGATGTAAAAATGAGCGTATTATATTTTTTTATATAAAAAGGACGCCATTTTGTTACTCTAATTAGCCAGTAATTTAAAGAAATTATCTCAAATGCAGTTTTTCGTTAGGATGTAGCATTACCTAGATGTTCAAATTTTTTTGCTCATTTAAAGCACTTGCTTTAGAAAAAAATGCATTTTAAACTAAAGGTAATTTCGAAATTTGGATACCAAATATAAACTTAAATATCTCCGAAATTATTAATCCTACATCAATAAACAAAAAATATAATTATTTCCCAGTTTGTACTTTCTGTAATTGGTCTGTAACATTTTTTCGATAAAGTAATACTTTTCGAGATACTTGACGAAAGCCGTTTGGAAATACCTTTTTTTTAAGCTAAAATCGCAATTTTGAAGTCGTTATAACTTAAAAACTATCAATTTATGTGAAAATTTGCATAGAACCTTTTCTTCTTAAAGTTTGATTCTATGCCTAGAAACTTTTCTGTCAAGCATTTACTATTATACCTCTAAAAATGAACTAAATCCGTTCAATATGACATTATTCCGAAGTTAAAACCTCTAGTTACTGTACTATTAGTGCAAGCATATAAAATAATTGTGCCCGACATTAATTAGTCTTCGCAGGTCATACTCTTAAAAAGGAATTTGTGTGATATTCTTTTCTTTTCTTTCTATTCGGGTTCAAAAGTTACTAACAATAATTGCAACAAAATATGCTTTTTCGTCAATGAAAATTAAGCAGGATAGGGCAAAACAATATACGTAACTTTTCGGTAGAGCATAAAATTCTCTCGTATAATGGTTATAATAAAAAACGGTACATTTGATAGTTAAATTATCGTTATTAAAGGTAATATAATATTTATATTTTATTTTATATAATTGTTTATTATTATATAAAAATTTTGTTTAATAGTTTTCTCAATCTAATGTAATACTGCGTACAGTCATAATATGTTTTCTTAATGTATATGGGGAAGCTAGTTAAGGCTGACCTCTTCCTTTTGTGTGTAAACTCTTTCTTTCTTACATTCTTCTACCTACATTCAACTTAAATCTGGTGACAGTTACTTCCTTGCACAGAGCAATAAAACAATTAAAGCGTCTCAAATGCCAAAAGAACTGTTGCCAATGGTATACAAAAGCTACACAACGCCTGTTTAAAGCAAGATATATTACAGTATTTAGCCATAAATCTAACTAAAAAACTATTAGTCCTAAATTACTATGACGAAAATAAAATGTATAAATGAAGTATAAAGAATTATTTTAGAATTTGTTAAAATTAAATAATCAAAACATTAGAATACATTACAACAAATTAACTGAGCAGTTGGAAATTTAAAATAAAATGAAAGTCATTGTTTATAAGAAATGCTTTAGTACAGAAAAAATAATTTTCAATTCCGTAAAAATACATGGCGAAAACTGCAGTCCTAGAGGTAATGACGTATACTTCACGAAAAGAATTATTTGTAGATGGTACAAATTTTTTTCTTTATTTTTTGAATAGACACGTGATATTTTTAACTTCAATATTTTATAAACAACTCGAAAAATAAAGCAATAAAAGATATATTTTCACTCACTTTCGTTACAGATTTATGCATTATTACACTATATTTCTTAAATTATACAGAGACAGTAATTTTTAATGGTTTTTATTTCCTTGCTAGTTAACAAATTATCAGAAAGTTTTTTTGTTTATTTTTTTTTTATTCAATGCTTAGATTTAGTTCAGGACTTCTTATTGCACTTGTTGCCACACCAAAACCAAAAACTAAAACTAAAACTATATAAAACTAAAATAATAAAATCGCGGCAGAAAGAATTCCTTAATCACCTTTTTTGATGCTGTCATAAAGTTGTTTAGGGCAAACGCTCTGCTCTTTTCCCACTAATATTTCCACTAGTGTTTTCTAACTGTAATTAAAATATACTTTTTTTTATCTAAATATGTAGGTATATTATTTGCCTACATATAATAAAACAAGAATAGCAGTAGGCTATGTTTTGACTCTAACATGTGTTAAATAAAATGGACATTTCGGACAGAACGCTTTGGTTATACAGACAAAATTAATGTTTTGAATCTAGTTTTTGTCAATTTCCACGGCATACTTTTCTCGATTTTTAAATTATTATTCACAAAAGAATTTTCATGTTTATGTATACGGTTGTTTTTGTTATTTTCTTCTATCTAAAATAAATATAAACACATCCGGCGATTGTTAATAACAAATTGTTTATTAAATAAACAAATAAATTCACAACAAAAAAAAATTATTTTTTCCATCTTTTGGATAATTGCAAATAATAAATTTAGGAATAAAATTTTTTCTTAATAACATGTTTAAATAATGAAAAAAGACAAAAGTGGTTATAAGCAATTAAAAACAATTTTTAAGAATTTTTTTTAATCATAATATTCTATAAAATTTGCTTAAACAAATAGCAATAAAAATTTTAAGTTTATGTAATCTTATAGTATTTTTGAATATAAAAACAGTAAGAGTAATTAAAATTAATAAAAAATTTTCCAACGGGATATTGCTCCTTTAAGTGTTTAAATAATAACATAATTTTTATGAATTTTAAAATTAATATTTAATAATAAAAAATATTTTTACTTGTTCCGGACGGTTTCAGAGCATCGTAACGCCTTAGTGTTCGCTGCGCGGAGCTGCGGAACTCCGGAGCTCCGCTGTGCGGAGCTTCAACATTAAATTAAAATTATTAATAATCTCGTTAATAATAGATGTAGAGTTTCGGGAGTCGGGACTTTTTTATTGGGAATTTCTTCCTCTTTAAGAATCTTTCTTTCTTTAAAATTTTTATTAGTTTTCGAGTTATTTGCAAAAAGCGGAACTCGTTATTTTTTCAATTTTATTTAGTTTATAACTTTTGCAATTGTTTATGTGCGGGTTTGAAACTTTTGCACATTTTTCTAGACGTCATTCCGAATCCAATGCAATCAAGGTAGGTGCATGACGTCAGATGCACCATGCAGGGAGACCGACTACAAATATAAATTCAAATAACCATTATAAAAATATATGTGTTCATTAATAAAAAAAACCGCTGCCTAAAAAATCACTACTTCCACATCTAGATTTTCCTGCCCAAGCCTTTTATAGCAAAAAAATGTCGATAATATATTTGCAATCCACTGTGTAAAAATAATTGTTCATGGAACTTTAATAATGTAATATTTGAAATGGTCTATCCCAAAAACCCATAAAATGATGTGCAACATGGTAGTGGAGGTAGTAGAGGGGGAAGCTGTTGGCAAAAAATTTAGAGGCTCTTGTACACATAAATCACAATTTTATTTTTTTATTCCCTTTAATAATGTGGTGGAGGTGGTGGTGAGTGCCAAAAAAGTATTCAGGCCTTTTGTTCCTTTATACACACTAAATCACAATTTTATCTTTTTATTCCCTTCCATAATCACCTTCAATAATTTGAGAAAAAAATTTTTTTTACGATTACTATACTTCAAATCCACTACGTGGATGTGTAAGTAATAAGTATTCCGCAGTTATGACGTTGTTCTCTTTTGCACGTCCAAATAGAATAAAACGATTCAAGTTAGCCCATCAAAATTGTGCTTTTTTAGAGACCATGTAGGCTTAACAGGGAACCAAGACAGATCACGTCATGCAGTTAGGTGCACCATACAGTAAAGGGAACCTGACTTACAAAACCGCTGCGTAAAGAATCACTATTTCAACATCCAAGTCTCTTACAAAGAAAAAAGGTTGATACTGTATTTGCAGTCCATTATGTGGAAATAGCATCATAGAACTTTAATAATATTTGCAATCGTCTACCACAAAAGCCCATAAAACAATGTGCCATATCGACAGTGGGGATGGTAGTGGGGAGTATAGCTGATGCAAAAAAAAATTAGGCCTTTGGTACTTATACACACACAAAATCACAATTTTATTTTTTTTCGTCCTTTAATAATGAGGTAGGGATGGTAATGGGGGTGATAGTGGAAGTGGCTGATGTCAAAAAAAATTTGAGTAGGTACTTGGCTTCTCGTACATACACTAAATCCCAATTTTATAAACTCTCACTTGCTTGCTTTGCCTATTTATCCCCCCATCCCAACTTCAACGGAATAAGATCTAAACAAATCTATTTCCAGATCTCGTTATAATACACAGGTGTCCCAAATTTTGAGTTAACATCATAAACGGTTCCAGAGTAATCGTGCTCACAAAAAAAAAATTACAGACAGATTTCTTTTTTGCTCGAACTTAAAATATCGACCTTTCGTGGCATTCTAAGCCTGTTTAAAAAACATTTTTTTTACCTTTATTATACGTTCACTCCACTATGTGGATGTGGAAGTAGTACCAGCTTATAGTGATTATGGACAATGCCTATCTATTCTTATGATATGTAAAACATCATTCTGCATAATAATAATTATTGTTTAATGACCGATATTTCTCCATGAAAATTTTAGTACCAAAATTATAATAATTAAGTATAGTATTATTGAATACTGAATGCAAAAAAACACAATCCTAATTTAGGGACATTTATTTGAATTTCTGTATTACACTTCAAAACACATTTTAAGACGTTTAAGATGCTAACAACTATTCTTCTTTCATAACACTGTACCATGTATTTCATAATTCTTAGTAGGCATATGAATTTTTGAATTTAGAAAAATTGTTCGAATATGATACAATACTTGTGAGGTTAAAAAATTGATTCAAATAAAGAGCTTTCATTCATCGATTGTGACTTCATGAAGAAAGTATTTAAGAGGAAATAAGAATCGAACCTTATCGAGCCATTGCAACGATGCCAAATATCGGGCTATATAACGTGCGATAGATGTCAGCTGTATAAGAGTCTTGGATATACAGGAACAGCGCCGCCTGACTCAGTAGTGCTGAACTAAAAGTGTATCTCGGAACATAAAAATATGACTTTTTGAAGCCCACCCCAAAATTTTGTAGGAAGGAAGCTAACGTGATTTGTGGCCATTTAGTGATGATATACACAGGGGTACGTTGATGAGCCCGACCCCGGGCTGCACAACGTCAAATCGGGCTGCACTACAACCGCTCAGTGTATGAAACGGGCCTGTATATGACCATGCATATCTCTATATATATATATATATATATATATATATATATATATATATATATATATATATATATATATATATATATATATATATATATATATATATATATATATATATATATATATATATATATACATATATATTTATCAAGAAAATTATCAAGCAATTAAATTAAAATGATTTGAGATGTACTTTTTTTGAATCCACGTTACTACAACTTAATAAACCATAATAATCATGAAGTGTACATACTTTTTAACAGTTCTCAATGAAGAAAGAATTTTTTTGAAGAGCTTCTATTTTTTTCTATATTTTTTATTGCGGCGATTGAGTTCGAGCGTGATAATATAAGTATATTTTTCCCATCCATCCTTTGCTCGTTTTGTTTAAAACAAAAAAGCATCAGAAAGCTACAATTTCCATTTTTTAAATGAACCAACACTCATATAGGTTGAACAAATTCTGATTTAGTGACATGTAATTCAGTGCGTCGGTGTCACAGTCATGCGTATTCAAGCGCGTGCACGCATGGATCTCGCTCCGAGTTATAACGTTACACTTGACTATTTTTTCCGGGAAAACCGTGGCTTTAACGATAAATTTTGTTGGAACATTTTTTATTCATAAATACGTGATCTATCCATCTGTATTTTTTATTTTTTTCTAGCTTGATTTAATTTCAAAATTTTGAAAAAATGGATGAAAAAATTTTTTTTTTCACTTTTTTTCATGTTCTGCACCCGAGCGAAATGTAAACTTTTCCGGACATTATTCTACACACTTTCACAAACTCATTAGAAAAAAGTTTACACGGTTTGCAACTTTTTGTGGGTAAATACCTTCGTCGACTGGGCTAATTGATGCCACAACCTTTTATGCAACTGCAGGAAATTTAATTGAGAAGTTCGTCTGGCGCAGGAGGAATCAGAGTAGTTCTTGGCTCTATTAAATTATTGTGTACCCCATTGATGAGGGTCTAAATCTTTTCTCGGTCAAGTTTGCACCTGGTAATACCGTGTGTGTAGTCGCGGGCTAGGCATGGGGACAGAGCTGTTGAAAGTACCCAATGAAAGTACTTGAAGTACCAAATACCAAGTACCTGACAAAGTACTTGCTGCTCCAATTCCCAAGTACTATGATCTGAAGCAAAGTAATTCAAATACCAAATACTTGTCGAAAGTACTTCAAGTAAATCGCAAGTACCGTATTTCAAATATTTCAGATTATTTGAAGTACTTCACTAGGTACTTCAAATCTCAAAGTAATTCAATTACTCCAAAGTATTTCAAATACTCGAGTATTTCAAGTACTTTAACACATTTCAAATGCTCCACAGTTCTTCCAATACCCATAAAAAATTTTATTTATTAAGTTTTTCTCTTAATAATTTGTTATTATTATTATTTATTAACAGCTTTCTTTAACTCAGCATCATTCAAAAACAATAGAAAAAATAATTTAATATTATATAAATATAAAAACCAACAAAAATAAATATTGCTGCGGTTGATTTCCCTTCAAATATCAGGAAAGTAATAAAGAAAATCAACTTATACACTATCGGAAAATGTTCGCTTTGGTATGGGCAATAAGAGCAAGCGAGAATAAAGCAACTATTCCATTCTTTTTTATCATATAACACATCCTACAATCGTGCCACCTGCTTTCCCCACCGCATGTGCGTGGGCAGCCTGTCTGTGGAATTTCAATTTGTTTCCGCCTTGATTCGTGTCACTATTTGCCCCTCTGCTAGAGCTCTGGTAGACGCCTTTATTGTGGGCGGTCGGTTAAGTCGTTGAAACTATGCAACATCTAAGCCAGGACTTTCCGATACTGTATATAAAACATAGTAATAATTTTAGGTAAGTACAAGTACACATAATAAAATTGAGATCTATCTATTTCCATTACCTTTCAATAGCACCAAATTTTCGAAATTTCCATTAGTTAATGCATTTCTTCTAGGAGCATTTATAATTTCAGTAAATGAAAAGAGTCTTTCTACAGCTGATGATGCAAGGCATGTATTAAACCGATAAAAAACTGTTTTTACTGAGAAGCAAGTTAGGTGTCAGAGTTATTTAAGTATTGAAAAATTTTTAATTCAATTCTTTTTTTTTCACTGGCTTTTATACAGTGTGTTTCACTTGAAATGGTAAC
Source organism: Rutpela maculata (assembly GCA_936432065.2). NCBI lineage: Eukaryota > Metazoa > Arthropoda > Insecta > Coleoptera > Cerambycidae > Rutpela > Rutpela maculata. Next base: position 218,024,895 of record OW386286.2, read on the forward strand.
AGCCCAATAACTTTTCATTTTTTTCCGATTTGAATCAAATTTTACTTAAGTATGGAACCAATTAGGATCTACTTATGACCAGAAAAGCATTCGCCTCCTACAATTGCAAAGCCACCTGCAGTACCAATATATACGGGGAAAATAAAAAAATCATATTAGGCATATTTTTATCGGAAAATTTTGTTAATGAAACTTGTTCAGAATTGTCCAAAAACCGTAAGTCCAAAATGTAATCAAAATTAAAAAATGTATACATTTTGATTAAAATAATGTCCAATATATATTTACACCATTTGAAAAGCCATAAAAAAAAGCTTTTTAATTATATACATGGTATTTATCTTAAAAAAAATTTGTCTAATTTACTATAAATTTACAATTTATCAAATTATCCATGGAAAACAAAAGTATGTAAATTAAAATAAACAATATGTTAGTTCTGTCAAGATACATGTTAGTATCTAATTTCACTTTATTTTAAATAAAATGGAGAATTTCAATAATTGATATATATTTTTTCTACTCCCTTATGTAAATTTACTGTTTTCTGTACAGTCTTTAGAATGGATAAGTAGGCAATTCCAGGTAACTGAACGGATATATTTCATATCAGTTCTAGGATGGATATGAAATGAAACGGACCAATCACAGTTCGTGTAAAATAAGTCTTCGATACTAGAAGACGCGTTTTTAAAAAAAATCCAAAAAACTTTTAGATTCACAAAAAACAATTTTATTCAAAAACGTTACACGAATACAAGTTATAAGCTCAAGCGTGGATAAAAATCTGGTGAGCGTTCCCACAGTACCAGTATTTATAAACTTCGTCTTATCTTATTAACTAGAAATAGGTCATTAGGCATAGTCAGCAAAGATAGGGATGATGCTCACATAACTTGTATTAAGTACATATGCAACTATTCATTTTAAAATCAAATTAGTGCGTAAGCTGTCAAAGTAACTGTCAGTGTGTATTTGTGTAATATATTAATGTTTAATAAATATTGTAGTTTTTTAAGCTGGTCGTAGAAAAAGTATGCTGTACATACAACTCGAATGGATTATGCATATCGCACTCAAACTTCTTTATCTTGCGATATGGATATCAAATCCACTCTTGTTGCACAAACTACTATTTCGGACTACCATGACTTAATGTAAGAAAATATAAAACTTATAATATCTACTACAGTTTTTAAGAAAAATTCCATACGTCATACATCATTGAAAAAGGTTTTTCTATGGCCTTTCTAATGGTGTAAAAATATATGGGGTATTCCATTAAAAAAAAACCAAAGTAAAGCTCGTATCTCAGAAATTTGACTTTTAATTGTTTTTCTGAAATGATTTTTGGAAAATAAACGTGATTTCTCATAACTTTTATTTTTAAACGTTTTTACGTAACTCCAAAAATAACGAAGTTAAATGAGGTTCTAACGTTCGCGTGACCAGTTGACTATAATAAGGAACTTTAGTCTAGTTAAAATAAAAAACACATTCTTAAATAAATTAATGTTCTGATACTTAGTACATACTAATAATAATATTTTTTTGTTTTTATGTGCCTTTGCTATTTTTCAAAAAGTTTGCCGTCCTTGGATTTTGCCGCCCTGGGCTATAGCCTCTATAGCCAACCCTCTAAATCCCCTACTGCCCACATAATGTTAACACTGATTACTGAATAAAAACAGCTATGCAGTAACAATTTTTTAGTGAAATTTGTTTTTTAAAATATCTAAAACATGGAACTACAAGGACTTCAAATACTTTTAATTAATTGAAATATCAAAAAACATATTTCAAATACTATAAATTGTTAAGTCTAGTACTTCAAATACCGGGACAGTACTTGAAATACCGGAGAGTATTTGAAATACCAAGCAAAGTAATTCAAATACCAGTATTTCTGAAAACCAAATCCCAAATCCAAATACTCGAAGCAAAGTATTTCAAATACCAAGTACCAAATACTGGGAATCGAAAGGATTTGAAGCAAAGTACTTCAAATACTGAAAGTATTTGAAATACTTTTTTCAATTACTTTTATTTGAAGTACTCCAGCTCTGCATGGGGAGTAGAATTGCAACATCGCGTGTGCCAGCTGGCTGAAATGAAATAACAGAGCTGGAATGCTCCATCGATGGACGAATTTACGGCTGCCGGTGTTGTCATATTTCTCGCGTTACGTGAATGTACATGCCTAATGGGAAATTACACGCACGGGATACCCTGAATAGATGTTGTTAAGTAGCTGCTGCTGTGGGTGGAAATGACGACAATTGCACAGGCTTATTTAGTCTAGTCTGCAAAACTAAAATCTCTATAATTATCAATTGAAGTTTTTTTTTGTGGCTGCATACATAGCTAAAATAAACAATGTGCCACTATTTCTTAGCAAATTTTTCGAACAGTTTTCTATTTTGAGTAACGCCAATGCTTCCGTAAATCTGGTCTTTTTTGTAAAATTTTTAAATGCGCTTATTTTTCCTTTTCGAAATAAAGCACTAGTGGTATGGCAACCACTAACAGCATGTAAAAATAGAATATTTGGTCATTAGTAAAGAAATAAATCTATTTTTATTCAATATATTGGACAAGAATTGTTCTTGATTAGAAGCTATTGGCGTTGTCTCTTCGAAAAAATGTCAGTGGATTTTTGAGCTATTTTCATACATCAACGCTGCTTACTATTATTATTATGAAAAAGAGTCCATTTCAAGGACATCTCAGAAAGAAATTATGCGGGTACATGTGCATGAACGATGTTCCTATGTATACATGTTATATAATATTACACGCTATCTTATTGCGACTTAGCTATAATAAACCTTCACAGGTATATCGTATTTCACGATAACAGCTTCTCTTATTAATTGCTTATCTTCAAGATATCATATTACACCTTTGTTTCTCATAACTTGTGATGACTGCAGAACTGCAATTCCTTTGTTCTATATTTTGCTTACTCAGGTTCTGTATGTTATAAATATGACTAAACACGCTTTGTTGAATCAGTTATTAAACTCAGTTAGAATGCAACACTTCTAATTTATTATATTCCTTCTCCAAGAGCCAACGTTGGCTCCATTTAAGTAAATAAATCTTTTTAAAAAGTCACTCATGTAAACCGTGATCTAACATTGGCGCAGTCGGTAGGATCCGTAAACATCATCAGAACAAGAAGCCTAACTGGTAGTGAAGCGCAAAAGAACAAGGACAACATCTGCAGAAGGTGCCTAACTAGTGCGTGTACATCTGCGAGAACAAGGAGACCTTCCTCACTGGTGGTGGCGGATCCCAATCCCTTGACGGACGAAGAACCTACCCATGGAGATGAAATAAATGTAAGTCATTTTAAGAATCATCTCGTTATTTTATTTCATTTTTACAAATATTATTTATCACAATTATTTACGTGTATTATGCCGCTAATACACTCGGCAAACAAAGCCAATTCTGTTATCAAACAAATCCTATACAAGCTACAACGCAACAATTTTAATTCTAAGTTATTTATTTTCGTATTCACGAAACGACTGTGTATTATACAGTTAATACACAATTTATTAACGTACGCAACATAACAAACTATTTTAATTTAATTTCCGTATCATACTGCTGATACGCAACCAATTTTAGTTCAAAAATTTCCAAACAAAAAAGCAAAATGCCAGACAGAGCTCAACCAGAGACAGCTCAACCAATAGTACCGGCATCAGCCGAACAACAACAACAACAACTACAACAACAACTACAACAACAACAACAACCAGAGCAAATTGAGCCTTACAAGCTCTCTGAAATATTTTCTTTAATACCTGAATTTGATGGTAACGCCATCAACCTCCAAACTTTCTTAAACTCATGTCAGTATGCCCAACGCATGGCAATTCATGACCAGAAAATCTTGTTAACAGTGCATATCAAAAATAAACTAAAAGGTAAAGCTGCCGAACTTATAAATTCGCGCAACCCTGCCACATGGCTAGAAATTAAAGCACTTCTAGAAACCCACTTCGGTGACTCTAGAGATTTAACAGCTCTTATTCAAGACCTACAACGAATTCACCAATTGCCTGGTGAATCTGCATTAACATTTGTTTCGCGTCTACAAACGCACAATGCGAAAATGCACGCTGCAGTGCAAAAACAAAATTTAACTCCAGAGCAAAGAACCGCGCAAACAAACTTGATCGAAACTATGACATTAAATAATTTGTTAACGGGTCTAGAACCAAATCTAGGCAGAATAATACGTGCCAGTAACCCTCCGACTATAATGAACACAATTATTAGAATTCGTAGAGAGCTACAACTCTCTTATTTTGAACAGCAAAAATTCCCAAAAAATAGTCCAGTCAAAAACCCAGTAATTCAACAAAAGCGACCACAGGGTCCAAATTTGCAACAAAAGTTCTGTTCCTTCTGTAAACGGAATGGACATGTAATAAGCGAATGCCGCACAAGGCAACAGTCTCAAAACTTCCAAAGACCAAGTTTCCAAGGAAACCCAAACTCACAAAATTTTTCTCATCAAAACTTCGCACAACCGAGTAATAATCAATTTAGTCAGAGGACATTCCCTCAAAATAATCAGCCAAATCAATCACAGCAAAACAGGCCCTCAGCCATAAGGCCGAACCCTAATTTTATGCAACAGCGACCATCAGCTATCCAACCTAACCCAAATTTTAATCGCTTTAACCAGCAAAAAGCTCATCATTTGAATTACGAACCTTATGACAATTATGACAATCAATGTAACTATAATCAATATAATGACTACTCATCCGATTATCAAAACGTAAGTGATAGTTATGAAAATTACGATTCAGGCAACGTTCAAAACTTTTCAGATAACTATACGGCTAATTCTCAATATGAGCAGTACGAGAATTATACTGCTAATTCTCAAACACTACAGGAGGATTATACTGCTAATCCTCAGGATTTTCGCTTAGATCCGGAGTACCCCACGGATACTCCAACACAACAAATAGACCAATTCGACCAAATATCAAACCAAATACAAACAATGAATCTCAACGACAGTTTCGATCCAATGCTGAACTTCCCAGAACAAACGTTCATGTAAATACGCTTTCTCACACCTTATTAACCGTAAATTCAAAAAATCTTTATTACGTCAAAGATGCAACCGGCAAATTTAAAATTTTGATCGACACAGGTGCAGGAATTTCAATTTTTAAACCTAAAACAGTTGAAAATTATAGACGTAGATCTCCTGAAAATGTAATCATACAGGGCATTACTGATCAAAAAATTTATATCAACGAATCTGTTCTCATACCCTTTTCAGATGAGTCACACAAGGTTTATATCTATAATCTAGATATAGATTTTGATGGACTACTAGGCGCAGATTTTCTAGAACATTACGAATGCCAAGTAGACTTTAAAAACAAACAACTAGTCACGAATTTTAAAAACGTACCATTATTTAAAGTCACGGAAGAAACTACAGTAAATTTACCTGTACAACCAACTAGTAACATCAGAAACCAAAATCCAAATTTAAGCAACATCAAAAATTTAATTTCTATCGAACCTCGCATGGAAAAAATCTGTAAATTAAAATGTAATTTGCAAAATACCGAAGCTATACTGTTAGCCCAGGAAAACGAGAAAGTACGCTTACCAAATGCCATTGTCAAAATCGATAACAATGGAGAATTTTTAACCTCAATTATAAACGCGAATGCAATACCAAAAACGGTAAACTTTTCTAACATAAAACTAGAGCCAGTACAAAAATTCAAATCAATTTTTAATTTAAATACTCAAAACTCCGACAAACATCCACAGACAGACAGATCCTTCGAAATTAGGAACGAATTGCGCTTGGATCATCTAAACGAAGAAGAGGCCGAAATAGTAACGCAGCTTTGTTTAGACTTTCAAGATATATTCTATTTGGAAGGAGACAATTTAAGTTTTACTAACGAAATTAAGCATTCCATTGACACGAACGAATCAAAACCGGTTTTCACAAAGTCATATCGCTACCCTCATATCCATAAAGAGGAAGTCAAAACGTCTCTAATATGCTCGATCAAGGCATCATTAGACCTTCGATTTCTCCCTGGTCCTCTCCGGTTTGGGTTGTACCTAAAAAACTCGACGCCTCCGGTAAACAAAAATGGCGAGTTGTAGTGGACTACAGAAAACTCAACGAACTGACTATTGACGATAAATACCCGCTACCCAATATTTCCGACCTCCTCGATCAATTAGGCAAATGTCAATATTTTACAACTTTGGACTTAGCCTCCGGATTTCACCAAATCGAGATTGATGCGAAAGATATTAAAAAAACTGCTTTCACAGTTGAAAATGGTCATTTTGAATTCGTAAGAATGCCTTTTGGACTTAAGAATGCTCCATCAACATTTCAAAGAGTGATGGATAACATTTTATTAGGTATCCAAAATGAACGATGCCTCGTCTATATGGACGATATTATTGTTTACTCCCCTACTATTCACGAGCATATTTCTCGATTAACGGAAGTTTTCAAACGATTACAGAAAGCCAATCTCAAAATTCAACCCGACAAATGCGAGTTTCTCCGCAAAGAAGTCGCTTATTTAGGACATCTCATTACAAAAGACGGCGTAAAACCGAATCCTTCGAAAGTTGACGCTATTCTAAATTTCCCTCAACCAAAAAATCAAAAAGAAATTAAATCATTTCTAGGCTTAGCCGGATATTATAGGCGCTTTATCCCTAATTTCTCCAAGATTACCAAGCCTTTAACAAAACTCTTACAGAAAGACATACCATTTCTCTTCGACAATGATTGTATAAAATCTTTTCAAGATTTGAAACAAACATTAACGACAACTCCGATATTAATCTACCCTAATTTTGATGAACCTTTCGTTCTAACCACTGATGCGAGCGCATTTGCCGTCGGCTCAGTGCTGAGCCAGAGGCCCATTGGCAAAGATTTACCCATTGCCTATGCTTCTAGAACCTTGTGCAGTGCAGAAACTAAATATTCAACGATTGAACGCAAGCTTTTATCCATAGTATGGAGTGTAAAGCACTTTAGACCATATCTGTACGGTAGAAAGTTCAAACTTGTCACCGATCACAGGCCACTCACCTGGCTATTCTCTATAAAAGATCCAGGAAGTAGACTTGCTCGTTGGCGACTCAAATTAGAAGAGTACGATTACGAAATAATTTATAAACCCGGCAAAACCAATAAGAACGCGGATGCACTTTCCAGAATCAAAATTAATCATTTTTTCTGAATGTTCCAAATTCTATTCAAAGATTCTAGCCGCGAATGACGAAGAGTCAGACGACGACGAAAAACCAGACAATAACGAGATCACTGACGAACAAATTTCCCAAGAATTCGAAACTTTCGCCAACTTATATAAGACAACATCTTTAATTGACTATTCGAAAATCAAAGCCTCGAACAAACAACTTTTGTATCGAGAACACAAAGATATTATAACTTTCTTCCAACAAAATAACCTACAAGACCTCCATCATAAAATTATCGAGGACATATTCGAAGAAAACCCCGAATTTCATAACGATAAAATCAATATTGTATCGAGCAAAACAGTCAGACATAGGAGATATTTTATCATCCCTCTACCTTTTGATATCGAATCTGTAATTGAACATCTATTTTCGGTATTATTTAAAAATCAAGATGTCCCAGATCTCTCTAAGACATACTTTGTCGAAAATAACTTGGACCTCCCCATTCTTGAAATCCTATCATTCATTTTTGCGGAAAAAGACTTAAAAGTAGTAATTTGTCAAGATATCGTCAGAACTGCCGACGAAGATGAAATTCCAATTATATTGGAGCAAAATCATTTTGGTAAAAATAATCTACACCGCGGAATAAATGAAACGATTCGAAGAATTAGAGAAAAATGTACTTGGCAAGGTCTAACTAAAGACGTTGAAAATTTTATAAAAAATTGCGAAACTTGCCAAAAGACTAAAGTATGCCGGAAAAACCTTAATAACCCTCTAGTAGTCACAGAAACCCCAAGAACACCATTCGAAAGAATCAATATCGATTTATTTGAATTCCCTACTCGAAATTACGCTTTAACCATTCGCGACGAATTAACTAAATTCACGCAAGCATATGCAGTCCCGGATAAATCCGCAAAATCTGTCGTAAACACTTTGTTGTTATATTTCCAACATTATGGTACCCCATTAAGAATCCATTGCGATTACGGTGGCGAATTTGACAACCGCTTGCTCAAAGATCTCTGCACCCTCTACGACATAAAATTAACTTATTCAAGCGTAGGACATCCCCAATCGAACGGATCCATAGAAAGATTTCATTCTACTTTAGCCGAAATGATAAGAATCCACAAAACTGAAAACCCAAACGAGCATCCTTTCACGATTTTACCATATGCGGTAATATGCTACAATAATTCGGTCAATAAGACACATGGTTTTACTCCATATGAACTTATATTTGGACATACGTCTAACAGACCACCTGAAACTTTATATAACCAGAAAGAACTAATAACTAAATATGTCAGAGATTTGAACAATAGAATATCCCACTATTATAAAATAGCCCGTAATCGAACACAAGCTCAAAAGGAGAAAGCGAAAGTTCGCTTTGACAGAAATGTTCCCCAGAAACGATCTGAGTACAAAATAGGTGACTTAGTTTATGTAAAAGAATCACAAATTAAGAACAAACTACAAAATAAATTTAACGGTCCTTTTAAAATAAAAGAAATTTTTCAAAATTCTGCTACCCTATTAAATCTCGAAACAAAACAAGAAACTAAAGTAAATTTTGATAGAATGAAACCATATACTGAAAATTAAATTTATTTTCAGGTTTCTCCTGCTGTTCGGATCAGCACTCTGTCAATACAAAATTACCCCGATCAATAACACTGTTGGTGTATACTATCACCAAGACACGGACATCGTGGTGACAAATGACAAATGGACCCTGCTAGTGCATAAAAATATTTCATCCCTCAAACTAGCTTTTGACAAAAACCAAAATAATTTAGACAGAATCTTGAACACCCTCGATGGTCCTGACCAAAAATCAATCCTGTTTAGAAGCGAAGTCAAAACAGAGTTTAGCCTTTTAATGCAAATAGCTAGTTCGATAAAAACGAAATTTGACGAAGTCTTTTCAGACACAAAGAGATATAAACGCGGAATACTTAACGGTTTCGGAACAATATTCAAATCAATTACCGGAAACTTAGACGCCGAAGATGGCGAGTACTACACTAACTGTATAAATAAATTAAATAATGACGAACATCAATTAGAAAACTTAATCAAAAATCAAATCTCAGTTACAACTTCTGTTATCAAAAATTTCAACTCAACTATACAAAAATTACAAATTGATGAGGAAACATTTAACAAAGATATCAAAGAAATCGAGCACACAATTCAAACCATGACCCAAACGATCCAAGCTGCCGAAATAAAACTAAAATTTCTATACATTTCCGAACAACTAATGGCCAGCTATTTGTATATCGAAGACAATCTAAACGATATTTTAAATTCAATAACATTTGCCAGATTAGGGATTATTCATTCATCAATCATAACACCTGATCACTTAGTAACGGCGTTACAAGACATTTCACAGAGTTTGCGAAGGAACAATTTACCTCTTCCAATTAAACTATCAGCAGTTGTTCAATATCTGGATATTATTGAACTAAAATCTTTTCAACTAGATTCTAACTTAATATTTGTTTCACTGGTTTTTATTCAGATTTTTCTGACATATGTTTCGGTCTCACGACCATTATCAAAGAGTCTTAATAACTAACCTAAAAGTGACCGCTTACAATATATATGCACATTGTTACCTACAATAAGCTTGGAATGGGATGATAGCTAATTTACATTTATTGCAATTGATTAAATTTAATCCTACCTGGTACTAGGAACTTAATTATCTTACTAGGAACTTACTTATAGTACTCTGAATTTAATTATAATTTTAATACAGTGTCTAGTACGGGAGTATTTGCAAATATAATTTGTGTATTTGTAACATTTTTGTGGTTTTTAGGGCCCTCTTTATTTCCAAAATTTCAAGCATATCTAGATTATCTCCTTTATTGACCTTATGTAAAAGTTTAACATTACTATTGCTAAAGAAATGATTTTGTTGAATACAATGTTCTGCAAACCCCGTGGATTTTACGTTATCTAAAATTGACTTTTTATGTTCCTTGACCCTTACTTCTATGCTTCGACCACTCTGGCCTATATATAGGGCATCGCAATCGTCACACTTTATTTCATATACCACCGATTTTATAGATATAGAAAAATCAATATTACACGCTATCTTATTGCGACTTAGCCATAATAAACCTTCACAGGTATATCGTATTTCACGATAACAGCTTCTTTTATTAATTGCTTATCTTCAAGATATCATATTACACCTTTGTTTCTCATAACTTGTGATGACTGCAGAACTGCAATTCCTTTGTTCTATATTTTGCTTACTCAGGTTCTGTATGTTATAAATATGACTAAACACGCTTTGTTGAATCAGTTATTAAACTCAGTTAGAATGCAACACTTCTAATTTATTATATTCCTTCTCCAAGAGCCAACGTTGGCTCCATTTAAGTAAATAAATCTTTTTAAAAAGTCACTCATGTAAACCGTGATCTAACATACATAGGTCTTGTTATCTATATCCACCACTATACCTATAGAATAGTGGCGCATGCACTTTGCTCTAAAGTTTCTCAGCCCAATATCTCAAAAACTATTGGTTCTATGTAAACTTTGTATGCAGATTTATCTCAAGAACAAATTTTATAACAGCCAAAATTAACGTAAAACCGATAATTTACGAGATATTTGAGAAAAACTGATTTTCGTGACCTTTGACCTTCTGTAACTTTTGTAGCAGTCCTGTTGGCTCTATGGACTTCGAGAAATTATTTGCGTCGCCAAAATAAAGAGAATCCCGTTGGAAAATCTTAGGTTGGATTTTTTTAGAGGTTTGGAGTTTTTTTTTTGTATAAAGTGACTGGGCTAATATGCGTATAATAATATATACTTGCTATTTTAATTTTACTTTTGACTTTTGTTTGAAATTGTTGTAGATTTTTGTTCCAACTGTTGGTAAATTATTTCTCTTATTGTCTGTGTATTTTACTAAAATATATATTTTAGACATTTTTGCTTGCTATAAACATTGTATTAATCCAGGCGTTTTAGTTGCAAAATTGACCTCTGTGCTAAATTCGTGCCCTACGAATTTTTTTTTATTGTGTTTATTTGGACGTCTTGAATAACACTTGGTAGTTACGCCACGATACATCTGGAGGATTTCGTGAAAACCGCGTCGGAAGGTCGCGGAAACCGCGGATTCGCGATTAACTCAGTTTTTATGGCCCAAATGGAAACAACACCTTTTATAAAAGTTGCACATCTGTAAATTCACTACCTTAAAGATCCTATACTTTTTTTTTGTACGCCTAACCGTTTTGGAGATACGACGCGGACTAAGTGAAAAATGCATTTAGTTCCGCCAAACCTCTTTCGCACCACATATTTTGCAATTATCTTGCTTTCCATGTCTCAGCATTTGTGTAAAGTGTATTATCAAGTTCAAACCTGGTTGGGAAAAGACATTGATCCTGAGAAGTGGGGCAGGATTAGGAACAATGATATTTTGCAGCCAGTATCAACGCAGTTACCACCAGCGCCAGACATATTTTTAAATTCAATTTCTTGCAACTGTACGAAGGGTTGTGCAGGAAAATGTAGCTGTAGGAAAGTAGGACTGAATTGTTCAACAGCTTGTGGCCCATTGCCACGGTCACTCCTGCTTGAATACCGCATCTATAATTGCTATGAATGACGAAATGGACGACGTAGAATCTTATCAGAATGAAAGTAATGACGAACAACGAATTGTCATTGGATGATAATGTTTCAAATACCGAAGGAGTCGGAAATATTGACTAATTTAAGATCCGGCATGGATTAGGCCTCCTGGGAAAACCATGTAAAAAAAAGCGCCGAGCATTCTACCTCTAAGGTGTGCGGAATTGAATGCATTTTTTGACTTATTCACTGTAAATAAATAGTCGGGAATCTAAAGGGCCGAATTCGATCTTGGGGTATGAACTCGCAGGTATAAAATTAAAAAAATATGGATATTATCCAGAATTTTATGTCGAATTCGATTCCAGAGGGCGCGATGTCGGCCAAGATTGCGAAATTGCAAAAAAAGTAATAATTTCGAAAAAAATTTGAAACTTCAATATTGCATTATCTTTCGTTTACATTGCATTTACGAGCTTATTTATAAAGATTTTTTGATAATTCTTATATCAATCGAAAGCTTAATGTTTGTAGTTTCATACAAGTGTAATAGAGGGACATCATTTTCATTATAAACAACACTATGAATTGTTTAAACAATATGTGCTCGGAAAGTGTAGTGTAATTTTCGGCATCGAGGTACTTTTATTATTATTGCAGATAGATGTGTAGTTATATGAGACGAAATACGTAGAATAGACCAATGAACATTTTTTATTAAAACAATTTTTTAATTCGCTGAATAATTTTAGGAGATATGATTTTTTAAATGTAGGGCGCGCAGCCGTAGTCATAACTCATAATAATAAATATAAGCATGGCCTCGGGTACGCGATTTGTCACGAATGGCTAAGCTATCCACCGTCACTTTTTCAGCCAGATGTAGACAGTTTCTTTAGATATAGTATGCGTAAGGACAATGAAGCTGATTTTTTTTCATTCCACAAAGGAATACTTGAAAGAAAATTGGACTGAATTGAAGGTATTACTTCCTGAGCCCGAACAAAAAATTGCTTATATAATTAATATGATGGCTTTTATTTAGCGTCATCAATTCAAAAATTGTACAACGTTTAAGGAGCTATTCGAAAAGTATGCAGATGTAATTATAGGTAGCAAACCCGTTGAATGTGATTTGATCGTTTTAGTGGGGGATAGATATGAGTCTAATGTAAATTGCATGAAAGAAATGGAGTGAATGCGACGCAGCAAATATACTGTGATGAGTCATGAATTTGAGGTGCAGGATAATATTAAAATTCCGAATTGGAAACTTTTCCTTGCAAATAACAACAAAGCTCGTTTATTGACACATTTCCGAAAAATTCTACACAGATCATAGTAGTCTACCTACTAACGTTTCTGTTATGACGACAGGGATGGCCGAAGATAGTACCAGTACAACGATTTCCTCCATGAAACAAAGTAAAATTGTAACAGACTTACACTTTTCAAATCACAGCGGAGCAGATAGTAGAATATTTGCAATAGTTCAGTACCTATCAAATTTGAATAACAAAGAGGTAATAATACAAGCTACTGATACAGAAATTTTTGTGATGGCACTATATTATGCTACTAGAATAAACATAAATGAGTTGTGGATACATAGATTCGATGTGTATATACGTATTCACTGCATAATACAAAAACTGTCGACTACGCAGAATATATCAGAAATTTATTTGGGCAATTTTTTTCTATGTACTTACGTCTTAAGTGGTCGCGATACGGTCAGTTTTCCTTTCAGAAAAGGAAGAATTTACGTATTCAGAACATGCCTCAAATATGCCAATGATCCTAAGTTACAGTCAATATTGAATTTCCCACTCGACAATTCATTTGATACTGCTGAATTTGAAAACTCTGCACGATATTTCTTTAAAGTCTTATATGGTAGACCCTTTTTTCATTGGTAATTTGGACAATTTGCGAGCCCATTTATTTCACACTTGTAAATCGGATATTCGAAATTTGCCACCAACTGAAGACTCATTTCACCAGCACATTCTTAGAGCTGCCTACCAAATAATTATTTGGAAGACAGCAAGTTGCGTCAATCCAGTGCTTCCCAATCCTAAGGATTTTGGTTGGGTTTCGAAGGACAATATATTAGTACCAAGACTTATGACAAAAAGTGTCCATCTAAATGTAACGCCTGGAAACATATTTTGTAAATGCAAACAATTCTAAAATTGCATTGGAAACTGCAGATGTGCTAAGGCCGGTTTGGCATGTATAATAGGTTGTTTTTGTGAAGGCCGATGTCAAAGGTCTTAGTTTAACTTTAACTTATACTATAGTATTATTATATCAATACACTTAATTATAGCATTATAACATCAATCATATGTATAATGACTTACCTATAATACTCCAATTTTAGTTACATCATATGTATTATGTACACAGAATTTACAATACATACAACCATTATTTTGTCTAGACGAAAAATATATTAATTTCATTGTAGTTGTTCTTAAATTAAATACAGATAATTTGTGGATGGTGGATTTATATAACTGATAAATCAAATAAAACTTTCCATAGGTAGCAAAATTATTGTGACGAGCACTGCACGTAATAATAAATACTTTTATTATAACAGCAGTGCCTCGAAATCATGTGTAAATAGCCTACAGACAAGACCGCGCGCGGTAGACCAAAACAATGCGCTTCATTTTAAAAAAATCATACCTTCTAAATTATTCAGCGAATTAAAAAATTGTTTTAATAAAAAATGTTCGTTGGTCTATTCTACGTATTTCGCCTCGAATAACTACACATCTATCTGCAATAATAACAAGAGTACCTCGATGCCGAAAATTACACTACACTTTCCGAGCACATATTGTTTAAATAATTTATAGTGTTGTTTATAATGAAAATAATGTCTCTCTATTATATTTGTATGAAACTACAAACATTAAGGTTTCGATTGATATAAGAATTATTAATAAATCTTTATAAATAAGCTCGTAAATGCAATGTAAACGAAAGATAATGAAATATTTAAGTTCCCAATTTTTTTCGAAATTATTATTTTTTTTTGCAATTTCGCAATCCTGGCCGACATCGCGCCCTCTGAAATCAGATTCGGCATAAAATTCTGGATAATCCACATATTTTTAATTTTATACCCGCGAGTTCAGGGTTCGGCATTTTAGACGCGTCTTTTTGGATGCTAGATTCCTTACTAAAATTTAAATAAAATGTATAAGACATTCTGGTAGAGAATAAAGATCATCGAGCTCTATAACAGCAATATTTAATTTTCATTCTGAGACATAGAAAGCAAGATAATTGCGATATATGTGGTGCGAAAGAGGTTTGGCGGAACTAAATTCATTTTTCACTTAGTCCGCGTCGTATCTCCAAAACGGTTTGGCGCACAAAATAAATGTATAGGACCTTTAAGGTAGAGAATTTACAGATGTACAACTTTTATAATAGGTGTGGTTTCCGTTTAGGCCATAAAAACTGAGTTAATCGCGAATCCGCGGTTTCCGCGACCTTCTGACGCGGTATTCACGAACTCCTCCAGGTGTATTGTGTCGTAACTTCCAAGTGTTATTCAAGACGTCCAAATAAACACAACCCAAAAAAATTTTTCGTAGGGCACGAATTTGGCAGCAAAAGTCTAAAACGCCTGGAGTATATATGAAGAATAGTCAAATAACCTACCTATCATAATATTGCGAACTTCTGTAAAATTGGTTTTACGTTAGAAGAATTAATGAGAGGTCTTCTCGGATTTAAAATCATGATCGTTTTTTAATTCATTCAGCTCAGTACCTACATACCTCTAGAATTACAAGGACAAGTGTGTGCAGCAAGATCATTAGACCAGTTTTGACGTTCAGAGAAAACATACTTTAATTCATTATCATTTCTGTTAGATTCCTTAGGACTTCTACTTCTACGATTACTTCTGCTCCGTGAACTAAAATAGATAGACATTTTTATGGCTAATATTCACTTAAATTACAAACCTTTACCTAAAAAGTTTGTTATTTTGTTGACAGAAATAGTTCGGCATGGGACATATTTGTACCACTGGTTCTTGAGAACACAGTAGACGACTTCTAGAATTCACGGTTTTGTGTACGGAACACACGGTGCCACATGTTGTGTTCTCCAGCATTACTTTGTCACTGGTGGCTTAATTTCTTATCTGAGTTATGTTCTAAAAATGTCATTCATAAAATATACTGATTGAGGTTCTAGTATTTAAGTACATATGCATTATTTCAAGTATTGGTAAAGTCAAATTTGTCAGAACTTAACTAATGATCAACATTATTTAGTTAAAATAAAGAATGTCTAGTACCTTAATCATCTGAAATTTATTTTAAACATTAACATATCCAGAATAATGGCCCTAAATAGGTATACTTTCAATTTTGATTTATAATTGAGAATTTTGACAGTGTGATATTACGAAGACAAATAATTTGTAATAATTTTGGTATCTATAGCGATAAATTTTCTGACAGATTCTTGTCACTTTTTAGAAGTTTGACTGTTTTTAAAAAATGTGTGTATATAATAGTAACTAAAAGCAGAGAACTTAACTCAAGTTCTCTGCTAAAGGTTTTAGTTGAAAATATTATCATATGAAGTAAATTTCGTTATTTCATATAATTTAATAGTAAATAATGCATCAAACGTTTTTATATTATGCGACCTCTTGAAAAGGGGAGGCACCAGTGGAACTGATAGAGAATACCAGTAAGAAAGCTTATAGAATGATGAGATTGCATTTTGGTTTTTGTAATTCCTGCGGAATTAATAGTTTCGGGGATATGGAAGTCTAAAAATGGCGTCCGAATGATTATAGGATGAGACAGACGTTATCAATTAAGTTTTCAAATGATTTTCTGTTTTTGTAGCAACAAAACTTGTGATAGAAACAATGTGCGCATTTACATTTTACCACAGAGTACAGTAATGACATAAAGGCGGCTTTGGCGGCACATTTGAGTTTTTCTGTGACTTTGTGTTCCAATTGCATATACACTGAGAGAAATGTGTTGTTAATTTATTTCTACCTTTTCTTTATTTCTAAGGATGCACTGAGAAAACATTGTATTTCGAGTTGGATTGAAAAATATTATCATTTGAATTGTTGTTTTCAGTTGAGTTGAGCACTAGGTTTTATTTATGAAAATTTCAATTCTCGGCTAATGTTTTCAACCTCTCAAAATGAGTGGAAATAAAACTCACAAATCCAAACTTAAAACGATAAACGTTAGCAGTGTCAACGCAAAAGTGAGGTTGATCGATATACCATTTAAAAAATGGCGATGCGTATACAAATTTGGTTTTGGCGGGAAGGCCTGCTTTCGCCTCTGCGTAGTTATAGTCTAAGAGCCAGACCCAAATCGATTCTCCGAATTTACTACGCCTGGTTTTTTGTCAGTTGATTACAGTAGTTGTGTACACAAACATACTTCGGTCAGTCAAGCGAAATCGAGAACAGGTGTCTCAGGTACGCCTTCAAAGATGTCATAATTACGGAGGTAATAAAATGAATTTACTATGGCTGACAATAGGTATGCACATTAGATATTGCATATAAATAACAGTTATGTCAGTCAGTCAGTTGAATGTGGGGACGGAGCTGGTCAGTCAGCCCCAATGTATGTACAAAAAATAAATAACGTGCAATTCATTTACTATACTTCAAAATCTCTGTTAAGGAATGACACGCTATATTAATCATAAATAAAATGGTCAGTCAGCGAAATTATAAAAAAAAATTTCGCGCGCGCGATCGGTGTGGCAGGCGGCGGCTCGCTTTTTTCCTTATTATCACTTAACGAACTAATAACTAACTTTATTTTAAAGTGTAATTGACAGCAATGTTAATAATATATATTTTGTAAATAATTAAATTTGTCGTAATTACATTGAATAGACAATAGACCATTAGGAAAGAAATATTGAAAATCTATGCAGTTGAAATATTATATTTAACATAAATTATTATAAAAAAAGACTATTACAATACTATTATTACAATGTTTAATTCTTTTTAATCAAACTATTCCTCCCAATCAGATTCGTCAATTTCGCTCTCATCAGAAATGCTAAGATCTGACAAAATTAAATGAATCGAATCGTCGGCTCATCAGTTGGATATGTTATTTACCTGAACCAGTAATCTATGAGCTGAACATCTTGAGGGTAACGAACGAATAATTCACTTTGGCTGGCAGCCAGACAAGACAAAGCTTAGTTATAATTATTTGTCAATTGATGAATATTTAAATTATTTATTATTAAATAATTATTTTATGAAAAAACACGAATTTTAATAAAATTAAAATGCGCTGCCAGGTACGCGTATATTGCTCACTTGATTCAAGCGAACGGCAAACGACAGTTAATTTTAGTTGAAACTGCGGCAAGACTCAAGACTGAGAGCCATTCGACAGGGAAGACAAGAACGAAATATGCTTACGCGTTGACCGGCTCAATTGAGCCGGTTCGTTGAACCGGATTGCCCACCTTTGACACTCCCCGCCTCCACCCCCCCAAGGGAAAGTACTCTTTTCAAAAACATAACGACTCTTTTGCTGAGAGCAGTGCTTTTAGCAGAAAAGTCGTTATGTTTTGGAGTACAGGACCTTCGATGGGGGGGGGTATCTTTCCATCTTAAATAGGAAGGGGGGGGGGATGAAACCGAGCAGTTGTGTATAGAAATTCCGGTTCTTACCTAGGAGTGAACCTGCTCGCTTTAAGTATACACTTTTATTCACATTAATTTTATTTACGTGAATTTTTTAAGTGCATACATCTTCAATATTTCTTTCCTAATGGTCTATTGTCTATTCAATGTAATTAGGACAAATTTAATTATTTACAAAATGTATATTATTAACATTGCTGTCAATTACACATTAAAATAAAGTTAGTTAATAGTTCGTTAAGTAATAATAAGGAGAAAAGCGAGCCGCCGCCTGCCACACCGATCTCGCGAGCGAATTTTTTTTTTTATTTCGCTGACTGACGGGCGTTGTCCCACAAGAAAGTTGACTGACCATTTTATTTATGATTAATCTAGCGTTTAATACCTTCACAGAGATTTTGAAGTAAATGAATTGCACGTTATTTATTTTTTGTACATACATTGGGGCTGACTGACCAGCTCCGTCCCCACATTCAACTGACTGACTGACATAACTGTTATTTATATGCAATATCTAATGTGCATAACGATTTTCAGCCATAGTAAATTCATTTTATTACCTCCGTAATTATGACACCTTTGAAGGCGTACCTGAAACACCTGTTCTCGATTTCGCTTGACTGACCGAAGTATGTTGGTGTACACAACTACTGTAATCAACTGACAAAAAACCAGGCATAGTAAATTCAGAGAATTGATTTGGGTCTGGCTCTCCGTCTATTACTTTACTCTGTTAGGCTGGTCGGAATAGCTTTTTTGCGCGAAATGTCGTTTACTCGCAATTTTGTTTTCTTGAAGTATAGTTTGGGTTGTAGAGAAACATATGCCAACTAGCCGCACGCGTGGCATGAGGGGCAACACACTTTAAAATTAAAAAATCATTCATTTTTTGCCATTTTTCGCTTTATTTGCAATATACCTCGTATATGAAGCATTTTTTGAAAATATATCAAGAGATAGAAAAGTTGAGAAAATTGATTTTGAATATTTTACTATTCTTAACATTTTCCCAGAAAATTCTTCGTTTAAGAGCTACAGATGATAGAAAAATGCTACTTTTCTATTTTTTGATTTTTTTTAAGTGATTATAATAAATATTAATACGAAATATATCATCGGTATAATGTAAATTATGTTTAAATGTCCAACTTACAGTTTAAATAAAATATATTTACAGAACTATTTATAATTTACGTGTTAAACAGAAAAAAAAATTACAAAACTTTTCAGGTATTGAGGTATTAAAATGATAGGAAAATAAATAAACAAATATATATTTTCACAGACTATTTATTTTATGCATAGTACAGCATACATACGTTTCATGTACAACTTAATAGAATATAATAGACTAGAATAAGTTTATTTAAAAGCCAACCTTAGTAGTCTAGAAAAAAAATTCTAAATATAAAAAAACCAATAACTTAACCATCAGATATATTATACAAAGATGCTAGAATAATGAACATCCGCCAATTATACTTTCACTCCTTAATAGTAAAAACATACTCCGAAGAAAAGAAGTTGGTAAATCACAAACACCAAACCAGATACAAAAATGATGTTTTTTGTAAAAGAATGTCAAAAACCATCGGCCAGAGAAGCCATAACTTCCTTGCTCCGAAAACATATAATTTTTTACCCACTGAAATTAAAAACATAAAATCAGTTCATAAATTTGAAATAGTTTCCATCAAACAATTTGTAATGATAACTGAAAGAAAAAAAATTAATGATTTAATAGATTTAAAAAATAATTAATTCACCTCAAATTTAGCAGTATATGCTTAATGCTTGTATTATATAATGTCTTATATTGTATATCATTGTTAAAGTAATGCGTTGTTATATTTATTGTCTTTTTTTATAATGTATACCATTTTAGAAACTTTAGTGTTGTTAAGGTATTATTATATTATATATCATGTGTTTTGTATATGTGTATATATGTATTATATTTATTTTTTTGTGTGTCCAATGCACGCTCAAGTACTCTAAATAGCACTTAATGTGGGGGCTTAGTTTATTTACCATAATGTTTCAGTTTTTAACAATTATATTGTAGTAGAACAATTTGTTAAATAAACTTATTCTCTTCTACTTATTATATTCTATTAAGTTATAAATGAAACGCATGTACTATGCATAAAATAAATAATCTGTGAAAATATATATTTGTTTATTTATTTTCCCATCATTTTAATACCTCAATGCCTGAAAAGTTTTATTATTTTTTTTCCTGTTTAACATGTAAATTATAAATAGTTCTGTAAATATATTTTATTTAAACTGTAAATTGGATATTTAAACATAATTTACATTATGCCGATGATATATTTCGTATTAATATTTATTATAATCACTTAAAAAAAAAATAAAAAAATAGAAAAGTGGCATTGTCTTTCGTCTGTAGCTCTTAAACGAAGAATTTTCTGGGAAAATGTCAAGAATAATAAAATGTTCAAAATCGATTTTCTCAACTTTCATATCTATTGATATATTTTCAAAAAATGCTTCATATAAGAGGTATATTGCAAATAAAGTGAAAAATGGAAAGAAATGGACGATTTTTGAATTTTAAAGTGTGTTGCCCCACCTGTCAAGCGTGCGGATAGTTGGCATATGTTTCTGTACATCCCAAACTATACTTTAAGAAAAAAAAATTACGGGTAAACGACATTTCGCAAAATGATCCTTTTTCAATCTATTCCGACTGGCCTATGTGATTTTACTTGCACATCGCAGTGGGGTGGAAGCATAGTAATCGAAAAAAAAAAAATATTTTTTTTGTTCAAATAGGCTTAGAATGTCATGAAACGTCAAGATTTCTAGGTTTAAGAAAAAAAATTATTATCTTTCGTTCTGTTTAACTTCCTTTTGTGCACACGATTACTCTTTGGCGGTTTTTATGACCTGAAATTTGGTACACATTTATAAGTATTATAACGAGATCTGAAATTATAGATTATATTTTTATTTTTTTTCGGGGGTAAATGGGTAAAGGAAGTAATAAGAGTTCATAAAATTGGAATTTAATGTATGTATGAGACGCCAAGGTCTCAAAACTTTTTGGGCATTGCCCCCCCTCCATCACCCCCATATTATCCCATCCTCATTATTGAAAGGAATAAAAAATAAAATTGAGATTTAGTGTGAGTACAAGAATCAAAGGCTTGAAATTTATTTTTTTTTTAGCATCAACCACCTCTACCCCCCACCTCCGTGGCCAACGTGGCATACCGTTTTATCTGTGCTGGAGGTAGACGGTTCCAACTATTATGTTGTTAAAGTTCTATGAACAATTATTTCAACATAGTGAAGTACAAAGTATATTTATCAAAATTGTTTCGTTGTAAGAAATGTGGATGTAGAAGTAGTGATTCCTTAGGCAACGGTTTTTTTTAAATAAACACATCGCCACCTATGTTACTGTAATTAGCCAGTAAATTAAAACTCTTGCAGAAGGGAGAAATCCACCAAGAATGCTAATTCTGACAGATTCGTTAGGTGCAATAAATTTCTTGTAGTATTTGTATATTTCTGACCTTATTTTAATGGGAATCAATAAAGCCCTGTACGAAATGCAAAAACATGGCAACGAAGTAAACTTTTAATGCATTTCATACTACATAGGAATAAAAGCAACGAAGTAGCCGACTACCACGCAAAAATCGCAATAACCTACAACAATGCTAGAATTGAAATGTAGCTGCCGTACACAGATTTCAAATGTTTTCTGAAAAGTCATATACCGTGTGTGTAGTCGCGGGCTAGGCATGGGGAGAAGAATTACAACATTGCTCGTGCCAGCTGGCTGAAATGAAATAACAGAGCTGGAATGCTCCACCATGGACGAATTTACGGCTGCCGGTGTTGTCAAATCTCTCGCGCTACGTGAATGTACATGCCTAATGGGAAATTACACGCACGGTATAAGTTAAATGAGAGTACGATGTTAAGAGCCGATTCGAAACAGAAAATAAGCGATTTGTATTTACCTGAACTCCTATTAAAGAAGGAATCAATAAATAAATGTCCTCTATCTGACGTAAATACGACTGTTCGGCATTTCCTATAATTAACCCTCGTGTTATAAGTTTGACGCGTATGTTTGTGTCTGTCTGTCTGTCTGTCTGTCCGTCTGTCTGTCTGTCTGTGGCTTCATATCTCTTCAACGGGTGATCCGATTTTGATGTAGTTTTTTTTATTTGAAAGAGTATTTAGTCGAGAAGGTTATAGGCCATATTAGATTTTGATGTTTGGTCGACATCTTGAATTCGCCATGTTGAACTTCTCTAGAAATTGTCCGATTGAAGTAAAATTGAAAATGTGCAGACAATTATGGTAGCCGAACATGATTTAGGCCTCATTTTGATTCGGTCATATGAAACTGGTACGATTAGATACATCGATCGGCGGTTTTTAAAAATTTTTACTTGTTATATATATATATATATATTTATATATATATATATATATATATATATATATATATATATATATATATATATATATATATAGAGAGAGAGAGAGAGAGAGAGAGAGAGAGAAGTGCTTCAAATTTACAATGGAAGATAAAAACACAAATTAAGAGAAGACCTCAAGTGTGTATTAGGAGAAGACTGCAACATAAAAAATCTAATAACATATGATGTGATAATAATATATAAATGCATGTCTGATATATCTATATTTATAACTGTTATTGAGTTATAATCATTTACTGTTATGTAACAGTGTAATCTATCGTAGCTATTAACCCTTATGGTTGATGCTAAACTTAAAATAATAATAAAAAAGAGTGAATAAATCTCAAATACTATTTTTTCGATGACGTAGAGCATGACCTAGATACTCAAATTTGTTTTGCATTTACAGCATGCACTTGCTTTAGAAAAGTAAAATTTTAGTTATTTTTTTAAACTATTAAGTATATTATAAGTATCAAGTACGGTAAGGGACGTTTACCGGTCGATGGCAATGTTTGGCTCCAATTTTGCCGGAGGCCGGTACCATCCTGAAGGGTTCGCGATACTTATACTGTTTTTTGCACGATCGTATTAAATTGACGATTTGCATGAAAGAAAGTTTGGTAAAAAGTATCATGGCGCACAGTATAATGGTATCACTGTAATTCACTGCACATGTTGACCAACTCGTCTAATTTCCAAACTTTGCAACAATTAAATACCTATAATATAATAATCATAACATTGTTTTCATTATCTTTAATGTTAAACCTACTTCCACTGAATATAAATCATCTTTATTAGGTTGTTTCGTAGTCTACAATATTTAAAAAATGTCAAATTATGCAATTCGTCAATCACTGCTGCCAACTCTTCTAGTAAACTGAGAGTTGGAAACAGTGTTTGACAAATTGCATAATTCGACATTTTTTAAATATTGTAGACTACAAAACAACCTAATAAAGACTATTTATATTCAATGGAAGCAGGTTTAACATTAAAGATAATGAAAACGATGTTATGACAGTGAATTACAGTGATACCATTATACTGTGCGCCATGACACTTTTTACTGAACTTTCTTTCGTGCAAATCGTCAATTGCACATCCATTAATAGTTATTTAGGTACCAAGGGTCGTGAGTGCACTTTTTTTTGGTCGAGAATACAGTTTGCTAGCCGAGGCCCGTAGGACCCAGGTTTGCGAGTATTCAAGACCAAAAAATAGCGCTGTATGACCCGCGGTGCATATTATATTTTTCCATGAATCATTAAACTAGAAATAAAATTGATAAAACTAGTGGAAAACTATAATTATTTGAGTCAGGTTTCATATTTGATAAGCAAATAGTAAAGGTAGCGATGCTTGAAGTATCCATGGCAACCGTCAATAAAATAAATTTAGGACGCGACTTCTATTCAAATGACAACTACTGTCGAGATAAATTAAATCATATTATTATAATAGTGTTAAACATTTTTGAAAACAATGTCGGATACAGAAGATATAGCAAGTAAGGCTTGTCAAATTTACTTTATTTCCCTAGGGACGTTATGAAAAATAACGACCCGTTGTTAATGGTAACAAGTATTTGGTACATAAAGAGCCACTTACGATCGACAAAACAATGGAATTAGGGTATACCTACTTACGAGGAGAGTATTACGAAAAATGATTTAATTTCTACTAAATAAACGAAAAGTGAAGTTTATATTTCGTGACAAGTCCAACTTGTCAAATATATTTGTATTTTGATTTTTCGTTTATTTAGTAGAAATTAAATTATTTTAATTGAAGTGTGATTTAATACGATCGTGCAGAAAATAATGTTATTATTCTTTAAATAAATAAAAGTTTCCCTATTTTTGTCCTTATTTTTATAACACAGGTATAATATTATAATAATTTTACTTACCGACGTTTTAGGCCTAGCAATCAGTAAACATAACCTACTGTTTTGGCAACAGATATTGTAAATAAACAAAAAGCTCGATCTTGCAAAAATATTAGTTTTAACAAGAACATGGTATGAACCAAAAATAAAGATGAAGGTGAATTTTGTTTATTTCTAGTTTCAGTGGAATTAATAGTTTTGGAGATATGGCGTCCGAGCGTTTATAGAACGAAGTATTTAATTTAAATGCTAAATATTTCTGTATCAAAAATGCGAAAATTGAATATACTTAATTAAGTTTAAAACAAAGAAGTTATGACAGTATGCGTCTTCACATTTTTTTTTATAAAATGTCGCCATTTTGTTAATGTAATTATCCAGTAATTAAAATAAAATTCTTAAATATTCTTTTTCATTAATATGTGTATAGCATTAGATACTTAATTGCTCAAATTATTTTGCCCGTTTAAAGCACTTGCTTTAGAAAAATGCTTATCCACCATATTGGATCTACCATTTTTAATTTTTAACATCTTGCTTTGTGTTTTAATCAATATTATCTAGAATATAATATATTTGCCTGATTTGTTTATTAAAATTATTGGTTCCTTGTATTGTTTTCTCCGATGATCAAAAATTTGGTTCCTTCAAATTCTTAATAGATTAGTAACTACGGAGCCAAAAATAATTGTAAATTATATATTGCCGACACAATTGCTCATTATAAAAATAATTAATAATTTAAACATAATAAGGTATTATTGAAATTAATAACTTATGACATGACATACAACCTCAAGTTTCAAGGACTTATTTCAAATTGTTTTGATGTTATTTATTTTAAAGAAATATATTTATAATTATTGCATAATTAGGAAAAGATGCGTACATTTCGCAAACGGCAATTATCGTGGTCATCGAAAAATAAAATATATATTTTAGAATGTTTTTCTAAATATAATGCAATATTAACCTCTCACAACATTTATTAACTATTTTAATTTTATATTTTACATGAGTTTTACGATATAGTATGGATCATGAGAATCTAGTTTCAGTGCACGAATGTAGATTTGATTAGACAAATAATTTTAATAAACTGAAACATTGTATTTTCATTTAATTCCTTTATTATGATATAAGAGTCATTTTTAACTAGTAGTCACTAAATACCTGTGGATATTTCGGAATATATTAACACTGCAGGCACCAAGAAACGATCCATAGGATTAATTCTGGTTGATGGTTTACATTCAAAAAGATGTGAAAAATGAAATTCTGAAGGTTGCCAAACAAAATTTTTCGTATTTTTGTTTTTACCTAAATCATAACGGTTATTTCGGGTACGTACAATTCCAGCGTCTTAAAACCATTATAAAATAATTAGTAATTAATATTTTGATCTGAAGTTTTTACGGCATGTCTTTTTAACGGTTTTCCATAAGATTGTTTTCCACAAGATTGTCGTTTTAAAAAGAATGAATTTTTTATTGCACATTCAGTTTGAATTTGTCAATTAGATATTAATTTTTTGAAACCCTACAGTAATAAATAAAAATGATGACCGTTAGATACAACAGCTGGTCGTTCTCTGACGTTTCAGTTGTAGCTGAGTTTGTTCTGTGCTCTGTATTACACGTTATTTCTTCAATTTTTATAATATTAGTGTCCCAATTTTGGTGTTTGGTGTTTGTTCAATAAAAGAATGTCGCTAAAAGTAGTTAATAAAAAGGATTTATGTTGGCCTCACAACGTGAATTTGATCTGAGACTGTTTTCATCGCATGAAATACTTGATTACCGTACAGTTCATCTATCTTTGACCACAAAGGATTCTACAAAATCAGCATTACTACTCAAAATTCAAAAAGTGCATGCATGTGGAAACAAAACATTTCAACAAATAATAGTCTATATAATGATAGTTCAATCAATAAAGGAAATGTAGAGTGCGTGAGTTCTCAACCGTTTTCGAGCTACACGCTCCGGAAAAGTGAAAATTTTCGAAAAACAGATTTTTACCTGAAAAATAGAAAATTGTATTATAAAGATGATACAAAAGTAGTGTGCTTGTAATTGGCACTAGGGTGTCTCCTACATGTTTCCACCCCCACTCTTGAGGGGGCAGCTCATTCCCGAGCCACTGCTGCACAGATGGTGGGAGGGAGCTGATGTCAGGCTTAATATTGCCACTGACCTCGTGAACAACTGAAAGCGGTACTGGTTGAGGGAGGTCTGTCTTGCTGGTGCCCCATACCATTTGAGGAAGCAAATCTTCCCAGCCTCTTCAACCTAGCCTTGAGTGAAGGAGGGGTTGTAAAAGATCACTGCCGCTTCCTTGATAATTTCTGGCGTAAGTACAATTTTTAGAAGCCCACCTTGTTTTTCATTAAAGTTGAAGAGGTAAAAATCTGTAAAAAAGTATATAAAATGAAAGTTGTAGAGAATTTCATGAGCTTTTATTTTCCCTACGACCCACCATTTTAGAGATATAAATGAAAAAACCAAAAGTGGGACTTTGTTTGTGCCCCCTCCCCTCCGGCTCACCTCCTAGACGTCAGGACTTTCAGTATGTTCACTCTCTAAATATCCTGATCAACTTTCTAAAGTAATCGCTTAGGTTCCTGCTCACGCACTCTACACCACCCTTTAGGTCATTCGTTGGCTGGCCTATGAAGCATTATAAGACGAATTTTTTGTAAATATTTTGTGCAAAGACTACATTATCTTCCCTCTCCGTTTTCGAGGGTGCTGAATACAATGCAAGTGGTGGGAGAAGTTTTTGACCGCCGCAACCCCCTGAAATGGGGAGAATCCCTTTATGTTTTCATACATAAACGAGTCTGGGGAGTGATTTATGGACGGGTTATACTTGAAATAACATGTAAGGGGGTTACAGAGTAAGTGGAATCCAGACAGCAAGCCTAGGGGGTTGATTAAACTCTCCCGATGGGTGGAAAATTATTTTTTTCAAATGATTCGGTTCAAACGCGTATCCCCCCATTTCCGGGGTCGCTGATCATGGGAAAATATTCATCTTTAGCTCCAACCACTCCTCGTTCCTCCAACGGGCAGAAACCACCCCACGCTCACCGTTTGAAGGATGAGGAGGAGTTGGAGCTAAAAATGAATATTTTTTCCGTGATCAGCGATCCCGAAAACGCGGGGATACGCGTTTGAACCGAATCATTTAAAAAAAAATTATTTCCCACGCCTCGGAAGAGTTTAATCAAACCCTAGGCCTGCTGTCTGGATTTCACTTACGCTATAACCCTCTTACATGTTATTTTAAATATAACCCGTCGGCAAATCACTTCCAGATCCGTTTATATATGAAAACATAAAGGGATTCATAAAAGGGGGGGCCGTTTCAGGGGGTTGCGGCAGTCAAAAACTTCTCCCACCACTTGCATCATGTTCAGCACCCTCGAAAACGGGAGGGGGGATGTAATCTCGTCTTTGCACGAAATATTTACACTATTTCTGCCTGCATTACATAGACTATAATGAATGCTGATCATTCAACAGCTTTTATTTCTTGATGGAATGTCACTGATGCATACAATTCAACTTAAAAAATATCATACTTTCAAAAATTTTGGTGCTACATTTTTCAAAAATATCCAAAACCATTCATCTCAGCGTTTTATGAAAATAATAGAACATTGTCTTCGATAGATATGATGACGTTTATATTAAATTCGATGAGTCTCAATTACAATTGAAAAGAATAAATACGAATCAAATTAATTTATCAACTCCTTTTACCAAAATCCCAGTTGATTGCAAAGATTTTTTTATGTTCTCAAAATAAACTGCAGCTTTTTAAATTTCTTTGCAAGTATGCTCCAACATTTTTACAAATCAATGCTGAAACAGAGCTGTTCATTTCTGGTGAATATGAAGACCCTACTAAATGTTTCAAACTCCAAGGTAACACTTTATCGGAAGTTATAGACTTAAAGTCTAATCACTTTGAGGCGAATTGAAGAATATTTTCCTTGCCGTTCGTGGAGGGATTGAAGAAGTTGTTATAAAGAGTGCGGACACTGATATTTCCGTGATTGGTGTCCACTTCTGGCATAGATTGTCCAACAGGTATTTGGTTTAAAGGATCTAATAAAAAACGAAATCTATTAAGCTGTCATTTAGCAGCTGAATCACTTGGGGAAAATATTTGTCACGTCCATGTTTATAAAAAAAAATTGCAAATATTGCTTTCGTCATGCATTTAACACAAAAACTAAAAAAGATTGAGAAAAACTTTCTGCACAAAAAACAAAGTGCATAAAACTTTCTACAATTTTGTTCCTATGCAATATTTGGATAGGAGTTGCCGTTTTCGAGATAAATAAAATTAAAAAAAAATAAAATCAACTGTAAATTACTCTTTGATACAGGATTTGGCAATAAAGGAAGGCTTATTAACATATTCGCATTAGCAGAAGAGTACGGACCTCAAAAATGTTCGGCATTACTGGGCCTTCATTCATTTACTGGATGCGATTCAGTCAGCACCTTTAAGAGAAAAGGAAAGATAAAACCCCTAAAAATGTTACTTTCTCCCAAATATACCAAATATATCCGAACATTTCAAGATTTGGAGAGTAGCTGGAATATTGATGATAAATTAGTCGCATCATTAGGGGAGTTTACATGTGCCATATATGGACCAAAGAAATGCGCTAGCGTGGATGAGCTTCGACTAATTGCCGTTAGACAGAAATGTGGTGACAAAGATTTGTCTTTATCAGTTGACACTAAAGTTGATTTTTCTTCGATTCCACCATCAAGAGCTTGCTATAGCAATAAAGCTATAAATAGTTAAAATTGTTATTGGAATATGAGTGTATTTATATATTTATGATTTTGTATTGTTTACAATACCTTTACATTGATAAAATATATTTGATTACTATTTTCATGTGTTGTTAAGAATATATTATTTTGTTTCTTCTGTCTTCCATTGTTTTTCGGGGTCTCCCGAAACTTCTGATGGTGTAAGTTAACTCACTTACTGGCAATGACAGCACTCTTAATGTTCAACTTCAATGAGGAGCAAGAATGATGATAAATTAGAGGAACATTAATTCAAAAGTAAAAATTTATCAGTAAATTTTCTGTGTATTCTTCTTTACGTTAAAAGATTAGCATCAACTGGATTCAATTTATAGTAGTATGTAATATATGGAATCTCTTTTTGGAGTCGTCAATTAAAATGGTTCTAAATCAGGGATGTGGATGTGTGCCAATGTATACCAACTAATTTATAAAATTTTAGGTATTATATTATAAAAATTTTAAGCATTTATTTTTGCTTTTGAACTTCTTTCAATCGGTTTGGTAAGTTCTTATATTCTTGGAGTTGGTTTATATTTCAGTGCATTCTTGGAGATTGTCTACGGGTCATCACGTCTTGATATTCTGCGAGCTTCAGGTATAGCAATAATTTTTGCTCTTTCTTTAATTTATTTGATTATATAGGAGATCTCATCACGTCGGATCAGAAGATTATGTGTACGTCGGGTCAGAAGATTATGATCACGTCGTGTCAGAAGATTATATATCACGTCGGAGTCACCAAATTTATAGCAATAAAGTTATAAATAATTAAAATTGTTGTTGTTGAAATATACGTATATTTATATATTTATGATTTTGTATTGTTTACAATAACTTTACATTGATAAAATATATTTGATTACTATTTTCATGTGTTGTTAAGAATATATTATTATGTTTCTTCTGTCTTCCATTGTTTTTCGGAAACTTCTGATTTGGTAGTAAATGAGTGAGCGAGTGAGTCGCTATACTTGCCTTATCGAGCATATTAAAAGGAGTCTTTACCAAACGCGTATTTGGAGATTAGCTGACGAAGGTATTCACAATATTCCGATGGCTTGGAATGATTATGGATGGTAAGAAAATGGAGAACCTCATTGGTGTTCAGCAGATAAAATACTGCCTTAATCGCTTACTGAGATTTTTCAGGAGACGATTATAAATTAAATCATAATAGACGAAAGTGAGAATGATAACGATATCATAAATGAAGCATAGAGGAAGAAGATTTGGAAGAAATATTCGATGTATCGGGAGACGTTTTATATTGAATTTTATATTTTATTTTAGGAGCTGAATCAATTATCTGGAAAATGCACTCAAATCAACTCAACTCAAATGTTAAACCTCCTTTACTAGACTCTTTAATTAAGTCTTATAATATTTACAAGATTGTGCAGACTGTAAAGTCATGTCCTGTTTTTGAAAAAAAAAAAAAACATTTAATCTGTATCTCTCTTTGTAAATGCATTCATAATAATTTCCAAAATTTGTCTTTATAAACATAAAATTTTACCTTATTTTTTATCAGTCATTATTATAGGAAACAACTAATTTGCTTATTTTACTTTATTAAATTTGCATTTTATGATATTTACGCTGTTTTTGATGTCACACCTTACCTCCAAAACTATTTAATCTTTTTTTAAACGTTAAAGAAATATTTTGTCAAATTAGCCGGGTCTCAAAAAATTAGTCTAATTGGCAAACTGAATGTATAAGAAAAAAACTATTTTGTTTATTTGAAAAAAATATTCTTTTTAAATATTAAAATTTTAAAATTACCATCTTGTGGAAACCCGTTAAAAAGACATGTCTTTCATTTCAGATCAAAATATTAATTATTAATTATTTTATAATGGTTTTAAGACGCTGGAATTGCGTCCACCCGAAATTACCATTATGATTTAGGTAAAAACAAAAATACCGAAAATTTTGTTCGACAACCTTCAGAATTTCATTCTTTACATCTTTCTGAATGTAAATAATCAACAGAATGAATCCTATGGATTTTTCAAACGAATAATACATTTGGGGAAAAATGGATTGGTAGATTTGGGCCACAGCCACAGGAAGTCCGGATTTAACAATTAGGCATTTTTACTTTTGGGGCAAACTAAAACAAGTTTATACCGACAACTTTGACAAAATAACTGATGTGGTCAGAGCCATACATTTTGAAGAAATTAGAAGTTACAAAGAATTTAGAAGAAGGGTGGGATTATGTAGTAAATTGTTTATTGTGTTAAAAAAAGAAGCTATTTTTAGTATTATTATTACTTTTTTTTTTGTTCAAATGCAATGAAAGTTGGCATATGGCTCTAATTTTCAATGCTAAATATTTTATCCAAATTTAATTTTTCCATAAAGTTAACAGAAAGACCAGTTTACCTACAATGATTTATTTTCCTCTTAGATAACTGAGCGAGTTAGATCCCATTTGAACTGTAATTTGGTAAAAATCTATTTAAAGGTACGGTCAGACACAGCTACTTTTGCTGCGGTGCAGTCTAAAAAACTGCGCAGTTCAAGTGAATCTTCATGTGAATATCTGTGCAACCTTAAAAGTAGCGCGTGCAGTTGCGTGTAATATTTATATGCTGCGTGGAGCCTCAAAAGTAACCACGTGTGAATTGAATTTTGAGAAATAGCGTTGGCAGCAAAAAATATCTATTTGGTTGAAACCTTTGCAGCGGCAGCGGGTGCAGTATTTTTAAAGTTGGTGTCCAACATTTTAAACAATATATTTGTGAATAAGTTGCGACTTGACAAAATTATTAATGTTTTTAAATTAATCATTCTTGTTTGTTTATAGTTATAGAAATAAATTAAATACAGGATTAAAGGAATACGATTAAAGGATTAAAAATGCAGGTTTAAAAAAAATCTATTCCTTAATAAGATACATGTTTGATCTTGGAGAGATCTTTAAGTATTTGATATTTATAGCTAAGAAATAAATATTGTTTTGACACCTAAAAGTCAATATATTGAAATTAATTTCTCGGGCTGTCACCGTTCGAAAGTTCTAACTTTTATCTACTTCTTATCCATTCTTTCATCCAAATTCTTGTTTCCGTCTGACGTCGACGTCTTCTTCGTTTTAATAGTATAGCTAATAAACATGCTGCAGCTAGTGTCTCGTCATCCATGTTTTATAGTACGCAAATCGGATTTTATTACGTATATTACGACAAAAACACAGCGAGATGTCAAGAAAATTAGCTAACATACAGCATCTGGTTGCACGATGCAAAAACAGCGTGTTGTGTGTGAACGTCACTGCCACATTTTTTCAGACTTGAAGTTTTGACGCTGCAGTAGAAAAAACTGGCCGCTGCACGCTAATTTTAGGATCAGTGTGAATGTTGTAGAACTCTCCAAAATCGTCCTAAGTTGAAGACATAATCAAAATTCGACTTAGGCAAAAATTTCATTTAAAGACATTTTTAAGAGTCTGCAGAGGCACAGATCAGTCCATAAGGACCGTTTTGGGTTCTATAAGGCGTTGTAAATGACCAGGTGAAAATTCGAAGAAACACCGAATTTTCACTTAGAAAAAATGTTTTTGGTTCAGGATATGAGAGCAGAAGTATATAATGACAAATATTTATGAATAATATACTTTTTCAAAGGTACCACAAATTGGACTTTGAAAAATAATATTTTTGAAACGGCGTCAAAGTTTGGCTCAAGAATCGATTTAAGTACGCCAAAATTTCACTTGCAGACTAATTTTTCAAAACCGCGTTGAAGTTTGGCTTGAAAATTGATTTTTCAAAAGTACGCCAAAATTTCACCCGCAGATTAATTTTTCAAAACTACCTTGAAATTTGGCTTGAAAATCGACTTTTCAAAAGTACGCCAAAATTTCACCCGCAGATTAGTTTTTCAAAAGTACCTTGAAATTTGGCTCGAAAATCGATTTTTCAAAAGTACGCTAAAATTGGTCTTAAAATAGATTTTTCAAAAGTACCACAAAGTGAGTCAGTTTAAAAAGTACCACGAAAATATACTTTAAAATATTTTTTATTTTTTATTCCTCAACCAAAGACATTGACCTTTGAGGTACGGTCATTGAAAGCCCAATTCTAAAGTATGAGCATAAAATTTTAGCGATGCACTGCATCCGAAAGGCAAAATAGAAGATTTTGACAAAGCCGGCGTAGTGCCGATAAGCAAAAATTGATAAAAATCAATGCACATGTACAAGGCCGGTTTCTCGCATGGAAAGAGTTTGGATTGACTCAGCGGCTCGCAATTTGGTCGAGCGCGTTGAGTGGTCCAGACAAAGCAATGGTAGAAAAGCCAATAACAGGGCTTTTCAAATGACAAAGTTATAGAGGAAAACGCCTTGTGCATAAAAAGCCAAAAATTCAATTTTGCCTAAAAGTCGCTCGAAGGTGAGTAGCTGCCATATCGATAATATTGAACGACTGTGATAAGGGTTAGTAAGTCGCGGACTGATCGAACGCCACTCAACTTACGCAGTAATAAGTCCTCTGAATGTGTTTGAGTACGTGAATCTCCACGATACAAGAACTTTAAAGCTAAGTAGTCTCTAGCGAAACTAAATTCATTTAGTAAAACTTTTTTAAGTTAATTTTGGTCAGCCTTAATTATTCATTTACCCAGAGTCTGAAATGATTCTAAAATCTCGCATTTTGATTCTGAGAAGGTATGTATGAATCTTTTCTACCTAATCGATCGTTAGCGTGAGCGCTCTCGCTTGTATGGTCTGAAAGTCACTACCTTGATTGGGGAAGGCACGATTCTTATCTTGAGAATTTTGTATAACCAATTCTGTTAAATAAACGGATTCTTTGAAGTATTGTTTCTTAATTGATCTTGAGGCCTGTTGACGGTCTATAATCCCTGGAACTTTCGTATAGAAAACCGGATGTGTCGAGTTAATTCGCATTAACGTTCGACCTTCTGATTGCTTTACGGAGGTTTGATAGGGATTTTTTTATGCGTTTTTTGAGAAATAAATTCCGTTATTAATAGACCAAAACGTGATTTCCGCGTACCAAAACTAATCCCTCCGCAGAGAAATTCTTCGGTTGGGATTTTTTTATGCAAAAATTCAGGAAATTAAGAGGTGCCTAAACCCCTAACGAGGGAATTCAGGTCCAGAGAGAGCGTAGTTTCCGATCTGTGGTAGTGCAGCCTTGGTCCATTACTCGGCTACCGAAGTGCATCTTATCTCGAACCCGCCTGGGAGGTAGAAGAACGGGGTAATACGCGACAGGCGCCCCCTGAGAAATAAATTGGTGTCGCGTCATTTTGACGCCCGGTAGTGCGTTCTTCTACATGAACACGATACGAAACTTTTGCAGCTGCAACCCTAAAACTGTGCAGCAAAAGTGTCTGACCGTACCTTTAGGTCAAGCAGACCGAGATTGCAGAAAATGAAAGCCGTATTAATTTTTTTTTTTGGTATACTATCGCAAACTCAATCCGGGGACACATTGTATACGATTTAGTTCAGTATATAATTTCAGAAAGAGATCAGTGTGATATGTTGTTAGTAGTGTTGAAAAACCACCAAGTCGACAAATATGTAAGGCAAAAATATGCATTTTATTAGTTAAGTACTAGATATTTCTTACCACCTCGTAAGTGTACTTATTGTAAACGAGCTAATGCGTGACTAACAATCATTGAATTGTTGTAAAATACTAGGATTATCCAGAGTCTGAAGGATACTATACCTTTACAATCTTTACATATGTTGTAATGACTTGATCATAGATTATAATCATATTCATTTAGCAGGATCGTAGCGACACATCTGAACATTGTCTACTTCTTTGTGTTTACAATTTCTAACTACAAACAAAAACATATTATGTGTCATGCAAGGCATCCCGATTACTATTTATATTTCTCTTGTTGAATATTTTCTTCATTCGATGTGAGGTCATTTAAAATACACCTGCTAAGGAATTATTTTTTTAATTTAATAATTATGTGTTTACTATCATTTTTGCTTCTGTCAATCAGTGTGCTGTTAGTTACGATTGAAGAAGTGCAAAATGCTACTCTGGAGAGCATGGGTGTGAAGAATTCATTGTACGAGATACCAGGATTGGGAAATCGCCCATTGATTATAAAGGCTTTTCCTGCTATTGAAAATATTCAAAGCGATTTATATGAAGTATATGCTGAACCGTATACGTATGTAAGTAATATTTTGCAAATATATGAAACTATTATATAGTAACAGAATTGTTCAAATGGAATTAGTTAGTGTTTAAACATATGATTAATTTAATGAATTGTATCGACAATAAGGGAGGATGCATGCATTTTAAAAATGAATAAATTTATTATATTTCCTAATTATGTACTATACAAGGTTCCGTATCATTATGCTTACATTTTGGGATCGTAAAGTAGACTTAATTGTAAGACAAAAAAAAAACACAAAAGTGGTAGGTCGATTTTTATTTGATTCGAAGTTACAGACCTATTGAGTTTCATTTAAACTTTGATTTAAGCTATTTTTCTCTGTTATTAATGTTTTAGAATTTACGTCAAAATAGTGAAAATTTATGCGGCAGTTATCTCTGCTCAGTTCCTCCTACACAGTAATTAGCATCAATATTGTAGATTATAAAATTTTCCAAAACTTTAAGCAATTTTTTCTAGGATCAATTGTTTAAAAATTACAGCTGTTCAAAGTCTGAAAAAGTTTCTTATATTTCCTGAAAGTGTTGTTGTTATTCCGACGTTATTAATACTCATTATACATTTTGCATAATCAATAAAACTGACTTATAATACGGGGGCCAGCGGTACTTTTAGTCGCCATATTTGTTTAAAGGAGGAGGGCCTGTAAGGCCAGTTTCCGGCCCTTTTTATTTTTGGTAAAATTTCGAATTTTTGTTTTGTCACTACAGTGTCCCACTTAAGGACTAGCCACCCCGTAAAATTTTTATTTATGAACCAATTTTTACGTTTTTTTAATATGTAGATCTCGCAAAAAGACATTAGAAACATGTTTCGTTAATTCCGGAACTCAAAACACGGCAAGTGCGAAATATTGAGAAGTACTATTAGGGATTTTTTTTTCAAAATATTGGAACGGATTCTTATTCAGGACCACCTATGTACCTATTGTACCAATTTTTGTCGTGATAGTAATATGGGGAGGCCCAAAACATTAAAAATAACTTTTTAAAATAACGAAATTTAAAAACACATTACTTTTGTATTATTATTTATATTATTTGTATTATTGTCGTGATAGTAATACAGGGTGGCCCAAAACATTAAAAATAACTTTTTAAAATAACGAAATTTAAAAACACATTACTTTTGTATTATTTAAATTATTTATTGATAAAATTATTATTATTATTATTATTATTTAGATTTTCATTTATTTTGAAATTTTATAAACAATTAAGTACTATAAACCTGTAAATTTTTTTTAGATTTTTAGATTTGTAAGAACCTGAGCAGTTTATGTTATTAAAACTTAGCAGGCGTGGAAAACAAAAAATGTTAGTTGAAATATGGCTGTCCCTGACACTGTTTAACTAGCATTTTAGTTCTTTGATAAACGACTAAACCAACTTAGTTATTACGTATTATTATAGCAATGGCTCATTATTTTTTACAAGAAAAATTGGAAATTGTGCGATTAGTTAACTAATTAATATTAATTAATTAACTAATCAATTAATTAATTAATTGTGCTAAATTTTAATAACATAAACCGCTCAGGTCATACAAGTCTAAAAATCTAAAAATTTTTACAGATTTATGGTAATTGTTTATAAAATTTCAAAATAAATGAAAATTTAAATAATAATAATAAATAATACAAAGTAATGTGTTTTTTTTACTTTCAATTTTGTTATTTTAAAAAGCTATTTTTAATGTTTTGGGCCACCCTGTATTACTATCATGACAAAAATTGGTACAATAGGTATATAGGTAGTTCTGAATAGTACTTCTCAATATTTCGCACTTAAACAATAGTCGAAGTTGGCCGTGGTTTTGAATTCCGGAATTAACGAAACATGTTTCTAATATCTTTTTGCGAGATCTACATATTAAAAAAAAATATATGAATAAAAATTTTACGGGGATGGCTAGTCCAGTGGCGCCGCTAGCCTTTTGAAATGGGTGGGCGGATGCCGGCAAAGGGCGGGCGGTACAGCGATAGACGAAGTTAGCAAAAATACAAAGTGTACATTTATCATTTATATTATTATTATCCTGCATTGCCAGCGTAGAGAAGTGGCGTGATGCCTCAAGTCAGCGGTGGCGGCGCAGGGTGGGCAGCGACCGACGCTTGGATTTGCAGGGTGGGCTCCTGCCCACCCCAGCACCCCCCTAACGCCGCCACTGGGCTAGTCCTTAAGTGGGACACACTGTATATTCAATATCTAATCTATTCCACCCCAAACAGAACTTCCCCAACTCTCCCCCTTCCACTTATCCCCCTTAAATTATTAAAGACCAAGTTTAACGAGCACCTTCTCCCCCCATTAACATAAACCTTTATGCTCCTACCAGGTATAAAATAGTTTTAAAAGAATTTTTTTATT
Source organism: Rutpela maculata (assembly GCA_936432065.2). NCBI lineage: Eukaryota > Metazoa > Arthropoda > Insecta > Coleoptera > Cerambycidae > Rutpela > Rutpela maculata. The sequence goes on from OW386286.2 coordinate 218,063,231, forward strand.
TACATTATTAATAAAACGTCAATTCTCTTATACTTCCCCCCCCTCCTCCCAACACCCACTCTCCCGCACCATTTCCGCCATTATCATACCGCTATAAGCTTGAAAATGGTATAACGAAGACTTTTCTTATATTTTTTTTATCGGTATTAAGATTTAACCTTGCGCCCGTTTTACTCCCTCTCCCTACGTCCAAAGCAACAAAAATACGAGCAAAGATAGTTAAGGTCTAAGTTCTGATAAAATCAGACAAAAGTACATATACTATCCACAGACAAAACAGACAAAAAAAACAAAAAAAAAAAAAATTCTAACCAAAATCTCTCTACACAACAGAATAGTTCGGGAGATAAGGTGTTGGGGAGGAGGGGTATAAAAGAAATTGGCATTGTATTAATAATGTAAATAAAAAGTACTTTTAAAACTATTTTATATCTGGTAGCAGCATAAAGATGTTTGTTGTGTGAGGAGAGGGTGCTTGTCATTGGGGGTGTTGGGGTATTGTAGAGTAGTAGGGGGAACTTAGGGTGCAGTTTATTCAAATAAATGTCATTTTCAAAATAAAAAACATCTAAGCATGTGTACTAATGTAACTGGCTCTATAATAATTTAATGGGGTTACATGGAGGGTAGGGTGGCCCATCTTTTTCGAAATCGAAATTTTTTATTTCTCACCCCTGCAAATGGTTCCATTTGAAGAAAAAACAGTCCCCTCAAAATATTATTGAGGCAAATTGAAGGCAAGGGGTGCCGCAGAATGCATTATTATGCAATAATAAAAGTAAATGGAATTATTTACATTCTTTGGTTGATGCATTGTTTTTTTTTAATCAGCAACATTTATCTTTAGAATGACTAATCAAGTCATACAAATATCAAAGACATTATCTGTTGTGACTATGACATGTGTCATACTACTGTAAATTCGTAGTCTAAGAAAACTAGACTAGAAGTTTTTGAAATAAAACTCTCGTTTTATCTTTGTGTATTTTATTATGAAACGTTTTTTTCATACATAGTACCAAATATTATCCTAAATCTACAAGACATATAGTAATAAAAACAATATTTTTTGCACTAGGCCAAAGCATGCGACAGGGTTTCTTTTTTTACATTTGGAAACTGTGATTTATAATCATTTACAACTTGGAGTAAAAACTGTTTTTGGTCTTCATTTTTTGTTAAAATGTCATTATAGTCAGTAATAAGTTTGATTCCTCTCTCAGCGGCATCATTTACAACTTTAATTTTGTTTACAATATTGAAACATCGGGTATAACTTTCATTTTCCCTCCATGTTGTTGGATCATTTTCCAAAAATTCCATAGACAAACCTAATTTTTGAAAAAACTGTTTAGTGTTCTCGCATATGAAGTCCTGAATTTCCTTGTTTTCAACGTCAGTAATGTTACTAATCATAAGTCGTTTAATACCCTCTTGATTTGGTGCTTTCCTATTCAAAGCTTTAACCATTTCTCTTTTAGTGGTAACTGAAATATCGTCATCAAAGAAAGATAAGCCAACATTTACTGAATTAAGGTACCACAAATGGTTCACTATTTTCCTACTTGCGGCTTGAGATATTTCTTTGTCAATATTTTGATAATTAATGAGTTCTTTACAAAAGTCTAAGTCATGAAGCGGTGCTTTACTAGCAAATGACGCTGTAAACCAGGCCTTTACATAAACCTTTACAATAAAAAGACATATATCTTCAATACCTATTTTTTCTTTTTTAGTTAGTTGGAACTGATCTTGGAAAAAAAATATTTTTAGACAGTAAATGGCTTTGGCCATCCAACGTGCATGATGAAATGCCCCTGGTTGATAGAATGTCGTGTGAGTGGGTTCTTCTTCAACAAAAAGTTTAGAAAGCATTAAAAATTCTTTATAATCATCACGAGGCTGTTGCAAAGTTAAAGCTGCATTTAGAAACTTTACAATTTCGGCTTTAACTGGTTGTAAAATGTGTTTAATTTTTGATACCTGAAATCCAGTTTTTAGTTTATTTTGATCTATTTTAGGCCAAAATTCCCTAAAACGTTTAAATAGTGGCACATTTGGACCAGATGAGGAAGGCATTTTTGTGTCAAACACACTTCTCAAAACCACTTCAAAAATTGATGTCTACTAGGAAAATATAGAATATTTTTTCTAATTTTTGTTGCAATAGTGTGGCTGCCCCATTTATATAACCCATATTTGATGCTGTTGTATCACAACACAAAGCTATTACCTTTTCGTCCAAATTCCATTCACAAAGCACATCATAAACTGCTTCAGTCTGTTCTCTTCCAGTTGAATTGGGCAAAGCTGGTACTCCAAGTAGTTGTTCAATATCTCCACTAGTAACTAAGATAGCAAGTCTATCGATATTTCCCATTCCAGTGAGAGAAGGTAAAAGTTTTCCATCCCAATGGATGACTGGGGCCGGCAATTCAGAATTACCGAAGGCAGTTTTTAATATTTCAGCTCTTTCTTCGCGGATGCGTTGTCTAGAGCGCTGAAGTGTGGTTCTGCTGATGGACAAAGATGTGGTGTCATGTCCTAGTGCTTCTGCTACTGCCGTCAAAACATGGACTCCATACCTGTCGCTTATTTTGCAAGCATCAAATGCAGCGGCTATTTTTGGTGTGATGATGTTACATGTTCCATACAATCTCCTCTTTTTTGGCTGTGACGGGCCAGGCTGGTCTTGTAACAACTCTTCTTGGGCTTCGATTATTTCATCTTCATTTTCGTTGGAGTCGGCTGAATTACTACTTGATGATGGACAGGTGACTGTTTCCTCTAATCTAACTTTTTCTTGTTGACTTCGTTGCATTCGTTCGGATAATTTCTGTAATTTCTCCTCAGCTGATTTTTCTTGAGAAGCAAGTTGGTATTCAATACCATGCATAAATCCAGGACGTCCCTTTTTTCTTTGGTTAATTAAAGACTGCTTATCTTCATCTATTTTCATCAACTCCAATGCATTTGCATGAGAAATGTCAAAGAGATCGTCCAATTTTTCAACGAATTTTTTTTCCTTACCTCCCGCACTGGCCCTTTTAGCCGATTTTTGTAAGTTCCTCCACTCTGCATAAAGTTTATCTAGTTGTTTAACACAATGAAAATCCTGACGTGTCGGAATGCGACTTTATCCCAAAAAACTGACACCTCTTTTATTGTTAATTTAGCACTTTCATGTACACTTAGCTTCACTTCACGAATGTTATAAAAGAGCACTTGTAATACTTGTCTATTAGACGGCAATTTATTGCCAATGATTTGTGACGAATAGTGTCCAACTAAGTAAATGAAAGTATCCTTTCGTAAGGATCTAACATCAGCCATCGTTAAATATGTTTTCAAAAAGGAACGTATGCTAGAACTTATAATGTCACCACTGTAAAACACAATTGCAAAGTGACATAAAAACCTACCGTAGGTGCATTATATTTCCAAACTTCCAAAACAAATAATTTCTAGGAAATAATTACACCAATAAAACATTATGAGAAAAGAGGTAGATATTTGTATTTTAAGTAAAATTTAAGTGTATTACCGTAATAAAATCTTATCTACAAATTTCTACCTGAATGCGGCACCGGGTTACCGTTCACCGAATTATCTGAAACTTTGACATAAATTATTCCTAGTATAATAGTATATTTTCGTGGGGTGAGACTTAAAAAATACGCAAAAAAAATTCACCCCCTATAGAGATGGGCCACCCTAATGGAGGGGGATGGGTTGGGAAAGTTCTGTTTGGGGTGGAATAGATTAGATGAAAAATTTCTTTGCCCTTTAACTTACTATAATAAAAAAATAATTTTTTTTTTCGAATTTCGGGTTCCGAGAATTTGTTGGAATTTCAATAAGCTATAATTAAAAAAAAAATGTTAATTTCTGACAAGATATGCGCTCTCTAGCCATTTTTTTCTTTTGGCCTTTAACTTAATGTAATGAAAAGGGAATGATTTTTTAAAAATTCGGGCTCCGAGGATTTGTTGGAGTTTTGGTAAGCTTTAATTTAAAAAAAAAATTGTTTATTTCCGACAAGATTTGAGCTCTCTAGCCATTTTTGAACAAAAAACATTCAATTTGGGACCACTGTACGCTGGTGCGCCTCAGGAGTCGATTTTGTGGAAACACAGCTTAAATGTAACACAAAAGACAAGAATTTTAAGCAGATTTTTCAAAAAAGATTGTCGCTGGCTCCCGTACTATTACAGTAGTGTTATTTGTTCAAGAGAAAGAAATGTATCTGAATTCATCGAGTTTTCACTGATCTACCAACATAACAATTACAATTTAGGATTTACACTCGACCAAAAGTGTGAAAATGTAAGCTTCACTGCAGGTTTTTGCAGTTATCTTTCTTCCCATTAAGGCCCAGACTGGAAACCATTTTGCTACCGGGCAACTTCTTTGACCGGCCCCAGACCATATTTCACTTTAGCACGATTTTTCCAGGTCTAATAAATGGGGGGCGAAATGTAATTTTTTTTTGATGAGCGGGGAGGGAGGAGAAAACAGGAGAAAAAATTATTTCTTCGGCCCCATAAGTCGCCGGCCCCATTTGCCAGCTTGCCCGCCTGTCCAGTCCGGGGCTGCCCCCATTACTCCTACGTAGTAATTAGCTTTTTTCAATATTTTGGATTATAAAATTTCCTAATATTATTGTTTAAACAACTTTCTCCCACTATCAATTGTTTACACATTACATCAGCTCGACAATTCCATTATTTTTCAAACTTTAAAGTGCTGTAATTTTAAAATCGTGGAATAAAATTGTTTAATCTGCAGAATTTTCACCATTCTGATGGCTGTAAATCGTAAAATACTGATAATAGTGCAAAATAGTTTAAATAAAACTTGTAACTTTTGTAACTTTTTTCATTTTCTACAATACTAGTAGTATCTACTTTTAGAATAGAACTAACAGTAAAGAAGGCGATTGAGAGAGATCTATTTTGACCGTTATTTTGTCAACATGGCTGCCGCAGCTCCCAAGATATTTTTGTGGGAAACATTAATTAATTATGGGAGCACCCTCCCTACATTATACAAACAAAAAAAAATCCTTGTAGGAATTATTCACGGGGGGGGGGGTATTACTAACCATTTACCTAAAATATATGATTCTTTCTCATCTCTTGAAGCGAAGGAAATATCCATAGGACAAAAAATGGAAAAGAGGACGCCCTTCTAAGAACAAGCGTGTATTAAATTTCTCATGTTTCGATACTTTTATTACTTTTCTTCCTAAGTTGTAATCATGTTTTGATGATATTTTTAGTGATTAATATAGTTTTTTTATTTTACTTTTATTTTAGGGAACATGAAAAAATCCTTATTCGCATTACCTACATTTAAAGGTATTTCAGATGCATAATTTAGTTTTAGGGGCTGGCCAAAAAAATTTTAACAACTCAACAAAATTCGTTGATCAGAGGTGTTTTAAGCTTCACGTTTACTATTTTTGATGGTTACCTAGTTTTAGAGGCTCTAAAACTAGGTAACCATCAAAAATAGTAAGTTAAAGCTGCCCATAAAAACATGACTATTTTGATTTAGATTGCTGACCACATTTTGGTGCCTCATTGCATTTTCTTAGTTAACGTAAATTAAATATTTTACTGAAATTATACCCGTTAAGTTTGTACCGGCCAAAATCTCAATGATAGGGTTACAAAGCACTCTGTCATTTTTGATAGTATTGCGTTTTATCATAAAAAATGTTACAAAACAATGTATTTATGAAGATCAAAGATCATTTTTTTTTTGTAAAGTTACGAAGGTCGTGATCGATAAGTTATTGATTATCTTACCAGTAAATAACTACACAGAGATGTTATTCATATACCAGGATTTATAAGAATATTTAAAATTCTCATTTAATATTAGCGAAAGAGTATGTGGTGTCATAAACACTTCAGATATATACAGCTTTAAGTTTTCTACTTTGTTTGTTAGTTAAAAAAAATATGTTAAAAATATCAACTTATAACCGGCAGTCCCATAGTGGCACGAATCGTGATTTTTTCGTTCAAAATTATCTAGAGTACTTGTTTCGCAACCGATTGGGATATATTTTTTTTTAAATACTCGTTATTTAATTTTCAAAAAACGTAAGATTTTTGAATTATGCTAACCAAAATTATTGAGCTTAGCCAAAATAGCAATGTTTTATTTAAATCTTAATAAAACTTTTTCCTTATCCAATTTACATAAATCTTGTTACTCGGGGGTTTTTAAGGTCGCTGATTACGAATTTAATATTCAAATTGTAATAAACCAACCTGCAAGATGGCGGAATCAATGGCAGCTATAAAATGCTAAGAAATTATGAAAAATTAAATATTTTTGTTAAAGTTTTTGCCAAAATCGGCTCTCTTACGTTTTTTGAAAATTAATTAACGAGTATTTTAAGAAAACAATTAGAAAAATCGGTTGCGAAACAAGTGCTCTAGATAACTTTGAACGAAAAAATCACGATTCGTGCCACTGTGAGCCATTCCAAAATGGTTAACAGTATTCCAGACTGTGAGGCATTTGATGTTGCTTTAAAAAAAAATACTAATTTCAAATTCAAATTCTATTTAAATATTTCTGCTTTTTTATGATAGCCATAGCAAATGATAATAAGTATAAATATAAGTAATAAGCATAATAAGAACGTTTTGTAATCACAATATATCTAGTCCACAGTACATCGCCCTTTTTTTATTGATTTATAACAGGCTGAATTTTCGTGAGTAGCTTCGTTTTGACGAGACGCCCAACTTTTCTCTCTGCGAAAATTCTCGGTAGTGGTAGCTAATAGCAAAAATTATTTTTTCTATTTCACACGAATTAGACAATTCGACAACCTGTCAAATTATTTTGGCAATATATTTTTCATTCGTTAAGGTGGGTACTGATTTGAGCATTTTTACTCACACGAACGGTTTACGCGTAAAAATGATCAGATGAGTACTGAGCGCACGCATGTGTGCTTAGGTATTTTACGCGTACAAACAAGATCCGGCGGTTGTCGGTCTTTTTAAAAGAACACAGGGTTTTCGTGCGCACAAAACGCTCAGTGTGGATGGTTATTTGCATTTATTAGCTAGTGGTCACATTTTCATATAAGCTACGAAAATAAAAATGGAATGGAGCAATGAATTAGCGTTAATACTTTAACTAAATTTTGTAAGGGCCCATCGATAAATGACGTCACGCTCCAGGGTGGGGAGGGGGTTCGTAATTACGTGACTAAGTGTGATAAGGGGAACGGGGGGTTTGACTCAGTGTGACATAACGAATGGTGAACGAATCAAGAAAAAAATATATTGTAATTTTTTATTTTTTATTTTTAGTAGCATTGCGCCCATGAGGTGACAAATTTTTTTTTGGATTTCCACTAGCAGCCCCCCCCCCCCCTGAGGCGGTAAAAAATTATTTTTGGATTTCTACTAGCACCCCCCCATGAGGCGGTAAAAATTTTTTTTGGATTTTTACTAGCACCCCTCCCATGAGGCGAAAAATATCGTGAATAATAAATAACGGAATCGAAAAAAACATAGGGGGGGGGGGTCTAACTCAGCGTGACAAAACGTGATAATGAGGGGGAGGGGGTTTAAAATCTCAAAAATTGGCGTGACGTCATTTATGAATGGCCCCTAACCACTTTACCAATCTTGGGACCTATTGCATTTATTAGAAATTCAAAATCTTATTCAGATGACATGCGAATAAAATTTTGATAGTGACCACTGTTTTCCTGTAGCCTCATGTCGCGTAATAAATTATATATCCACTGTAGTTCCTTGAAGTAAAGCTTTTACCCCAAAAGTTCTGCGACTGGACCGTAAGACATGTACCCTCCTTTTTCGAGAGCGGGGAACACGATGGTGACAATATTTTCTTATCTACCCTCCAACCACTACCCCTAAACAGAAAAAAACATCCATTTTTTTTATCGGAAAATTTTATTAATGAAAGTTATTGTTCAGAATTGTTCAAAAATCCAATATTCAATATTTGATGAAAATAAAAAAATTGAAAAAAAAAAGACTACTAATTACTCGACAACTATCTGACAGCTTGGGTTTAATTTCAAACAAAATTGTCATAAATTTTTTAAACAAAAAAACCCATTCAAATGATATTTTCTAACTTGGACAATATTTTAAACAAAATTTCAATATTTTTTAATTTTGGTTAAATTTTGGATTTAGTAGGGTTTTTGGACAATTATGAACAACTTTCTTTAATAAGATTTTCCGATAAAAAAAATGCCTAGCAACGGAAAATCGGAAAAGGGGTGGTTTTTTCCATTTGGGGGTAGAGGTTGGAGGGTATAGGTCGGAAAATATTGTCACCATCGTGTTTCCCTGCCTCGAAAACGGGGAGGTAGATGTCTTGCGGTCCAGTTGCAGAACTTTTGGGCTTTTTGCCTTTCTCTAGTTTACTTCAAGGGACCTGTATGACTGCCGGCTTTGATATAATTTTGTCACCCACCATCGTTTAGGCTTTTTCTTCTTTGCCTCTGCTTCCAATATTAAAGTAGGCGGGACTTGCAATAATGATATTACGTCTGCTTTGCGACATTTTCACAGAAACACACTGGAACGACAATTTGCGCACAAAAATTTAATTTAAGAAAACCATTTTCGCAAACGAATATATTTGCACGTTCGCGTTTTGTACGCGCACATTTTTCGTACGAGTAAAAATGCTCAAATCAGTACCCACCTTTAAACGTTTGTTAAAGAGTTTGTTTTTCGATTGCCTTGGTTACGTTTGCGCGAGTTAATTATAATAAGCCCCGTGTTTGTCCACAACAACATAATTTGACAGGTTGTTGAATTGTCTATTTCGTGTGAAATAGATAAAATAATTTTGGCTATTAGCTATCACTACCGAGAATTTTCACAGAGAGAAAAGTTGGGCGTCTCGTCAAAACGAAGCTACTCACGAAAATTCACCATGTTACTAATCATTAAAAAAAAAGGGCGATGTACTGTGGACTAATCGTGGTGCAAGTCACTGATCGGTTACGTTACAAAATCTACACCTCCCTCAGAGATCTCTATGCACGTTGCCGCGACAGAACCCTACTAGCGGACTACGTTCAAGAAACGTCTCAAAAATTCTGTCAGTTCAAACTGGACGGTAGCCCGCTTACCCGCAACATCACTCGAATCAGACAGCATAATGCCATACTTTTCAATATAAAACACCCCCTACCATACCAGGCGTTGCCTATCTTCCGGTAACTCCCTTAACCACACTCTCTCCTACGATAACCTACCTTTCCCCTATCTTTATCTTTCAACCCCTTTCTTTCTCCCCTTCATGTTTGTGCAATTTTGTTCTTTTATCCTTTTTGTTGTTTTTTGTAATTTTTTTCCCTAAATCCCATTCAGGCCAAAACTTATCCAAATCCTAATTTTTTAAACCACAGTTTTATCTTTCCATCTTACCTTCCTTGTCGGCGATCAGACAGCAAGGCCGTCATTTGTTCTAACGGGTTTTTTCGTTCAGTTTTCCCGTGTCACCAAAATTGTCTAGTGCGCGTTCGCCAATGTTTTTAGTGTTGTGTTTATTTTTAATTTACTTTTAGGTCCATGTCATGTGGCCGGCTCCGGGTTGGGCTCCGAGGAGGCACATATGCTGTACTCTTAATACTGAATAAAAAATACTGTTGATTGATTGATTGATCGGTTACGGCGCGCCAAACGTGCACTTATAAACTTATAACGGCAACAGAAACATCGCAGCAATGTGCAAAAATAGTCATATATTTTACAATAATAAAGTGATGCAGATAATTCTTTCACTGAAAATTGCTCCATTATTTTCTGCAGATTTCATATCATAGAAGTATGCATCTGTCTGCAATAGTCTTAAAAATTACTCGATGCTGAAATATGCATTGCACATTTCGCCCTTTTCGGGTACGCTTTATTTAAACAAATTCTGTAGCATTTACTAATAACAATTTCGAGAACGAGAATAATTAGGCAGCACCTGAATCTAGAAAGATTAAGGTTTCCATTGGTTTAAAAAAGCCGCTGCCCAAGGAATCATTACTTCCACATCCAGATTTTCTATCTAAGTCTCTCACAACTAAACAATTTTGTATGTGGAAATAATTCTTTATGGAACTTTAATAATATAATAATATTTGAAATCGTCTACCCTAAAAACTCATAAAACGATATCCCACATCGGTAGTGGGGTGAGGGTGGTGATAGAGTGGGGTGGGTGAAGTAAAAAAATATTTTGGGGTTTTTGGTTCTTGTACCCACACTAAATCACAATTTTGTTTCATCCCCTTTAATAATTTTTTGAGACCTTAGCTTCTCTTGTATATATTAAATGAGAATTTTACCTGCTTGATTTACCTATTTGCCTCCCATTTACCACAATTTATCCCCCAACCTTTCGACCGAATAAGATGAAAATATAATCTAGTTCCAGATCCCGTTAAAATACATATGTGTACCAAATTTCAAGTCAATATCTTAAACGGTTCCAGAGTAATCGTGAGCACAAAAAAAGGTTACAGACAGACAGAAAATTTTTTTTCGCTCAAACTTAAAATCTCGACGTTTCATGACATTCTAAGCCTATTTGGACAATAAAAATTTTCAATACCTACTTCCACTGGAAGCCTGTAAATGCGGTGTGAACATAAAATTAATCACATTTAGAAGGTTATTCCAGATAATTTACATATTTTTTCGTAAAATCGACATGTCGAATGTAATTTCGATATTAAAAACCGCTGCCCAAGGAATCACTACTTCCACATCCGGATTTTCTATCCAAGTCACACAGCGAAAAAATTTTGTATCTGGAAATAATTGTTTGTGGAACTATAATAATATAATATTTGAAATCCTCTACCCCAAAAACCCATAAAACGATACCCCACATCGGTAGTGGGGTGGGGGTGGTGACTGGGGGGTTGGGAGTGGGGGGTGGATAAAGTAAAAAAATATTTTGAGGTTTCTGGTTCTTGTACACACACTAAATCACATTTTTTTTTCATCCCCTTTAATAATGGGGTGGGGGTGGTAATGGGGGTGGCTAATGCCAAAATTTTTTTTGAGACCTTAGCTTCTCTTGTCTGTACTAAATATCAATTTTATGAACTCTTACCTGCTTGATTTACCTATTTACTTCAAATTTACCCCAATTTACCCCCAACCCTTCGACGGAAGAAGATGAAAATATAATATACAGGGTGTCCCGAAACTCCCGCCTTTCCCTTTAGGTGCTAATTCTCCATGCAAAAATAGTAAGAAAAGTTCCTATAAACATGTGTCCGGAAATGCTTCCTAAGGGAGCTACGGCCCTCTAAGGATGGCACAAAAATAGGTGTACTAATTATCTCGGAAATGATTTGGGACAACTTTATGAAACTTGGTTAACTTTTTTCGATTAATAAAAGTTATTGTTTTACGCCTACTTTAAAAAATAAATAATGCGCATTTAGCAAACGAATACGCAATATTTCGTTTAGACCGCTTTTACTCGAAAACGGCTTGCCATATGGCTAACTGTAAAGAGGCCTTTTTTATGCAGAATTAACCAGGGAATCATAATCAGGGATTAAAGTACTAAAAATGTCGAATGGAAAATTAATATGTAGAAACAAAGAACACCGACCTCTCGTTTCTCCGCCCCTGGATAAAATTAATTTTGGCTAATACTGTAAAACAATAACCTTTAATAATCAAAAAAACGTAACCAAGTTTCATAAAGTTGTCCCAAATCATTTCTGAGATAATCAGTAAAAACACCTATTTTTGCGCCATCCTTAGAGGGCCGTAGCTCCCTTAGGAAGCATTTCCGGACACGTGTTTATAGGAACTTTTCTTACTATTTTTGCATGGAGAATTAGCACCTAAAGGGGAAGGCGGGAGTTTCTGTAGTTCTAGATCTCGTGAAAGTACATATGTGTACCAAATTTCAAGTCAATATCTCAAACGGTTCCAGAGTAAACGTGCGCACAAAAAAAGTTACAGACCGACAGACAGACTGACCGACAGAAATTTTTTTTTCACTGTTCACTCATGACATTCTAAGCCTATTTGAACAATAAAAATTAAAAAAAAAAAAATTGTCGTTACTATACTTCCAGTGGATGTGGAAGTAAAAAATGACAGACTTCAGTGGCGTAGCCAGCTTTTTGGGGCAGAGGGTGCAGTCGTTTAAAAGGAGGTATAAACAAGTTGCAAACGAAAATAAAATACGGATTTTTATCTACAGCAGGGGCGCTACATCTTGATGGCGGAGGGAGGGGGCAGAGTGCAGAGTTACACCGCTGACACTCTTTTAGACAAGTGTGCCTAAAAATTAAATTTTTTATGCACTCGTGCCTAAAAAGAAAACAAATTGGTAGAAACTGAATTATTTTAAATTATTTATTTATTATATAATTTAAAATAATTCAGTTTCTACCAATTTGTTTTCTTTTTAGGCACGAGTGCATAAAAAATTTAATTTTTAGGCACACTTGTCTATATATATATATATATGAATAATAAAATCTTTAAAATCGGAGAATTGTACATTAGGCGAACATACACTTTTTTTCATTCTATAAAACTACTTTCTATATGTGAAGAAGATAATACCTGCATCCAGGTAATGCTGGTAGAGTGAGTGGGAATGGTAGCGGAATTTCCTTTCTCCCCGAGAATATTCCTTGTTATCGCCTGCTTATTTTTTCTATAACCTTCTGCCACGGATGTCAAATGCCTATCTGAGTGCCTCTTGAGCATCGATAATTGGCGCGTGTAAAGAAGCTAGCAGAAAGAACATCGTCTAAAGCAGTGCCCAGTACTCACTAGCACTTGTGAGTCCAAGGAATTCGGCAATCTCTTTAGGTATGGAACCAATGGCATTTACCCTACTGTTAGTAGTATGAATTTCTGTACGTGATGAAACATCGATTATGATCAATTCTAGATGGACGTAGACTTGCATATTTGCGAAAAATTTCCAAAACATTCACTCCTCTATCTCCCTCTGGTATTGTAAATAATCCCGAAACATTGGTTTTTGTATTGAGAACGGTGTCTTTAATAAATATCTTTAATATTCTCTGTGCGTAAGTAAGTTAATTCTTCTCTCCAATAGGCTCCAGATACAGTAACGATGAACAATACCTTCATTACCTAATAAGTACTTTTATCATCTGCCTCTTTTAACCTCTTCCTTGGAAGATATTCTGGACTTTTTGGGTCTTTAACTACTTGATTTTCTTTTGAGGAATGCATTACTGACATCCACATTTTTACTCGTTAAATAATGCTTCATTACATAGACTATTAAGCAAAGGACCCCGAACACCACAAGTGGAAATCCGGCATCGGTTAAATTCGTCCAAATTTTTATATGCTGCTCTACTGGCAGAGTAGATCAAAAGTCTCCATTTGCCCGAGTCCCAAAAACACTCTCTTCTACCACTCTTAACCCTCTAAAGAAATAATAAGTTGAAAAGGACTTTGACCAATCCACACCAGTATTTCTCTTTGAAAAATATTATGAAGCCCTTATGGTAATGAAAAAACTTCGTAAGGATATATTCTGTGCGCAGTAGCAAAGTAATAACGTTTTCGCATGAGCAGTTGTATAAGGGATCAAGTAATTCGCCGAGAAATGTTTCTGGCACGAAAATAAATTCGAAAAATGGTACCTACCTAATGCAGAGTAGCGAAATAATTACGTTTTTGTATGCGCAGTTGGATCGGGGATAAAGTAATTCATCATACATTTTCGAAAAAAATATAGAAATGCATCCGCAAAGGAATTTACGCCCTCCGTAAAAAGTGGAAAAGGGTAGGAAGGTGGAAGGGTGTCAAAATATAAATCAAATTCTTTGACTGAATTTTTCGTAACTATTGAAAGTATAAAATATTATTGTAGGGATATAATTTACTCCAACGCTTTTTACCCCTTTAGAGGGTGTGGAGACTTTTGATCTACTCTGCCAGTAGAGCAACATATCAAAATTTGGGTGAATTTAACCGATACCGAATTTCCACTTGTGGTATGCAGGGTCCTTTATGATCATTTAAGGAAATGGACAACTTTTTGTTTCTTTTACTAAAGTAAATATTATATGACGATTTTACGAAAAATCTTGTTCGATACATGTTGCGAAACAGTGATGTTTTAGGCACGCGACGTGAAGATGTAGACCTTAGGCCGGGTTTGACAACATGTCAAATGACTAAAACTACTATTTAAAAACTACTTATATCTTAATGTTCGAGTGTGCCTTTCAAAAAGCTAGATTTCTGACTAAACAGTATCGTATTTCTAGGACTTGCAAGCGCAGTTGGCTATAGCAGTAATCCAGGGTGAAGAAGAAAATGCGATAAAGGGCGAACTATTATTTGTACAAAAGCATCCGCCAGTTGGACAAACTGTCATCCGAGGAAATCTTACAGGAATGCCAGCAGGCAAACATGGTCTTCATATACATCAGTCTGGAGATTTGCGACAAGGATGTGAGAAGTTGGGAGGACATTTTAACCCCTATCAAGTAAGTTGAAAATAACGGAAAAAAATTTCTTTTAGTTTTGTTATTCTTCCTCCTTTTTCTATACATTATTGCACATGTTTTGTAAACATATATCTATTATTAAGAGAAAGAAAAAACGACCGAGATATATCAAATTATTTAACCATTTTTTTAATGAAGAAAATTGTTGAGTGCGCAAATTTTGTATTTTTTCAGAATTTTAAATAATTCAGCTTTTTATTTATCTATAGAGGGTGTTGTAAAGACCCATCTGTGTGATTAGGATCTCACTTTACAAGCGAAAATTTCCTGTAAACGAAAGCTGGAGAAAACTAGGCGTACTTGATCTTTTAATGGAGTCATGTATCGGAAAATGTTCATGACTTAGGAAAAAGAGAATTTAGTGCCGAACAAAAAGGGTTGTTTCCATTTTTATTATAGCAACCATGATTCACAAGATATTTGCGTTTGAACTTCTCGCAAAGATGGTGGTTAACGCCAATCCTTCATCGATTCCACTAGCTTGGAAAAATACTCAGAAAGTACTCAGAATTCTTTAAAAAATAAACTGACTTACATAATTTTTATATTACGAACCCACATTTTTGTAACTATTTATTGAACTAATAGGGAAATTTTGGATATATGTAATTTTCTTTAATGTTTTAAACGTCAAAGAAAATAGACAACTAAAATCTTTTAATCCATCGTTTACCGGAAACTTTATTTATTTGATTAATTGCAATTTTATTGTACTATACTGTATCTTGATCGCTGTATGGTACAACCTGCACTTAATGGTCATAAATACGTGTAATCGAATAAAACTAAACATAAAAATACGATTTCAACGAGTGTTTGGGGGCATTTTTGTTGTGGAAATGCAGTCTGTACGCTATCAGAAAGTCACAGTATAGTTTTGTCCAATCTGGGAGGTGAGCGTGTCTGATATTAAGTTTTAATTTTGAAAAACGTGTTTTTGTACCGTTTTTTGTTTAATATCTCGGGTTCTGTTCATCGCATCAGGTCAAACAAAAATCGAAATATTTGTAAGTAATTTATAAATTAAACTGCTTAGGTCCAAATGCGACCTGCCATTTCGTTTGCATAATTTTAATCGTGTACCAAATTTTATTTGCCGATCATACTTACTTTTAACATACAAGTTGTTTCAGGTATGCAGTCATTAATTTCTAGTAGTAATTCTTCATAAAAAAATTCGAAAAAAAAGTTCATATAAACATGGGTTCGGAAGGAAATCCCTCCAAGTGCGCTGCGGGCCTCTGAAGTTGGCACCCAAAAGTAACATTTTATTTAATATCTCAGGAACCCTTTGAGCTACAGTGACTAGATTGTACACGTGATTCAATATCAATAAAGGTTATTATCTGATGTTATCCACCAAGGGTAAATTCAATCATTCAATTCATGCACGATTGTGCACCTCATTGTGCACAACATTGGAAAGGGGGGACGGAATATGATTCCTTGGCTATAAATACACAAAAAGGTTATCTTGTTGTTACACCGTACGACCAACCGGTTTCGAGAAATTTGAACCTAAAAGAATTTTTCCAGTCTTCTTGCGTAAACAGAATTTTTCAATGAATTCATCATTTTCTTCACATTTTCGCAAGTGTCATGAACAGAAGGTCATCTTTTGATCTGCATTTGGAGAAATTCACAAAGTATTTTTTTATTTGTAAAAATTTCTTACCACTTGCTTGGCTTTTTATTTCTTAATTGGTCGTTATTGGTTTCCAATATTGAATTGTCATTAATGACATAAAAGTTAAGGTTCTCATTACGCAGTCTTTAATAAGAGATTTTCAATTTATATGAGTGCTTGCTGAAGCAAGAAGATTGAGCGAAGAAGCTTTCCCAAATAGAAGAGTACCTTGCGAAAGATTTTTTGTATGTGTAGATCGTTCATTACGAGAAAAGAGTAAGTTTTCTAAGACAAGAAAAATTCTGGTTCAGATCATTATGTTAGGACACAGACACAGAAGAAACAATATAAAATGCAGTAAATGCGAATCCCCAAATCAGTACGAGAAGGCTAGCGTTACAGGAAAGTGTGCCAGCATCGTCTGTTTAGAGGTGTTACATGAACAATTACTGTACGAGACCAGAAGCACAATGTGGTTCATGCACGATTATGCACCTCCCCATTTTAGAATAGTTGTTCGAAGTTATTTAAATGCAGCTTCTCCCAACAGATGGATTGACTGAAACGAACCAGTAGCTTGCTCCCCTCCCCCGATCCTCCGACCTAAATCCTCTTGACTATTTTGTCTGGGGTTATTTGAAAAGCCTAGTCTACTCAACTCCTCTGACTAATCTTGAAGAGTTACGCGAACGTGTACCAATGGGATGCAAAACTATCAGGAACATGCCAGGAATTTTTCAACGGGTCTTTGCTTGAATGAATCGTCGTCTAGCAGCGTGTGTCGAAAAGAGAATAATAAATGCAATTTCACTAATTGGTTCTTTTTTATTGACACGTTGACATCCAGCCCTATTGGTACATCTCTGTGTCACGTAATATAGGTTTATTATTTTATAAAATTGACTGCCTACGGTTTTTATCCTTGTTAAATTATGCAGAAAAGTGAGAAATCATTACCTCTTTTTTAATCCTGGCAATACGTGCGTTTCCTTAAGTTCAAATTTCTCGAAACCAGTTGATCGTTACAAGATAACCTTTTTTGTATATTTATAGCCAAGAAAACATATTTCGATGAGACAATCACAGAAAATTCACATTAAAAAATTTGAAAAGAGAAGTAAGTCCAATTTTTCAATTTTGTGCACCACTAATTGAATTTACTCTTGGTGGATAACATCAGATAATGACCTTTATTGATATTGAGTCACGTGCAAAAACTAGTCACTGTAGCTCAAAGGGTTCCTAAGATATTAAATAAAATGTTAACTTTGAGTGCCCTCTTCAGAGACCCGTAGCGCCCTTTGGAAGGATTTAAGGATCCATGTTTCTATTAACTTTTTTTCATATTTTTTGATGTAGAATGATCACTAGAAATGAATGACCGCATACCTGAAACACCCTGTATAGAGTTTTTTAATTAATTTTGTCGTTATATACTTAATAAAAAATATATATTTTCGATATTGTTTAATGCATTTATTAGATTAAATGCTGTATTTGAGTTTGTGATCTAAAAAAATGTACTTATTGGCCTCTCATGATATCCATTGTTCAAAGTTTAATTTGTATCCCTAAAATTAAAAACAAAAAAAAACAGTGTTTCCCCTACAGTCCCACCATATAGAGAGATTGATACTTCTTAACCAGCGACCTTAATTTCCTCTTTTGATTTTCCTTGTGTTTTTAAGACGGAATTTTCTTTCCTGAAAATGTATCTTTTCATTAATAACTTGACTATCACCTTTCCCTAAACCACAGATTTTCGATATACCACATTCTAAAAGTTCATAGACAAAAATAATGTAAGAACGAATTTCTTCACCAAGTTCTTGTCTTATTGTTTTTATGTTAAACAGTCATAATTTTTGAAGTCCTTTTTGGTTCTGGGCAGAGAAATGTGCCACAACATTCAACATTTAAATGATGGACTAGTAGAATCGGAAGATCAATGTTATGACCTGTTTCTTAACCTGTGTTAACAATCATGACATCTTCATCGCCTCGAGCTTATTTAGTGATAAAACCATGATAAGGATACCCCAAGGACGTAAGGAAAACCAAAGAAAAATCTAAGAAATTAACGTACACGTCAAAATGTTAGTTTGTGTATTTTTAAACAATATCCAGTAAAAAAATCTTCATCAACAGAAATTGCATTGCAATTATTCCCAGGCGCAACCATAATTCGAGTAGTCTAAATTATTGGTCAGTGGGTTATGGTTTATCGAGACTAGTAGACCAGTCGGAATAGCTTTTTGTGCGAAATGTCATTTATCCGCATTTTTTTTTAAAAGTATAGTTTGAGATGTCCAGAAACATCCGCACGCGTGACAGTTGGGGGCAACACAAGGACTGTTAACTACACAACAGTCCTTGGGGGCAACACACTTTAAAATTCAAAAAACGTCAATTTTTTGCCATTTTTCGCTTTGTTTGCAATATAACTCGTAAATAAAGCATTTTTCGAAAATATATCAAGAGATATAAAAGTTGAAAAAACTGATTTTGAACATTTTATTATTCTTGAGATTTACCAGAAAGTGCTTCATTTAAGAGCCACAGACGAAAGAACAATGCTACTTTTTTATCTTTTGATATTTTTTCTTAAGTGAATATAATAAATAATAATATGAAATATATCATCGCTATAATGTAAATTATGTTTAAATGTCCAATTTACAGTTGAAATAAAATATATTTACATGTTAAATAGAAAAAAAAATAAATAAAACTTTTCAGGCATTAAAATGATGGGAAAATAAATAAACAAATATATATTTTCACAAACAGACTATTTATTTTATGCATATTACAGTGTACATGCATTTCATGTATAACTTAATATATAATTTAATGTAATTTAGCCCTTTTTGTTGGAGGCAAAGCAATAGTCAATTGTACATTCAATTTCTCTATTTTCTTCATCTTCATTAATGTCATCTAATGTTAAAGAATCAGCTAATGTGTCATTTTCATTTATAGGACCAACGATATCTATATCGAAAATTACATCAATCTCACTGTCTGTACCCTTACACATTTTACAAAAAGTGTTACATTTTCCCACTTTTCGACAACCACACTCTTAGAACAAGTACAATTAAATTTTATTCATATCTTCAGTGTCTCTTTTAATTCTAGATACTCTGGTATCGGTATGTTGTTCTGCTGACGAAAAAGTAACGCCACAAAAATCTAGAAATGACGATTTACATCAACAAGGGCTTTCAAACAGCCTATCCGAAATTCCCCGCTGTATGATTCCACCTTTAGTTTTAATTTTAATTTGGCGCGTTAAAACTTGCTCTATCGTTTGATCTGTGAAAATTCCAGACCAAAACTTATCTGTCCGCCGAATAGTGATATAACCGGCCTGGGTAAATCTTTTATATTCAAGTGAATTCATTATATTTTTCAATAGTCGGAGAGCCCTCTCTAGCTGTACATGCACCCCCCGATCCTTGGGGACAATGTTTTTCATAAAGATTAAAGCCTAAGGAACAATTTAAGACATGTCCTAAAAAAAAACTGGTACTTCAAAATGGCGGCCATATGTTAAAAAAATTGTTGCCAATGTTGTTTTTGTTATTTAACATAAAAACTAAAAAAGATGGACAAAAACAACGTGCATAAAATTTTCTACAATTTTGTTCCTGTACAATATTTTGATAGGAGTTACCATTTTCCAGATAAATGAGTCCGAAATTAAGAAAATATGGAAATTCATATATCAGTAAATCACTTAGGAAAACGGTAACAATGGCATCTGGAAAATGGTAACTCCTATGCAAATATTATATAGGAACAAAATTGTAGAAAATTTTATACACTTTGTTTTTTATGGAGAAAGTTTTTCTCCATCTGTTTTAGTTTTTGTGTTAAATGACAAAAACAATATTTGCAATTTTTTTTTAAACAGACGCCATTTTAAAAGTACAGCCAGTTTTTTTTGGGGGACATGTCTTAAATTGTTCCTTAGGCTTTAATCTTTATGAGAAACATTGTCCCCAAGGATCGGGGGAGGTGCACGGACAGTTAGGGTGGGCTCCCGTAGTATTACGTTTTATATTGAATTTTATATTTTATTTTAAGAGCTGAATCATTTATCTGGAAAATGGTAACTCCTATCCAAATATTGCATAGGAACAAAATTGCACAAAATTTTATGCCCTTTGTTTTTTGTGCAGAAAGTTTTTCTCCATCTTTTTTAGTTTTTGTGTTAAATGACAAAAACAATATTTGCAATTTTTTTTTACGGACGGAAAAAGTTCAAAATCATTTTATTTGTATAATATTAAATAATATTTTTCTGTTACATTAATTATACATTTTAGTTACAACACGGAGGGCCAACTGATCCAGTACGACATGCAGGGGATCTTGGTAATATTGAAGCAAACGAAAATGGAGATGCAGAAGTATTCATTGTTGATCCATTGATTTCGCTCTCAGGAGGTCCTCGAGGTATCGTCGGAAGGGCTGTAGTTATTACCTCTGAAGTTGATGACCTTGGTCGTGGAGGCACTGCAGACAGTCTCATTTCAGGGAATTCTGGAACACCCATTGCTTGTGCTGTTATAGCTTATGTTAGATAGTTTAAATATAATTATGCAGGAAAGAAGTATGTACTTAATATGATTGTAAAGTTATTTTACTCATTACACTCAATAAGAAAACACCTAAATAAACATATACTAAGTTTGTTCAAAATCGTCCTGCAAAGTCTATGCAGCAGTGCGTTATAGTTTACGTTGCCACTGGTGCCGTGCAATGCTGATGATCGCAATTTGGTGCACTACACTTTTACACTGGCTATCAACTATCAACCTAGAGTAAAAATGTTACCATAAATGCATTACACTGGCAATTTGTGAACAACGAATATTTCTGATGATAGTTGCACTAAGCTTCTTGAACACCAAACAATGGATTCAGTAGTAGTCTACCATTGGTGCAAACAGTGCAGGGTTTTTGAACAAACCTACATACGAGCAACTCAATGGTTTAAAACTATTAAATCGAATATTGTGTTCCAAACCTGAATTTTCTAAAAAGCACGTGTTGTCATAAAATGCCTCTAATATTAAATTTTTTTTTTAATTATGACTTTTCTTTACATGTCTAAGAGAAAGTGAATATTTATTATTTGCTGGTGTTGCAAAATATTATTTACCATTACAAACCATTTTGACATATTGCTTGCCGGAAATTATATTGGAACTGTGTGTGGCACCCTACAATTATTTATTTAGTTTAATGCATCTTTGATGTAAAGAAGAAATAATGGAGGTCCTAATATTTGACCTTGGAGAACCTCTATGCACATTGCACAGCTTACAAGCTTTTAAAACCAGCACAGATGATATATATTTAACATGGTAGTGGTCTAATAACCTTCAAATTAAAAGATTGTGGTTTGTGATACTAAAAGACTATATTCTAATTTAATAAAATCAAATAGACTAGAATAGAATAGAAATACTTTGTCAAAAACTTATCTATCAATTAAATTATTTAATAGTCATGGAAAAAAAACATGTTTATATTTTATCTGTCGTTAAATGATAAATCACGGTTATTTAATGCCAATCTATTTATTGGTAGAAACAGTGTATCCGTAATTACATATTGTCTTTGTATTATTATGGCGTAATTTGTATATTTGTAATATCATCACACTATCGGTACCTTGTTTTTATCTGTTTATTCAAGTATCTACTTAAAAAAGTTGTTTTTATATATCACTTGCTTTTAATAGGTACCTAATTTATAGAGGTCAAAAATAAAAAGGAGTGTGGCAATAATATTTCTCGAAAAATCTTTGATTAATATGTAACAAATGTTTCACACAAAATATAAAGTTACAGGGAGCTTATACGTGACAAAAAAATGGTGAGCAACACGAAGAGGAAAATATAGAACATAATTATTAAATAATTTAATGTACCAGTACACCAGTCGATTTAATAAATATAAGTAAAGGTGTAATGCAAATGATCAACTGGTAGGTGATACTTACCGTGCGTGTAATTTCCCATTAGGCATGTACATTCACGTAGCGCGAGAGATTTGACAACACCGTCAGCCGTAAATTCGTCCGTCGATGGAGCATTCCAGCTCTGTTATTTCATTTCAGCCAGCTGGCACGCGCGATGTTGTAATTCTTCTCCCCATGCCCAAGATTTGTAAAAGAGACAGGTTGCCTGGTAACTCAGGAGCCAATAAAATTCTTGCGCGGGAGTGACGTGTCCAGAGGACCTTTTAAAATTAACATACACAACAAATGACCTACTTAAAATATGAATATCCAAAATAATATTTTCAATAACTGTGTAAGCAGAAATAAAATATATTAAACAAAGTACGACGGGATCAACGAGGTTAGTGATACACTGGCCGACTGTTGCATCTTTTACCTCTGTGAAGTGAGTTGTAGAAGCGGGTCCTCTGGATGACGCGCAATATGGCGCTCCCTAGTTACCAGGCAACCTGTCCTCTACAGACCTTGCCCCATGCCTAGCCCGCGACTACACACACGGTATAATTTCTCAACATTACGTCAACATTACTTTTCTACCGGCACAGTAGCTCAGTCGGTTAAGGCGTATTGACGAAATGCTGATCGATTGTCTATCGCGTTCTGGGTTAGAGTCCTATCCCCGGTACTGACAATACCGGTAGATATGGATGAATGTCTGCGTTCTTCCAAATGGGTAACCCCCTTCCGGACAGCCTTGGCTTTGGATTTGGGGGTTGTCTACTACATATGGTGATATGTTTATGTTTATGTTTATTATGTCTCATATAAATAGTCTGTAGAGCAAAAAAACGGGGGGTACCAGTGAATAATTTGTAGGCCTATTTTTTATTTTTCGCTCAAATTTCAGGTGGGTAACTCCCCACCTACAGATTTTTCAGGTGGGTAGTACTACTCACCGTACCCATCTCTTCCGCCGGCCCAGAGTTGAGGTTTGTCCGTAAAAACTGTGGGAGTAAATAGTAGTGTCGTCAGCGTAGAGGAGGAGGTTTGTGGTAGGATGAGTAGGAATGTCGGAGGTGTACAGGTTAAAAAGGAAAGGAGAGAGTACGGAACCTTAAGGAACTCCCGCTGAAAGTCTATGAGGTTTGGATAAGGTGTTGTTGATTTTTACCATTATTTGCCTGTCCCAAAGTAGTTCTTAATGAGGACTACCTAGTACCCGGGGAGTCCACAAACATATTGCAGTTAGTAGACTAGTCCGTTATGCCACACGGTATCGAAGGTGCGTTTAATATCTAAGAGTAACATGACAGTACACTGCTTCTTATTGTATGAGCCAGTGACATCCTGCACAACTTTTGCTAGCGATAGTGATGTACTATGACCTTCTCTAAAATCAAACTGGTGTACCGGTAATAGGCGATGTTTAGCTATTTTTTTTTTGCTTAAGAGCCGCAACACGACCCTCTCAGCCGCCTTCCCCATGGTGTTTAGTAAACAGACGGGGCGATAACTGTTCCGATCGTGAGGCGGTTTGTTTGGCTTTGGCTATCCCCAATTTCCATGATGGAGAGAAATACTGCGATTTAAGCATCGCATTTAGGACATAGGAGAACTGGACTAATTTTGTTGGCAAATTTTTGAGGATGATGTTTGGAATGTTGTCAGGACCGGGAGATTTTGTCTCATATAATAGGGTTTTAGAATTTTTTTTATTTCAGTGGGAGCGTTTAATATTTTAGGTAATTTTCTAGGATAATGGGAAGGAATTTGTCGGGCGAGTCTAGTTACATATTCTTGGTCTGGTGTACTATTTGGAGGGGTTGTGTTTGCCGTTTGAAGGTGACCGAAGTAAGCTAGTAAGCTAGCTTTTTCAGCGTCTTTATTATATGATGTATTATCTTTTACTATTTGTCAACTGTGACAACACATATATTTGTTTTGATGCGGTCTGAGGGCTTGGTGAACACACATTAGTTTAAGATTTACGGGGTTAAGTGCGCCCGATACCTTTAAAACTCAAGGTTAGCATATTGGTGCAATTGCTTTTAACCATGTTTTATCACGGGGTTAGACTCAAGAATGTTATACTTTTTGTCTTGAAAGTGATACATTTCGAAGAGCTGGATGAAATAATTTCTTTCTAGTTAAGGGGGTAATATCGTCGGAGTAATTCTGGATCTATCTTTGGAACGGATGAAGCGATTTCAATTTTTTTGGTGGAGATTGCCAGAGGTACAGGATTTTTTCGTTAAAATTGTATGTCATAAGGTAGGTCAAACATTTAAGTTGAGATTCCAAACATGCATTGGCTGAAGGTGAAGAGATTGATAAATGGACCACGAAATCAATCGATACGGTTTCCATTTCCCATTTCGAAAACTAAGAGTGTCGACGTGCTTTATTTTTAACCATCTTCATTCAATAAAATTATATAAAAAATTTTTTTAAGAAAAAGCTTTTATTTGAAAAAACTACTAAAAAGTAAAAATAATTTTTTTTAAAATTCATACACCTGGAAACTAAAAGCTTTGGGGGCGATCATATAGCGCTATTGCATAGTTACTCAATTGATCGCCCCCAAAGCTTTAAGTTTCCAGGTGTATGAATTTAAAAAAAAATATTTTTACTTTTTAGTAGTTTTTTCAAATAAAAGCTTTTTCATAAAAATATTTTTTTCATATAATTTTATTTTTTACTTTTTAGTCTACTTATTTTACATACAGACAAAACCCTTTCATTTGCCACCGTCATCCACCCCTTCCCTCTCCCGTCTTCTCACCCCTCTGATACTACTTCCCACTTCGTCCCACCCCTTTCCCACCTCTTCTCACCCCCTTCTCTTCCCACCTCTTCCCTTTCCTCTATGACGTCACATAGTTTATAGTATTTTACTCGTCAAATCCTTTCATTTCTACGCATATCAAGGGAGTTGTGAAGAAAAAGGCGATCCGCCATCTTGGAACGTCCGCCATATTGAATTTAGAATAACGTCAGATGGTTTATCGTATTTTACTCGTCAAACCCTTTCATTTGATAACCCATATCAAGGGGGTTGTGAAGAAAAAGGCGATCCGCCATCTTGGGACGTCCGCCATATTGGATTTAGACCAATGATGGCTTTAGTATGTTGCATTGTCACCGGCTTTTACACGTGTGCCAAATTTCAAAGCTCTAGCTTAATTAGAACTAGTCGAAATTCAGCTTACAAGATTTGACCTAAACTAACAAACAAACAAAAAACAAACAAACAAACATTGCAAGTTAAATAAAAGCTTTTAAAAAAAGAGGCAGTTCTCAATTCGAGTCTAGAAAAAAAAATCCGTGGATAAAAAGGCCACTTTACACAAAACACATGAACACAAGAGACTACAAAATATGTAAATAAATTCGACCCAGGGAACGGAAATAAAAAGCTGCGGAAATAAAACTCGAGGAAAAAAAATCCGTAAAAAAAAAGCCGCGTAGAAAACTGCTGATAGTAAAGCTACATTCAAAACTTATGAACATGAGACAAGATATGCAAAAATAGAATTATGACTCGATAAAGACTCTTACAAGGAGCTTCTTAAGAGGGTGATTTTTAACTCCCATTCCGCATGCCTAATTCGCTAGTGCGGGGTTGTGGGATTCGATTCCACCCTAGTTTTAGGTTAATAACAACCTCTGCCTCTATCTATACTATTTCATACATTTGAAATACATATAAACGCGTATTTTTATAATTTTGTAAAAAAATCGAAAGAAAATTGCAAAATTTACTACTTTGCCCCTATAAAATCATTTGGTATTTCGGCTTTATTATATTTTATAATCTAATAAATCAAAAATAAGATGTAAATAACACTGGTATAGTTATCAATTTATTTTGCCTAGGTTTGCTTTCTGCAATCCATATCTATCTATCTTCTATATCTATAAACCTGACTCACTGACTGACTGATCTATCAACGTACAGCTCAAACCGCTGAGTCTAGAAACTTCAAATTTTGCATAGAGATTTCTTGAATGACGTAGGCAACCACTAAGAAGGGATTTTTTTAAATTCGACCTCTCAGAAGTGAAATTTTAGGCTTTTTCGGAAACGGTTTCATCTAGATGCGTGAAATTTGGCAGAAATATTTTGTGTTGAAATCTATTAAATAAGCGTAAGACGAAATTTCGATTTTTACTTTTTGAAGGAGTGCAAATGAGGGTGGTAGATGGTTTAAAGCGTACCCACATTTTTGAAATCGCGTAAGTTAGAAACGTGATTATTCGAGCGATATACTCTTCTGAGGAAATAAGAAGACGCGTATTCGACGGTTTTCAAAAAGAGACTTCCGAAAGGGTGAACGGGAAGGGGGAGATTTTTAAGCTTTTCGGAAACGGTTAAACCTAGAAGCACAAAATTTGGCAGAAATACTCTTTATTGGAATCTGTTAGACACGAGTAAGATGAAATTTCGATTTTCACTTTTTGAAAGTGTGAAAACGGGGTGGTAGATGGTCTAAAGGGTACCCGTATCGCGTAAGTGAGAAACGTGATATTCCAGCGAGGAAATGAGGAGACACGTATTCGACGGTTTTCAAAAAGAGACCCACCGAACGGGTGAACAGGGAGAGGAATGTGTTTAAGCATGAAATTGAACACATACTCACCCACGTGCTGTCCATTAAAATAATTATTCCTTCGTTTAACCCGCTCTAACACAACAATAGAATAATGAATTATTATCAAATTGCGCAGCGGGTTTCCCAGAGTACAATGGATGCGCAGTGGATTTTCCAGAGTACAATGGATGCGCAGTGGATTTTCCAGAGTACTAAGGATGCGCAGTGGGTTTCCTCGAGTACAATGGGTGCGCAGTGGATTTTCCAGAGTACTAAGGATGCGCAGTGGGTTTCCTCGAGTACAATGGGTGCCCAGTGGGTTTTTTCGAGTACAATGGATGCGCAACAGGTTTCTCCGAGTTCTATGGATGCGCAGTGAGTTCCCTCGAGTGTACAGTGAATATGTAGTATTTCGTTACAAATCGGTATGTCAATGTTCTTAATTTCACGCACAAAAAGTCTTCCACGTGAACGAAGTCGCGGGCATCAACTAGTAATATATATTTTTTGCCTTTTCCATAAAAATATTTACTAAGTAAATTTTTCGAGTACTTTTGATTTTTATTATTTTGGTCATGATTGTCGTCGAGCGATGTAAAAAATATTTGAAATATCTCCGTAGATTTGAATTGTCACTCTCGGTGTTTTATGTCTCTGCAAACGTGTTTAAGCCTGTCTTTGCCTTTCTGTTCGGCACTGCTGCCTTTAATTATGGTTAGCTGTGCTCTAATTGTCTTTTTAATAAAATATTCCAAAGTTCTTTTTATTTATACCTCGACTTAGATGGTTTTTTGAGAGGTTCTACAACAATTTCACATGATCTATTGAATGAAAAGTATACAATATAGTAAAGGTGGAAGATAGCACAGAAAACCCTTCTTGAAACAATTTTGTTTTAAATAATTAACAATTCGAAATATTAACGAGATGTAGTTAGAAAACCTGCTATGATACTCTGTTTTGTCGCAGAGTTTTGGCTTTTTTTTCCTGGATTCGTTGAAGTGAAAGAAACTCTGTTTTCTGTAAAGCAGCCTTTTCCCCAGCGGCTTTTTTTCTTGTTTTTTATTTCCATCGACTTTTTTTCCTAATTCAATCCGTATGTTTTTTTTTTAATCATTACTTATAGATTGGCTTTATCGATTTCCACAAAATCTTCTCAAACTGTAAGGAATGGTTTGGCGGTGGTCTCATATTAATTTCATCAAGTTACGTCTTGTATAAGGTGAAGAGAAATTGAAAATCAGATCTTTCTGTCGAGGATTTGGCGAAGTCCATTAAAATTGGTAGTTGCGTATTTTAGAACTAGCTGATAACGAATCTAATGCCAAAAGTTAAGAATTCATGATGGCGAATCCAATATGGCTGCGATAATTGAAATATTTTTGTAACGTGAAATTTGATAGATAGGAATTTCAGGATTCTCTGATAACGCCCTAATATTAAAACTTAAAAAGCCATACTTTACTGCGTGGAAGCTAAGTAAAGATGCCACTGAAAAGGGTGACAAAAAAATATCTTTCAAAAAAGGCAGCTACAACATATATGAATTATGAAATTATGAAATAAAATTTCACCGTCGCGTCGCGCCGCTCAGTTAACTGAACCTTATTACCTAATATCGATATTTAGACCAGGGTCGATAATTTTTGAGACCAAAAAAAATTATAGTAGGATGAAACCCATTGGAAAAGGTAGAGAATATAACAAAAATGAAAGGAAAAATAATTTACGGGCGATCTGAGGTCGGGAAGGGGAAGGGGGTGAGTTTTTAAGGGTAAAAAACGGTTTATCTCGATTTCCGGCAAAACTGCAAGTCCTATGAAAAAAAGTTAAATGGCAAAGTTGTAGGTAATAAAAAGATCTACAACTTTTGTTTTTACACTTTTTTCACATAACCTCAAAATTTATGTGAAAAATTCAAATAACCAAGTTTTTGGTTTTTTATTTTTATCTTTTGCAAAAAAATTTATTTTTTCACGAAATTTGGTGAAAACTTACCTTTTTATGTCCCAAACACACAGTATTTTTTTTGATTTAGAATATTCATTTTTTCACCTTATTTTGACTTAATATCGAAAAAGCCCCCTAATTTTCAATCGAAAATTCTCACGTCAAAATATCTGCTTTTTTAAAAAAGTCGGTGGGCTTTTTGTTCGTTGAAATCCCTACTTTCTGATGGTAGAAAAAAAAAATACATTACTATGGTAAATGTTCTCAGAAAATGCAAATAAACGAAAAAAATCGAAACCGAAATTTTTTTCTTGAATCATTATGTACAATTTTGAGCTATTTATTAAAATTTACACTTTAATTACTCGAAAAACGTAAGATTTCATGTTACATTGATAAACAAAAAAATTGCAAATCCATAACAGGTAGTAAGGCCCAGACCTTCCTAGCCCCTTCCCCACTTCTCTATGAAATACCTTTTGATGGGCTAAAATTTTTCGAAGGTCACTCAGGTATATAAGTTATCTTAAAATAGCAATAAATAGGCATCTACGCATATAATTTAAAGAAGATTCTACAACTTTCTCAAAATATTGTAGATGTCTTATTAAATATTAACTTTATTAACTTATTTGGTTGTTAATTATAGTAGTATATTTCGATTAGCAATTTTTTTGTTTATCAATGTAACATGAAATCTTACGTTTTTCGAGTAATTGAAGTGTAAATTTTAATAAATAGCTCAAAATTGTACATAATGATTCAAAAAAAATTTTCGGTTTCGATTTTTTTCGTTTATTTGCATTTTCTGAGAACATTTACCTTAGTAATGTATATATTTTTTTCTACCATCAGAAAGTAGGGATTTCAACGAACAAAAAGCCCACCGACTTTTTTAAAAAAGCAGATATTTTGACGTGAGAATTTTCGATTGAAAATTAGGGGGCTTTTTCGATATTAAGTCAAAATAAGGTGAAAAAATGAATATTCTAAATCAAAAAAATAACTGTGTGTTTGGGACATAAAAAGGTAAGTTTTCACCAAATTTCGTGAAAAAATAAATTTTTTTGCAAAAGATAAAAATAAAAAACCAAAAACTTGGTTATTTGAATTTTTCACATAAATTTTGAGGTTATGTGAAAAAAGTGTAAAAACAAAAGTTGTAGATCTTTTTATTACCTACAACTTTGTCATTTAACTTTTTTTCATAGGACTTGTAGTTTTGCCGGAAATCGAGATAAACCGTTTTTTACCCTTAAAAACTCACCCCCTTCCCCTTCCCGACCTCAGATCGCCCGTAAATTATTTTTCCTTTCATTTTTGTTATATTCTCTACCTTTTCCAATGGGTTTCATCCTACTATAATTTTTTTTCACTTTTTACCATTTTCAAAATTATCGACCCTGGTCTAATTGAGGTCAGTGTAAAAATGAACTAATAGCGAATTCAATCGTATTTTTAACCGATTTCAATATCGATATTAGGTAATAAGGTGATTAACTGTGCGAAGGTGAAATTTCGTTTCATAATTTTTAGCTCCCTTTTTTGGAGGTTCAATGTTTTTTCAAACATTTGCTAATTGTATCACTTTAGATCCATCCTTTATTCTAGGTGGCTAATCTTGCAATCAAAACATTCTCTGTCTATTTATTGTATGACAAAGTAACAATTTCTTTATTACCTTATTTTTTTCTCATAAACTCTATAATAATACAATAAAGATAATAAGACCACTGTTGATTTAAAAAGTAAAATAAATTTAAATATAGAACTTAAATAAATCTAATTAACTATACTTAGATTTTATTAAATATGTATAATAAACTAGTGGAAGCATTATACTCTTCACCGATTTACTGAGCTTTTTATATAATTGTTACACATTCTATAGGATACTCTTCGCAGTTTTCTTGTAAATAATGTTAGTTTTTGGACATTTTAAATTTTGTAATACCAACTTTGTTGTAAATATATGAAAAAAAAAAGAAAAAAACACCCTGTCCGGGATTCGAACGCAAAATCTCTGGATTAGCAACAACAATAAAAATAATTTATTAGTAATTAAGTGTACATGTAATGTGCCTCGCCGGAACCTGGCCCGGAGCCAGGAAGGCAACCATTAGAGCTCCTGCCTGACTTAGGAAGACTTAAAACTAAATTAAAAGTAATAATACGTGTCCACATGGACCTAAAGCTAATTAATATTACACTAAATAACTAAACTCACTGTGCAAAATACGCACTTAATGAATTTTGGTTGTTGATACGGGAAACACAATTAAACGAAAAACCCCGTTCGAACAAATGACGACCTTGTGGTCTGATCGCCGACAAGGAAGGTAGAGTAGTTAAAAAATCTGTGGTTTAAAAAATTGGGATTTCTAAGAAGTTTTCGGCCTAGAGGGGATTTGGAAAAAACAAAAAAGGGGACAAAAATAACAAATCGCATAAACAAAGGGGGAAGGAGGAAAGATATAAAGTTAAGGAAGATAAAGAGTAAAGATAGAGCTAAGTTATCGTAGAAGGAAGTGTGGCTAAGGGAGTTGCCGGAAGATAGGCAACGCCTGGTATGATAGGGGGTGTCTTATATCGAAAAGTATGGCATTATACTGTCTGATTCGGGTAATATTGCGGGTTATCGGACTATTGCCCAGTTTGAACTTATAGAATTTTTGTGATGTTTCCTAGACGTAGTCCGCTAGTGTGGTTATGTCGTGACAACGTGCATAGAGATCTCTGATGGAGGTGTACGTACCAGAGTCTGAAATGACGCGCATAAATTTGTGCTCTAATACTCTCAACTTCCGCATTGTCGTGGCCGGGATGCTGCACCACACCGGCGCCGCGTATGTGATAGCCGGCCTGATTACCATCGTGTACAACTTTCTATTAGTCCTGTAGAGTCCGCTACCTCGGGCCAGGAGCGGATACAGACTCCTGGACATGGAGTAGACCTTGCGTGTCGTCTCGTTAATGTGTGTATTCGTCAGTCTTTTGTCTAGGTCCACCCCCAAATACTTCACGCATCGCTTAATTGGAATTTCTCTACCCCCGATCGAAAGTGGTGTTAGAATCCGGTTTTCGGTGAAGTGGCGCGTGACTTCTTTGACTTCTCGGAGTTGATCCGAATCTTTCACTTGTCGTAATACGCCGTGGCACGGGCCATGTGTGCTTTCAGTAGCATATTAGCAGCCTGCACGTTATACGAATGCACATACATGGCTGTGTCGTCAGCGTACTTGGCAAGGTTCGAATTCGGGAACTCCGGGAAGTCGGAGACGTATAAGTTGTACAACTTTGGAGACAGGCTGGGGGACGCCCGCGCAAGTGTCCCGCCTAGTTGATAGTTTATTATTCACCCTGACCTTCAGCGATCTATCTGACAGGAAAGAGTGAATAAGTTTCGTAATGTGCGTTGGGAAGTCCAATGAGTTTAGTTTGTAGAGTAAGCCCGGGATCATACGGTATCGAAGATTTCGCAAGATTTCTATTTAAGTACAAATGACACAAATTAAGAAAATGTATATTTTTTTAATTTAAATGATTAATAACTTTTTTATTTACTGATTAATTTTTTTCAAAAACAATAGGGTTTTTCCTCTAGCTAACGCTAACTTACTTTCCAAATTTCAATACAATCATACTTTTCTTTTTATAGTTATCGTGCTTACAAGAAACGTGACGGACGGACGGACAAACGGAGGACGGACATTTTGAAAGTTGTTCAGAATTCGTTCACTAACATAATGATAAGAAAAATTTTTCTCTACGAGCGATATTTACTGATGTAGAAATGTGCCGATCAAATACAATATACTCTTCGTTTCTGCGAAGAGTATAATAAATATTCAAGCTCTTAGGTGAACATCCTTAATTTCACATATTAAAAAACGTTTCCTATTCGTTTCGAAGTTTCACCACATGGAAACAAAAAAATTGCTGAATTAATGTAGGTCAACATATTACTTTAAGTTTTCTTAAACATTACACATTATCTGTACGTGCTACTTAAATGTTGTTATCAATTTGCGGCAGGAATGTGTAAATATATAGATCTTAAATAAGATAAGTCGTACTTTTGACAATACCTCCACAAAAATACCTTCAGGTGGGTCTATGATCTATTCCGAATTATTAAAGATAAGGCAATCAAACATTTTTTCATGTTTTCACTAATTACAGTAAGTAAATATGTTTATCTAACATGATTCGTACTTCCTACATGACTCCTTATAGTTTTTTAATAAAATTGTCTGTATGTAAAATATATGTTTTTCTGTTCGACTACTTCTTGACCAATTTTACTTGGCATCTGTTATGTGTATAAGATTAATACAGATACACGATGCTGAAACAAGGCTAATACGTGTGAAGTATGATGATAGAGTGACAGTCTCCTTATCCAATGCGCATCCTAAAGACTGAATACACCCTTCTCAATTTTTGTTTCCTTTTTTTCTTCTTCACCACCAGCACAACCGATGTTAAAACACGGGGTTTACTTCTTCGACCTCGAGAAAGCCTCCGACCAAGTGTGACATCCTGTTGTTCAGAATTGCCCAAAGGCCTTAAGCCCAATATTTCATCGAAATAAACAAATTGAAAAATTTTTAAAATTGATAAAATTAAAAAATTTAAAAAAGACTTACTAATTACTTGACAACTACCTGACAGCTTGGGTTTCATTTCAAGCAAAATTGTCATGAACTTTTTAAACAAAAAAACCCACTTAAATCATATTTTTGGACTTGGACTTTATTTTTAAAAAAATGTCAATATTTTTTAATTTTGATTAAATTTGGGATTGACTTTTGGATAATTTTGAACAACTTCCGTTAATAAAATTTTCCGATAAAAAATGCTCAGCATCGGAAAATCGGAAAAGGAGGTGGTTTTTCCGGTTTAGGGGTAGTTCTTAAAGAGTAGGTTGGAAAATATTGCCACCATCGTGTTCCCCGTCCTCGAAAACGGGGAGGAAAATATTTTGCGGTACAGTCGCAGAACTTTTGGGCTTTTTGGCTTTTTCTGGTTTACAGGGACTGTCCTGGACTGCTACATAAACTCCATATTGCAAGAATATCCATATGTATCGTGAAAACAATACAGTCTTACGCAATACTAAAATTCCGAGTAGCTGTCAATGAGGCATGCTCCTCTGACACACCTATCTCCTCTGGAGCTTAGCACTAGAACTTATACTATTCAACATTACACAAACGACATACCGACACTTACAGATCATAGAATTACAATTTGTCTCTACGCCGACGATGCTTCCTACGTCCAATAACTTACAACTTAGCAAAAACTATTACATACACAGACAGACATAACAACAGAATTTTACTATATGGCGCGTATATAAACCAAAAAATATTTTGCTAGTATTCTGTTGTCATTTACAGGGTGATCTACCATGACATGCGGAAAATTTATCAGTAGGTTGTCCCTACCGAAAGGAGTTTAAAAAATGAAAAATTTTAAAAAATTACCTTATTATTTGTAGAAATGCGGCGCCAATGACTTTAACCAATCTGACGTAACACGGTACAACCATATCACTTTATCAGACTTGGGATTGGCACAATGGACAGCAAAGCTGGAGAGGGTAGAGTGACTTTTTGGATTTAATCAAATCACACTACAAAAATCGCGAAATAAATCGAAAAGACTATGCTAGTGAAGTCTACAACAAGTAGATATAATAGATATTTACTTAAATCTGTCAATAACACAAAAACACCAACTTCGGCGGTGCTTTGTACCTGCCGGTGTTCTGATTGTTCGACCGAAAGCAAAAAAGGCGGCACTTTAACCGTACCCACCGGCTTCACTTTTTATGCCAATTAAGGAAATGTAAACATCTCCAATATGTTCTTTCACAAGTAAGTTCGTTGCCCTATTACTGACCTAGACAATAACAGTAGTGTATCTCCGTAAGTTTCAACCATTTCTAATATACTAAATTACCTCGGAGCACTGTAAAATTTTGCAGGGGCTTTCCTACATTGAAGACTAATACACCATTTTATTTTCCGCATATCATGGTAAATCACGTTGTCCAAATTGAAAACCTACATCTTTTCTTTTTAAGTATAAATTTAAAGGTCGACTTTTGTCTAATTTTCCAGAGAAAACGGTTCATCATTTATGGCGATGTTTTGTATCATTCGTTTTCTTTTTAACCGACCGACGTCAAAAAATAAAAAAAAGTAGGAGGTTCTTAATTCGACTGGTATGCATTTTTTTTGTATCTGTTCAATGATTACTCTGATGTAGCTTAAGCGATTTCTGTCAAACCTGTTGCAAACTGTAGCCTATGGTCCGGCGGTGGTCCCCTACTAAATTTATAAAGCTACATCTAGTGTAAGGTGAACAAAAATTGGAAACTATTTTTTTAACTGGCTGCATGTTAAGAGAATATTCGAAGATTTGGCGGAGTCGCCGGTAATTTCAATTAATTCACAAACAACACGATATTATTTTCGAGGTAACTTTCACATAGTGCCCAACATAAAGAGAATTTCACAATAGAGAAATAGAAATAGAGAATTTCACTATGTAGACGGTAAATAAACAATAGAAGCTACTAAAAAATTTGAAAAATAAAAACAAAAACAAAAAGTCAAAAATCTTCAAGAAATATCTCTAAAAAGTAATAAATAAAATTTCATTCAGTAAAGAACACATACTAACCTTAATACTTAGTATACTATTGAATTCTTATTATAAGTTAACTATTCTTGTCAAAGATTTCAAAGGCAGTGCAGTGTATTTAAAAAATTAAATAATAATTGTTTAAGTATATTTTTTTTCGTTGCACCATAGAGTATAGGGCCAGAACTTTCCTAATCTGCCCCTTGTAACGTAACAATAAGATAATCGGGCAACTGTCCGGGGGTGGCTTTTGCGCCCCTAGATTTTTAAATGGTGAATCAAAATTAATAAAATTACATTATTATTATCAGTCTGGCACTTTGGGATATCAAAGTTGAAAATATTTCAAATGAATAAAAAAATCGCCAGACCGACGGGTGGGTGGAAAGTAGGTGCAGGAGTGGGCTGAAGTGGCGCACAAAACTGCACTATTTACAGTAAAATAACCAGGTTGAGTTTAATTGATCATTCTAAAATACATCCCCACAAAGTAATCATCCCGATGCCAGTCTGAAATTCCGGTGGAAACACCCTGCCAGACGCACAAAACCTCCCCCGTGAGTGGGCGTACCATCTTATGCATGCAGGACATGCTAGGGTACGGTGAATCATTTAACTATTCATGATAAGATTTTCATTTATTGATTGTTGTTGACAAAAATATAGTTGGTTCTACTATATAAATAGTACTATTATTTATTCAGTGGTACTATATTTATAGTCATGTTAGCTATAAAATATAATTATCCCCTCAAGGAAATATCCCATATAGTAGAGTCCTCTTTAAATTTAGTGGAAACATTATACTCTTCGCCGATTTACTGAGCTTTTTATATAATTATTACACGTTCTATAGGATACTCTTCGCAGTTTTCTTGTAAATAATGTTAGTTCTAAATTTTGTGATACCAACTTTGTTCCGAAAAAAAAAAAAAAAATATATATATGAAAAAAAAAATTAAAAAAAACCACCCTGTCGGGGATTCGAACAAGACCTTTGGAATGTCAGACAAAGCTTTAGCCATTTTAGAATAATCAATCAAACCCAACCTGATTAATTTACTGTAAATAGTGCAGTTTTGTGCGCCACTTCAACTAGCTCTTGCACCCACTCTCCACCCACCCACCGGTCTGGCGATTTTTTTATTCACTTGAAATATTTCCAACTTTGATATCCCAAAGTGCCAGACTGATTATAATAATGTAATTTTATTAATTTTGATTCACCCTTTAAGAATCTAGGGGCGCAAAAGCCACCCCCGGACAGTTCCCACTCAATTATCTTATTGTTACGCTACAAGGGACAGATTATGAAAGTTCTAGCCTGATTTGAAATGACGTAACGAAACCGTTGCTAGAGCTCTTGGACTATTAGATATACCTATTTTAACGTGAGGCTGGCAAATCATCACTTATTAATTTTATTATCAAAAAATAGAATTACTATTTTCGATTAAGATTAACGTAATAACATGTAAATAAACGTTATCTTCATATCTGAGATTGTCTCTACTTCACGAACGCCGAAGTTTATAATAACTATGCTACAAAACTGTTAAAGGTAACGTGTCATATAAGCAACTCACCCAGAACGTCACGGTGTTATTATACTGTGATTTCAAAGCTGATTTTATTAATTGCTGATTTGTGTCGATAAAAGGGATTGATTTTTATTGTGAGCGATTCCTCAATAATTAGTGCACTAAATTATGTAAGTATTTTACATTTTTAATATGTATTGTTCATTGCTAGTTGCTGTTGTATGTATGTAGGTTAAGTAATTATTGTTTGTGTATGCGCAACAACTTAATTAGTTAACATTCACTGTAGGTATATAAAACAGTGGTAAAATAACATCAATTAATAATTATGGTGTGATTCACTCTGTTGTGCCGGTTATACATCTAGCAAAGGCCTGAACATATTTAATTAGAGAAAAACATGTTTCTTGCATATAGTGATCCTAAACCCAATCAATTGTTACACTTCTATTCAACCAATTTACGGTGCCTCTTGTGGTTTAAACGCAGGAAATACACAGCATATTCGCTCATCCATGCTATTTTTATTTATATAGTTGTTGTTCAGTCGCCTAGTGCACACTGTGGCATTTACACCAGTGCTATAAACAATGGACAGCATTTTATGATAAATCTAAATGTTAATCACGTGGCCTATCGCCGCTATCGTTTAAAAGTTGGTAAACAAAAAGTGTGAATAAATAATAATAATATACTTTTAGTTTTTGTCTATTTAGCGCATTTTGCATCATTTTTACATCAGCACTACAAACAATATCAATCGGCACAGATTTTATAATTTTATTGGGAATTCACATTTAGAAGTAAAGAACCAAAAAGCATTGTTGGGGTTACCTTTTGTGATTTGCAGAAGGCTTTGACTGTGTATCACATCATGTGCTGCTGGAAAAGTAGAAGTCTCTCAATGTTGAATTAGTTGTGAGCTAACTA
The DNA here is from genome assembly GCA_936432065.2 of Rutpela maculata. Lineage (NCBI taxonomy): Eukaryota > Metazoa > Arthropoda > Insecta > Coleoptera > Cerambycidae > Rutpela > Rutpela maculata. Next base: position 218,101,062 of record OW386286.2, read on the forward strand.
GAAATTCAATATTTCAGATCGTAAGCAGTATACGAATGTAAGTAATATAAATTCCGATTTCTTTGATGCGAAAAGTGGGATGCCACGGGGAACGGTATTAGAACCCACTTTACTCCTCATTTATACAAATGATCTTAAGCAAGCCCTAATGGAGGCTGATCTCATATTATTTGCAGACGACACTACGTTACTAAGATTAGAGGAGAATCGCTCCTCTACTTCTGGGAGTTTTTTATTTGGAGGTATAACTAAAAGGGACCTTCACTATCTTGTAGGGTTTATTTCTCGCTATTTAAAATGGACTTTTTAGCAGGGCCGAATTTTGCAAAATTTAATTTTTCATGTCAGTTATTCGAAAAATGTATTTTTCAAAACATACATCGCGATATTAAATCAACGATTTGAGTTACGATTATCAATTGTTGGTTACTTACTTAGAAAACTAGGACGCTTTTAATGGTAGTCACCAAATAATCAAATATTCAGCCTTAAAATCACCTTTAGTAAGTCCGTGCATTGAAAACTTCACCATGCGGAAAACTATATTAATTATTAAACATTTATATATATGGAGTCAAACGTAACAGAACTATAATTTAAAAAAAAAAAGATTCAGATCGCTGGGTCTCATAGTTTTCGAGAAATCGAATTCTTGTGTGCCTCATTTTTACAGCACTTCGACTTCGAAGTCGCTACCGATCTGCCTATCGCGCGGCAGAATATGGAATAGTATTTTTCTACTAACGTTATATAATAGTAACTTTTCGATTGTCATTCTAGTTTAGAAATTACATACTTTTACGCTAATTTTACGCACTAGTGCCTAAAAGTGACACACTTCATCAGTGGTGCGTAGAAGTAAAAACTAGTGGAAGCATTATACTCTTCGCCGATTTACTGAGCTTTTTATATAATTGTTACACATTCTATAGGATACTCTTCGCATTGTTCTTGTAAATAATGTTAGTTTTAGACATTCTAAATTTTGTGATACCAACTTTGTTGTGAAAAACAAATATACGAAAAAAAAATCACGATGTGAGGGATCGAACCCGGGACCCTTACGAAACTCTTGCCGCTACACCACCATTTCTTATTACTGAAATTGTTAATGAGTGTAATATATACCATTAGAAAATTTATTGTGATTATTAGGAAACACAGTAAAATGTATTAAAAAAAAAATAGTGATAGGAAATACCATTTCGCAAGGTTTCTATTTATTACAAACCATAAAAAATGTAAAAAATATTTTTTTTAATTTTAAATTACTAATAACTTTTTTATTTACCAATCTATTTTATTAAAAAACAATAGGGTTCTTCCCCTAGCTAACACTAAGTTACTCTGCAAATTTCAATACAATCGGATTTTTCTTTCTTGAGTTATCGTGCTTACAAGAAACGTGACGGACGGACAGACGGACATTTTGAAAGTTGTTCAGAATTCGTTCACTAACATAACGATATAAAAAATTTTTCTCTACGAGCGATATTTACTGATTCAGAAATGTGCCGATCAAATACAATATACTCTTCGTTTTTGCGAAGAGTATAATAACGATAATTATGAAACTAATTCCCTAGCACCTATTATTGTTAAATTTGTCACCAGAATACTTTTAAAAGAATAAATAATTTGAAGTAATCTTGATAAATGGAATAAAAATTATTAGTAAATATAAGAAAAAAATCTATTTTTCTACGATCGTTCAAAAAGCTAATACTTTTTTCTACTCATCATGAAAATAACATTTTTTCCACTGTCTACTCTATATGAAAGTGACATTTTTTTACTCTAGAGAAGAAAATATTTTCGTTTCCAGAAGTGAAAATGAAAATGTCAAATTTGACATAATTTGACATAATAAATTTGATATTTTCATTTTCACTTCTGGAGATGAATAGCTATTTGTATGACAAGGGAGAAAAGTGCATAATTTCCTCCCGCGGATAGTTTGAAGCCCGACGCAAAGCGGAGGGCATCAATATCCTGTGCCCCTTTCAAACGTAAAAGTAGTGTAAAAAGTAAAACTTTTGGCACTGTAAATAGTGTTAATACTATATTTTCCAACAGAGATGAAAATGCTGGTTTTTTCGTGAGATGAAAGTTTGGCCAGGAGCGAAGCAAGTTGGGCAATCTCACGAATGAAAAAAACGTATTTCATCTCGAGTAAGAAATGCTATTTTTTCTACTCATACATATAAAAATAACAATTTTTCTATTGTCTACTCGAAAGTGACATTTTTTTACTCCAGATAATAGCTATTTGTATGACAAGGGAGAAAAGTGCATAATTTCCTCCCGCGGATAGTTTGATCATCAATATCCAAGGGAGGAAATGACACTTTGTTCCTGTGTAATACATATGATTTTTTCTACGACCATTTACAGTATTTTTTACATTGGTTTTACATATATTTTATTATATTTTCTTATGCATGACAATCAAAAAACCAAATATGTCAAAATGTCATAATAGGTATTTAGATAAGTAAATATTTTTAAAAATCAAAGTACATGGAACGTTGCTAAGGTTGCTTCTTGTTTTCAAAATAAACAAACTTCCAAAAAGTTTATAATAATGTATTCCGAATGTGAAGATGAAGTTCCTCAAGATATTCTGGAAGAAGCAAATGTGGTTTCGTTAAATCTATTACCGTTAAAGTCTCCTGAAAAATATGGAAAAGAGTACCAGCTATTTAAATGTTGGATGGAGACTAGGCAAATAAGAAAAATATGTGAAGAAGTGGTCCTATTTTACTTTTCCAAAAAATGCGCCGGTTTGAAGCCTTCAACATTATGGAGCAAATACAGCATGTTGCGATCTACACTCCAAATTAAAGACAATATCGACATTAAGTTTCCTAAATTAGTAGCTTTTTTAAAAAGGAAATCTGCTGGATATGAAGCCAAGAAAGCCAATACTTTTTCAAGGGAGAATATATAATACTATTTTGCTCCCTCATTTCAGGGAGCAAAGTAGTACTTTTCCTCCCTCGGGAGGAAAATACTTTGGCTCCCTCTGGAAGCAAACAAGTAAAAACTTCAAATAGCTGTAATAGTAGTGTATAGACTTCTTTTATTGATACACAAACTTTCTGAAAATGTATAATTATGCTTTTCTTTGAAACAGATTTTTTATTACTTTATAAAAATTGAAAACAGTTTAAATCAAGGTTTAAATTAACATCAGTAACTAAATATTGTTAAAATTTATGGTACAATTAGTTAAATTACTAATGGAGATTCCCCTAAAGAAATATTGGCTCTGCTGGTGGAGATCAGTTCCTGTTTGTTGTTTTCCAAAGTCTTGGTCGCAAAAAAGTATCCTGGGCTAGTCACCAGACCCACATATTCCCATGTTTTTCATTCGCTGAACACGAATCTGACATCAGAATAGGACCTTCCTGGACGAGTTTATGAGCTATGATGGAGAAAAGCTCAAAATTCATTGATTCGTCGTATTAACCTTACATATTTCAATACATATTTTTTGAGGTGATAATGAGACAATAAGACCCATAACCTGACAATAACCCAACGGCCCAATAACCCAATGACCCAATCAATGAGCAATTAATATTAACAAAGTTCGTACATTTAAAAGAAAAATTCCTCGTTCAGTGATGCTTTCGTACTTTTTTATCTTCAAAAGATATACGTAATTATCCATAAATCAACAATAACCTATCTGCCCGATAAATCGGCCATTCATATCTCCAAAGTTCGTAAACTTAAAGCAAGAATTTTTTACATTCGGCAATGCTTTCGTACTCTTTTATCTTAACCTGACCTGCGTAATGGGCCTCTTTTCCTCTTTTTGTTCTTTGACAACGATTCCCTCTTCATTGTCCAGCAAAAGTCAGCCACCATATTGATGTCCCATCGACCTTGATACCGTCTTTCCATTTCATTATCTTGATGAAATCGTTCGCCTTGTTCTGCACTGTAATCTTCTAAATTTTTGATTGAAGTAGTCAATGCGTGAATGAAGGAAATGCAATTTAAAATTTATTTGACAGCCTATTTTGTGGTAATTCTGTATCATGTTGGCTACTATATTTTTGTACCTTCCACTTTTTTTGTTATCTAAAAATTGTTCTACAACTTCTTTGAAACTAACCCATGCAGCTTTTTTGATGTCAGTCATTTGAGTAGTGAAATTTTCATCCTTCAACAAAAGTACGAATTTGTGGTCAATCAAATATCCCTTCTTTTAATTTAGCTCCTGATATACGACTGAACTTACGTGTTAAATACTCATAACATTTTCCTTCTTTGTCAAGAACTTTGACAAATTATTTTATTAAACCTAGTTATATGTGAAGAGGAGACACAAAATTTTGGAACCACAAATTTTACATTCTTGTTCTTTGTATTTGATCTTTTTCAATACCAATTCTATATTTGAATACTCTTCCTTTAGGACTGTCGAATGGGCAACAGGTATCGCAGTAAACTTATTAATATTGTGTAGTATTGCATAGTAGTATAAACTTCGCGTGGAAGAGTCCAAAAAGTTTGTTTGGTTTTAGTTCATCCACCTATATACACATTTTTGGAAGAGTAAAAATTGATGCTCGTTCCAGATTTGGTCTATTTTTCGACTATAAAAAAATGGTGACGTGTAAGCACAATTTCAATGCCAGATTCGGATTTTGCGGCTCAAATAACATGAAGTTTTTTTCTTTTTTGGTTTTACTTAAACTTAATAAAATGAATAGCTAATTTATTGGGTCATTAGGTTGTTAGGTTATTGTTGGTCATTACGTATATTTTTTTAAGATAAAAGAGTACGAAAGCATCAATGAACCAGGATTTTTTCTTTTAAATTTACGAACTTTGGTAATATGAATTGCTGGATCATTGGGTTATTGGGCTTTTGGGTGAATGTTGAATTATGGGTCTTATTGTTATCTGCTATATAATAATTACCACATAACAGGGGCGTATTCAAGGGGGGGGGGGTTAAAAGAACTAAGTAAAATATAAAACCGCTGCCCAAGGAATCACTACTTCCACATCCAAGTCTTTTACAACAAAATACTATATTTGCACTCCACTATGTGGAAATAATTGTTTATGGAACTTTAATGGTATAATATTTGAAATCATGTACCCCAAAACCCCATAAAATTATATGCCACATCTGTAATAAAGGTGGGGGTGAATGAAGTGAAAAAAATTCTTGATGACTTTGACTCTTGTACACACACTAAATCACACTATTTTTTCACCACCTTTAATAATAGGGTGGGGGCGGTAATAGGGATGGCTAATGCCATTTTTTTTGAGGCCTTAGCTCCTCTTATATTTACTAAATACCAATTTCATGGACTCTTACTTGCTTGATTTACCTATTTACCCCCATTTACCTCAATTTACCCTTCAACTCTGCAACGGAATAAGATGAAAATATAATCTAGTTCCAGATCTCGTTAAAAAACATACGTGTGCCATATTTTAAGTGAATATCTTAAACGGTTCCAGAGTAATCGTGAGCACCAAAACGATACAAGACTAACATACACACCGACGCAACAGACAAGCTATAATACAAGAAAAGTGCAATGTAATTGAATCAAAAAATAAAATAATAGAACTGCTAGAATATGATATTAAAGAACTGAAAGAAAAACTGGTTATAAAGGAAATTAGGAAACCATTATTCAGTGAAGTAACGAAAAGAAGGAAGGAAGAAGTCGTAGTGATCAAACCAAAAAATGAAGCACAAAAAAGTACCATAACTAACCAAACAGTGCAAGAAAAAATTGATCCCATCTCTTTGGGAGTTAGTGTCTCGAAATTAAAATATGTTAGAAATGGAGGTGTAGCAGTTAGTTATAATAGTGAGAAGAATATAGAAAATGTTTGTAAAGAAATAGAAGAAAAAGTGGGTGAAGAGTATCAAGTGCAAAAAATTGAAAAGAAAAACCCCAAGATAAGGGTAACAAATGTTTAGCTAATGCCAAAATTTTTTTTTTAGACCTTAGCTTCTCTTTTGTATACTAAATACCCATTTTATGGAGTCTACTTGCTTGATTTACCCATTTACCCGAAATTTACCCCAATTTACCCCCCAACCCTTCGACGGAACAAGACGAAAATATAATCTAGTTCTAGATCTCTTTAAAGTACATATGTGTACCAAATTTCAAGTCAATATCTTAAACGGTTCCAGAGTAAACGTGCGCACAAAAAAAAGTTACAGACAGACCGACAGACAGACAGACCGACAGACAGACCGAAATTTTTTTTTCGCTCAAACTTAAAATCTCGACGTTTCATGACATTTTAATCCTATTTGAACAATAAAAATTTTTAAAAATTTTTTTGTCGTTACTATACTTCCACTGGGGATGTGGAAGTAAAATGTACTGTAGTGTGCTTCAAAGTTCAAGAGACTAGAAACAATTGGCACGGCCAAGAAACGCCCTTGCCACCTAAAATGTATGTATTGGAGCTGTCCTCAATTTACGCCAACGCTACTGCTAATGATCTTGAAATATGTGAGGTTAATACGGCGAATTAATGATTTTCGAGTTTTTTTCCATCATAACTCATAAATTCGTCCAGGAAGGTACTCTTCTGATGCCAGATTCGCGTTCTGCGTGTGAAAATACATGGGAAAACGTGGGTCTGGTCACTAGTCCACCATCCTTTTACTTCCACGTCCAGTGGAAGTATAGTAACGACAAAAAAATTAAAAAAAATTTTTATTGTCCAAATAGGTTTAAAATGTCATGAAACGTCGAGTTTGAGCGAAAACAAATTTTCTGTCTGTCTGTCTGTAACTTTTTTTTGTGCGCACGTTTACTCTGGAACCGTTTAAGATATTGACTTGAAATTTGGTACACATATGTACTTTAACGAGATCTAGAACTAGATTATATTTTCATCTTGTTCTGTCGAAGGGTAAATTGGGGTAAATTTGGGGTAATTGGGTAAATTAAGCAGGTAAGAGTCCATGAAATTGGTATTTAGTATATACAAGAGAAGCTAAGGTCTCAAAAAAATTTTTGGCATTAGCCACCCCCATTACCACCCCCACCTCCTTATTAAAGGGGATGAAAAAAATTGTGATTTAGTGTATGTACAGGAACCAGAAACCTCAAAATATTTTTTTACTTCATCCACCCCCCACTACCACCCCCTATCACCACCCCCACCCCACTACCGATGTGGGGTATCGTTTTATGGGTTTTTGAGGTAGAGGATTTCAAATATTATATTATTAAAGTTCCATAAACAATTATTTTTACATACAAAGTTTTTTCGTTGTGAGTGACTTGAATAGAGAATCTGGATGTGGAAGTAGTGATTCCTTGGGCGGCGGTTTTTGTTTTTGTGGGCCTGTGTTTTCAGTCGTCAGTTTGAAATCTGAATATTTAGTTATAAAACTATTGAAAATGAGAAAAACTGTTTCGATCATAGAAAAAATGTTATGTGCAACATGTGCAAAAAGTATATGTGTTGCATTTGGCATAATTGCAGCTCTCGATTTCGTCTCGAGCTGCAAACTTCATGATTTCGTGCAACAAATATGCACTGTTTGCACTTGTTACATAAAGAGCTATTTAAAAAGATTGTAGAAATAATCTTCTATGGAACAAGTTGCGAAAACTATGTTGTACGTGTTGTGAAAAATTGTTGAAAACTATGTTGAACGTATTGTGAAAAACTCACAATTCAAAATAACATTTACATCACGTAGTTTGGAGTGCATAAATAGGATTTTGATATTTACAAATTTCTAACCAACATTTGCAACATTTTACCAATTTTATATTTTTAATACACTATGAACCAAATGGCAAAGGAAGCTTACAGATGTTTGATTTCTATCGATTGTGTTCGGAGTTATTTTTAAATATTTTATGTCTTTGTTATTCTGGTGAAATTCTCACGTAATGTTTGGTTTGAAACTTCTAAGACTTCTGACTTATCGGTTTTACCTTCTAATTTTATTTAGCAATTAATCTCTTAGATAGCACAGTTTTGTCTCTAATGTAGTACTTTAATTTAAGAGAGCTCTTTTAATGGAATAGATAATAGTGATAATGTACAAAACAACTTATTAGTGTCAGTGCTACATATCCGACAGGTCCTAAAAGAGTGATAATATAAATTTGGAAATAAAAGTGTTCTACAGGTAATCATCTTTTTTCAAGGATATAAAAACATATATCTGATAGTATTTAGAAAAATAATCATGTAACTAAAAGTGGTACTGTGGAAATAATGCTATTTTATAAAACTATTTATAATTTGTACAGTATGGAAGAATTCTGTACTTTGGATATATAGAGTTTTTCCATAGAAAAATCCTAAAACGCCGAATTTACGCTCCTTTTCAACGGCTATATTTCAGTGCCAATGTTTTTAGTTAATTTTTACCATTTTTTGTCAAAAAACATATCAAGTGACACATCGTTTGAAAGCTTATTTCAAGAGGAATACAATGCATTTTGTGAATATTCCAAGGAGTTATGTGATAAACATGTAAGTTAAACTCTATTTAATGTATAATGTTACGTTCATAGTGGAGCAGAGGCTAGAGAGTAGAGTCGAGCACAGCGAGGAATTAAACGAATTCTGACATTTCCGATAATAGTGTGGTAGCTTAGAACAAATACTAGCCAGAATCGTGACCTGCTGGAATTTTGCAGAGTTCTTATACATCCTCAGTACTATGAATTCAAGAGGGAGTTCCCGATTTCAGTGTCCGCCATCTTGAAATACGACGCCATCTTTGTTTTCTTTGGACTGTACCTGTAAATTTTCGACTTTTATTCGGTTCTTACTAAACATCTCCCCAACTTCTGGGTTTGTAGCAAAAAGGATTTAATTTAAACTAAATTTGCTGCAATTTGAGATCAGAGCCGCTTTTGTAACTTTAATATTTTGCGAGATACAAGCTTCCAAAGTTTTGGATTTTTTCAGGTTATTACGAAAATCGGTTGGGTTTACAGCAACACTATTCGAACCAATTTTAATCTAGACTAAATTTGCTATAACTAGACTAGATCTGCTTTTGTAACTTTAATATTTTGCGAAATACGACGCGATCACATTTTTCTTCCAGTGTTTCTGGCAATGTTATTTTATTATTTTTTTTTTCATTTGCCTACGAATCGATGTTGTATATTGTTGTATATACAAGACAGATAGTCTGAAGGAAACTACACTTGTGAAGAGAGGGAAGGGAGAAAGGAGAAAAGTCACAAAGGAAACTACACTCCCCAAAAACTATGTTACATTCCTGAAGAATTCAGAGAACAAGACAGAATTCTTTACCCTACTAAGTGATGCAGTCGCTGCTTATGACGTTCAAAAAGGTAAAGAAATATACATCACCTATGGTAAATCTGTTATTTCAAAAAATAGCAGTACGCCGATGTCCGAAACTGACCACAAAGAAGCTGATACCAGAATATGTCTTCATATATTGGATGCACTACAAAAGGGTGCAACCAACATCCTCATAAGTACAGTTGACACAGATGTTATTGTGGTACTAGTAGGCATGTTTTTCGAGCTACAAACTTACAAACCGACTATTCAACTTTGGATTGCATTTGGTAAGGGTAAACACTTCCGATGTTATCATATCAACGCCATCTGCCAAGAGCTCGGAGAAAATAAGTCGCAGGTATATTGCCCTTTTTCCATGCTTTCACGGGTTCAGAGACTACATCACAATCTTTTGGTAAAGGGAAAAAGTCAGCATGAAAGACATGGAAAGCATACCCTCCAGGCACTGAAGGATTTATCTTCTCTGCAATATATCCATTTCAGCCAGTAGATGCCAAAACAAAGGCATTTGAACTCATAGAACGATTAACATGCATTCTGTACGATGGCACAACAGAACTTGATAGCATCAACAAGCTCAGAGGGGACCTCTTCACATAAGGAAAAAAAAGTAAAGATGATGCAAAGTCTACCGCCCACACAGGATGTCCTCATTCAACACACTAATCACTGCATCTATAAATCTAGCATCTGGTTAGCCAGTTTGAAATCACTCCAAAATGCACCCTGCTCCGGCTAACTTTGGATGGAAAAGAAACGAACAGACATGGCAACCAATTAGGATGTCTATACTGGAAGCCAGCAAAAGCTGCAGTGGCGGATCCAGAGTAAGCTTCCGGAGGGGGGGGGGGGGCGTTAATTAACAATAAGTAAAATTTGTACAAAACAAAAATCCAAAAATTTCCATAGAATGCGAATCTATCGTGTCAGTTTTTTTAGTGGATAACGGGGGAGATAGAGGGAATTTTTTTGTCCAAAATTAGCTTCAGCGCTTCAAAATACTTCAGAAAAATTGAAAAATTAGATGTGAACCTTAGGACGATATCTTTTTCAGCGGCTCAAAATTTTTTACAACTAACTTTCTTCTAACTTTACCTCTTCTGCTTCTGGCTCGTTGCTTGGTTGATATTATTTTATTTGCTGCCTCCGTGATTTTCTTCGGTGTTTCTCTTATTAAATCTTCCAGTGTGTACTGCTCTCCTTCTATGGGGAGAATGTTATTTTTTATGTTAGCATTCAGTTTGTGACTCTTCGCTAAGCTTAGATTTTTTCCCAGAAGTTTCCTGTTCTTGAAGTATAGTCATGCGTAATGAATATTCCGCTACCTTTTAGTAATTTGCAATTATTTAAAATTTCCGATTTTAGATGATAGGACACAACCTCAGCTAACAATGGTCTAATTTTTTCGTCTTAACTTGCCAATTCGGAAAATATCCCTAAAATCAGAGAATGTACAGTGCAGATTTAGAGATTCTTTGCATAAATTTATGAGTTGTTTAATATCTTCTATGTTGCTTTCCTCTTCCTGTAGTCCATAAACGACGAAGCTTTATTTTCTAGTCTTGCATTCTACTGAGTTTATTTTGTCTTTTAATTCCTTATTTTAAATTTTTAAAATTTACTTTTCGCTTTTTAGGTCTTGGAATTGCTGACTGAATTCTGTTTTTAATTTCGATACTTCTTGTTTGAAAGCATTTTTTTTATTTTCTATTATTTCTTTTTCTATCTCAATATTTTTATTCAAAACAGATTGTAAAAGCTCGAAGAGATCCTTATTTGAGATTTCTTGTGCATCTACCATTGCAGAATTATTAATTGTTAATTTTCTAAATCTCCAGAGAATCACCCGTACTATGCAGTACCCAACAAGCAAAATTTAAACGTTATACAACTGTTTTATTTTATTGCAATTTTATAAATGAAATAAAATAGCAATAAAACAAAATTGTTGCAGAAATGACAATTACAAACATTACGAAAGCTCGAAGAGATCCTTATTTGTGATTTCTTGTGCATCTACCATTGCAGAATTATTAATGGTTAATTTTCTAAATCTTCAGCGAATCGCCCGTACTATGCAGTACCCAACAAGCAAAATTTAAACGTTATAAAACTGTTTTATTTTATTGCAATTTTATAAATGTAATAAAATAGCAATAAAACAAAATTGTTGTAGAAATGACAATTATAAAACAAATTTGTTTGTTGGGTAATCAGTCTCACCAGACTAATGATTAACTTCTTTGTGTGATAGTAACCACAGCTGCTGTTTTTTTATATTTTATATAGTTTTTTCGATTCGATTTTATCAACGGGCAAAAATTTAAGGTTTTTATCAAATATTTGCTTCTGGGATTTATAACCATTAATTAGTTTAAGCCTCCTAATTTATTGCTTATATATTAATAGTACCTTTTTATTTTCTTATGAAGATCTCAGGGCACCATATTTTGGGAGTTTCAGAAAAAATTCCCGTTTTTTTTTAATGTATTTTTACCACGATATCTTTAAAATTGAAGAGAGCACACATTCACGTTCTTTGGTGAATTATTATTTTTAGTTAAAAGTTATATCTAATTGCTGAAATATTATCTGAAAATCGCATTTTGGACGCCATTTTTATAGAGCTGTAGCTTCCTTACGAAGTATTTTAGTGCATATCATCATTAGAATGTTTATGCTTGAAATTGACCATATAATCATCTCCTTTTTTTACGTACCCTGAATACTTGGTAGAAACGTACTGCCCCTGTCAGCTGCATTTTTCAAACTTTATACTTAAATATCTTGGAAACCTTTGACTTTAAGGGGTTGGGCCTCATTGAGACTTTTAATCAGCATGAGTTGAAGTACAACATACGCCAGTTTTATGACATTGACTGAGATCACTTTTTACATAAGTTCAGATACAGGGTCTTTTCATCTTGCTTCTTTGCCACCTACAACGAACGCTGCCCGATCTTATGCGTTCAGGACGTGCCACCAAGTCCAAAAATGATATGGAATCCATAAAAATCCAGAAGACTGGGGCTGAAAATTTGACACCAATGGACTCCGTCCAGTAACAATGAGCACCTAATTACCTTACCACCTTATTAAATGCCATTTCATCTAAATGCAGAAAAGGATGCGGCGGAGCGTGTGAATGTAGAAAAGCTGGGTTGAAGTGCTTCATTGTGTGTTGATTCTGTAATGGCGAATCATGTCAAATTATACCAAAGGTTTGCATCGAGAGCGAGAGCTGAAGAAATTTTGTTAATGGAGGCCCAGAATCTCAGGAGTAGTGACGAACATGATACGTCATCATCAATCGACCGGGCCTTAAAAAATATAAAAATAAATAATATATAATAATATAAATAATATAGAATATGTTCTTTTGTAAAAGTACATTATCTGATAAGAAAATATATATTTTTTTAAATTCACCTTTCTGCCTCCTTACCTCGTTACACATTAGATTTACTATAAAAATGTACACATAAAATGTAGGAAATTTTGCCCTCTTCAAATTTGTTTCGAACATTTTTCTCATAGGATCGAGTATTGCAGAGTTACCACCTTTTGTAGGGCATAAGCCCCCACTGATTGGACTATTATATTAATTTAGGCGTTTTACTTGTAAAATTGACCTCTGTGCTAAATTCGTGCACTACAAAAAAAAATTGTTTATTGTGTTTATTTGGACGTCTTGAATAACACTTGGTAGTTACGCCACGATACACCTGGAGGATTTCGTGAAAACTGAAAACCGTGTCGGAAGGTCGCGGAAACCGCGGATTCGCGATTAACTCATTTTTTATGGCCCAAACGGGAACAACACCTATTATAAAAGTTGTACATCTGTAAATTATCTACCTTAAAGATCTTATACATTTTTTTCGTACACCTAACCGTTTTGGAGATACGACGCGGACTAAGTGAAAAATGCATTGTTCCGTTTGTGTTTTTTGTCATATTTTTTTTATATATATATTTTATATTGGACAGCGCAGAATTGTTGAGACGTGCTATTGATTCTATCAAGTAGCCTTGAACCGCTTACAGCTGCCACATTACTACGCAATGCCGTTTCTAGAGATTTGGCCGCTGGTGTGCAAAATCTAAAATGCCGCCTCCTACTTCAATTTTCTAACGAAATAAAAATTAATGAGCGGAGGGGCAGAAAATCTAAAATAAAAAAAAGATTCCACCAAAATAAAAATCGATGATCGGGGAAAGGGAAAAATCTAAAACAAATTCCGCCGAAATAACTATTAATGAGTGGGAAGGTGGAGGGTGGGAATCTAAATCAATTTTTTCCCACCGAAACAAAAAATAATGAGCGGCGGGCAAGAAAATCTAAAAAAAAATTCCCCAATCACACCTCGCACACCCGCTCTACATGGCCCTGTTACTACGGACCCCTTACACCTGCTGTAACGGCTTCGGGTTGTTGGTTTAGTTGTCAACGAATTCAGTCAAAAACAATTATTGGAGTCGAACAAGTCCGGGATGATGCCGATGTTCTCATTGTTGAGACAGCAATTGAACAATCAACTCATAATACCCCCGCCATCGCCGGAGAAGATATTGACTTGTTGGTCATTTTACTTGGGCGCATATCTTCTAGCAGTAATATCATGTTCAAAAAAACAGGAAAAGGAAAAGTGGAAACAAAGCATTATTCTACTTCCAGCATGGACAAATATCCAAATCACTTAAAGCATATTTTGTTTTTGCACGCCCTGACAGGATGCGATACTACCTCTTCTTTCACAAAGTTAAAACTCAAGTGTTCAAAATGTTTGAGAAACGGATGGATTTACACCCTGCAGCACATGTGTTCATGCAAGAAAACTGCCCTTTGGACGAACTGATTTTTAATGGAATGAAGATTATTCTTGCAATATATGGTGCCCCCAAAACGGAAACTTCAATACACAATTACCGATATTTAACATTTGAAAAATCCACAAAATTATCATCACTTCTTTAAACATATTCAGCAGCTCAACAGCATTTGTGTAGAGTGCATTATCAAGTTCAAACCTGGTTGGGAAAAGACATTGATCCTGAGCGGTGCGGCTGGCTTAGGAAGAATGATTGATATTTTGCAGCCAGTACCAACGCAGTTACCACCAGTACCAGACATATTGTTAAATTCAATTTTTTGCAACTGTACGAAGGATTGTGCAGGAAAATGTAGCTGTAGAAAAGTATATAGGACTGAATTGTTCAACAGCTTGTGGCCATTGCCACGGTCACTCCTGCTTGAATATCGCACCTATAATTGCTATGAATGACGAAATAGATGATGTAGAATCTTATCAGAATGAAAGTAATGACAACAATTGGTCATAATGTTTCAGATACCGAAGGAGTCGGAAATATTGACTAATTTAAGATCCGACATGGATTAGGCTTCCTGGGGAAACTATGTAACAAAGCGCGCCGAGCATTCTACCTCTGGTGGTGCGGAAATGAATGCATTTTTTGACTTATTCACTGTAAATAAATGTAAATAAAATTGATTATATTCTGGTAGAGAATAAAGGTCACCGAGGTCTATTAGGGGTACGAAAAAAAATGCATAGGACTTTTAAGGTAGAAAATTTACAGATGTACAACTTTTATAATAAGTGTTGTTCCCGTTTGGGCCATAAAAATTGAGTTAATCGTGAATCCGCGTTTCCGCGATCTTCCGTCGCGGTTTTCTCGAACTCCTCCAGGTGTATCGCGGCGTAACTACCAAGTGTTAGTCAAGACGTCCAAATAAACACAATAAAAAAAAAAAATTCGTAGCGCATGAATTTGGCAGCAAAAATCTAAAACGCCTGGAGTATTTGTTTTCGTAGTATTTCACAATTTTGTTAATAGAATTTGTCATTTTATTGATCTGTACTCTTAATTATATATATATGTTTGTTTTCCCGACACCTCAGTCTACCTTTTTAGGAAATATTACTAAAATATTTATGACTACGAATATTACTTATCGATTGATTGCTGATAGTTTTTATCATTTATCGTTCTTGGAATTTTTTATCTTTATTGTACAACAGCCCGTCCTACAGGGTAGTACATTATCTATGTATTAAACAAATGACAAAAATGCTAAAAATATCATGCTTAAATTGAAGAATAATATAAAAAGAAATTAAACAATATTTCTAATTATATCTATATCATTTAAAAACGCGTACCAGTTAAACTACCATCTAGTATTAGGTTTATTGGTGCCCATAATAAAAATTATGAAATATGACAGGAATTTTAATAGCTATTTTTGTATGTGATATCAGAGAATAATCTCTGGTGATATAAAATCTCATAAAAGTAGCTTGCAAGTATTCAAACCTAAAATTAATCAATGAAAAAGTAAGAAAATAATGTCTCTCTAAGATGATTCTGATGATTTTGATCAAAGGAGGCGATAAGGCACTTGTTTGGCCCCAACAACTTTTTTAAAACACGAGGCAGACGGACAATATACCGGGTGATTAAAAAGTACCGGAACGGTCAAATATCTTGAGAAATATACATCGTGTCAAAAAACAAAAAAATATGTGTTGAATATTTTTAAAAAAGCTATTTTTTAATGATACCAAACTCTGTCCCCTTACCCCCACCCACTGAGAGTGGTATGAGAGGCGACTTTGAAATCTTAAATGGAAATCTCCATTTTTTATTGCAGATTCAGATTGTACGCTACAATCGAATGAAGAATTAAAAGTGCCTTAACATCACGGGGGAATCGCTTCCCGGGGACTTTCGAGGCCGCTGAGTCCAAATCTGACATCGAAACTTACCAGGGATGCTCGGAAGTGGCTCTTCGGGCGTGAAATAGAGTGAAAGATTGAAAGTGCCCAAATATTACGGGGAAATCGCTTCCCGGGTGCTTTCGAGGTCGCTGACTCTAAATCTGACATCGAAACTTATCAGGGATGCTTGGGGGTCGTCGCAAAGAAAATAGTCTCGCACGTTTTCTGTTATCATGTACCCGTGCACTAGTATAGATATACATTGAAAAATTCGTTTCTTTTTGAAAAAGGCGCGAAGATTATCGTTGACAAATCAGAGACCCTCGATACCTATCGGGCTCAATATATGAATAGTATTATTATATACTCAGGTAGCGGCAGCTGCGCAGTGTAAGTTGGAGCAGCTGTATAACGTATTTCTTTACTTAAAGAAAGCGTCCCCAGCAGTGCGTTAGTCACGTTGTCGACCACGTTGAATGTGTATTGAGTCGTTCTTGGAATTTTTTTTATTGATGGAGGCATGCCTTTGCACAAAGTGAAGTGGAAACTGGGTGAGACATACATGGAAATATGTGGCAAATACGTTAATTACGTCTTGAAATGTATTTTTTTGACGGGTACCAGGAAGCAACAACGAAATCGACTGAAAGACATCGGCGAAATATACATAAAAATTGCGCCATAGTGCGTTTTACGGAATCCATGACCTTAAAAATAGCTCAGGAAAATTTTCTATGGAATGAGGAAAATAAGTCCCGGCTGATTAACATGCTCCAGACCCAACTGGCACTGGCCGAAATAATGTCCAGTCAGAGCGCAGCTGATGCTGACGTAGACATAGTCCTAAAAGCAATTGACACTGCTAAGGAGCAAAATAACAAAGTAGTCATTGTTTCAGAAGATACAGACGTTCTAACCATCCTCACAGCTCTCACTTCAGATAATCTGGAAGTTTTTCTGTTGAAGTCCCCTTCGTCCAAAAAAGTTGAAGTAGTCTATTCTTCGAAAAGTTTACACACTAGCTGCAATGAAATCCAAGAAATTGAACCTTGCAAAGATTATTCCAACTGTCGATGGTTTAACCCAACACATCAAATGGGTATATTTGCAAGTGCAGACTTGGTATGGAGAGAAGATGGAACCGTTGGAGTGGGGCTGGGAACTCGAGGATGGAGAGCTAACTCCAATTAGCATGTATTATCCAAGCATTTTTTTTCATTTATTCGATACTGTTTTCTAGATAAGGTCCATCCCTTATCATTTAGATGAGTTTATCATCGATTGACTGTTATATCATGAATACTCTCTGACAATGATGTATTAAGTTTGTAAATATCATATCAAATAATTTGTTTGTGAATAACAAAGCATTATGTGTAATAATAATATGTGAAGTATTCAAAAAAAAATATTTTCGTGACTTTAAATTTTTCACTCAAATTCACCCCCTCCCACCCCCGAAGAGCCACCCTCGATCATTCCTGGTAAGTTTCGATGTTAGATTTGGACCCAGCGACCTAGGAAGCGATTCCCACGCGATTTTTGGGCTCTTTGAATTTTTCACTCGATTTTACTCCCGAAGAGCCACTCCCGAGCATCCCTGGTAAGTTTCGATGTCAGATTTGAACTCAGCGACCTCGAAAGCCCCCGGGAAGCGATTCCCCCGTGATTTTTGGGCACTTTGAATTTTTCACTCGATTTCACGCCCTCCCACCCCGAGCATCCCTGGTAAGTTTCGATGTCACATTTGGACTCAGCGACCTCGAAAACCCCCGGGAAGCGATTCCCACGTGATCTTTGGGCACTTAGAATTTTTCACTCGATTTCACGCCCTCCCACCCCCGAAGAGCCACCCTCGAGCATCCCTGGTAAGTTCCGATGTCAGATTTGGACTCAGCGACCTCGAAAACCCCCGGGAAGCGATTCCCACGAGATTTTCACGGTTTTCTATCAATTTCTAGAATTGTTCAAAAAATTATGCACTTTAGATGCATTTTACGCACCCCCTATGTATGCAATTTTCTTCGAACGGATTATTCACTATATGTAGACTTTTTTCCTAATATTCTCCCGAAGACGATGCCGAAAACCGCATCTCGATCCGAACTGTATGTCAAAATTGTTATTTTTATCTAATTTCCCTGGTCTATTCCACTTGATTTTAAGATCCAACTGCTGAATTTACCCATCACTGTTTTGTGGAATCTGTTTCGATTTGTCGTTTTCCGTTCATCCGCTAATTATTTTGAAAAATTTGTTTTTGAAAGAAAACATAACAGTCATTACGATGGAAATAAAGTAAGATCATACCAGGAGGTTGCAGATTTATTCAATGCCACTAATGGTGTCCGTGAACCTATTTCAAAATCTGAATTTCGAACAGTTAATCGTTTTCAACAAACTGGTTCTGTTAAAGATGAAGCACGATCTGAAAGACAAACTCTACAAATGGAGAAAAGCCTTTATAGGTGTTACTGCTTTTTCAATGAAATTGTCATCGATCTAGTAGAAAAGTAGCTCAACAGGTCGGAATAAGTCAAGGTTCAGTTCTTAAAGTTATGAAGTTGCATCACTACCATCCGTATAAAATAAAAATAGTACAAGAGCTTATGGAAGATGACTTTGATCGTAGAGTTGAATTTTGCGATGAAATGATGCAGCGATATGTTGAGATTTGAAAGCTCCCCCCAACCCCCATTTGTCAGAATGGCCTACTTGGTTTTGAAAAATCTAGGGCCGGACTCGGAAAAAATCTGCCCTCCTCGTTTTTGACATAAAAGTACATTTTTCTATCGCATTTCTGAAAAACTAGTAGCGGATTCGGAATGTATAGAAAAAATACTATCAGAATAGTGATTTAATTTTAACGGCACACCTAAACTGTTTCGGCAAAAAAATTACAAAGAATTTAGCGCATCGCGACTAACACTTTGACTGGGCATTATCTACGGAATGGTTTCATAGAGTCTATTCAAATGCTTCAGAACCATATCCCTTCTGAGATTGACATAGTACATAGCAAAAAACTTTCCTAACCAGCAAGAAAAATGCAACAATAATTAAAAAAATAATTATGAAATTTTTATTTGTTTCAAACTATGGTATTT
This sequence comes from Rutpela maculata, assembly GCA_936432065.2. NCBI lineage: Eukaryota > Metazoa > Arthropoda > Insecta > Coleoptera > Cerambycidae > Rutpela > Rutpela maculata. Next base: position 218,120,230 of record OW386286.2, read on the forward strand.
ATTCTATCTATCTAAAATGGTAAAATCTGAATGGATTATGGGTATAATCTAGAAAAAGCATACACACATAAATGTGATAACACTATTCCATATTTCTTTCATCACAAGTGCCAGTCTCAGTCGTACTTTCTTCACCGCAATTTCCGATCGGTACGACGTCTGTCTCGACGACATCTTGTCTCGTTTCAGTCATTGTTGCTTCGTCGTAAGCATGACGTCCAAAGTAGACATATTTTCCTCTTCTTCATTTTCGGAAGGAACCTAACTTTTGAACTAACTCTGAAAAAGTGAGAAATTGTATAATTTGAAATTTTTTAAATATTGTAAACTACAAAAAAAACTAATTAAGTTGATTTCTAATGAAACTTTTTAACAAACCTTCTAACATGAAATAGGTCAATTGTACGCCATACAACAACTGAACCTGGTGATATATCCGATATGGGTATTTGCGTGAATCGACTGTTGGTGATGGTGACGTTAAAAAGTTATTCTTAGCTACTACTTTTCTAACACACTCATAGCGAAGGTAATTCAATGCCTTACAGTTTTCATTCCCACCATAAAACTCAGAAATTTACTAAAAATGTAATCATTTTTCAAATTTCGAGCTACTGTAATATTTAAATAATCGATGTGGAAGAAAAAACCGCTGCCTAAGGAATCACTACTTCCACACCCAGATTTGCTAAACGAAAAAATTTTATATGGAAATAATTGTTTATAGAACTTTAATAATATAATATTTGAAATCGTCTACCCTAAAAACCCATAAAACGATATCCAACATCGGTAGTGGGGTGGGGGTAGTGATAGGGGGGTGGTAGTGGGAATGGATGAAGTAAAAAAAAAAGAAGGCCTTTGGTTATTGTACACACACTGAATCACAATTTTATGTTTCACCTTTTATAATGGGGTGGGGGGTAGTAATGGGGGTGACTAATGCTAAAAATTAGCTTCTCTTGTATATACTGAATACCAATTTTATGGACTTTTACCTGCTTGATTTACCCCAATTTACCCCCAACCCTTCAACAGAATGAGTAAAAAATATAATCTAGTTCCAGATCTGGTTAGAATACGTACGTGTACCAAATATCAAGTCAATATCTTAAACGGTTCCGGAGTAATCGTGCGCACAGCAAAGTTACAGACAGGCAGATCGACAGAAATTTCTTTTGCTCAAACTTAAAATCTCGACGTTTCATGACATTTTTAGCCTATTTGAACAATAAAAATTTTTATTTTTTTTTTGTCGTTACTGTACTTCCACTGGATGTGGAAGTAATTAAAGTATTAATAATAGCTAATTACTACGTTGGAGCAACGGGGAGAAAGATAACTGCAAAAACTGCATTGAAACACAAATGTTCACCTCTTTGGCCGCTGTAAATCTTAAAGTATTAAATATAAAGAAAAATTATTTAAATAAAAGTTGTACTTAACTATTTTTATCCCCCACCATACTGGTAATAACTAATTTTCGGGTAGAACTAACAGAAAAGAAAATAATCGAGAGAAACTTATTCTGACTGCCACTTTTTCAACATGACGGCCATAGCGGCAATAATGTTATTGTGGAAAAGCTTCATTAATCATTGTGGTAACTCTTCCTATATTAATAGAGGAAAACATTTTTTGTAAAAATTATTGCCGAGTAACTTTTTAAATTTTTTTATTTTTCAAATAATCTTAGAATGTCATGAAACGTCGAGATTTTAAGTTTGAGCAAAAAAAAATTCTGTCTGTCTGTCATTCCGGTCTGTAACTTTTTTTTGTGTGCACGATTGCTCTGGGACCGTTTAAGATATTGACTTGAAATTTGGTATACGTATGTATTTTAACGAGATCTGGAACCAGATTATATTTTCGTCTTATTCTGTTGAAGGGTTGGGGGTAAATAGGTAAATCAGGCAACTAAAAGTCCATAAAATTGCTATTTAGTATATACAAGAGCAGCTAATGTCTCAAAAAAAATTTTGGCGTCAGCCACCCCCACCCCATTATAAAGGGGATGAAAAAAATGTGATTTAGTGTGTGTCCAAGAATCAATATCCCCACCCCACTACCGATGTGGGATATTGTTTTATGAAACCGTCTACCCTGTTTTGGGGTAGACGGTTTCAAAAATTTTATTATTAAAGTTCCATAAACAATTATTTCCACATACAAAATTTTTTCGTTGTGAGAGACTTAGGTAGCAAATCTGGATGTGGAAGTAGTGATTCCTTGGGCAGCGGTTTTTTCACAGTAATCGTTTTCACATATCGATGAATTTGTCTGATTTGCCCCAATTATAATTTTAAAATAAAGTGCTTTTAGCTAAAATACGACTCTAATATGTCTGTCGTAAAGTTGAAAAACACAAGTTGGCATTCCAAGCGGCATTTTCCCATTTGAATGTTGTTCAGTTTCAAAAAAGTCGAGACAGCACCGGTCTAACCACGCACTGAAAGATTTTGGTCAATTTGACAACAGACTGATCATCTTATGGACGCGACCTAATTTAAGTGACCACCATTGATCCATTATATATATTATTTCTATGGCAACAACATCATAACAATACAGCAATTTATGAAGCCGTTTCGAAAGAAATTATAGAATAGCACACTTCGAACTAGACCTACTTGTTAAAATTTTAAAATTAGAATATCACATATGTATTTTATTCGTAGAGACATCAGGAAGGAATTTTTAAATAAGGAGAAGAAAAATAATTTTTAAATTAAGTAATTTTCATGTAAAATATGGATTGCTTACTAGTCCAGTCGAATTGTACTTCGACATGGCGAAAATAGATAACTACGATTTTATTGTCTTAAGTTGATGAAGGACATCCAAAACAAGCCCTTATAGCATGCCAAGTGATGTTATACCGGATAAGGGAGGTGGGGGAGTGGTAAAGTTGAAAAATCGGTTTTTCACGTTTGATGGTTGAAAATTAAATTTGAAAAAATAGAAGATTTTTTGCATGAAAAATTCCAATTAAAGATCTTTTCAATGGAATGCAGTGTCGAAAAATCATGTGTACCATTTTGAAGTGTTATTTTTTTAGTTCACTTAAAAAAAACATGATAATTGGTGATCGAAAAATATGAAAAAAAAGTGTGCGCTAGCGTAACGGTGCGCGAATTAGACAGTCATAAAATGCGTTCAGGCATAATAATTGAGACAAAATATTAGCTACTTAATTTTTATGTTTATATTGTTAAAATGTGAAGGCAGTTGTAATTATATAAGCACACAATTATTTAAGAATAATTATTTTTATTTCATACAGATTTTTTATAAATTACATTAATTTCATACACTCGTCACATAAATTGCATACATATATCGCATACACAAGCTTAACTTACGAATCGTTTTCATCCAACCTCATTCTTTTATTATTTTCTAAATCTAAATCTTCGTTTTCGTCTGGTTCGTCTGGATTTACCTCACTGTCTGTATCTATATTTACATCGACATCGTCGTCAGTTAACTCAATGTTTTTAATTTCAATGTTACAACAAGTTTCACCGCGACAAGCTACACAAATACTTATACATTTCAAACTCTGAATAATAATTAATAAATTGTATAAAGATAAAATATTTAACATTAATTGTCAAACGATAAAGTAAATTTCAATTACGTTTTGAAAAATTGTGTTAGTTACATTAAAAATAATTATAGATATAAAAAATGTAAGGTATACAAATGTACAAACTTTTTTGTCCAATCCGCGAACCGTTACGCTAGCGCACACTGCTTTTTCATATTTTTCGAAAACCAATTATCAGGGAGTAATAAGTGAACTAAAAAAATAGCATTTTAAAATGGTACACATGATTTTTCGACACTGTATTCCATTCAAAAGATATTTGACTTTAATTGGAATTTTTTATGCAAAAAAAAATCTTCTTTTTTTCAAATTTAATTTCCACATTTTCACCACTTTTTTCTAAATAATGACCATATAGAAATCATCTATAATTGTTGAACAACTCTCGAAGAATAATTTTTTTTCTCATAACAAAATCTGATAGAACGTGAAGTACTTATAGCCATTTTTTGAAGACCCTTTTTTTTCCAAAAAGTTGAATCTATCGAAAAATAATGCAGATATCGATCTGAAATTTTTACCAGATATTCCCTTCTATGTAACACGTAGTTTAGTAAATTTTCAAAATTTTTCCTAAAATTTTGCTGAAATTAATTTTTTTTTTAAATTTCCGTTTTTTTAGAATTTACTCATGAGCTAATAAAGCTATCTTAACGTTCGGAGGTTCATTTTATAGGTTTTTTAAATATCTATAACTTTCTCATTTGAACTTTCCCAGTTTATTAGCTTTCTATTTAAACGCGAAAAACCGATTTTTCAACTTATCACCACCCGGCCCCGTATCCCTTATCCCCCATCAACTTAAAACAATAAAATAGTAGTTATCTATTTTCGCCACATTTCAATACTTTTCGTGACAATTCAACTGGACTATACGTTATAGTTAAGGTGCCCGTCGGGAAAAATTTTGCTGATACATACTCTCTCCAAACTTCGTGTATGGCTTCATTGGACCTAGTCTGACAGCATTTTCCTCTATCATTTTTTTTGTTTTTGGGGCGTTTTCCCGCTAGAATTTCCGAAACATGTAATTTTGACGGCATATAAAAAATGTATAGATACTGTTATTTTTCCAAGTAGAATAAAAACGTGAATTGAAACGTGAAAAAATAATTGTCTGACAATAAATGTGGGTCATTGGGCGTGTCCGCTATCTCGAACATGTCGGAAAAACGACTATAAGAAAATTTATTAATAACCAGCTGATTTTCGCTGTATTAATTTATTAAAACATACAAAAACAAGTTTTCATATTGTCTGACGAAAATTATTTTCCGATTTCCCAGTCTGACGCGTCAAAGTTGTCGGTTTCATGACAGCAAAAAATTTATTCATAAGATTTTTTTACAAATTTTTTTGATTTTTAAATAAAATTTATAATACGATTAAAAAATTGTCTGACTGTGAAATAAAGCCTTTTAGCTGGAAATGTTAAATAAAAGGTTTTTCTATGTGGTTGTCAAGCTACGCTTGGATGTTACATTCATATGTATATATTGAGGCTATATTTATAAATAACAAGCTGATTTTTTCAATATAGCTTAATAAAAATAAATTAAATCCAATTTTTTAACTGTCTGACAAAAGGTGTTTTCCAGTTTTTCAGTCTGGCGCCTGGAAAATACAATTTTTTAATGTTGTAATTTCCTTCAAATTGTCATGATTATCTCATACTAATCATTGAAAAATCATTTTTACAATGTCAAAAATCATAAATAAATTGCATGAACTTCGCGCTTGAAAATATATCGTTTTATACAAGTTCACCTGTGTACATCTGTTTAGTACGTAAGCTCTATAATAGAACATAGGAGTGTGGAACGTCTTTCTACACTCCGTATTGTATTCTATAGTAGTAGTATAGTACACGTAGGTAGTAGTAGAGAATTGTAACGGTTTATCTGATGCACGTGGGATATAAAATAACTTTGAAAAATGGAGTGTTTTTTGTGCAAATCAAAAAATAGTGAAGTATTAAAATTTACACCTCACATTTTAGATAGGTGCATCAAAGTGATATTGAAACTGACTATGATGATTTATCAACTGATGATTCAACTGATGATGATGATGATGATGAGGAAAGCGAAGAAGAATAAGAAAATAATTTTTTATAATAATTTATTTTATAATAATTGTTTTATAGTACTTAAAATTATTTTATTTTATACCTTTTTTAAAAGTTTTTTACAATAAAATAAATCGTATAATTTAATAAAGTGCGGACTGAACAAAATTTTTAGGGCGATGCCAGGAAAATTAGTTTTTCAATTTTGGAAATATGTCGTTTTTCTGCTACAGAAATTCGTTTTTCATGTAATAGGATAATTTTTAGCATCGCCCAAAAAATTTTTTTGGTGCATAATGTTTATTTTTTTTTATTCCCTGCATACTTCATATATTTTTGATGCAAAATTGCACACTTAAATTGAATTCATATATTTACCGAAAATGGATTAATTGTTTTTTCATTTATAAAAGGTACTTTGTTATAACTAATATTGTAAAGTGTTATCTTATAGCTTGTTTCAAGACCTTTAATTTGGGCCCTGGATGAAAATTTTCGGACTAGTAGTACCGGAGATATAGCGATTTTAAACGTACTAAAAGACAATTTTTCGCTACTTTTTTCTACAAAAAGTTTTACGTATTTTTCAATATTATCGAACTTAAAACTTGGGTAAGTCGAATTCAGATAGTCTAAAAGAGTTCAAAAAATTCAAAATAAAGATTATAAAATAAGTAAGTTGAAATACCGTATCTTTTTTAACCGTCTTCTCGACTAAACGAAATTTCATTTTTTTATGGCCCTAACTTCGACGGCCGCTATTGGAAAATTATGTTTTTGGTCAGAATCTCGTTATGCCCCACTGTATTTGTCAAACACTTATACCACAAATTAAATACCTATTTTCTGCATATAATTTTCCAATGTCTGAAGGTTATGAATAAATTTTTTGCTCTCATGAAACCGACAACTTTGACGCGTCAGACTGGGAAATCGGAAAATAATTTTCGTCAGACAATATGAAAACTTGTTTTTGTATGTTTTAATAAATTAATACAGCGAAAATCAGCTGGTTATTAATAAATTTTCTTATAGTCGTTTTTCCGACATGTTCGAGATAGCGGATACGTCCAATGACCCACATTTATTGTCAGACAATTATTTTTTCACGTTTAAATTCACGTTTCTATTCTACTTGGAAAAATAACAGTATCTATACATTTTTTATATGCCGTCAAAATGACATGTTTCGGAAAATCTAGCGGGAAAACGCCCCAAAAACAAAAAAAATGATAGAGGAAAATGCTGTCAGACTAGGTTCAATGAAGCCATACACGAAGTTTGGAGAGAGTATGTATCAGCAAAATTTTTCCCGATGGGCACCTTAACTATTACGCATACGCATGTTATTTCGTATCATTGTAATAAATATTAAAGAAATGTTCGCTATGATGTGCTTGCTTTATTGGTTGAAAATTACTCATTTCTTTAATGTCATTGGTTGATCTTGTTGTGACTGAAGTAATCGTTATTATTTGTTAACGTTATATCAATTATGTAAAGGCATCAATTTTAAGCGGAATCGAGCGAAGGGAAAAGCTAAACCAGTTTACTTGATCATACAAAAGCAAGTTTCTTATTTTAGTTTGTTTATATCTATCTATATACGTATACACATTTAAAAATCGAGTAATTTATACTTTCTCAGTCCTTGGCATGTTTTAAGTTAGCTTTTAAAATTTAGTTTAAGATTTCTATTTTATGAGTTGATCAGTTTTTTTATTTTTTAGCCCAAATGTGGAAGTTTGCCATTTTAGTTGTCTGTTTGGCGTATGTGTACGCTGAGGTAAGTCAATTGATAAGATTTTTACTATAAAATTATTTGCTAATTTGGAACAAACGATGCAAACAGAATAAATTAATAAATTTCGAGTGAATATTATTAACTGCTTAAGTTGCATCTTATCAATCTATTGAAATTTTAATACGAAGGATATATCATTATTTAAATCATTTCTTCGCTCCTATACTCATATGTTATTATTATGACATTGTTGTTTGGGACGTAAGTTTATTTTACCTCCCTAAGGACCGGTTTATCAATGCAGGGTCAAATTTGCGTGTTAACTAACCCCGGGATAATTTAAAGCGTAGGTCAATGTAAGTGTTAAACCCGCATTCGTTTATCCACTACTAGTCCAGTGCAATTAATCATTATAAATGAAGAGCTAAGTGGATAAAGGTGTTATGTCACAAAAACACGTTATTGAGTAATTTAACTCGAAAGTTTTTAAGCGAGAACTTTTTTGTTATAACGACTATATAGCTTGCATTTTGCGATGATATTGAAATTTGATGTACTTTTCAGAGACAAATAACTAAAATTGTCAGTTGTCATTATTTTCGAAAATTTAAAAAAATTAATGTACATAACACCTTTATCCGTTCATAAGTTTCTCTGAAATGAATAAGGAATTAGTGAATAAAAGTGTTAAGAAATTAAACATATTTTATTATTATTAAAACATTGTACAATTTTTAGGTAGTCGGACAGTTCTACGGTTTTGAGCCACAGTTTGGTCATTTCCAAGTATGTTGTGATAATACGACCTTATTTATGAATGGTAATTGTTCTTTAAGATTGGCCAGTTTTCCCACACTTAGGCTGCCCTTGTTTTCATTAAACACCGTTAGAGCAATACAGTCGGAATTTATCTTATGCATATTCCTTTTCATTAAAATATCGACTTTGTAAAATGGAGTCATTTCATCTAGTGATGTAATAGTAGCACCCTGTCGTAGGTGCCATTTTATACCGTCGTGAAAATAAACCTTTTCATTGTTGAAGTTTTTCTTCCTGTTGTACAAATTGAGTTTTGAGGCAATTCCATCAATATCCTTGAAATGATTCTTCATATCTATGACAACGGCATCTTTGGGAGTTCTTAAAATTTCTCGATACTGGTCCGGAACGTAGATGTTTTGATGTTTCCTTAAAATTTTCTCGACTCTGCCAAAGTCTCTGTCTGAATCTAAATATGAATGTCCCACCTCCGAAAATTTATGGTCGATAACTTTAAATTCTCTCTTTAAAATCAACAACTGGTAAAGTGTAATGATATTGAAGTTTTTATTTTGTCCACCACAGGAGTCGGGCCATATTATAATGTGATCGATCTTTTCTTGGAAATATTCATTGTAAATTTGTGAAAAGGTCTGTAAGCAACTAGCAATTTCTAGGCTTTCACGGCTGACCATATCTTCAGTCCATGTGAAAAGAACGTTTTTTTTTGTTTCAGTATTCCTCCATGCATGTACGCCAAGGTTGTATAACCACATTTGACGAAGGTAAAATGCTTTCGATGTACTTAATTTTGGCAGCGGCATGGTTTGCTGAAGATCTAAAGTAAGAAAGCAAATCGTTCTATCTACTGTAACTTTTGCTCCGTCACGCTTTTGTTGTTCGAAAGCTAGTTTGTAATTTTCTCCGTATTCTTTAGTATTATTTATTTTATTTATTTTTTATTTTTTTTAACCCAATAGATGTAAGCATAGCGAACCCTGTAATTCTTAAACGATAACCTTACAAACCCAAATGACCTTTGACTTGATTGGCGTAATTATCATACTTATTATTTTTTCCGCAAGAATTTCGGAATTCGCCAGATTTGCCTTAAACAATTTAATGCTCTTTCATAATATTGGGTGGGCATAACCCATACCAGATATCAGTTTTGCTCTTGTCATAAAAATTTCTACGGTCCAGCCCTCTTCTACTTGTCAGCATAAAAATGTTTGTACAAAAATCAACACCGCAAAGTGTCACTTTCCAGTATTTCTGATTTACAGACTAATTTGCTAGAATACTTTGGTAAATTTTATTATTGCATTTTATATTGATAATGTTTTGTTTCTAAAACATTATTAAAACTTGCCTGGGAAGAAATTGCCACTATGTGACTGATTTCTGCTGAATTGCCAAAAGGTATAAATGTGTTTACAGCAATTAGATACTCAAGTACCATCTCGACTCTTGTACCATCTCATAACCATTTCGAAATTGAACGAAATGAATATATGGATTAAAACACTATAAGCACTATTTCCAAATATCAGCCAATTTATAAACATCTTACATGATTCATGAAATCGTTTATTCATTGCCACTTGTAATATCAGTTTACTACGACTGACCATTTGCACTATAATAGTAAGAAACACTTAACACTACTTGTCACATTAATGTCAATATAACATAATTTTAAAAGCAAAGTGTTTTGGATTAAAACAATTTAATATCGCACAGTAATGGATAAAGGTGGTATGTGATCATGACACCTTTATCCATTAAATTATATAAAAACCATATATACATAACACCTTTATCAAACATTAAAACGCATTTAGGAAAGGTTTATTATCCCAAAAGCTTATTGAAATGATAGATTATAAGTTAAAATAGTTGTCTGTGTAGAAATCTCAAAATTTTCAAAAATGTCACATAACACCTTTATCGACTTAGCTCTTCAAATGAAAAATGACGGAACCCAGTTATAATGAATGGATTTGAATTATTTTTTTTGGTTGGATTTCTAATGCCATAAACTAAAAAGTTTACCCATTGAAAATTACGGCAATTTCGAAAATCCGTAAATTAAAAAAAATTTTTTTTGAAATCTCAATAAAAATACAATCATCGAAATTTTTAAATATTTACTTTAAGAAAATATTGATTGTTATAGTTTTCGAGGTTGTTTATAAAGAACTTAAAAAAAAATGGAACTTTTTAACATTAATTTGAATATGGCAGAACATCCAAAATGAGAAATAAATGAAAGAAACGTTAAATAATACAAATACATCAAATGTTTATAGAAAATCATTTATTAACATTTTATGCTAAATAAAAATTATTATAAATTTTAATGACATAAATAATTATAAATAGGGATAATCATGTAAACTACGTCTCCGACGTTTTCGTTTTCAATGTCATTCGTTAATATCATTGGTGCAGCATTTAAGCAGCTAACTCCTTCACATAGTAAACATGCTATAGAACAATTTAAGCCACTTTTTCTACATCTACAAGTAGAGCAACACCACCTAGTAATCTCTAGGTGGTGTTGAGTAGAGCCACACCCTGTTTTACATGAACAAAAAATCATTTTCAATAAATTTTCAGAAGCTGGTGGTTGGTTCATTGTAACTGCTACTAGTGAATTATCTTTTTTTTTTCATCCCCATTCTTTTGGTAACTTATTATCATGTACTTGTAAATACACTATTTTTATATGTTCTGAACTAGCATCGAGTGTAGGTATCAATGAAGCCAAGTTGACGTGGGTATTTTTACTTGTAGCTGCATAAAATACCCGAATGTAAAATATTAGTGACGTCAGCATTTTCATCAGTAACGACAATGTTGTAAATCTGTACGGTTTTCGAATAATTTAGCAAATTTATTTTTACCCTTTTTCTAAATCGCTGAAGTTGTATCCTATCCAGTTAATGCATGTAAAAACACATTGGTAATGCTTGTTCAAGGCTTTTATTAGAATATATTTTAGAGGATACCGTGCCTTTTGCTGGATTGAGAAAATACATTTCTCTCTGATGAGGTGTTAAAGCTGTTAATAAAACTAACACATCAATATCTTCAGCAGCAACAACATTTTCTGATTCAATATTAATTGCCGTTTTTATGATTAATGTATCAGCATCACCTTCTGCTTGACACGAGAAAATATTGTTATCAGCTAGTTTCTTTCTTAACATTTCGATGAATTTGCTCTTATTATTGCTGTTTGCAAGGAACTTTTTTGGCGAATTTTTAAAGGCATATTTTTATCAAAAATTAAATCTGTTGAGGCATTTTTAAATGATCGACAATATCTTTCAGATGATGTAATAACATTCCGCCATCAATAACATACGAAAATGTATTGTTATCGTTTACACTAATATTGAGCTGTGTAAATAAATTAATTTGATTTAGTTGTCTTTCGCATTAAACCTTGATAGAACAGAGTTACAGGACATGGAGATAACTCAAAATTCATGTATGTTTGAATTTCTTCTTTTGATTTTTTTAAAACACAAATACGTTGAAAGAGCAACGATTCATCTATTGGAATGATTCATATCGTAAACTATTTTTAGACATTATTAGCAAAAAGCGTTTTTATTAAAATAAGAACTTTTTAATTAGAAGTTCTGTAGATTTAAATAGAGAAATTAAATTTCAAATTAGTAACTAACGAAAAATAAACTGAAAAACCTTATGAAAGTAACATTCATATAATAAACTTAAATACAAGGAATATTAACCTGCAAACCGAAACATAAACATTAACAAAATAGTAACCGTCATCTGTGTTGCCAATAAAAGATATACAAAGATTATTGAGAATCCAGTCTTCTCATTGGCTGTTGCAAATACTGACGCAAACATATAATTTGACATACGTCCCACTGTCGTTCCCATTGGAATTTGATTCCTACAAGATTCAAGAATGGCAATTCTCTTGATTGTCGATTCGCATGAGAATTGGGTTGTTGACGAATTTTCAAAAATAAAAAAATATGGTAGTGGAGACGTTAATTTAGTTATATATTTAATTTGAAAGAAAAATTCTAAGCGCAACATTTTTAAAAAAATTATTATCATAACGGCAGTTAGATGTGAAGTTATATGCAGAACAGAAGAAGTGGAACAAGTTGGCATTGTTGTCAATAAAGAAAATAACCTCAAAATTGAATTTGACATTTAATTAGAAGTTTTTAGCGTTTGGTATTTATTTTCTTTCAAAATGGCTGAGACAGGATTTAAAAAAGCCAATTCCGATATTTTACCTTCTATAGATATATCTATGGTCAGCGAATTTTTAAAAACAGATGATCGTTTTAGCATTGCAAAGGTTAGAGGTGCAAAAGCCGCGAGGTACATTACAGCTATAGTTTTGATTATAAATATTAGAAAAAAAGTTAACCATTCATTTTTACGTTCACCATTCGTTACTGGAACACTGAAGAAAAGTTTTTTCGGTGAACTGGTGGTATTATTTACACAGTACGGCACTTAAACTTAGATTTATTCATAACTTTATGCCGCTAAAATAAACCGAAATGTAACCTAGAAACGTCAATTGAATTTGACATTAGATTTGCTCACACAGTCTGAACTACTGCACCAGCGTAGATAATGGTTGGAGAGCGAGTGAGACTATACATAACTTGAAGAGCACTGGTGCATATAGTGTGAGATTTTTGAACAAACTTATTAAATATACTGTCAAATTCAATTGACGTTTTTCTCTTTTTTCTCTGTCGCTATCAATAGTGTATAACCTCGTATCCTTTTTTCATCGTTTAATAACTAACTTCTCTGCAGACTGCCGTTATGTTGTCACCTCCGTTTTAAATGCATGTGTTTTTCAAATTGATATTGTAATATTATAAGACTTTATTTTCAACTTTTACACGTTTCCAATGATTTTTTATGAAGAAATGTTATTGTTAAACAAAGATTCGATTAAAATTTTAACTTAGTGCAACAACCCAATTACAGTATGTGAAAATTTTCTCTAGGGAATGAATTCCTACGAATTCAGAATTGGGTCCCTGGGACCAAATTTTTGAAATCGAAGGAATTAATTCTTTTGGGAATTGCTATTCTTGCATTTCGTAGGAATCAAATTCCTATGAGAACAACGGTCGTGGGACTTATGTCAAATTATATGTTTGTACCTCCGATTAAAGAACTTATATCTAGATACATAATGGCATGAATTTTATGATCCCGAAAGACTCCCATTCTAAGGCACTTCTTCCCATAAGTTGCTGATTGGCCCATCGGCGTATTCGCGGCCGCTCGTACACGATCGGCTTCAGTTCGATTATAATAATATCAGTTGACAGTTCGGCCATTAATGTCAATAAATGTTTTTCGTGTTCTCCGACCAAAAACTGGTGAAAAAGTAATTTTATTTTAAGTTGTGATTTGCTTAATACCTAAATAATATTCTCTATTCATATTTACACAGTTTAGTGACAATATATTTTGTGCAAATAAATAGTGAAGTGCTCTGCCGTTTGCAGAAAGCAGTTTAGAAAAGAAGAAAATCGATCGTTCCATAGTCGTAACATGATGAAGTTCAGTTTACAGTTAAAAAAGTAAATAGCAATTAAATTTTAATATCCTTTCAATACATATTTATCTTACTGTTTTATCTTACTGTAATATCGTATGCCTACATCACGTTATATAAAGAGCCGGTAATGCAGGAATTGCAATAATTCATTTTAATGAAAATATTTACCATTCTACACATTTTCTACACATACAACGCCACTGTTGCCTATGGGAAGTGATGTTCATCTATCCATTTTAATGGACATATAATGTGACTATGTTAGGAGCAAACAAGGTATATAGTGAAAAGATAGCCTGTTATGTATCTAGATATAAGTTCTTTAATCGTAGGTTTGTACTAATATTTGGAACAGTCATTAAACAGATTGAATTGTTAGTAATCTTGTATATCTATTATTCAGTCAGTCCAACCGGCCCTGGCAATTTTAGGGAAACGTCCCAATCAAGCACGAAAGTAGAACCTCAAATTTGAGTGGGTCAGGAAAGAATAATATTTTTTTTGATGAGCCAAGGCTCAAGGGGAAAAAGTGCGAAAATTTTGTATTTTTCAATTTCAAACGCTCTAAAATGAAAAGTTAAAAATTCGAGTAGCAAAAACATTTTCTTCGAAAAATAGGTTTCGTCAAACGAATTTTCCTTTTTTCCCTGTAATTGCAAAAATTATTTAAAGGTTCAAAGTGCTAACACGTAGTGTGACTCAACCACGATCTGAAGCAGACTACTACAGTCTTTGTAACATTTTTAAAAACGTCACTAAACGTCCATACATACATTTTATTTTTATTAACATTGAAAAACAAAAAACGAAATAGAAAATTTAAACATTTTAGCAGTATAACAATAAATAATAATCAATAATAATAATTATGATTAATATTGTCTACATAAAGACCTCTAAACATCAACAAAAAAAGACAAAACAAAAATAATTCTAAAGTTTCAGAGGTCAAAAGAAAAAGAATGAAGACCCCTTAATACATCAGAACTTTCTTAAGTAAGCTTGCAAAATTTGGGACGAACATGCGAAATTAGGTTATTAGATTAGTAACTTTTTATAAATGACATCTGGCATTTATGTCAGTAGCCGTGTTTTTAAGATAGCAGCCTGAAAATCACATCTGAGACTTATTTTGTTTTAAGGAGGGAAGAGAGCTGCAGTTTAAATTTTTTTGGTCGTCGTGTTTTTATCCGTCGGAACAAATGCCTATTTACGTCGAACCGGCCCTGCCCGGCCCCAGACTACCACAGGCTCTACGGGCATTTGCCCGTTTGCCCTCCTGTCCCATCCACCCCTGCCATTATTGTCAACACTGATGACACTATTATTTTCTTGATGTTTATATTTTGGTTTCCAGGTTAATAATCTTTGTATTTAAGTTTATTATAAGAATGTGTTGTGTGAAGTTGATTTTTATTTCTGATGTAGATATGGAATTTAAATTTCTTCATTTAACTCTACACAACTCATTGAAAACTTCTTATTTTAATAAAAACACTTTTTGTTAATAGTAGTTTAAAATGAACACAAATTATAAAATAAGTTAGTGAATATGATTTTAAATACTTTAGTCATATCTAAAATTATTTATAATTTGTTGTTGCAATTTTTCTCCAGCATCTAAATCTGGGTTTAGATATGCACATACTAGTTCAGCTGGTATAGCATTCATATCACCTTCAAATAAGCCAAAATCTAGTTCCTCATCTCCCATAATTAACGTCGCAATCTATAAACGTAACCCAAAATTAAAATTTATTAAGAGAATTTTCGAATTCCCCGTCAAAAACCCTTGAGAATTATTTCCATTATGAATAGAAATATTTCCTACGTTTTTTTTTTTTAAATACAGTTGCTCTTAAATCTCACAAAATCGTGAGAGAATGACATCAATTTCTCAAGAGAATCAATTTCTACGATTTCAAGAATTGGGTCCCAGGTTCGAATTTCTAATAGTGAGAACAATTCCCTATGTGAAAATTACAGCTTTGTCTCTGTTGTATTTCTTTAGACAAAACAGAGACAATGGCTATCTTTTTTTTTACAGAGAATTGTCCTCATGATTCGAAAACCGAGTCCCAGTAGCTGGGATTAATGTAAAGCCATAAATACCACGTTGTCTCATAATAAAATACCAAAACAGTACACTTTAAGCGCTTCTTTTTCCAAACTATAATACATACCATGGTGTAATCTTTTTTTAGAAAGCTGCCATAGTGTATCTGTTTGATCCATCTGGAGTCAACCAAGTTTCAGGTACTGTTACTTTCAACAAAACAGATGATGGCGTGATTGTAACAGGAACAGTGAGAGGACTTGCCACAGGGAAACACGGTTTTCATATTCACGCAATAGGAAATATTGGACCAGGATGTGCAGCATCCGGTGGACATTTTAATCCACATGGAGTAAGTATATGTTACCGAATTATCCAGTAATTATACATACAGAGCCGTAGCGAGCCAACTATTTTAGGGGGCTATTTTTTAATAATTTGCCAACTCCATAAAAAGTGAGGTGGGGAGGCAAGTCTTCATGTCTTCAAAAAAATGTTTTTATTACAGTTTGATAGATGAGTGCGCCCACTTGCGCTTTTTAAATTAACGCTAGCGCACTAACTCTTAATCAGTTATTAGATATCGACGGCTAGAATCAGCGGGTACATGCTGTTTAAACCGGTGAAATTTCGTTTGAATCTGATGTACGTTCAGATATTGACTGAATTTCTTATATATTTTCAAATGAGTGCATTAAGAGTAAAGGTTTAAGATGTCAATTAAAATAGACTTTTTTAAGTAAAATATTTTGATTCCTTGATAAGCTAAACCTTTTCCAATCTAATAATAATTGTAATAATTAATTTTTCAGATCCTATTCAGAACTATTTTTTTCAATGTATTAGCTGCTAAATACAGAAACACAATATAACTTATTTTCACACTACCAATCACTATATTATTATCACCAAAGAACCACTACTACCAATCAACATATTATTTTGTTTCTTTATACCGGGTGATTCATTATATTTTGACCCTTTTTAAACAGGGCAACATTGTTATTTCAATGAAACACCCTGTATATTTCTCCACAGTTTCCCCTTTCTAAAAAGTACATATTTGGTATGGAAATTGTACAGAGTGATAGTTTTATAAGCTTTTAAAGTGGATACTGCGTTTTATCCAAATGGTACGAATAATGATTCACAAAGTAGACTATGGAAATAAAAGACAACATCACTTGTAAATGTCAAATTAGTTTATTGACAACTCGGGTACTTGAGTTACTTTAAGAAAAAATGTTTACTTTAAGTGAAAAATCTAAGTGTGTAATCTTTTTAAATATTCTATTACACTTTGTTATATCGTGTTCCATATGTACATTTTCAATATTAGCAATTGTAACATGTAATTGTCAATAGAAATTCATATTTTCTGTATTTAGCAACTAATATTAGTGTATTCTAAAAAACCGCTGCCCAAGGAATCACTACTTCCACATCCAGATTTTCTATCCAAGTAAATTTTATATGTGGAAATTGTTTATGGAACTTTAATAATATAATATTTGAAATCCTCTACCCCAAAAAACCATAAAACGATACCCAACATCGGTAGTGGGGTGGGGGTGGTGATAGGGGTTGGTAATGGGGGTGGATGAAGTAAAGAAATATTTTGATGTTTCTGGTTCTTGTACACACACTAAATCACAGTGTTTTTTCATCCCCTTTAATAATGGAGCGGGGGTGGTAATGGGGGTGGCTAATGCCAAAATTTTTTTTGAGACCTTAGCTTCTCTTGTATATACTAAATACCAATTTTATGGACTCTTGCCTGCTTGATTTAGCTATTTACCCCAAATTTACCCCAATTTACCCCCCAACCCTTCGACGGAACAAGATGAAAATATAATCTAGTTCTAGATCTCATTAAAGTACATATGTCTACCAAATTTCAAGCCAATATCTCAAACTATTCCAGAATAAACGTGCGCACAAAAAAAGTTACAGACAGACCGACAGACAGAAATTTTTTTTCGCTCAAACTTAAAATCTCGACGTTTCATGACATTCTAAGACTTTTGAACAATAAAAATTTTAAAAATTTTTTTGTCGTTACTATACTTCCACTGGATGTGGAAGTAAAATATTTAAAATGCAAATTTAAATATTACGATAATTATTTTAATATTGTATTGGAAAATGTGTAACTTACTCAGTAAAATACTGTATGTCAACAAAATCTATTTTAATTGACATCTTAACCTTTTACTCTTTACCAGCAGCTGATGGGGTAGGGTAAACCGGCCCGGAAAAACATCAGCACCGACCTAAGCCTGTTTTATTACTAAAAACCGCGCCCAAAGAATCACTATTTCCACATCCAGATTTTCTATCCAAGTCACTCACAACGAAAAAATTTTGTATGTGGAATTAATTGCTTATGGAACTTTAATAATATAATATTCGAAATCCTCTACCCCAAAAACCCATAAAACGATACCCCACATTGGTAGTGAGGTGGGGGTGGTGATAATGGGGGTGGATGAAATAAAAAGATATTTTGAGATTTCTGGTTCTTGTACACACGCTAAATCACAATTTTTTTTCATCCCCTTTAATAATGGGATGGGGGTGGCTAATGCCAAAATTTTTTTTGAGACCTTAGCTTCTCTTGTATATACTAAATACCAATTTTATGGACTCTTACCTAATTGATTTACCTATTTACCCCAAATTTACCCCAATTTACCCCCCAACCCTTCGGCGGAACAAAATGAAAATATAAGTTCCAGATCTCGTTAAAGTACATGTGTGTACCAAGTTTCAAGTCAACATCTTAAACGGTTCCAGAGTAAACGTGCGTACAAAAAAAGTTACAGACGAACAGACCGACAGACCGACAGAATTTTTTTTTCCGCTCAAACTTAAAATCTCGACCTTTCATGACATTCTAAGCCTATTTGAACAATAAAAATTTTAACAAACTTTTTTGTCGTTATTATACTTCCACTGGATGTGGAAGTAAAAAGGTGTTTTCTCAATATACTAATACTAGCCATATTACTATCGCGTAGTGCCGGATTGGCCCCAAAGCGACTGGCCCATCGAGAATTCTCCCGTCCTCCCAGCCGGCCCATCCGCCTCTGCTCTTTGCCCATTTGAAAATATGTTAAAAATTCAGTAAACCTAAACTGAGCATGAAATTACGCGAATGTAGAGCTTGCATCAGATTAAAGTGAAAACTAATGTCAAGTTCAAGTTCAGGCATACATCGTACATCAACGGCTTTGATATCTAATGACTTAATTAAGGATCAGTGCGTTAGCGTGCGCAAGTGGACGCTAGCTATCCTCTATTAAATTATAATTTTAAAAAATTGAAGACATAAGAGCTTCCTATCCTTACCTATAATACGCCCCGAGAAGTGTGTTAGCATTTTTACTGGGAGTGCAAAAGTCCGCTTGTTATTCTTTATAATTTGAGACTATTTTTGCAATTTTTTTTGTTAATGTAACCAAAAAAGCGTTAAGTTGCCTCCCCCCACCTTCAATGCGTTAGCTAATTAAATTTAAAAAAAGCAACTTTACTCACCCATGAATAACATTAATTTCAATAAAGGACTCTTCGTAAAATTTTTGATGAAGCATCTTAATTTAATTTCTTTGAAAATATTTAAAATTAACTATTAGCTATTTAATTACACACTATAATTACCTACACATTGTATACAATCCACAGGTTTTTTTTTGTAAAACTAGCGTAAGTCAATTTTTTTAAAATGTTTATTGGTGTTAAGTTGACGAGTTCGGGGTGGGGGAGGGTGTGCACTGTCCGTAATCTTTGAAAATAATGGAAATGTAAATAGCTCATGAACCGTTGACGTTACGCCAAAAGTGGCAAGGAAACTTTTTTGTTCAGCACTAAATTCTTTACAAACTCCTTCAAGGGCCTCATTTTCGTAGAATTAACCGTTTATGAGTGCGTCAAATTTTGCAAAAAGTAACTTTTTGCGAATTATTTGGTAAACTGTAATCGTACATTAAAATATTAAATGTATATATTATACTATAGTCCCTATAATTTCCTTCACAAACGTAATTTTGTACGACTAATAGTTTGCAAGCTACAGATCGTCAAAAGTTAAAAAAAAATAGTTTTTAAAAATATCTTATTTACTATTAATCGGATATAGAAATATCTAATTACAAACTTGTAGGGTAGGTACTAATACTACGGGAGCCTACCCTAACTGTACATTCCTCCCCAATCCTTGAGGACAATGTTTTTCATAAAGATTAAAGCCTAAGGAACAATTTTAGACATGTCCCCCCCCAAAAAAAACTGGCTGTACTTTCAAAACGGCGTTCGGTTTTTAACATAAAAACTAAAAAAGATGGAGAAAAACTTTCTGCGCAAAAAACAAAGTGTATACAATTTTCTATAATTTTGCTCCTATACAATATTTGGATAGGACTTTTTTTCAGATAAATGATTCAGCTCTTAAAAGAAAATATAAAATTCAATATAAACCTCATTCACTTTCAGATTCACTATCGCTGTCTCCCGATGCATCGAATATTTCTTCCATGTCTTCTTCCTCTATTGCTTCATTTATATGATTTGGAATCATCTCCTGAAGAATTTCAGTAAGCGATTGAGGCAGTATTTTATCTACTGAACACCAAAGAGGTTCTCCATTTTCTTGCCATTAATAATCATTCCAAGGCTTTTGAATATTGTGAATACCTTCGTCGGCTAATCGCCAAATACGCGTTTGGTAAACACTCCTTTTAATATGCTCGATAAAGCAAGCTCTTGATGGTAGAATCGAAGAAAATCAATTTTAGTGTCAACTGATAAAGACAAATCTTTGTCACCACATTTCTATCTAATGGCAATTAGGCGAAGCTCGTCCACGCTAGCGCATTCCTTTGATCCATATATGGCACATGTAAACTCCTCTAATGATGCGACTAATTTATCGTCAATATTCTAGCTGTTCCCCAAATCTTGGATATATTTGGGAGGAAGTAACATTTTTAGGGGTTTTATCTTTCCTTTTCCCTTAAAGGCGCTGACTGAGTCGTATCCAGTAAACGAATGAAGGCCCAGTAATGCCGAACATTTTTGAGGTCCGTACTCTTTTGCTAATGCGGATATGTTAATAAGCCTTTTTTTATTGCCAAATCCGGTATCAAAGAGTAATATACATTTAATTTTATTGGAATGAGGCAACAGAATCCAAAAGTTGTCACTATCAACACTTTTAACCCTAATCTGTCCATAACCCATTGTTACCGTTTTCGAGATAAATGTCTGCAAATTATATATATATATATATATATATATATATATATATATATATATATATATATATATATATATATATGTATATATATATATATATATATATATATGTATATATATATATATATATATATATATATATATATATATTTTTTTTTTTTTTTTTTTTTTTTTCAGTATATTTCATTTTTTGTTATGTGAATAATATAAAGTTATATTATACGCCTTAAAAATAATTGTCACAGCTATTTCCTCTAAATGATTTACCGATATATGAATTTCCATGTTTTCTTAATTTTGGATTTATTTATCTGGAAAATGGTAACTCCTGTACGTGTACGTACAGCTAGGGTGGGCTCCCTGACTATTATAGAAAATTAATAGAAAATAGTTTTTTCAAAATATCTCCTTAATTATTGATATAAAAATATGAAATTGCTAACTTATAAAGCACTCAATTCTGAATTGTAAAGAATTTAATACTCTACAAGATTGATAAAAACATACTTGCGTGCACAATGGATAGTTTAGGAGATATTTTTAAAAAACTACAAAATGGCATACTTATATGACATAGATTGTAAAGAATTTGGTGTTCTATAAGATTGTTTGCCATTTAAATGCACCATCAACAGTATACTAAATAATTCACAAAAACTACTTTTAGCAAACTTTGACGCTCTGCAACTCGCAAACGTTTTTTTAATGGCAATAGGAGTTATCCATGAAACCAGGCACAGTTGTTATATGTATACTAACTGAACTGATAAACATATTTACATACATATCCACAGTGACGTAGCCAGGATTTTTATTCGGGGGGGTCCGAACGTTTTGAAGGTATTACTCAGATACGAATAGAGTAATTGAGTTAGAATATATGAAAAAAAAAATCTTTAAATTAAAAGTATTTTGAAATTTTCGCACTTTTAAAGTCCCTACAGTTGATTTAAATTTTCTAGGCGTCGCGACGACCAGTTAGTTGAAGACGTTGAAATTCTATTATTTCGAAAAAATGCTAATTGCCCCTTTTTACATAATTAAAATATCTTCATTTTTTTTAAGTAAAAAACCCAGTTTTTAAAGTTCTGTTGTAAGCCGAAATTACTTTAAATATAATAATAATCGAATCATACCAATTGAAAACAAGTGGTCAAAATTAAGAAAGAAAATATTGAGAGAAAATCTTGGAAAATAATTACAATTACCAGGCGTGGATTTATAGGGGTGACACAGGGGGCGCGCGCCCCACCTTATCCAGTACTTTATAAGGCCAAAGTTTGTAGATTTAGGTTTTTTTTAATAAAAAGTTCAAAATGCTATATATTTAGTTTAAATGTGCGCCCCCTCCTCAAGAATTTTCTAAATCCGTGCCTACAATTACAAATTACTTTTTAAAAAAGGAATTAATTACAATTACAAATTACTTTTTTCAAAAAGGAATTAATTACAATTACAAAGTACGTCTTTAAAAAAGGAATTATATTCATTTAATACAATTACTTAAATACAATTACAATTACACGAAAGAAAAAAAAGTAATTGTAATTGCTAATTACTTTTTCAAAAGGAATTACTCAGCTCTGATATGAGAAGGCTCATTTTAACTGCAGAAGAAGAACCAACTATAGCAAAGGATTAGTTTCTAATTAATAAACTAGCAACACGGAGCCGTGTACAACTGTATAAAAATACATCTATAATAATGTCACATATTAAAATGCGTTGTTTTTTTATTGAGAGAGGCGCTAATTTTGATTCCACACTTAGGCGACCAAGCATGTAGGAAGAAACAATTTTCTTTACTTTACCTTGTTATTTTATTTATTATTTTGAAAAAGATATAATTGAGGAATCTCTGGAACACTTCATTATGAAAAGGAATTAGGTTTATACAATCACATCACATCCGTCATACTTATATGCAGCAGGTTACTTAAGACTAAATCAGATTCAGATTGCGCTAGATTGTGTGGCTTCAAATCCGCACGCTGTTGGCTCATCTGCACTATCCATATGGCTGCAATAAAATTGCAAGAAACCACGATTTACAACGGGGCTGGCTGGAATAGAAATTTGAAATCAGCAAGAAAAATTTTCAATAAAATCCGAACATGAAATTAATTTGTTAATTTTAAATATCATGCCTACCAATTATTCAAATGTCAATTAATTTCTGGGACCCTGGACCCCTCCCCTGGCTACGTCACTGATATCCACACGCGGCACACACCTATACACCTATACACCTATACATATACCTAACCAAAGAAACGGGAAATTATATAGAAGATTCACGTATGCACATTTTTCTTGCCCAGGAGTCTTTCAAGGCATTATGTTAGACACACTAAAGTAGACTACGGTAAATGAGAATTAGATAATATTGAAACACAGATGTAGGGAACAAATCTGTTAGATGCACATTTATACTTTCAGACCAGACGTTTTCAAAAAGCGTACAATGACTCGTAAAGGATTGTTGACTTGAAAAACTTAATTTTTGCCTGCTTTATGTCTACGCTCCACCTTAAATGGAGATGGGATGGGTCGTCAGAATTGCATTTCAAATAAGGGATAGCACACAGTAATCCCCAACAAAATTTCAATTTACGTAGACACTTAATGAAAACCGTCGCTAGACTAATAACTTACCCGACCGCGCCAACTTGAAAAATTGACTTACACTATTTTTACGCAAACCCACTTTTACCTATTGATTGGAGTTTACAGTGAATCTCAGACTTAGGCCCAGTTGTAGAAAGTTTTTAAACGTAAAATCTAGTTTACCTAATTTTTCCGTTGTACCAAATTCGATTAATAAATAAACTTAGTTTTAAATCGTTTAAACTGAAATCACGAAAATTGATAGTTTAAACCGAGATATCCAGGTAATTTTATGTACATAATGGAATACTTGGGAGATTTGACATGATGAAGATTTTCTTCGAGAAAGAATAACTAAGTAATATTTTAATGTGGGATGAAAACGAATTTTTTCAGATTCCGTTTATCAAATAACACTGTGCAATTTACTTTTGTATAGTAATTGCTCAACTTCACCCACAATGCATGTATTTTCCTGAAATGGAAAATGACGTGAACGAAGTTCCACAAAATTTTTACAATATTATAGTAGATTCCCTCATTGCATTGGTACACTGGACTGCACTCACATTAAATTCAATCATCACGGGGAGAAAATGCTGAACTGTACAGGAACAGAAAAGGGTATATTTCTTTCAACGTTCAAGCAATATGTGGTGCTGAATAAAACTTTTAAAATACAGTTGCATGATGGTAAGGGTCAGCACATATTTTAGATATATTTAGAAATTTAGTAATATATGCGCCTGCAGTAATGCTTGCCATGATGACAGAAACAAATCTCCCTAAAATTTCTAAAACAGTGCACCTCAAACTGCAAAAAGGTATATTTATTCAAATTAAGTTTAAATTTCTCTTATAAAAGGTATATAATATTAATCTTAACTTAACTTATTAAACTCGTTTAGTTGTCACTTCATTTAAACTGCTTTTGTACAACTGACCCTTTTTATGTGAAAGGAGTATGGGTGAAGTTTCAGAGATTGGCATGAATTTTGTTAAAATTTAATTTACTGTTTTTCTTATACCCAGGCAAATCATGGTGCGCCAGGAGATGAGGTTCGTCATGTTGGTGATTTGGGTAACATAAACGTTACCACTGGCAATACAGCCACCTTCATAATTAGAGACAGCGTTATTGCTCTGGAAGGCGAACACAACATTATAGGCCGTGCCGTCGTAGTTCATGAGCTTGAGGATGATTTGGGCAAAGGAAATAACACGGACAGCCTTATAACTGGAAATGCTGGTGGAAGACTGGCCTGTGGCGTCATTGGAATTTTGTAAATATTTTATTCCATTTTTTTTAAAACGTTGCTATATTTATTTATTTCTTATGAACAAGTAAAATTCTAGTAACAGTGGATTACTACTTCCCTTGCTTACTTTGGGAAGCATTGCAATCGTCAAAAAATCACCCTCAGAGATTCTTGGGATTTTCACGTATATTCCGAAAATTAAAGCTATTTAATTCCGTCTCTGTCTGTCCGTCCATGTGTCTGTCAGTCTGTTGGCGCTATATCTACAAAGCCACTTGATGGAGAACAATAATATTTGGTAGGTAGTTGATCTACTGCCAATGAGGAACTGGGATATACCTCCGTCGAAATATATAATTAAGGAAAAAAATGTGACGGAAGTCATTAATATCTGGTATGTAGTTATTACAACTGTCAAGGAAGAAAAATATGAAAAATATACAGGGTGGTCACTTTAAAAAATAATGAATAAATGCGACGCAAGGCAATAAATAATTAATAAATAAGTATTATAGATCAAAACTGATAAAAAATATATACTCTAAAAAAGTAATGAAAAAAACGTTACGGAAGACAATACTATTACGCATGCAGTTAACATAACTGTCAAGGAAGAAAAATATGAAGAATATACACGGTGGTCACCCTAAAAAACTTAATAAAACGACAAAAAAATATGAAAGTATACAAAGTAGTTAAGTAGTACAGATTCTGTCACAATTCATGATCAAACTAAGCGTAACCACCACGAAGCTAGCCCTACGTACCCCCGCACCGTACACGTGCACGGAGGTGGTTCTAGAAACTAAGAGATAGGATCTCATGGTAGGTGGGAAGGTGAGCTGAGGAATCCAATCTCCACGTTTAGATATAAGTTTAGAGCTAAAAGGGTGGAGGTAAGAGTATGGAGTGCGGAGTGTTTGTTTAAAATAACAATGGCGGGCGATTATTGTTTATAGTTATTGATAAATAGATATGATAAAAATGGCTATCGTTCTAGGTAACGATAAGGCAACGATCATCGAGTTCAGTATATAAATTTTTAGACAAGTCTAGACGTCTCAAGTAATCAGCTCTTGTAATCAGCTGCTTGTGTCTTATATGAAAAAATATATATTCGCTCGGAGCGTATCGGTGAACAATTTCCTGGAAACGTACTGTAAGTTTAGATTTGAATGTAAAATTTGAACAAAATACAGAGACTTTATGGATTTCCTGGAAACTATTAATCTAAACAAATGAGATCATGTTGGCTGTCTACTGCATATGTATATATTTAAAACTTGCTTAATTACCCTTAGCAACGAGCTGTACCTTATTAAAAATTAGTATATACAATGGGGAACTTGCCTATTTTTTAAAAAATTTCATTAAAGTGTGTATTTATGTATAAAAACATGCCACACCGAATATTAGCCCTTAAATCGCAGTACTTAATTTGCAATAAATAATTAAAGTTGAAATTCTAGCCACTCCTCACGAAAAGCACTATGACGTCACCGGGCGAAAACTAGTCTTGCGTGGTGTCCAACAGATGGCGTACTTTAGCCGACGTTTTCACCCTACTTAATAGACTCGGTGGCGGTTGGCTTTGAGACGTCCGCATATTCAGTCATAAGTCTTTTGTTTTTTATGTTGAAAAAATAAAAAGTGTCGTAAAACTCAATCAATTCTCTTTACATAAGCTGTCTACAATTTTTTCGAAAAAAACGATAATTATCGAGATATTCGTGGAAATGTAGGAAATTACACATTTTCTTATAGAGTGTATGTAAATCTTAAAAAAATAATTTTTCTTAGAAACCTTTGTTTCGAAGGGCCGAGATTAACGGAGCGTCAAAGTAGTACATGATATTAAGTGAACATTGTATATAAGACCGATTTCAGTTAATTACCGATTAATTACAGTGACTGACAAAATGGAGAAACCGAAAAAAAAGTCTCAAATCCCGCCCCCTCTAATTCCTTGATTTTTGTCGGAATTCAAAAAATAACAAAAAAAAGGTTTTAGCAAATTTAATTTTATTTGAATTAGCTAGTGTAGTCTTTTGGCGTAGGAGCCAAGATTAAAAAGTTGCCAACTGTAGAAGCTCAAAATTTGCGATTTTTTGCCGTACATGGCCGACATTTCAGGAGTTATCTCCGAAACGAAAAAAAAAAAAAAATCCAAATTCTGATGGTAGCAACAGATTCGTAGTGGGAAATACTCGTTTGACCTCATTTTTTATTTCGAGCTTACCTACTCCCACCGTTTCGGAGATATCTGCGAAAAATAGCAAAAAACAGCTTACATTTCGGAGCAGAAAAAATTGCAAAAACAAACAATCTTGACAGGTTCATATTTATCATAAAACACCATTGGGATGGCCGTACGATGTCGCGACGTAAAGAGGAAGTCTTCCAGATAAACCTGATCGTAAATTACACGGCGAAATTCGAACATTCGACTCGGCACGAACGAGTCAAAAGTAGCGTTTTGCGACATTTCAGAATATTGAAGATGTTTTACACAGAGTAGTTTCAAGACTGGGTAAAATCCGGCAGATTTTAATCGCTTATATTTCTGGAAGAGATTTGTTTTTAAATTTTTTGTTGCCTATGGGGTTTTTAATGATGTTAGTTTAGGATTTTGAGTATTTTAATTCAATTTTATTTTTTGGGCAAGTTCCTTATTTAGTTATACCTAAGCAATGTCATCTATATTTTAACACGACTGTAGCTGTCTTCAGCTTGGAGTCTCCATGATACATACCAAAAATATAGTCACGAGGTCCATTATATGAATAAAAATTATAAGGTATGTAACATAACAGTTTAAGGATTTAGTTATTAACACAGTTAAATAATATTTCAACACACCCATTTTTCAGATTATATAATGCTAAAAAATAGTTGTAAAGCGACGTATACGTATAAATAAAAATAAATATAAACAAAAAGTTGACTTCATTCATATTTTAGAAGATAACAAGGAAATTTATATTCTAATTTGCGTATTTAAGACGCTTCGGATGAAAAATGAAAAAAAAAATCAGATTATTCATGTTTGACAAAATTAGTAGGTACATGCTGCATTTTATGTATTCTTCAATGCCGGATTCGAATATGCTATCAAAAAAATTCAATGTTGCAAAATAAAGCCGCCCTCGAGCCACCCCAAGCGAAAAATATAAAAACAAATTTCCTCAATATATTTTATTTATCTGAATACATAATACAGTAACAAAAGTTATATATGTAAATGAAATACATAACCTATAAGTAACAGTAATAATAATAATAATAATAATTAATATAGGTAAAAGGTTAATATAAAAAGTTATAAAATGCTATTGTTTTCAATCCAACTGTTATGGGAACTATCATATCCAAGCCATTTAACGAAAACCTTATTTCCTTTCTTCCTTAAATCTTTTGCAACGAGATATGCGTCTGGATGTTTAACATTATGCAGTTCTTCGGTATAGAGGCATCCTTCTATTGGCATTTTCTGAGCATCAACCAGTAAGTATGTTATAAGGGTGCTATAACTAATTTTTGAAATAGTAGATATTTCATTAGATCAATTAGGAGTATAATCTTTATCGAACACATGATCATTAATTTTAAATTTAAGTAATCGCGTAATTTAAGTAATTATAGAATAACTATAAACGTATTTTAAGAGCATCTTTCCATTGCTTATTATTAACATCTACGGATTTCATGTCGATGGTGCGATGCCTAGAATTATTATATTTCTTAATAATATCAGCAAGTAAATTATATCATAGAAAAGAATCATTAATACTGAATTCCTTATACATCATAAATTTTATAGTTCTATCTGCTAGTTGAACTACTGAACATTCTTTAGTGCTGTACAAGAAATATTGGTTAATTTTATATATTTTTTTAATTAGTATTATAAGATTCACTGTACAACCTACTGCTTTTTATCATCAATATTAGGGTCATGAGAATGTTTTTTAAACAGTAATTCGGTTTCAGCGGGCCCAAATACATAAGAATACACTGATTTGGTCCGCAGGCCAGATCGCTTTTTTGTGTGGCTGTGTAATTATCCATGGCAACTGACACACCTGCCGATATAGATATTACTAACAAAGTTATAGAAGCCCGAAAAGTTGTAAATTGCAAATTACACGCACTCAAACTGCACGAGTTTCAAATCGAAAAGTCTTTTTCCCTCCATCACCACATCTCTACATTCAATAGCTAAACATATCTCGAGGCGAATGAGAATTTAAGCATTAAAAAAAAATTGAGTGCTTGGAGGACGAAAGAAATATTGATGTCACCCAATATATCGACTCTAAAGAAGGCGTTCAGCCAGTTGTGGCGAATTTTGAGAAGTTTGGCAATCTACTTAGAACGTAATATATCTGATATGATGCATGACGCTAGAAATAAACACAATTTTAAACATGGTGTAGGATATAGAACTTAAGAAGATAAATAATATTATATTGTAAATTCTGAAATTCAGTTTGAAGGTGACAATTTAATAATAGGAGTACCAGGGCACTCGTGGTCTTTACGAATTACTGTTTAAAAAACATTCTCATAGCTCTAATATTGATGACAAAAAGCAGTAGGTTGTAACCGAATCCGAAGTCAGAATTGTCAGATTGGTTTTTTTTTTCACCCCAAAAAAGTACCCCCCAAAAAAGTAGTCTGGCCTGCGGATCATACCAGTGTATTCTTATGTATTTTGACTCTTTGAAACCAAATCCGAAGTCAGAACTGTCAGATTCGCTCGTTTTTTACCTCTAACTTCAAAAAACACCCCCAAAACAAAAAAGTCGTCTGGCTTGCGGACCAGATCAGTGTATCCTTATGATTTTGGACCCACTGAAACCGAATCCGTAGTCAGAATTGTCAGAATTTTCATGAATAAAAAGATACATGCGACTAGACTGACCGAATCTAGCGCTCACCAACTGAAATAATGTGTTATCCTCCGATTAAAGAACTTATATCTAGATACATAATGGCATTACTTTGTGTGATCCCGAAAGATTCACAATCTAAGGCACTTCTTCCCATAAGTTCTTGATTGGCTAGTCGATCTGTTCGCGACCGATTCGGGCACCATCGGTTCAGTTTGATTATCATAATCTCAGTTTGACACTTTTGACAGTATATCCGCCATTAATGTTAATAAGCGTTTTTCGTGTTTTTCGATCAAAAAGTGGTGAAGAAGTCTTTTTATTTTAAGTTGTGATTTGCTCAATACCTAAATAATATTCTCTATTCATATTTACACAGTTTATTGACAATATATTTAGTGCAAATAAATAGTGAACTGCTGTGCCGTTTGCAGAAAGCAGTTTAGAAAAGAAGAAAATCGATCGTTCCATAGTCGTAACATGATGAAGTTCAGTTTGCAGTTATAAAGTAAATGGCAATTAAATTTTAATATCCTTTTATCTTACCGTTTTATCTTACTGTAATATCGTATGCTACATCACGTTATATAAAGAGCCGGTAATGCAGGAATAATTGCAATAATTCATTTTAATGAAAATATTTACCATTCTACACATTTTCTACACACACAACGCCACTGTTGCCTATGGGATGTGATGTTCATCCATTCTTTTTAATGGACATATAATGTGACTATGTTAGGAGCAAACAAGGTATCTAGTGAAAAAAAAAGATAGCCTGTTACGTATCTAGATATAAGTTCTTTAATCGGAGGTGTTATCTGAAATAATGTGTTAAGATGTTAAATATGCCTAAGTTTAGAGAAGTTGGATCACTGCGCTGACAAATTTTAAACTTATTTTAAATTCAGAATCATATCCCCATGATATCTTGAATATAAATTTTCAAAAGAATTTTTATACTGCTCTGTACGCTCAATTTCACTAGTATTACTGCCAGAAAAGAGAATCTCTGCTACATGTATAAGCCATGGAGATAGCAGAGGTTCATGCTATCTCCATGGCCTATACATATAGCAGAGATAATGAAAGGTATTTACACATTTTCTGTTTTTATTAGTCAATACTTATACCTTATAGCTATTTTTCATTGTTACAGATCTGAAAGCTAGGCCTCTGCCGCCACACCACTAACTAACTAACTAACTAACTTTTTAATTAAATTACATTCTTTACATTTAATTGTAGTTTTTATATTAATAAAAAACTTTACTAACATATTTATCTTTTATTATTTCAATGAGTCGGTAAAATATGGTAGTACTTATTTGTTGCTATCATGTTTAGACAAAAAAGATGTTAATTCCTCGATAATCATAATGTTCATGACTATCATGACAATCATGGCTAAGCTGTCTAGCTATTCATATGTACATATAAACGACTCAAGAGCATGGTCAAGTCCATGGTGATCATGACGATCATGCCGATTATGATCGTCATGACAGTCATGGTTAAGCTGTCTAGCTGTTCATATGTACATGTATACATGAACGACCCAACAGCTTGATCATGATTATCATCGTTAAACTGTCGAGCTGTTCATATGTACGGATATATGTCCATATGCATGACTTAACAGTTTGATCATGATCATCATATCAGGATAGATGTTGGAATCTTATCATTCGGAAATAAAATATATTTTATAAATAATTTAATTTATTAGATGTAAAACATATATTATAATATTTTTAGTAATCCGACTGATTACTGCTAAACATTTTACTCCACCGTTACCGATGACGTCATCTGACAAGCTGAGATTTCTTGAAAATTATATCCCCAAGATTTCGTATCACTGTTTATATAATATATAATTCTTTAATCGTCATACGAGAGCTACCTTATTCTGTTTAACAGTAAATATTTCATGCTTTTTCGATTTAATTAATTTCTGCTGTTTAGTCAAAATATCCTTATTAAATAAGCAATTGTAAAATCTTCAAGCGTAGTCATAGACATTGTCTATAGGATAATCCGATGTATCGGACAGATGGATGTCTTTCTTAATGTATTTTTATATATCAACGTCGCTAAATTCATAAATTAAACTATCGGTGTCCATGTAAAGCAATTTATCTTGTTCACCTAGCTGATCCATTCCAATAATCACCATATCCTCGTCGAAAATAGTCAAACAGTGAAAGTTAGATTTTGCGGACATTCTCCATTGTCAAGACAATGGTTCATATAATTTTTTTTGAAATTCGTTAATTGCCTGTTTTTGCAAATTCGTGTTTAAATCAATATATTTTTTAGTCACCATGACTGATTAAATTTTAAAATATTATATACTGTCTTGAGTATTAATCCACGTTCTAACATTTTTCCAAAGTCCTGTAATGAATTAAATACTGTGTTTTCTCTAACATAGTAATTAATTTAGATTTTTTTTGGAATAAGGTGATACTCTATGTTCTGAACACATCGGGAGATCCTTATGCAGCTCGTGAAATTTAAATGAATACTCGATATCTACTTCTAAAATATAGCCAACATCTGACTCGTCGCATAAATTTGGAATATCCAAGGTATAAAACTATTCGGCGGGTACCCATTTGAAACCGTCTGTAGGTAGCGGGACAGACATCCCAGCTCCATACATGTTGTTAATATCAAAATATATATGGGTCTTTCTTCCGTTAGGGTTAAATTCGTCTCACATGTACTTGTCAGCTTTTAAATATCTATTTGACACCTGCACTACACGACCTCTAATGCCTTCTTCAATCATCAGAATCATGTCAGTCAATGTCTGTGAGAAGTTCTAAATTCTCTCCAGATATTTGTAACATAGCGTTAAATGCTAACCCCCAGAGCAGTATAATAATTTAAAGCGCCAAGTCCGTATGTCTGTATACAAGTCTCCTGGAATTTTTCAAATATATCTGTTAGCAGTAGTACATTTGTTTTTAAATACATATCGGAATTTCGCCCAGTGTCTTAATATTGAATTGATTCCAGAGACTTATAGTATGGTTATAATCTTTCTCCGACATATTTCCGTCTGTCAGTTTAATATAAAATTCCTCTTTTGAAGGTAAAGATGTCTCGTCTAATTTTTCCCAAGAATTTAAATAATCGTAAGGAAAAAAATCTTTTCTTGTTAATAACGGAAATTGTTCATCATTGCTGTGAGATTTAGTAATTCGTTTCTAGTCATCATTGAGATATTGCGAACCATAAATTAAAACGAGTCAACAAATGTTAGTTTAATTTTCGTTTCTTTGACCTGTTTAGTGAAGAAAATGTATTTCTTTATTTGTCGGTAATAATGAAATATAACCGTCAAATGCAGTTGCTAGCTGTCTGATTATTATCAAGTGATCATCGTAACCCGATAAGCAATGAAATATAACCGAAATCACATGACAATGGGCACATTTAGGGAATGCAACAGCTGGGAATAATCATTCAACCTATTTATTTTGTGATTATAGTCGATTGTTGTGAGTCCGCTAAACGCTGTAAAGCAAATTGCCAAATGTAACATTTGAGGTTATGTTCCCTAAACGTACGCTATCTTGATATTTGTCTGTCCCCTATAGAACAAAGTCAAATGACTGTGATCGGCTACTTTGATATCCGGCTCTCTGAAGAGCTTTTCACATATCACAGACCTGCACGTGCTTAAACTCAAGTTTTTAGCGACCGTGCCCCGCACGAGGGCGCTGTACCCCAGGGGGCGCCACAAGCCTAATATAAGGGGCGCTACGAGCTTAATATATATATTTTTTTCAAGTAAAATTTCGGAAAAGGGGCGCCTTTTAAAATTTCGCACAAGTGCGCTTAAGGAGTATTTTGTTAGTATTTTACAGTTCAAACCTAAACCTAAAACTTCGTATTGAAGCGGATGAATATAATTTTCCTCATATAAGACACAAGCTGATTACATTAAAACTTGACATATTTAGACTTGTCTAAAAACGTATATACTGGTCGCGATGATGGATTATTACCTAGACAGATAGCCATTTTTATCATACTCTTAGCAACGCCCTATAACGTAAACATTAACTAACCATCACCTGCAAAGCTATCCTATTCGTCAATAACTATAAACAACAATCGACTGCTATTGTGTTTTTACTATAAACAAACATTCTCATGGGCACTTCATACTCTTAGCTCCACTCTTTTAGCTACAAGCTTATATCTAAACGTAGAGATTGGATCTATCAGCTCAGCCTCCCACATACCACGAGGCCCTAGATTCTAGATTGTAGAACCGCCTCCGTACACGTGTACCACCAGGGGATACCAAGCGCGGATCTAGAAATTTCAATAATTCTTTTCTCGTCTGTGGCTCATGGGACCCATACGAAATATGGGAAATAACATCTCGAGAAGCACTTCTCTAACGACCCCTAAAAAGTTTTGAAAAAGCAGTTTGCGAAAAAATTTTTCAAAATTCGATTACCCCCCCCCAGGTTTAGGGACTCCTGTTTAAAATTATTTTTTTTGTCATATGCATTTTACTTTTCATAAAAATACAACACTGTGTTTTGAAGTTTATGAAAATATTTTCGTTACTAACTGAAATACAACGAATTGAAATTTTGTGATTTACAATTTAACAAATCACAAAATTTCAATTCGTTGTATCTCAGTTAGTAATGAAAATATTTTCATAAACTTCAAAACTGATTGTTGTATTTTTATGAAAAGTAAAATGCATATGACAAAAAAAAATAATTTTAAACAGGAATCCCCAATCCTGGGGGGGGGGTAATCGAATTTTGAAAAAATTTTTCGCAAACTGCTTTTTCAAAATTTTTTAGGGGTCGTTAGAGAAGTGCTTCTCGAGATGTTATTTCGCATATTTCGTATGGGTCCCATGCGCCACAGACGAGAAAAAAATTATTGAAATTTCTAGATCCGCGCTTGGGGGATACGAGGGCTAGCTTCATGACGGTCACGCTTAGCTTGACAGTGAATTGTGCTAGAATTGGCACTACTTAATTACTCTACACCTAAAAAAATATTTTTAAAAAATGTATTGTGGAATGGTAATATTTCACATACAGTTAACGCAACTGCCAACGAAGCAAATTATAAAAAACATACAGGGTGGTCACCTTAAATAAATTGATTAAAAAATGTGACGGAGGACGACACTATTACGCATGTGGTTAGCACAACTGTCAAGGAAGAAAAATATGAAATATATACAGGGTGGTCACCTCAAGAGAATTATTAAGAAAATGTGATGGAGGACGGTAATATTTCGCATGTAGTTAGCACTGTCAAGGAAGAAAAATATGAAGAGCATACAGGGTGGTCACCATAAAAAAAATAATGCAAAATGTGATGGGGGAAGATAATATATCGCATGCAGTTAACGCAATTGTCAATGAAGAAAAATATAAAATATATACAGGGTGATCACTCTAGAAAATAAATTAATAAAAATATGCGATGGAGGACGATAATATTTCCCATTTAGTTAGCACAACTGCCAAAGAAAAATATTTAAAAATATCCAGGGTCTTCCTCTTATTCACGACGTCTTGTTAGACGCTTTGTGAAACGTCTACATTTCAAAAAGCATCAATATGACGTCTGTCTGCTTCCCTAATGGTCTATGTCTCAGAGGCGTAAAGAAAGATGGAGAAAACTAGGGCGATCTTGCCATCTGTACTCTTCGCCGCATCTCATATTTGCAGTCGCTAGTATTGTCCACGAGGACCCCATGGTACCAGTGCCAGTTTTGCCTATAAGCTGAGTAAGCGCCAGCTTAGGGCCTCGCATTTAGAGGGGCCTCAAATTTCATACGCAGATCTGCGCGTTTATTTTATTAAAAGAGAAAACTTCAACGAAGAACAAGAAAATCTGACATCTGACGCAAAAACTCGCGAGCCAGCACCACCGCACTGCATTTGTTTGAGTGATGCGTCGGCAAGCAAGATCCGCATAGACTAGGTTCCCTAATAGCACACGATGTCCGCCGGGCGTCCGTTTTATGTCCATTTAATGTACTGACGTCCATGGGCATAAATTAGACGTCTACCGGACGTCTACCATCTGATTTCTTTGAAATTGTACGGAATGGATGAGATCTGAATGTCCATTTTATATACAGGAAGTATGTACATTTTATGTCCATATAGGTACAGGAGATGGACGTCCATTTCTGTCCGTTGATTTAATACTATATTTTTGTAATAAATGATAATATCTCCATACCGCTTTCTCTCTAACACGTTTCCGAGATATGTATACATACCAGAGAATACCACACTGAACGTCCAATATATGTACCGCAACGGACGTCCTTATATGCGGCAAGTACACATAATAGAAAACCAAATAAGAGCCTCCTGACAGTCGCAGTAGATATTTATTTTTTATTTAATGCTGCCTCTTCTTGCTTCTTCCTTAACTGATACTATTCGATTAAAGATAGTCCCTACTTGAAAGGTTGTAGTTTTAAGATAAAATTTTAATCATTTTAATAGTATATTGTGTATTTAGGTGTGAAAGCAATATATTCCCGGACGACGATGCAAGCATCGAAGTCTTGGAATGTGTTTTCACACCAAATTACATATACTATTTTTTCTGAAATCACAGTCAATATTACTATAAATTAAGGAATTTGCATTAATGCATAACATTTCTTCATTACAATTTAACTGCTTACTAATAAATGCAATTTTAATGTGAGTTGATTTGTTTGCGTGTATTTATTTACTGTCTAAAATATGCATAAAAAACTGAACGGGAATGTTACTTTCTCGGCCTAGGCCAAGAAAGCAACATTCCCGTACGGTTTTGTTGATCATTGCTTGCCAACGGATCTTTTCCGGTCTGTTTTCTGATAGTTTCTTAGCAACATACTAAAATACTGGAATTGTGCATTTTTCGATTTGAAATCGCGTCGAAAATGTAGACACTGCCGATTGATTTCAGAAAAACTTATTTTCTTAATCTAACATGTTTGAGAATTTTTTTTCTATGATTATAGCTCATTATTTCTTGTAGATTTTCATTCTGTTTTTTTTTTTAGGGAGGAGGATAGTTCAGCAAATCCAGTATTCAAGAGCAACTCATTAATTTTGATTGCAGCAGTATTTGCTTATGGATTAAAAACACTATTTTAATATAAGAGTTAAAACGCTGTTTTTAAACCATATTGTTGACCTGATGAGAACAATACTTTCTTAAAATAGGTGGTAATAATATTTTTTATATCAATTTTTAAGAGAATTGTAAAAATAATGGAATTACTCCAACTGTTAAAATGAATTTTCTTACTAGCTGACTATATCTAATTTAAGTATTATTGTAAATATATTTGTTTATATATTAATGTAAAATATTTATTCTACGTAGTTAAAGGAAAAATAAAATATAAAAAACAATAACCAGTTTTCATGAAGTTTCAAATCGTCATTCAGATTACTAAAAAAAAATTCATATAGTTATTTTCCTAAATTTCTACTGATCTATTCTTGCATGCATTACCTACTCTTGCAATGTATTGGGAGCTCATCACAGGACTGTAGAGATATTAAATTGTTTTAGTCTTAAAGAAGCGAGATAGAATAGAGAAAAATGAAAAATGGACAGTTATCGAGTTACACGGGGTCAAACGTGCGGAAAACGGGTGCATCGGATTATTGATTTCACATAGTTAAATATCACAAATATTATAATTACATAGTGTGCAGTTTGAATAGTTTGTGTATAAGGTGTATTTAACTTGAGGCAGCCATATATCTTGAAAACGATGCATTCTACAGGATGGGGCAATGCGCGTCGGACAATTAGCTAGAAATTAAAAAAAAATGCAAGTAAACCAGATAAAAAAGACTGTAACCGGAAATTATTTTCGAATATACATGGCGAGCCAACATGAAATTACAGGATCAGGATCATTACAGGATGTCTTTTTTTAATGAAATGCTAAGTATATCAGTACATTTTTTGAAGCCCCTTTCATTCCTGTATTATTATTGACTATCTCCCAACCACTTGGATGTAATGAATTTTTTTGTTGAAATAATACCATCTGCAGATGCATATTGAAAAAAATCACCAAAATCACAGTTATAGGTATTAAGAAAAACTTATGTGAATGCTAGTTACGAGACATCTAATTAATGTTTTTGAATCATATTTACTTCCTAAAAATGTAGAGGGTGGCCAAAAATTATTTTTCAATTATGAACTTTTTAAATTGAATTTTCTCAATTTTTTCAAATGAAACACCTTGTACATTTTCGACGATGTGATGTAGAAATAAAACACGAACAAGTACTTCCCTATGGCTAATTGCAACCATTTTCGTTTTATTGAGCAATAACCCAAGCAGCATTCAAAGTGATGGGAACTGGCATCTGAGGCATCGGAAATTTAATACAGTAGGAATGACATAACTGTTATTAAATTTGCGGCTTTAAGGTAATATTCACTTTGTGGTATGCCTTTGTAGTAACAATTATGTAGATTCTACTGATTTCAGGCATTGTATAGTTATAGCACTTTCAAGTAAATGCTGCAGAATCTGCAACGTCGCAGATACTACTCTGCATTACTTTGAAGCATCCTCAACTGCAAAGTGAAAATTTTTAGTAATGCCGACTGCACAGCGTTACCAAAGGACCACTTCAAAGTAACGATAACTTCGAGTGCTTAATTTTAAGTCCCTGATACGTTGTTGGGAAATTTTCTGGAACTTCAAAGTTGTCTAACTTATTAGTGACATCTTGAGTAAAAATGAGGTTATTTCTACGAACATAGGGGCTTTGAAGTTATTTTTACTACTCCCCACTAATTGAGAATGACTACTAAGTTACATATACCTTAAAAACCCACTATTAAGTAATATTAACTTTTGAGACAATTTATATCATTATTGGTATTGAATAAAATGGCGGCATCTGAAATGCTCAGTAAAAGCGAAACAAAGTTTATCGGCACTCATCCACGTTTTATAGAAAACTGAAGAAACAGTTAAACAGTAGTAGAAATAGTGATTCTTCAGAATATGATGCAAACATGAAAGATTATTTCACCACAGCAAAAGTGTTCCCATCAACACAAGGAGAAAAGTAATCGAAAACTATATATAACAGTTGGAGTGATATTAATGATGCTGTGTATTGCTCGAAAGTTACAACTTGTCTTTAACGCACAGATTGACCTATAGTCCAGTTAGTGACCCACTGAGCATATTAAATAAATTTGCCGATTAAAACTCCAAATTTAATAAATATTGTGTCGATGGGGCACGACAATATCGGTATAACGGCATAAGACATTGTTTGTGTACAATAAATTGAATTGAATGAAATTAAATGTAAACTGATCACTAAAATATGAAAACTCTTATGTATTTTTCCATTATTACATACCTTACGTTAATAAATATATGTATCCAACACTTTCATATAAAGTGATCTTTATTGATGAGATTTTGAAGGGATAAAGTGGCCCATAAGTCACTAATAAGATAAAGTAGTGAGCTAAAGTGATTTAGTCACTAAAGAGTAGTTTTAATATAAAAAAAAATCCAAGGAATTTATTTATTGTCTTTATTATGGGGAAAATTAACAAACCAAAGAACCCATGCACTAACACTTATTTATTTATATTTATCCTAACATTTATATTGTCATCATATTCGATTTTCCACAAAGAAAACTGCTCTTCTGTACACATTTTTTCTCTATACTAGTAACGACGTCTGTATCGCCTGACTCGTTACGCTGCTCTCCCTGTATTTTTTCAGCAATAACAATTTTGACTGAATCTTCCAAATAACCCTCCGCCCGTGAAGTTTAAGGGTGGTAATGTCACCCCAGCATTAGCCAAAAGAGTTGCTGAGGAAAGACGCATGCTATGGCCAGTATACAAATCTGCATCTGGCAATTGCAAATAATCAGCTACAATTCTTGGAATATTTGAGAGCTTATTTAATCCAACCATTGGACAGTGCACTTTCCCCTTTGAAAATTTACGAAAAATCTTTTGTGAGACACATTTTGCGGTCTTAAAGACATATTTCCTAATCAAATTAAGTAGGTTTACCGAAAATCCTTCATTTAAAACTGTGAAACTTCTTGATTTATTCGTCTTGGTATCTGGTATGGATATATATATATATATATATATATATATATATATATATATATATATATATATATATATATATATATATATATATATATATATATATATATATATATATATATATATATATTATATATATATATATATATATATATATATATATATATATATATATATATATATATATATATATATATATATATATATATATATATATATATATATATATATATATATATATATATTATATATATATATATATATATATATATATATATATATAGGTATAGACGGTATATTGTGTAGCCCGATATATCGACAGGTCGTTCATTAGCCCGGCATTTCCCGAGTGTATAAATTAACAAATTTATTAAATATGGCGATTGTTATGAATCTTTTCTAATAGGAAGCCACTAGGGGTAGCTAATTATTATTTTTCTTTCAATTATATAAACATGGCATATTTCAGAGCCCGGATATATTTACTGATCCTTTCAAAGCCCGCTGTATATAAGAATATAGCTAGCGTTCGTTCTCCGTCCCAGCGATGTTGCCAATGTAATCGGGCCTCAGTAGGTTATATTTTTATAATATATATTTCTTTGATGCATGCATCGTCACGAAGCACAACATAATAGGAGTACTTGCTATACTGCGCCACTACCATTACTGTTTACAGTAGAGACGCTAATGGAGGGCCAGCTATTAAAGGAAATGTATTCATTCTTTGATCGCCAAAATAATATAACAGTTACGTTTTTTATTATTCATTGTTACGAATTTGAAGATATATTAGAAGAACCTAATAAAATATTAGGTAATTTTTTTATGCAAGCAGACATTAATTATTAATAACTGATAATGTAATTACTCCGAAGTAGGCCTATAAGTATTTAAATATTTTGAATTTGTCCTCATTTTTTGTTTTCCACTTTTAAAGTATTGCATTATTAACAGTAAAATAAAAAGATGCAAAGGGGTAGAAATTAAATTACGTTTATTTGCCTAACATAGATATATCAAACGAATTGTTTTAATAGTACAGTAACATCAGGTATAATAGTAAAAGAATCCCTTGATGCAATTTTT
Source organism: Rutpela maculata (assembly GCA_936432065.2). Lineage (NCBI taxonomy): Eukaryota > Metazoa > Arthropoda > Insecta > Coleoptera > Cerambycidae > Rutpela > Rutpela maculata. The sequence goes on from OW386286.2 coordinate 218,161,297, forward strand.
CTTTTGAAAATGTATTTATTTAATTTTATTTCACTGTCACTATAATACTTATAGGCTTAATTTTGAAAAAGTTATTACAATGACCTTTACTATGTACCAGCTGTCCCAAGTTAACATCAATTGAAAGTTGCATTATATGAAATAAGTTTTCAGATTCAGTTTGTCCCACTGTGCAAAGAAATATCTTTAAAAATTAAAAAATATATATTTTCTTAAATTGCGCAGAACCCTTAAAGTGTACAGATAAACGTATAGGGACAAAAAAGTGTCTTCTTTACAAGAGCTCTCAAACAAAAAAAAAAAAAGAAAATAGAAATCGAACCATTAGGAGCTGAGATAAAAAAACATTCATTGTGGCTAATGGCAGCCATCTTTAATGATCGCCATTTTGGTGTTGCACGGATTTTAAAGTGGCTCCCTATCTGGAAAGTTACCTTTTGGCATCAACTATGACCACAGAAAGTGGCACATCCCAATCAAAAAGTGCAGATTATTGGCTTATATAGCCATGTACCCGACGTACTATAAAGCACAAAGTTCCCTTTTAAGTATGGCAAGCAAAAATTTAATATTTTCTTTTATTGCTTATATGTTATATGCTTGCACTAATGAAAATAATTATTATTATTATAGTCTAGTACCTAGAGGTGAAAATATGCAAAACTTCGGAATAATGTCATATTGAATGGATTTCGTTCATTTTGGAAGTATAAGCTTCACACAAAAGTTTCTATATTGTGCGGGGGCTTGCTAATTAGGGGGTAAGTGCCACCCCCTCTCAGGGGGTGGCACTTAAAAAATATATATATTTATTGGAGCTGAAGTATAATCAAATTTTAAGAAGAAAAGGTTCTATGCAATTTTTCACACAAATTGATAGTTTTTAAGTTATAACTTCAAAATTGCGATTTTAGCTTAAAAAAAAGTTTTCCAAACGGCTTTCGTCAGGTATCTCGAGAAGTATTACTTTATCGAAAAAATGTTACAGACCAATTACATAAAGTACAAACTGGGAATTAATTATATTTTTTGTTTATTGGTGTAGGATTAATAATTTCGGAGATATTTAAGTTTACATTTGGCATCCAAGGGTTCATAAGATAATTATTTAGAGTGAGAGTTAAATATCCCAGAAACTGTGACACATACGTCAAGGATGCTAGTAGGTAGAATAATAGGTTATTAATTAAGCTTTCAACTGTTTTTTTATTTGTTTCTATAGCATAAAAAACAAAGAAGTTATGACCGAAGCAATGTGCGTCTACACATTTTTTTTTAAACAACGTCGCCATTTTGTTCCTGTAATTAGCCAGTAATTAAAAAAAGGAATTTCAAACACTGTTTCTCATTAATATATAGCATGACGTAGATGTCAAATTTTTTGGTTTGTATACAGCACTTGCTTTAGAAAAAAATACAGTTTAAACTATAAAGGTGTTTTCGATAAAACGATATTTTGTTTTCCTTGTCCAAATGGGTATCTCAATAAATATTAGTTTTATTGAAAAATGGGTAGAGACCAGAAATAAAGCTCATAAACTGATAATGAATTTAGCTTGTTTATTTATTTACATAGATTTAATAGTTTCGGAGATATGAAAGTTTACAAATGGCGTCCGAACGTTTATAGGTCGTAAAATGCAGTTTTTAAATGTTAAATATCTCAGAAATTGAGACACCTACGTCACGCATACTAAGAAATGAAATTAAAGACAATTAATTGCGCTTTCAAATTATTTTTTACTCGTTCCTGTAGCATAAGAAGTAAAGAAGTTATGATGTAAAAATGAGCGTATTTATATTTTTTTATATAAAAAGGTCGCCATTTTGTTACTCTAATTAGCCAGTAATTTAAAGAAATTATCTCAATACAGTTTTTCGTTAGGATGTAGCATTACCTAGATGTTCAAATTTGTTTGCTCATTTAAAGCACTTGCTTTAGAAAAAAATGCATTTTAAACTTTAAAGGTAATTTCAAAACACTTGGATACCAAATATAAACTTAAATATCTCCGAAATTATTAATCCTACATCAATAAACAAAAAATATAATTATTTCCCAGTTTGTACTTTCTGTAATTGGTCTGTCACATTTTTTCGATAAAGTAATACTTTTCGAGATACTTGACGAAAGCCGTTTGGAAATACCTTTTTTTTAAGCTAAAATCGCAATTTTGAAGTCGTTATAACTTAAAAACTATCAATTTATGTGAAAATTTGCATAGAACCTTTTCTTCTTAAAGTTTGATTCTATTTCAGCTCCAATGAATATATGTATATATATTTTTTAAGTGCCACCCCCTGAAAGGGGGTGGCATTCACCCTCTATAAATTAGCAAGCCCCCGCACAATATAGAAACTTTTCTGTCAAGCATTTACTATTATACCTCCAAAAATGAACTAAATCCGTTCAATATGACATTATTCCGAAGTTAAAACCTCTAGTTACACTGTACTATTAGTGCAAGCATATAATATACTTGTGCCCGACATTAATTAGTCTTCGCAGATACGCTTAAAAAGGAATTTGTGTGATATTCTTTTCTTTTCTTTCTTTTCGGGTTCAAAAGTTACTAACAATAATTACAACAAAATGCAATGCGTTTTCGTCAATATTTTGAAAATTAAGCAAGATAAGGCAAAACAATATACGTAACTTTTCGGTAGAGCATAAAATTCTCTCGTATAATGGTTATAATAAAAAACGGTACATTTGATAGTTAAACTATCGTTATTAAAGGTAGTATAATATTTATATTTTATTTTATATAATTGTTTATAATTATATAAAAATTTTGTTTAATAGTTTTCTCAATCTAATGTAATACTGCGTATCGTCATAATATGTTTTCTTAATGTATATGGGGAAGCTAGTTTAGGCTGACCTCTTCCTTTTGTGCGTAAACTCTTTTGTGCACCTTTTTTTCTTACATTCTTCTACCTACATTCAACTTAAATCTGGTGACAGTTGCTTTCTTGCACAGAGCAATAAAACAAAGCGTCTCAAATGCCAAAAGAACTGTTGCCAATGGTATACAAAATCTACTGTTTAAAGCAAGATAGTTATATTACAGTATTCAGCCATAAATCTAACTAAAACATTATTAGTCCTAAATTACTATGACGAAAATAAAATGTATAAATGAAGTATAAAGAATTATGTTAGAATTTGTTAAAATTAAATAATCAAAACATTAGAATACATTACAACAAATTAACTGAGCAGTTGGAAATTTGAAATAAAATGAAAGTCATTGTTTATAAGAAGTGCTTTAGTACAGAAAAAATAATTTTCAATTCCGTAAAAATACATGGCGAAAACTGCAGTCCTAGAGGTAATGACGTATACTTCACGAAAAGAATTATACAAAGTTTTTCTTTATTTTTTGAATAGACACGTGATAATTTTAACTTCAATATTTTATAAACAACTCGAAAAATAAAGCAATAAAAGATATAGTTTCACTCACTTTCGTTACAGATTTATGCATTATTACACTATACTTCTTAAATTATACAGAGACAGTAATTACTTCCACATCCAGTGGAAGTATAGTAACGACAAAAAAATTTAAAAAATTTTTTTTGTTCAAATAGGCTTAGAATGTCATGAAACGTCGAGATTTTAAGTTTGAGCGAAAAAAAATGTTTGTCTGTCTGTCTGTCGGTCTGTCTGTAACTTTTTTTTGTGCGCACGTTTACTCAGGAACCGTTTGAGATATTGACTTGAAATTTGGTACACATATGTACTTTAACGAGATCTAGAACTAGATTATATTTTCATCTTGTTCCGTCGAAGGGTTGGGGAGTAAATTGGGGTAAATTTGGGGTAAATAGGTAAATCTAGTAGGTAAGAGTCCATAAAATTGGTATTTAGTATATATAAGAGAAGCTAAGGTCTCAAAAAAAAAATTGACATTAGCCACCCCCATTACCACCACCACCCCATTATTAAAGGGGATGAAAAAAAAAGTGATTTAGTGTGTGTACAAGGACCAGAATCCTCAAAATATTTTTTTACTTCATCCACCTCCCACTACCACCCCCGCCCCACTACCGATGTGGGGTATCGTTTTATGGGTTTCTGGGGTAGAGGATTATTAAAGTTCCGTAAATAATTATTTCCACATACAAAATTTTTTCGTCATGAGTGACTTGGATAGAAAATCTGGATATGGAAGTAGTGATTCCTTGGGCAGCGGTTTTTTAATGGTTTTTATTTTCTTGCTAGTTAACAATTTATCAGAAAGTTTTTTGTCTATTTTTATTCAATGCTTAGATTTAGTTCAGGACTTCTTATTGCACTTGTTACCACACCAAAACCAAAAACAAACTAAAATAATAAAATCGCGGCAGAAAGAATTCCTTAATCACCTTTTTTGATGCTGTCATAAAGTTGTTTAGGGCAAACGCTCTGCTCTTTTCCCACTAATATTTTCGTTAGTGTTTTCTAACTGTGATTAAAATATACCTTTTTTATTTAAATATGTAGGTATATTATTTGCCTACATATAATAAAACAAGAATAGCAATGGGCTATGTTTTGATTCTAACATGTGTTAAATAAAATGGACATTTCGAACAGAACGCTTTGGTTATGCAGACAAAATTAATGTTTTGAATCTAGTTTTTGTCAATTTCCACGGCATACTTGATACGAGTATTTTCTCGATTTTTGAATTATTATTCACAAAAGAATTTTCATGTTTATGTATACGGTTGTTTTTGTTATTTTTTTCTATCTAAAAAAAATATAAACACATTCGGAGATTATTAATAACAAATTGTTTATTAAATAAACAAATAAATTCACAACAAAAAAAATTCTTTTTTCCACCTTTTGGATAATTGCAAATAATAAATTTAGGAATAAAAATTTTTCTTAATAACATGTTTAAATAATGAAAAAAGACAAAGGTGATTATAAACAATTAAAAACAATTTTTAAGAATTTTTTTTAATCATAATATTCTATAACAAATAAAATGGCAGAAAAATATTTTTCAAAAATACGTAATTTATATATTTGTTTATAAAATTTGTTTAAACAAGTAGCAATAAAAATTTTAAGTTTATGTAATCCTATAGTATTTTTGAATATAAAAACAGTAAGAGTAAATAAAATTAATAAAAAAAAATTTTTTCCTTCGGGATATTGTTCCTTTAAGTGTTTAAATAATAACATAATTTTTATGAATTTTAAAATTAATATTTAATAACAAAAAATATTTTTACTTGTTTTGGACGGTTCCAGAGCATCGTAACGCCTTAGTGTTCACTGCGCGGAGCTCTATTTTCAACATTAAATTAAAATCATTAATAATCTCGTTAATAATAGATGTAGAGTTTCGGGAGTCGGGACTTTTTTATTGGGAATTTCTTCCTCTTTAAGAATCTTTCTTTCTTTAAAATTTTTAATAGTTTTCGAGTTATTTGCAAAAAACGGAACTCGTTATTTTTTCAATCTTCATTAGTTTATAACTTTTGCAATTATTTATGTGCGGGTTTAAAACTTTTGCACAATTTTCTAGACGTCATTCCGAATCCAATGCAATCAAGGTAGGTGCATGACGTCAGATGCACCATGCAGGGAGACCGACTAGAAATATAAATTCAAATAACCATCATAAAAATATATGTGTTCATTAATAAAAAAACCGCTGCCTAAAAAATCACTACTTCCACATCTAGATTTTCCTGCCCAAGCCTTTTACAGCAAAAAAATGTCGATACTATATTTGCAATCCACTGTGTAAAAATAATTGTTCATAGAACTTTGATAATATAATATTTGAAATGGTCTATCCCAAAAACCCATAAAACGATGTGCAACATGGTAGTGGAGGTAGTAGAGGGGGAAGCTGTTGGCAAAAAATTTAGAGGCTCTTGTACACATAAATCATAATTTTATTTTTTTATTCCCTTTAATAATGTGGTAGAGGTGGTGGCGAGTGCCAAAAAAGTATTCAGGCCTTTTGTTCCTTTATACACACTAAATCACAATTTTATCTTTTTATTCCCTTCCATAATCACCTTCAATAATTTGAGCAAAAAAATTTTTTTTACGATTACTATACTTCAACTCCACTACGTGGATGTGTAAGTAATAAGTATTCCGCAGTTATGACGTTGTTCTCTTTTGCACGTCCAAATAGAATAAAACGATTCAAGTTAGCCCATCTAAATTGTGTTTTTAGAGACCATGTAGGCTTAACAGGGAACCAAGACAGATCACGTCATGCAGTTAGGTGCACCATACAGTAAAGGGAACCTGACTTAAAAAACCGCTTCCTAAAGAATCACTATTTCAACATCCAAGTCTTTTACAAAGAGAAAAAGTTGATACTGTATTTGCAGTCCATTATGTGGAAATAACTGATCATAGAACTTTAATAATATAATATTTGCAATCGTCTACCACAAAAGCCCATAAAACAAAATGCCATATCGACAGTGGGGATGGTAGTGGGGGGTATAGCTGATGCAAAAAAAATTAGGCCTTTGGTACTTATACACACACAAAATCACAATTTTATTTTTTTTTCGTCCTTTAATAATGGGGTAGGGATGGTAATGGGGGTGATAGTGGAAGTGGCTGATGTCAAAAAAATTTTGACTAGGTACTTGGCTTCTCGTACATACACTAAATCCCAATTTTATAAACTCTCACTTGCTTGCTTTGCCTATTTATCCCCCCATCCCAAACTTCAACGGAATAAGATCAAAACATAATCTTTTTCCAGATCTCGTTATAATACACAGGTGTCCCAAATTTTGAGTTAACATCATAAACGGTTCCAGAGTAATCGTGCGCACAAAAAAAATTACAGACAGATTTTTTTTGCTCAAACTTAAAATACCTTTCGTGGCATTCCAAGCCTGTTTAAAAAAACATTTTTTTTACCTTTATTATACGTTCACTCCACTATGTGGATGTGGAAGTAGTACCAGCTTATAGTGATTATGGACAATGCCTATCTATCCTTATAATATGTAAAACATCATTCTGCATAATAATTATTGTTTAATGACCGATATTTCTCCATGAAAATTTTAGTACCAAAATTATAATAATTAAGTATAGTATTATTGAATACTGAATGCAAAAAAACACAATCCTAATTTAGGGTCAGATGCTACTATACGTCGGACAAATGGTAGAAAGTATTAGCGTAGAAAAGTAGCGTATAAGTGTAGAAAAAAAGTATTAGCGATTTTTTTACAAAAAAAAAACTAGTAAGATGTTCTTAATCAGCACCTTTAGAAACCCATTTGTACAAGATTGAATTCAAAGATGTTTGAGACAGGGGCCGTCAAAAAAACTATTCTTTCAACTAAAAATAATTTTTATCTGTAAAACGAATTCTCAAATGAAACAAGGTATTCTACATTTTTTGTTCAGAATAATGTATTATAAAAGTATGAATTGATTTTACAACCAAATAATTGTTTATTTAATAAGACAAAAATTAAAAAGTAAAATAAATAAAAAATAAATAAATAAATAAATTAATTAATTCATTAAATTAAATTAATTGCCCAATAGCATTTGTTTTCATGGTTTACTTAGGTTTTTATTGAAGACTATTTGTTAGAAAAATGGTAGGTATAGTAGGTAGAATTTTTGCCTTATTAAATAAATAATTATTTTGTTGTAAAATCAATTCATACTTTTACAACACATTATTCTGAACAAAAATGAAGAATACATTTTTTTCATTTGATAAAAATTACTGTTTTTGACGGCCCCTATCTCCAACATCTTTGAACCCACTATGATGAAATTTTGTACAAAGGGGTTCCCAAAGGTGCTGATTAAGAATACCTTACTAGTTCTTTTCTGAAAAAATCGCTAATATATATTTTTTGAAAATCGACCTCCTCTTTCCATTCTAGAATCGAACGCCTCCGTCTAAAATTAAATGTGGTTACGTCTAAAGACTTACTCTATAGGTATATAGTCACCATTAAAATTTCAAAATATTCGGATATCAAATGAGCGAGATATGAGGGTGGCTCCATGAAAAGTGCGACACACTGTATATGTACCTTTTTGTCAGAGCATAAAATTCCCTAGTATAATGGTCATAATAAAAAAACGGCACATTTGATAGTTAAATTATTATTATTATTATTATAAGTAATACAATATAAATAATTAGTTTTAAGTTAAAAATTTAGTTTAATAGGTTTTCTTAGTTTAATGTAATACTGCTATAGTAATAATATTTTTTCCTAATGCATATGGGAGGTCGAAGATAGTTTAGGCTAACCTTTTCCTTTTGTGTGTAAATTCTTTTGTACACAATAAACGTTCATTTATTTATTTATTTTATTTACTTAAAATTTTACCGGCCGCCAAATTATCAAAAATGAGGTACAGAGACGCTTGTCATTTTTTTTATACTCTCCTCAGTCATTTAAAATGCAATTAAAAATCTGAAAAAGCACACATCATCTGTAGGTTCCAGAAAACATTTTTTAAAACACAACGGACTTTTTAAAACTTATGTTGCTATTTAAATTAAAAAAAAATGTTTCCTATTGTCACCGCATTTTGAGGTTTTCGGGTCTTGATATAATCTTATAGAAATATATTTTTAACCATCAATTTATAAAAATAAAAATTTTTACTCACGTAACGGGGTCATAAAATTATGAATAATCCAAAAAAAAATCCACAAATTTACTAGCTGATAAGTTTATGCATTCGTCAATTAACAAATAAAGCTTTTGATATGAAATTGGAACTGGCAGAATTTTTATTTTCACATGAAAAATAGTTACAATGATGTTAAAAAATTGTTTACATTTCGGTGAGCACGTGGTCATACGCTTCAAGCGATCTGTTTTATATTTATTGCCGTACGCCCCGCTGAGTTAAGCGGGTGCCTTTTCTCTGGTACCTTTCTACATTCAACTTAAATACATCTTACAATACAGCCCAATAAAACAATCAAAGCGTCTCAAGTGTCAAAAGAATTATTGAAATTATTGGCCTGTTTGAAGCACGATGGAGTTATATGACAGTATAGTACCTAACGGTAGGAAGAAATATGCCAATATGCACCAAAAAATTATATTTTGTAAACTAGTGCCTAAAGATTTATAAAAGAAACTACGGAAATAGCAACAAGAAAATATGGGGACAAGATAAATCGAGAAATATAAGTATATCATATTTTTGATGATGTATCTATTTTATTGATTCCAAAAAATATATGTTGTGATAATATGATATAGTAGTTAAAGATTGTACTAAAAACATGCAGTGAGTGTGTCAGAACAATGTGATATGAAAAGATAAAAATATATTCATTTTTTATTTTAATGTTCCCATTATCAAATGTCTTTTTCAATTCTCTAATAAGGGTGTAGCTATTATATCTAATGCACATTTTTTCGAATTTAAATCGGCCCAGCCGTTCAAAAGATATAAATTCTTTTCGAAATATTGGTATTTTTGATTACCCCTAATGGTGAAGTCAAATTAAGCATCAAAATAGGTGAATAAGGAATTATCTGGCTGCAGCACTCTTATTGTTTGAATTTGTTGCCAGTATATATAACAGAAAGTGTATGTGAAGTTTTGCATTAAATCGGTCCATTGCTGGTAAAATTTTAACAATTTATTTTTAAACAGTGAAATTTTCTGCTATTTTCTTTATTATCTCCGGTCCTAGAAATCGTATCGCAATAATAAAAAGAGCCATTTGTTCGCAATAAAATTTTAAATAAGGCTAGGCCTATGAAACACTTTCTGATAATTTGTTAATTTATAAAAAAATAATAATCACCAAAAAATTGCCTTTTTTGGTTATTTAAGAAATATAACGTAATAATGATCAATTTATTTTTAAAAATGTAGGTTTTTAAATGTATTTTACAATGGTATTAAGAAAAAAAATCTTCATTTAAACTATTTTTTTGAAATTTGTTTATAATTTTCAAAATTATAGTTATAAACAACTTCAAATAATCCTGTGGATTTTTTATAAAACTAAAAACGCAAACGAATTACGAAAATAGATGAAACATTTAACATTTTTCTAAAAAAATAATTATCTACTTGCATTTGGAGCTAGGATACGTCAGTTTTTGTAACTAAGTCGCTTATAAATAAACAAATTAATATTTCTTCTTAAAATTGAGCCCTGTTATTCTTTCAATACCTATATTTTTGTCTCATCTAGTTGAAAACAAACCAGAAGCACAATGTTTAAAAGATAATGTATAGAGGCCCGAAAGTCGGGCCTTTGGAACTTATGTTAGAGATCAGATAATTGTCAATTAGCTCTAAACGGTATATTACTGTTTTACAAATTAGATTTTAATATTTTAGATGATAGCACTTTTTACCAGGATGCGGACGTCTAGGGTTCAACTCCTGACCTGACCGCGAATATTGTTTTTTTTTTATTGTATCGGTAATATTAAAAATTTTACAAAGCTGTGTCCATGGACATAAGGATATTCGTTCAGATTAGATTAGTTCCTCCTTTTCGCGACAAAAATTAAGAAAATAACCGCTCTATTCAATGTTATTTCAAAAATTGTAATTTTAGATTATTTTCAAATATCAGAGACAAAGATGTAAGCTTTAAAAAACAACCACTCCAAATTTCAAAAAGAAATAGTTTTTTGGTTTATTTATAAGTGACTTTAATGCAAAAACTGACGTATCTCGACTCTCGACCTCAAATGCAAGCAGACTATTATTTTTTTTTTAAGAAATGCTATATATTTCACGTATTTTCATAATTCGTTTGCCGCTTTTAGTTTGATAAAAAAGATCACAGGTTTATTTGAATTTATTTACAACTACAATTTTGAAAATCATAAACAAATTTCAAATAAACGGTTTAAATGAAGATATAATTTTTTCTTAATACCATTGCAAAAAACATACAAAAATCTACATTTTGAAAAAAAAAACATTTTCTCCTACGAGTCGATGCCCTTAAGCAGTAAGCGATGGAAATTTCGAATTTATTATTGACTTTTAGCCGTTTGAAAACATATTTTGGGTTAAAATTTCGCACGAGAGTTTAGTTCAATAAAATAAAATTGATTCATTATTACGTTGTTTCTTTAATAGCCAAAAAAAGTACTTTTTTGTGATTTTTGTTTATTTATTTTTAAATTAACAAATTATCAGAAAGATTTTTCATAGACCTAGTCCTATTCAAAACTCAATGCCCTATTTTTATTTTTGTGGCACGATTACTAGGATCAGAGATAATAAGGATAATAGCAGAAAATTTCACTGTTGAAAAATAAATTTTTAAAATTATACAAGAAACAAAACTGCCTATAGCACTTATACATAAAACAAATTAAAACAATAAAATAGCTACAGTTCCATTCAAAATTTATAAGCGATTTAATGCTAAAGACTAATATTTTATACCCTAAAACCCAATTTTATCGACTCTACAACAACCCTTCAACGGAATAAGATCAACGCATAATCTATTTCCAGATTCCGTTGTAATACACAAGTATACCAAATTTTGAGTCAACATCATGAACGGTTCGAATCGTTTGCACAAAAACAAATTGCAGACGGAATTTTTTTCGTTCAAGCTGAAAATATCGATGTTTCATGACATTCTAAGCCTATTTAAATAAAAAACATGTTTTTTTACTGTTACTATCCACTAAACTACAGGGATGTGGAAGTCGTCATGGACAATGCCTATCTATCCTTATAATAGGTACGTAAAACGTCATTCTGCATAATTATTGTTTAATGTCCCGATATTTCTCCATGAAAATTTTAGCACCAAAATTAATAAAAATGAGGAATATTATTGAATCATGAATGCAAAAAACCACAAACCTAATTTAGGGACATGGAAACATTAATTTAGTACAACAAATGGACAAAGCCAATGCATTTTATACTCGATTTTATATTTTGTTATTATAATTTTTCTCTTTTGATATAAATGCTACCTTTTATCGCTCTATTTGAAATTATGTATTACAATTCAAAAAACGTTTTAAGATGTTTTAGATGCTACTATTTTGCTTTCATAGCACCGTACCACATAATTTATAATTCTTAGAACGTATATACAAATTTTTGAATTTAGAAAAATTATTCGAATATGAAGAAAGAACTTTCATTCAACGATTGTGACTTCATAAAGAAAGTATTTAAGAGGAAATAAGAATCGAACGCTATCGAGCCACTGCAACGATGCCAAATATCGGGCTATATAACGAGCGATGGATATCAACTGTATAAGAGTCTTGGATATACAGGAACAGCGCCGCCTGACTCAGAAGTGCTGAACTAAAAGTGTATCTCGGAACATGAAAATATGACTTTTTGAAGCCCACCTCAAAATTTTGCAGGGAGGAAACTAACATGATTTGCGACCATTTAGTGATGATATACACGGGGGTACGTTGATGAGCCCGACCCCGGGCTTCACAGAGTCAAATCGGGCTGCACTACAACCGCTCAGTGTATGAAACGGGCCTGTATATGACCATGCATATCTCTATATATATATATATATATATATATATATATATATATATATATATAGGTATAGACGGTATATTGATGAGCCCGATATATCGATAGGTCGTTCATAAGCCTGGCATTTCCCAGGTGTATATCTTAACAAGTTTATTAAATATGGCGATTATTGTGCATCTCTTTTAATAGGAATCGACAAGGGGTGGCTAATTATTATTTGTTCATTGATTATATAAACATTGCATATTTCAGAGCCCGGATATATTTACTGATCGTTTCAAAGCCCGCTGTATATAAGGATATAGTTAGCGTTCGTTCTCCGTCCCAGCGATGTTGCCAATATAATCGGGCCTCAGTAGGTTATATTTTTATGATATATATTTCTTTGATGCATTCATCGTCTCGAAGCACAATATTATATGGTTAGGCGTACTTGCTATACTGCGCCACTATCATTATTGTTTACAGTAGAGACGCTATTGGAGGGCCAGCTAATAAAGGAAATATATTCATTCTTTGAACTCCAAAATAATATAACAGTTTGGTTTTTTATTATTCATTGTTATGAATTTGAAGATGTATTAAAATAACCTAATAAAATATTAGGTTATTGTTTTATGCAAATTGACATTAATTACTAATAACTGATAATGTAATTACTCCGTGGTAGGCCTATAAGTATTTAAATATTTTGAATTTGTCCTCATTTTTTGTTTTGCACGTTTAAAGTATTGCCTCATTCACATTAGAATAAAAAGATGCAAAGGGGGTAGAAATTAAATTACGTTTATTTACCTAACAGAGATATATAAAACAAATTGTTTTAATAGTACAGTAACATCAGGTATAATAGTAAAAGAATCCCTTGATGCAATTTTTCTTTTGAAACTGTCCTTATTTTGAGACAGCAAGTTTGTGTTTCCGAGTATATGGATCAAATATGAGCAAAAATTGATTGCCATCGAATAACAACAAAGCATGAAGTTCTCTTTGAAGTATTTATAACTTTTTTATTTAATTTTATTTCACTGTCACTATACTTATAGGCTCAATTTTAAAAAAGTTATTACAATGACTCTGTGGTACCGACTGTCCCAAGTTAACATCAATTGAAAGTTGCATTATATGAAATAAGTTTTCAGATTCAGTTTGTCCCACTGTGCAAAGACGGATACTTATTTAAAAATTAGAAAATATATATTTTTTTAAATTGCGCGGAACCCTTAAGGTGTAGAGATAAATGTATAGGAACAAAAGTGTCCCATTTACAACAGCTTTCAAACAAACAAAAAATAGAAATCGAACCATTAGGAGCTGATATACAAAACATTTAGTGTGGCTAATGGCGGACATCTTTAATGGCCGCCATTTTGGTGTTCTGCACGGATTTTAAAGTGGCTCCCTATAGAGAAAGTTACCTTTTGGCATCAACTATGACCACAGAAAGTGGCACATCCCAATCAAAAAGTGCAGCTTTTTGGCTTATATAGCCATGTACCCGACGTACTATAAAGCACAAAGTTTCCTTTTAAGTATGGCAAGCAAAAATTTAGTATTTTCTTTTATTGATTATATTTTATATGCTTGCACTAATAAAAATAATAATTATTATTAGTGCAAGCATATAAAATATTTGTGCCCGACATTAATTAGTCTTCGCAGGTCACACTCTTAAAAAGAAATTTGTGTGCTATTCTTTTCTTTTCTTTCTTTTCGGGTTCAAAAGTTACTAACAATAATTGCAACAAAATGTGCTTTTTCCCCAATATTTTGAAAATTAAGCAAGATAGGGCAAAACACTATACATACCTTTTCGGTAGAGCATAAAATTCTCTAGTATAATAGTCCAGTAGGATTAGTAAAAAAAAAGACTGAAATTTATCGTAATTAGTTTCAGGATGCCACGTGGATTAAACGATAGTTTTATTGATTCCGAACATGACCCTGAATTTGGTCCACTTTTTGACCGCCGGAACATTGTTTATTTAATGATTTATTGTTGAAAAATTCAAAAAAAATCGACTTTCTTAAAGATAACTCAAAGACCCTTGACGATAGGTTTTTTAATTTGTAGATACTGTTAGAACTTTGAAAAACGGTTAATTTGAAAGATGTTTCGTTTGAAACGCTTGAAAATTTGTTTAAATAATTGCAAAAAACCGCGAAAATTTTAGCAATTTGCAAATATTTTTCATTCTTTAACAAAAACACTTTAGTGCTTGAAACTTTGAAGAAATATGTCTTTTATTACCCCAAAATTATCCCTAAAATTTCATCAAAAAATTTTAATTAGTTTAAGAGATATTCAATTTGTTTATTAAAAACATAAATAATGTAAAATGCAAATTCACCCAGTTCCCGTTGTCGTAGAGGGTTGATCTGGACATTCTTTTTTTTGTTGAGACTTAAACTTTATGTTTTCATTAATGACAAATCAAATTTGCATTATTTTCAACTTCAAAATGGCGTTTGAAAAAGTGTCACATTTTGAGGTTAGGTTTTTCGCAAATAACTTTTAAACAAATGAAGATTTTGCAATATCGTTCTCATATCTTTGTTGCTGCGGTCTTTTCATACATTTTCAAAAAACAAAAATGACTGTAGCCTTATTAGAAGCCAAGCTGATTTTTTTAAATAAATTCGTAAAAAAAATTTTAACAAAAAATAATTGTTTATAACAAATTATTGTTTAATTAGGAAAAATCGACATGACAGATATTATCACGCTACCCCAAATTAAAAAAAAAGTCAAAATCGGAGAAACCGTAAATCTTTGGTTGACGGATTTGAACTCGTCTCGATCATTTTATGAACGTGTTACAGATATGACTCATGCTTCTCACTCCTGTTCTGACGCTGATTTAAAATTAATTATTGTTATCGTTGCAAATTGAATTTTTTCTATTACAAAGATAGACTATTAAACAAGTTGTTCGCCAAGTTTCAGCTGTTAATGTTTATTAATAAACAAATTACGAATTTATTAAAAAAAAAAATCATCTCGGCTTCTAGTAAGGCTACAGTCATTTTTTTTTGAAAATGTGTGAAAAAACCTCAGCAATAAAGATATCAGAACGATATTGCAAAATCTTCATTTGTTTAAAGCAAAAGCAAAAAACCTAACCTCAAAATGTGACCCTTTTTCAAACACCATTTTGAAGTTGAAAATAATGCAAATTTGATTTACCATTAATGAAAACATAAAACTTAAGTCTCAACAAAAAAAAAATGATGTCCAGATTAACCCTCTACGACAACAGGAACTGGGTGAATTTGCATTTTACATTATTCATGTTTTTAATAAACAAATTGAATATCGCTTAAACTAATTAAAATTTTTTGATGAAATTTTAGAGGTAACTTTGAGGTGATAAAAGACATACTTTGTCAAAGTTTCAAGCACTAAAGTGCTTTTGTTAAAGAATGAAAAATATTTGCAAATTGCGAAAATTTTCGCGGTTTTTTGCAACTATTTAAACAAATTTTCAAGCGTTTTAAACGAAACACCTCTCAAATTAACCGTTTTTCAAAGTTCTAGCAGTATCTACAAATTGAAACACCCATCGTCAAAGGTCTTTGAGTTATCTTTAAAAAAGTCGATTTTTTGGAATTTTGGACAATAAATCGTTAAATAAACAATGTTCCGGTGGTCAAAAAGTGGACCAAATTCAGGGTCATATTCGTACTCATTAAAACTATCGTTTAATCCACGTGGCATCCTGAAACGAATTACAATATGCATATTTGCTAATTCCACTGGCCTATAATGGTCTAAACGGTATATTGATAGTTAAATTATGGTTATTAACAGTAATACAATATTTATATTTTATTTTATATAAAATTATTTATAATTATATAAAAAATTTAGTTTAATAGTTTTCTCAATTTAATGTAATATAGTCCACAGTACATCGCCCTTTTTTTTAATGATTAGTAGTAACAGGCTGAATTTTCGTGAGTAGCTTCGTTTTGACGAGACGCCCAACTTTTCTCTCTCGGTAGTGGTGGCTAATAGCAAAAATTATTTTTTCTATTTGACACGAATTAGACAATTCGACAACCTGTCAAATTATGTTGTTGTGGACAAACACGGGGCTTATTATAATTAACTCGCGCAAACATAACCAAGGCAATCGAAAAAATATATTGCCAAACTAATTTGACAGGTTGTCGAATTGTCTAATTCGTGTAAAATAGAAAAAATAATGTTTGCTGTTAGCTACCACTACCGAAAATTTTCGCAGAGAGAAAAGTTGGGCGTCTCGACAAAACGAAGCTACTCACGAATATTCAGCTTGTTACTAATCATTAAAAAAAGGGCAGTGTACTGTGGACTAATACTGTGTACAGTCATAATATGTTTTCTTAATGTATATGGCTAGTTTAGGCTAACCTCTTCCTTTTGTGTGTAAACTCTTTTGTGCACAATGAAGGCTTATTTATTTATTTATTTTACTTAATTAAATTTGTTCCGGTCGCCAAACTATCAAAAATGAGGTAACGAAACGCTTGTCTGTTGTCATTTTTAAATTTTTTTTGTAGGTCATTTAAAATGCAATTAAATATCTGAAAAAGCTTACGTCATCTGTAGATTCCAGAAAACACTTTTCAAGACACAACGGATTTTTAAATTTATGTTATTTCCATTTAAATAAAAATTGATTTCTTCGTATTGTCACCGCATTTTGCGATTTTCGGGTCTTAGATAATTTTATGATCTTATAGAAACATAAAAATATAAACTTTTACTACTTAAAATTATAAATAATCCAATCAAAATTCTGCGAATTTACTAGCTGAGAAATTTTTGCATTTGTCAGTTAACAAATAGACCTTTTGACATGAAATTTGAATTAGTTGAATTTTTATTTACACATGAATAATTATTACAATTATGTTAGCGTTGTTAGAACACTGTTTATATCCCGGGAAGCGCGAGATCTCTCTTTCTCCCTCCATCCTGTCGTGTTACATTGTGCCTCCTTGAGAATACCTTTTTTCTTACATTCTTCTACCTACATTCAACTTAAATCTGGTGACACATGATGCTTTCTTGCACAGAGCAATAAAACAATTAAAGCGTCTCAAATGCCAAAAGAACTGTTGCCAATGGTACACAAAGCAACACAACGCCTGTTTAAAGCAAGCTAGAGTTATATTACAGTATTTAGCCATAAATCTAACTAAAAAATTATTAGTCCTATATTACTATGACGAAAATTAAATGTATAAATAGAGCATACAAAATTATTTTAGAATTCGTTAATATTAAATAATCAAAACATTAGAATACATTACAACAAATTAACTGAGCAGTTGGAAATTTAAAATGAAATGAAAGTCATTGGTTATAAGAAATGCTTTTGTACAGAAAAAATAATTTTCAATTCCCTAAAATACATGGCTAAAACTGCAGTCCTAGAGGTAACAACGTATACTTCACGAAATTTATTTATTTTTTGAATAGACAGACACGTGATATTTTTAACTTTATTATTTTATAAACAACTCGAAAAATAAAGGAATAAAAGATATAGTTTCACTCACTTTCGTTATAGATTTATGCATTATTACACTATATTTCTTAAATTATATAGAGATAGTAATTTGTAATGGTTTTTATTTTCTTGCAAGTTAACAGATTATCAGAAAGTTTTTTTGTCTAATTTTATTCAAAATTTGTGTTTTATTTTTTGCGATTACTA